>CM060939.1:820693814-822050480 GCA_030765085.1 Allium cepa
TTGAACAAATTAAATTTTCATTTGATAACTTTAATTAGCCATTGATTTTATTTTTATTTAAAATTCCTATATTTCCCAAATCTATAATAGCTTCTGATTACCATTTACAATCAGTAGATTTTATTAATTAATTCATCTCCCTTTTTTTTCCAGTAACTTAAATTTTAAATAAATTTCCATAGTTAGACATTTTTAAATTTCAAATCGAGAAGGAAAGAGGAACAAGAAGCTGCTCACCCTGAGTTGACGATAACGAAGACGCCTCGACCCTTCCACTCAGTCGCGAGATGTACCAAGCACTACGAATGAACAAGACATCCCATCATCAAGCTCAGGCGAGCCGCCGCTTCAGAAACCCTAGTTTCCACATGACCGCCTTCACGCGAACTGCCGCTGCCTTCACAGGGTCACGAACCTCCCTAATGTTAATCGAGTGCTTCGGCAAGAGCGACTCGAGATTGTGCGCGTCACTGCCTCGAGCTCGAGTTCGAGCTGCTTGCGATGTCGATCAGTTCTTCCATTTCCCAATTGAGACTCACGGATAGCTTCGTTCGAGCAGAGAGGAAAGGAAAAGAAAGTCTCAATTCCTTCTGATTTATACTATTCGCTTGCCCCCCTTTTTTTCGATTTGAACGAAACTTATGTTCAACGGCCATTAAAGAAAATAGGCTCAAGATTTTTTTCGTTATCTGGAAGGAAGAACGAAGCTCGAGTTTTATAAAAGAGGGGGAATCAAATTGAAGAGGGGTAAAACATAGATTCGTCGGCCATTAATTTCATTTATTTTTATATAACTTGATTTCTGTTTGAAGGTCTGAGGAGGACGAAGATAAAATATCAATTGGGAAAGCTTCTCGAGTACGCTTGTACATGAAAATATCTTTGGCTAATGTACGTTAAATTTTATTATATTACAAAATTCTCCAAAATGCCCTCGTAATTGCTACCATAAAATTTCGAACTCCTCTTAAGGAATGCCGCTAGGCGATCATAGGGTTTTACCCGCGTTCCAAACACAACGGAACGTGTTTCGGAAGCTAATTCGATCATATGCGCGAGTTACAAAAGTAAACGATCAATTTTAAATTAAATCGAATAAATAGTTTCTATGCGTTTCGAGCAGCTAGGGTCAAACGACAACTCTGATTGCTACGAAAATTGAAATCCGATAATAACTAACTATTACGGACCCAATAAAACTGGTTTCATCAAATTCCGAGACTGTGCCTCGGATGGCTATTTTTAAACTCGGTTTAAACTATATATTTTCAAAATTGAACAAATCACTTTTAAATTTAATTTTAACACTTCTACTATCTTCAGTTTTATTGATATAAATTTTATAAGCCTTCAAATTATTTTAAACGAGATTAGAAATTTCAGATTCAACAATTTAACCAATTTTCAGGTTATTAAATCCAATAACTCAATTGCTAAATAATAAGAATATTTGAATTTAAGTTAAAAATTAACCTTTCAAATATAAAAAATCAATTAATTATTCCATTTTAAATCGTTAAAAAGTCTGGGTCGTCACATCTACCTTCGGCCGCAACTATGGTGAACTCGACCCCCCTCTCTCTCGAAAAGCATGCGCAACTTCGGCCGTTCAAGTGAGGATTGTCGTCGATTCGTAACAGCATTCGCAATCTTGACCGTTGGATAGCTAGCTCTCGTCGTGCTCTACGTTATTGTAGTTGAACATTTCTTGAATTGACTGAGGGATTGGAAGATAATGGAGGAGGAACGACGATGTTTTCTGGCCGTGGGTTCTGTTAGTGGCGGCCAGAAGCTTTGTCTTCTAGGGTTTTGCAAAATAGAGGAGAGTGGATCCTTTTATAGAAAATAACGAAAAACACTATTCACTCCAAAATCCAGACTCCAAATCTCGCAAGGTGACAGGCGTTCCTAGGATTTACCCCACGTTCCGGACATAATGGAATAGGTTTCGGAAGCTAATTCGATCATCTGTGCGAGTTACGGCAATAAACGATCAAATTTAAATTAAACCGATTAAATGAACTTCTATGCGTTTTGGCTCGCCCCGGACAAACGGTAAATCTGATTGACATGAAATTTGACATCTTACAATAATATCACGTTACGGATCCGATGAAACTGGTTTCGTCGAAATCCGAGACTGTTTGAAAATGGCTATTTTAACTCGTTAATTAAATATTAAAATATTCAATTTCACAAATTTACTTTTAATTCGATTTTAAAAGTTCTACAACATCATTCTAACTTTAATATGATAAAATAAAATTTTACAAATCAATTTTAATCATATTAAACCCGTTATTCAATTATCCAATAAATTCCAATTTTAAAATCTTATTAACTCTATTACAATCCCAATATAACTTACATTCACTTTGGAAACCAATTTGAATCATATTAAATCAAATTTCAATTATTCACTCAATTTCCATATATTAAATTTCAATATCAAATTAATCATATCAAATTCGGAATTTAATTATTCAAACATTTGTAATATTAAATTTAAACAAATTTGATTATTCTTAAATCACTATCTTTTGAAATATTCATAACGAACTTATAAAATTTAAACTTTAAAACCAATTCACATCTTAGAACCCTATTTTTATTTTACAGTTATTCAATTATTCAATAAGTTTTAAATATTTACTTTAAACAATTTACCTGTTCAATATTCAATTATTTGATTTTAAATATATTTTACGTATCAATCAATTACTCTAATATACCCAATGAATTCAACATTTATTATCCTATCCAACTATTGATTTCAAAGGCATTCACTAAGTGGCAATTATTTTCAATACTTATTACTATTCAAATCTTCGAAACTAATCTATTAAAATTTGTACTTCTACCTAAATCATTCGCAATTCTTATTCTCTTATTTACATTTGTTTTTTTTTCCATATATTCCCTTATAACCAATTTATAACATTTGAGTCAATTCAATTAGATCGGAACTCCATTCAACTATAAATAATTACTTGGATGATTATTGTTGCAATTCATTCCAGTTATTATTATTCCAAATGAATTACAAATTTTTTTTCTAACATTAAATCACGAAATCTTATTAAATTAGTTATTTTAATTATCGAAAATTTACGGGTCGTTACAACATGGTTATTGAAATAAGAGAAAAAGAAAAAAGCAATTTCTTCGATATATGATTCGCAAATTGAACGTTTAACTCGTTTTTTTGTCTAACTATTTTCTAGATGATTTAAGTACTTATCAAAAATTTATTTCTAACTAAAATTTATTTATATATGTAATTAAACTAATACTTAACATACTCAATACTAATATCATTCAACTGGATACATTCATCCATATTGCACAGGACCTAGAAGATGTGCTTCGGATGGAAGATGGATAGATAAATGCTCCATTACATTAAAGAAACTTTGAGGAAATATTTTCTCCAATTTGCAGAGCAGTACGGAAATTTCTACTACAAGTTTAAGTAGACCATCAACTTTTAACGTAGTCGAAAAAAGCTCTTTATAAAACAAAATAAGTTCCATTATAACTGTCCAAATTTTTACGGGTAGCAATTCTTTGAAAGCGATGGGTAACAAATTTTTTATCATTACCTGACAATCTGGCTTTTCATCCCATTGCAGTTTACCAGTTTTAGGGTCGACACATCTACGAAGATTAGAAGAAATCCCTAAGGAAATCATTATCCTTCCACTCATTTAACAGAACTTTAACTTCATTGTTGACAAATTTATTGCATGCTTTGGGTCATTCAGTGTCATTTAGCTAGATAAAAAGCCCAAGACGCTTACGTATCTTTCGTAAATCGAGTATTAATTTCAAATCATTCTTAATCTTCCTCTTGAAATTAAAAATTGTGTCAAACACGTTGTCAAACACATTTTTTTCGTTGTGCATCACATTAATATTATGATGAAGAAGGGGATCTTCCCAATAAGGAAACTTTCAAAATATATTTTGTTTGCACTAATTATAAGTCATCAATTTGCTTGGAATTTCAATTTGTACTCAGTTTTCTTATATCTATGGGTAACCCTTTACAAGTTTATATATTCTTTCAATTGACCAAATCATTGATGGTTGCATAGTCTCTTGTCTATTAGTTGTATTATTTTTTCTGTCCCTTCTAAAATATTGATTAACATGGAGAAAACACTGATGATAATCAAATCATAAAAGTTTCTTACCATGCGGTGAGGAAAATGCACATTATTCTTTAATGCAATAAGTATAGGCTAAACGATCTGCCATACTCTAACCCGAAAGTAGTGTATACGTAGAAAAATTGCTAATAATATATCACAAAGAAGAAAACATACCAAAAGTCTTTTTTTTTGAAATGTTTCATGTTCCACTCCTTTATGCCATAGTGTTTTCAATTCTTCAATCATGGTTGTAAACAAATATCGATTCCTTATGTCCGATCATCAGGGCAAGGTACGTAAATAGTGACAAAAATATATAGAGTTTACACATACATCCACCGAGATAAATTGTAAAATGTAACGAAAATATGCCAAGGTGAATATTCAGAAATGAATTGAGAGAATGGTGAAAATCCATCCACATATAAACCAAGTCTTACAATACGGCTCTCCGGTGCAAAAGCAGGATATTCTTATCAAAATGCTTCCATGCTTCTTCATTGGCTGGGTGAATTAAATTATCTTCTTCCAATGTTCTCATATTGTGCCATCTCGTATGAGGTGTAGTTACAGAATATGTGTATAACCTTTGAAGCCTAGAAGTGATGGGTAAGTAAAGCATGAGCTTGTATATAACTTCCTTTACCTTCTTTTTTCTTGATTTTTATCTTTCCCTGTTATATATTCTATACTTCCTAAGATCGATGTTCTCTTTCCAGAACAACATGTAACCATTTAAACATGTGTTTACCTTTTGATATGGCAAAGCAAAAGCAAACATAAGTTTTTTCACTTCATAATGATTTTCGTACAATAAATTATCAGGTGCACATGTTGTTTTGCAGCTTTTACAACAGTTGTAAATCCAGCTTCTGTGAAGTTGTATTTTGATTTCGTCGCAATGTACTATAGAGTTACTGATAATTAGGTGTCGTTTCTACATCCATCCCAAAAGAGTTTCTTAGCAGCATCCAATATATCATAGATTTTCTTTGCTTCAATATTTGGTTCTTCTTCGATATTTAGATCACCATCGTCAACTTCAATCGTATGGAACATCTATCGCGCAGCATCTTCAATCATATCGCCTATGGGATTTTCCATGAAAATGTCGTTACCCACTTTCTCCTTTGACTGTAGAGGATTAGGTACTACAAGTTCTCCACGACGATCCTACACTTTATAATCTCGACATGAAATAATATTGGCATAAATGAACCGTAACCATATTCGGTACCAAACGCTTCAACAGTTTGCACCTAGTACACGGACAACGAATTTCTTTGTTTTTTTCCATTACCACTTAAAGAAAATTCAATAAATACATTTACAACATTATCAAAATGATCCTTTATTGAACCTCCTAACCCCTTAGCGGTTGATACATCCAGCTCCGATCAATAAAGTAGATGCTCATTTTTCCTATTTAAGAAAATATGATAGAAAATCAAAGTAGTATAGATCATTTTATAGTTTGACATCTTATTTTTCAATTCATTTATAAATTTTAATGTTTTATTAATTATATAATATATTATTCCTTTTTATTTTGTTTTTCAATTCATTTATACATTTTAATGTTCTTTTAACCATAATTCATTTAATAATTATTATTTGTACATTTTACGGATTGACAAAAATTATTAATATAATATTAAAAAAAATTGTTTACTGCTTTTTATTTTGATAATTGGTCATCCTACTTCCTGTTACAAACACAATAGCAGTTATATTTCGTAAATCATTCCATTTTAAATGATTCAATAAAATTTCGACAGCACTTCCACTTTTCTCTGTATCGTACACAAACGCGTGTACAAGGGAAACAAAAATGAAGTGTTGTTGAAATTTTGTAAACCGTTTGAAGTGAAACGATTCACAAAATGTAATTATTTTACTGTGTTCGTAACTTGTCCAATATAAGAAAAAATACCACAAATATTGTAGCAGATGAATATGGATGTTCATTCTGTGACAAAAATGAACATCCATATAACAATAATATACATTACTTGTTAGACAAGGCCAAGAATTCTCAAACGGATTTAAAAAAATAAAGCACGTTATGCACCAATTTGTTTACATATTACTGTTACTGTACATCATAATTTTTTATTAATTATATAATGTATTATTATTTATACAATAACTTAATTATATTTTATGGTTTATTAATTATTCACTTCATAATATACATATATTATAACACTCCCCCTTGAATATGCGTCTTCAAAATCTTGAATGCTCGGATAATTTGGAAATTTCCGTTTCGAAACATGTATGATGATTGCTCTCCCTCATTATTATCTCGCTTGCATTTATCGATTCAATCGATATAGATTTGCCTCATTAAAAACCTCAATTAGAAAAACCCAGTGGGAAAAAACATTGAACGAGGAAAAGAGTGCAACTTGTGAAATTATAAATATCATACTAAAAATGATATTTCTTATAAGAGTTTGATACTTCAGGATCAAAATAATGCCTCATTAAAACCTTCCTAAGAAAAACCCAATGGGAAAAATCTTAGTGAAGGAAAAAGAGTACAATGACATATTTTATTTTCTTATTTCTTTAAATAAAGCTTGATACTTCTGGATCAAACTAATGCCTCATTAAAAACCTTACTAAGTAAAACCCTATGGGAAAAATCTTAGTGAAGGAAAAAGAGTACAATATAGTATGTCATATTTCAATAATTTACCGCATCAGATAGAGTTTGATACTTCTGGATCAATTTGATACGTCAGTAAAAAACCTTACAAATGAAAACCCGATGGGAAAAACCTTAGTCAAGGATAAAAATATAATTTAACTTAAATAACATATTTGAGATGTTATTTCTTGAAAAGACGTTTGATTCTTCTCGATCAAGATAATGCCTCATTAAAACCTTAATAAGAAAAACCCAGTGGGAAAAATCTTAAATAAGGAAAAAGAGTACATTATAGCTTATTTCAAATGTTACTAGGGAGTTGATACTTCTGGATCAAGATAATGCCTCGTTAAAACCTTACTAATAAAAACCCAGTGGGAAAAATCTTAGTTAAGGAAAAAGAGTGCATTATAAAATACTTATGAATTCTCCCCCTGATTTTAATTTTTCCTCTGAATTCATATTCGTCTTTCGATAACTTAAATTGGTTATAGATACTTCTGGATCCATAAATATGTATCTCATTCATAATACAATTTATTAATAATTTTCTTTGATACAATCAAATTTTCTAAGATTGTTTCTTCCAAATATGGTTTGCATTTTATGCATTTGTATGCTACTTTTATGAAAAACACTTCATGTGCTTTCATTTTTATGCTTCAAATTAGTTTTGCGCATTGCAATTATACATCTTTCATGAATATTAAAAGTTTCATTACAACATTACTAGAAAGCAGGAAGTAATCTACTCATCTTGATGTATCAAGATTTTCATTACAACAATACTTAGAAGAAATTTGTAATCTATACTTCATGCTACAAAAGTTATATATATTCTTCAGAAATTTGTATACTTTAATAAGTATTTGCATATCGCAACTATCACTTCAACGGATATTAAGAGTTTCATTACAACGATACTTAAAAATAGGAAGTAATCTACTCATCATGAATTATATCAAGATTTTCATTACAACAATACTTAAAAGTAGGTTGAAATTTACTCTTCTTGTTCTTTGCATTCTTTATAACAATGAAAGTTATTTATATTCTTCAGGAATTTGTATACTTTCATTATTTAATATGATTTTAAACCACATTTATACCTTCAGGGTATATTACGCATTTCAAGTACTTTCGGTACTTTGCGGACTACATGTCCATATTTCTCTACTATTAAGGAATTCATGATGGCCAGTCATGTTTTCCCTTAATTCAAGATTCTTAATCTATTTATAAATATAAGCGCTTTATTATTTGCAAATTTATCATCGATGATTATTTCTTGTCAGTTCTAGACATGATATATTGAGATCTCTTTAATTATCATGTTTTAGGTACCTAACCCACTTCTAGGGTTATTTGAGAATCATGTCACGGATCTCTTTCAGAGCATCCTTATGTGTTTCTTCAAGAACACTCACCTCCTTTATTTGGCATCTTTATCACTTACTCCAAAAATATTTTGAACTGACTTTTGAACCATATTTCAAATGTGGTTTACAAATTTTGATCCTTCAGGGATTCAAATCAATATTGGAGAAAGTCTACTAGGGATATTACTGATAATTTATTCAAGTTACTTAATATTTTGCATCATTGTATATTTTAACAAATATTTAACATTGATGATCAAAATGAGCTTGTATCCCTTTATCCTCCCCCTCAATGTTGACAAATTGTCACATTAAATAATAATCATCTTTGGATTCTCATTTTGATCCATTATGATATTGCTACTAGCAAATACACCATACATATTAATAATAGGAGGATAATTCTTTTATTCATTGATAAGATGCATTCAATAGATATTGATTATTAGAGTTTGTTCTCATTCATTGATCTAAGCTATTGGAGGAATTTACTTATTGTGTAGATCATTTGAATACATACATGACTTCAGGTCATTCAGCATTTATGTTGATTGAATTTTAAATCACTAAATAATATCTATGCATAATCACTAAATAATAGCTTATAACAAACTTCAGGTTGTTAGCTAAATAATTACATATATGGATGTATATGTGCGTCCACATATCACATGTATATTGTAAAATTTTCATATTCTTTCTCATTTGAATTAGTGATTTTTGGAACAAACTATTACAAGGATCAAAACTATTAATTTCTATTTATAAATCAATGTCAATGCACACCTGTCAAAACCACATGATAATGTTCAAAACATTTGGTTTGAAACCATATCGAACTTCTGGTTCGAACAAAATATACACACAACTTCAAGTTGTTAAGTTTTATTCCTCAATTATATCTCAAATATCAGTTTTGAACACTAATTATGATTACTTATCAAGGAGTAATTTTTAATTGCATATAGACATTTCTACACATCTCTATTGAGAGTTCTGTAAAAAAAATTACAGCAAAAATAATAATAGTATCTTCTAGATACTTGGAATGTTACAGATACAGATTTCCTCTTAGCTCTCAAACTTTTAGGATCTAATCTAAGCTAAATTAGGATCCTTTATAATCAAATTTATGTACACTTATTTGGTTTAATAAAATTACCAAATATATGAATAAACCTCTTCTAGAGATATGTTATCATTTTCAAATTTATAAATCTCTTCTAGAGATATATTAGTATCACCACTTCTGGAGTGAACTTTCTCTTCTAGATATATATATATATATATAATTATAATTATATATAAACATCTCCTCTAGAGAGTTCAGTAAAATAGATATATTTACAACATAAATAAGAGCATCTTCTGGACCCTTGAAATGTTATAAAAATAAGAAATTATAATGGTTGCACATAACGATTTGTTCAAGACCGTATTTATATAGCTTTAGTGGAAATTATGATACGACATATAGATTATCTCTTCAGGAGCATATATAAAGATATTTCTTCAAGAATAGTTGTGCATATAATATTTGATTCATCGTAAGTTCTGAAAAGTAAAAGGTTACATATCACTATTTGTCTAATGGAGCTACGGGTCCATGACAATAGACGATTGAATTTTGGATAATTTATTATCACATTTGACAATATTTTATAGGCAATTCTTTTATAGTGCTATACGATGATATAATATCACTTCTGGGGATATTTCATAAACACCGCTTCTAGAGTGCTACATATCACTTCTAAAGATACTTTATATGCATTGTTTTTGGCATGTCATCAATAATCAATATCTTTTTCTACATAATTGACATAATTCTACAACATCTCTTCTAGGATGTTTGGATTTTGAAATATAAAAATCATAAAACATCTCTTCAAGAGTATGTCATATGGATTATCTCTTCTGGAGAATATTAAAATGTACTTCTTCAAATATATAGTTTGGCAAACACACCCAAAGATTATCAAAACTTGGGTTTTACCAACTTCAAACTGATTTATTAAACTGAAATAAAATAAAATCCACGTAGCAGACTTCAGGCTGCTATTATTGGTCAATTCGACCATATCATTTATTACTGCACTTAGATTTTCATCATTAATGAAGTTTCCTTCATCTTCGAAGAAATGATCTAACTTCAGGTTAGTATTACTAGACAATCCTTTCACATAATTTTAAAATAAAATTCCTATAACATCTCTTCTGGGATGTTAGATTTTGCAATATAAATATAAATAAATCTCTAAAACATTGTCAGAAAATCTTTTCATAATTCAAGACTTCAGGTCTTGGACTTTGAGTTATACAACTTCTGGTTGGAAAAAAAATCTTTGCACAACTTCAGGTTGTTCGAACTTATTTCTTTTTTTTTTATGATTAAATTTTCTGATCCTTTTTTTTTTTAGTTAGAACTTATGGTTCTTTATTTTGAGGAAACTTGTAATTTACTGATTTATGAAAACTGCAGGTTCTCAATTATTATTTCCTTTTTCCTTTTTCTTTTTTTTAACAAGGAAACATTGGAAGATATTAAGCTTATCATGTAAGCTTTTACTAATGTTTCCATTCACTTAATACGATCTTCTAGATACGTATTATATTTATATTTGTTTCTCTTAGAAACAATAAAATATTTCTTCTGGAAATATAAATCGTATATCAAAATAATTTCCAAAGTCTTCATTTAAATCTAAATCAAATCAAAATGTTTTCAAAATGAAAACTTCATTTACCAACCGTGATTGATTTCTCAAATCCATATCCAAACTAAATGCAATCAAATTCAATAAATTTGTTGAATCAACAATATCAAATTTTGTCAAGTTCAAACTTGCATTCCAAAATAAACGAACTATAAAACATAAAAATAAGCATGATATTGAGATCTACAATATAATATTATCAGAAAAATAGCAACAACAAACAAATTAGATCTGAAATATAATAACCAACAAAATAAGAATTAGATCTTAAATTTTAGATCTATATAAGATATAAAATTATAAGACTAGTATAATAAAATCTAAAAAATAATACAATAGATTTAGATCTGAAGAAGTAGATCTAGAATGGAATGAGATATATAAAAAATAATAATTTGGAAGATTAGATCAATCATAATAGAAAAATAACTTACCGTTTTGAGATCTATAATTAGATCTGGAGAAGAATAGATCTGATTTCATAATTGTAGATAAAATAGAAGCCATTGGAGAGAGAGAACAATTTTATTCATTCAGAGAATCGATATCTATTTACATTACATGGCCTACTTTATATAAGGGCTTCAGAGGTAAGGACTGAACTTATCCCACGATGTGGGACTAAACAAAACAATGTACAAGCATATTCACTTCATAATATACATATATTATAACAATATTATTATTTTTAATTTTTTATAAAATCATATGTTTTCAAGTTTAACAAATTAAGAATATAATATTATATTTAAAAAATAACCACATTATACAATAATTTATCGTATGTCACATTTTAGTAAATTAGGTTTTATATATAATTAAGGGTGTAAAGTAATAAATGATTATGTAAAAAAATTATTATTTTCAACATTTTACGAAACGAATACACATAAACTAGTTAACCCATATCAGCCATAAATATTAAATTATGCGCATCCACACTAATTAACCATATACACATAAACTAAATATACTTTAATTTTTGGATTTAACACTAACAACTGTAATTAGCATTTAAAGTGGTATTATAAACAATCAATGAGATATTATAAAAAATACAATCAAAAATTAACCCTAACTTAGAAAATTAAACTTAAATTAAGTTTAGTTAAAATACCGATTTGAGATGAAATAACCGTCTAGGGTCGTGGAGAATGAAGATTGATGAAGTTGCCGTGGTTGACGACGTAGAGGAGGAGCCGACGACGAGATTGGGGAGAGAGCTATGGTTTTGGAAGCGGATTTGGGAAATGAGATAATGAAAGCTGCTCTCGACTAGAGCAGACGTATATCTTGTTGCCCAACGGCTTCCGGCCGTCGACAGCTATAGTTAGCATGGCTTCAAGAGGCTTTCGACAACTAGTTTATATTCTTCACTAGAAATTCATACTTTTAAAATAAATTTAATATAAATTAGTTTGTTAGAAAAATTTAATTTGTAAAATAAAATGAATAGTTTATGTTAGTTATCAATGAATATGAAATAAATACTAGTTATTACAACCTCTTACTTACCTTTTGAAATTAATTTAAAATTTAAAATTTAATAGCTACACGATGTTTACAAAATAAATTAATAAAATTATATGAATCATAAATTTCATCAATTTTTTTGTAATCGCTAGATAGAAACTTGTAGAAAATTATTATATATGTTCGATTTTCGATACAATTAATTATTATCGAATATAATTATATATAAAACAAAAATATTATCACCGAAACTAATATAATTAATCAAAAACTTTTATTGGAATAATTGAATAAAAATAGCTTTACAAATTCTTAGGATTTTAATTATTACATATTTAATCAAGTTTCAAACTTATATATATAACT
Organism: Allium cepa; assembly: GCA_030765085.1. Classification (NCBI taxonomy): domain Eukaryota; kingdom Viridiplantae; phylum Streptophyta; class Magnoliopsida; order Asparagales; family Amaryllidaceae; genus Allium; species Allium cepa. Next base: position 820,706,560 of record CM060939.1, read on the forward strand.
AATATATATATATTAACAAAGTAATAAGTTTAAATAAATAAAATGAGTGGTCCTCATAAGCCATCGGAGATAACCCGATGGAGCTGTCGGTAGGTTTCACCGCAAATTACTGTCCTCCTTGTAGTGGGCACGTGAATGGATCGAAATTAAACCGATGATAATGCGAGACGTTGAAGTTGAGTTATTGGGCTTTGCATGTACTACATATTACTTTATGTTTGAATAGTAGTATGTGTTTGAATATGTAGTTGAAATTAAATTTGAATTTGCATTGTTAATTTTGAAATATAAAACATTAAATACAATTACTAAATGGAGATATAGATAATTATTACGGAATATTAATATTAATCATTAATTATTATCTATTACAGAAAAAAATTTAAACTACACTTGTATTAATTCCTGCCCTACTTCTAAGGCTTAATCACAGAACGTAAAAATTCCAACTTCTAATCTAGTTTGTCCACTATTGCACCTTACTGTTAAAACCTGTATTTTGGTAGTGGACATATACCGGCCCATTAATCTTACCTAAAAATGATTGGCGAAGCTAAAATAAACCGAATAAGTAAACATAGACTGGCCCATTAGTCTTACGGATGGATATTAGGTTTCGCCATCCCTTATATGTTCCAAAAAACGTCTGTTCTCCAGACGCCTTCAAATAAAAAATTTCTTAATTATTATTCTCTACTCTAATTCCGTGGTTGTCTTCCTGACCGCGAATGAAAATTGGTGAAATGTTGATCCTTTCTCCAGATGATCGACGCTGATTATACTTTGCGCAATTTATTTTCTCCTTGGAGAAATCAAGCCAATTCTTCCGATCCGTTTTCATTCACTGTTTTAATTCATTTCTCGATTATCAGTTTACTGTCCTCTGAATTTGTCATTTGCTGATTTTTTTTTTGTTTTGTTTAATGTTTAGTGCCAATTTATAATTCAGTAATCAATTTGAGCTCTTATTTGTTTTTTTATCCTGGAATAATACTTACTGATAAATTGGCAATCCATAGGAGCTATATATTTATATTGATAACCTCTTTGCTCTGTTGCTTCTAAAGTGGCTGTATTCAGCGCTAGATTTAAGTTTCATTTGTTCCAATATGAAATATATGTACTGCTATCTTGTAATTTTACTGTCCTCTGAATTTGTCATTTGCTGATTATCATTATTTTCTTTAATGTTTAGTGCCATGATTTGCTTAACTTGTTTTGGTGGTTAGCATTGCTGAGACGTTATTGACAACAGCATCTACTGGAAATAAACAGAAGCTCATTTAAGATTTTATATTTGCAAATACAGGCAGATAGATTAATTCTGCAAATCAAAGGTTATTTAAGGCAATTTTTGTTCTTACAGTACCTGTGGTTGGACAATAATGGGTTGTTGGATTCCAAGGTTGGTTTTTTGGTACTGACTAAGATATACCTTTATGTACAATATCTATTTAATTCATTGCTTACTTTTGAGGTTATGATTTGCAAATTTCAGTATATAGCTTGTTTGGGGCCAAACATTGTGACCCGTATGACAGTTCTTACAAGGATTTTTTAGAAGTAGATATGAAAATGACCAATTACATTTAAAACCAACATTCCTCTAAGTTTCATTTTAATGTATCGTTTTTAGAATTGAGCCAACTTTCTTTGCCTTAAATCTCCATCCCTTTGTAATTTTCAAAGTACAAGCTGTAAACATTAGGAATTATGGATACCTTATTTTCAGTACATAAAGAAAAAGTAGTTTTGAAGGGCGTGTATGCATTTTGTTCTTTTGTTATGACTTGGTTAGAGTAATGCATCTAGCCTTTACCCAATGTTTCCAGGACTTGGGCTGACGGTGGTTAAATATGGACCGTCAATCTTTGCAGTCTGTGGTATTCGAATCGAAGATTGAACCGCTTAACCAAGATCTATCTGTTTATTTGGACTGCGACCAACCTCTCCGTCGTTAAGGGTCAACACCTACAGGTATTGAATTTGATGTTTTTAATTTTAACTTTTGATGTAGTTTGATATTTTATTTTGGGCTTTGGACGCGTGATACATGAGAGTGAGATGTAACTGCATTTGGATTTGTGACTTTGATTCATTGATATGTTATTACATACTTTATAGGTAATTTCTGTACATCTAGTATCCATTTCCTTCTCGATTTGGTTTTGAGGCAATGAAGTTTAAAAACCTCTATTTACAACATGTTCATAACTCAATTATTATGCTGATAGCAATTTTTACAAGGATTTTTTGAGGTAGCTATGGAAATGACATGTTAACTCCTATTTTTACCACGACCTAAAACTCCGCGACCTATAACTCAGCAGCCCAGCGACCTAAGAATACCTGACGACTTAATGGTCTCAACGACCTAACGGCATAATTGTATTAGCGACCTAACTCCACGAAGCAGCTATGCGACCTAAAGACTTAAGCATCGTCACGACCTACGACCTATGGGGAGTAGCGACTTAATTCCTGAAGATATGGAGCGACCTATCAAGCTTTGCGACCTAACAGAGAGCTGCGACCTAAAGGAGGCCGCGACCTACCAAGCTTCACGACCTAACCAGATAAGCAAGCAAGCGACCTAAAGACTTCATGTGACCTAACTGTCCACCGACCTATGAAGTTCCGCGACCTAAGGAAGACCGCGACCTATAGAATTCACACGACCTAGCGGAGTGCTTCGACCTAAGGAAGATCGCGACCTAAGGGATTCAGCGACCTAAGATCAGCTATGGCTACAGGAAAGTACTCACGACCTAGGGTAGGTCGCTAACGACCTAAACACGTAAATAAAGAGGCCGCCTCTACTATGCCGTTGAGTGGTAGGTCGCGCACGACCTAGAACTTGTTGAAAAAAGCATGCGCCTACTCATGAAAAAGGAAAACCGGAGCTTCATAGGTCGGAGACGACCTACGACCTTGCTTAGGTCGGTCACGACCTACGACCTAAGTCCGAGCAAAGCCTATAAATACACCCCTAATTCCAACTAGAGGGGGACTTTTGGCTCACTCTCTTCAAGCGCCGATACTCTGTTGCATTCCGAACCAATCTAACACTTGAAGCTCTCAAGACACTAAGAACGCTACAAACAACTTCAAGAAGAGATCACATACATCCAACAAGGATTCGAAAACTCTCATCTTCATCGAAGTTTAGGTTACTTGTTCTAAGTCTCTTGTAATTCAAAGTGTATTGAACTTGGGAAGAATTGTATCAGCTTGTAACGAGATCATCAATAAAAGCACTTAAAGTGGACGTAGGCTATACTCTTAAGCCGAACCACTATAAAATTGTTGTTGTTTACTGCTTTTCTGCTATTATCTGCTTGTAATCTGTTCCCGGGCTATCGGGTGGTGCTTTCACGACTATAACTCATACACCGGGGTGTTAGCGTTCAAATTTTAGCGTTAACATGACAATTTTGTTTATTACCAACATTCCTTTTTTTTGTTTTGATTTATTATTTTTAGAATCAATCTAAATTTTATTTGCATCTCCGTTTATTCATGATACTCAAATTATAATTTGTGTACTTTGAAAGTTATGTTGACATTATTTTCAGTAAGTACAGAAAAAATAATTTGATAGAAGTGTATGCCTTTTGCTAATGTGTTTGGATTTGGTTAGATTATTATGCATCTGCCCATGCTTCGCCGTTAAATCTAATCTGTTTCAGTTTCTTTATTCTTTCACTAAAGTTCACATATTAGTATTTTTTAGTATTTTTTACCTTAAGTTATGTTTGTCAAATCATATTCTATTTAGGTTTACAAAATCATGTGTCTACTATTTTTTTGATAATTAAAGGATGAGCATATTTTTAATGAAATGATTGGAAACAACATTTTGTTTCCCACTGTTAATTCACGACTTGTAATACTCTTTATTGAAAATGTTGGTAGGGCACATCGTTTTAACGTTAAAAAAACAAAAAAAACTAACTTTTATTGGTTGCATAAAGAATATTAACAAACATGAAAGATCTACTGTTGCATATCATGTTAATTTCTAAATGCAAATTTGTTTACTTAAAGCAATAAGGGTAGTTTTTTTTTCTTTTCACCTTTTTTGGTCTAGTTAAAATGCATTTCCTTTTTGGACTACCCAAATCGTTTGTTTTTGTATTAAGCTAGTTTGCATTTGGTTGGTATTTCTGGCCATTTGGTTTATGTGTGGTGGTAAATACAAAGCAAGGTGTAATTGTTTAAGGATTAATTGGTGATTTTTACAAATATTATGTTTTTTCGTTGAAATTAAGTATGTTATTTACAATGAGATTAAAATTGCTAATATTGATGTTTTGATAGGTTTCAAAGCTGTTGCAGCAACAAAGTTAAGGTATTAACTTCTTAATACTACATGATGTTACGAAATACAAACTTGGATGCTTATTGCAGCGCACAAAAGTAAAACATAAAAAAACCTCATTCCAAGTCAAATTAGGGCAATCAAAATTAACATTAACAAATTTCCAGTGTAAGTATTGTAAATCTAAAATAGCTTTGCAACCTTATCAATGTACTTTTAACATGTCTTTGGGGATGATTTCAAATTTTTAGTATTGGGTGTTCGTACCGTTCAATTTCAATTACCTAACTTACTGAATATGTAGAAGATATTTCTAGATGTTCGTTTTAAGCCTATAACTCCAACTCATTAGATCTTATAGAGACATAATATTTAACTATAATTGGATGATATAAATTTTAGTCTATGAATAAATCATATAATTTCTCACTCATTTTTCTAGCTTTTTAAATGATCCAAATTTGAATCCATTCTGTTAGTTGACTCCTTTTTCCTTTCTTTCTGTAGAATCGATTGGCAACTTCTCGTCTGATTATAGGGATCTATCGTGTAGATTAGCAATTAATTACTCATTGATTAACATATGGGTAAATTAATGTTTTTATTTATGGATATCAATCTCTATAGGTTTGAAATTTATTGTAGATAAAAAGGTTAATTGATGAAGCAAGGAAATAAACGAGTTAAACAAATTAAAAATACGGGGGACATTTATTAATTATGGATACAGAATTAAATGAAGATATAGAAAATCAAATTTAATGAAATGTAATGAGATTTTCCCCGGACAATGGGAACTAATTAATTGTAAATAAAGGAAATTAGATGTGGCTAAATTCAGTTGGAAGTGTATAAAAAGAAAACTTAATATTTGAACAAAGAGATCTTGTATTAATGGTAACTAAATTCAGTTGTAAATACGTATGAAGAAGTTTGAATATTTGAACAAAGAAGATTTTGTACTAGAGACAATTAAATTTGGTTGTGCGTATATATAGACAAAATATAAACAGTTAGATTGGAATTTATTTTTATTAAGGGAATAAATCAGGCGAGGAGAGATTGAATTTATTTATGTATATTTAGTTGATCAGATGTAATAAAATATAAATTTTATAAATATGCGCAAATTTAAATTGTAAGAATCATGAATATATAAATATACATATATCCAATGCAATGAATTTATTCCATATATCATTATTACTTACTATATATGTGTGTGCGTGCATATTTATGTTTATGAGTTGGCAGCCATTCCTTGATTGGGGACACATCAGTAAATTAATATTTTTATTTATGAAGATCGATCTCTATAGAAAGAAGATTAATCGTAAGAATAAATAGACATAAATGGACGTACTAAACAAGTTAAATATACATGGGTTATTTATTTACTTCGTGAATATGGAATTGAGTTAAAAATGTAGCAAATCTAATTAAATGAGATGTTCTTAGATATGGTCTGAACAAAAAAAACCAATGAATTGTAATTAAAGATAATTAGATATGACTAAATTCAGTTGCAAGTACGTGAGAATGTAGATTAAATATTTGAACAAAGAAATCTTGTATCAAAGTTAATATATATAAGAACTCTCCTACAGATAGCAACTTTCCAACAAAGACTATGCTATATGTTGAACCTTTAAATTGACATTGTCATATTAGTTGCCATAGAAACTAACTATTTATGACATTTTCTTAATTTATATATCATTATTTTTTCTCCGGTTTACACTTATTCCCCTTCACAAATCAAGTAAAACCTACATTAACCTTCTCACTCATATCGTATTCTCACTTGAGGAAAATCCATTGTATATTTATAAGAAACTAAATATGGATTCAATATTTATTTCTCACTATATTAAGTCTCATCTCAAATTGCTACTTACTAGCATTTCTAGCGTACATTTTACACTATAGTCCCTAAGCATTTGTACCTTTAAATTAACATTTTCACATTAATTGGCATAGAAATCAACGGTCTTCCCATTTGACACAATCATAATTTTGTCATTATTACTCCTCCAATTGACGTTACGCTTATATTCCATCTTCTGCCCATTGAAATCTACATTAATCTTCTCACTCGTGCAATTTTCATTCTCATTCAAAATCTATTGTGAAATTCTTACATTACCCCCTCGATAATTTCTCATTTCAGATGATATGTCTAAGTTTTTTTTTCCGTATATTCTTATCTTTCACTACTTTTTACAATACGGTCCTAAACATTCGAGCCTTTAAATTGACACTGTCAGATCAATTGCCTCAAAAACCAACTTTTTGTGGCACCTATTATTTCAATAATTTCTCATTTCTAGCATAATGTTTTCACTAGAGTTCAAAAGTATTTATACCTTTAAAATATCATTGTCATAATTAATTATCATAGAAACCAACGGTCTTCTATTTATGGAACTTTCATAATTTTTTCATTATTTTTCCTTAAATTGACACTACACTCATATCATCTTCTCACTTCCATTACTGTGTAGTTAATGCCGCGCTATTACCCCGTTACTACCCCGCTATATCTCATAGAGGATTTCTACCGCTACGATTTTTCCATATAGCCCCAAAACATAGCCTTTCCGCTTTAATCCCCGCTATTGCCGTTATATCCCGTCATTTCCGCAATATCTTTTTTAATAAAATGAATTGAAAATTGCATTTATACATTATAAAATTATGAAATTAATTTATTTGATTTAATTTTTGATATATTTTTAGAAATGAAAATACTCTAATATTCTACCGAATTCAATTATGTTATATAACAGTTTTTCGTTTATTTAAAATATATTCGCACGTGTTTTTATTTACAATTATTTATGTATTATTTATAATTCAATTGAATGATAATTTTTCATTTAATTACCATTTATATATTTGTAAAAACATTAAGTACGAGTTTTATATGCTATTTTAAGGTCATCCGCTATATCCTCGCTGTATCCCCGCCACGACTTTATGCACCTCCACCGCTTTGAATCTACCAAGCGCATTAACTGCACAGGTCCATTAAAAAACCAACCTGCAGGAATCTTTTTACTCGAATAATTTTCATTCTCGTTCCAAATTTATTATGTATATCTTTCTATGTATTATACTTACTATTCTAATATATATAAAAAATTGAATTATTAAAATTTCTAAATAAATCTTTACAACTCATTTTAGATGATATATCTCACTAATATATTTTTGTTTACTTTTATCTTTCACTACTTTTAAAGTATGGTCCTAGCAATTTCAACATTTTGATTGACATTGTCACATTAATTTCCACAAAGGTCATCGGTCTTCTATTTATAGCACTTTCTTAAATTAGATCTTTATTTTTTTGGACAATTTACATTCTTATGATCCTTTCTCTCATCCATTAAAACCTACATTAACCTTCTAAATTAAATCATTTTTTTTACTTGTGGAAAATATATCATATATATTAATTCCAACGCTAATCATTAAATTAACAATGTTAGATTAATTATATTTTCCTTCATAAGAAACATACATTTACTTTTCCATCCAAATTCTTGGTGATCTCGCTAAACAATTTGGGTAATTAATCCCAATGATTTCTTTTACGTTTATTTTATATTACATTATTTGGAATATTTTTGCAATTTGGAAATGTTCATAGATAATTATATTGAAATCAACGGTGTTATTATTTGTAAATTTATAATCGAACTTTTTTTGAAGGGTAAGAATCTTATCAAATGTTATTACCACTTATTTGTTAAAACAAAATTTTATTCAATTCTAATTAAGTTGAATCCAAAGTAATCAAAGAATCAATTTCTATTATATCTTTTCTAATTTTAGTTCAAATTGATAAAACTTACTGCTTATAAATTCCCTGTATTGTAATCAATTATTGGATTAATATGTAAATTTATTTTAGTTATTCCTTTTTAACGTCAACTTTTTATATGTTCTAATTTGCTAGGTAATATATTCCCTTTATTTGTAATCAGTTATAAAATTAATATGTAAATTTCTTTTAGTTATTCCCTTTTATCGTCATCCTCTTAGAAGTTCTAATTTGCAAGGTAATATGTCACATAAAGTACTACGTGAAATCAGTAAATATTTTCTAACAACAAAAAAATATATGTACCGCAACATGGTATTAAGCGTGAACTCATTATCTATTCTCGGTGCCACATTTAGAAAAAGTTTGTAAAAAAATTAAAATATTTAAGGCAAATATATATATATTTGTAGGTAATTTCTTTAATGAAATTTCACAAAATAATGTTGGGTGATATTTGCTTACGCATTAATGACAACATGGTATTGTTGCATATTTATTTATGCTGGAAAGAGAATATTATATACATTATATGCATAAATAGTTTTGGATTGTAATTATAATATTGCACAATGTTTGATTATAAATGGTAACACAAATATTTCTACAATCATATTAAATTACATTGTATATTGATTGTTCACTTAGACTTAGCTTAATGTTTATATTGGTGCAATCGTTATTTCGACATGTATTTGAAGTAAAGAAAAAAGTTTATTTGATTGTTTCAAAAGTTAAACAACCTAAAGTTTATGTTTTATTGACATTTCTCCTGTCATGTTTTGTTGTAGTTAAAAAATATGACATGTGCTACAATAATAATTTTTTCCTAATTTAGTTAGACATTGTTAAAAAGCACACTAAAACAAATGTTGGATTATTAATAATTTAAAATAAAGTAGAAACAATATTTCACTTTAAGCATGATTTTTCTATACTAGATTTAGAATACTATTATCATATAAAATGTGTATATATTTGATTTATATGTTATATACAAGGTGATACAATGTTATCTATGTATATTTAATGTTTGGAAGTTACTTGACATGCTCATTAATGTTATGCTTTTTAAGTAAGAATTAATTGGTGACTGATGTTTAATGTATAAATTCATCCAATTTATAAAGATTTGTTACGCACCATGTGCTTTGAGATTACTTAAATAAAATCAACAGTAATTGTTTTTCAACAATGTTTAGGGATGAGGGTAAACTACAATCCATAAACTTGCATATAACTACAATATTGAAAGGTAGACTGTTAAATAAACCCACATGCGTAGCATGGGTTTGCACTCGTTTATATAGTGGCAATAAAAGAAATCTATTTTCAAAAATATATGTATGTACATGTTTGCTTGCGCGTGCATGTATATATGTATACATAGAAATTTTGATGTTATAAAATATAAAATTGCTAACTATGTATAATTTAAATTATACAAATTTGGAATATGTATACACATACATGCATATTCAATGCAATGAATATATTCTGTATACCTGAATTTGAACATGCACTTAAGTTAAATATTAATTTTCTATATTATGGGAAGTTAATTATCTAAATAGCAGTTAATTCCTTACTGATTGATATGTAGGTAATTAATATTTTTATTTACGAAGATCGACCCATATAGTTTGGAAATTAATTATAAAAAGGTTACTAATTAAATGAGAAAATGAATAAATTAAAATAAGTTAAATATATAGGGACATTCATTTACTTTATGAATATGAAATTGAAAGAAAACGTGGAAACTCTAATTATAGTTTTGGTTTGAATAATGGAAATCAATTAATTGTAATTAAAGTTATTATATATAATTAAATTCGTTTGTAGACTGAAAAAAGAAATTCAATATTTGAACAAAGGAGATATTTTCTTATATTAAAGCTAATTAAATTTAATCCTTTATATAAACAGGTAAAAAATTCGACTCAGATGATGAGGGATTGAATACATGATATCATATATTAACGGTAATGACATATAATTAAATTTGATCGTTTAAAATGGGAATAAATATAAATACGCTAATTTGAAATAATTAAGTGCGCTACATGTGAGCGCGTGAGCTAATTAAATTGGTATATGAATAGAGACGATCTTGTAAAGGAGGAAATAAATTAATAAATTAAGGAAGCAAACCAAAATCCTTTCTATATAAATACCATCAAAAATATTTTCCTTCTCTTATTTTCCATTTCATTGTCGCCTTCCTTCTGGACATCTCTATGACATCTACTTCATCATCTATGAAACATCCATATAGTTCAAAGGTAACTTTAGCTGCTTAAAAATTTATTGATTTATTTTTCTGTTATACATTTATTTATAGTATGTTCATCATTTTCTCAAATAATATTTGAAATTCAATCTCATATCATTTATTATTTAATTAAATGTACTTCAAATCTAGTGTTCATTTATATCATCGAAAATATATTTGAAATCTAATGTATATCATTAAGTACATTTAATTATATAATATAAATGAACACTAGATTTCAAGTACATTTAATTAAATAATAAATGATATGAGATTGAATTTCAAATATTATTTGAGAAAATGATAAACATACTATAAATAAATGTATAACAGAAAAATAAATCAATAAATTTTTAAGCAGCTAAAGTTACCTTTGAACTATGTGGATGTTTCGTAGATTATGAAGTAGATGTCATAGAGATGTCCAGAAGGAAGCGACAATGAAATGGAAAATAAGAGAAGGAAAATATTTTTGATGGTACTTATATAGTAAGGATTTTGTTTTGCTTCCTTAATTTATTAATTTATTTCCTTCTTTACAAGATCCTCTCTATTCAGATATCAATTTAATTAGCTTATATACCTGCATGTAGGGCACTTAATTATTTCTGATTAGCATATTTAATTTGATTTCCATTTTAGGCAATCAAATTTAATTATAAGTCATTACTGTAAATACAAGATATCATATATTCAATCCTTCATCACCTAAGTCAAATTTTGTACTTCGCCTTTAAACAATGGATTAAATTTAATTAGCTTTAATACAAGAAATATCTTCTTTTTTCAAATATTAAATTTCTTTTTAAATGTTTACAGGTGAATTCAATTAATTATCTTTAATTGCAATTAATTGATTTCCATTATTCAAGCCAAAACTATAATTATATTTCCGTATTTTTATTCAATTTCATATTCATAAAGTAAATAAACATCCCTATATATTTAACTTCTTTAATTCGTTCATTTTCTCATTTAATTAATCAACCTTTTTATAATCAATTTTCAAACTATTGGGGTTGACCACCATAAATAACAATATTAATTTATCTACATATCAATCAATGAGCAATTAATTGCTAATCTACCTGAAAACTTTCCGTAATATAAGGAATTAGTAGATAACCCTTGTATATATTCTAATTAAGGTATACGGAATAAATTCATTGCATTGAATATGCTTGTGTTTATACATATTCATAATTCATATTATTTAAATTTATGCATAGTTACCAAACTTATATTTTATCACTTCGGATTTTCTACATATACATATATACACAAACTAGCGGGGACATCGACATACATGTATTTTTGAAAATGTATTCCTTTTATTGCTATTACATAAATTACAAAGTACAATCAAATAAAATGACCCAGCAGTAACAGACCTACATATTGCTTAAACTCAAAAACATACATCAAACAACTTGAGACTTTTCTCATAGTATTCTCCAAATGAATTTCCCTAGCCGTCTAAGTTACTTGAAGTTGATCATCTTATCGTCTTCCGCTCATTTATTAGATAGTCACTTCGTTCGTAGCCCAATTCTTCATTTTCCTTGTGCTTATGTCAGAAAATAACAGAACAACATGGCAAAAGCATCAGGTGACGTCATGTCACTAACCGTTCTTCTTACCAAACATTCCTCCATCTCATGTGACTTGCACCTTCTCAGATCAGTGTTTTCCGACCGCCGTCTCCTTGGTAACCTTTGACGCTTCAATTAAAGATATGTGCATTATATTGCCAGATTTGAGGTATCCTTCTCTTCCCATAACGGTTGTCGATCACTCTGTTCAATTTCCAGGTCAATATTGAGGTCGAGATGAAAACCAGGGTTCGCTATTTCCTTCGATAATTGTTCCGAAATCCTAGTCATGTTATCCGGCGGTCAATGCTCGTTGTAGCTCTTGGACCCATATCAAAATCCATGTCATTATAATGCCCAGATCTAGTAGAAATGCCTTTGAAAATAACTAAGATCACCTATAGAAATTTAACATAGATTGGTACTTTCTGTACAGTAGTAGACAACGATTCTTGTAGTAGACGAAAAATTCTTTTACCTTGTGCACAAAAACGCCGAGCCTCCTTTCTCAACAGTGAATCTTGTATTATCTTTATCTGGCTTCAAAAAAATTTATGATTTTGTTTCCAATATCCGACATCGCCTTCCATTGCCATGCTTTGATTCTTTGTAATTCTTTTGTTCCAGATCTGTATTCGTTTGAAATATAAAACTAAAATGAAATGTAGCCTCATCTTTGCAGGGGAGTTCCTATCTGCAGGAGAGTTCTTATGTATATTACCTTTGGTACATGATCTCTTTGTTCAAACATTAAATTTACATTCTTACATATTTGCAACTGAATTTGGTCATATCTAATTACCTTTAAGTACAATTAGTTGATTTCCATTATTCTGATCATATCTAGTTATGTCACGTTTAATTATATTTGCTACATTTTTCACTCAATTCCATATTCACCAAGTAAATAAATATCCCCGTATATTTAACTTATTTGGTCCATCCATTTCTCATTTTAATCAATTAACATTTATCCTTACAATCAATCTCCCTTTTATGGGGATCGATCTACATAAATAAAAATATTAATTTAATTATATGTCAACCAACAAGCAATTAATTTCTGATCTATACGGTTAAATTCCCATAGTATACAAAATTATATATATATATATATATATATATGTATATATATATAGTCAATAGTAATGATATACGGAATACATTCATTGCATTGAATATATGTATATTTATACACATACACATTTATATATTCAAACTTTATACAATTTAAGGTTGGGCATATTTACCAAATTTATATTTTATTACATATAAACAACTAAATATATATACATATATACATTCAATCCCTCCTCGCCTGATTCATTCCCTTAATAAAAATAAGTTCTAGCCTAAATGTTTATATTTTCCGTTTATACATACGACCGAGTTTAATTGCCTTTTGTTGTTCATAAAATATTCTCCAGAATGAAAGTATGAAAGAAGGAGCAAAAGCACTGATGGAGACCAGAAGGCATTCTGGTGTCTATCTTAATATAAGATAACGCTTTTAACAAAAAGACGATAGCGCTCACAACACCCTTCGAAGAGGTTAGAAGGATGTTTCAACAGAGTTTTAGATAAGCAAAAAGCTTTCGACAGGGTTAAAAGCTACTTACCGAAGGCGACGAGTAGAGTATTTTTTACACATGCACCAAACCATTAGTAACAGATGGTTTCGCCTTTGTCTACATTCATCAGAGGAAAATTTGGCAAGAGTTACCCTTTCAAAATCATATGTATGCCTTTCGAGTTGGTTAAGGCCCTCACCAATGATGAAAAGACCACACCACTACAACCAAAGCGTAAGGTTTCCAAGGAGAAACATTTTGACAACAATGGAAGCTGGATCACATATCTACTTGCACGACACATTAGAATCCAAGTGAAAAGCACATATATGCACCTTTCGATGTAGTCGAAAGTAAATCAAGCAAATGCCTTTCGATGAAGTTGAAAGGAATCAAGTAATACCTTCCGACAAGTTAGAAACAAGTAGGCAAAGAACCTTCCGACGAAATCGATAGGGGTGAAGCAAAAGGATGGAGGCCCGGTCTTTAGAGGAAGTGGACGGTTGGCGATTTGAGCCTTTCGACTATAATGCCCCATCTTTTTGGACAGTTTAAATCGACAATAAACCACGCATGTCAACTCAAACCATTCAAAAGAGAGGATTGTTAATGGGGTAAATAAATAAGAAAATAAGAGTAAAAGAGGAAGAAACAAACACAGAATCTCACAGCGGAAGGATACAGTATAATAATCAAATAAACAGTTCATGAAGCTGTTTATATAACACATTGGATTATAATCTATTCAACATTTATCAGAGTTATATATACATCAGGGATAAATAAATAATGCAGCAAACAACATGATGCAGGACTAATAATAGCGGTAATACCAAATCTTCGTCTTCGTCCTCCAGAATAAATCTTCAATAAGCTGAGAAACGCAGGGCTGACCCTAGCGTAATGAAAATACAAAACACTCGAGTCAGAACTAAAATATCCTTATGTAAGTCAAATCGATATCGCATATAACATGAGTGTAACGGCACCAGAGATGTTTACGGGATTTCACATCTCCTATCCAGTGTATTGTAGGATCGATTTCACCCTAGAGGGGGGGGTGAATAGGGTGATGGTATAAATTATAGAAATTAATCGCGGAAGCTTATAAAATAATTTCAACACAGATCGCAGAACAGTAGCAACACAGATAATAGCAGAATAATAAATGCAGAAATAGAACGGCACAGAATTTACCCAGCTTCGGCAAAACCCTGCCTACGTGCTGCCCCCAAGGTTTCTACTAGAAATTAGATAGTCCCTCGCTTACACACGTAAACTCGCTATACCCGCTATTGACTATTCTAACTCTACGCTCAAAACCTTGCCACAACTCAGCCACCGAGTTGCAAATTCTCAAACTACGACACGTAGCTTGTCCCCTAGTCACACGACTAGAAAAAAAATAAACGGTTTAAAAAAGAAAATACAAATTAAAAAAATTGTAAATATTAAATAACCCTAATTTTAATTAAAAACCCTTAAAACAAAACCGGCCCCTTTAATTAATTTGGCCCGTCTTCTTTTGTTTGCTTCGTTCGTTTATGAAAAATGGAGATGGCGGCCGTTCCTCTTTGAAGCTAAATTAGGGCTTTTCGTCCTTTCGATCCAAACTAGGGTTCTTGCAAATTGAAGCGCCGACCTTTGATACTGTTCAATAGTAGACTTCGATGCCCTTTGATTTGCTGACGGTTCTTCAATTTGGATCGAGTTCGTCTCCTCACTTCGGTATGTAATTTTATGCTTTTTTGCTTTTGTGTATTCGTACTTGAACGCGATGCCTTTAGCCGATGATGATTGTGGGTTTATATATGCGTTCGATTTCCTTCAATTGCGTTCGTCTGAATTTGTTTGAATTTGTCAATTTTGTGCTTCGGCCATTCGATTATACTTGGATGCTCGTGATTTTCTTGACTAATTCATTTGTGTAAATACTCGATTGCTTGATTGACACAGCTTTAAAATTCACAGCTAGAATTCCGATAATACTGCTGCTGTTGAAATTTTATTTCATGATTTTCTCTGGTTGACTTCGACTTGGATTTTGTGATCCATTGTTTTCTCGGTGGAGAGTCTGATACATACCTTTTTTTTTCATTGCTTTTCTGATTCATCATGCATCAGTTTGTACTTGGCTTTGACTTGATTAAAATAAAAAAACTGCTGTTACATTTGGCTTCGGTCATTTTTGAAAATTCTTTGTAACTTTGTTCAAACTGCTTCACTGTCATTTTGATCGATTGATTCATCATTGACTTACTGGCAATTTTTGAATTGCTACTGAACCATGGCTTCAACTGATAATTTTCAATTTCCCACTACACTTTGAAACTGCTCCTTGACTTAATAGTTGATGCATTCAAATGTTTTTTTTTGTTGTATGTCTGGTGTAGTTGCATTGCATTGATATTGAGACCTGTAGTCTTCATTTGTGCTCTCTGTTTTGAGTAACTTCCCATGAGTACATGTCTTGTTCATGCTGTTCGTATGCTTGTTGAGTTTGTATTGTACTCTGATTCATTTTTCGAGTCAGTGAACATTTATGTTGGTTTCATTGGTACTTGAATTTGAGACCTTTTGCATTTCAGTTGTACTGTGTTTGGTTTGGATTGAAGTTGCAGGCTTGTGTACTATGTCTTTTGAGCATTGCATTACTTCATGTATTCATGTGTACTCTTGAGTCGCATTGAGTTGGTCTTGTAGCATTGTTGTGTCATTGAGCATTTGTTGTGTCCATATTGTATTCGATATGCATTGTTGCTATGTTGAATAACAACTCGACCATATGCATATTACAACTTGTGCATGCTTTGATTTTCATTTTACATCACTTGAACTTGCTTTTGTCTCGGCTTGAACCTTTGCATTACATACATATGTATATGCTCACCGTCTTTGTACCTGTGCATATATGTTTACTCTGTCTTGCATCGTTGTGTTTGCCTGTTGCACTCTAGTTTCATTTTGTTGTACACTACTCTTCATTCACTTCAGCATTCTTCACTGTTGTATATGTTGATTCCTTTACTGCTGTTGCATGCACTCTTATGATGTTTGCTTGTATTACTGATCATGGTAGTCTGATCATTGATTGCTTGTGACATGTGTTCCCTGTTGAGTCTTTGGTGGTGCTTCCCCTTTGAATTTGCTTGCAAACTATCTTGTAATCTGCATCCATGTATACTTGGTGTTGTAGCCTTGAGACTGTTGAAGTTGTGTACTTGCCTGCTGCCATACTTGTTCACTGGTGTACATTATTTGCTGTGCATACTTCATGCTTGCACTGTTCATTTATGTTGTCCAGACATTGTTGAGTTCTTGGCCATTTCTTGTTGATTTTTGAAATTTTACTTGAGTTGAATCCAGCTTCAAAAACTCGGGTTTGACCTTGTGCTGCTGACGAGATTTTGAATATATTGCACCTGAGTTGAACATGTCTGTATATTTGGGTTTGACCTTGTGCTCACCTGTCCCTGTAGCATTATCAAGTGTATATCGGTGTGCACGGCCTTGTGGCATATACAATGATACACTGTGTATGTCACAAGTTGTTCGTGTATGACGAATTCAAATATGAATGATGACGAACAACCCAAATAACTGAGGCAAATATTATTTTCAAAAATCATATTTTATTTTATATTGCAGAAATATTTCTTTTTCAATTTTACCGCGTTAGAGAATATTTTTGCAGATTGCTCAGATGCTGGATTCAAACTGGAATGCAGTTGAAGATCAATACGAGTGTGAGTAATATGTAGTGAGGTGAAGATGTAAAAATGAATTGTGATGTAATCAGAAATGTATTGTAATTGAAAATGTATAGTTATAGTGAGATCTTGAAAATGTACTATCAAAATTGTAATAAATATTTGTTTGAATAAAATATTCGTTTGAATTCAAAATCTGTGTTATTTATTTTATTCAGCAAATATTTATTTAATCTGTGAAAAATAAAATAGTATATTAACAAATACATTTAAATGAATATATATATATATATATATATGTTTATTATCATCAAACAAAAATCATATAAGCGCATATTCAACATGTATAACGTGCATGTAATAACTCAAGAGATGTTACAGGATTTTCCATCTCTTAAGGATCCGTCAAAATATTTATATGTAGTATGATACGCTACATATATGATGTCTAGTCAATAAATTAAATGTTAAAATAGCGTTAAGGCTTTACATTAATCCCATTTAACGCATTTTTAGGCATTGTCGTACAGTTTGCATATACAACACCAGTTAAACGGTTGGTGGATAGGGATTCGCCGTGATACGACAACACTAAACCAAAATCGTATGGGTCTCGTTTATGGATAAAAGTATGACAAGGCACGTGAGGAAATACCCAAGTTAGGATACTACCAGTTTACATTTCCCGGTTGGTGGTAACACATCATAGCCATGATCGCCCACCGTGTCCAACACTCCCATAATCTGGAGTGTGCACACCAATCAATCACAATGTAAATGATGGTAAAACGAAGAAGTGAGCCAGCTCGGGGTAGCTAACCCACTTGGTCGTTACGGCTCCTGTCTTAGTCATTTCAAATTGGCACAAGTGCCAAGCTAATCCATCATCGTTCACTTTCTTCAAATCCAGTAAACGACGCCAAATCCAACCACTTCGTTCTGGATTATCACTTCACGTACACAGTTATTAAAGTGGTTCCAGTATCGAAGGAGAGTATGCCCATATCCGGCTCTGGTCTCTTTAACAACCAAACGTCGTTTTACACATCGGTTGGTTCTTTTACATTTCAAAAACAGTTCATACATGATATCAAAATATCATATTTTCTTCGAAATCAAATCCATTTCGAAATCATTATATTTACTCAAAATATTCCATTTCGATTCAAAATCATTTCCGACTTAATATCTCGATTTCGATTCCAAAATGGTTTCGAATTCCAATTTAGGTCATAACTTCATTTAACCTAATTCGTATTTAAATCCATGATTAAAAATAACCTTCCACTCTTGACCAGTTTGAATTTTTGAAAAATAGTTTAAGGGGTTTTAAATAGTTAAATAGTTAAAACAGTGTAAAAGGTTAAAATAGTTTAAATGATTAAAATAGTTTAATATAAAATAGTTAAAGTGTTAAAATGGTTTATATAGCAAAAAAATTTGGAAAACCAAAATAATTTGTATATTTAACAAGATAGCCTTTAAATACTTTTTATGTTAAATAATTTATTTGAAAGTAGTTTCAAAGTCAAACCGATACAATCCTAACTTCCCAATTCAAATCAATTCCAATTCACATTCAGTCGATTCAATTTCGATTTCAATCCAAATCAATTTGAACTTCGATTTCAAATTAATTCAATTCCACTTTCAAATCCAATTAATTCAATTTCAATTTCAATTTATCGATTTCGATCTCGATTTTCAAGATATCGATTCAAAACACTTAAATCAAATTAACCTTCAATATATAATTTGAAATCCAAAATTTTCAAATACTTTTACTTAGTAAAATTCAACGTTCGAATACAAGTCCCAACTATTAAATCAAATTAATTTCTGAAATTTTGAATCATAATTTGGTTATAACTTAAAAATCCCAACTCAATTATTTAACAATTTCTTTTAACAAAAATTTCATTTCAACAATTCAAACTCGAATTCGTGATTAATTCGATTTCTACAAATTTGATTTTAATTTCTTTTAAATCAAAACCATATAAATAATTCCAAATCCAAGATTTTTAAGAATCATTTGATTTAACCAATATTGTGTCCGTATATAATTTCTATCTTATGGCCAAGTGATCAGTTATTTCCATTTAATTTCAAGGATGGATATATATCATTTCAATCCAAATCACAATGTCATAGGTATATATATCATTTCAACCTATTTCTTAATTTATTCGAATAATTCAATACAGTTTTATACACTATAAATGATATACAGGGTGATAACATGATATATATATATATATTTATAAACAAATAAACACCTAAACATCCAAATATCAACCAATTTGCATCCATCGCAATTAATCGTACAAACAGACAATATAATTCACAACAGTTTCATAGTTATTAATATTGGGTGATTTACTGGCAATTCAATTCTAATTTCAGATTTGACTATCAAATTTAATTTCTATAGTTAATTTCAATGACAATTTTTTAAACAACGATCAATAAATTTATTTCACTTCACCATCTCGAATTTAACTATCAAAGAAATATTCTAGTACGTTGTAAGTGTTATAAAACACTCACCTTGAGTTTCAATTTTAAATCAAATCGAACGACGTTCGATTTAACCTCAAATTTTAATTAACTCCAAACGTCTCCAAATCCACAACACAGTGCTCGTCGCCACGATTCCAACGCCTGTTGTTTCGTCCAATTCCGACCTCGCACGACCAAGATATATAATTTTAAAGATTAAACGAACTTAATATAAATAATTTGCAAACTTTTTATTTCTAGTTTAACCAACAATTGATTAGGGCCGCACATTCCAGGTAGCAGATGTGGCCGTAAAAATTATTCTTCCTCTGTTCCAGTTGCACGCAAGAGAACCCACACGTCGTCGTTCATTCACTGCTTGCTGCGGCCTCCACCCTCGTCTAGGAGTTGATCGGCGACCATCGTTCAAACGGTGAGACACCCCCTCCCCCTTTGACCCAAGCCATGCCATGCTCGGTCGCCTACAGCCACTAGAAAATGGCAAAATGCGCATGCCGTTCGAGCTTGAATCCACGATGACCCACTGCTCATATTTCGATCATCTCGATTGATCTATCGCCCTCCACAATTCTCTAGTTGAACGATTTATGCAAAAATAGAAGGATCGAGTGGAAATCGAGGAGGCAAATTCGAACATTTCTAGCCATTGTTTTATAAATGGCGGCTGGCTGATAATAGATAGGGTTAGGGCGTTTGTATGCATATATATATGTGAATGTATTATTTTATTATTTCCAATTTTTACATGCTTTTTCAAACGATCTCTAAATGAAAAGTGCACCCTGGCATTTATAATGTTTTACCCCTATTCCAAACACAATGGAACATGTTTCGAGGCCTAATTCAATCGTACAGATAAGATAGCTTTTTAGACCCAATTATTATATTGAATTTTCGATATCAATTTCAACGCATTTCTATCTCGTACGATCAGATAACAACTCCAAATGCTACAAAATTTGAAATCCGATAATAATACACTATTACGGATTCGATGGAACTGGTTGCGTCGAATTCCGAGACTGTGCCTCGGAATGCTATTTCACTTATAATATAAAATTTCCAATTTCTAATTATTCACTCTTAAATCTAATTTTAAATGTTAGCAATCTTCATTATTAAAATTTGTATCAACTTTCGATATCATTTTCATTCACATTAAATTTAAAATTTGATTATTCCAATAATTTCCAATATTTAAATCTTAAAACAATTTAATTATCCAATAAATCACTATAGTTGTAATATAAGTTATTGAACTTGTAAAATTTAACTTTTAAAACGAACTCAAATTATAAAAAAAAACTATTTCCATTTTACAGTCATTCAGTATTCATTATTCAATTTCACTATTGATTTTATACATATTCAATGCATAGAATTTATTTCAATAATTGCCATCGTCGAAATCTTCGAAATTAACTATTTAAATTTTTTGTTCAAGTTCATATCTAATAACTTACATTTAAAACCATTAAATTTTTTTAACCAGTTTTATTCAATAATTACATTAAATTTAATAGTTTTAAACTACCTAAAAATATGGGTCGTTATAATCTCCCCCACTCAAAACTTTTCGTCCTTGAAAAGGAACTAAGTAGAGAAATTTACATTTGATCTATTTTATTCAAAACTATCAACTTATCAAACAAATAGATCTTATTTATAAAACCATTACTACGTTTCTACTATGCTGCTCTAATCAGTTTACGGAATTTTCAAGATGGTTATCAAAACAAGTTATAAAAAATTAAAACTTCAAATTTTTTCTAACATCTGGATTTACGGAAAATTATGGCAGTCTTCTTTACGCGGCTCGATCGGAACTACTACAACGCCTCTATAGGCTCCAAACCAACAAAAAGCCAAGTGGCTCCATCACAAAACTATCAAATCAAATGACAAAATAAACATGTACCTTTTTGTCGGACAATCCAATTTTTTCTTGATTTTAAATACCTGCATCTTATTTACCAATGATACACAATCGTACAATTTAAAATCAATTTATATTTTGCATCTTCAATTTCCAATATTGGCCTTACTTAACATTGGCTTTACTTAAGTCCATACGATGTACATGTATTATTCGTATGCAATATCAAATCTGATCGCTCAACCGATCATACAATTAAATTTTCGAACTAGTATCGTTCACACGACTCTCTAATGCTGACTCGAATTTGGTTTCTAGATCTGAATCCATGATTCTCCTTGCATAGCCATATATCATGATAGAGAATTCCAGAATGAAATCAAAAATCCATATCCAGGGTTCTCCATCAAGAATCGAGTGAAAAATTCTAACTAGGATCGATATAAATTATCTTGAAATTCTATGCTCGAATCTGGATCAAATTGTTATGCGAATAAAATAATATACGTACAACTTACGTATTACCTTTTAATAGATTTCTATCCAATTCATCTTTATTAAATTTCTTTTACTTCCTTTCATTTACAATCACTTATTCACAATCCATTATTTACTTAGTGTATCCATTTCTTTACATAGCATATTCTTTAATGCTATCATTTCTTAAACATCATTCCAAAGAATTTGCTTACTTAAGTTTGTTTTAAACATCTATACAATTTAATTAAATTCAATTTCATTTTCCATTGATTCTTAGTTACACCCAATTCTTTTCATTTACATTCATTTTCATAATTTCCTTTAATAATAGATTTATTTATGAAACGTTTTATTAATCATCACTTTAGTTTATAATCATTCTATAAAAGTCATATATAAGAAGTTGGACTTTATCAAAGTTTTATAATTATCTCAAAAGTTGCAAGTTCAATTTCAATTTCTTTGCCAATTTATGTTAAATTCTATAGCTAATTAACAAAGATATTGTTTAAATCATTTGTCTAGTTCTTTTTTTCAGTTCGCTTACTTATTTCATTTAGTCATTAATCATTTCATAATATACTTGTGACGACTCTGACTCGACCTTCGAAAATCGACACCCAAAAATTTGAATTTCAAAAGAAGTGTCTATTCGTCATATCTTTTCACGAATGGACATGGATGTTGTTCTACTACAAATATGGGCAGTTTTAAACGAATTTATATACAATTTTTCTCTGATTCCACTACTCTTCTTCCATATTTCTTTACATATATTTTTACCATTACTCTGTTGAAATCACCGTTGAATCTAAATAGATCATCTCTGATTTAATTCTCTATCACTATCTCAACATGATCTTAGTGCTGTTCAGAGTTATAGGCTTCTTTGTAATAAAATGAGTGATAAAAGATGTGATTGTAGCCTGCGAAATCAATCAAGCAAGAAAAGGTGTGATTGTAGACTGTGAAATCAATTGGGTGAACTTGTTGCCTGTAAAATCAAGTATCTCTACCAGAGAATTGTCAATCTGGAGTGGTGTACCTCGTGGCCTTGAAATCGAGGGTGTAATTGTAAATATTGCTTTTGAAAGGAAATCCGTACTTGTGTGCGGGACTGGATGTAGGGTAACACTATTCACCCCCCTCTAATGTTAATTCTAGCCTTAAGATCCGAATCCGCATTTCTCACATTTGGTATCAAAGCTAGGTTTTCAAATTTCATAATATGATTTTTGAAAAAGCTTTTAAAATGGCTATGTTTAAAAAACTTGTTAATACAAGTTTTGAAATATTTAGATCATCATTGTCTCTTGAGTGTGCATAAAATCAATATTCAAATTCAAGTTGTCTACCAAAATTGTATGATGTGCAGGAAACATACTTTATGGGTGTTGAGGAATCAATTCACAATGGACAAATTGTACAGATTAAAAGGAATAAATGGATACTCGATAGTGGATGCTCTAGACACATGATTGGTAATCCAGATATGCTGAATGATATAATATACAAAGACGAAGGACTCGTTAACTTTGGAGACAAGTCAAAAGGATATGTGATTGGCATCGGCAAAGTCAGTAACTTTGAAACTCCTACTAATGTTTTGCTAGTTAAGAATCTAAAACATAATCTGCTAAGTATTAGTCAACTTTGCGATAAAGAATATAAAATTAAATTCGAAAAAAATAAGTGTCACATTGAAAATAATAATTCAACCATAATATTTGATTGAATTAGGAAAAGTAATACTTATATTCTTAGTGTGAAAAAGATAAGTGGAACTAGTCACTTTTTGCAGCATTCTCTAATTTCCTGGTTTAGTAAAAAGCAAAACACGGCTTCTTTATCAACAACTGAAGCAGAGTATATTTCTGCTGCTTTGGCTTGTTCTCAAGTAATATATATGCAACAAACTTTAAAAGATTTTTGTTTAAATATCTCAAAATCACCAATTTATTGTGATAATACTAGTGCAATAAATTTATCCAAAAACACTACTCATCATGCTCGAACTAAACATATTGATATCAAACATCATTTTCTCAGAGATAATAAGGAAGTAATTATTCTCGATTATATCAATTCCGAGAACAAAATTACTGATATCTTAACAAAACCCTTAAATGAATCTGTATTTACTAAGTTAAGAAGAGAATTAGGTATTTGTTCAATAACTGAAATATAGAATAATTAAAAATTAAATTAAAATAAATAAAATAGTAAAAATATATGTACCATGTCGACAACCCCCTTACCCCTGTCGACATGTAACGATTTTTTTATTTTTTGAAATTTTCCCACCAAAATTCAAATAAATGGTTATATATTCTTCTTATTTTGAAATTTTGTTCATTCTCTTTCTGTCCTTTCTCTATTCTAACTTCTGAAAACAATAAAACAATGGCCTCCTCTTTCAAATCAAACAAAAATTCAACCTTTTCATTTCCTTCTCCTTCTGTTGGACCATTTCAACGAACTATGCTTGCATGAGTGATGAAAATGCAGGATTCCTTAAAAGATGCACTGCAATTAATGACTGAAATTCAAGTAGTGCAACTCAGAATGGCCAAAGAACAAGAATGGCATGGTAAAATCCTTAGAAATTTGCAAAAAGTTTCTAATGGACAATCACGCTAATCCGATCTTGATTGATGAAGAATCTTCAGGAGATCAAGTGCAAGCGGATAGCGAGGAAGGAGAAGAAGAAGCCTTCATGGAAGAAGAGCACGCTGAAGATGACGACAAAGTCATTTGCATTGGCGAAGTATGCTTTGACAAGGATGGAAATCTAGTCGAACAACCTGGAAATTTCTGTTTCCACTACCTAAATTGTTCGGTTCATAGATCTCCCATTTTCAAGTACACACATTAGTTTCTTTTCTTTTGTTGTATGATCTTACTTTCGTCTCCTATGCAAATGTAAATATAACAATAAATAATTAATAAATGAGTTGTGCTCTTCTATTTGAATTATTACTATTATAAGTATTATCATATATGGACTCTTAGTTAGGATAGTTAGTTATTAAGGACTAAGTTTTAGTTTTAGAATTAAGTGATGATTATTTAACATAACACTATCATTATAATCACATGTCATAGAGTATTAGTTTTAGGGGGAGTTATATAGTTTGGAGTTAGTTTTTGTTGATGACAAAGGGGGAGAAGTATAAATAGGATAGTTAGGCATAGATTAAAGGGGAGTTATTAGGATAGAAGTAATATTTTATAAATAAAGGTTGTCATCATAAAAAAGGAGGAGATTGTTAGTCCCTGAGGAGATGGTTTTGATGACAAAAATCTTAGAATAAGATTATAAAATATAAATACTAACATTATAGTTCAGATATATATGTATATGCAGGATTTAACCATGCAGGTATCAAAGAATGAAGACTGTACAGTATAGAGATTCAAGATATCAAGATTGAAGGCTCATGGGTATCAAGATTATCAAGAGTCCAAGATTTTAAGATTGTAATTTAATTAGGAATTTTGTTATAACTCCTAGAAAAGCACTAGCATCTTAAAATCCAATTTATTCGTGGAATGGAATCCACTTCGAGCCTGTTAAAGGGATGGAACCCTAAGTAGGATGAAACCTATGAAAAATCTAGTGGAACATTGTTTTGTATCCACTAACTTTTATTCAAATGTTTTTTACAAAATTATATATTGTTTTCAAAATGATTTCAAAACCTTCTTTTTAAAAGAATCAAAAACATCTATCTTGGTTTTAAAATACTTTTAGCCTCAAAATAATCTTTATCTTTAAATTCAAATTATCCTTGGTTTTAAACTATGTTTCAATAATAATATATTTGACTTTTAATATTTATACTTAGATTTAAATAAAATTATAGTAAAATTTTGTAAATATCAAAATATTATTCTCTATATTTATTTATGTATGTTAACTATAGTTATGTATATTTATAAAGTTTAAATAGTTTTAATACAAGATAGAAGTTATTTTCAAAGAAAAATAAATTATCAAAACTCATTTAGACATGTCGACAACCCCTAGGACTCCTTGTCGACAAGGTGGCGGTTTGTTTCAAAAATTTGAATTTCAAAAGAAGTGTCTATTCGTCATATCCTTTCACGAATGGACATGGCTGTTGTTCTACTATAAATAGGGGCAGTTTTAAATGAATTTATATACAATTTTTCTCTGATTTCACTCCTCTTCTTCTTCCACATTTCTTTACATATATTTTTACCATTACTCTGCTGAAATCACCATTGAATCTAACTAGATCATCTCTGGTTTGATTCTCTTTCACTATCTCAACAAGATCTCAGTGCTATTCAGAGTTATAGGGTTCTTTATAATAAATTGTGTGATAAAAGGTGTGATTGTAGCCTGTGAAATCAATCAAGCGAGAAAAGGTGTGATTGTAGTTTGTGAAATCAACTGGGTGAACACGTTGCCCGTAAAATCAAGTATCTCTACTCAGAGGATTGTGAATCTGGAGTCGTGTACCTCGTGGCCTTGAAATTGAGGGTGTAATTATAAAAATTGCTTTTGAAAGGAAATCCGTACTTGTGTGCGGGGCTGGATGTAGGGTAACTCCGAACCAGTATAAAATTCGATACGTTCTTTCCTTTATTGCTTTTACTTTATTTTTGCATCTGTGTTTGATTCTGTGATCATATCTGTGTCTGAATATTGCATACATTTGTGTTCAAATTAACATAAACTGAATAAGATTAGTAATTCCTTAAAACACTATTCACCCACTCTAGTGTTAATTCTAGCCTTAAGATCCGTAATCCTCATTTCTCACAACACCCAATTCTTTTCATTTATATTTATTTTCATAATTTCCTTTAATAATAGATTTATTTGTGAAACATTTTATTAATCATCACTTTAGTTTATAATCATTCTATAAAAGTCAAATATAAGAAGTTGGACTTTATCAAAGTTTTATAATTATCTCAAAAGTTACGAGTTCAATTTCACCATTTCTATGCCAATTTATGTTAAATTCTGTAGTCAATTAACAAAGATATTATTTAATTCATTTGTCTAGTTCTTTTTTTCAGTTTGCTTACTTATTTCATTTAGTCATTAATCATTTCATAATATACTTGTGACGACCCTGACTCGACCTTCGAAAGTCGACACCTAAATACATCACCCGTATTCGAATGCCATAGATTCAAACGTTGAGTCTGGTTCGTCGGAGCTTATAACAACATTAGGTGAATACAACACAGGGGAAACAGAAGAATAATTTTATTGATACACTACATTTGATACAAATGAAATGATAACACATATCAAAGATAGATACCACATCGGAAAGAGTGAGACAGCAACAGCAGCGGAACACAACATCTCCAATGCCAAAGCTCCAAACCACAAGCTCGAACCACCACCAAGCTGAACTTAAAACGCAATGCGATCGCCAAACCAAAGACTCCAAAGATTGCCAAAAGCTACACCTACTATTTGATTATCTGATAACCTGACTGTAGGCTGCCCATGTGGAAAATTGTGGGCACCCAGAGTTTAGAAAGGAAAAAATTAACTCCAAGTCAGTCATGAGACTGGTGTGAGCAAACAAAAACAGTTTATCTTAATTAAAAACAAACAAAAAGAATATAAAATTGAAATTTTCTATGCTTTTTGAAAAATGAAACTACCATAAGGCCTCCCGCCACACACACAATGCAAGCGCACACTTGGAGGAGATTTCTCCTTATGATAGTCAAACATGCTTGATATGCAAAACGCTTTTGATATTATTATAGTGCATAGTGTAGAAAAACATTTCGAAAGTATAATATTAATCTTAGCTAACATACGTACCATTATAGTATACTTACTACAACTACCATGTTAAATGGAAGGTTCTACAACTAAAACCGTACAAGGCACGTATTGGGTGATTGGATTTCCAACAAATGATCAGGCTAAGGAACTTCCCCACCACATGGGTATGCCTCAAGAGGGATACCCCGAGAACCTAACCGGCTCTCTGCCAACACAAGGCCGGGTTACCTCTGTACCTAGGTAACTACTGACATGAGTATGCCATTCCTCGATCGTTACCGACCTTTATCTGAGGATCCTCAACACCAACAGATTTCAAAAACCGCATAGGTTAAATATCTAGGCTCCATACCATGATACCACCCTTTATCCAGAAGGAAATGCACATACCCTAAAGGGCGCAACCCTCATAACCTTGTCGCATTCTTCCTGTTTCGACCATTTTCGGGTTGTGAGGTTCGACAAGGTCTCATCCACAAAGCTACACTTTTCACAAAAGGCATGCTTTGATCAACAAATGATCAGCAGCATTTAGCATGCCACATTACCAAATTGGGAATATATCACTAGTAACCATCAACTACATAACCTCTGAGCTCGTACATCTCAGTGAAGGGTGTTAAGCTAAGAGAATAAATTCTCCTCCACCAAACAGAAATGTATTTGATAGAAACCAGCTTTACATCTCAAATTGTAATGTCAGACATAAATCCATACAAGTCCGTCCCGGGTTTGAATGGAACCGAAGGCACTTCAAAGAAGCCCTTGCAAATCCAGGTATTTACAATTCCGACCGGACTCCCCATCACATATAGAGATCTCTATACCGATGTGCCTCAGTGCAGAGACATTCGATAGGTAATCCTATCGTTCTCGAAAATACCCGATCTTCACCACCGTCTTCAAATGTTATCCATTTTGTCGTATCATTATTCGGAATGGGTTTTATGACATAAAGTCCTATCCCGGCTAAACCGAATAATGAGCGCTAATTTTAAAAACATATGGATATATAGCGATCTTAGTTAAGTCATAACCTTTAGCCCAAAACCTTTCTTTCAAATGGTTTAAACAAATTTCCACTTTTAATCTTTTAAATGAAAGATTCACCCTTGAAGATCCTCTTCAATTTGAAAACAAAGTAACTTTCAAAACAATTTCCATTTCAAACTTGAAATCTTTTAAATAAAAACTGGAAGTTCTTTGTTATATGAAAGCCATTATAATTTGAAAACAAATGCTTTTCATTTTGGAAAAATTCGATTAAATTTGCACAACTTATAGCCTTTTAAAGGAAATCAGCGAACTGTCGTATCCTTGGTAAGTTCTATTTGAATTAAATTCAATTTCAAAAATAACTTATTCAACATAATTCACAATGGTTTAAAATCTATATATATATACATATATATTATATAACTTGTATAACCCTTTCAAATCATAATTTCCAAAACAATTTCAAAACTTAAGCAAGATATATTATATTCAAACTAAATTTTAATTTCAAACTTCCTTTCCAAAAGCTTTTCATCTTCAACTCAATTTCCATTTCCAAAACCATTTGGATTCAAAATTCATCTTTTAACTTTTCACCATTTGAGTAAAATAATATTAAATTCGAAATATCTACGACTTAACCAATTCCTCGTGAAATCCATATTTTTGTGTGTGGTGTAGTCCAGGGGTTTTACAAACAACAATAACATATCAGAACCATCATCAATTTAAGTACAACAATATCGATAAGCGGTATAATCCTATAACGCTTATCTTCATTCACAGATTCATGGATAAACAATGTAAATTTATCACAGATAAATAAATCACAGTTCACAGCTCAAATCACAAAATTCTTATCACAGAACATCACACATAAGAGATATCAATCAATTCAAGGCATTCAATACAATTCAATCATCCATAAGCAAGATCGATTAATCACCTGATTATAATTAACTAATAAATTAATTACTTATGAATTAATTACCAAACCTTGCTTAATTAATATTAATTAATTAGCATTTGATGAATTAATTATCCCATAATTAATCTTATAAATTAATTAATTAACCTTAAAATTGATCATATTAATTAATTATCCCTTAATTAATCACATAAATTAATTAACTCGAAGTTAATTACATTTATTAATTAACCCTTAATTAATTACATTAATTAATCATCCTCTAATTAATTAGTTAACCTTTAATTACAGATTATCTTTTAATTACTTATATTAAGTAATTAACCTTTAATCACTTGATTAATTAACCTTTAGTCATTAATTTATTATCCTTACTCACTTTCATTAAGTAATTATCTTAAAGTAATTAATTACCCTTAATTAATTATTTATTCTTTAATGTAATTACACTAAGTAATTATCCCTTAATTACATTAAGTAATAATCTTTTCAATTACTTACCTTAATTTATTTCACCCTTAATTAATTGATAATCATATGATTAGGTACAATAATTAATCAACCCTTTATAAATTAATCAATCTTAATTTGTTACTTAGTTAATCTTTAATTAAGTAATTAAATTACAAATTTATAATCCTTTATTCTTAAGATAACCCAATTATCTTAATTTGTTTCATAATCTTATTTAAATCTTATTTTAAATAACCTTTGAGATAAATTATCATTAACATATAATTTAACTTAAAACCTTTAAGTAATCAAAAACATTTAATCTTCTTAATTAAATTCTTAATTATGCTATTATATTTACTAAAATAAATTTAAGAATAAATAAAGGATATATATATACGCACACTTCAAGTTTGATTAACTAAAATATTTTAAAAACCCTTAATTAATTTCAAAACTAAAAATAAACATTTATTATCTTTCAAGAATAAATCAAGAAAAAGTTTTAAACTTGATTTAAATGAAAAACTTGTTTTATTTAAATTTCAAAATGTTATAACATGAACCCGAGGCTGCTTTGGGTTTCACCCGAGCCAATACGTAAATCACTCGAGTACAACCCCTAGCAACTTTCCCACTATTTTTTTCCATGTTTTGTTTTTTTCAAAATTTAAAACTATTGTATATGTTAAACACTCGTGAATGACTCAGCAACAAACCCGAGCCAATATGCACTTTTCCCCAAGGTCCACTTCGAATTCCTTTCCTACCCAAAAACATCCAGACACCATTGATACCCCGTGCACGTGCACCGACGATCTGGTCACCTCCGACCATCGCAGCAACCTCCAGCACGTCGACGAACACATCCTCATCCATCACGAACACCTAGATCATCCAATTCAACAGAGAATCGAAATCAGCATCTCGACTTCTACCTGGAACAAAACAGTTCATAAAAGAACCACCTCGCCACGCCAACTCCGACCACCGGACAACATGCGATCATGACCAAAACAATGCCACATGTCTACGCTTCTATTTCCCCCAATACCGGTCACCTCTAGTTCGCCCACGGCGATGCAGCAACCACAAAAACCTAGACGACCAAAACTGTCGATTGAACCCTAGTTCGACGTCGGACCACTACTCCGGCGATCTAAAAAATCTTCCGCCCTTTTTCCTCTGACTAACGACTTTATGACTCAAGCGCAATGTTCCTCCATCGCTGATCATCTTGAAATCGACAGAAAACCAACTTTTGAACAACTCGGAAATTCTCAACGTATATACACTTAAAAATTATGAAATCACTTTCTCAAATCATCATTTTCAGATACAAATCTGTTTCTAAAATCAAAACTTGAAATTATAATCTTTGATTTTTTACTTTAAAAAGATTATGTTGAAATTTTCCATTTTTGAATTGATTATTCATTAAATATACTTGAATTTATTTTCAAAATATATATTACATGGTTACGATCTTTTTCTATTCAGAGATCTTAACCTAAAACAGACCGGAGCTAAGGATTTGGATTTTTTATGAGATTTAGCCTGTAAATGTTTAAAACAGAAAGGTATATGCCTGGAACCAGACATGCACACAACGATCTATGTATATATATATATATATATATATATATATATATATATATATATATATATGCAGATATATTTAACAACTAAGCAACATTTTCATAACATATTCAAGTGTTAACCACAACAGAGATAGGAATAGGTTTAAGAGGTTTGCTCACCTGGATTGGTTTTGAACAGAGAACCTGGAGATGTTTTAAAACTGGAAAATGATTTTGAAACTTGAAACTTTCGATCTGCTTTTGTTTTGATACTGAGTTGAATCTACTACTTGATTTGTCTGAATTGATCTTGAATCTTGCTAGCTTAGGTTGATTTTACAGAGCTTGTTTTGAGCTGAATCAAAATCTGGATCTTACTTTTGTTTCCAGGTTTAAATGTTTTGATCTTTCTCTGGTTTGCTATGTTGAAGTTGAACTTGTTATTATTAAATTTGAATGTTTGACTGTCGATCTTGTTTTGATTCAGTTTTTGATTCCAGATTGAAATCCTTTGCTGGCTCTAGTTTTGAAAATTGGAAGATAGTTTGTTTTAATTGATTTCAGGTTGAAGAACTTGTTTTAAAACCTGATTTTAAAACTTTGTCATTTATTTACATTAAAATTTCAAAAGAAAAACAATGTTGCCATTTGTTATATTTGTAAATCATATTAAGTTACACTTGTTATATATGTTTTTATTTATCTTACAAATGTTTAAATCCATGTTTAAAATAACAACACTTGTTAATTTATAAATTATTAATGTTACACATGTCATTTAATGTTTTAAATTTGTTTTATCATATTTTCAGTTTAGTTTAAATATGTATACATGCTTTTATATCTTTCTATTATGTAATTAATGCATTCCCTTTTTATAAATATTTATAACTTTTAAAGAAACTGATTTTTTTTAAAGTCTAATTATACTTTAATAAATAAACACACACACGCGCACACATACACACACACGCGCGCGCGCACACACACACACACACACACACATATATATTATATTTTTAGTTTAGTTTTAAAATATAGAATTTAACTTTAAATGACTTTTGAAAATTATTTATATTAAATTCAAAATAAAATTTTCAAATCACAATGTGTGTATATATATTAAATATACAAAATTAGATAACAAACTTTTATTAATTTAAAATATAATGTTTTCAAATCCAATATATTTTTCAAAATATTTTTTTTGGATTTTCAAATTCAAATTTTCAAATTTCTATTTACAATATATATAAACAAACACATATCCTGTTTATTTTTTTTGAAAACTTCAAATAAATTCACAATTTAGTCCAAAATTTCATATTAATTACCAAATTCAATTTGACTCAAAATCGGGATCGTTACAATGCTTAAGTGTATAATACTTATTATTACAACTAAATTTCCATTTACATACATTCTAATTACTTTTAAGTTCTATTTACTAGTATAACATCCCATTACATATCCAATCACCAATTTAACTTTTAACATTTGGTAAGTCTTATCATATGCTACTTGAATGCAGTTTGGTACTATACAAATTAATTTGATTCATTTTACTTAATTAGAATGCTCACTATTTTACTTGTTTAAAATTTATTTACTTCTAGTTTTTCTCTAAAGCTTCTTAATATTTAGCTTAGATTTCCTCATTCTCTTATCTTATAAGTTCAGGTTATTCAAATATTTCATTTTGTTCGAATAATTCGGAGATTATTGATTAACATAACTTAAAAATTTAAACATTGGATTCACTTCCAATCGTTTGAAATAAGTATGTTTACTTATATCATATATATATATATATATATATATATATATATATATAAAATCATACTTTTGGAGTTTAAACCGAAATCTATTTATCAAAACAATTTCGAAGCAAAGCTTCTTAGAAGTCTCCCTCACTTTGAAACTCGAAAATGAACGTCGATGATGCTGCGTAGTCATTGCCGAAATTATATTCCAACGACAGAAGAGGGGAGTACTGAATTTATTCCTTTTAAAATTTATTTGAAAACAATTTGTATTTGTATATACTTTTAAACAACACTAATTTTGTTTTCCATGCGTTGAAAACCTTTTTCAAAAACAACGGAATTTAAATTTCTCAAATTCTCGTCTTTATATTCATTTTGCTTGCAATTTATAATTTATAACTCACATTTATACAATTTCATTTTCTTATAATCATGTAATAGCAAATAGTTCAGGAATATTGCATGTTCAAACAATAAATGATAATGATTAATATTATCATTTTCTACAACCAATTCACGCTATATATATGCCATAATAATTTCTGAAAAATTATTTCTTTATATGTAAAATATTATCAGGGTAAAATTATTTCACTTACCCAATTTCAAAACAATACTGTGCCGGTTTACCTTATTTAAGAGTTTGGATACCCCTATCGATACGGTTGTACTTCCCGTACCGACCAGAATTCATAAACGCTCAACTGATAAGTCAACACAGTATAAAACATTATATTTTCACTAATAAATACATGCTCATATCTATTAATATACTCAAACAATCCTAGGGTGCTACTGACCCTATCTCTAATGAGTTACCCCATGAAGCTAAGGTTATCGCTAAACCAAAGCTCTGATACCAACTCTAACGACCTACCTTTTTGGACAGTTTAAATCGACAATAAACCACACGTGTCAACTCAAACAATTCAAAAGGGAGAATTGTTAATGGCGTAAATGAATAAGAAAATAAGAGAAAAGAAAGAAGAAACAAACACAGAATCTCGCAGCAGAACGATACAGTATAATAATCAAATAAATAGTCCATGAAGTTGTTTATATAATACATTTGATTATGATCTATACAACATTTATCAAAGTTATATATATATAGACACACACACACACACACATCAGGGATAAATAAATAATGCAGCAGACAACATGATGAAGGACTAATAATAGTAGTAATATCAAATCTTTGTCTTCGTCCTCCAGAATAAATCTTCAATAAGCTGAAAAATCCAGGGCTGACCCGAGCGTAATGGAAAAGACAAAACACTCGGGTCAGGACTGAAATATCCTTATGTAAGTCAAATCGATATTGCATATAACATGAGTGTAACGGCGCAGAGATGTTTACGGAATTTCACATCTTCTATCCAGTGTATAACATACCTGTAATAACTCAACAGATGTTACGGGATTTTCCATCTCTTAAGGATCCGTCAAAATATTTACATGTAGTAGAATACGCTACATATATAATGTTTAGAAAATAAATATTAAAATAGTGTTAAGGCTTTACATTGATCCCCTTAACGCATTTTTAGGCATTGTCGTACAGTTTGCATATAAAACACCAGTTAAACGGTCGGTGGACAGGGATACATCATGATACGAAAACACTAAACCAAAATCGTACTGGTCTCGTCTAAGGATAAAAGTATGATAGGGCACGCGAGGCAATGCCCAAGGTAGGATACTACCAGTTTACCCTTCCCGGCTGGTGGTAACGCATCATAGCCATGATCTCCCACCGCGTCCAACACTCCCATAATCCGGAGGGTGTACACCAATCAATCACAATGTAAATGATGGTAATACGAAGAAGTGCGTCCGCTCGGGGTAGCTAACCCACTTGGCCGGTACGGCTTCTGTTTTAGTCATTTCAAATTGGCACAAATGTCAGGCTAATTATGACGACCCGAACTCGATGTCCGACAAACAACATCCAATTCATATCGCCGGAGCTTGCAACACCATTAGATGATAATTAACACAGCGGAAATAAAAAATGATATCACTGATACAACATGAATACAATATCCAATACATCAGTTTGATACAATGATAATCATCAACATCAGAGGATATACAACACAAAATACAGCGGAACACGATACAATATGAGATAAGTCTTCACAGAATTCAATACTGCAACTCTGATCCAAAAGCTCCAAAGACAAAGCTCCAAAACTCCTTGCTCGATCCACCATCAAGGTTGCACCAAGATAAGCAAGGTCAGTCATTCAAGGACTGAACTAGCTCCAGATAATCTACTAGACCTGACTATCTGAAAAACAAACTCTAGTCTGCCCGTGTGGAAAATTGTGGGCACCCAGAGTTTAGAAAGGAAACAATAAACTCCGAGTCAGTCATGGGACTGGAGTGAGAAAACGAAAACATTTGGTCTTTAAAACAATCAAAAGATTTTAAATTTAAAATCCGCGATGCTTTTTGAAAAATTAAACTACCATGAGGCCTCCCGCCACACATACCATGCAAACGCAGAATTGGAGGAGATTTCTCCTTATGATAGGCAAACATGCTTGATACGTAAAAACCATTTTGATATTATTATTAGTGCATAGTGCAGAACATTTCAAAAGTATAATATAAATCTTAGCCAGCATATGTACCATTATATTATGCCAGCTATAGCTACCACCTGAGGTGGCAGGTAATAAAACTGCAATCGTAAAGGCTCGTATTGTTTTGTTTGGATTTCCAACAAATGGTCAGGATAAGGAACTTCCTATTGCCATATGGGAACGCCTCTGGCGGGACGCCCGAGAACCTACCCGACTCTCTGCCAACACAAGGCCGGTTTCCTCCCTGCCCGGGAGTAATACCTACAGATATGCCGCCATCGGTCCTTTGGGACCTTTATACGGGGATCCTCTACACCAACAACATCACACAGTAATAAATATACTACAGTGCCCACATGAGTAAGTATTTGGGCTCCATACCATAATACTACTCTTTTCCAGAAGGAACGGTCACATCCTAGGGGAGCTACCCCTGAAACCTTGCCGCATCTTTCCTGTTTCGACCATTACCGATTTGTGGTGCTCGATGAGGTCTCGACCACAAAGCTACGCTTTACACGAAAGCCATGCTTTGATCACAAATGATCAACAATTGATCATCAACACACAACAGCACTTAGTATGCCATACTACCAAATTGAGAGTATATTGCCGATAACCTTCAACTACATAACCTCTGAGCTCGTACGTCTCAGAGAAGGGTGTTAAGCTAAGAGAATAAATTCTCCGCCACCAACAGATATGTATTTGAAAGAAATCGGCTTTACATCTCAAAGTGTAGTTTCAGACACACAACCATACAAGTCTGTTCCGGGTTCAAACAGAACCGAAGGCACTTTCGAAGAAGCCCTTGCAATCCGAGTATTCACAATCTCGATCGAACTTCCCATCACTTAGGGAATCTCTATACCGTAGTTACTCAGTGCAGAGACAATCAATAGGTCATCCTATCGTTCTCGCAAATACCCGGTCTTCAAATGCTATCCATAACGTCGTATCATTATTCGGAATGGGTTATATGACACAAAGTCCTCTCCCGGCTAAACTGAATAATGAGTGCAATATTTAAAAACATATGGATATGGGATTTCAATTAAGTCACAACTTTAAAATTCAAAACTTTCCATTTTAAATGGTTTAAACAAATTACCATTTCAAATATTTTAAACAAAAAGATTCATTTCACAAACTTCACCCAGTTTCACAAAGATCTATTCACGGATTTCAAAATAATTTCCATTTCAATTGGGTTAACTCATTAAATTTTTAAATCAAGATTTATTTCATAGCTTTCAAAACTCGTTTCCAAAGATTCACCCATAACTTGGAAAACTATTTCAATTCAAACTTGAAATTCCTTCAATATAAATTGGAAGTTCATTACTTATGTGAAAGCTTTTATTGTTTGAAAACAAACTATTTTCATTTCGAAAAATCCGATTTCATTTATACAAGTTAAAAATATTTGGGTTAATTCAAATTCCCAAAACAACACTTTAAAAATGGTTTAAAACCCATATAAGCTTGTATAATCCTTTAAATCCATAGTTTCCAAACATACGACTTAATTTCAAATTTTTGAATTCAAATTTAAATCAAATTATTCAAATTTCAAAGCTCAACCAAGTAATTGAGAATAACTTTTATTTTTTTGAAATTCTTTTTAAAAGCTTTTTATATTTAATTCAATTCTATTTCCAAAATTATTTGAATTCCAAAATTCGATTTAAGCATTATTTCTAAAACTGTGATTTAACCAATTTCCACGTGCAATCCATATTTGTGTGTGTATAAGTGTAGTCCAGGGGTTTAACACAATAGTGCAACATCATTCAATCCTCACAAGTTCAATCATATCAATATCGATAAGCGGTATGACCCATAACGCTTATCCATATACACGGATTCATAGATAAAGTAAATTCACAAATCACAGAGATTCACTATTACGATTCGATGTGGGTTTCGGATAACCAAACGGAATCCGACTCCCTGTCGCATCGAAATTCAAATGCCATTTTACGGGTAAAGGGGTTTTCATATACATACAGAAATGGATCACAAATCATAGTTCAGCATAAAGCAATTCAAATCACACAGTATCATAATCATAAACAGAAATGTCAATCCAGTACACAACATCTGATGATAGTCAATCATTTTCAATTTAAGGTGAAGGTGATTAAAAAGAATTAACCATGTAACTAATTTTTGTTGGTTTATTTAAATCAATGATTAACTATTCTTAATAATGAATTAATTAAATTTTAATTAATTATTTCTTAATCAATTATCTTAATTGACTACTAATTATAAATTAATTAATTTTAATTATCTAATTAACAATTTTAATTGCAAATAAATTAAATACTTAATTGTGAATTAATCAAATCTTTAATTTCAAATCGACTAATCTCTAGTCACTTAGTTATTTACAATTTTAAAATCAATTAACCATTCTTAATTGCGCTTTATAATAATTATTCTTAATTATTAATCTTAATCATAAATTATTAATTACTTGATTATCATTAACAATATTAATTACTTACTTTTAAATTAGAAAAATTTAGAACATTTGATTTTATTCCTAAATCACTTATTAAGTTTTATTTAAAATAGCTTGTTAAAAATATAAGTTTAAAACATAATTGTTTTAAAAAAATCCTTTATTTCAAAACTTTCAGTTTATATCTTCTACTTAATAAACAAATCATTATTTATAGAAGAAATAATTTTAGAAATTTATTTAACTCACTTATTAAAGTTTTAAAACCGGAACATAAAAATCCCAGCCCAACACGAGTGTCCCCTGAGACGCTCCACGACCTGCTTCGAGTTGAACCCGAGCGAATTACCCCACTGCTTCAGGTTTTCCCAAAATTTAACCCGAGCGCCCCCAAACTGCAATTTAAAGTTTTTTCTAAGTATTTTCATTCTCGCACCAAATCCTTCTTCGAGTTAAAACTCGAGCTACCCTTGTTTCTTCTCGAGCTCATCTTCGAGTCGCGCCTTCTTCTTCCCCAAACACGAAACCCACCGATACAACATTGCACGTATACGTGCACAACCACGCTTACCATCGCCGATCGACGACGAACTCACCAGAACGTCACTATTGATCCCCAGCCTCGATTCGAACACCCCAAAACCCAAAGCAAGCTCGAAATCAAAATTGAGCTATCAACATCGAACTGGAAACCAACCCAGTTCACCCAACTCCCCTTTCTCCGTCGCCACATGGCACCAGTACCCACGCGCTTCTGTCCAAGCGTACCCCGATCCACCACGAACTCCTCGCCACGGGTACGATCACCTAAATCGTCGTGGTTATAAAGAAAATTCCTCGTGACTAACCTTTGCAAAACGTAGGGTTTAAACCCTATTTTGATTCAATTCTCAAACTATAATGAATTTAAAAAATTTGTTGTATTTTTCCTGTAATCTATGATCATCCTAGCATCTCCATGCCAAAATTCATTCTTCGAAAATTTGCCGATCATCAGAAAAGTGTGAAAACCCATTCTACGTTCAACTCGCAACTGCTCGTGATTCCAAATCTTAAAAATCATGATTTTTGTAACGACCCAGAATTTTTATTAATTAAAATTTGAATATTTAATTAATTTTAAATATTAATAAGTGAATTTATAAGTCGAATAAATTTTTATTTGAATTATTGGATTTAATTGGATAATTAAATCGATAATTTAATATGTTAAATTATGGAAATAATTGAAAATTGGGTTAAATATGATTGAAAATGATTTGTAAAATTTTATTTTATCATATAGGGGTTAGAACGATATTTTAGAACTTTTAAAATCGATTTAAGAGTTAATTTGTGAAAATTGAATATTTTAATATTAAAATCGACTAGTGAAAATAGTCAATTTTTGAACAGTCTCAGAATTTAACGAAACCAGTTCCATTGGATCCGTAATGGTTAGTTATTACCGGATTTCAAATTTCGTGTCAATCGGAGTTATCGTTTGACCGTGGCAGCTCGAAACGCATCGATTTATTTTTAATATTAATTTGGCGAGTTAAAATAGCCATTTTTCAAAAAGTCTCGGATTTCGACGAAACTAGTTTCATCGGATCCGTAATGTGATATTATTGTAAGGTTTCAAATTTCAAGTCAATTGGATTTACGGTTTGTCCGGTACGAATTAAAACGCCTAGAAATCGATTTAAATCGGTTTAATTTAAATTGAGCGTTTGTAGCCATAACTCGCACAGATGTCCGAATTAGCTTCCGAAACCTGTTCCATTGTGTCCGAAACGCGGGATAAACCCTAGGTACGTCAGTTTCGGCGCCTAAATCGGAGTTCGGAATTTCCGGATGAATAGTGTTTCGTTCGTTCTCTATAAATAGACCCCCACTCTCTTCATTAATAAAAAAAAAAAAATTAGACTAAACCCTAACGCAGCCGCCACCTCCCTAACCTATGGCCAGAAATGATCTTCCTTTCCCCCTCGATTTCTTCCAATCCATCAGCAATTAGCCGAAACTTCCAACTAGAAACTTGTAGAGCACAACACGAACTAGAGATCCAACGGTTATGATCGAGTTTGGAGTTGTATTTTGAGGGATAGGAGGCCGCGTTCGTGCTCGTCTATGGCACGTTTTTCGAGAATTATATAGGGCCGAGCTTCAGGGCATTTGGGCCGAGCATGGCTCTCGTCGAAGGCTACAAAATGGCACTTGCTGATCAAAGTTTCGTTGAGTGTGGTGTTAGCTAAATTAAAACCTAATTTCATGCTATGGGTTTCTATATGTTCGGCAATTACTGGAGGGTGGAAGATGAAGGTGCGTACGTGAAGAAGGGGGGATGCAAGGCACGGGCCTGATGTGTTTGGGTTTAGATCCAAGGGCCATGATTAAAGATAGGTTTATAATTATATAATTATGTTGAAAATAGTTTATATAAATCGTGTACAATCTTTAAAAATTCATAACTTTTTCATACGAGGTCGAAAACGCGCGAAACCAGTTGCGTTGGAATCGTATGGACGAGCACTACGCGATGGAGTTGGTTTGGAGTCGTTTAGAGTTAGTGAGAATTTTGGGTAAAATTAAACGTCCGTTTAATTTTATTCGAAATAAATCGCTAAAAACGGAATTGAAATCAAGGTGAGAACTTCTCACTCAATCGAATAGGTTTCGATTTTATTTTAAATAGTTAGATTTAAAATATTTGAATGCATGTGTGAATGATGATTGATATATATTGATTGTTAAAATAGACATTATACGCCGTTAGTAAGCGGATGTTATTTAATAAAAACATATACCGCGAATATTTCATAAACAGTGAAATTGGTATTATATATAATATCAATATATATATATTGGCATATGTATATATTGCAGTTGTTGATTTCCCGTATTTTTTAGCGGATGAGACCCTATTACGCCGTTATTAAGCGGATAATATTTAATAAGAAAATATACCGCGATAATTTCGTACTGGAGCGAAATTGGTATTGTGCTAATGTTTGTGGATGCAGGAAACGGGTTGGAGGGATCCAACTGGATTCCTCAACAGTATTTATTTGATTTCAGATATTTTGATATTTGATGAATTATCATATCGATATATGATATCGTTGTTGTCGTGATTGACTATTTGGTGTGTAGCATCATTAGACCAAATTTTGGAATTTTAAAATGATTTATAAAGTGATTTTTGAAAAGTATACGTTTTATAAAATAATTTTGGAATTGATCTATTTTAAATAAATAAACGTTATAATTTTTAAAGTTATAAAAATTATAATTTTTAAGAAATATAAAAAAAAACTGATTTTTGAGAATATGATGCTAATGATTTTATAAAATGATTTAATCGGGATTTTTGAATTTATTATAAAAGTTTAAATATAGGATTTATAAAATTTAATTATTTTATAAATCAAAAGGATGAAATTATAAAGGAGATTAAAGACGTTTTAAAAGAATAATATAAATTGAATTATATTAAGAGATTTATAAATGGATATTTATAAATTGAAATATTGAAATTATAAAACGAGTTTTTATAAGTGTTTGAATGAAGTGAAAATGGATTTCAGAAATGAATGAAATTTATAGAATTATAAATGGTGAAGTTATAAGTGAAATTTATAAATAGTAAGATTTATAAATTTTGTGAAATTATTAAAGAATATATTTGGATAAATAATTGAATCTTATAAGTTATAAGATTTATAATTATGAAGTTCAAAGGAACAATTTTTGTAAAGTAATCGTTTTATAAGCATTTAACTTAAAATATGGACTTTTTGTTCATAATTGAGATATAAACTGGAATAGGTTAATGACAGAAATTTATAAAAAGGAAGTTTTTATAAATAAATAGAAATGGAATTTATAAACGTTGTTTTATAAATTCGCAATGACTTATTTTGATAAGTAAATTGTTGTAACCTATTAATGGAGTTATATTCACGTTTTGACTGTGAATAATCCTTTGAAATAAAATGAATAAAAGAATGAAATTTATTAACGTAGTATATTCACATTTTTGAATAGTGAATAATCCTTTAAATTAAAATGAATAAAAGGATGAAATTGTTAATGAAGTATACTCACGTTTTTGAATAGTGAATAACATGTTAAAGAAATTGTTTTGAATGTGATATTTCAAATAGAATTAAAACAATCTAACGATGTTTTAAAATGTGTTGAGATTCGAAACCATGGATTTCAACATTTATTGTTGAAATAGACGTTTTCGAGAAATAAAAGGAAATGTTGGACTATAACACTGTTGTTATAGTAAATGATTTCCAAAAGGAAATGTTTTGTATAGTATTGGGATTTATATATCTATTTTAAATTTCGAATCCCTATACTAGTGATTTTGGGTTGTCGTAACGATGTTTTACGCAACATTCGTTTTGGCCCAAATAAATATGTTTAAGAGAATGATTTCCTT
The DNA here is from genome assembly GCA_030765085.1 of Allium cepa. Classification (NCBI taxonomy): domain Eukaryota; kingdom Viridiplantae; phylum Streptophyta; class Magnoliopsida; order Asparagales; family Amaryllidaceae; genus Allium; species Allium cepa. The sequence continues at coordinate 820,749,747 of CM060939.1, forward strand.
AAAGAATGAAATATATACTTAATTCGATTTAAGTATATGGAATATTTTCCAAGGTTGAAAATAAAAAGATTAGTGAATTACTTATAATTAAATAAGTATAGAATTGTTTTTTCCAATATGAAGTGAATAATTAGAATTTATCTTTTTAAAGATAAATTGAAATGAATAAATTGAAATCATATGCATGAATATTTTGAAATATAAATTCATTATGGAATTTATATGTGAAAGGGAATTTGTTTGAAAACAAATGTTGATTTATTTTTGAAGTATTGAAATTTTATATCTTGTAAAGATATTTTGGAAAATAAATAATTTGAAAAATTATTTGGAATCTGGTGATGTGTGTATATCAATTGATAGTTCAATAACCGACTATCAATATTTCCCTTTGAATGGGTATTGGATGTGTTTTGTTGAATTTGAATGCTACACTTATTTTTGAATAAGCGCTCACTATTCGGGTTAACCGGGAAAGGACCATGGGGTCGTATAACCCATTCCGAATATGTGATACGTCGTTGTGAATTGCATTGAAGATCGGAGTTGAAGACCGAGTATTTGTGAAAGCGATAGAATGACCTATCGATTATCTCTGCACTGGGTAGCTCCTGGTATAGAGATTCCTTAAGTGATGGGAAATTCGATCGGGATTGTGAATACCCGGATTGCAAGGGCTTCGTAAGAAGTACCTTCGGTTTTGTTCGAGCCCAGAACAGACTTGTATGGATTGTATGTCTGACATTACAAGTTGAGATATAAAGCCGATTTCTTTCAAATATATTTCTGTTGGTGGCGGAGAATTTATTCTTTTAGCTTAACACCCTTCTCTAAGACGTACGAGCTCAGAGGTTATGTAGTTGAATGTTATCAGCGATATATTCCCAATTTGGTAATGTGATATGCTGAGTGATGCTGAAATGATCATTGTGTTGATTATTTGTGATAGGATCGTTTATTTGATCGTCTATCCTTGTGATCATTGTGTTGATCATTTGTTGACCCAAAGCATGGCTTTTGTATAAAGTATGTTTTTGTGGACGTGAATTCGTCGAGCCTCACACCCCGTGAATGGTCAAAACAGGAAAGAAGCAGCAAGGTTATGATGGGTAGCACCCTTTAGGATGTGTCCATTTCCTTCTGGAAAAGGGTGGTATCATGGTATGGAGCCCAGATACTTACTCATGTTGAAAACACTTTGTTATGATTGTGTGAATTGATTACGAGCGCTCGGTGAAAAGGTCCCAAAGGACCGGGGGATGGCATATTCGGTCAGTTGTTACTCAGTTAGGGGTAACCCGGCCTTGTGTTGGTAGAGATACGGTTTGGTTCTCGGGGATGTCCATCCGGAGGCATTCTCATGTGGCAATGGGAAGTTCCTTGGCCTGATCATTCGTTGGAAATCCAAAGAAACAATACGTGACTTGTACGGTTTTAGTTGTAGGACCTATCATTCACTTATGGTGTCGCAACACTGTTTGGATGGTAGCTATAGTAGGCATACGATAATGGTCGTATGTTGGCTAAGATTTATATTCTACTTTCGAAATGAATTTTTCCTACACTATACACTAGTAATAATATCAAATGTTATTTTTAAATGCGTATCAAGCATCTTTGACTATCATAAGGAGAAATCTCCTCCGATTCTGCGTTTGCATGTGTGTGTGTGCGGGAGGCCTTATGGTAGTCTCATTTTTAAAAGCATTGCGAATTGAATTTAAAAAAATATTCCTCTATTTTGTTTTCAAAGATAAATAAACTATTTTGAGTTCTCACACCAGTCACATGACTGACTTGGAGTTTATTGTTTTCCTTCCTAAACTCTGGGTGCCCACCAATTTCCACACGGGCAGTCAAGAGTTAGGTTTATCAGGATATTCTGGATATTCCGGAGTTGCTGGAAGCAAGCTGGATGGCATGGCGCATTACTAGTTTATATAGTATTTCTTTTTCCGCTGCACTGTTTGTTGTTGTATGATGTTGTATACTCTGATGATATGATGAAATGAAATGTATAAAATGTAATAACTGATATAGTTCTTTGTTTAAAGATTATTCATTTTTTATTATATGTTGTTCCGCTGCGAATTGTGAGATTTTGATGTGATTCTGTTGTTTTCTATTCCGTTCTATTCTCTTTTCTTTCTATTTTTAAATGTTCTATTTTCTACTCTATTTTTCTGTTTTCTTTCTCTATTTTCTATCTTCTTCTCTCTTCTTCTGTCTTTTTCTTTTCCTAAATTCTTTTCTAAAACCCATAACATTCCGGTTTTTGACCTTCGATTTCTCGGCAGTCGATAAAGTGAGTATCGATGTTGAATTTTCGAAAGTCGAAAATTTCCGGGGCGTTACATTTGGTATCAGAGCTTATGGTTAAGCGACAACCATGGTTCTGTTGGGTATAATTCATTAGAGATAGAGTCAGCAGTACTCTAGAATGAGTTTGAGTGTAATAATAGCTATGAGAGCGTATTTGTTAGTGAATATGAAATCGTTTTATATTGTGATGATTGGTTTGTTGAGTGGTATATAGATTCTGGTTAATACGAGTAATTAACGTTGTTGATAGGGATCTCTAAACACTTGTACAGAACAATTCGACATAGAATTGTTTTAAATTGAGTAAATGAAATAATTTTACCTTGATTATATTTTATATATAAAGGAATAATTTTTCAGAATTATTAAATTGTATATAAGTTGATTGTTTAGTTGTTTGAATAATCTAAATAAAAGAATAGTTGTATAAGCAAAAGAATTATAAGAATTGAATTATAATTAAAGTGATTTACAATTGTGAAATAAACTTATATATATAAGAAGTGAAACTATATGAATACATTTATGAATATGAGTTGTAAGAAAAAAATGAATTTAAAGTAAAATGAAGTATAACTTAAGAGATGTTGAATGAAGTTGATATTAGTATCAAACTAAATTAATAAAGTTAAGTGGTGGATGTGAACTTGAGTTATGTAAATGAAATTCAACTTTTATAATTGAATTGAATGAATGGCTTGAATGTTAATCAATTAAATGTGAATTAAGTTGATATGGAATAATGAATATAAGTATTAATTCATTAAAATCTAATGCCATTGGAAGTTGTATAATTGAATGAAAGTCAATTTAATATGATCCAATTGAAAGTAAAAGGTGTTAAACCAAATTTGAAAGAATATAAGCAAAGGAAATTTGGTTGTATTATATAAACATTGGTTGTTATATGATTGTTAGTTGATTATATATAATTCATTAAGTAGTTAATGAAATGGAAAGCTAAAGTAAATTGAATTCAAATTGAAAGTAAATAAATTTGAATAGAATTGAACGTGAATTGGATTTAATTAGTGAATGCAAACTAATTAAAATTGAATAAGAATGAATGTTGATAGCATCCAATGTTAAGGAATCAAATGTGATTAAATTGAAAACCATTTCATTGTATATTAATGAGAATATGGATGTTAGTTGGTTGATGGTTGAATATATATTGCATTTATTGTTTAGTTGCATTTGCTATGTTGACATATATAGTTATTATGTTGCTATATGTTGTATATTGAGATTATTGTCTATATGCATGATTCTCATGTTGTTTGTTGAGTGTTTAGTAGGTGCGGATCGCGTTTGCTTCGCATTTGGAGCTCGCTTTCGCGCTATATTAGCCGTATATGCTCGCTAATAAAATATAAGGTACATATCTCGGATTAAATATCGCACTTTTATACTTTTTTCCCTTCGGGATGCCTCATTACTTGATGAGATGTATATTTGTGATATATATACTGTCATTTTTTTACGGATCGAGCCGCGCAAAGGAGACTGGCGAATTTTTCCGAAAATTTAAGGCGTTAGAAAAAATTTGGGAAAATTTTGAAAACTATAACTTTGATTTTGGAATTGAAAGTTAAATGATATAGTTTGGTTTTGAAAGGATAACTAAGTATGATTTGAAAACTTAGTAAAGTATTGTAAAAAGTTTAACTATGGATTTTGGAAAAGTTAATAAACTCTATAACTTTTCTTACTAATAATTTCGAGGACGAAATTCTTTTAAGGGGGAAAGATTGTAACGACCCAGAATTTTTATTAATTAAAATTTGAATATTTAATTAATTTTAAATATTAATAAGTGAATTTATAAGTCGAATAAATTTTTATTTGAATTATTGGATTTAATTGGATAATTAAATCGATAATTTAATATGTTAAATTATGGAAATAATTGAAAATTGGGTTAAATATGATTGAAAATGATTTGTAAAATTTTATTTTATCATATGGGGGTTAGAACGATATTTTAGAACTTTTAAAATCGATTTAAGAGTTAATTTGTGAAAATTGAATATTTTAATATTAAAATCGACTAGTGAAAATAGTCAATTTTTGAACAGTCTCAGAATTTAACGAAACCAGTTCCATTGGATCCGTAATGGTTAGTTATTACCGGATTTCAAATTTCGTGTCAATCGGAGTTACCGTTTGACCGTGGCAGCTCAAAACGCATCGATTTATTTTTAATATTAATTTGGCGAGTTAAAATAGCCATTTTCCAAAAAGTCTCGGATTTCAACGAAACTAGTTTCATCGGATCCGTAATGTGATATTATTGTAAGGTTTCAAATTTCAAGTCAATTGGATTTACGGTTTGTCCGGTACGAATTAAAATGCCTAGAAATCGATTTAAATCGGTTTAATTTAAATTGAGCGTTTGTAGCCATAACTCGCACAGATGTCCGAATTAGCTTCCGAAACCTGTTCCATTGTGTCCGGAACGCGGGATAAACCCTAGGTACGTCAGTTTCGGCGCCTAAATCGGAGTTCGGAATTTCCGGATGAATAGTGTTTCGTTCGTTCTCTATAAATAGACCCCCACTCTCTTCATTAATATAAAAAAAAAAAAATTTAGACTAAACCCTAACGCAGCCGCCACCTCCCTAACCTATGGCCAGAAATGATCTTCCTTTCCCCCTCGATTTCTTCCAATCCATCAGCAATTAGCCGAAACTTCCAACTAGAAACTTGTAGAGCACAACACGAACTAGAGATCCAACGGTTATGATCGAGTTTGGAGTTGTATTTTGAGGGATAGGAGGCCGCGTTCGTGCTCGTCTATGGCACGTTTTTCGAGAATTATATAGGGCCGAGCTTCAGGGCATTTGGGCCGAGCATGGCTCTCGTCGAAGGCTACAAAATGGCACTTGCTGATCAAAGTTTCGTTGAGTGTGGTGTTAGCTAAATTAAAACCTAATTTCATGCTATGGGTTTCTATATGTTCGGCAATTACTGGAGGGTGGAAGATGAAGGTGCGTACGTGAAGAAGGGGGGATGCAAGGCACGGGCCTGATGTGTTTGGGTTTAGATCCAAGGGCCATGATTAAAGATAGGTTTATAATTATATAATTATGTTGAAAATAGTTTATATAAATCGTGTACAATCTTTAAAAATTCATAACTTTTTCATACGAGGTCGAAAACGCGCGAAACCAGTTGCGTTGGAATCGTATGGACGAGCACTACGCGATGGAGTTGGTTTGGAGTCGTTTCGAGTTAGTGAGAATTTTGGGTAAAATTAAACGTCCGTTTAATTTTATTCGAAATAAATCGCTAAAAACGGAATTGAAATCAAGGTGAGAACTTCTCACTCAATCGAATAGGTTTCGATTTTATTTTAAATAGTTAGATTTAAAATATTTGAATGCATGTGTGAATGATGATTGATATATATTGATTGTTAAAATAGACATTATACGCCGTTAGTAAGCGGATGTTATTTAATAAAAACATATACCGCGAATATTTCATAAACAGTGAAATTGGTATTATATATAATATCAATATATATATATTGGCATATGTATATATTGCAGTTGTTGATTTCCCGTATTTTTTAGCGGATGAGACCCTATTACGCCGTTATTAAGCGGATAATATTTAATAAGAACATATACCGCGATAATTTCGTACTGGAGCGAAATTGGTATTATGCTAATGTTTGTGGATGCAGGAAACAGGTTGGAGGGATCCAACTGGATTCCTCAACAGTATTTATTTGATTTCAGATATTTTGATATTTGATGAATTATCATATCGATATATGATATCGTTGTTGTCGTGATTGACTATTTGGTGTGTAGCATCATTAGACCAAATTTTGGAATTTTAAAATGATTTATAAAGTGATTTTTGAAAAGTATACGTTTTATAAAATAATTTTGGAAGTGATCTATTTTAAATAAATAAACGTTATAATTTTTAAAGTTATAAAAATTATAATTTTTAAGAAATATAAAAAAAAACTGATTTTTGAGAATATGATGCTAATGATTTTATAAAATGATTTAATCGGGATTTTTGAATTTATTATAAAAGTTTAAATATAGGATTTATAAAATTTAATTATTTTATAAATCAAAAGGATGAAATTATAAAGGAGATTAAAGGCGTTTTAAAAGAATAATATAAATTGAATTATATTAAGAGATTTATAAATGGATATTTATAAATTGAAATATTGAAATTATAAAACGAGTTTTTATAAGTGTTTGAATGAAGTGAAAATGGATTTCAGAAATGAATGAAATTTATAGAATTATAAATGGTGAAGTTATAAGTGAAATTTATAAATAATAAGATTTATAAATTTTGTGAAATTATTAAAGAATATATTTGGATAAATAATTGAATCTTATAAGTTATAAGATTTATAATTATGAAGTTCAAAGGAACAATTTTTGTAAAGTAATCGTTTTATAAGCATTTAACTTATAATATGGACTTTTTGTTCATAATTGAGATATAAACTGGAATAGGTTAATGACGGAAATTTATAAAAAGGAAGTTTTTATAAATAAATAGAAATGGAATTTATAAACGTTGTTTTATAAATTCGCAATGATTTATTTTGATAAGTAAATTGTTGTAACCTATTAATGGAGTTATATTCACGTTTTGACTGTGAATAATCCTTTGAAATAAAATGAATAAAAGAATGAAATTTATTAACGTAGTATATTCACATTTTTGAATAGTGAATAATCCTTTAAATTAAAATGAATAAAAGGATGAAATTGTTAATGAAGTATATTCACGTTTTTGAATAGTGAATAACATGTTAAAGAAATTGTTTTGAATGTGATATTTCAAATAGAATTAAAACAATCTAACGATGTTTTAAAATGTGTTGAGATTCGAAACCATGGATTTCAACATTTATTGTTGAAATAGACGTTTTCGAGAAATAAAAGGAAATGGTGGACTATAACACTGTTGTTATAGTAAATGATTTCCAAAAGGAAATGTTTTGTATAGTATTGGGATTTATATATCTATTTTAAATTTCGAATCCCTATACTAGTGATTTTGGGTTGTCGTAACGATGTTTTACGCAACATTCGTTTTGGCCCAAATAAATATGTTTAAGAGAATGATTTCCTTAAAGAATGAAATATATACTTAATTCGATTTAAGTATATGGAATATTTTCCAAGGTTGAAAATAAAAAGATTAGTGAATTACTTATAATTAAATAAGTATGGAATTGTTTTTTCCAATATGAAGTGAATAATTAGAATTTATCTTTTTGAAGATAAATTGAAATGAATAAATTGAAATCATATGCATGAATATTTTGAAATATAAATTCATTATGGAATTTATATGCGAAAGGGAATTTGTTTGAAAATAAATGTTGATTTATTTTTGAAGTATTGAAATTTTATATCTTGTAAAGATATTTTGGAAAATAAATAATTTGGAAAATTATTTGGAATCTGGTGATGTGTGTATATCAATTGATAGTTCAATAACCGACTATCAATATTTCCCTTTGAATGGGTATTGGATGTGTTTTGTTGAATTTGAATGCTACACTTATTTTTGAATAAGCGCTCACTATTCGGGTTAACCGGGAAAGGACCATGGGGTCGTATAACCCATTCCGAATATGTGATACGTCATTGTGAATTGCATTGAAGATCGGTGTTGAAGACCGAGTATTTGTGAAAGCGATAGAATGACCTATCGATTGTCTCTGCACTGGGTAGCTCCTGGTATAGAGATTCCTTAAGTGATGGGAAATTCGATCGGGATTGTGAATACCCGGATTGCAAGGGCTTCATAAGAAGTACCTTCGGTTTTGTTCGAGCCCGGAACAGACTTGTATGGATTGTATGTCTGACATTACAAGTTGAGATATAAAGCCGATTTCTTTCAAATATATTTCTGTTGGTGGCGGAGAATTTATTCTTTTAGCTTAACACCCTTCTCTGAGACGTACGAGCTCAGAGGTTATGTAGTTGAATGTTATCAGCGATATATTCCCAATTTGGTAATGTGATATGCTGAGTGATGCTGAAATGATCATTGTGTTGATTATTTGTGATAGGATCGTTTATTTGATCGTCTATCCTTGTGATCATTATGTTGATCATTTGTTGACCCAAAGCATGGCTTTTGTATAAAGTATGTTTTTGTGGACGTGAATTCGTCGAGCCTCACACCCCGTGAATGGTCAAAACAGGAAAGAAGCAGCAAGGTTATGAGGGGTAGCACCCTTTAGGATGTGTCCATTTCCTTCTGGAAAAGGGTGGTATCATGGTATGGAGCCCAGATACTTACTCATGTTGAAAACACTTTGTTATGATTGTGTGAATTGATTACGAGCGCTCGGTGAAAAGGTCCCAAAGGACCGAGGGATGGCATATTCGGTCAGTTGTTACTCAGTTAGGGGTAACCCGGCCTTGTGTTGGTAGAGATCCGGTTTGGTTCTCGGGGATGTCCATCCAGAGGCATTCTCATGTGGCAATGGGAAGTTCCTTGGCCTGATCATTCGTTGGAAATCCAAAGAAACAATACGTGACTTGTACGGTTTTAGTTGTAGGACCTATCATTCACTTATGGTGTCGCAACACTGTTTGGATGGTAGCTATAGTAGGCATACGATAATGGTCGTATGTTGGCTAAGATTTATATTCTACTTTCGAAATGAATTTTTCCTACACTATACACTAGTAATAATATCAAATGTTATTTTTAAATGCGTATCAAGCATCTTTGACTATCATAAGGAGAAATCTCCTCCGATTCTGCGTTTGCATGTGTGTGTGTGCGGAGGCCTTATGGTAGTCTCATTTTTAAAAGCATTGAGAATTGAATTTAAAAAAATATTCCTCTATTTTGTTTTCAAAGATAAATAAACTATTTTGAGTTCTCACACCAGTCACATGACTGACTTGGAGTTTATTGTTTTCCTTCCCAAACTCTGGGTGCCCACCAATTTCCACACGGGCAGTCAAGAGTTAGGTTTATCAGGATATTCTGGATATTCTGGAGTTGCTGGAAGCAAGCTGGATGGCATGGCGCATTACTAGTTTATATAGTATTTCTTTTTCCGCTGCACTGTTTGTTGTTGTATGATGTTGTATACTCTGATGATATGATGAAATGAAATGTATAAAATGTAATAACTGATATAGTTCTTTGTTTAAAGATTATTCATTTATTATTATATGTTGTTCCGCTGCGAATTGTGAGATTTTGATGTGATTCTGTTGTTTTCTATTCCGTTCTATTCTCTTTTCTTTCTATTTTTAAATGTTCTATTTTCTACTCTATTTTTCTGTTTTCTTTCTCTATTTTCTATCTTCTTCTCTCTTCTTCTGTCTTTTTCTTTTCCTAAATTCTTTTCTAAAACCCATAACATTCCGGTTTTTGACCTTCGATTTCTCGGCAGTCGATAAAGTGAGTATCGATGTTGAATTTTCGAAAGTCGAAAATTTCCGGGGCGTTACAATTTTTCCTTTAAAAATCATAACTTCTGAAAACAAAATATATTATACAATTGAATCAAGAAATTAAAACTCTTAAATTTTTGACATACTTCAGTGTTTCCCCGTGTATCCTTTTTTTACAGTAAAAACACTTGATTTAATTCGAGAATATTTTAAAACTTAGATATTGATTTCATAAACATATTTTGTTTATATTTTTAAGCCTAAAAAGCATCAGAGGAAAGGTTTTTGAATTTATTTTGAAACATGGTTTCGAAAAAGGAAAAAAAAATGGAAACACAGAGGCATTTTTTTTCTTTCTGTACACTTATGTACACACAGTCCTTCATTTTTACAAAGGCATGCAACATAATTTCACACCATCATCCAAACATGACTCATATCATAAATTAGATACCAATCCAAACATAAATTGGTATAGCAGAGTTTAAGGGGGGTTTGTTCACAAAATATTGAACAAAGACGTCTGATGACAAGCAACCCTATATGTATAACAGACTAAACTTTAAAGATGATGATTTGCTCACTTGAATATGGATGAAGCAGAGAACAGTGGTTGTTTTCTTATGATTTGAATGTGAAAATCACTTTTGTTTCAGAACCTTTGAAGAGTTGTTGGTTTCTTTTCTTTTCTAGGTTTAAAGATGATTTGCAACTTTCCTGACTTCAAGTTTGTTTTATGATCTGAGACTTACTTCAGATTTTTTATTGTTTTCCAGCTTCTTTGGTTTGATTTGTTTTCTCTGTTTCTCAGGCCTTGGTTGTTCAACAAACAAGAATAGGGTAGAGGTATATATAAAGAAGACCATGTTTGTATAGCTATCTTCTGGTGCAAGCTTCTTTGTTAGTCAGATTTTTTTTTCATTGACTAAACCAGATTTTTTTTTTTGTTACTGAAATGAGGTAATTCTTATTTCGGCTGAGATGATGGAAATGAATTCATATGTCCCCTATTTTGTTTACAACTTATGCTATTTGTTTTGTTTTGTATATATTTTCTTTTGTTTCATTATCTTCTTTTGTAAGCCTTCTGTGTTTTATTATTTACATACAAATTTGTAGTATTTTATTTTAGTTTCTATTTATAGTTTAATTATCAAACTTTAAATTTATAACATACTTTTTTATTTTATATTTTACACTTATATTCAATATTGATAGGATAAATTATAGTTTATACTTTTTATAACCTTTTAAAGAAAATGAATTAAAACACAATCTATACCTTTAATAAATAATCATACATATCATTCTTTTCCAAAGTATAATTTTTAAATCCAATTCATTTAAATACATTTTGAATTTCCAAATCAAAATTTTATTTATAATTCAATTCAATTGAAAATATTTATTTTGAGTTTCAATTCTAAATTCAAAAACAAATAAGTACGTATACCTTATTAAATTTGGAAAATTCAAACAAATCCACAATTTAACCCAAAAATTTAATTTAATTACAAATTTAAATTCGTCTTTAAACCGGGATCGTTACACTAATCCATCGTCGTTCTCTTTCTTCAAATCCAGTGAACGACGCCAAATCCAACCACTTCATTTTAGATCATCACTCCACGTACACAGTTATTAAAGTGGTTCTGGTATCAAAGGAAAGTATATATGCCCATATCCGGCTCCAGTCTCTTTAACAATCAAACGTCGTTTTACACACTGGTTGGTTCTTTTACATTTCAAAAACACTTCATACATGATATCATAATATCATATTTGCTTCGAAATCAAATCCATTTCGAAATCTTTATATTTACTCAAAATATATCATTTCAATTCAAAATCATTTCCGACTTAATATCTTGATTTCGATTCCAAAATGGTTTCGAATTATAATTTCTGTTATAACTTCATTTAACCCAATTCATATTTAAGCCCATGATTAAAAATAACCTTCCACTCTTGACTAGTTTGAATTTTTGAAAAATAATTTAAAGGGTTTTAAATAGTTTAAATAATTAAAATAGTTAAAAAAGTGTAAATGGTTAAAATAGTTTAAATGATTAAAATAGTTTAATATAAAATAGTTAAAGTGTTAAAATGGTTTATATAGCAAAATAATTTGGAAAACCAAATAATTTGTATATTTAAGAAGATAGCCTTTAAATAGCTTTTATGTTAAATAATTTATTTGAAAATAGTTTCAAAGTCAAACCGATTCAATCCCATATTTCCAATTCAAATCAATTCCAATTCTCATTCAATCGATTCAATTTCTATTTCAATCCAAATCGATTTCAACTTCAATTTCAAATTAATTCAATTCCACTTTCAAATCTAATTAATTCAATTTCAGTTTATCTATTTCGAGCTCGATTTTCATGATATCGATTCAAAACGCATAAATCAAATTAACCTTCAATATCTAATTTGATATCCAAAATTTTCAAATACTTTTACTTAGTAAAATTCAACGTTCGAATACAAGTCCCATCTATTAAATCAAATTAATTTTTGAAATTTAAATCATAATTTGGTTATAACTTAAAAATCCCAAATCAATTATTTAACAATTTCTTTTAACAAAAATTTTATTTCAACAATTTAAACTCGAATTCGTGATTAATTCGATTTGTACAAATTTGATTTTAATTTCTTTTAAATCAAAACCATTTAAATAATTCCAAATCAAAGATTTTTAAAAAATCATTTAATTTAACCAATCTAGTGTCCGTATATAATTTCCTATTTTATGTTCAAGTAATGAGTTATTTCCATTCAATTTCAGGGATGGATAAATATCATTTCAATCCAAGTCACAGTGTCATAGGTATATATCATTTCAACCTATTTCTTAATTTATCCGAATAATTCAATTTACAGTTTTATACACTGTAAATGATATACAGGGTGATAACATGAATATATATATATATATATATATACATATAAACAAATAAACACCCAAACATCCAAATATCAACCAATTTGCATCCATCACGATCGATCATACAAATAGACAATATAATTCACAACAGTTTCATAGTTATTAATATTAGGTGATTTACTGGCAATTCATGTAAAGGCCCGCAAATCGGTACCCCTTTTGAGATGACAAAACCCCACAACAATTCAGCCCAAAGTGGAACAAATGTACGAGTCTTCGGGTTTAAAGAAGAAAGAGGTAGAAGAAGAAAAGGAAACAATAACAGAATCTCACATTTCACAGCGGAACAAATATAATAGATAAATGAATATCTTTAAAACAAAAAACTATATCAGTTATTACATTACATCACATTACATTACCAGAGTGTTACAACAATAAATAGCGTAAAAGAATATAACATATACCAGTGATATGCTTCGCCATCCAGCTTGCTCCTGATCTCCGCAGCATCTCTTTTTCGACTTCGCTCCAGAATAATGATAACCTGACTCTAGGCTGCCCGTGTGGAAAATTGTGGGCACCCAAAGTTTAGAAAGGAAACAACAGACTCCAGATCAGTCATGGGACTTGTGTGATATCTTAAAAACAGTTATTTTCACAAGAAAATAAAAAGAAATCTGCTAAGCTTTTTAGAAAATGAAACTACCATAAGGCCTCCCGCCACACACATAATGCAAACGCAGAATTGAAGGAGATTTCTCCTTATGATAGTCAAACATGCTTGATACGCAAAATCCTTTGATATTATTATTATTAGTGCATAGTGTGGAAAACATTTCGAAAGTATAATATTAACCTTAGCCAGCATAGGCATTTCACACTTATGCCTACTATAGCTACCATGTTCAATAGCGGGTTACCGCCACATTCCATGGCAGGTTATACAACTAAAACCGTACAGGGCGCGTGTTGTTTCTTTGGATTTCCAATAAATGGTCAGGCTAAGGAACTTCCTACTATCACATGGGTACGCCTCTGGAGGGACGTCCCGAGATCCTACCCGGATCTCTGCCAACACAAGGCCGGGTTACCTCTGTACCTAGGTAACTACTACACGAGTATGCCATCCCCCGGTCATTTGCGACCTTTATCCGAGGATCCACAACCACAAAGCAACGACCACACAGTAAATGAGATCGTAGCAACCACATATGTTAAGTATCTGGGCTCCATACCATGATACCACCTTTTTCCAGAAGGAAATGACATACCCTAAAGGGTGCGATCCTCATCACCTTGCCGCATCTTTCTGGTTTTAACCATTTCCGGGGTGTGAGGTCCGATGAGGTCTCGTCCACAAAGCTACGCTTTACACGAAAGCCATGCTTTGATCACAAATGATCATCGATACACAGCAACACTTAGCATGCCACACTACCAAATTGGGACTATATCGTTGACAACCTTCAATTACATAACCTCTGAGCTCGTACGTCTCGGAGGAGGGTGTTAAGCTAAGACAATAAATTCTCCCCCACCAACAGAAATGTATTTGATAGAAATCATCTTTATATCTCAAAGTATTATGTTAGACACACATCCATACAAGTCCATTCCGGGATCGAACGGAACCGAAGGCACTTCAAAGAATCCCTTGCAAATTCGGATATTCACTAATCACGTCCGGAATCCCTATCACAAAGTATGATAAAATCTCTATACAGGAGCAATCCGGTGCAGAGACATTCGACAGGTAATCCTTTCGTTTTCGTGAATACCCGGTCTTCAACACCATCTTCAAATGCAATCCCATTTCGTCGTATCGTTATTCGAAATGGGTTTTATGACCCAAGGTTCTCTCCCGGCTAACCCGAATAACGAACGCTTATTTTTAAAAATAAATATTACATTCAGATTTCAACAAATTGCAACAATTTTCACTTTGATCTTTTAAACAAAAGATCTATCACAATCACAAAGGTTCGATGTGGTTTTCGGATATCCACTTGGAATCTGACCCTCGGTCGCATCGAAATTCAAATGCCATTAAAAGGCCAACATTGATAGTCGTTTATTTAACTATCAATCAACATCCACCACAATTTCCAGATTTGAATAATTTTCCCAATTATTTATTTTCAAAGATATCTTCGCAAGATAAAATTTTAGCATTTCAACTATTTGAAAACAAATTTCAAATCACTTTTCACTCGCTGAATAAGAATTCCGATATTATTTATTTCCACTAAAAGTCTTCCGAGTTCAAATACATTAAAACACTTTAAATCACTTATCCGAAATATATACTCAAAAACATTTAGATAAAATTATTTTAAAACATCATTTAAATATTAGTTACGAAAATATTATACCAATATCTCATATAAAACTTCATGTCTAAACTAACTTTAAAATAAAATTAGTATATAGGGTGTAACTATCTTAAATAACCATTTTCTAAAACAATTATCAATTTAATCTTTAAATAACCACTTCTAAATTAAAATATATCTTTACTTTAAAGATTTTCAAAATAACCCAAGTAAATAATTTCTCCAAAATAATCTTTCCTTAAAACCATCTTCACAACTTCAATTTCATATTTATAGACTATGTTGAAAACATACTCGGCTTTCTAGGGAAAGTACACCTTCCATTCTAAAATGGTTCATTAAAATCAATTTATAAATCTTTCTAGATTTATTTTAGTTTACATTCCGAATCTGTAAATTTCTTTTCACACCTTAAAAAAAATCAACATTTATTTTTAAAACAAAATTCCCTTTTCTATATAAAATCCCCATTATGGCTTTTAAATTCCCAAATATCCATTGATATATGATTTTCAAATTGATTTTTTAAAACCATTTCCAAACACTAAATCAAGTTTCAACTTGATTGCAAATTTTATTTTAAGCACCAAATCAAATTCCAAATTGATTTCCCAAAGATTTACTTTAAAACACCAAATCAATTTTTTTTTGATTTACAAATTTATTGCCTTTAAAAATAAATTCATTTATCAAATATTTTCCCATTTTCTTGGAATTTATTCGATAGGATTCCATTATGGATTTTCGACTTAATTTAAAAATACAATTTTATTTAATTCTGGTATCTTACGATACCAAAAATATTATTCGGCTAAATTTTAGCCTTCAACGATTTCAATCACAGATATATTCACACTCAGATTATAAACGAATCAACACACAATTATTGAAACAAATTTAATCATTTGAGAAATCCAGTTGGATCCCTCCAACATGTTTTCCCTGCATCCATAGACGTTAGCACAACAATTAAGTACCAATTCCACTTCGAGGTGGAATATCGCGACATATGGGATTTATGAAATATCATCCGCTATTATGCGGCGCATAGGGTCTCATCCGCTATATAATGCTGGGAAATCAATCATCTAATATATACTATATACTCCTATATATATAATATCATCCAATGAATAAATTATTATAAATCAATCATGTCGAACAATTTTTAAACCTAATTATTCAAAATTAAAATCAGAACAATAACTGATTGAGTGAGAAAATCCCATCTTTGCTTTGCATGCAATTCGTTTCAATTCCAACTTGTTTTCTCCACTTTAGACCTTATATAACAATTTATGATTTCATTAATATTCGAAATAAATTGAACGATTCAATTTTCCATTTTATAATTTAATTAACCCGTGATTTTATTTTAAACAAAGAATTAAATTTTAAACAACTTTTCCTTTTTAAAATAATCCTTGAATAAACATTTATATGGTTTATTAATCCTTGAATTAATCAACAATTTATTTCTTTAATTTAAATAATAATTAGCTTTAAGATAACCCCTTTTTGAATAAAATATTTTCTAATCACCGAAATAACTACATAAGTTATCTAAACAAATTAATCACAAAAAGGAATTAGTAAATTGTATTCTTATTTTCCATTCCTCCTTACTGTAAATTTCTAAAAATATAATAAACAGTAAGTCAAATTAAATTTTTACTGTAAAGATTTTTATTTTCTGCAAATTAAACAGTAGTTAATCTTACTGTAATCATTTTAAATGAAAATGCTTAAGGATTTAGTAAAACAAATTATACCTTACTGTACAAAGACGAACCCATACCCACGACCCCGATTCGCGACCCTACCGTCGCGCCACCGTGCTCGCGATGCTCCCCTAGCCTCGGCGCGCGCCATCCTAGAATCGAGCTGCCTACAATCCACGAATGCCACTTGTTCGTCCCTTACTCGAATTAAATGCCGAGCATCCTTATTATTGCCGTTGACTTCCTCAACGCGACCTCGAAATTGCCATCGTGGCTCCACCACCGAGCTCCTCTCGCCTCGACGAAATCGACCATCGCGACTCGCGATGCCACTTATCGGCTTCCCCTCTTTTTTTTAACGGCTTTCGATTTGAATACGAACTAGAAGATTAGGAAAAAGAAAGGACGAAGAATAAGAAATGAGAAAGCTCATCCATTTTTTCTGAGAAATTTTGATTTCTGCTTTTGTTTCAAAATGCTCGGCTGTTATTATAAGAGAAGGAGGAGACACGATGATGTTGGTGTGTGGAGGAAGGCTGCAGTGCTTCAGAGGTGTAGAGAAAATGTTTTTATGTGAGGGAATTTCAACTGAAGTTGACCAGGATAAAATATAGTTCAAATTTAAATTCAAATTGTCTCGATTAACGCAGCTTAAAATCGCGAACCCTTATCGAGGCGTGCCACCAGGCGTTTATAATGTTATACCCCTATTTTGAACGCAATGGAAAAGGTTCCGAGTCCTAATTTGACCGTATGGAGAAGATAGCTTTTAGTAAATTAAACTTCGATATAATTTTCAGTGCGTTTGCTTATCGTACAGCCAAACAATAACTCCGAATGCTTTGAAAATTGAAATCCAATAATAATACAATATTACGATCCAATGGAAATGGTTTCGTTGAATTCGAGAACTGTGCCTCGGAAAGCTATTTTTAACTATCAATTCAAATGATAAATTCTGAAGCTTCCATTATCTTCAGTATTATCAATATAAATTTTCTAAGCCTTATAAAAATATTTTTAATCAGCTTAAAATTGAAGATACAAATTTTTTATCCAACTTCAATAAATTAAATTCAGTAATTTAATTGCCAAATTCATATTTATAAATTAAAATTCAAGTTAAACTAACTTCTAAATATTTAAAATCGATTAAATATTTCATTTTCAAATGTTCAAAAATTCTGGGTTGTCACATCCTTCCCCTTAAAAGAATTTCGTCCCGAAATTACTAGTTAAGAAGAATGATCCTTAACCCATTTGCTATCTTTCCAAAACTAAATAGTTTTATCAACTTGCCCAAAACAAATCTTGTTATCAAAGATTCATTATTACTTTAACTAACTTTTCAAAGTTTTCCATAGGTTTCAAACAACAATGTTTTCTTTAACAATTCAAATTTAAATTCAAAATTTAAACTTCCAAAAATTTTCTATCTCCCTAAATTTTTGAAAAATTTCGCCAGCGTCTCCTTTGCGCGACTAGCTCGGTACGACTACAAAATGGCACCACAGGCCCCCAGATTCAAAAAGAAAACAAAAGGCCAAGTGGCTAGACAAGAAAATCACCAAATTTCATATATAAATCTAAATACATACCTTTTTGTCGAGTAATTCAAATTTATCTTCGAAAATCAAATCCCTGTTCCTTTGTCTTTAACACACCTATATATATCCTAATATCCATAATGTCCAATTTCAACATTCAAAAATCATTTTTGCACATTTCTTTACAAAAGTTTGAATACTTACTTCTTATACGATCTTTACTTCATTATTGAAGTTATATATTCATTTTCATTCAACTTTACATTTTCAATTTCATTTGAATTCGATTTACACTTTCAATTCTATTTGGATTCAATTTAACTTCTAAATATTAATTTTTTTATCAACTATCTTTCATTCACAACTGATTCATATCACCATTTTAAATTAGTTTTATCTACTAATTCATTACAAGTTCCAATTCGTTTTATCTCAAACCCTTCCTTTATTTCACCTTTATTATCTTTAGTTTTCTTTGAACTAATTTTACAACTTCATTTTATTTCACACAATTCAAATTAGTTTTCTATATTCAGTTTCAATTCCAGTTTTATTCTTTTGTTCATTCCCAAACACAATTCAATTTCAATTCACCATTTTGGGTTTACGACACTCATATTTAAACTGGATTTTAAATTCCATATGAATTTGATTTATTTTTTATTTATAAATATTGAATTCAATTCATTTCAAACCATATCCATTTGGTCATTCATCAATTAATTTCACTTACTAATTTTAGTTTAATACTTCGCTTTGCTTATAACAAATCAAATTCAATTCCAATTCAATTCTATTTTCTTACAAATTCGAAATGAATTGCAACATTCAATTTCACTTTCATTTACTTGCAATTGTAAATTTATTAATACATTCAGAAATTTATTTCCATAATTCAAACTCAATTCCAATTCATTTATCTTAACCCCAAATTTATTTTAAACTTAATAAATTTTATTTACGAAATCATTATACTTAGTCTCCTTAGACTTTTCTTTAAATTTACTTCATTTAATTGATTCACTTATACTTATTTTAATTTAACGCCATCCTTTAGGTTAAATTCATTCTATCAATGTCAAATTGTATAAGTTATCAACTCATTTACTAACCCCATAAATATTTAAAATAGGGTTCTAGAGTCTTTTCAACATTTCAAAAATCATTTCTGAAATCAATTCGAATTATCTTTTGAATTTCCAAAACCAACCCCAGTTCATAAACAACCTCCATTTTAAAATCATTTGACAGCAATTCCTCTTTTGGAAACCCGAAAATGAACAACGATGATGTTGCAGTCATCACCGAAGTTATTTTCCAACGACCTAAAAGAGTTTAGAGCTTTCATCCCCTCAAAACACTTTTTCAAAACCTTTGAAAATTCATTTCCAAACTTAAAAGGAATTTAATCTTTCCCAAATCTCAAAATTTAAATCCTTTCAAATTCTTTTAAACATTCCTCTGGAATTTTATTATAAATCACATTTACATTACAATTCCCATTTGTATATAAATTTTATTTCTCAGCTTTAAGTTATGATTTCAATTTCTTAATCACTTCCTAATCAAAAAATCAACCATATACTATAATAATTTATAAAGATTATTTCCTTTATCTACGAAAATAGTTTTAGGTAAAATTATTTCATTTACCCTATTTTAAAACAATATCGTGTCGAATGGTTCTGTACGAGTGTTTAGAGATCTCTATGGATAGAGTTGTACAGACTATATTGACCGAAATCCATATACCACTCAACAAACCAATCATCACAATATAAAACAATTTTTTTTATATTCACTAACAAATACGCACTCATATCTATTAATACACTCAACAGAGTCAAGGTTGTCGCTTAACCAAATGCTCTGATACCTCTGTAAAGGCCCGCAAATCTGTATCCCTTTGAGCTGGCAAAATCCCACAACAATTCAGCCCAAAGTGGAACAAATGTACGAATCTTCAAGTTTAAAGAAGAAAGAGGTAGAAGAAGAAAAGGAAACAATAACAGAATATCACATTTCACAGCGGAACAAATATAATAGATAAATGAATATCTTTAAAACAAAGAACTATATCAGTTATTACATTACATCACATTACATTATCAGAGTGTTACAACAATAAACAACGGAAAAGAATATAACATATACTAGTTATATGCTTCGCCATCTAGCTTGCTCCTGATCTCCACGACATCTATTTTTTGACTTCGCTCCAGAATAATGATAACCTGACTCTAGGCTGCCCGTGTGGAAAATTGTGGGCACCCAGAGTTTAGAAAGGGAACAATAAGCTCTAGGTCAGTCATGGGACTGGTGTGAGATCTTAAAAACAGTTATTTTCACAAAGAAAATAAAAATAAATCCGCTATGCTTTTTGAAAAATGAAACTACCATAAGGCCTCCCACCACACACACAATGCAAACGTAGAATTGGAGGAGATTTATCCTTATGATAGTCATACATGCTGGATACGCAAAATCCTTTGATATTATTATTATTAGTGCATAATGTGGAAAACATTTTGAAAGTATAATATTAATCTTAGCCAGCATAGGCATTTCACACTTATGCCTACTATAGCTACCATGTTCAATAGTAGGTTACCACCACATTCCATGGAAGGTTATACAACTAAAACCGTACAAGGCGCGTATTATTTCTTTGGATTTCCAACAAATGGTCAGGCTAAGGAACTTTCTACTGCCACACGGGTACGCCTCTGGTGGGACGTCCCGAGATCTTACCGGGATCTCTGCCAACACAGGTCGGTTACTTCTGTAACTAGTAACTACTACACGAGTATGCCATCCCCCGGTCGTTTGCGACCTTTATCCGAGGATCCTCAACCACAAAGAAACAACCACACTGTAAATGAGATTGCAGCAACCATACCGGTTAAGTATCTGGGCTCCATACCTGTAACAACTCGCATATTTAACGATAATATATTTAAATGGTTTATTTAAATATAGCGTCGTTAGTCGGATTTAGGTCCGAAATGTTACTTTTTGCAAACTGTCGACTTGGGACTCGGAACTACTTCCATTAAGTTCAAAATGGCGTTTGCGATCTTTTGAGTATAAGCTTTGATATGTTTGGAGCAAGTAGAATTTTGCTACTTTTTCTATTTGGGTTTTGGGTTTGGGTTCAGCCCATTAGCTTAGCTTAATACCCAACCCAATCCCCTCTCTTCCCCATTCACTCATTTTCATTTCTTAAACTCTTACTCAACTGAAAATGGAGGAAAGGAGGAAGAATTAGAAACTCCAAGCCCTAGTTTACTCTTGCAAACTCAAATTCTTGCTCCATAATCCAAGAGAAGCTATTGGTAAGCCTCCTCTACGTCTTCTCCAACTCTTTCTTCCTTCAATTTCAGAAAGTTTCCTAAAACTAACTTAGGAAATACTTTTTTTGATATTAGATTGAAGCTTGTAGAGTTGAAGTGGAGAGTGGTTGGTCTTTTCTTAGCATTTGAGCTTCTTATCCGTGTTTTTGAGTTAAAAGGTGAAATTTTTATCTCACATCTATGTCAAAAACTATGTTGGATTGTTAGGAATGAACTACCTAACATATTTACATGTTCATTTGCTTTCGATGCGGATTGATTTGGTGAAATTTTCAATTTATGATTTTTGAAGCCAAATCTATGAATCCTTATATGGTTGATGTTTATGTTGTTCGGAGGGTTTGGGTGAGTCGTTAAGGTTGGGTAGTCGTTGGACGAAGCCCGTAATCATCGCCCATCCGATCGCTTT
The DNA here is from genome assembly GCA_030765085.1 of Allium cepa. Taxonomy (NCBI): domain Eukaryota; kingdom Viridiplantae; phylum Streptophyta; class Magnoliopsida; order Asparagales; family Amaryllidaceae; genus Allium; species Allium cepa. Next base: position 820,771,746 of record CM060939.1, read on the forward strand.
CGATACTATTTGGCCATCATTGGCCTTGGGGAGAAAATTCCCAAAGCTTCAGTTTCAAACATATGAAACTATAGATTCAGATGTCTGAATCTGTTAAGGGCAAAATTTTATTCCCCAGATCAGATGTCTGAATTATAATTTTCAGACGTCTGAATTTTCTCAAATCCAACCCGAGAGCAAATAGGCTAAAATTAGCTATTTTCAGACGTCTGAAATAAATGATACAGATGTCTGAATAGGGCTTTGGAAAATATTCATTTTCCAGATTCAGACGTCTGAACTATTTATTTCAAACGTCAGAATCTGCTTTTTTTGCCCAATTTGCCTTTGGGATTGAATTTCCAATTTTTATCGGCTTTAGTTGTTTCGATTTGTTATTATCATTCATCATTGACTTTGATGATTCCTTTTTTGATTTCATACATGGGTTTTTATAAAATGATCTCTTCAAATCGTATTAAAAACTCACTTCTCTAATTTATAAATTCTATTTAAAACACACACACAATTTCGCACTTCGAGCGAAGTGAAAAGGAGATTAAATGGTTAGGTAAAACACAGACCATGAATCCATGCGTTTTTCTTTCCGATTAATCCCCGACCTATTCGATTGATTGTTTTGACCTTTGGTCTAGTTTACTGATGAGATGAGGTAAACTTTGTACTGCTTTGAGTGTGAAATTGACTATCGGATAGTAAACCATTTAGTGCGAACGGGTGGTTATGGGACTCACGTTAATATTTTTCGGCTTCCTTTTCGATAGTTGTGACACATTCTGCCAGTTAGTGGTGTCCAGTACTGGGCCTCCGGACCTTCACCACTACGGTTTGTTGCCTTTGGGATAGTGTCTTCGGACTGTCTCCTTCAGGTTGTTGCCTTCGGGTATGTTACCTTTGGGTTTGTGCCTTCGGGTTTGTTGCCCTATTGTATCGCTTTTGGAGTTGGTCATTCGTCATCGCTCGAGTGATATTGGGTTTGGAGTCTTCGGGCTCATGGATCCTTGTTTATACAGTACTGAGCACGCACAAATTTTCTGTTGTTTCAATGATACGTATATTCCCTAGGTATCGCCTTCCAGTGTTGGTCTTTTTGAGCCGCACGATGTATAGCGGTTACCTTGCGGAACTTGTGTTACCTTCATTGGTATTTGTTATTGCCTTTTTGGCTTGTTTTGGGATGTTCATATCCTTTTTTTATTATGTTGCCGATGATGTGAGGCTTGTCTTGTTATGATTCATCTTTTGTTAGATGATTGTGTTATCTCTTTTAGAGATATTTGTTATACTTTATGACCTTGCTCGTATTGATGTTCAGTTTATCTAACTGGTTTGTTTAGCTAGACTGACCCATGTATTTATACTCGGGTCAGACCGAGTTGTTTCAGGTTAGGTGCTTTTGGACTTAGCCTCTTTTGCTTCCGCAAGGACTATTCAACTTGCTCCTTTTTGTTATAGCTTTTGTGTAGTCCTTTTTGTTGTAACTTTGATTTGTATTCTTTTGGATTCGCCTGTATATTGTGGTTTGCTATACCACTTGACATGTATCAGTTTGTATACTCTGTTATGTATCTGTATATGTGTATATGTTGATCTATTGTTCTGTGATGAATAGATTACATTGAGTTAGTACATTCTATTCTGATAGATCCTCTAGCCACCTATGGTTTTGTTTTAAGTATTCATTGGATATGTCGATCTGCATGGTATGACAATTGTCGATGTATTCAATAGATAGTTAAAGCAAGGCTATAGATGGTCGCTCTTAACTAGCCTTATTCTCCGCGTTAGTTGACGGCATTACCTCGTAGTGTCCTTGGCTAGCGTGGGTATAGAGGTGAGGCGTCACAGCTTGGTATCAGAGCTAAGTTCAGAATAAAATATGATAAACATAGAATAGAAGCACATGTTATGGCACATCAAAGTGTATAAGTGTTACAAATCTTTGAATCATCTTGCCTCTATTCCTTTTGTGCCTTTGGTGGTAGATAGATTTTGGGAATACGTCTAGGAATGCATTTAAATTCCGTAGTATCCCATATTGAATTATCTACCTTGTGAATAATCTTGTTCTTATCTTAACTCTCAGCGTATGGCTGGAAGAGGCAGGGGACGACGTTCGGGTGCTGGGCAGTTTAGCGGCTCACATCCAGATGGAGTTTATATGTCTGCCGATCAGTTTTTGGAGTTGTTTAGGAGCACTTAGCCTCCAGCTCCTACTCGAGTATCTCCACCTCGCAAGTCTGCCTTTGCACATTTGTGCAGTGATTTTTCTTATCTTGGAGGAAAGCCGTTTAAAGGCTCCGAGTCTGTTCTTGAAGTCCAAGCTTGGATTCGCACGTGCGAACGTATCTTCTCTCGCTTGGATCTTTCTGATCATGATAGAGTTCATGTAACTTCTAGCTTATTGCAAGAGCGTGCCCTTGATTGGTACGAGCTTCTTATTGCCGAAATTGATGAGTCTACTCTTTCTTGGACTCTGTTTCGGGAGTGATTCGAACTCAAGTTCGTTCCTGAATCGAAGAAAGTTTTATTGACCCGTCGCTTCCTTGAGTTGAAGCAAGGGAAATCTTCTATTTCTGAGTATGTTGCATCATTTGTGGCTTTATCTAAGTATGGTCTTGAATTCATTAGTACATCTTATAAGAAGAATCTGAAGTTTGTCTCTGGTCTTAAGAAATATCTTAAGAAGTCCTTATTGCTCCAGCTTAAGCTTTCTTTTGAGGAGTTGGTAGATTATGCACTTCATCTCAAAGCTATCGAGAAAGAGTGTGATAGTGGTGATGATGTTGAGGTTTTCAAGAACCCCAACAAGAAGCCATTTCCATTTCAGAAGTCCAGGTATTTTCCTTCCAAGAAGAAGAAGACTGGTGGTTCTAGCTCTCAGTCTCAGTCTGTTGGAACACCTTCCATACGGAAGTGTTTCAATTGTGGTTCTCCTGATCATATGATTCGAGCTTGTCCTAAGCCTCTCTTCTGCCGCTATTGCAAGAAGGAAGGTTATCATGTCTCCACCTACTCTACTGTTCCTGCTGGTGTCAAGTCTAGCTAGCTTTATGCTGCTAAGGCTTATGAAGATTCTTCTCAGCCCAAAGGTATATCTCCATCTATTTTGGAAGGTTCTATTTTATTTCATGATCATAGTATTCGAGTTCTTTTCGATATGGGTGCTTCACATTCTTTCGTATCGAAGAAGATCGTCCATGATTTATCTTTGGATGTTTCTTGTATGGTTACTTCATTGAGGATTGCAAATCCTATTGGAGGATCCGTGGCCCTTAGCTTGTTTTGTGATGATGATGAGATTGTTTTGTGTGGCTTTTCTTTTCGTGCGAATCTGCATGTTATTTCTTATCTGGGATTTGATATGATTTTGGGTATGGACTGGCTAGTGAGATACGATGCCAGGATTATTTGTTTTGAGAGGATTATATATCTTCAACATTCGGATTCTCCTACTCAGTTATCACTTGTTCTTTGAAATGTGGATAATTTCAAAATGGCTTTACATTCTCTTAACACGCGAGATGATGATGATATATCTCATATTCCTATTGCTTGTGACTTTTCTGATGTTTTTGAGTCTGTTTCGAGTTTGCCACCCAAGCGGGCAATTGAGTTCCGCATTGATCTCATTCCAGGCATGCAGCCAGTTAGTTGTCCTCCCACGAGGATTTCTACAAAGGAAAATGAGGAACTCAAGAAGCAGCTTTTAGAGCTTGAGTCCAAGCAGTTGATTCAGTCCAGTTTTTCTCCGTGGGGATCCGCGGTTGTCTTCGTGAAGAAATCCGATGGAACTCTTAGGCTTTGCATTGACTATCGCAAGCTTAACAAGTTATCCATCAGGAATAGGTATCCATTGCCTAGGATCGATGATATGTTTGATCTATTGAGTGGTGCTAAGGTCTTTTCTCAGCTTGACCTTGCCACAGGTTTTCATCAGTTACGAGTCATGGAGGATAGCATACCTCTTACAGCTTTCCGCACTCGTTATGGTTCTTTTGAGTGGCTCGTTATGCCGTTCGGTTTGACGAACGCTCCTGCTTTCTTTGTCGATCTCATGAATCGAGTATTCCGGGAATATCTCGATAAGTTCGTCCTTGTGTTCATCGACGACATCCTTGTTTATTCTAAGTCTGAAGCCGAGCATGCTAATCACTTGAGAATTGTCTTAAGTATTCTCCGTCACCTTCAGCTTAGAGCCAAATTCTCCAAGTGCCATTTTTAGGAGAATAGGGTTAAGTTTGTAGGCCATGTTGTATCTTCCGACGGCATTTCAGTCGATCCCTTAAAGATCGAAGCCATCCAGAATTAGAAGAGGCCTGAGAATGTGCATGAGATTCGTAGTTTCCTTGGACTGGCGGGCTATTACTGTCGGTTCATTAAGGATTTTCCCGTGTTGTGCTTCCTTTCACCAGCCTTACTCGGAAAGGCATTCGTAATATTTGGTCCGACAAGTGTGAAGCTTCCTTTCTAACATTAAAGGAACTTCTCACTAATAATCCTATTCTTGTGGTTCCCGAAGGGAATCATGATCTTGTTGTCTGCACTGATGCTTGTGGTAGTGGTCTCGGTGCTGTTCTTATGCAGAAGGATCGGGTAGTTGCTTATGCTTCTAGGCAACTGCATACGAATGAAGTTCACTATGCCACTCATGATCTTGAGTAAGCCACCGTTGTCTTCGCCTTAAAGATTTGGCGACACTATTTATTGGGCGAGCGCTTCCTTCTCTATATCGATCATAAATTCTTGAAGTATCTATTCACTCAGAAGGAACTCAATATGAGACAACAGAGTTGGCTCAAATTTCTTGCTTCCTATGACTTTGATATCCAGTATACCCCTGGTAAGGGTAATCGTGTTGCTGATGCGCTTAGTCGCAAACATTCAGCTATTGTTTCTATGATGCTTGCCGAATGGAATATTCTTGAGACTCTATCTTTTTGTGAAATTCATGATCGAAATTCATCTTCTGATTCTCCTATTCTATTATTTAATTTAGGAGCTTGACCCATTTTATTGGATCAAATTGTCGATGCTCAGCGGCATGATCCTGATTTGCTGCATCTTATTCAGCTTTATGAGTCTGGATCCTGTGACGAGGCATTGCGGGATTTCAGCATTGATTCTTATGGGTGTCTTCGCAAGAAGAACCGTCTTTTTGTGCCTTCTGGTTTTTCACTTAGGCATGACATTCTTGGTGACTGTCACCGTTCTAAGTATTCTATTCATCCTGGTTGTAGTAAGATGTATGCCGATATGCATCGCCTTTATAATTGGGAAGGCATGAAGCGCGATGTGGCGAGTTATGTGAGTAATTGCATAACTTGTCAGCATATTAAGGCCGAACATCAGCGTCCTTCGGGTCTTCTTCAGCATCTTGAGATTCCATTACGGAAATGGGATCAGATTTCTATGGATTTCATTGACGGCCTACCTCGTTCGAGATTGGGCCATTCTAGCGTCTGGGTTATTGTTGATTGCCTCACCAAGTCTGCTCATTTTATTCCTATTAAGTCTAATAGGACTGTTTCGTATTTGGCTAAGTTATATGTCAAGGAAATCGTGAGATTTCACGATGTTCCTAATTCTATTGTGAGTGATGGTGATCCTTTATTCACGAGTCATTTTTGGCAGAGTCTTCAGCAAGCTTTGGGAACAAAGCTTAATTTTAGCACAGCTTATCATCCGCAGTCTGACGGACAGACCGAACGAGTGAATCGTATCTTGGAAGATCTCCTCCGTATTTGTATTCTAGATTTTTGTGGTAGTTGGGAGGGTCACCTACCTCTTGTAGAGTTCTCCTACAATAATAGTTTTCAGTCCAGTATCGGTATGGCTCCTTTCGAAGCCTTATACGGAAGGCCATGTCGATCACCTTCTTGTTGCTTGGAATCTGGAGAGAAGCATATTCTTGGCCAGATTTTGTTCGTGATTCTTCTGAGAAGATTGATCTTATTCATCAGAGAATGAAAGAGGCACAAAGTCGCTAGAAATCCTACGTGGATAACCGTAGGAAGCCTCTCGAGTTCTCGATTGGTGATCTTGTTTTTATTCGTGTTTCTCCTTTGAAAGGGGTTAGGCGTTTCAATACAACTGGGAAATTGGCTCCTCGCTTTATTGGACCATTTTCTATTACTGAACGTATTGGCCCTGTGGCATATAGAGTTTCACTTCCTGCTCATTTATCTGGCATTCAAGACGTGTTTCACGTCTCTCAACTTTGGAAGTGTCTTCGAGAGTCAGATTCTGTTATCGATTCTCCTGATTTGCAAGAGCTTGAGATCCCATCGGACTTATCTATTGTACAGCAACCTATTCACGTGCTTGCCATGGAGGTGCGACACCTTCGAAACAAGGATGTACCGCTCATTAAAGTTCAATGGTCCGCTAATCCCAGTGACTGTACTTGGAAAACTAAAGAGTTTATCGAGCGATCCTATCCGGGTTTTCTATCCTTGCTTAGCGACGGTGAGAATATCCTTTCATCTCAAGCTTATTTCCTTTTCTTTTTAGATGGTGTATGTATGTAGTTGTTACAAATATCATCTCTAGGAATTGCGTGGACGCAATTTTGTTTGGAGGGGAGATCTGTAACAACCCGCATATTTAACGATAATATATTTAAATGGTTTATTTAAATATAGCGTCGATAGTCGGATTTAGGTCCGAAATGTTACTTTTTCCAAACTGTCGACTTGGGACTCAGAACTACTTCCATTGAGTTCAAAATGGCGTTTGCAATCTTTTTGAGTATAAGCTTTGATGTGTTTGGAGCAAGTAGAATTTTGCTACTTTTTCTATTTGGGTTTTGGGTTTGGGTTCAGCCCATTAGCTTAGCTTAATACCCAACCCAGTCAACTCTCTTCCCCATTCACTCATTTTCATTTCTTAAACTCTTACTCAACTGAAAATGGGGGCAAGGAGGAAGAATTAGAAACTCCAAGCCCTAGTTTACTCTTGCAAACTCAAATTCTTGCTCCATAATCCAAGAGAAGCTATTGGTCAGCCTCCTCTACGTCTTCTCCAACTCTTTCTTCCTTCAATTTCAGAAAGTTTCCTCAACCTAACTTAGAAATACTTGTTTTGATCTTAGATTGAAGCTTGTAGAGTTGAAGAGGAGAGTGGTTGGTCTTTTCTTAGCATTTGAGGTTCTCATCCGTGTTTTTGAGTTAAAAGGTGAGAATTTTATCTCACATCTATATCAACAACTATGTTGGATTGTTAGGAATGAATTACCTAACATATTTACATCTTCATTTGCTTTAGATTTGGATTGATTCGGTGAAATTGCCAATTTATGATTTTTGAAGCCAAATCTATGAATCCTTATATGTTGATGTTTATGTTGTTCGGAGGGTTTAGGTGAGTCGTTTAGGTTGGGTAGTCGATGGACGGAGCTCGTAATCATCGCCGATCTGATCGCTTCCAATACTATTTGGCCATCATTGGCCTTGGGGAGAAAATTCCCAAAGCTTCAGTTTCAGACGTCTGAAACTATAGATTCAGACGTCTGAATCTATTCTGGGTAAAATTTCATTCCCCAGGTCAGACGTCTGAATTATAATTTTCAAACGTCTGAATTTGCTTAAATCCAACCCGAGAGCAAATAGGCTAAAATTAGCTATTTTCAGACGTCTGAAATAAATGATACAGACGTCTGAATATAGCTCTGGAAAATATTCATTTTTCAGATTCATACGTCTGAACCATTTATTTCAGACGTCTGAATCTGCTGTTTTTGCCCAATTTTCCTTTGGGATTGAATTTCCAATTTCTATCGGCTTTAGTTGTTCCGATTTGTTGTTATCATTCATCGTTGACTTTGATGATTCCTTTCTGATTTCATACACAGGTTTTTATAAAATGATCTCTTCAAATCGTATTAAAAGCTCACTTCTCTAATTTATAAATTCTATTCAAAACACACACAATTTCGCACTTCGAGCGAAGTGGAAAGGAGATTAAATGGTTAGGTAAAACAGGGACCATGAATCCATGCATTTATCTTTCCGATTAATCCCCGACCTATTCGATTGATTGTTTTGACCTTTGGTCTGGTTTACCGATGAGATGAGGTAACTTTGTACTGCTTTGAGTGTGAAATTGACTATCGGATAGTAAACCATTTAGTGTGAACGGTTGGTTATGGGACTCACGTTAATACTTTTCAAGTTCCTTTTCGAGAGTTGTGACACATTCTGCCAGTTAGTGGTGTCCAGTACTGGGCCTCCAAACCTTCACCACTATGGTTTGTTGCCTTTGGGATAGTGTCTTCGGACTGTCTCCTTCAGGTTTGTTGCCTTCGGGTATGTTGCCTTCGGGTTTATACCTTTGGGTTTGTGCATTCAGGTTTGTTGCCCTATTGTATCGCTTTTGGAGTTGGTCATTCATCACCGCTCGAGTGATATTGGGTTTGGAGTCTTCGGGCTTATGGAACCTTGTTTATATAGTACTGAGCACGTGCAAATTTTCTGTTGTTTCATTGATATGTATATTCCCTAGGTATCGCCCTTCGGTGTTGGTCTTTTTGAGCCGCACGATGTATAGCGGTTACCTTGCGGAACTTGTGTTACCTTCATTGGTATTTGTTATTGCCTTTTTGGCTTGTTTTGGGATATTCATATCCTTTGTTTATTATGTTGCCGATGATGTGAGGCTTGTCTTGTTATGATTCATCTTTTGTTAGATGATTGTGTTATCTCTTTTAGAGATATTTATTATACTCTATGACCTTGCTGGTATTGATGTTCAGTTTATCTAACTGGTTTGTTTAGCTGGACTGACCCATGTATTTATACTCGGGTCAGACCGAGTTGTTTCAGGTTAGGTGCTTTTGGACTTAGCCTCTTTTGCTTCCGCATGGACTATTCAGCTTGCTCCTTTTTGTTATAGCTTTTGTGTAGTCCTTTTTGTTGTAACTCTGATATGTATTCTTTTGGATTTGCCTGTATATTGTGGTTTGCTATACCATTTGACATGTATCAGTTTGTATACTCTGTTATGTATCTGTATTTGTGTATATGTTGATCTACTGTTCTGTGATGAGTCGATTACATTGAGTTAGTACATTCTGTTCTGATAGATTCTCTAGCCACCTATGGTGTTGTTTTAAGTATTCATTGGATATGTCGATTTGAATGGTATGACAATTATCGATGTATTCAATAGATAGTTAAAGCAAGGTTATAGATGGTCGCTCCTAACCAGCCTTATTCTCCACGTTAGTTGACGACATTACCTCGTAGTGTCCTTGTCTAGCGTGGGTATAGAGGTGGGGCGTCACAATACCATGATACCACCTTTTTTCCAGAAGGAAATGACATACCCTAAAGGGTGCGACCCTCATAACCTTGCAGCATCTTTCCTGTTTTGACCATTTCTGGGTTGTGAGGTCCGATGAGGTCTCGTCCACAAAGCTACGCTTTACACGAAAGCCATGCTTTGATCACAAATGATCAACAAATGATCATCAACACACAACAACACTTTGCATGCCACACTACCAAATTGGGAGTATATCGCTGATAACCTTTAACTACATAACCTCTGAGCTCGTAAGTCTCAGAGAAGGGTGTTAAGCTAAGAGAATAAATACTCGCCACCAAAAGAATTGTATTTGATAGAAATCAGCTTTATATCTTAAAGTGTAATGTCAGTCACACATCCATACAAGTCCGTTTCGGGATCGAACGGAACCGAAGTCACTTCAAAGAAGCCCTTGCAAATCCGGATATTCACTAATCACGTCCGGAATCCCCATCACAAAGTGTAATAAAATATCTATACCAGAGCAACCCGGTGTAGAGACATTCGAACGGTAATCCTTTCGTTTTCAAGAATACCGGTCTTCAACACCATCTTCAAATGCTATCCCATTTCGTCGTATCGTTATTCGGAATGGGTTTTATGACACAAGGTTCTCTCCCAGCTAACCCGAATAACGAGCACTTATTTTTAAAAATAAGTGTTACATTCAGATTTCAACAAATTACAACAAATTACAACAATTTTCACTTTGATCTTTTAAACAAAAGATCTATCACAATAAAAAAGGTTCGATGTGGTTTTCGGATATCCACTTGGAATCCGACCCCCGGTCGCATCGAAATTCAAATGTCATTAAAAGGCCAATATTGATAGTCGATTATTTAACTATCAATCAACATCCACCACAATTTCCAGATTTAAATAATTTTCCCAATTAATTATTTTCAAAGATATCTTCGCAAGATAAAATTTTAGCACTTCAACTATTTGAAAACAAATTTCAAATCACATTTCACTCGCTGAATAAGAATTCCGATATTATTTATTTCCATTGAAAGTCTGCCGAGTTCAAATACTTTAAAATACTTTAAATCACTTGTTTGAAATATATACTCGGAAACATTTAGATAAAATCATTTTAAAACATCATTTAAGTATTAGTTATGAAAATATTATACCAATATCTCATATAAAACTTCAAGTCTAAACTAACTTTAAAGCAAAATTAGTAGAGAGGGTATAACTATTTTAAATAACCATTTTCTAAAACAATTATCAATTTAATCTTTAAATAACCACTTCTAAATTAAAATATATCTTTACTTTAAAGATTTTCAAAATAACTGAAGTAAATAATTTCTCCAAAATAATCTTTCCTTAAAACCATCTTCGCAACTTCAATTTCATATTTATAGACTATATTGAAAACATACCCGGCTTTCCAGGGAAAGTACACCTTCCATTCTAAAATGGTTCATTCAAATCAATTTATAAATGTTTCTCGATTAAATTGAATTTACATTCCAAATATGTAAATTTCTTTTCACACTTAAAAAAAATAAACCAACATTTATTTTTAAAATAAAATTCCCTTTTCTTTATAAAATTCCCATTGTGGATTTTAAATTCCTAAATATCCAATGATATATGATTTTCAAATTGATTTTTTTTAAAACCATTTCCAAACACCAAATCAAGTTTCAACTTGATTGAAAATTTTATTTTAACCACCAAATGAAATTCCAATTCCCAAAGATTTACTTTAAAACACTGAATCATTTTTTTTTTGATTTACAAATTTATTGCCTTTAAAAATAAATTCCTTTATCAAATCTTTTCCCATTTTCTTGGAATTTATTCAATAGGATTCCACTATAGATTTTCTACTTAATTTAAAAATATAATTTTATTTAATTCTGGTATCTTACGATACCAAAAATATTATTCGGCTAAATTTTAGCCTTCAACGATTTCAATCACAAATATATTCACACTCAGATTATAAACAAATCAACACACAATTATAGAAACAAATTTAATCATTTGAGGAATCCAGTTGGATCCCTCCAACCTATTTTCCCAACATCCACAGACGTTAGAACAACAATTAAATACCAATTCAACTTCGAGGTGGAATATTGCGATATATGAGATTTATAAAATATCATCCGCTATTATGCGTCGCATAGGGTCTCATAAGCTATATAATGCGGGAAATCAATCACCCAATATATACTATATACTACTATATATATAATATCATCAAGTGAATAGGTTATTATAAATCAATCATGTCAATCTATTTTTAAATTTAACTATTCAAAATTTAAATCAGAACAATAATTGATTGAGTGAGAAAATCTCACCTTTGCTTTGCATGCAATCCGTTTTCAATTCCCATTTGTTTTCTCCACTTTTGACCATGTATAACAATTTACGATTTCATTAATATTCGACATAAATTGAATGATTCAATTTTCCATTTTATAATTTAATTAACCCATGATTTTATTTTAAACAAACAATTAAATTTTAAACAACTTTTCCTTTTTAAAATAATCCTTGAATAAACATTTATATGGTTTATTAATCTTTGAATTAATCAATAATTTATTTCTTTAATTTAACTAATAATTAGCTTTAAGCTACATCCTTCTTAAATAAAATATTTTCTAATCACCGAATAACTACATAAGTTATCTAAACAAATTAATCACAAAACGAAATTAGTACATTGTATTCTTATTTTCCATTCCTACTTATTGTAAATTTCTAATAATCTAATAAATAGTAAGTCAAATTAAACTTTTACTGTAAAGATTTTTATTTTCTACAAATTAAATAGTAATTAATCTTACTATAATCATTTTAAATAAAAATGCTTAAGGATTTAATAAAACAAATTATACCTTACCGTACAAAGACGAACCCATACCCACGGCCCCGATTCGCGACCCTACTGTCGCGCCATCGTGCTCGTGATGCACCCCCAGCCTCGCGCGCGTGCGACCCTAGAATCGAGCTTCCCACAATCCACAAATGCCACTTGTTCGTCCCTTGCTCGAATTGAACGCCGAGCATCCTTATTATTGTCGTCGACTTCCTCAACGCGACCTCGAAATTGCCATCGCGGCTCCACCACCGAGCTCCTCTCGCCTCGACGAAATCGACCAACGCGACTCGCGATGCCACGAATCGCCTTCCCCTTATTTTTCCTTTTTTTTAATGGCTTTCGATTTGATTACGAACTAGAAGATTAAGAAAAAGAAAGGATGAAGAATAAGAAATGAGAAATGTAACAACCCGCATATTTTACGATTGAATATTTAAATATTTTATATAAAATAATTCATCATTAGTCGGATTATTGTCCGAAAAGCAACCTTTTGCAAACAGTCGAATTAGCACTCGAGACCACCCCCATTGAGTTCAAAATGACATTTACGACCCTTTTTGAGTATAAACTTCGATATGTTTGGAGTTAGAGGAATTTCGCTACTTTTTCACCTAGGGCTTTGGTTTGGTTTCAGCCCATTAGACCCAAGCTTCACCCCCACTTCTCTTCATTCCTTCGTAATTTTCCTAATACTCAAGCTTTAGCAACAATGGAGAGGGGAATGGGAAATTAAAACTCCAAGCCTTAATTATCTTTGCAAAATCCAAGCTTTAACTTCAAATTCATAGAAGAATCTTTGGTAAGCCCTCTCTTCTTCTCCAACTCATTCTCCTTTCAATTTCAGAAATTCCTAAACCTAACTTAGGAAATGTTTCTCTTTTAAACTTAGATTCAAGCTTGTTAGGTTGGAATTGAAGTGTGATTGTTCTTGCCATTGCTCTATAGCTTCTTCTTCATTTGTTTTGGGTTTAAAGGTGAGATTTTTATCTCACATCTATGTCTATATCTATCTTTGATTGTTGGGTATGAATTCCTAACACTTATTCATGTGCATTGGCTTTTGGTTTAGATTGAATTGGTGAATATTCCAATTTTTGGTGTTTTGAAGTCAAATCTTCAAAAATCCTAACTTTGATGTTTAAACATGTTTTTGGTGATGCATTGAAGAGCCTATAGGGCCGGGTTGCTGATTGGCGTAAACACCTAGCGCCGTTGCTCATTCAATTGCATTTTGGAAGAGTTTTCTCTTCATTTGAATAGGCTGAAAAACAGCCCCAGTGCCTGTCAGTTGACTGACCCCTTGCAGTCAGTCGACTGGCTGTAGAAATTAGCACTTCCGGGACTGTCTGCAGAAACAGAGAGTCTCTGTTTTCTGCAGTCAGTCGACTGACCCTCTGTAGTCAGTCGACTGACTACAGGAAATGGAATTTCCAGGTTTTTGGATCAGTCGATTAGCCAATTGCAGTCAATCGACTGACCTGCTTCTATTTGCATATTTAGCATATTTTGTGTTGATTTCCGATTTATATCAATTCGTGGTTTTTCTCGATTTGTTGTTATCATTCATTATCGACCTTGATGACTTCTATTTTTGGAAATTTTGGGTATATCCACTTTGATGGATTTAGAATCGATTTCTTTAGATTTAATTCACGTCTTTGAACGTGAGATTTTGATGGTTGATTGTTTCTACAATCATTTCTGTGCTTTGTCACTTTAAAACGCAAAGGTTTCTATACTAGCAGTAAATATCAAAACTTTCTCATCAAGATGATTTCAACTATATTTTCAATATCAAACTTGTTTTTAAAACCGTTTTCCAATCTATTAGTATATACAACCCTTTACCTCACTCATATGAGAAATCTAATTAAACGACTTAGTAAAACAAGTGGTATGAAATGCTTGCGTTTACTTCATCGGTTAATTCTTGGACTTGTTCGATTGAATCCCTTGTGACAATTTTCGAGTGGAAATCTACGATTTGTTTGTAAATATTTAAGTTGGGACATGAAGCTAAGCTCATATATTTACTAGCTTAGTGTAAATGACACTTCTTGATGATCGATAATGATCATTTTTGTGATTTAGACTAGCAATGTGCGATGTCTCTTTGTCTGCGAGGGAGACTAAACCCCGTTTCTGTGGAGCTTCGGCTCAAATTGGTGGTGTAGCGATCCATGGCCTTCGGACCGTTTTGAGGAGCTTCGGCTCAAAATTAATGGTTAGCAACCATGGAATAGTGTTCCGTTTTATGATACACGTGTTGGTGACTTTTCATACTCCCGTTTTGTGATAGGCCTCCCTCTTTTCGTGATTTCTGGATTTCCATTGATAATTTCTAGAATTTGTGTTTTCACCAATTTTCGTGATTTACATTAATAAGTTTTATCAATATTTGTGCATTGGTGAATGTGTGTGTCATTAACTTTTGTGATTGGCATTGATATAATGGTCAATATTTATGGTTTGGTGAATATAAATAAAGAGTATGACATTCTTTTTGATTTTTGAGAAGATTCTTGTGATATTGATTAATCTCTAGTTGATTTTCAATTACATACTTATCACAGTATGGCTTTATGGTTATCATACGTTTTTGTCATATCTCTTATTCTATATCATTTTATTTGATATGTATAGTTAGACTTGTCCATTTATCATTTTCTTATTAAATAATACTCGGGTCAGACCGAGATGTTACATGTGCTTCTGCTCGACTCCTCGTTTGGGATTATTATTTTGACTTTTGGCTAACTACTTAGATTAGTAGTTTATTTTGTTGTATACATTTGAGATATAGACTTCATGATGTATACTTATTCTTTTGTGTAGCACTTGTAGCTATTCCTTTGTGATATTGTGGATCTTGTTAGACCACTACTTTGATGTACACTTTTATGTGTAATATTCATATTTGTTTCCGCCTTTGACATATGAACTTCTGTGACTGATTTGTGTTATGCTTATTTCTATATTTGTTTCCGAAGATTACATATAGCCACTGTGTAGTTGCTTTGAGTTTGCGTCGGTATGTCGGATTCCCTCTCGAGATGAAAAGTTATATTTTTAATCTGGCATATCGGTACTCGCAAAAGGAATTACATGGATGGTCGCTCCTCAACAGCCTTATTCTCCGCGCTAGTTGACGGCATTACTCCGTAGTGTTCTTGGCTAGCGTGGGTATAGAGGTAGGGCGTAACAGTTTGGTATCAGAGCCAAACTTCGGAACAATGTAGAATAATTTAACAAGGATCATCGTCTTAAGTCCATCCTAGGAGTTGTTCCTTAGGATTTAATTCGAGTCTTCGTACCGTCTTATCCTATTTTCTTTTGTGATCCCTTGTTTGATAAATCATTATTATTTGATATTCATTTTGTGAATAACCTTTTTATTCTTCTTTCTTTCTTTCTTGAAGAAGAAAAATGGTTAGACCTGGCCGTCCCAGCGCCGGTCAATCTAGTGCTACTACCTTAGATGGAGTATTTATGTATGCACAACAACTTCTTGATCTTGTAAAGAATGCTCAAGCAGCCGGACCTAATCCAGAGCCTACTCACCCTAAGTCTGGATTTGCATGTTTGTGCAACGATTATACCAACTTGGGTGGAAAGCCATTCAAAGGTTCTGAAACCATTATCGAAGTCCAAGCTTGGCTAAGAACATGCGATCGAATCTTTTCTCGCATGAATCTTATTGATCTTCACCGAGTTCAGGTGGCCTCTAGTATGCTCCAAGAAAGAGCATTAGACGTGTACGAGCTTCTGATTTCTGAAATAAATGAAACGGATCTTACTTGGGAGAAATTCCAGGAACGATTCGAATTAAAATTTGTGCCAGAAGCTGAGAAGGTGACATTGGCTCGTCGTTTCATAGACCTTGTTCAAGGTGAATCCTACATGGCAGATTATGTCGCATCATTCGAGTCACTTTCTAAGTACGGGGTCGAATACATAAACACCCCATTGAAGAAGAACCAAAGATTTGTCTATGGCATGAACAAGAATCTCAAAAAGACATTACTTCTGAAATTGGAGGTTGCTTTCGACCAACTTATTGATATCTCTCTTCGACTTGAAGAGGCAGATAAGGAAAGTGATGTTGAAGTTGTGGGTGCCAAACCAAACTTCAACAACAACAAGAAAAGGCCTAATAAGTTCAAAGGTCCTTGTCCCAATAAGAAAGGGAAGCAAGAAACTCCGGTGGCAAAGACTTCTACCTCTAGTAGTGGGCAATTCTACAATTGTGGTTCTAAGGACCATTATGAGAATAAGTGTTCAAAGCCCCACGCTTGTCGCTATTGCAAAAGCCTGGATCATTATTTATCTGCATGCCCCAAACTCCAAAACAAGAAGGAGGGAAAGCTTAATGTGGTGCAAGCCCCTTGCAACACTTCTCATGGTCAAGGTATTTCTCATTCTATCCTTGATGGCATTATTATGTTTCGTGATCAACCTATTCGAGTTCTTTTTGATATGGGTGCATCCCATTATTTTATATCAAAAGGACTTGTTGATACTTTTTCTTTGAGTGTTGTTCCTTTAATGACTTCTTTGAGAATCGCAAATCCGGTTGGTGGATCCGCAACAATTAGTTTGCTTTGTAAAAATGTCGAGATTATTTTGTGTGATTTTTCTTTCCGAGCTGATTTGCATGTTATGCGCTGCTTAGGCTTTGGAATGATTTTGGGAATGGATTGGCTTAGCCACTATGAAGCTCAAATCCTATGTCCTGAGCAGACTATTCATCTTCGACATCCTCAATATGTTAAGCATATTTCTATTGATCTTAAAGATTCGGATTCCAACTTAGCTGCATCTTTATATTCTTTAAATCCTCATGATGACGATAATAATGATGAGGAAGATGTCATTTCTCTTATTCACGTTATTCGTGAATTTTCCGACATATTTGAGCCCGTTTTAGGATTACCACCTAAGCGAGCAATTGAATTCAGAATTAATCTAATTCCTGGATCTTTACCTATTACTCGTCCTCCTTATCGTATGACCAATAAAGAAAGTGAGGAGATGCGCAAACAATTATTTGAATTGGAGACGAAGCAATTTATTCACTCTAGTTCCTCTCCTTGGGGAGCTTCGGCTATTTTGTGAAGAAATCCGATGGTACACTTAGGCTTTGCATTGACAACTGCAAGCTTAACGATCTTACTATCAAGAATAAATATCCCTTACCTCAGACTGATGATTTATTTGATCAACTTAGTGGTGCTAGGGACTTTTCATAATTAGACTTAGCAACCGGTTTTCTTCAGCTTCGTATTGCAGAGGATAGCATTCCTTTGACATCGTTCTGTACTCGTTATGGTTCTTATGAATGGCTTGTTATGCCATTTGGTTTAACGAGTGCTCCGGCTTATTTCGTTGACCTTATGAATAGAGTTTTCAAAGACTTCCTCGATCGATTTGTCCTCATCTTTATTGATGATATTCTTGTGTATTCTAAAACCGAGGAGGAGCATGAAAAGCATCCTGAGATTATGTTGGAAACTCTTAGGAGCAATCAGTTGAAAGAAATTTTTTCTAAATGCCACTTTTGGCAATCTCGAGTGAAGTTTCTTGGTCATATCATTTCCGAATCCGAAATTTCCGTAGATCCTTCAAAGATTGATGTGATTCTAAATTGGAAGAGACCGGAGAGTGTGACGGAGATCCGTAGTTTTCTTGGATTGGTAGGTTACTACCGCCGTTTCATAATACTTTTCCAAAATTTCCGTTTCTCTTACTAGTTTGACAAAGAAGGGAGTTAAATACATTTGGTCCGACAAATGTGAAGCTTCTTTCCAGAAATTAAAAGAACTCCTTTCTGATGCTCCTATTCTTGTTATTCCCGAGGGGAATCAAGATTTTATTGTTTATACCGATGCTAGTCATGTTGATTTGGGAGCCATTCTCATGCAAATAGAACGTGTTATTGCTTATGCTTCTAGGCAATTGAAGCCAGCCGAGACTAGATATGCCACTCATGATTTAGAGCTCGTGGCTATTGTTTTCGCTCTTAAAATTGGTGTCATTATCTTTTGGGAGAGAAATTTGTTCTCTATACCAATCATAAATCTTTAAAGTATTTATTTTCTCAAAAGGAACTTAATTTCCGTCAACAACGTTGGCTCGAGTTCCTTGCATCTTATGATCTTGACATTCTTTATACTCCCGGAAAGGGAGATCGTGTTGCCGATGCCCTTAGCCGAAAGCTACAAGCGGTTGTTTCCATGATAATATACGAATGGAATGACCTCGAAATTTTATCCACTTGTGAGATTCGAGATCGTGAGTCCGATTTATGTTCATCTTTGGCTTTATGTAGCCTTGAGGCTCATCCTTCTCTCTTAGACCGCATTCTTGAAGCTCAAAAGCTAGATCCCGAATTGGCCCTTCTTAGCCAAAGTTGTAGGGATAAAATTGGTATTGAAAGTTTGAAAGACTTTGATATTGATTCTCGTGGTGGTATCCAAAAATTTGGTGGACTTATCGTGCCAAATATTAGTGATCTTCGTAAAGATATTTTAGAAGATTCTCATCGTTTTAAATTTACCATTCATCCCGGTAATAGTAAAATGTATGCGGATATGAAGCGACTTTATTATTGGGCTGGAATGAAATCTGATATTGCTAACTTTGTTAAGCGTTGCATGACTTGCCAACTTGTCAAGGCTGAGCATCAAAGGGCCGGTGGGTTATTGCAACCATTAGAAATTCCAATTTGGAAGTGGGATCAAATTTCCATGGACTTTATTGACGGCCTTCCCCGTTATCATTCGAGTCATGATAGCTTATGGGTGATTGTTGATAGACTTACAAAATCCGCCCATTTTATTCCCGTTCGGTCCAATCGGACCGTACCTCTTTTGGCTAAACTTTTTATCAAAGAAATTATTAAATTACATGGAGTTCCTATTTCTATTGTTAGTGATCGTGATCCATTGTTTACTAGTGGATTTTGGAAGAGTCTTCAAAAAAATTTTGGGAACAAAGCTTAATTTTAGCACCGCTTATCATCGTCAGTCCGATGGACAAACCGAGCGTGTGAATCAAACTCTTGAAGATCTTCTTCGTGCATGTGTTCTTGATTTTGGTGGAAGTTGGGAAGATCATATTTCTCTTGTTGAGTTTTCCTATAATAATAGCTTCCAATCTAGTATTGGTATGGCACCTTTTGAGGCACTCTATGGAAGGCCATGCCGATCTCCTTCTTGTTGGCTTGAGGCTGGTGAGAAGCTGGTTTTGGGTCCAGATTTTATTTGTGATTCCGCAAAAAAGATTGACCTTATTCGCCATCGGATGAAAGAAGCTCAAAGCAGGCAAAGATCTTATGCCGATAACCGAAGAAGGAAATTAGAATTTTCAGTGGGAGATTTTGTGTTTGTTCGTGTTTCACCTATGAAGGGTGTTGTGCGTTTCAGTCGATCAGGAAAGTTAGCACCTCGATATATTGGTCCATTTCCCATCACTGAACGTATTGGTTCCGTGGCTTATCGCCTCTTATTACCGGCTCAGTTTTCTGCTATTCATGACGTGTTTCACGTTTCTCAACTACGGAAATGCCTTCGAGATTCCGATTCCATTCTTGAGCCCGGTATTGTGGAAGAAATTGAAGTTTCACCTAATTTGACTTATGAGCAACATCCTATTCGTATTATCGCTTCAGAGCTAAAACGCCTTCGAAATAAAGATGTTCCTCTTGTGAAAGTTCAATAGTCCTCAAATCCTAAGGATTGTTCTTGGGAATTTGGAGAATTCATCGAGCAAACACGCCTGGACTTACTTTCTCGTGCTCTTTAAGGTGAACTTCTTATTCCAAATTTGTTCTTTTATGTTGATATGCTTTTATGGTTGTTATTTTTTGTTCATTTATTCCTTAAATATTGCGAGGACGCAATTTCTTTAAGGAGGGGAGTCTGTAACAACCCACATATTTTACGATTGAATATTTAAATATTTTATTTAAAATAATTCATCGTTAGTCGGATTATTGTCCGAAAATATACTTTTTGCAAACAGTCAAATTAGGACTCGAGACCACCCCTATTGAGTTCAAAATGACATTTGCGACCTTTTTGAGTATAAACTTCGATATGTTTGGAGTTAGAGGAATTTTGCTACCTTTTCACTTAGGGCTTTGGTTTGATTTCAGCCCATTAGACCCAATCTTCACCTCCTCTTCTCTTCATTCCTTCATAATTTTCCCAATACTCAAGCTTTAGCAACAATGGAGAGGGGAATGAGAAATTAAAACTCCAAGCCCTAATTATCTTTGCAAAATCCAAGCTTTAACTCCAAATTCATAGAAGAAGCTTTGGTAAGCCCTCTCTTCTTCTTCTCCAACTCATTTTCCTTTCAATTTCAGAAATTCCTAAACCTAACTTAGGAAATGTTTCTCTTTTAAGCTTGAATCTAAGCTTAGATTAAAGCTTGTTGGGTTGGAATTGAAGTGTTATTGTTCTTGCCATTTCTCTATAGCTTCTTCTTCATTTGTTTTGGGTTTAAAGGTGAGATTTTTATCTCACATCTATGCCTATATCTATCTTTGATTGTTGGATATGAATTCCTAACACTTATTCATGTGCATTTGCTTTTGGTTTAGACTGAATTGGTGAATATTCCAATTTTTGGTGTTTTGAAGTCAAATCTTCAAAAATCCTAACTTTGATGTTTAAACATGTTTTTGGTGATGCATTGAAGAGCCTATAGGGCCGGGTTGCTGATTGGCGTAAACCCCTAGCGTCGTTGCTCATTCGTTTGCATTTCGGAAGAGTTTGCTCTTTATTTGAATAGGCTAAAAAACAACCCCAGTGCCAATCAGTCGACTGACCCCCTGCAGTCAGTCGACTGGCTGTTGAAAATTGGCACTTCCGAGACTGTCTACAGCAACAGAGAGTCTCTATTTTCTGTAGTCAGTCGACTAACCCTCTATAAGCAGTCGATTGACTACAGGAAATGGAATTTCCAGGTTTCTGGATCAGTCGACGGGCCAATTGCAGTCAGTCGACTGACCTGCTTCTATTTGCCTATTTAGCCTATTTTGTGTTGATTTCCGATTTATATCAATTCGCGGTTTTTTCGATTTGTTGTTATCATTTATTATCGACCTTGATGACTCCTATTTTTGGAATTTTTGGTTATATCCACTTTCATGGATTTAGAATCGATTTCTTTGGATTTAATTCACGTCTTTGAACGTGAGATTTTGATGGTTGATTGTTTCTACAATCATTTCTATGCTTTGTCACTTTAAAACGCAAAGGTTTCTATACTAGTAGTAAATATCAAAACTTTCTCATCAAGATGATTTCAACTATATTTTCAATATCAAACTTGTTTTTAAAACCGTTTTCCAATCTATTAGTATATACAAACCTTTACCACACTCGTATGAGAAATCTAATTAAACGGCTTAGTAAAACAAGTGGTACGAAATGCTTGCGTTTACTTCATCGGTTAATTCTTGGACTTGTTCGATTGAATCTCTCGTGACAATTTTCAATTGGAGATCTACAATTTGTTCTAAATATTTAAGTTAAGCTAGTGGTTATGGGACATAAAGCTAAGCTCATATATTTACTAGCTTAGTGTAATTGACACTTCTTGATGATCGATAATGATCATTTTTGTGATTTAGACTAGCAATGTGCGATGTCTCTTTGTCTACGAGGGAGACTAAACCCCGTTTCTGTGGAGCTTCGGCTCAAATTGGTGGGGTAGCGACCCATGGTCTTCGGACCGTTTTGTGGAGCTTCGGCTCAAAATTAATGGTTAGCAACCATGGAATAGCATTCCGTTTTATGATACACGTGTTGGTGAGTTTTCATACTCCCTTTTTGTGATATGCCTCCCCCTTTTCGTGATTTCTGGATTTCCATTGATGATTTCAAGAATTTGTGTTTTCACCAATTTTCGTGATTTGCATTGATAAGTTTTATCAATATTTGTGCGTTGGTGAATGTGTGTATCATTAACTTTTGTAATTGGCATTGATATAATGGTCAATATTTATGGTTTGGTGAATATAAATAAAGAGTATGACATTCTTTTTTATCTTTGAGAAGATTCTTGTGATATTGATTAATCTCTAGTTGATTTTCAATTACATACTTATCACAGTATGTCTTTATGGTTATCATACGTTTTTGTCATTTCTCTTATTCTATATCATTTTATTTGATATATATAGTTTGACTGATCCGTTTATTATTTTCTTATTAAATTATACTCGGGTCAGGCCGAGATGTTACAGGTGCTTCTGCTTGACTCCTCGTCTGGGATTATTATTCCGACTTTTGGTTAACTACTTAGATTAGTAGTTTATTTTGTTATATACATTTGAGATATAGACTCGATGATGTATACTTATTCTTTTGTGTAGCATTTGTATCTATTCCTTTGTGATATTGTGGATCTTGTTAGACCACTACTCTGATGTACACTTTTATGTGTAATATTCATATCTGTTTCCGCCTTTGTGATATGAACTTTTGTGACTGATTTGTGTTATGCTTATTTCTATATTTGTTTTCGAAGATTACATATAGCTACTGTGTTGTAGCTTTGAGTTTGCGTCGGTATGTCGGATTCCCTCTCGAGATGAAAAGTTATATTTTTAATCTGGCACATCAGTACTCGCACAAAGGAATTACACGGATGGTCGCTCCTCAACAACCTTATTCTCCATGCTAGTTGATGGCATTACCCCATAGTGTTCTTGGCTAGTGTGGGTATAGAGGGGCGTAACAAGAAAGCTCAGCCATTTTTTCTGAGAAATTTTGATTTCTGTTTTTGTTTCAAAATGCTCGACTGTTATTATAAAACAAGAAGGAGAACCGATGTTGTTGGCGTGTGGAGGAAGGCTGTAGTGCTTCAGAGTTGCAGAGAAAAGGTTTTGATGTGAAGAAATTTTAAATGAAGTTGACCAGGGTAAAATATAGTTCAAATTTAAATTCAAATTCAAATTGTCTCGATTAACGCAGCTTACAATCGCGAAACCTTATCGAGGCGTGCCGCTAGGTGTTCATAATGTTATACCCCTATTTTGAATGCAATGGAAAAGGTTCCGAGTCCTAATTTGATCGTAAGGAGAAGATAGCTTTTTGAACCCAATTATTAAATTAAATTTCGATATAATTTTCAACGCGTTTGCTTATCGTACAGCCAAACGACAACTCCGAATGCTACGAAAATTGAAATCCAATAATAATACAATATTACGGATGCAATGAAACCTATTTCGTTGAATTCCAAGACTGTGCCTCGGAAAGCTATTTTTATCTATCAATTCAAACGATAAATTCAAAACTGAACAAATCATTTTCAAACTAAATTCTGAAGCTTCCATTATCTTCGGTATTATCAATATAAATTTTCTAAGCCTTTAAAAATATTTTTAATCAGCTTAAAATTGAAGATACAAATTTTTAATCTAACTTCAATAAATTAAATTCAATAATTTAATTGCCAAATTCATATTTGTAATTAAAATTCAAGTTAAACTAACTTTCGAATATTTAAAATCGATTAAATAATTCATTTTCAAATGTTCTAAAATTCTAGGTCGTCACAATTCAATTCCAACTTCAGATTTGACTGTCAAATTTAATTTCTACAGTTAATTTCAGTGACAGTTTTTCAAACAACGATCAATAAATTTATTTCACTTCACCATCTCGAATTTAACTATCTAGAAATATTTGAGTAAGTTGTATGTGTGTGTGTGTGTGTATGTGTGTGTTAATGTATTATTTTATTATTTCTAATTTTTACATGCTTTTTCAAGTGATCTTCCAACGAAACGTGCCGCCTGGCGTTTATAATGATTTACCCCATATTTCCAACACAATGGACCATATTTCCATGCCTAATTCGATCATATGGAGAAGATAGCTTATTGGACACAATTGTTATATTGAATTTTCAATATTAGTTACGCGTTTCTATCCCGTACGTCTAGAGGACAACTCCAAACGCTACCAAATTTGAAATCCGATAATAATATACTATCACGGATCCAATGGAACTGGTTTCATCGAATTCTGAGACTGTGCCCTGGATCTCTATTTTAACGTCTCGCTTATAATATAAAATTTCCAATTCTAATTATTCACTCTTAAATCTAATTTTAAATGTTAGCAATCTTTGTTGTTGTTTAAATAAAATCTATATCAACTTCCAATATCATTTTCATTCACATTAAATTCAGAATTCGATTATTCCAATAATTTCCAATATTTAAATCTTAAACAATTTAATTATCCAATAAATCTCTATAATTGTAATATAAGTTAATGAACTTGTAAAATTTAACTTTTAAAACAAATTCAAATTATAAAACAACTATTTCCATTTCACAGTCATTCAATATTCATTATTCAATTTATTGATTTTACACATATTCAATGCATAGAATTTATTTCAATACTTGCTATCTTCGAAATCTTCGAAATTAACAATTTCAAAAGAAAATTCAGGTTCATATCCAATAACTTACATTCAAAACCATTAAAAAAAAATTAACCATTTTTATTCAATAGTTACATTAAATTTAATAGTTTTAAACTCGCTAAAAATATGGGTCGTTATAGATAAGGTCGAAAGCTTAAATTCTAGGGATGCACGCGAAAGCAGGAAGGTTGACCTTTTGAACGTGTCGAAAGCGATTGGTCGAAAGACCCGCATCTCTGAATAAGACCCTAGGTTCTAGTTTAGAGGATCCCATTTCTTTCACTTCTCACTTGTATTTTTAAAAAGATTGCAACCCTAATTTGTAAATTGAATTGGGGATTTGTCCAGTTTATTCATCTTTGACCAATATAAAAAGAGATGATATTATTTCTAATTGTGTGGCTACTCTAGGATCTCATTTGCACACTATTGTAAGCATCCGAAGTCGAACTAAATGAAAGGTTCCTTTCAACTAAGTTGAAGACCTTAGTATTTACATATTCTTTGAATCTTAACTCAAATCCACTAGATAACAATTTTCTACCCTTTCGATGAAGTTGAAACCCCTCTAGACCAATAATTTCCAGAAAAAATAAAGTCTACAACTTAGATGATTTTGACTTCATCGAAATATGGTTGCGACGGAGTCATAAACCAACCAATTTGAAAGGTTCTATTGAAAGAAGATTTAGCCTTTCTACCGTGTCGAAAGGTACTAATGAGGCGTCTTTGACCATCATTACCAACCTAAAAAGTGTTAGAACCCTCACTTGTTTTCGAAAAGAGGTTTCGAAGGCATCAGTCATAATCCAAATTCTATTTTGAGGTATTGACAAGTTTCTTGTTAACATTTTTGGCGCTAGAAGGAGGGCCTGAACCTCCGATTCCCGATAACCTTCATCGTTGATTAACAGCATAGAGTTCTTCATTCAATGGAGAAAATGGTAAGATCGGGGAATAATAACAACAACCCTAACGAAGAAGCTGGTTCACAATCAACTTTAGAAGATAACATAGTCCTAACCTTAGAGAATATGGAAATTGGCCAACCTTCAACCTTAGTGAAATTGGAAACCAATAAAATTGAAATCCAGAATCTACAGTAACAGATGATAACAATGCAAGAGCTTCATGATAGAGTGCCATCTCAAGAATCATTAAGATTATGGATAGTGAAGAAGCGCACTCTCTAGTTGAGGTACAAGGTTAAGAGTTAAACTAAGAAAGTCAAGTTAACTTTGAACTTTATGGAGTATGGCAAACTTATATTTGCATCAAGTAGTTTAAACTTCAAATCTACATCAATATTTCGAATTATTTTTCTTCGGCACGCATCCACATGTAAATTCATTTTTTAAGATTTTCAGTGAAATACCCTATGGATCACATCACCGGATTATCGCTCTCTTAGATCACTAGGCCCACTAAGGTATGGAGTGAAGTGTGCAATTGATTGCTAAGTCCATGTTAACTTGACAATGGTGTCAAATCAATGTGTTATTATTTTAAAGGCCTTTTTGTTTTATATATTATTTTTTAAAGAAAAAAATGAAAAAAGCATATAATTAACACCTAATTGGTCAAAATATTCGTTAGTAATGTAAAATTAAGGTTTTATTATGTTCATTATTCAGAATTTTGAATTTAATGCATGTGCCTAATTAATAGACAACGCTTACATAAATATAATATACGTCTACATGTCAAACTAAATCAATGTCTTCGTTTTGGCTCAACGAAATTAAAATATCCGACAACCCTATCTTTATATGAAATTGGAATAAACATGGCCATTTTTCTCATTATTCAACTCTTTCTTTTCTATTAACCGCTGGTTGAATTGTTGATTTTAAAAATTGATCCTCATAATTTTTTATTTATTTTTACTACTTCTTTCAAAGCTAGCATTTTACTAAATGGTAGTACAGACATTTAACATAAATTTACACATTTATTAGTTAGGTCTATTATTCAGAAATTGGGAATAAACCAAGAAATAGTTATTAAATTTTGGATAGTTTGTTTGTGGAGCCTTATGCAACACATAATAGTAAATGTTCTGATGCCTATACAATTATCTGAACTATATTATAAGACCGGTGTTACATATTTGAATCGGACTGCTACCTATATTTATAATCGTTGTAGAATGCATCTACTAATTTAATTTCAAATGTTATTGTTATTTTAAGAAAAGAATTGGATACAACTATGATATACTATAAGTCAACTCAAGTTCTACACTAGATAGAGGAAAAGTAATATAATGTTGGTTTGTTAGTGAATTCAAAAGAATCAAAACATTGGAACTAAAAAACATTAGAATATGGTGACACGGTCAGTAATTAAACAGCATGGTCACACATCCGAATATTTTGTAACTATGTGGCAGTATTATCAAAAATGTTTACTACTTACTTGAGATTTCATATTATTGCAATGAGCGCTTATAAATAGAAAACAGTGACCAGAATAAATATCTACAACAGTAGGCACTAATTGAGATTTGAGTTGACTACAACAGAAGACACCAAATAGTGTACCCTTTCACTTGTAAAATTTACTAGAAATTGATTCTAACTTGTGTTTTAATCAGTACACTTTTTATTTAGTTGAACGGTTAAGCAATAGTTTTACTGGTATAATTAAATACCACATTAGTATACTCTTGCTTCAATTAATAGATATAGATTGAAATATTGCTCCAACTCAATATGGTATGTTCAAACAAGTTCTAAAACATAGTGTGGATAAGAAGGGCAAATTAGAAGAAGGAAAAAATACATTGAAACAAATTCAACTTTATGCATTGTGCCATACTATTATCTAAGGTTTTGACCCACAGAGACAAGAGAAAAATCAACATTGTTAATAAAATATCTTCAAAAGTTTAAATAAACCAAAAATGAATTCACCATCACACAATTCTTATTACACGGACAAACTTTACATATGATAAGATGTCAAGAAAATTTACAAGTGGGATCACAATAAAATGCTTTACAAAGTATGAAAAAGTTACTGTCAACTATTTGCATTATTTACAAATTTACAATTTTATTTAATTTATATATAAAACATAGTTAATTTATAAAAAATTATTCAAGTTTTATAAATTTTAGTTAATTTTTAGAAAATAATTTAATTTTTACTAAACTTGGTTAATTTAATTAAATTGATATAATTTTTTTTATAAACTTAGTTAATTCTTATAAAACTTAATTAACATAGTTTAAAATTTGTAAAATATAATTAATTTTTATAAATGTGTTTAGTTTTTATAAATGTGTTTAATTATTATAAAACTTATTTAATATAGTTAATTTTTTAAGATTTAGTCAATTTTTGTAAATTTATTTAATTCTTATACAAAAGTTTTATAAATTAGGTTATTAGCTGAATTTACGAATATATGTTTAGAAAACTTTACTAATCTTGTTGACAACAAGTCGCGGAAAGTCTATGTGATTTATTTTAAACTTTATTAATCTCGTTATGTTCTTTGTAGGTTGAAATCTAAACTATTTACATCTTTCTTCATTAGAATTAACATGGTAATACTATCCATATTTTCTTACTATGGTAGTATAAAGTTTTGGCTTTAGTGCTTATAAAGATATTATCAGTTAAGTGTAGTGCTTTTGGAGATAGTATAAGTCATAAGTTGTGCTGCTCGACATGAAACATTATTCCCAAATAAATTGTACACTTCATGTGATTCCGTAAATTTCATGTCACTCTTTTTGTTTGGAGCCTTTTAACTACGTTAAATCAAAATTTTAACTTAGTTTAAAACTGAGTTTAAACTCAGTTAAAAAAATGAGTTAACCAAGAGTTTAAACAAGTTTTAAATTGAGTTTAAACCTAGTTTTAAACCGAGTTTAAACCCAATTTTTTTATATTAGTTTTAAAAAATTGATTTACATAAGATTAAATTCAATTAATCAAAAACACATGAATAAATCATATGTTTCATAATATTCACATAATCGTTGTGCAGTGATTATAACACATTAGTTGTTACTACTCCACGTGCTATAAAGATTTGTGCTATACATAGGGAAAGTACCTAAATTACATTATCTTTTAATTAGTCAAATTATAAGTAGGAAAATTTATCTGAAATGAATTGTTTGCAATATAATACTACGAAAATTTATTAGAAAAGCACCAAATTTGGCAAGGTCACATGTACAACAATGAATTGTATGTAGGGAATTATAAAAAATTCGCATTCTTATATTCAGTTTGTCAACCCTATTTAATTATGAAATTTTATGTCAAATAATAAATATGTGATTTTGCAATGCAAAGCAAACATGAGAATATAGTAAAATGCATTTAAATAAAAATGAAAGTAGTTATTCAAGTTCATCTAATCATTTCCTAATTTTCAATGAATGCATTACGTATGGTATGCTAAGACTGATATCGTTGTAGTTCATGTAGTAAAATTTTCTTCACATGTATTTACGGATTATGAGTAGATTCATCAGGTAGTTTGATACACTGTACTGTGTATACATGTTGAGAATTTGCCATTTAAAATGACATATATGCATCATTTATTTAATTATTTAGTGTGTCAGGTAATTAACATAACGGATCATTATAAAAATTTATTATTCATCTGATTATAATTTATGTTTATCAAAGGGTAAGAAGCGTAAGTAGCAGAAGGAGACATGAGCATAATGGCATGCGTTTAAGTAGCTAGCAGTCATGGTTACAGTTGTAGGCCATCATTCGTCATGAATTGTATGTATTGACCATAAGACTTTTGACTCTCTAGCTCTAGCATAACAGTCCCTGCTCATGTCTCCAAAACAAAAGAATTATATGCACATTTTCTGAAGCAGATCTTCTTTACTCAATTTATATCCTCATGTACCAATTTGTACATTTTGGCTGTTAATCGGTTGCCAAAACTATATCAAATTAAATCAAAATACATGTGAACGAATGGCTCAAAGTAGTAGGTAAATAGGGAAATAGAATATTGGAGAGATGATTTACTTTGAGCATATTTTTTCTAAGGAGATTGTCTCGATACTTTTTCATTTGATATAGCAGGTACTCGATGAATATTTATTTGATAATATTACCATTTTAAACTCTAATAATATGAACAGTCTCTTAGAAGAGTGTGTGCATGCTTGCGCCACCCTAGCGGCAATGTAAATGGAAACC
Organism: Allium cepa; assembly: GCA_030765085.1. Taxonomy (NCBI): domain Eukaryota; kingdom Viridiplantae; phylum Streptophyta; class Magnoliopsida; order Asparagales; family Amaryllidaceae; genus Allium; species Allium cepa. Next base: position 820,801,552 of record CM060939.1, read on the forward strand.
AAGGTGGAGGCGAAGATGGAGGTGGAGGAGGATGTTGCTACGTGAATAGAGATGATGAGAACTAAAGTTAGGGTTATCGAAGATGGAAATTGAAAAATTAGGAAAGAGTAAATTAAGAAAAAGGCGACCAATAAAAATTAAAGAGCGTGTATTTGTCAACTGAGTAAGTATAACTATCTTAGCGTTTGCGGTAAGAAAGTGAAAAGGAAAAAATATCAACGACATGTAAATAATAAACACTGTACTATTTTGCTATTCACATGTCATTTTCTTGTAGTGAGTGCATTCATTTAATAGGCCTGTTGTGTACCTAACTATGCACCATTTCACCTATAGACCGCACACAAGAGTATTCTTCAGTTTAAAGACCATGATCTCCCACAGTACATCACATCATGCACCAACATATGATGTGTTCTATACCATTCATGGTTTATTTTAAGGACAAATTTTTAAAAGAGACTGATTTTCAAAACTATTTGCATGAATGGGATGGTTATAAAACTATTTGCAGATATAGGTTACTTTTGGCCAGCTCAACGATGAGCTGGCTTTTTTTAAAAAAAAATTACAGGGTGCATTTCAGAGATGCGCCCCTACAAATTTGCACTGGCGCTTCTACGAAATGCGCCAGTGCAAATCTTTCTGTCCAAACCTCATTACGCCATAAATGGCCTTCTGCAACACAAAAAAAATGTTGGCTCAGACTCGAAAAATGTTGCCATAGGTCTATGGAAACACTTTTAGGTGATGCAATTTTTGTCGTTGCCTTAGACCTCAAAGGCAACATTTTGACTATCTAAGGCAACATAAGTAATATTGTTGCAATAGAACCCTATTTGGGTCTATGGCAACACCCATAAGTATCTATAGCAACATTCCAAAAAGGTTGCTATAGATATTAACTTTCTGAAGTTGTGGGGCCCACGACCCAACTGGGTTCATCCCTATGGCAACACCTTGAATGACTATTGCAACATTATATCAAGCAACATTTATAACCCCTTGGCAACACTATTATGAAGCTACTGCAACACTATTCTGAAGCTACTACAACACTATTCTGAAGCTACTGCAACACTATACTGAAGCTACTGCAACACTATACTGAAGAGACACTAAGAGCACATAGAACGGTACAATATCACATAGAGCACTTGCTTAATACACAGTACAGTATCATATAAAAAACTTGCATAATACACAGCATAATACACAGTACAGATAACAATTCATACAACAGTACACATCACAATTCATGTCAGTTACCCCAAAATATCCAGTTACACCAAAATACTACAAAGCTACCCCAAAATATCCGATACACATAACAATTCATAAATGAGACTTAAGAGCTGGTGCCTCCAGTCAGATTTTCAGTCTCACTGGACATGATTGTGGAAGTTAGATCATCTACATTGATGTTCATCTCCGGGTTGGCATCACCTAATTTCTTAAGCACCCTAGCCAAATTCTCTTGTACCTTCTAATTTACCTTGGATTCTAGCTGTGCTTCCATTTCTTCGACAAGCCTTTGCCTTAAGTCATGTACGTAAGCATTTGTTAGAGCCTCGGTTGATTGTTTTGCACACTTTGCATGCTTCCCTATAAGCAAAGGACGACCCTGTGATTTTCCATTCGAAATTAATGTTTCAACAGTATTTCCTCCTTCTCTACTGGCCATTGCCTTTTGAACTAAGTCCTACAAAATAAAGCCACATTAAAATTACCCTACAGTAAATGCAAAGAATGAAGCAAATGCTTACATATGGATTATGTACAGCAAATGCAGAGAAAGCCACATTTTAGAAAATAATTTGTTTATGTGCATGTAATTAGAAAACAATTTGTAACATATATACTAGTAAAAACTGGAAAACAATTCCGTGGACAGCCAGCTACGGCTTCGTCATCTGGATTCTGAGGCTTCAAACGGCCATACATTTTATTTATGCACATATATGTATTACTATAGACATATATTTTTATATAAACTAAGTCAGTAATCCCTTTAACCAAATTCATTTCTTCATTTCTAGTTTTTGTGTCATTTCAAGCCAAGCGCAAAAGCAAGTCCTCTTCATTCGACTAGAAAAGGAAAAAAATGGCTGAGGGATCAAAATTCTTAATCTCACAATATATTCAATTACAATTTCCAAAGAAAACATCTATTCCATTAGTACGTTTGCGAAACTCAGGTTCAACAAGTGTTTCAAGGACAGTTTCAAGGACATGAGCATACATGCACATGAGCAAGACATGAACAATGTGCAGCATGTGCAAAACAGAACAAAATTATTACAAAACAGAATTATTACTTACAAGTTTGTAGTTCATTACTTGAGGATTAGACACGTACTCACGTCCATCTGTTCTCATACGACTTTTAAGAAAAAGTGCTGCATCAGATGGTGTCTCCTGATACAAGTTCAATAGATAGTTTAGCATACACTCTCTTCAGTCAAAAATGTAAAGTATCACATACCATCTTATGACGAAGCTGGGCGAACGACTTTGGACCAGCGGTGTGTGTGCCTTGATACGACTTACGACTATCAGATTTTTTTAGGGCTTTTCGCTAAAAAATACACAAAAAACAAAGTACTCATTCAGATATTACACGTACGTGGCACAGACCTTTTCAATGTTCCTAAAAAGTTGCCCAGTTCAGATATTATTTGTCATCATCCGAAATAGGTTGGAACCACTGGTTCATCATAATTACAACTCTTTTGTCATTCGCCCTTGTATGAACATTAAACATCTTTGTGTGACCTCTGAGTCTTTTAGGAACTTCACCTTTAATTAAAATGAAAAGTCCCGTCAAATAATAACACAAATCATAATGTAAATTCGGTACTTAAATATTAATCCTACTGTAATATTAAATATTATTATCACATCAATTCAGTACCAGCTTCAACTTCTTCATTTTCAATGTCTGGCAAGACATTCTCCGCAACATACTTATTTGCCATACCACTTGCACTAGCTTTTGCAGCATTTTTATTTTTTCGTTCCTGCAGAGCCAAATAATCAGCCATTGTTCCTTTTCCTTCAACATCCTTCTCAGTTGAACTTACTACCAGGCTTGGGCTTGGGCTTGGGATTGTGCTTCTCAACTTTTCCTTTTCCTTTGCGATACCACTAGCTGAACGAGTTTGTGGTCCACTAACAGGCTTGGGCTTCTCAACTTTTTTAGTTCTCTAAATTGTATATATAAGTAGGAAATAAGATTGGATTTTACAGTTATTATCTTCATAAGCAGAAAAAATAAGATATGTAGCTATCACACACCTTTCTTGGACTTTGTGAAGTATCATCTTCACTATGCTTCTCATGGTCCGGATTATATTCCTGATCACTATCCACATCCTCTTGCATCTTTTCTTGTCCTTTATCTTTTTTTTGGTTTGCATTTCTCAGTTCAGCTGAAATTGCAGGCACACCTAGAGAAGCAAGAACTTCGTTGTTCCTCATCACATTAACAGCTCTATGTACTTCATAATCTTTTAGGTTCATCATCAACTTAGCAGCTCTCTGTACTACATAATCTTTTAGAGATAGTGGAGGTGTAGAATACTCATTTGGAGGTGGTGGAGGTGGTAGATGAACATCCTGCAAGTATATAATAAACAGGAACATCATAGTAAGTATGCTGCAAGAGTGGTACAAAATATTCAAATTACAATAAGATCATCATAATAAGAATTCTTCAAACCTGCATGCCATTTTCATCCATATCTTCTTCTTCCGATGTTGGTAAACGTGATTCCAACTTCCTCTTAACACTTGATGAGTTCAGATTCATTGTTGAATCGCTGATTTTTGGTTTTTTTTCTGTGTCATCTTCTAAGGATTTACCTGATTAGCTAACTTTAGATTCACGGTTGCATTGTTGGGTTCTGGATTATTCAGCCGTGTCGACTTCCGAGGACTCCTCATCACAGCTAACTTTAGATTCTCGATTACATTGCTGGGTTCTGGATTATTCAGCCGTGCCAACTTTCGAGTACTTTTCACCTCAGCTAAGTTTAGATTCACGGTTGCATCGTTGGGTTCCGGATTATTCAGCCGTGTCGACTGCCGAGGACTGTTCACCTCACCTAACTTTAGATTCACAGTTGCATTGCTATTCAGCCGTGCTGACTTCCGAGGATTGTTGACTTCAGCTAACTTCTTGTTTTTTTGGTTCTGTTGTAGTTGATGAGCCGTCACGTACTGTCGTTTCACTGGTTTTATAGCTGCAACAATACAATGATATTACAATCATAATCTTTAAATGTTATAATCAAAATATCACAATAATTTTTTTTGCTATATCAAAATATCACAATCTGTAAACGATATTAACTTTCCATTTATATATACCTGTAACCAGATTCTGCCTTGGCCGCATGATTACATGCGGCTGCATTTGCTTCAGTGGCTCAATTGTAGTACCAACAACGTTGTCGATATAAAAATCCAAGTTGCCACCACTGTTAACTCCTTTGACTAATTCGAAGAGGTCCGCATCATTCGTCACTAACTTCCACCCACCCTTCTCACCATTTCTCATATAAATTCCTCATATTTTGGTGTATTGAAGGTCATCCTTCACAAACTCCATGAGCACTGTGTACGAGAAGTAGTCAGGATCAACCCTCTTTACCATAGTATCGGTTCCACCAATGTATTGTGCCTTCTGAAATGCACCCTTGTGATGAAATGTGAGCTGCATGAGTTCCCCCATCCTATACAAAATGGATACAGAATGGTGAGTTTACATTGGAAGCAATATATGAAATAATAAAATGGGCAGGTATATTAATTACATATGTGTATGCAGGTATATAAAGCACTAGAAACAACAAGGGAACACATAAAATCAGAATAACTTATAAGCAGTCAAGTAATTAAAAAGTAGTAAATTAATTATGAAAATCAACAGATACAGAAGTTGTCCCTTAATTAAGAACCAACACATAAATAGAAGTCACTTGATATTGCTACATAGAAATCAAGAGGAAGTTTCCTCTATGCTAGGCGGAATGAGGATTTGTGTTGCCGGGACGTCATCTCTATACCACCTAACATCACTAACTTGATTTCCTATTCCATTACCACATTGAATATCATGTAAAACTGGATCATCTTCATTTCCATTTTCATTTTCGACTTCACACCAGTCCCTCAGCAATTTCTTGACAACATTATAAAGTGACGTATCAGTTGGATCTTGTACATAAAATACTTGTTGTACTTGTGAAGCCATAACATACGGATCAGATTTCTGGCACAATCTATTAAATTTAACTCGAGTCATCCCATACAAATCATTCTCTTCTTGGTACCAGCAACACTTTAATAAAACCACTGAAATTTCTTCCCAGTAATCAATTTCTAGTATTTCTTCAATTGCTCCGTAGTAGCTAACATTACCAACCAATGGATTTTGATCTTTTGAACTTGCAAAGCTAGTGGTCAAGGAAGTCAAGAATACACCACTATTCTGTGTTTTACACTTAGCATCTCTATATTTTGTATGGAATCTGTATCCATTAATAACATATCCACTAAATTTCCTAGCTGTCCGATTAGGGCCCATTGCAAGCACTTCTAGCTCTTTCGAAATGTCCTCTTTTTTCCCAACCTCATCCTTCATCCATTTCCAGAATTCTTCAGTATGTGCTCTCTCTCTTTTATATCTTCTCGATATTGCATGACCATCAATTAAAGCTCGATGTTCCCTATAATAATTATGATGGTATTAATATCAATAAAGATATATTCTAATTCTTTAGTACTTGCTAGAATAAAATTAGAACATAAAAACTTACCCTTTTAAATTATCTATTTCCTCGTTACCACAATTGAATAGAATGTAGCGATGACATGCCATCCACTCAGATTCTTTTAGATGAATAGCTTTTCCGTCTTTATTTCTTCTTGCACCAATAGCATATTCCATATTTTGTGGACAACTTTCAAATTTAGGTACTGCATCACCACCGCTTAAGAATCTTAAGCAGAACGTCAAGCATTCTTCTGCCAAGTAACCTTCGGCGTTGGAACCCTCCGGTTTAGATCTGTTGCGCACATAAGATTTGAGTTTAGCTAGATAACGCTCAATCGAAAACATACATCGAACGTGCACAGGTCCACCGTATTCAACTTCCTTGCACAAGTGAACCGTCAAGTGAACCATTATGTCAAAGAAAGCTGATGGAAATATCATCTCAAATTGGCAAAGAATTTTGATAATTTCTTGTTGTTGCCTCTTCACATCTTCCAAATTAATTACTTTGCCCCCAAAGACCTCTTAAGAATGCACCAAATCTTATCAGAGGCAATGCAACCTCAGGCTTCAGTGTTTTTTTCACAGCAAATTGCTACAAGTAGTGAAGTAGAAAATGAGCATCATGGGTCTTGTACACTGAGATTTTCCTTTCCTTCATGTGAACATACCGATTGATATTGGATGCACAACCGTATGGCAATTTAACATTCTCCAGTACTGGGCAAAATATTTCTTTTTCTTTATTCGTCATGTCAAATATGGCAGACCTAATCTCAAAGTGTTCGCCATCATTTGATAAAGTGGGATGTAGGACCTTCTTGACGCCCATTTCCTGTAAATCAAAACGAGCATTCAGATGGTTTTTTGACTTGCCACTAATATTTAGCAAAGTACCGAGTATGTTGTCGCCTATGTTTTTCTCTATATGCATAACATCAAGGTTATGTCGCAATAAATTGTGGCTCCAATACGGTAAATTGAAAAATATTGACTTCTTTTTGAAAGGGGAATCCTTTTTCTTCCCAAAATTATTTTCAAAGTCACGCAATAGTTCTTCAATGTCTGTTCCTGATAAATTTCCCAGAATCTGTCCTATTTCAACTTCACCATTGAACCTCCTCTTATCAAACCTCCACTTGTGTTTCGGATCCAGAAATTTTCTATGATTCATGTAGCACATTTTTTTTACTATGTTTCAAGTACATTGAAGAAGTCTCATAATGGCATACAGGACAACCTAATTTACCCTTTGTGCTCCAACCGGATAACATTGCATACCCCGGAAAATCGCTAATGGTCCACAACACACTTGCACGTAACATGAATTTTTGATCAGTAAAGGCATCATAAGTTTCTATGCCTAGATCCCATAATTCTTTCAACTCTTCAATTAGAGGTTGCATATATACATCAATTTTATTCTTTGGAGACTCTGGACCGGAGATGGGTGTTGAAAGAATTAGATGTTCGGGCTTCATGCACAACCAAGGTGGAAGGTTGTAGTTAACTAATACAATTGGCCATGTACTATAAGTTGTACTCATTGTACGAAAAGGATTGAATCCATCAGAGGCTACACCCAATCTGATATTTCTATTTTCTGATAAAAAATCAGGATACATAGCATCCATCGCCTTCCAAGTCTCGCTATCAGCTGGATGTCTAAGTTTTCTGTCTTTTTTCGGCCCACAGAATGCCATCTCATAAGTTGTGAATACTCCTTGCATATAAACAGCCTTTGCAGCCTTGGTTTTAGCGGAAAGTAATGCATTACTTTTGCCGAGACTTTGTGAATCAACTTCTCTGGATCATTGTCACAGGTGCCTTTCTTTTCCTCTTCCCACCTCGAAATACCACAAGAGTTACAGACGTCTTTATCTTCATTTGCTGCCCAATAGAGCATGTAACCGTTTGGACATGCATGTATTTTTTTGTAATCAAGACCTAAATCTTTAATGATTTTCTTCGCGGCTCTAAAAGATAAAGGTATGTGGGCCTATGGAAAAGCCTCTCTCATCAACTCTAGCATATCCCGAATTGCAGGCTCTGTAATTCCATGTACACATTTTAAAGAATAAAGCCTGATAATAAAAATTAATCTCGAAAATTTTGAACAGCCAGGATATAATGGCTGCCTTCCATCTTCGACAAGGCGATAAAATCTTTTAGCATCGGCATTTGGTGCATCAGAATTCTCATCTTCACAGTTCTGCATATTTCCATGAGTACGATGCAATATTTCACCTAGATTATCTCCAAAATCACCAGCATCACAGTCTATATCTTCATCACTCCTTTCAAAATTTGGGTGAGAAACCTCACAAATCCATTTCACATACAATGGAGATGGACCATTGCAGATGAGATGATCATAAATTATATCTGAACGATGCCACTTGCTATTTTTACAATTCTTGCATGGGCACGTCATTTCATCGCCTACGGCCAATTTAGAAAAACCTTTTTGTATAAAGGCTCTTATCTCACTAATATATCCTTCACTAAACTTTGGAAGTTCTATCCAAATGTTTTCGCTGTCCATCATTACAATTATGAATACGAGTATTTTAACATAAAAAGATAAAATTTGTGTTTGTGTCCAACAAGAGGAAACCTAGACAAGTTGAATTGTTACTTCAGGCTGAATTAAGAATTTATAAGTAGTTTAAATTGAAACCCTAAAGTTATGGGAGAGTGTGTTATACCTCAAAATCGAAATTGAATCCCTAAGGTGATGTGAACAATGCTTGAACCCCCAAATCGAAGCGAAATCGCTGAACAAAGCTTGAACCCCCAAATCAAAGCCCTAATCGAATTGAAATCGTTGAACCCCAAATTAAGAATGTTCGCTTGAACCTTTGTAAGAAGACAGAGAAGAATGAAAATAAAAAGTTATTTGCGGGGACTTTTTTTCTTCGTGGCTCTAAAAGATCAAGGAGTGGTGTTCGGATTGATGAGGTGTCACATTCTCCAACGTAGGATTTGCCTTGGTAGATTGGCGTGGATCGGTGCGAAAGATATGCAAAGGTCTGCTATAGAAACACTATAAAAAAATGTTGCATCAATTACACTTGTTTAGCTAGAGCAACACATTTTTATGGCTAAGGCAACACCAAAAATTCAACGTTGCAGTAGGACCAAAATTGTATAGCTATCGCAACATTTTACGTGGCAACACCTTGCAAAAATGTTGCAGAAGGCCATCTATGGCGTAGAGCCTGGACAACAAACTAATATTAAGCAATTCAAATACACAAAATCCAAATCCAAATGTACAATCTTAAATGATAGCAAACGTTTATCAACATGAAAGCCAACAAATAAGACTGCCATTAAATAAGTTCTAGCATAACATAATTAAAATTCGATTACATTATAATTAAAGTAGAAGTTATAGTTCGATTACAAAAGCAAACTAATAGTAAACTAAAAATAGGAGTACTCATGGTTGAGTTGGATCGTCTTGAGTAGGTGGGGGTTGAGAAGGTCCAGTAGGTTGTGATTGGTGTGTTTCCTGCCTTCTTCTAGTTCTTTGCTCTCTAGTCCGCATAGCTTGTTCGGAAGAGCTTGGCGGTGTTAATCGATTTCTAAAAAGGAGCGTGTCAATAAGTTTCTTCAAATGAAGACACCGTGTTAGACTTCTCGTTCGGGTACTCTACCATGTCCGATATCATCTAACCCTCCTCCTACCGTCTCTAGTACATCGACCTACAAGTTGTAGTTTTATTCAAAATTAGAAATATAATTCAAGTGAAAAAACTAAAAATATCACGATAATGTGAAGATTTACCACATCTCGCTCAAGCAGTGCACGAGCGGTGTATGCTCGTTCGCGAGAAGTTCGATCTGCAACAATAAATCTTCGAGTAATCGACCAGTACCAAGTCATGTATCTCGAAATAGGAATCGTAGGAAAATGTTGGTGTACGATACGGTTATGTCTATCGTTCCACTGGACGATAGCAAACTCCAAATCAGGCTTTGGTTTGCGTGGATCAGGTATGTGTTGCTGAAGACCAAACTGTCGCATCACTCGATCAGGATTATACATTTCTACATCTCGCATGCATATGATAGGTGTCTTACAAAGCCAACTATGCATCCCACTTAGACATATCTACAGAAGATCGACTAGCACATCCTGTGTGTACGAATTCCATATAACAGCTTCATCAGTTAACATGTCGAGCTGGTCGCGATAGTAAGTGACCACCTGCTTTGAAGACTCAACCCAACTCCTTGAACCAAAGCGCCTATATAAATAGTTATACAATTAGATTTTTATTAGTACAAAAATACACATATGTAAATGTAGTTGGAAATTCACTACCTTGCACTATAAGGCAATGTTCTGTCGATCTGCATGGATGAAGTCACATTTGGATGACCAATGGGAAGATGTGTCCATGCCCAAAGCTGTAAAATAAATAAAAAATTTGAATACATTAGAATTAAATATTACATATGATTTTATAGCAAATATATCTATGCATATTATACCTGTAAAAGCGAGAGACAACCAGCTATCGATTTAGATTTCATGAGTGCAACATTTTTTAACTCATTATATAATATTGGCAATATAGCACTGCCCTAAGAATATCGTGCACACTCATCTAGATTTTGCAATAACAATAACAAAAAAAGGTTTAGTCATCCTTTAGAATGATCGGGAAATAGACGACAAGATATCAAATGTAGAATAATAGCTCTCACATGATATTCAATTTCCTCTTCTGAAGCATCCGGTGATGGCTCATCTGCAAACATATCGCGAAGCCATGTCAACTTAACTATTGCACCTCTTATCTCACTCCGAGGTGGAACCACACCTAAACACTGTTGACAAATGTCTTCGTAATTACTTAGCTATCTAATAGTAACAAAATTTCCTTCTACTGTAACACCTAGAAGACAACTAACATTTGCTAATGTGATGGAAATTTCACCAGTAGGAAAATGGAATGTTGAAGTCTCGGGTCTCCATCTATCTACCAAAGATGTAACTAGCGCATGATCTATTTTGAAAAAGCACAATCTAGATATTTCCCTGAATCCCGCTCTTTGTAATGCAAGTTGAAATCGTGGAGTATTAGATGTGATGAATTTTAATTTGCTTGAATGATCATGATACTCAAGTGGCTCATCACTCTACCATTCAAAACGAACAAAAGGTAAAATAGTGGAAGTAGTAACTAAATAAAAACATTCTAATGTAACCAAATAATACCCGCATCAAGTTTCTATTATTGCTTCGATGTTCATTCTGAAGAAACAAAACACTTGCATTCACGGGACCGGGTACCAACTATTTAAGAAAAAAATGTTCAAGTGTGAATAACATGCAAGTGAATGCAAATTTGAACAAATGACTTTGATGTAATTGAATGTAATTGCTTCGATTTCATTTTGAATGTAATTGCTTTGATGTAAATGAATGTAACTGCTTCGATGTACATTTTTAAGATACAAATCTAAATATATAAACAAAATCCCAAATTGATAAACGAGGGTGTATACTTCTAATTTGAAGATTATACCTCTAACTTGAGAAGATGATGACAATCCTTCCATTTTTTAGCAGATTTGACGAAGAAATAATTGCAATTGCCGTTGGGGTTGAGAATTTAGAAAATTTGGGGTTTTAGGGATTTTGAGTGGAAGGGTGGAATATGGTAAAGTGAGGAAGAAAGGCTGGCTGCCTTGGTATATAGATAGCACAGGGCGCATTTTGTAAGTGCGCCTTTGCAAAATTACAAGGTCGCACCTACGAAATGCGCCCAGGCAATTTTAGATATGGGCGCATTTTGTAAGTGCGCCTCTGACAATTTGCACTGAAGCCATTTGCATACTACCTACATGCGGTGAACTATGACCTCCATCATCATTGTTAACCTCTCTAGCATTTGCAGGAATGGTGTAACAACCCGCATATTTATCGGTTGTATATTTAAATATTTTATTTAAATATAACGTCGTTTGTCGGATTATAGTCCGAAAAGTTACTTTCTACAAACGGTCGAATTGGGTCTCAAGACCACTTCCATTGAGTTCAAAACGTCATTTGCGATCTTTTTGAGTATAAGCTTTGATATGTTTAGAGTAAGTTGAATTTTGCTACTTTTTCTATTGGGTTTTGGGTTAGGGTTCAGCCCACTAGCTAACTAAATACCCTAACTCAGCACTCTCCTCTTCATTCACTCATTTCTACTCCTCAAACTCTAGCTCCAACTGAAAATGGCGGAAAGGAAAGGGAATTAGAAACTCCAAGCCCTAGTTCCTCTTGCTAGCTCAAATTCTTGCTCCAAAATCAAAGAGAAACCATTGGTAAGCCTCCTCTTCATCTTCTCTATCTCTTTCTGTCTTCAATCTCAAAGATTCCTAAACCTAACTTAGGAAAATACTTGTTTGATCTTAGATTGAAGCTAGTAGAGTTGAAGTGGAGAGTGGTTGGTTGTTTTCTTTGCCATTGAGCTTCTCTATTCTTTGTTTGAATTAAAAGGTGAGTTTTGAACTCACATCTACTTCTTTTGATACCTTTGATGTTAGGTATGAATTCCTAACACTTGTTCATATGTTCATTTGCTTTCGATTTGCTTTGCTTTGGTGAAATTGCCAAATTATGATTTTTGAAGCCAAATCTATGTAAAACCTTATATGGTTGATGTTTATGTTGTTCGGAGTGTTTGGGTGTGTCGTTGAGGTTGGCTGTTGTTTGACGTAAGCCCATAATCTACCACATCCGATTGCTTTCGATTTGTTTGGCCATAAATGGTCTAGGTTCAGGAAATGCCTGACCATCAGGTTTCAGACGTCTGAAACCCTATTTTCAGACGTTTGAATATTGTTCTGGGGAAGTTTCTTATCCCCAATTTCAGACGTCTGAAAGTGCTTAATTTTGACCAGAAAGGAAATAGGCCAAAATATGCCTATTTCAGACGTCTGGAAGTTTGGATTCAGACGTCTGAATTCTCTTTCAAAATGAAATTAAATTCCAGATTCAGACGTTTGAATCCTTTCTTTCAGACGTCTAAACCTACTGTTTTTGCTAAATTGCTTTGTTCGTTTAGTTTTCCAAATTTAATCGATGCATATTGATTCCAATTAGTTGTTTATGCGTATTCGACCTTGAAGATTCCTTTTTGACTTCATTCACGGGTTTTATAAATGATTTCTTCAAATCTCATTAAAAGCTCGCTTCTCCAATTTATAAATTCTATTTAAAACACACACACAATTTCGCACTCCGAGCGATGTGGGAGGAGAATTAAATGATTAGATAAAACGCGTGCAATGAACACGTGCTTTCATCTTCTCAGTTAATTCCCAATCTATTCATTTGAACGTTTTGACCTTTATGTCTGGTTTACCGATGAGATGAGGTAAACTTTATACTGCTTTGAGTGTGAAATTAACTAACAGATAGTAAACCATTTAGTGCGAACGGGTGGTTATGGGACTCACGATACCACTTTTCGGGATCCTTTCTGGGAGTTTGTGACACATGTTGCCTTTGGGATAGTGTCTTCGGACTGTCTCCTTCTGGCTTGTTGCCTTTAATATCACTTTTGGAGTTGATCCTTTGCCCCGGCTTGAGAAATATTTGGGGTTGTGCGTTACCTTTAGTATTGCTTCCGGAGTGGTTTCTTCACCACCGCTCGAGAGATATTGGAGTGGTTTCTTCACCACTGCTCATGAGATATTTGGGTTTGTTGCATTTGGTAATTTTTATTCGCCTATTTGGCTTGTTTTGGGATATTGATATCTTTTGTTTAATTGAGTTTCCAATGATATGAGGCTTGTTCTGTTATGATTCATCTTATGTTAGGTGATTGAGTTATCTCCTTTAGAGATAATTGTTATACTATATGATCTTGCACGTGCATTATCGTTCAGTTTATCTAACTGATTTGTTTAGCTAGACTGACCCGTGTATTTTATACTCAGGTCAGACCGAGATGTTTCAGGTTAGGTGCTTTTGGACTTAGCCTATTTTGCTTCCGCATGGACTATTCAGCTTGTTCCTTTTTGTTAAAGCTTTCTATGTAGTCCTTTTATTGTAACTCTGATATATGTATTCTTTTGACTCGTCTGTATATTGTGGTTTGCTATACCACTTGACATGTATTATTTTGTGTACTCTGTTATGTATCAATATATGTGTATATGATGATCTCCTGTTCTGTGATGTAGATTACATTCGAATTATTATGTTCTGTTCTGATAGATCCTCCAACCACCTATGGTTTTGTTTTAAGTATTCATTGGGTATGTCGACCTGCTTGGTATGACTATTGTCGATGTATTCAATAGATAGTTAGAGCAAGGCTATAGATGGTCGCTCCTAACCAGCCTTATTCTCCATGTTAGTTGACGGCATTACCCTGTAGTGTCCTTGGCTAGCGTGGGTATAGAGGTGGGGCGTCACAAATGGAGTGTAAAAATTGATCATTTGCCAATCTAGAGCTTGAACCGCCCGAATGCACCATAGAACTGTGAAAAAAAGAGTATGAGATCAAAATGCTATAAATTTCAACTACTCGAATGTAAATACTTTAACAAATTACTTACGTTGTATTCACACAAGTAGGAAATACTGGACTTGGATTGCTCTGATAAGGATAACTCGGAATAGTACCAAGAATTTGAGTAGAATGTTGGTTCAAATTAGTGGTAATTGCATCTTCAAAATTTCTCAACTCCTCTTTTATTACAAATAATTCGATCACTTTCATATTAACGGAAAACATAGCATCGACATCTTCATCATCATTTACGTCGATAGCAGAAGATCCAGAATCAGTAGCCCACTTGCTTACAAGTTTTACATCATATTCTTGTGAATTAATTTTTGTCACCCTATACACCGTTTCTTTTAGTTCATGATAGGAGCAATTTTTTTTAACATTTGAACCTTTTTGTTTACCACCAACATATACCCGTGTATTGTTTTCTTTTATAGCCAATTTTCCATCAAAGTAGCAAACAATTGGGATGAAATCTGACATACTTCTAAAAAAGAAAACATTATTAATTTTAGAACAATCAATTACTACACAAATATTAATGACATAATAAAGCAAAAGGATGGACATGTGAAAAGTAGAATATGAAAATACCAAAAAATTGAGCTAGGGTTTGAGTTTAAACTACAATTTTACCATCAAATTGATGCCAAATAGCTGATGAAGTAATCCGACTAGTAATCCTTGTATATTTTGAGATTTTTAGTAGATATTGATCAATCTTTGAGCTGAATGGAAGAAAGGTTCAGAATTGGATTTTGGACTAGTATGTTTTGTTTTGAGTGAAAATAGTGAGTTGGGTATTGCCTTCTGCTTTCTGTTTTGTGCAGAAAAATTTACACTGGCGCATTTGGCAGTTGCGCCAGTGTAAATTAACAGGGGTGCATTTCAGAAATGCGCCCCGTATTATTTTTTAAAAAAATTTCCAAATCATCGCTGAGGTGGCAAAAATTAGCCTATAAGTGCAAATAGTTTTCAAACCGGCCTATTCATGCAAACAGTATTGAAAATTAGTCTGTTTTGAAAATTTGTCCTATTTTAATGATAAAGAGCTACAAAAAAGAGATATCTGATAATATAAATAAGAACATCTTCAAAATGAAAAGGAAAGGTTGCTCAAACATAGTAGCTACATGTATTTATTAGAAAAGGCAGAGGAAGAAACATAATGACCTGACTTAATGCTCAAATTCATTGTGATTTTAATAAGTACATATGAAACTATGCCTCATTGTATTTTTAAGAGGTAAGTAAGAAAATATACCGACGATCATTGGATCCTTCTGGAGCAGTGAACACTCCTTTAGCTTTCCAAGTTTCAACCAGCTGCCTATTAGAAGGGTCTTCCATGAGCATCCTTTATTGCTTATTATAAAGTATAAAAAGTGTCCATTTACCTCAGATTGCATTGAGTTCCCTTACAGTAGTATCTGGTTGCTCTATTTAATGAACAATAGAAATAACTGTTGCAAATTTTACAAAACACAGACAAATGCAGTATAAATTAATAATTAATAGTTACTCTGTTTTTACATAGTATAACTTGAGATAAATGAATCCACCTGCTGCAAAATTTTGTCGACACAATGCAACATTTGCCCCATCTACTATTGCTTTATAATTAGCATGGTTATTCAACCACTCCGAGGTTTCCAAAAATAAGATGTAGCATCATAATACCATTACAAAAAGAAAATACTTAAATTTGTTGTAGCATTGGTTATGTTAATAGTTCAATGCCTATATACATAAATGTAAAACTGGTTATTTAGTTACTCATATGCATAACAACATCCATATACGTATACATATAACATCTATATCTACACATACAAGCAGATGAATACAAAATGATAAAACTCGGTAATAATAAGAAGCGGTGAAATAGCCATCAACCAATAGTAGAAAGCTCCGAGTGGTAAGCCCATAAGATATCAGAATTTTATAAACATAAAAATATGCTGAGAAAAATTAAGTCCTTGGAAAAACCAAGGAAAGGACAATTCAGATTATAGGCATTAACTAATAGTTACTCATTATAATTAATTTACTACATTCAAACATTTCATTTCAAATTTTTGGCACAAATTATTATTGTTTCAAAACTATGATGTAAAATAATAATCAAACTACTACAATACATAAAACATAAACAAAACGACATAACAACAAAAATATTATGATATGGTCAAAACGATTTTCTCAACAATATGTAAAAGATTGGATGACATCACCCCATGGGAAAAAGTTAAATCTAATATTTTAAAAGTTGATTTACAATTCCTATTTCATGAACTAAGTACATCTAGAAATTGAACAACAAAAAATGTTATAGCTAATTGCACTGAATGCCAAATACAACAAGAACATTTTATAGGTCATTAATACAGAGAATGAACAAAAGCTAAGTCTCAACTTTGTAAGCAATTGAATGGAAATAGGGTTAGAGAAAAACTCACCGGGTTTCTGTTGAGTTTTCGAATTCTGGCAAAATGAGCGGACAAAGTTCTATTTCAGGCGAAGTGCCTAAAGTAAGAAGAAAGTTGAAATCAATGAATCAATAAACCTAAAATTGAATGAATCTAACAAACATAGTATAAATGAGTAATCGGACGACTATCAAAACCAGAGTACATGCGTATGGTAAAACAATAGTGAAGCTCAACTCCATTGGGAAAAAACCGAAGTTCGAAGTAGATAAAGGTTTTGGTTTGGGCGAAGAAGGGATAAAATGGAATTTTTAGGATTAGAGTGAGATAAAAATTAGAGGAGAGAAAATGAATTTTAATTGTTAAAATATGAAGATACGAGGCGGCAACCAAAGCCTATCTCAGCATAAAAAATTTCCTTTCGAAGCAGTGTTTGTAGCATTTAACATTAAAATGCTGATAATGATTGCCGTAAAAGTTAAGCTTGTACCATATTGAACTATAATAGTTCTTGAAAATTTATTCCTTTTTACATAAAAAATAATCAGGGTAAAATTATTTCATTTACTAATTTTAAAACAATATTGCATCGGTTTTCCTTGCCCAAGCGTTTTGAAACACCTATGATATCGTGGCATTCAATGTACCGATCAGAATTTATAAGCCACTTAACAAATAAATTAACGCAATATAAAACATTTTTATAATCACTTACAAATACGCTCGCTTATCTATAATACACTCAAACTCATTCAAGGGTATTACTAACCCCATCTATAATAAGTACCCAACCAAAGCCTAGGTGTTCACACAATCCTAATCTTTGATACCACATGTGATGAACCAGGTTTTTCGATCCTCAAAAATTAACAATAATGCATCTGCAGTACTCACGTGCAGAAAATTCAAGTGCCAGAAAGCCCAATTGTTTGTGGATAGAAATAAGAAAGAAGAAAGAAGAAGAGAAAAGAAGAAGAAGAGAGAAAGAAACTAAAAACACAGAATCTCACAATCGTAGTGGAACAATATATAATATGATACCATCTGTATCAACCTTGTTTTCGAAGCCGTAATATTCTACAAATTCAATCAAAATTATAGTATTCGAATTTGATTTGGATAATTATTATTTTGGAAACAAATTATTAATACAATTAAATTTTATTTAATAAAAGATACTATAATACTAAAATTTAAATAGTTAATGAATTCATCTTTAGAAATATATTAAAATTTTAAATGAAAGATATAATAAATATCATCGAACTTTACAAAAAGGAAACATAACATAATTTACATACATCCATCAAAGCACAAAAATCAAATCACAATCATCAGTCTGGATAATTATAACAGTCTGTCTCACAAATATGGATAATTTAAAACAATAGTACAATGGAAAATAAACATATACGTGAATACGACTTGAAGAGCTCCAACTCGTCTGCTGAAGCTCTAAGCACCCCTATGCAGTTAATTCCCTATTGTTACCCCACTATAACCTTGCAATATCTCATAGCAGATTTCTACCGCTATGATTTTTCCATATAGCCCCAAATATAGTCTTTCCGCTGTGGGCCCTGCTATTTCCGTTATATCTCGTTATTCCCGCTATTTTTGCTATATCTTCTTTAAAAGAAATGAATTGAAAAATGATAATATACATTATAAAAGATATGAAATTTATTAAATTAATTGAATTTTTAATATATTTTCAGAAATGAAAATACTCTAATATTCTACAAAATTTAATTATGTTATATAACAGTTTTACGTTTATTTAGAGTATATTCGCACATGTTTTTATTAAAAATTATTGATGTATTAATTATAGTTCAATTGAACGTTAAATTTTCATTTAATTACCATTTATATATTTGTAAATAAAACTAAGTACGAGTTTTATATGCTATTATACAGTCATCCGCTATATCCCACTGTATCCTCACTGTATCTCCGATATGACCTTTTGCACCTCCACCGCATTAAATCTCCAGAGCGCTTTAACTGCACAGAAGCACCCAAATCAAAATCTTTAAATATGCTCGGTCTAACTCGAGCATTGAAAGGGAAGAACACCCAGATCGGTCTGGTAAACTAGCATGAGTCAAACGTTTCAAATTTATTTTAGAGTTATCAAAACTTTTCTTTATCAAAACAAAATATATTGTAAGACCACGCTGCACATAAATATGGATGAGATCTTACCTTACATTAACCAAAACATTATGTATCAAATCATCTTATATTATACTAGTGTCTAGTATACAAATAATACTAATCATAGCCGAAATTATTACAACAATAAATTCTAGCATACTTGCTACGGAGTAGGTTATGCTAACAAAATGGTAGGCATGTATTGAAGAATGTATTCCATACAAATGACAAGGTAATTGACTACCTTCCGATAGTACACCTCTAGAAAAATGTACCTAGAGTCCAGATACTAAATGCCAAAACCAACACAAAACTGACCTACCCCTTCGTTGGATAGTGCCGAATATGATATCACCCTGGTCGTTCCCGACGTATCCATGGCTACAACATATACAATGTACTCGACTTAAAGATATGGTCGTATCCTCATGGAAGCGACCTACGTAGCCTTGCCGCATCTACCCTGTTGTTGTCATTTTCGGGTGATGAGGCTCAATTTAACAATTACCTTTCACATAGCACATTATACTTTGAATGCCACAATGTCATCCCCATAACCACGTAAGTAATTTCTATAAACATATAACTAATGAGCTCGTACGTCTCAGGAATGGGTGTTGAACTAAGAGAAGTTGCCTTCTCTGCCACCAGACAGATGATGTGTTTATAGAGATCAGTTAGTGTAATTAGAAATGCAACATCAGACATTCATCCATACAAGTTGTCCAGGAATAGGACAAACCGAATGCACTCTCCTACCACATCTTATTGGAAATTACCCTTACGATTAATAGCGAGAAGTCCTTGTATATCGTAGATTTCATAACAAAGCACTACTGCCACTAGATATATAATATGTATCGTGGGTCTAGAGGCAAGTAGCCTTGTATCATGAAGATCTTCGTATTCAAAATCATTATCATAAACCTGCACTTTCAAACATATATATTTGTCCGAAGTGGTTCTCGGATAAATCCAACCCTGGTCTCTCTGGACAAACAACGATAAAGAGGCCCTCAATCTCATATGGAAACCAAGTCTTGTAGACTTATCATGTTTTCAACTCTCAACTTGCTATCCTTTATCCAAGAAGGAATCCCGGTAGATTTGAGTATCATACACACTCCATACTACTTGAATCAACATTCTTAATCCAAACGATAATCAAGCCTACTCGGTCGGTTTCGTGCTAAGTGCATGACTAATCAGTTCCCACATCAAGTCAAGGAAACCAAAAATGACCAAATTTGATGGTTGATTATTTAACTATCAGAGCAACAAACAATATCTAGCAATAAGCAGTCACTACGCTCATTTAATTAATCTTTTATTAATTAAATCAATTTCCAAATATTTACCTCAAATTATCTTTAGAAATATATATCCTTAGAACTGTTTCAATCCTTCGATATTGAAAACATTTCCATATACTTATATCAACAGTATAAGCATATTAAATAACACTACCATTTTGGAGCAAGCCAAATAGATTTCTATAACCGTACAATTTTCGAGTTCATACATCTCAGCATGGGTGTTAAGTATGAGAAGCAATGCTCCTTATACCACCAAGCCTTTATTATGATCATAAGAACTAATTCGTGTATTTCACAATGGAAGGTCAAAAGACAATTTATTGGTTCAAAGCGATTGTTGCGTAAATTATCGTTACGACAACCCAAAAACAATAGTATAGGAATTCGATTATATATATAATTCCCGTATACTATATAAAACATTTCCTTTCGAAAATCATTTACTATAACAATAGTTTTATAGTCCATGCCTTCCATACTTCTCCGAAAACGTCTATTACAGCAATAAATGTTGAAATCCATGTTTTCGATGCATATCACATTTTAAATCATTTTCCAAAACCATTTAAATTCCATTTGGAATTATTACTTTCAAAACTTTACTTTAAAAGGGTAAATTACTTTTTTTAAACCATTAACTTCGTCAAAATATTATTTTCAAACATTCGTTTAAAAGATTATTTAACTTTTAAAAACTTGAATGTATTTCCTTTATATGAAAATCCATATTTAAATCTCAACATAAATCATTTCCATATTTATAAAACTATGTTTATAAGTCTCCTTTCTATTTTATAAAACTTCTATTTTATAAATTCTCTTTATGTATAAAATTTAATTTATAGATAATTCTTTTATAAAAACTCATTTTACTATCAAAATCTACTTTTAAATCCATTTCTTTATAGATATAATTTATTTATGAAATCCATTTATAAACCCATTTACCAAATAAATTTCCATTCACATAATATTTATAAATTCTGATTATAAATCTATTACATTATTTATAAAAAAAACTCTTATAAATCCTTTTTACGAACCATTCAAAAATTTCTATTTAAAAATATTTTAGACAAAATCGAAGTTTTATAATATCAAAAATCATACTTTTTACTTATTTAAAAATAAATTCATTCCTTTTAATAAATTAAAAATTACTAAAACATGTGTACTTCAAAAATCACTTTGAAAATTATACAATTCAAAATCACTATTTTATAGTATTTTAAAATGCTAAAAATACGGCCCAGTACAACTATAACACTAAGCAAAACAATCCATGTTATAAATATGGTATCCAACAAATCATCGATCAAAATATATGAAAAGTAAAATCAACAGTGTGAGGTATCCTTTTGGATCCCTCCAACATGTCCATCTGCATCACATACAGTATATAAGCATAAAATATAAATCAACCGCTTCGAGGCAGGATCGTTCACAAACGGCCCATAGTGATCTAATACTTAAGCGCATGAAAACTATGATTTAAAAGATGTTATTGGAGAATCTGTTAGGTTCAAAGTGATCCCATGAAAACTACGATTAGATAAAGTTATTGGTGGAAACCAATAATGTAAGGACCTAGTTTTTTGTCATTTGAATTTAGAATATTTTATTGTTTTAAATATTCAAAAGTTAATTTTTTAAGTTAAATAACTTATATTTCAAATATAAGGATTTATTTGTTAATTTAATTGTTTAATTTAATATTTGAAATTATATAGAAATTTGTTTAAGGGAAGTGTGAATTTACAATGAATGAAAAAAGATTTATAAAGTTGATATAAATCTATTTAAATTAGAATGGAGTTAGTAAACTTTTAATTTGACTTAAAAGTGAATAAATAGAAATTGAAAATTTATTAATTTAATTAATGTGTAGAAATTATCATTTTCGACACTATCTTGGATTTTGATGAAACTAGTTTTATTGGATCCATAATAGTGAGTTATTATATGATTCTAAATTTTGTGTCAATCAGATTTACGGTTTGGTCGTGCAAATTAAAAAGGCCTAGAAATTCGTTTAAGGAAATTTAAAAAACATAATTTGATTTGAGATGTTATGTTCTGTATACTTTTGAATTAGCTTTGATATATGTTCCATTACATTCGGAATAGGGTATAACATATAGAACACCAGGCGGTATGCTTTGTTTGTAGTTCGAAACATTTAGCAATGAATAATGTCAAACACTTGCATATATAAGGACCTAAACACCCAAACTCTAACCCAAAAGTCAACCCATGTTCATAGCTACCTCCATTCGTTTCGAAGGCTAGAAATTCGCACCATTCTCCCTCAATTATCTCCCCATACATCAATTATTACCAAAAACATTCTAAACGAAAATCGTAGAGGGCGACGAAATCTATAATCTGAACGAGGGCGATTGTGATTGGTGAAGCAAATCATTGTGGATCTCGATGCAAAGGCATGGCGTTCAAGGGGGATTTCAAGGTGATGGGTGCAGTCAAATTGGTCAAGGCTTTGGTCGTGGGAGGAGTCAGCAAAGGCGCTTCGATTGGTGATCGATGATGGGCTGAACGATGAACGTTAGTGGAATCATTTTCGGTCAAAGGAATCAGCCGATGGGTTTTTGCGTTGGTCTGAAACAAGGAAAAAAGGAAGTAGCAGTGGTTGTGACTTCGCCAAGAAAATTTGAGTGGTCATATTTTAATCCAGATTTTAATATAAAAAATTTGAAAATTATATTGCTTAAAAATTGGGTAAACTTAAATATCATAAATTCTTTATACGAAGTTCGATTCGCACGAAACGAGTTACGTTGCACTCATTACTAGTAGTTGGATTGGATCGATTTTAAAATAACTTCTTCATTGGAGTTTGATTGGATTGATTTAGAGCTCGCAGGATTTTTGGGAAAAATTGAACACTCGTTTAATTTTATTCCAAATAAAAAGCTACAACGACGACTTAAACCAAGTAAGTAAAACTCACTTTCTCTGGCCCGATTTTATTTTTATATAAGTGGGAATAAATTTATTATATGATATTTGATTATTCTTTGAATGTTGTACTATATTATTAGTAGTTGGATATATTCCTGCTTATTGGAGCAAATGAGACCCTATACGTTCCCATGTATGAGCGGATGACTCTTTGTTCGTGTGTCTACCTTGAAGCAGACGTTGTACATATTTTTCTCATATGTGTATTTTCCGTAGGTTATAGATTGGAGGGATTTAACTGGATTCCTCACCATTGTTAATTTTTATTTGCACATATTCTTGTAATGTTATACCATGTGATGTTTGATGTGATAGATGCCATGTTTGCTATTATCGATGTGAACCCCTTATTTAGCGCTTTTGCAGCATTGGGCCATATTTTTGGAATTTAAAATATTAAAAAAATGATTTTGACTTATAAAAGGTATTTCAAAGTGATTTTGAAAATATACATGCTTTAATAATTTTTGAATTGTTAAAGAAATGAATTTATTTTTAATGAATAAAAAGTTATAATTTTTATGTTATAAAAATTATGGCTTTGTGAAATACTTAAAAATGATATTTGAACTATGAAGTTAACTCTTTTATAAAATAAGTTAAATCGAGAATTTTGAACTTATTATAAATGGTTTATATATAAGACTTATAAAATTGATATTTTATAAATAAAAGTAATGGAATTATAAATGAGTTTTATAAGTGTTAAAATGAATGTTTATAAAGGAGTGTTATTAATAAAGTGACTTAATGAAATGGATTTTTATAAACAGTGTTTTATAAATATATGAAATGGATTCATAATCAAATTTGTAAACGGATTTGCAATTGAAATTCAGAAATGAATTTATAATGGACTTTATAAATAATGAGATTATATAAGAATAAATGTGTAAATAAAGAAATTTATAAGTAAATAAGCTTATAATGGGATTTTGATCTATAAGTGAGATAAACGAAAAATTGGTTAATAAAGGAATTTTATAAATGGAAGTTTTTATAAAATCAAAATGTGAATTATAAACACTATTTTATAAATGTGAAATCAATTTAGTTTGATAAGCTAAATATGGATTTTTATAAAAGGAAATATATTCACGTTTTTAAAGTGAAAAATCCATAAATTGAATGATTTGAAAGTGACATTGTAAAATGGAGTTTAAATGGTTTGAAAAGCGAATTTAAAATATGTTAAATATGGTAAACATAGATTTCAACATTTATTGTTGAAATAGACGTTTTCCTGAAAAGAAAGGAAGGCATGGACTATAACGCTATTGTTATATTAAATGATTATTGAAAGGAAATACTTTATGTAGTTATAGGATTTATTTATGTATATATTTTGCATTGATATTCAAGGTAGTAACTTTTGTCCTTTTTGAAGTTAAGAATGTTGTTCTGTTAAAGCGAGGTAGTGATTCCTCAACTTGAATGTCTTCATCGTTAACTACTAAATAGTTAAAGTTCGATTTTGAAGATTAATATTAAATATGGTTAGTCGAATCCCTATACTAGTATTTTTGGGTTGTCATAGTGATGTTTTACGCAACATTCATTTTGACCCAAATAAATATGTTTTAAAGAATGCTTTCCCTAAAGATATTGCAAATATACTTAATCTTTTATTTAAGTATATGAAATATTTTCTAAGTGTTGAAATGAAATGATTTGTAAATTGCTTATTATTGAAATAAGTTTATGGGAAAATTTTCCAAATATAGAAATATTGAATGGTTTTGAAAATATACCTTTTAAAGATAATTAGAAGTAAATAAATTGGAAATTTAATTAATTTATAAATGATTTAATAAATCAGGCCTAGTGATTGTTTAAGTGCTAAATTATATTTTTGGCCATTTTAGTTTCTTGACTTGATGTGGAAACTATTTATTCGTACACTTAGTACGTAGCCATCTATGTAAGCTTGATTATCATCTGGTGTAAGGGATGTTGATTCGAGTAGTGCAGAGTGGTTACTCTAATCTATCAAGCTTCCTTCTTGGCCGAAGGATAACATGTTGAAAGTTGGAAACGTGATAAGTCTACGAGACCTGGTTTCTGTATGAGGTTGAGTAACGCTTTTGCGTTGTTGGTGCGAAGGGACCGGGATCGGTTTATCCGAAAACCACTTTGGACCAACCTATATGCAACGTTTGTGCAGGTTTGTTAGTGATATTGATATTTAGGATTTTCATAGTAAATAACTGATTTTTGATCATTTGGTTAAAATCCCATTATCCATATCGTAGCAGTAATCTCTTTGTTATGAAACGTCCAATGCAAGGACTATTCGCTGCTAATCCTAGGGATTTCCCTATGGGATGTGGTAGAAAAGTACCTTTGGTTTGTCCTGTTCCTGCACAACTTGTATGGATGGATATCTGACACTGCATTTCCTGAGATTATGTACATTGTTTTTACAAACATACATCTGTGGTAGCGGAGAAGGAAACTTCTGTTAGCTTAACACCCTCCTTGAGACGTACGAGCTCAAGGGTTGTATTTTTGTGGGAGGCAATTAGTAGTGAACGAAAATGGCAATATGGCATTCAAAGATGATGACGATGTGATGTGCGAAAGGTATTCGATACTTCTTTTGGCCTCAGACCCCAGCAAATGAATAAAATAGGGTAGAAGCAGCAAGGCTAAGTGGGTCGCTCCCATTAGGAGGTGTCATCATCCTTATAGATATACTGTAAAAATGTCTAAATTATGCGGTGAATGTATGACTCGGGTACCCGTTAAAGGTTGGTAACGACCGGGGTGATGACATATTCACTGCTATCCAGAAAGGGGTAGGCCGGTCATGTGTTGGTTTAGGCGCCGAATATCGACCCTAGGTACACCCTCTAAAGGTGTACCAAATTTGGAAAAGGTAGCCCCTTACCTTGTTATTTGTATGGAATCCCATATCACTACATGCCTGCCATTTTGTTTGTAAACCTATTATGCTGGAATTTAATAATGCAACAATTTCAGCTATGATTGTTTATTATTTGTGAAATAGACGGTATTATAATATAAGAGAATTTGATGAAATATTTTTGTTATCATAAGGGGAAAACCTGTCTATGTTTATGTGTGGATGTAGTCTTACGAGATACCTTTTGTTTTGATAAAGAAAGTTTGGAAATCATAAAAATTTATAATACCGTTGAGATATGTTCTTCTCACGCTAGTTTACCAGACTGATCTGGGTGTTTTCCCTTTCAATGCTCGGATCAGACCGAGTATATTCTCAAGTTCAGATTTGGTGGTTTTTGAGCTTCAATAGATGCACTGGAGATCTTCATGTCGTTTACACGTACCTGTTTATTTTTCACTGCATTGTTGTTGTTGTTAATTATCAGCATTTGCAGGGACAAGTTGTTGAAACTGTCCAGGCTGATAATTATTTATTAGTGTACTCTGATTGATGTATGTATATTATATTTTCTCTTTTGTAAAGATTATTCATCTTATTATATGTTATTCTGCTGCGATGTGAGATTCTTTATTATTATGGTTCTATTTCTCTCTTCTTCTTCTCTTCTTCTCTTCTTTTCTTCTCTCTTCTTTCTTTCTTCTCACCCTCTCTTTTCTTTCTCATGATTTTAAGTCATTCTGTGCTTTTTGGGTCGGACATGTGTAGCCTATTGTCGATTCAAAGGTTGCAGATTTGTGGGTCGTCACAGCGTGGTATTAGAGCTTTGGGTTTAGCGATAAACCAAGTCTTTGATGGGTACTCATTATGGGTATGGTTAGCAATACCATAGAATGAGTCTAAGTGTATATATATGAGCGCATATTTGTTAATGACATAAAAATATTTTATATTGTGTTGATTGAGCTATTGAGTGGCTTATGGGTTCTGATCGTTGCGTCTAACTAACATTATCAATAGGGATCTCTAAACACTCGAACATGGAGATTGGACATAATTTTTTTTTTGATATTAGGTAAATGAAATAACTTTACCTAAATTATATTTTATATATAAAGGAATAATTTTTCAGAAATTATTATTGTATATGGTTGTTGGTTGTCAATGAATGGTAATATTTGATTATTAACATTTGTTATTTGTTGTTTTTAATGTTATTACATAAATCTAAACAAAGATAATGAAATGATTTTATATAAGAAAAGTGAAATAAGAGAAATTCTATATAAGTATAAAATTTATAATGTGATTTATAAATAGAAGGATTTAAAAGAAATAAAAAGCATCTAATTCACTATAGTTGCTAGGAAATAATTCAGATTATTACGGCCACATCATCAGTATTCATTTTTGAGTTTCTAAGCGATGGATTTGCTACTTTAGTAATTTACTAATGAAGTTTTATTTCGATAAAACAAGTTTGATTTTAAAATCTAAAGTATGATTTGATGTATAAGAAAATGAGATTTTAAATTAAGACATGAAATTGAAATTTAACTTAAGTAAAGTTAAATAAATTAAGTTAGTGAAATGAATTATATGCATTGAAGTTTAACTAAGGAAAAGTTAAATAAATCTAATGGAATTTGAAATGAATTAGATAGATATTTAGAATGAATCAAATAAAAAAGAATATAAACTTAAGCAATAAAGTGATTATATAACCATGAATTGAAATTATGGAATGTAAATAAACTTAAGTAAATATTCATGGAATCTTAAGTAAGTAAGTTGTCTAAATTATAAAATGAGAAAAATAAAGTAAATGAAATATTAAAATGGTTAAACATTTTTGTTAAGCAAAACAAAATCTGAATTTGAATAGTGATATGAAAATTAACTTATGTAAAAGTTGAGTAAAATGACTTTAGAAATAAAATTTAAGTTAAGTGAAATAAAATGATGTTTCAAAAGGAATTTAACTTAAGTAAAATTAAATGAAGTTGATTTTGATATTCAAAATGAATTAACAAAATGAACCTAATGGAATGAATAATGAACTTGATTTATTAAACGAAATTCTACTTTAGTGCAAAATGAATTGAATTGAACTAATGAAATAATTAGTAAATGGAATATGGCTTAAAATGATTGTTTGTTAAAATTGAAAATAACTTAAGTTGTGAGTTGATAATAAACATAAGAAGTGTTGTATAAAAATGTTAACATGAACTTAAGTAAGAATCCATGTAATGGTTATTAAGTGTTAATGGCATTAAAAAGTGAATGTAAATGTAAATGGACGTGATTGTAAACTCATTTAAATAATGAATGTGAATATGAAATTGAATATAAATTAATCGAATATGGAATGAGATGTTGCTAAACATGAATTGAATTTAAGTGAATATTAGTAAGTGGTAGTTAATGAATATAAATTAATGGAATGTAATTAATTGAATGTGAATATAATGAATTTGAATTGAATGTAAATCAACCAAATATTGATAGAATGAATGTTAATCAATTTGAAAGTGAACGTGAATAAAATTGAATGTTAATGATTTGGACGTAACTGAAAGGAATGTAAATTGGTTGAATGAAAACTAATTGAATATGAATAAGCGAATGTTAGTAAAATGAATGTGAATATGTAACGACCCAAAATTTTCGACCTCGATATTTGACACTAATACGTCCACTGTAAAAGTGCCAAGCAATCGAACGTCGGAAATTCCAGACTGTTAGGGAAAAGAATAAAAAAGGTAGAAGAAGAAACAGAAAACAAAACACAGAATCTCACGTTCGCAGCAGATCAAAATATAATATCAAATAATAGCATTTACACAAAGAAAAACTGTATCTATTAATTAACATTCAATACATCAGAGCATAACCATAGCTGGACAATTGTAAATAACTTGTCCATAATACAACAATACAACTCCAAACCCAGCAGAATATACTTCATATGTTTCTGCCATCTAGCTTGCCACTTGAGCACCAGAACGTTCTAGCTGAAAATCAATAATACTTGGTCTGACCTAAGCATTACAACAAAGTAACACCCAGGTCAGGCTGGAAACCAGCGTGAGTAAACCAATAGTTGAAATACTAAGTTATAAAACATAGTTGTAGGCCAGGGTAACTCGTACCTCTCCATGAGTTCTTATCTTGTTATAATCAATACCTATTTCACAAAGTTATGTCTAAGAATTTTTACTCAGTTTAAATGATCATGTTGCTTCATTTATTTCCTTCCAGCCTGTTTGATCCTACCTCCAAAATTTATAAAGAATTATTATATTTAATGTGGTTTCGAATATTGCTGATATCTGACCCCGGTCTCTTCGAATCCAATGTCATCTTTAATCCTAATTGTTTAAGTGAATACAATTAAATTTTTAAACATAGGATGTCAATTTGCACAGCAATTCATCACCGATGAAAACCCATATTGTCACAGTTCAATCCAAACATATCATGTCACAGAACATCACAAGTTATCAGACTAGATATTAATCCAAACATTCAATACAACTCAATCATCCATAAGCAAGATCAACTTCTCATTATTTTTATTTAATTAAATTTAATTTCCAATAAATTAAATTTATTACTTAAGATCCTGTTTAATTAACATTAATTAATTATAAACCATTAATTAATCATCCTTAATTATTCAAATTAATTAATCAACCTTTAATTACACACATTAATTAATTAATTATACTATAATTAATTACATTAATTTATGATCCTTAATTAATTAAAGTAAGTAATTATCCTTAATGATCACATTCAGAAATTTTCCATTAATTACTTATATTAATTTATTATCCTTAATTAATTAAGTAATTACACTTTAATTACTTTTATTAATAAGACCTTAATAAATTAAGATAACCCATTTCTTTAATTAATTACTTATTAATTACATCATTTTCTTGTTTGAAAACAATTAAAGAGATAATTAGCCTAATACATAATTATATGACCCAAGACAATTTTAAAAACATTTAACTTTAAAATTTAAAACATTGAAACTTGTTTGATAATTGATCTCTATCTTTTGCTTTTGAAAACAGTTTAACATATTGCTTTGAAAACTTGTTTAGTTTATTTGCTTGCAACTTGATCATTTTCTTTTGCTTTTTTTAAAAAACTTAATTAATTAAAACTTGCTAGCTTATCAAAGAACCCCGAGCCCAGAAAAAATTTCCCGAGCTAAACCAGTGCAAACCTACCTTCTTCCCGAGTCTCAACCCTTCTTCCACTTCCTGTTCTTTCAAAACTCTGATTTAGTTTAACTTTAAAAAAACTGTTACAACAATTAAACACTTGCGAACAACACAGTCCAAACTCGATGTCTTCCCTATGTAAAACCCGAGTCCAAACATTCTTTCCCCTAACTCTTTCTTCTCTATCCCTAACTCTCGATCATCTTCCTCCTGTGCACTGAAGTCTTGCACGTGCACACACTTTCGGCTATCCAACCTCACCGCCGATCAACTCCATAAGTCATCGCCGGTAACTACACTCTGCTTTCCTTCCTGAAAATGCAAACCACATCTCTGAGTTCAAATTAGACCCTCGACCCAAGCCTGGCACGAAGGATGCTACCCAAAACCGCCTCAATCCGACACCACGAAACCCAAACATCCACTGCACTTCGTCAGAACCAGCTCCACCATCTCCCCTAGCTTTTCCCCCACCGGCGCATGCTCAAACCTTCCCCATTATAATGCATCCCAAACGACCAGAGACATGCCAAAGCTCCCACTAAACCCTACATCTACCATGCCCCGCCTCTACATCCAACTATACCCTTCCACACTATTTTTCTCATGAGCGCCCTTGACTGAGCCTCCCCTACAACTTATACCGTCCCTCAAAGTTAGCCAAGTTGACAGAATTTGGAAAATCCCCAATTTCTGTTCAACTTTCCCTTTCCTCCCCCTTGCAATCCTAAAAATTTACCAAACCACTGTTAAAAATCATGATTTCCTACCACGATCTCGGGTATGTAATCCATTTACGGAATTTTGATACTTGAATTTTACCTAAAGTCAAGACATCCACTAAAACACCCTTCATTCTTTTCCTATACATGAATTTTAATGAAACGATTTTTAAAATCAACTACCCTCTAAAACAAACAACATTTGTTATGGAATCGTAAATTAAAACTTAATGGATATTGAGTTGTTGATTTTTTTTAGCTTAACAGGTGATGAAATGAATAAACAAGAATAGAGGAACTAACTTATTACTGTGTTCCTTCCAGTACCCAAACATGGCTAAATCCTCATGTACTCAGCATAGATATTAGCTGATACATATCGCTTGACAAAATACATCCATTCACACAAACTTTAAACATATACAGGCGTATAGGAGGGTTACAGTGAGCAGGGTTTTGCATATACTCTCTGATCTTTTGGAAATTGTTGTTTATTCTTCTTCTTACTTGACTTAAGTGACAGGTTCCTTCCTAACTAACATGCATATATAAACATAGGGATGGATTTTATCATTCATTCTCGACAATAAAGAATCTATCCGAGTTCCATAAACATGCAATTGTATATAAGACTTGCAATAAAAGTTTAAAAAAAATTTACTTCATAGATTTCACTAAGATGAACAACTACTTCCTATACATACATTTACACCTCTAGTAAAGCTAGATCAAGTTATTTACTCACCTCAATAATGTTGAGCAGAGGACACAAAGCTCTGAAACATGAAATCTGGATATGCCTTTGCGATTTTGAACTGTTGTTTTATATTTGATCTGGAACTTAATTTAATTATGTTGAACTTATGAAAACTGCAATGAAACAGATTTTTGAAATTGCATGTTTGAACCACCTTGTTTAAGTTGAACTTAAATTTGAATTGTTGTTTCACTCAATTGAAAGCTTGAAGTTTTGAATCTTTGCTTTTGTTTCAGTTTTGAAAAACTTGAAAGGATTTGTCTGATATTTCTTTTAGTTTTGATTTCCTGGTTTTTTTTTTCCTCTTAGTTTTTAATCTAAAAAATGTAAGATAGAAGAGAAAAGAGATAGTAGAGGTAGAGATATATATAGCCAAGTTATATTTATACAAAAATGAAAAGAAAATAATAAGAAAAATGCCACACTTGTTAAATTAGCCTACACTGTTAATTGCATGAAATGATTAGCTTACATTTGTAGTTTTTGCATGAATTTATGGTTTAATATGTTTTATGTGTTTATATTTAAACTCTTCCTTTTTCTTAATATTTATACAATCTTCAATGAAAACAAATTATACACTAGTAAGTAATCATATATACAAATACTAGTTTTTAAAATAAAGTGTTTTAAATCCCACTTATTTTTATTAATCTATGTCTATATCTTTATATAAAATCATAATTAGTACATGTATATTCAAAAAAAGAAAGCATAATAAACTCTTTCGTTAAATCTCATTTTAACTATCATACTTTAATTAATAATTATTTATCTTTAAGTTTTTTTTAAATACATAAAATTTAACTTGAAATAGCTTTTGAAAATTATCATATTAAATTCAAAATGTAACCTCCCAATTATAATATATATATATATATATTACATTGTATTCTAATTATAATATATATATATATATATGCTTGTAATTTTCACTATTATAAGGTTTGCATAAATATAAATATTTATATTTTTTTGAGATTTATCATTTTCAGATATTTTAAATTTAACTTTTATTATAGTTTCCAATCTATATATAAATATATGTAGATATTTATCAGAATTTTATTTGTTCAACATACAAATTGGTATTTTAATAAATTTAATCATGTTAATTACTAATTAACAGATGTCCAAAATCTGGGTTATCACATTCAACCCCCTTTAAATATTTTCTTCCTCAAAAAGGAACGAAGCCAGAATTTAATTTCAGTGCTTCTTATTAGTTAAATTACTTGTAGAACATTTTAAACTATAGACTATTTTTATTTAAAAATTTAAAACATTTTAAAATCTACATACTATTTCCCAAAATAGCTTTATAAAAATACTTTTTATAACTCGATGTCTCAACAAGTCCATCCTTGTTCTTATAGAAATTCGATCATATGTTGATCAGGTATAGGACTTAAATTATATAAGTACTTAGCAGACTCGTTTTCAACACCCGGTGAACATACTTAGAAAACATTATTGAAATTGTAGAAGATAATTTTTGGAGAATATAGGAAACATTTTTGGTGAGAATGCTGTAGAAATCATCACCCCCTCCATGGTCGCAGTTAATCCAATGGTTACATTGCCATCTCAGCAAAATCCATAGATAACCGTAGGCACTGTGCCCCTCGATTATGCCATGGAACCCGCCACATATCGCAGCTACACGCAGGGTTACATTGCCATCATGGCAAAAATCTATGTAACTGTAGGCATCAACACCCTCGAATTTCGTTGTCAAATGGAACTTCACCACTCCTACATAGATCGTAGACAACATCAGTCGAGCCCTAATGTAGCCTGTAGGCACTCACTGCCACACGACTTTCACTATGTCTTCATAGATCAAAGTATACCGATGTTACGTTGCCATCACGGCAAAATCAAACGTAGACCGTTGGCTCTCACAGTCACACGGCTTCCGCTATGGTCCGCAGTAGATTGCAGTGACATCGAGTTACACTGTCGTCATAGCATAACTCAAATGTCTCTGTAGGCATCAGCACCCTCGACTTTCGCTAGCCACACACAATCCTCAGGAACTTCAGTTTGTCCGTACATCCTCCAAGGATCCAATTTAGAGCCTCCTCCTTATGGCTCATGGCAGAACCACCCTGTGGATCTCCTATGAAGTTCATTTCAATGGAAGCGCCTTTTTCTCCAGAGCCAATGTCAAAACATTTTATACTATACACTTATAGTATCTTTCAAATCATACCCTTTATGATTCCCATAAAAATCTCCTTTACACAAATTCGATATCTCAAATCGATAGTTCCAAACTTAGCTTTCCAAATTATCAAAATTGATTTTTCCAAAAATCAAAAGCCATTCCAAAATCCATAGGTTTCGAAATCTTTTTCCAAAATCATTCTCATAAAACCATTTATATATAGATATATATATCCTTGAAAAACTTCGGATCACTTCATTCTTACAAAAATTTCCTTTTTATACTTTAAGTAAAAATCTTTTCTTCTGGTTTTAGACTCAACAAGGGGAGTTTATCATATATAACAAATATATATATATATATATATATATAACTTTAGTTATGCCAAATTAAATACTCAAGTTTGATTTCCTTTATAAAGTTATTTACCATATCACTTACTTTTTATGAAGTGAACTTCAAAAGATATCCAACTTCCACTTATATTTCTCAAAATATACTTTTCTTTTCAAAAATCATTTCTCATTTCCTTCAAAATTTCAATATTTATTTCATTTAAGCATGTACAATGTACATATATCGTCCGTACACAACATCAAATCCAATCGCTCACTCGATCACACAATTTCACTTCCGAACTAGTATCGTCCACCGAACTTCCTAGTGTGGACTCAGATCTGGTTTCTTGATCAAAAACTGTCATTCTCCTTGCATAGCCATAACTATGATAGAGAATTTCCAGAATCAATAGAAAATCCATATCTAGGGTTCGCCATCGAAAATTGAGTGAAAAATCCCAACTCGGATCGACATACTATCGCAGAATTCTGTGCTCGAATCTGGATCAAATCATTATGCGAATAGAATAATATACGTACATCCTACGTATTTACCTTCATTAATTATCAGCTAAATCGATTTTCTTTTACTATACATTCATTTTTATTTCTATTCACTTATTCATAATTGCCTCCATTTCCATTTGGGTTATTACTTCAATTATAAACAGTTTGCACTCTGACCAACTTGAATTTAGGAAATAGCTTGAAAAAGTTTAAAACAGATAAGTAGCTGTGAAATAGTTATTAGTTGTAAAATAGCTGAAAAATAGTTAAGTAATTATAACATAGTTGTAAAATAATTAGATAGTTGCAAAATAGTTGTAAAATAGAAATTAATTTGTAAACAAATGTAAAATAGTTGAAAATAGTAATTAGTTTCAAAATAGTTGTAAAATAAGCATAAGATAGTTTGGTTTTTAAAAAGAAAGGCTATATAGTAAATGGCTAGGAAAAATAGATTTAAAACAGCTTATATTAAAACAATTTATTTGAAAAATAGTTTCAGAGTTAAACTGTTCAATTTCCCAATCTCCACTTCAGTCAATCTTCAATTTCCAATCCATTAAATTGATTTTTATTTCATTTCCAAGCTCAACTTGAGTTAACTTCAATTCCTATCCAAATTCAAATCATTTTCATTTGAATTTAAACTTATTCAACTTTAATCTCTCTTCCAATTTATTCAATTCAAAATTTTCCATTTGAATTTATCTCCGTTCCCATCTCAATTTTAATCCATCTCGAATTACATAAATTAGAGTTAATTTTTCAAATGTTGATTTAATCCCTTAAATCAAATTAACCTTTACTTTTAAATTAACATCCTGAATCTTTAAACAACTTAATTCATAGTCCAAATTTCAAAATTCCATTTTAAATTACTTTTACTTAACTTATTTCAAAGTTCAAATAAGAGTTCAAAAATAATTTAATCTTCAGAATCCATTTTATTACCCAATTTTATCTCCAAACTTTGAAACCGATTCTTAAACAATTTCAGTTTACAAGTTCCTTTTTAAATTCTTAAAAAACTCTTGTTTTAAAATAAAATTCCTACATTTTAAAATATTGTTCATAATATATTTTAATACTTTGAAAGAAATCCAATTTTTTGGACTTAGATTTAAAACTTCACAATTTAAATCCATACTGAATCACAAGTCATATTTATCTAAAATGTTTACTTCCTCAAAACATTTCATTCTTCTTTATTATTAATTATTATTAGAAAACAATATCCCAACCAATTTTATGATAATAACCAAGATTATCATATCTGGAAACCAATTCATTATTATCTCATTCTGAAAACACTTCTACAAATTTCAGGATTTATTCTCTGGTTTGAATACATTTTTGGCTTATCTTATTTGTATAGTTTAGATTATCCAATTCTTATTTGGTTGTACTGTGAGAAATGCGGATTAAGGATCTTAAGGCTAGGATAAACACTAGAGGGGGTGAATATGTTTTAGAGAATTATTAAATCTTTTTGATTTTTTGTTAATTTGAACACAAATATATGCAATATTCAGACACAAATATGATCACGGAATCAAACACAGATGCAAATATAAAGTAAAAGCAGTAAAGGAAAGAACACACTGGATTTTATACTGGTTCGGAGTTACCCTACATCCAGTCCCGTACACAAGTACAGATTTCCTTTCAAAAACAATCTTTGCAATTACACCCTCGATTTCAAGGCAACGAGGTACACCCTCCAGATTCACAATCCTCTGGGTAGAGATACTTGATTCCCCGGGCAATAAGTTCACCCAATTGATTTCCAAGGCCACAATCACACCTTATCTCGCTTGATTGATTTCCAAGGCCACAATCGCACCTTTTCTCGTTAATTGATTACAGAGAAGCCTATAACTCTAAATAGCACTGAGAATCTTGTTGAGATAGTGATAGAGAATCAAACCATAGATAATCTAGTTAGATTCAATGTTGATTTCGACAGAGTAATGGTATGAATATGTATAAGAAATGTGGAAGAAGAAGAGGAGTGAAAAACCAGAAAATCTGTATTAAAAATTCGTTGAAAACATCCCCTATTTATAGAAGAACAACAGCCATGTCCATTCGCGAAGAGATATGACGAATAGAGAAAATTAAATTTTGAAACCAACTGATACTATGTCGACATGGCTAAGTTGAGCATGTCGACATCCCAAAGGAATTTTTGGTGATTTGTTTTTCTTTGAAAATAACTTCTATTTTATATTAAAACTATTTTAAACTTTATAAATGTATTTGTCTATAGTTAAAATACATAAGTAAATATATAGAATAATATATACAAAATTTTACTATAATTTTATGTTTAAATCTAAGTATAAATATTTAAAAATTAAATATATTATCACTAAAGATAGTTAAAACTACGGATAATTTGATTTTGAAATTAAAGATTATTTTGAGGCTAAAAGTATTTGAAATCAGGATAGATGTTTTTGATACTTTTAAAAGGAAGGTTTTGAAAACATTTTGAAAACAAGATATAATTTTGTGAAAATCGTTTTGAATAAAAATTAGCGGATACAAAACAATGTTCCACTAGATTTTTCGTAGGTTCCATCCTACTTAGGGTTCCATCCCTTTAACAGGCTCGAAGTGGATTCCATTACACGAATAAATTGATTTTAAGATGTCAGTGCTTTTCTAGGAGTTTTAGAAAAATTTCTAATTAAATGATAAATTACTTGAACTCTTGAACTCTCGATAATCTTGATACTCATGAGTCTTCACTCTTGATATCTTGAATCTCTATACTATACAGTCTTCATTCTTAATACCTGCATGGTTAAATCCTGCACATACATATATATCTAAACTTATACTATTAGTATTTATATTTTATAATCTATTCTAAGTTTGTTGTCATCAAAACCATCATCTCAAGTACTAACAATCTCCCCCTTTTTGATGATGACAACCTTTTTATAAAATATTACTTCTATCCTAATAACTCCCCCTTAATCTATGCCTAACTACCCTGTTTTCTATTTCTCCCCCTTTGTCATCAACAAAAACTAACTCCAAATATATCAATAAAAACTATATCACTCTCCCTAAATCTAATACTCTATGACATGTGGTTATAATGATAGTGTTAT
Source organism: Allium cepa (assembly GCA_030765085.1). Taxonomy (NCBI): domain Eukaryota; kingdom Viridiplantae; phylum Streptophyta; class Magnoliopsida; order Asparagales; family Amaryllidaceae; genus Allium; species Allium cepa. The sequence goes on from CM060939.1 coordinate 820,839,466, forward strand.
CATAAATAATCAACATTTAGATCTAAAATCAGAACTTAGTCCTAAACTACTAATTATCGTAACTAAGTATCCATATAATAAGAACACAAATTATTCATTAATCATATTATTGTAGTTACATTTTCGTGGGAAACGTAAGAAAGAACGTGTAACGTCCCGCCTTTTTGTACGCATTAAATCGACACACGTGCCAATTCAAACCATACAGAAGGGCGGATTGTTATGGGGTAAATAAGAAAAACAAGAAACAAATAAAACAAAACAGAATCTTACAGCGGAAAGATAAAATATAATATTCAAATATACAATTCATGAAGCTGTTTTAAGAAAACATTTGATTTTATTTATACAATATATACCAGAGTTATTCATACCAAAGAATAATACAATGCAACGGAACATTTTGAATGTAGTTGAGTACTATAATAAATGATAGTAATGCAAATCTTCGTCTTCCTCCTCCAGAATAAAATCTTCAAATCCTGAATGCTTGGACTGACCCGACCGAACTTAAAAGACAAAACACTCGAGTCAGAACTAAAAGATCTTATGTAAGTTAAATCAACAAAAATAAATATGAGTGCAGTAACTCAAGAGATGCTCAGGATTTACATCTCCTAAGGATCCGTTAAACTATTTACTATATAGTATATTTCGCTATTATAATAGTGTCAAATTGTAAAATAAACTTACTTTTAAATAGCGTTAAGGCTTTACATTTTCCACCTTGACACATTTATATATTCTCATAGTCTATACAGTACCGTAATCTTCCCTGTACTGGGCGTCGTCAGAGAGCACTCCATAGGTATGGTACAAAACCAAAATCGTATAAGGCGCGCTAGGGTAGGTGACACGACACAATTAGGCAATGTCAGGGTAGATATACCAAATACGCTTCCGGATTGGTGGTCACGCATAGCCATAGCTACTGCCCACCTCAAACCACACCCCCAAATCGTAGAAATCAAAAGTGGCCACTGAATAAAACCAAAGTCAGAGTAGAATACCGAAGGGATGTGTCCGATCAAAGGTGCTACCTCAATTAACCCATCAATCGCTCCTATTTTAGCCACCTTATGCCAACTTACGGGAGTTGGGTCCATGTATTTACCTCAAAGGAAACACCGCCACCATCCTACTTCATTCTGGAATCTCCACCGTTAAAGTGGTTTTCGGAGTTGGCAGAGAGTATGACAACTTCCGATCCCAGTCTCTTCAACAACCAAATGTTATTATAACACCGCGGTTATTTCAAAATAATTTATACTTTAAAACCAGAATATAATATCCCTTTCAAATCATATAAATACGATATCATCTACATTTTTAAAACCCAAATAAATATGATATCATTTTTTTTTAAATCCCTTTTCCCCAAAATCATAATATTTTCAAATATATCTTTTCCAAAATCGTAGCTTTTTCAAATCTATATACCTTGAAACCATAGCTTTGAAACATAACTTTTAATACTTAATGGTTTAAATACTATATTACTTTATATAATAGAATAGATTCTTTAAATTTCACAATAAATTCCCAATATCAATTTGAACCTCTAAATAAACCATTTTAATTCCCATATATTTCCAAGCTTAATATTACATTTCAAAACTTAAATTTTTATAGTTCATATATTTCAATCTTTAAATATTCCACTATTTCAAAATGGATTCTTTGATAATTTAATATATATCAAATCCAATTCCTATTATTTAAATTGAAATGTTTACTTAATAAAACAAATATTATTTAAGTAAAACCCTTAAACTTCAATAACAAGATATTCTTTTAATTAACTTGATAATATTCTTTAAATCAACTTGATATTCATTGAAATCCTCTAATCAAAATCAAGTTATAAAATCATACCCTTTAAATCTTAATTTATTTACATTTTAAACAAATTTTTCGAGGATAATTCTTAAATACTTTAGTTCAAATCATATTCGCATTTATCTTCAACCTTACTTTTATTTGTGTTATTATAAACTCTATATACACTAGAATTTTAAATAAATACTTAACCATATTTTATAAAAGAAATCAAACTTCATTATTTAGCTTATTTTATAATTCAAAGCAAATTTATATGTAGCTAAAATTTAATAATAAGATAGCACTTATAAAATATTTAAAATCGATATCTATATACTCATATATTTCTTTACAAAACCAGAGAAATCATTTTAAACTAATTTTACATATAGACCGCAGTGTCTGTATATAATTTTCTATCCTATGGTCAAGTGATACAGATATTTATCATTTCAATCCGCAATTTTAAAAAATAAAATTTACGATTATATATCATTTCAAACCGCAATCCCGAATGAGATGAAAATGCATAATAACTTGCAGTTTATAACAATATAAGTACAACATCCATTCATCCAATATCAACCATCAACCATTTATCACAATCATCATCGAAAATCAAACAATACATCAATATATAGCAGGTGATAATAATAGGTATCAACTATCAGTTTATATTCAAAAATAAATTAAACTGTTTAACTGGCAGTTTATATGCAATGAATAATTAATTAACAAATTTAACTGTCAGTTTAAATGCAATGAATAATTAATTAACAAATTTAACGGTCAGTTTAAATGCAATGAATAAATTAATCAACAAATTTAACTGTCAGTTTAAATGCAATGAATAAAATTTAATTTAAATGAATGAGATTAACTGTGATGATGATTAAAAATATGCCAAAAACCCATAAATAAATTTTAAATCACATCATATATTAATTTAACAAACATAAGAAATTTTAGAAGTTGTAAGTGAGTTAAAACACTCACCTTTTTGAATTTAAATTGAATTCAAATCCAATTTAAACTCAAAAATTGGTCAGTCTCCAAATTCGTCCAAACCAGCGCCAAAATGTCTGAAATTCCGGTACGATCCCAGCAAAACAAACCGCGCGTCGTATGCAAAAGTTATGAAAAATTGAAAATTGATAAATTCTGGTTCTGGGTCGACTTCGGTTCGACTTCGGTGCGCCGCCTCAAATCCCTGGTGCTTGCTTGGAGTTTTTTCCAAAATGACCCGAAGCGACCCAAGTCATTTTCTTCTTGACCCGAAGTAGATACAGCGTTTTTGCCTCTGAAACTCGAAGCGTGACTCGAAGTGGTTGCAGATCCGCAATTATTATTATTTGTTGAAATTGAAATTAATTTTTTGGAATTTGGGAATTAGGTTTTTTCTTCGGCCATTGGAATGAGGAGTTGAGAAAGAGATGTACGTAAATAAGGAGTAGGTAGGGTTTATAGCACGATATTTATAGAGAAAGTTGAAATAGAATAAATGGATTGGGTTGAATACGCGCTAACGACAAAGTGGCCCAAAAAGTCCGTTCTGACCCCGAAACGAAATTGGGTAAATACATATTGTTGATACGCGAAGATTTTGATCAATGACAATGTGCTTTAAAGAAATATATGCAAATGCTAAAGGAAGATAGATGAAGACCAAACAAACTTAAAGTATGTTTTTACATGTGTCTTAGTCTATATATATTGTTAAAATCTATCCTCAAGAAGCTTGCGCGCTATATGCAAATGCTAAAGGAAGATAGATGAAGACCAAACAAACTTAAAGTATGTTTTTACATGTGTCTTAGTCTAGATATGTTGTTAAAATCTATCCTCAATGTAACAACCCTGAATTTTGAACAATTTAAATTGGGAATATTAAATTAATTTTAAATATTTGAAGGATGGTTAGTTTTAAATAACATTTCTCATTTCTTTAAAATAAAAAGGAATAAAATTTTAATCAATACAAAATAAATAAAGAAATACACATAGTTAAAAATTCAAACAACAAAATTTACAGAACAAAGTAAAGAAAATAATTATATAAAACAAATTGAGTTTAAAATGAAAAAAATATATATAAAAATAAACATAAAATAAAGAAAAAAATCCAACTGCCTTACCTTTATTAGCTGCAAACACGCCTTTGTTTCAGCCTTAATCTATGCCTTCCATCACGCAAAAATCACGTCTCCTTTCCCTTTTATATTCGAAACCCTACCCTCTTCTTTTCATCAGAAAAAAAAACATACGAAGAAATAATGGCGGCCTAAAATCGTTTGTCCCTCTCTTCAACAATTAGGGCTTTTCGAAATAGTGGGCTTCGACTTCAATTTTGCTCGACACCTCCTTCGCCTCGTCGCGGCTGCCCCAATTCGTTTGCAAAGGTGAGTAATTGTTATTACTACTCACATCTAATTCATGCTCAAGTGTAATTAGGTTTGATTTTTGTTGATTTCTAGCTCATTCAAATTGGGGATTTTTGTAGTTTGTTTAATTGTGGTTCGAAGTTATTGATTTTTCTATTGTTTTCAATTCACTCACGATTTCGATTTTTAGTCGATTTCGTGTTTGCTAATTTGTGTAAACGTTGATGATTTCACTGACTGATTTAAATTCGTTTTTTTTTCATGCTACTTGTTAGTGACTTTTGTTGTATGCTCACCCTAATAGCATACTTCACCTGTTCGATTCCTACTTGCTGCTCCATGACTCCCATCAGTCGAAGCCATTTTGATTTCGGCCTTGTCTTGATATTGTGATAATGTTAGATCACATGTTGTTGTGGCTGTAAAGTTGCAGTCTTTAACTCGTAGCATTTGCTGTTGCATGATTTGAAGTCTGTAGTTTTCCCTTTTTTTATGCTGTTGTCCCGGGTTTATATTGTAACTGTTAGCATTGAGACAAATTTGCATTTGTGTCAGCTGTGGTTATTGGACTTGCACTTGATTCATTGCTTAAAGTCACTTATGCTCTTTAGTATCTCTGAACCTTTACTCAAGTTCGATGTGTGCACTGACATGAGTTCTAGCCATTTTAATTTGAAGCTTTGTCGCTGATGCTGACTCGCATTGTTCATTTCTCGGTTGCATTCATTAGTGGTTAAATACTTATACAACTGCCATTATAATTTTTGGCACTGCTAACATATTCACAGGCGCCCTTATATGTGACTTCATTAGATTTTTGTAATTGTTTCCTCACTTCGAGACAGTTTCAGTTGCATGTGCTTGTTTTGTTGGACTAAATAGTGCACAATGCACTTTCGTATCCAGTTTACTTTACAGTGCATACATGTTTTACCTTTGTCCCTATCACTCTGTCTGGCTTGTAACTTCATTTCGGCCTTGCTGTTTGAGGTACTGCTGAGACTGCATCTTTTGGCCTGCACATTTATGTGCCTTCTCTGTTTCATTTTGTTGCTTTGCTTCACTGCTCGTTCCTGTATCACTATACGGTTTGTAGTTACACATGTTTATATAGGCACTGCCTATGTATATTCATTTGTCTACACTTGCATTGCTCATTTTGATGCTTTGACTTTACCATCACCTGACTTGTGCCTTGCTTTCATGTTTATTGAACATAAGTTAGTGCTTCATTTCATGCAGCTGTACTTAATGCACTGTTGTTATTATGTTTTGGATTTTGAGCATTTTTGAGTTGTTCCTTTCGGCTGTTGCATTTGAGTTTAGTTGCCTTTGTTTCCAATTTTGGGTATACATGAATACCATTTTAAACTGCCAGCCTACCTGCCCTGTGCAGTTGCAATCTGGTCATGTTAGCATTATGCATTCTCTATTGCATACATGCTGAGTTCGTATAAATTGTCACTTCCATACTATGTTGTGTTTGCATTTACTTGCATTCACTCCAGATGTTGTTGACTTCCTTTGAGTATATTGATACATATTAATAACATTGCATCATTGAGTTGTAGCTTGCACTTTTGTGTTTCCAGTATGGTAGTTGTATATTTTTGCTGTGCCCTTGGATACCTGTGGTGACTGCATTCTTGTTGCAGTTTGCCCTAGAGTCCAAGTAGTGGCCGCAGTTTCATTTTTATGAAAATTTTACACTTGTTGAAGTGTGCAGTAATAAGTTGTTTGGAAATTTGTTTTCTTGAATTTACTTGAGTATATGCAAAACAATTGCATTTCGACCTTGCCATGTTGCATGGGTTTTGGTGTTGCATCTGCGTTGAGCCACTGACTTGACCTTTTGCACTTGATTGAACTTTGATTTCTAATAGTATTCTCTGTTGTGATGATTTCACATGTTGTGTGGCGAGGCAGTGTACACAAGCGTGAACTGCAGCCACACAGTATCGACGTTTTGATGCAGCGGATAATTAAAAAAACGATATGAATCGATGAAAGTAGCAAACGGTGGATTGAAGATACTGAAATGCCCAAATTCGTTGATCACAAAGATACCGAATTCTAGCTATCCTCGACACGTTGATCGCGCACGATACCGTGAAAGAAGATCTTCAATTCTTCAAACGTTGATCAAGCGCACTTGATTCCGCGAATCGGCTTCATCAATCGTTGATTCGAGCGCACTCGAATAACCGGAAGTGGAGATAGGTGATTACACTCAACTACCAATTTAGGATGAAAGCACATAGCAATCAAACAAGAAATTTTATTCCAAAAATCAACAACGCTTCAAATGTACAACACACTCCCTATTTATAGCATTTTACAACCGGCTCCTTAAGTCGTACATGACTTACGACTCAACATAGGTCGTTAACGACTTAAAATACAAGACACAACTCAACCCAACACTAGCCCGCGACTTACAGTACTTCACAACCTAACAACACTAATGACTCAACTAATGCCAGTTACAACATGTAGCGACCTGGCAGTTACCAACGACTCAACTGATTACAACACACACTGTACAATATAGCGACTCAAGACACAACGACTTAAAATGAAACGACTTAACTCTTCAGTGACTTATCCTGGGTCGGTATGTCATGTGAACGACCTAAAGAAGCGGCATTAGGAATTCTTCGGGTGACCTATGTGTTAGGTCGTAGACGACCTACAGATACTGAGCGACTTATGACTTCGTTAGGTCGTGGCTCTTTTAGGTCGTAACTCGCAACTTCGTTAAGTCGTGTACTCAGTGCAACTCCCATCTCTTGTTCTTGGTTAGGTCGTGGGTCTTTTAGGTCGTGACTCGTGAGCTTTTTAGGTCGTGTACTCAGCGCAACTTTCCCCTCTGGCCTCCAGTTAGGTCGGGAACGACCTAAACTTTCCTCCTTAGGTCGTGGACGACCTATGTTTTCTCCTTCTGGGTTCCAGATAGGTCGGAAGCGACTCAAATCTTCCTCCTTAGGTCGTGGGCGACCTAAGTCTTCACCTTGCTTAGGTCGTGAATGACTTATGCCTTGGAAAATGACAGCTTGCAATTCTTCGACCCTGGTCTGAGCTGCATCATCCTCCCCTGGTTGACAGAAATTTGACCTCAAATTTTCACCATCGTCTTCTACAACAAGTTCAGCTCCATGGTACGGAATTAAATATTTGACGTCGAATACATCAGAAGTATGAACATCTTCCGATAACTTCAATTGATATGCATTCTCATTGATTTTTTTTTAGAATTTCAACTGGACCAATTTTCCGCGCCTTCAATTTATTGTACGTTCCCACCGGAAAACGATCTTTTGTCAACACTGCGTAAACCAAATCACCTTCGTTAAATCCAACACTTCGTCGCTTTAGATCTGCAGTTCACTTATACTTCTCATTTGTCTTCTCCAATCGTTCCTGAACGATTCTATGACACTCCTTCAAAGCATTAACAAAATCAGTAGCTCGTTTAACGGTCCCCTTTGGTTGTGGCACTACCATTAAATCCAACGGCCCCTTTGGTAAGTTTGAATAAACAATCTGAAATGGGTTGAATCCCGTACTATGATTCACTGCATGATTATGAGCAAACTCTGCTTGGCATAACTTCATGTCCCAACTCTTCAGGTTGTCCTTCACAAGACATCGCAACAAATTTCCCAATGATATGTTAACAACTTATGTTTGTCCATCTGTTTGCGGATGATAAGCGCTGCTAAAGTTTAACTTCGTTCCAACCATCCTCCACAAACTTAACCAAAAGTGACTCAAGAAACGAGTATCCCTATCCGACACAATAGAGTCTGGCAATCCATGAAGTCGATAGATCTCCTTGAAAAACAACTGAGCGACATGAACAGCATCCGCCGTCTTCTTACACGCAATAAAATGTACCATCTTCGAGAAACGATCCACCACAACGTATATCGAGTCATTTCCCCTTTGCGTTCTCGGCAATCCTAATACGAAATCCATACTAACATCCACCCAAGGTTTTGTAGGCACAGGTAAAGGCATATACAACCCCGCATTTGTAGCTGTCCCTTTCAAAACTTGACAAACATGACATCTTTGAACAAACCTTTCAACTTCCTTCCTCATCGGTGGCCAATAGTAGGATTGAGAGATCAACTGCAATGTTCGGTCTCTACCCACATGTCCTTCCTCATGAAGCTCCTTGATGATCTTCATTCTCAAACTGCTCTATGGTATGCATAATCGATTCCCTTTGAATAAGAAACCATCAACCAACACAAATTCATCAGAATTTCCCTCCTTGACTTTCTCAACAAATTTCTTAAAGTAAGGATTCTCCTCAAACAATTCTGGCAATAATTCAAATCCTGTCACTTCAATTTTCATTGTCGTTAATAAATGACTCCTCCTGCTCAAAGCATCAGCCACACGATTCGTCACTCCTGACTTATGTTTGACAACAAAAGTAAACTGCTGCAAATAAGCAATCCATGATGCATGTCTCGCTGAAATCTTGTCTTGCCCCTGCAAATGCTTCAACGCTTCATGGTATGTGTAAAAAACAAACTTCGTATGGAACAGATAGTGTCTCCAATGTTTCACTGCTTGCACCACTGCATAAAACTCCACATCATACGTACTATATCTCATCTTTGCCCCTGATAACTTCTCACTAAAGTATGCAATAGGTCGTCCCTTCTGACTCAACACCCCTCCAATCCCCACCTTAGAAGCATCAGTGTGTAACTCAAATAACAACTGAAAATCTGGTAATACAAGAATTGGTGCTGTCGTCAAAAGTCTTTTGATACGTTCAAAAAAAAACCCTGCTTCCTCTGACCAAGAAAACTGTTTCCCTTTCATACAATCAGTAACTGGAGCCATCATGCTACTAAAGTGTGGAATGAATCTTCGGTAGAATGACGCTAGCCCATGAAAACTTCTCACTTCTGTAATTGTCCTCGGCTGTGGCCAATTTCTGACTGCTTCAACTTTATTCTGGTCCACCTGGATACCTTCTCCGGACACAACATACCCCAGAAATAAAACACTCCTCGTCATAAACACACATTTCTTTGCTGCGGCATAGAACTGTTCCTCACGAAGAATAATTAACACCTTCCGCAAATGCTCTACATGCTCCTCTGTACTTCCACTATATATCAGAATATCATCGAAATATACCACCCCGAATTTCCCAATGAATGGTCTAAAGATTTGATTCATCACCCGCATGAACGTACTACGTGCATTTGATAAACCAAACGGCATAACCAGCCATTCATACAATCCTTCCCTTGTCCTGAATGTGGTCTTCCATTCGTCTCCCGGTCTAATTCGAATCTGATGATATCCACTCTTCAAATCAATCTTCGAAAAGATAGTAGCCCCACTCAACTGATCTAGCAAGTCATCCAATCTTGGCATAGGAAATCTGTAGCGAACAGTAATCTTGTTCAAAGCTCTACTATCGGTACACATTCTCCATGTTCCATCCTTCTTCGGCACCAACAAAGCTGGTACTGCACAAGGACTCAAGCTTTCCTGAACACGTCCCTGCTCTAACAACTCTTCCACCTGCCTTCGTAACTCTTCATGTTCCTTCGGACTCATTCGATAATGTGGTCTATGCGGTAATACTGCTCCCGGAACAAGATCGATTTGATGTTGAATGTCTCTCAGTGGCGGTAACTCCTTAGGCAACTCTTCTGGAAATACATCCTCAAATTCTTTCAAAACTGGCTTCGCTTCTTCTGGAATCTCAACCTTTTCATGACTCTCTCGTCCAATCAACAAATAGACTTCAGGCTCCTCTTCAACTTCTTTAACAAACTCCTTTAAAGATAGCAAAGTTTTCAACTCTTCAATCTCCTCCAACTTGCTTTCCTTCTGTTGTTGCTTCTTAGGAACTAAAATAATCTTAGTACCTTCAAACATGAAACTGTAACTATTAGCACGACCATCGTGTTGTACTGCTCTATCAAACTGCCATGGTCTGCCCAACAACAGATGACACACATCCATGTCTACAACATCACACCAAATTTCGTCTTTGTGTTTCTTCCCAATTGAAAAATTCACACAAGCTCTTCGTCCAACCTTCACTTCACCACCCTTCCTTAGCCATGCTAACTTGTACGGTTTAGGATGCTTCTCAGTTTTCAAATTCAACTTCCTTACTGCTTCAGTAGAGATAATATTGTCACAACTCCCAGCATCAATGACGAACTTGCAAACCTTTCCCAGGATAGTGCATGTGGACTGAAATATGTTATTCCTCAACCAACTGTTTTCCTCTTCTTGTTTTGGTGCCAAATAACTTCTCCTCATCATTAAATTACACCCTTCATCTCCGGACAATTCTTCTTCCTTCTCATCATAAGGTGAATTAGAACATTCAGCTTCCACGTCCTCTTCTTCAACCTCTGCAACCATTGCTCTCCTCTTTGGCTTCGGACATTCATTGCTTTTGTGACCCAACTCCTAACAATTGTAACATTTGAAACTGCTATTAACCTTTGCCTTCTCAACCTCCTTCACAACTGGTTTACTGATAGGTTTAGAAACACTAGAACTTCCATTGGCACCCTTCACTGGATTATTGGAACTAGTAAACACACCACCTCCACGCCTTCCCTGCTTCTCCCAAGCCAACGCCTTAACCATATCCTGGATCTGCATTCGTAACCCTCCAACATATCTGGCGATCAATTGTTCTTCTGTCTCCATAATATCATTCCTGGCAATGAGTTGGTAAAATTCATCTGCATAATCATTAACTGACTTCGTCCCCTGCCTTAGATTCTGCAACCTCTGGTACATAAGTAATTGATAGTTGTAAGGTAAAAATGTAGCTCTCATCAACTTTTTCATCTTATCCCAAGACTCAACCTTTGACTTCCCCATTCTTTCTCTCGTAAGTTTAGTTTGCTGCCACCATGCCAAAGCTCTCCCCCTCAACCTAGTAGCAACCAACTTCACTCGACAGTTCTCCGGGACTTCCTTGAAATCAAAGATCTCTTCAACATTGGACAACCAATCCAAGAATTCCTCTGCTACCACTCCACCCTTGAATTCTGGAATTTCCATCTTCATACCCGATTCCCATCGACGATCATCATCTACATTCCGGTATGAATTTCGAACTTGGTCTCGATCTCGATAATGCATGCTAGCTCTATCACCCTCTTCATCAAAATCAAATGTATGTCTATATCGATCTCGACCATCAACATCCCTTTGATCACGCATGTCTCTTCTACTATGTCTCTCTTCTTCTCGATATGGTTCATTCTCAAACTCTTGCGAAGTTCTCCTTTCTTCATTTCCATAGTCATGGTGATCTCTTCTTGACGAAATTGATGTTTCTCTTCTCTCTCTAAAAGATTGCGGTGATACCCTCCTCGCTTCCGTAACCGATGGCGAAACTCTGTTTCCTCCATGGTTCGAGACTGGTGATCTCCTCCTTTGATTTTGATTCAAATCATTCATCAATTTCTCTAACATTCCAATGCCCTCATCAAATTTCTCATTGATACGTTGTTTCATTTGCTCGGCTTCTTCTCTTCTATACAACGCCTCAACATTTTGATGACGATTAGCTCTCCTTGGTGGCATGATCGATCTTCTCAAATACTTCAACAAATACTTCAAACTCGGCTTGAACAAGCAAGATGATGCACGATGAACACCAAACTTCAAACTCCTTGGCTCCAAGACTCGTCTTAGCTATGATTGGCTAAGTCAAGCTCTGATACCAAAACTGACGCAGCGGATAATTAAAAAAAACGATATGAATCGATGAAAGTAGCAAACGGTGGATTGAAGATACTGAAATGCCCAAATTCGTTGATCACAAAGATACCGAATTCTAGCTATCCTCGACACGTTGATCGCGCACGATACCATGAAAGAAGATCTTCAATTCTTCAAACGTTGATCAAGCGCACTTGATTCCGCGAATCGGCTTCATCAATCGTTGATTCGAGCGCACTCGAATAACCGAAAGTGGAGATAGGAGATTACACTCAACTACCAATTTAGGATGAAAGCACACAGCAATCAAACAAGAAATTTTATTCCAAAAATCAACAACGCTTCAAATGTACAACACACTCCCTATTTATTGCATTTTACAACCGGCTCCTTAAGTCGTACACGACTTACGACTCAACATAGGTCGTTAACGACTTAAAATACAAGACACAACTCAACCCAACACTAGCCCGCGACTTACAGTACTTCACAACCTAACAACACTAACGACTCAACTAATGCCAGTTACAACATGTAGCGACCTGGCAGTTACCAACGACTCAACTGATTACAACACACACTGTACAATATAGCGACTCAAGACACAACGACTTAAAATGAAACGACTTAACTCTTCAGTGACTTATCCTGGGTCGGTAGGTCATGTGAACGACCTAAAGAAGCGGCATTAGGAATTCTTCGGGTGACCTATGTGTTAGGTCGTAGACGACCTACAGATACTGAGCGACTTATGACTTCGTTAGGTCGTGGCTCTTTTAGGTCGTAACTCGCAACTTCGTTAAGTCGTGTACTCAGTGCAACTCCCATCTCTTGTTCTTGGTTAGGTCGTGGGTCTTTTAGGTCGTGACTCGTGAGATTTTTAGGTCGTGTACTCAGCGCAACTTTCCCCTCTGGCCTCCAGTTAGGTCGGGAACGACCTAAACTTTCCTCCTTAGGTCGTGGACGACCTATGTTTTCTCCTTCTGGGTTCCAGATAGGTCGGAAGCGACTCAAATCTTCCTCCTTAGGTCATGGGCGACCTAAGTCTTCACCTTGCTTAGGTCGTGAATGACTTATGCCTTGGAAAATGACAGCTTGCAATTCTTCGACCCTGGTCTGAGCTGCATCATCCTCCCCTGGTTGACAGAAATTTGACCTCAAATTTTCACCATCGTCTTCTACAACAAGTTCAGCTCCATGGTACGGAATTAAATATTTGACGTTGAATACATCAGAAGTATGAACATCTTCCGGTAACTTCAATTGATATGCATTCTCATTGATTTTTTTTTAGAATTTCAACTGGACCAATTTTCCGCGCCTTCAATTTATTGTACGTTCCCACCGGAAAACGATCTTTTGTCAACACTGCGTAAACCAAATCACCTTCGTTAAATCCAACACTTCGTCGCTTTAGATCTGCAGTTCACTTATACTTCTCATTTGTCTTCTCCAATCGTTCCTGAACGATTCTATGACACTCCTTCAAAGCATTAACAAAATCAGTAGCTCGTTTAACGGTCCCCTTTGGTTGTGGCACTACCATTAAATCCAACGGCCCCTTTGGTAAGTTTGAATAAACAATCTGAAATGGGCTGAATCTCGTACTACGATTCACTGCATGATTATGAGCAAACTCTGCTTGGCATAACTTCATGTCCCAACTCTTCAGGTTGTCCTTCACAAGACATCGCAACAAATTTCCCAATGATATGTTAACAACTTATGTTTGTCCATCTGTTTGCGGATGATAAGCGCTGCTAAAGTTTAACTTCGTTCCAACCATCCTCCACAAACTTAACCAAAAGTGACTCAAGAAACGAGTATCCCTATCCGACACAATAGAGTCTGGCAATCCATGAAGTCGATAGATCTCCTTGAAAAACAACTGAGCGACATGAACAGCATCCGCCGTCTTCTTACACGCAATAAAATGTACCATCTTCGAGAAACGATCCACCACAACGTATATCGAGTCATTTCCCCTTTGCGTTCTCGGCAATCCTAATACGAAATCCATACTAACATCCACCCAAGGTTTTGTAGGCACAGGTAAAGGCATATACAACCCCGCATTTGTAGCTGTCCCTTTCAAAACTTGACAAACATGACATCTTTGAACAAACCTTTCAACTTCCTTCCTCATCGGTGGCCAATAGTAGGATTGAGAGATCAACTGCAATGTTCGGTCTCTACCCACATGTCCTTCCTCATGAAGCTCCTTGATGATCTTCATTCTCAAACTGCTCTATGGTATGCATAATCGATTCCCTTTGAATAAGAAACCATCAACCAACACAAATTCATCAGAATTTCCCTCCTTGACTTTCTCAACAAATTTCTTAAAGTAAGGATTCTCCTCAAACAATTCTGGCAATAATTCAAATCCTGTCACTTCAATTTTCATTATCGTTAATAAATGACTCCTCCTGCTCAAAGCATCAGCCACACGATTCGTCACTCCTGACTTATGTTTGACAACAAAAGTAAACTGCTGCAAATAAGCAATCCATGATGCATGTCTCACTGAAATCTTGTCTTGCCCCTGCAAATGCTTCAACGCTTCATTAGTGGTTAAATACTTATACAACTACCATTATAATTGTTGGCACTGCTAACATATTCACAGGCGCCCTTATATGTGACTTCATTAGATTTTTGTAATTGTTTCCTCACTTCGAGACAGTTTCAGTTGCATGTGCTTGTTTTGTTGGACTAAATAGTGCACAATGCACTTTCGTATCCAGTTTACTTTACAGTGCATACATGTTTTACCTTTGTCCCTATCACTCTGTCTGCCTTGTGACTTCATTTCGGCCTTGCTGTTTGAGGTACTGTTGAGACTGCATCTTTTGGCCTGCACATCTATGTGCCTTCTCTGTTTCATTTTGATGCTTTGCTTTACTGCTCGTTCCTGTATCACTATACGGTTTGTAGTTACACATGTTTTCATAGGCACTGCCTATGTATATTCATTTGTCTATGCTTGCATTGCTCATTTTGATGCTTTGACTTTACCATCACCTGACTTGTGCCTTGCTTTCATGTTCATTGAACATAAGTTACTGCTTCATTTCATGCAGTTGTACTTAGTGCACTGTTGTTATTGTGTTTTGGATTTTGAGCATTTTTGAGTTGTTCCTTTCGGCTGTTGCATTTGAGTTTAGTTGCCTTTGTTTCCAATTTTGGGTATACGTGAATACCATTTTAAACTGCCAGCCTACCTGCCCTGTGCAGTTGCAATCTGGTCATGTTAGCATTATGCATTCTCTATTGCATACATGCTGAGTTCGTATAAATTGTCACTTCCATACTATGTTGTGTTTGCATTTACTTGCATTCACTCCAGATGTTGTTGACTTCCTTTGAGTATATTGATACATATTAATAACATTGCATCATTGAGTTGAAGCTTGCACTTTTGTGTTTCCAGTATGGTAGTAGTATATTTTTGCTGTGCCTTTGGATACCTGTGGTGACTGCATTCTTGTTGCAGTTTGCCCTTGAGTCCAAGTAGTGGCCGCAGTTTCATTTTTATGAAAATTTTACACTTGTTGAAGTGTGCAATAATAAGTTGTTTGGGAATTTGTTTTCTTGAATTTACTTGAGTATATGCAAAACAATTGCATTTCGACCTTGCCATGTTGCATGGGTTTTGGTGTTGCATCTACGTTGAGCCACTGACTTGACCTTTTGCACTTGATTGAACTTTGATTGCTGATAGTATTTTCTGTTGTGATGATTTCACATGTTGTGTGGCGAGGCAGTGCACACAAGCGTGAACTGCAGCCACACAGTATCGACATTTTGAATTGATATTTGAACCTTCATTGATTTTGGTTCGTTGACCTTTTGAGTACATCATCACGATAGTGGCAAGGCAGTGCACGCAAGCGTGAACTGCAGCCACACGATATTGATTTTTATTGATATACTATTTTGTTTTGATTTATGATCTTTTGCATATTTCATTACGGTAGTGGCGAGGCAGTGCACGCAAGCGTGAACTGCAGCCACATAGAGTTAACATTTTAAATGTGGCGAGGCCGTGCACGTGTGCGTGTACTGCAGCCCTACTTGACTTGATGTTTTAAATGATGTTTTCTATTGATGGAAATTTATTTTATGTTGCCTATTCAATATATTTTGAATCGCATTTTGATGATTTTGTAGTTAATTGCCGTTTTGGCAATTCTGTTGTTTTCTAAATTATCTTCATTTAAAAATCCCTTCATCTATCTTCATTGATAATTTGAATCTACTGATTTGTTGTCTAACACTGTTAAGTGTTATATTTACCGTTATCCGATTTCTTGTTAAAGGATCGGATAGGTAAATTTATATTTGACTGTCGTCTAATTGTTAATTGATTATTATTGCCTCTATACATTAATAATTGAGTTTGAATTAGACTGACCTATGTATTATTTTCTTTTGAACGTAATACTCGGGTCAGACCCAGTATTTTACAGCTTGAAGATTTTGGGGCAGCGAAGTTAGAGAGAGTTGGGGAAATCGCCTCACTTTAGCTTTTCGGGGATTTATTTTTGTACTTAAAGAAATATTCCGCTGTATAAATTTAATTCATTGTATAAACTCTGATATATGTACAAAAAATTCATTATGTGAAATATAATTATTCTGTGTTTCTGTGGCTGATTCTGTTTAAACTCTATAAACTGAATAACAATCCGTCATTTTGAACGTTTCAAGTTGGTTTAATTACCAACTGGGGGCGGTTAGAAGGGCGGGTCGTTACAAAAAATGGTATCAGAGCTTTGGTTTATACAAAGCTCAGTTTATGATGTTTAATATGAATAGTTACTAGAATCACTTTAAAGAAAACATTTTTCAAATATAAAGAAGTATAAGATTGTTTTCTTTGAAAATAAAAGGTATTTTGAAAATTCAAATTTTTTCGGAAATTCCCCTCTCTAAATTTAGGTTCGCGATAGTTTCTCTGCGATAAGGTCTCCTTAGATTTGAGTCCCGATCGTTCGAAAAACCCATTATCGAATTGCTGAGATTTATGAAAAATAAAATATAAGTTAAGTGAATTAGTGAATTAGTTTAAATCCAATATTTTGAATATCTCCAAAGTAATAATTGGGAGATAAAATGACATGTCAATTTAGTATAACCAAGAGGATCATTGAACTATAACTTGGGAATTTGATTCTGAATTCTTTTGAAAATTGATTTCAAATGTTGTAAAGAACGATTTAGTAAATAAATGGATTATAAGTACTTAACTTATAATATGGACTTTTGATATATAATTGAGTTATATAAATTGAATCGAATTAATAAAGGAGATTATAAATCGAAGTTTTATAAATAGAAATGGAATTTGTAAAGATTGTTTATAAATTCGAAACCAATTGAATTTGATAAATGAAACATAGAAGTTATTAAATGAGATATATTCATGATTTTGGACAGCAAATTATCCTTTAAGTTAAATATTGTGATAATGAAAATTGGTTGGGAATTTTATCCACGATTTTGGACAGTGTATAATCTTTTAAATAAAACGTGTAGAAATGGTGAAATTGGTTAAATAAGTATATTCACGATTTTGGACAGTGAATATATTATTGAATAAAACGGATATGTTTTAGGGAAGTGATATTATGAAATGAAGTTAATCGTTTTAACGATGTTTTAAAATGTATTATGAATCGAATACATAGATTTCAACATTTATTGTTGAAATAGACGTTTTCGAGGAATAAGGAAATGGTGGACTATAACACTGTTGTTATAGTAAATGGTTTCCGAAAGGAAATGATTTATATAGTATTGGGATTTATATATCTATTTCAATTTTGAATCCCTATACTAGTGATTTTGGGTCGTCGTAACGGTGTTTTACGCAACCTTCGTTTTGGTCCAAATAAATGTGTTTAAGAAAATGATTTCTTAAAGAATGAAATATAACTTAATTTCGATTTAAGTATATTGGATATTTTCCAAGTGTTGAAAATAAATGGATTTGTGAATTACTTATTATTAAATAAGTATGGAAATGTTTTCCAATATGAAATGAAAGGTTTGAAATTTTATCTTTTAAAGATAAATTGAAAAAAATGAATATTTGAAATTTGTTTCAAATAGTTAAGTGTGGAAAATTATATATATCTTGTAAAGATGTTTCTGGGAAATTTGAACAATTAGTTCAACTTGAAATTTTTCAGAAAAGATTGAATCTTGAGTTAAATTGAGTTTAACTTCGACACCAAAAACAAATATAAGTTGAGCTTTGAATTTTGGATAGTCGATTTGGATTGTATGTCTAACATTGAGAATTGATGACATAGCAATTGATGTCTATCGATATATAACCTCTAAGCTCATACGTCTCAGGGAAGGGTGTTAAGCTAAAAGAATAAATTCTCCGCCACCACCGATATATGTTTAATAGCATTCATTTATTCAAATACTTATCATTGTTTTAAAATAATTGTGTGGTAAATTTATTTAAACCACATTTGAAATAAATTAACTATTGCTGCTAACTTATATTGATATTTCTGTTCTGATTGTGATGCTGTGTTATATAAATTGCCATGTACTGCATTGTGATTATGATTCGTTCTGTATTGATGTGAAAACCCTGTTGCCCGTAAAACGGCATTTAAACTTCGATGCGACAGGGAAACGGATTTCAGTTGTTATCCGAAACCCACATCGAACCTGTGAATATTTGTGAATGACATCCACATGTTTTAAAATTTGACACTCACTATTCGAATTAGCCGAGAAAGGAATTCTGTGTCGTATAACCCATTTCGAATATGTGATTCTACGTTATGGATAGCATTTGAAGACCGGTGTTGAAGACCGGGTATTTGCGAGAGCGATAGGATGACCTGTCGATTGACTCTGCACCGAGTTGCTCCGGTATAGAGTTCTCTATATGTGATGGGGAATCCGATCAGGATTGTGAATATCCGGATTTCAAGGACTTCTTTGGAAGTGCCTTCGGTTCTGTTCGAACCCAGAACAGACTTGTATGGATTGTGTGTCTGACATTACAAATTGAGATATAAAAGCGGATTTCTTTCAAATATATTTCTGTTGGTGGCGGAGAATTTATTCTCTTAGCTTAACACCCTTCTCTGAGACGTACGAGCTTAGAGGTTATGTAGTTGAAGGTTATCAGCGATATATTCCCAATTTGGTAATGTGACATGCTGAGTGTTGCTGTGAAATGATCATTGTTTGATCATTTGTGATATGATCATTTGTTTGATCACTTATCTTTGTGTTCATTTCTATGATCATTTGTTGACCCAAAGCACAGCTTTTGTATAAAGCGTGGCTTTGTGGACGAGACTTCTTCGGACCTCACACCCCAGAATGGTCGAAACAGGAATGATGCAGCAAGGTTATTGGGGGTAGCACTAAATTGGGAATATTTAATTAATTTTAAATATTTGAAGGATGGTTATTTTTAAATAACAATTTTCTTTTCTTTAAAATAAAAAGGAATAAAATTTTAATCAATACAAAATAAATAAAGAAATACACATAGTTAAAAATTCAAACAACAAAATTTACAAAACAAAGTAAAGAAAATAATTATACAAAACAAATTGAGTTTAAAATGAAAAAAAATATATAAAAATAAACATAAAATAAAGAAAAAAAATCCAACTGCCTTACCTTTATCAGCTGCAAACACGCCTTTGTTTCAGCCTTAATCTATGCCTTCCATCACGCAAAAATCACGTCTCCTTTCCCTTTTATATTCGAAACCCTACCCTCTTCTTTTCATCAGAAAAAAAACATACGAAGAAATAATGGCGGCCTAAAATCGTTCGTCCCTCTCTTCAACAATTAGGGCTTTTCGAAATAGTGGGCTTCGACTTCAATTTTGCTCGACACCTCCTTCGCCTCGTCGCGGCTGCCCCAATTCGTTTGCAAAGGTGAGTAATTATTATTACTACTCACATCTAATTCATGCTCAAGTGTAATTAGGTTTGATTTTTGTTGATTTCTGGCTCATTCAAATTGGGGATTTTTGTAGTTTGTTTAATTGTGGTTCGAAGTTATTGATTTTTCTTTTGTTTTCAATTCACTCACGGTTTCGATTTTTAGTCGATTTCGTGTTTGCTAATTTGTGTAAACGTTGATGATTTCACTGACCGATTTAAATTTGTTTTTTTCATGCTACTTGATTTCATGCTACTTGCTAGTGACTTTTGTTGTATGCTCACCCCAATAGCATACTTCACCTGTTCGATTCCTACTTGCTGCTCCATGACTCCCATCAGTCGAAGCCATTTTGATTTCGGCCCTGTCTTGATTTTGTGATAATGTTAGATCACATGTTGTTGTGGCTGTAAAGTTGCAGTCTTTAACTCGTAGCATTTGCTGTTGCATAATTTGAAGTCTGTAGTTTTCCCTTTTTTTGTGTTGTTGTCTCGGGTTTATATTGTAACTGTTAGCATTGAGACAAATTTGCATTTGTGTCAACTGTGGTTATTGGACTTGCACTTGATTCATTGCTTAAAGTCACTTATGCATGCTCTTTAGTATCTCTGAACCTTTACTCAAGTTCGATGTGTGCACTGACATGAGTTCTAGCCATTTTAATTTGAAGCTTTGTCGCTGATGTTGGCTTGCATTGTTCATTTCTCAGTTGCATTCATTAGTGGTTAAATACTTATACAACTGCGATTATAATTGTTGGCACTGCTAACATATTCACAGGCGCCCTTATATGTGACTTCATTAGATTTTTGTAATTGTTTCCTCACTTCGAGACAGTTTCAGTTGCATGTGCTTGTTTTGTTGGACTAAATAGTGCACAATGCACTTTCGTATCCAGTTTACTTTACAGTGCATACATGTTTTACCTTTGTCCCTATCACTCTGTCTGCCTTGTGACTTCATTTCGGCCTTGCTGTTTGAGGTACTGTTGAGACTGCATCTTTTGGCCTGCACATCTATGTGCCTTCTCTGTTTCATTTTGATGCTTTGCTTTACTGCTCGTTCCTGTATCACTATACGGTTTGTAGTTACACATGTTTTCATAGGCACTGCCTATGTATATTCATTTGTCTATGCTTGCATTGCTCATTTTGATGCTTTGACTTTACCATCACCTGACTTGTGCCTTGCTTTCATGTTCATTGAACATAAGTTACTGCTTCATTTCATGCAGTTGTACTTAGTGCACTGTTGTTATTGTGTTTTGGATTTTGAGCATTTTTGAGTTGTTCCTTTCGGCTGTTGCATTTGAGTTTAGTTGCCTTTGTTTCCAATTTTGGGTATACGTGAATACCATTTTAAACTGCCAGCCTACCTGCCCTGTGCAGTTGCAATCTGGTCATGTTAGCATTATGCATTCTCTATTGCATACATGCTGAGTTCGTATAAATTGTCACTTCCATACTATGTTGTGTTTGCATTTACTTGCATTCACTCCAGATGTTGTTGACTTCCTTTGAGTATATTGATACATATTAATAACATTGCATCATTGAGTTGAAGCTTGCACTTTTGTGTTTCCAGTATGGTAGTAGTATATTTTTGTTGTGCCCTTGGATACCTGTGGTGACTGCATTCTTGTTGCAGTTTGCCCTTGAGTCCAAGTAGTGGCCGCAGTTTCATTTTTATGAAAATTTTACACTTGTTGAAGTGTGCAATAATAAGTTGTTTGGGAATTTGTTTTCTTGAATTTACTTGAGTATATGCAAAACAATTGCATTTCGACCTTGCCATATTGCATGGGTTTTGGTGTTGCATCTACGTTGAGCCACTGACTTGACCTTTTGCACTTGATTGAACTTTGATTGCTGATAGTATTTTCTGTTGTGATGATTTCACATGTTGTGTGGCGAGGCAGTGCACACAAGCGTGAACTGCAGCCACACAGTATCGACATTTTGAATTGATATTTGAACCTTCATTGATTTTGGTTCGTTGACCTTTTGAGTACATCATCACGATAGTGGCAAGGCAGTGCACGCAAGCGTGAACTGCAGCCACACGATATTGATTTTTATTGATATACTATTTTGTTTTGATTTATGATCTTTTGCATATTTCATTACGGTAGTGGCGAGGCAGTGCACGCAAGCGTGAACTGCAGCCACACAGAGTTAACATTTTAAATGTGGCGAGGCCGTGCACGTGTGCGTGTACTGCAGCCCTACTTGACTTGATGTTTTAAATGATGTTTTCTATTGATGGAAATTTACTTTATGTTGCCAATTCAATATATTTTGAATCGCATTTTGATGATTTTGTAGTTAATTGCCGTTTTGGCAATTCTGTTGTTTTCTAAATTATCTTCATTTAAAAATCCCTTCATCTATCTTCATTGATAATTTGAATCTACTGATTTGTTGTTTAACACTGTTAAGTGTTATATTTACCGTTATCCGATTTCTTGTTAAAGGATCGGATAGGTAAATTTATATTTGACTATCGTCTAATTGTTAATTGATTATTATTGCCTCTATGCACTAATAACTGAGTTTGAATTAGACTGACCTGTGTATTATTTTCTTTTGAACGTAATACTCGGGTCAGACCCAGTATTTTACAGCTTGAAGATTTTCGGGCAGCAAAGTTAGAGAGAGTTGGGGAAAACGCTTCGCTTTAGCTCTTCGGGGATTTATTTTTGTACTTAAAGAAATATTCCGCTGTATAAATTTAATTCCTTGTATAAACTCTGATATATGTACAAAAAATTCATTATGTGAAATATAATTATTCTGTGTTTCTGTGGCTGATTCTGTTTATACTCTATAAACTGAATAACAATCCGTCATTTTGAACGTTTCAAGTTGGTTTAATTACCGACTGGGGGCGGTCAGAACTGCGGGTCGTTGCACTCAAGAAGCTTGCACGAACACTAGAAATTTTTTATAAACTTTATGTTTCCATTAAGTTTTAACTATGAAGGTTTTATGAGTTCAGTCGACTGAACAGGAACAGTCGACTGAAACTGGAACAAATTTATACACATGCACAGTTTCAGTCGACTGAATTTCCTGCACAGTCGACTGAATTTGGTCCCGAAAATTTTACTTCATATTTTCAGTTGACTAAATTCCCTGCTCAGTCGACTGAATTTGAACCTGCGAATTTTCTCTGAAAAGACACCTTCTTCCTCCCAAGAGTTGCAACCTTTCATCAATGGAAATGGAAGCATCTCTTGTTTGCAACCTTTGACAACATATGCATCTCTTCTACAAGTATATATACATGATTCTAACATCATTTAATTCACTGAATTCTCTTGCTTTAATCTAACTATTCTCTTGTTTATATTTTCTAGATATTCTCAAAGCAATCACTAATCTATTGCTTGAATCATTGTTTTAGTTTATAACATTTTTTTGATTCATAGCAATTCACATTTCCTAAATCTTCACAAACACATTGCATATTCTCGAGGATAAGATTATAGGAATATTGTACTACATTAGACTCATTAGTGTTGACAAGAACACAACAAGTCAAATATTGTATTTTTGTAATTGAGCTGAAGTCCTCTTTGGTAGTTGAGGCAAGAAATCCCATTCGGTTGTTCGGGTAAGTTGTAAACCTATTCCTCCGGGTGAAGTGAGGGTGTTAGTTAGTGAAATTCCTTAGTGAAGCTTAGGGACTGGACGTAGGACGAGAGGTCCGAACCAGTATAAAATCCTGGTGTCTCCTTGCATTTACCTACTTTATCTACCTAGACTATTCCGTTATTCCATATTACACGATCCTACCGCATAGCCTACTCTTTCAATTGGTATCAGAGCAAGGCCGTCCTATAACCATAACACCGTTATTAGACATATTGATAATATGGAAAATAACGCAAGTACAAGCACAACATCTGCCTATAGTTCTACATTTGCGGAAGGACAATCTACCCAAAGACCTCCTCTATTCAATGGACTAAACTATAACTATTGGGCTACAAGGATGAGGATTTATATGCAAGCAACAAGTTTCAAAGCCTGGAATGCTACTCAAGCAGAGTTCGTTGTACCCACAACCGATTATCCTACATGGACACAAATTCAAAAGAATGCAGCTAGTGCAAATGCCAAAGCTATGAATATGCTATTTTGCGCCCTGGATATAAATGAATTCAACCGTGTTAGCATATGTACTACTGCATATCAGATATGGGAAACACTTAAAGTCATACATGAAGGCACAAACAAAGTTAAACAAACAAAGATTCCATGCTGAAGAATCAATTCCAAAATTTTAGAATGCGACAAAATGAATCCATCAATGACATGTACTCAAGATTTCAAGATATTCATCATGCTCTAATCGGACTAGGAGAAAGATACACGGACTTTGACATTGTGTCTAAAGTTCTAAATTCGCTCACTGATGAATGGGAGAGAAAAGTACTAGCAATCGAGGAAGCAAATGATCTATCTACAATGAAACCAGAAGAATTGATTGGAAATCTTATGTCGTATGAAGTAAATATGCAAGCTAAAAAGGATCAAGCTCAAGAAATAAAGAATGTTGCTTTTCATGCGGAAAAGGAAGAATTAGAGTCTGAAGATGAGGATCTAGCATTTATAGCCAAAAATTTCAAGAAATTGTTAAAGTATAGAAAAGGAAACAAAAACGGATTCAAAAAGAATATCTTGAACAAACCTTCATCCTCAAATATAGAATGCTTCAATTGTCATAAGAAAGGACATATGCAAAAAGATTGTCAAGAACAAATGAAGGAAAATCAGAAAAACTTCAACAACAAAAACAAGAAGGATAAATTCAAAAAGAAGGCAGTTTCTGTAACATGGGACGATTCAGATTCATCTTCATCCGAAAATGATAGTGATAGCGACAATGAACAGGCAAATGTATGCTTCATGGCTCAAGAATCTGAGGTAAATAATTTAACTTTCGACGATTTAATTGAAGTAAACACTGAACTTTGAGCATAATAAAAACTCTTAAAAAGAAACTCAAAGAAACTCGTGAAAATCAAAACAAAGCTAAATTTGAAAGAGATATGTTAAAAGATGAAAAGAAAATCTTACAAGAAGAACTTGAAAAAGTTCAAGAATCTCATTCAAATTCGGAAACTCAATTATCACTTTTAAGTCAAGAAACTGAAACTTAAAAAACAAAGAATGATATAATTGCTTCTGAAAATCATGAGTTAAAAACTAAGATTAAACAAGTTGAGTTAGAAAATAATAGTCTTCAAGCTAGATTAGATAACATTACTAAAAATGTTTCTAACTTTAACAAAGGAAGAGAAAATTTATCTAAGATTTTAGAAAATTCTCAATCCTCTTCAAGTAAACATGGATTAGGATATAAAAAGGAGTCAAAAATTCCTAAAAAGAAAGATAAAAATTTTAAGAGGAATATGGATTCAAAACAACAAATATTGCCAAGGAAAACTATTAAAACTAAAGTAGAAAACAAAGTAGTTAAAATTTGGGTACCAAAAACTAACAATGTATTAATAAGAAATAAATATATTAAAACATTTGTGAATAGTGTTCATCATAATGAAAACTATATTTATAAAAAGGATACTAAACCAAATTGGGTTTGGTTTTCTAAACTCTAACTTTTTAGGACCTTATTAAAAGGTGGGTACCAATAATTTCATATTTATTTTCAGGTCCCACTCAAAAAGAAGAAATGGATATTAGACAGTGGTTGTTCAAAACACATGACCGGAGACAAGGATATGCTTACTAACATCACTTACTTTGATGGTGGCTCGGTTACCTTCGGAGACAATTCAAAAGGGTATATCATTGGCAAAGGAGATGTGAACAATTACGGTACATCAAAATTACCTTTTATAACAAATGTTTCATTAGTTGAAAATTTAAAACATAATCTACTTAGCATAAGTCAACTGTATGACAAGGTTTTAAAATAACTTTCTTGAATAATAAATGTAGTATTTTTGATCAAAACCAAAATCTTATTTTTGAAGGAAATAGAGATAGAAATATTTATGTTTTAAATATGAATATTAATCATAATTCAAGTATGCGTTTACTTGCCAAAGATAATGATCCTTGGCTATGGCACAAAAGATTTTGTCATATAAATTTTAAAACCATTAGAAAACTCTCTAAAAATGAATTAGTAAGAGGTTTACCCAAAATAAACTTTAAAATAAAAAATCTTTGTGATGATTGTCAAAAAGGAAAATTAACGAAATCATCTTTCAAATCTAAGAAAAATATTTCGACTTTACAACCATTAGAATTACTACATATGGATTTATTTGGACCAACACAAATTCAATCCATTAATCATAATCGATACGTATTTGTAATAGTTGATGATTTTTCAAGATATACGTGGACTATTTTTATGAAAAATAAAAGTGACACTTTTGAGCATTTTAAAACATTTGTCAAAAGAATTCAAAACACTAAAGATTTGAAAATAAAAAATATTCGAAGCGATCATGGAGGCAAATTCGAAAATGAAGTTTTTGAAACTTTTTGTAAAAAGAAAGGAATAAATCATAATTTTTCTTTTCCTAGAACTCCTCAACAAAATGGAGTTGTAGAAAGAAAGAATAGAACACTACAAGAATGCGCAAGAACATTACTAAATGGATGTTCTCTACCAAAACATTTTTGGGCAGAATCCGTTGCTACTGCATGTTATGTATTAAATAGAATATCAATTAGGCCATTAACTAAAAATTCTTATTAAAATATAACCGTTATTTGTTTAGTAAAATTTTATTATAAATAAACTCTTAAAATTATTTTAATTTTCATCTTGATTTTACGAATAAAATCTTAATTCAATATAATGTCATCCAACAACTCCTTCTCTCCAATCAATATCGCCTCGTCAGTTGATAACACTCCAACTTCGCCAAAACTTCCCACACCAACACCAGCACATGAGCCAGTTTACAAATGGGAAAACTATCGTACTGGTTTCACACCAGAATCTAAAAAGGCGAAATGCGGACTCTTTATTTCACCTGACACAAAAAGAAAGATTGATGAAATTCATCACTTTCAACAACAACAGATAGATCTTCAACGAGAGCTATACTTCGAGCAAAAAGTTATGGCAAGACGTTTGAGCTTTCTAGAACAAATCGGTTTACGCTTCTGTGGATCAAAGAAGAACGAAGTGGCTGAACCCCTACCTCGCCCTGTTAGCCCACTTGATCCATCTTCATCTTATAGTACACCAGTCGATCCTATGAATCCTTGGACGTCTCCTAAAACTCCTCAATATAGTCCGAATTTATAGGATATAAATTACATGAAGAATGAAGGAAAAAAGTCTCCAAGTCCATCCCCAAAGAAATAGTTAAATTTTGAAATATTTGTATGTTGTTACATCAATATTTTTGTAACTATTTCTTTAAATAAATTGTTTAATTTCAAAAATTAACTGAAACAACAAAAATGCATGTTTCAGTCGACTGAATGCCCCTGCTTAGTCGACTGAAAATATGACAGAAAACAATATATACAAAGTTCAGTCAACTGGAACCATCTGCACAGTCGACTAAAAATTCAACAGAAAATTTCAGCACAAATTTCAGTCAACTAAATGTACTGTTCAGTCGACTGCATCTATCATAGAAATTTTCGGCCTTTGATTCAGTCGACCGAACAGAACATTCAGTCGACTGAACGCCACTTCCCAGGCAAAATTTTCCCTTTTAACCACCAGATTTTACCCTACCAATTCACTTTTTACCTCCTACAAATTTTCTTCCCCAAATCAATTTCGAAACCCTAGCCCCCAAATTCCTCAAAATCAACTAAATTCTCACCCAAATTGCACCAAAAAGATCACGAGCTTCATCTTCTTCATCCTCCGAGCCAATTGATGCTCAAATAGCACAATGGCTTTACGATGCAACCGCTATCACTCGATGGAACAAGATGAAGAATTCCCGAATTTTCGAGCATTCTTTTGTTGATTTTCAAAGTTTTCAAACCTACAACATCCAAGCATTAACAGATCCGGCAGGTTTAACTTCTCTTTTAGTTTTGAAACGAAATGACCATGCCATTAATCATGTAATGGTAAAATTATTTTATGCTAATCTTAATCTTGGACACCAAACTCCAAGAAATCCAAACAATAGTGTTTGGAGTATGGTGTGTGGAAAGAAAGTTTGGTTTTCCTTGGATAGAATAGCACACATTTTAGAGTCTCCAAATGTCGGGAGAAAGTTAGAGGAGATAGAATTCAATCCACACATTCGTGACAACATCAACCATCGATTCATGGATGATAATATCAACTTTAGGGATTTTAAGTCCACCTCTCTTCGACCTATGGCGAGAATCCTCCATAAAGCCCTAACGAGAATGATTACTCCTCGCACGGGCTCGTACAAAATTGTCTACCCAAATAACTATCGAGCTCTATATGCTATTTTTGGCAATATACAAGTTAATTGTGTACAGCTTATTCTTGATGAGTTTCTCACTTTCAACAATGGCAAAATGCGCACTATTTACTTTGGAGAGTACGTCATGCGACTTCTCCTAAATGTCGATACGCCATTACCTGAATCAAAGAATACAATGGTCCATCAAATTAACCATCGGACCATAAGCCTAATGCAACTCCCATCTCGACCTCCTCGCATAATATCACTCGCCGAATGGGAAGCAAGGCATCAAGAACAACAACAACAACAACAACCACCTCCTCAACCTCGCCACGAAGAACATCTCGAGCAAGATGATGAAATTCGTCTTGTTGACCCAAGCTTCACTACCAACCAATCCTTGGGGATATTGTCAAGAAATCAACAAATTCTTGACACTCGTCTTAAAAAGGTAGATCATAAGCTCGACAAAATCAAAGGATTCTTCAACAAGCTTTGGGATGCAATCTCGTGCTCAAGCACCACTACTGCGTCAACATCTCGCGGCAAACGTCCGACACCTACGTTTACATGGACGACATCCGAAGAGCATACAAGTAGCAGCGCTAGTGGAGCTAGTTGTGGCCAAGGAGGAAGAGCACATAGACCACCAACAGGAGGACCCGTCATACGTGAACCAACAGGAAGAGAAGGTTCATATGACTGGGATAAGGATGAGTAATTTTGTTGTTTTGATGTGTATTTTTTCTAATGGCTTGTATAAATAGCCATTTTTTGCTTGTCTGTCACAACATTTTTTCTCTTAATTCATGCTTATGAAAATATTCTCTATGCTTCAGTGATTGTTTTGATAAATTATTATTGCTGTTAGTTCTTCCTTTTTGTCGATGACAAAGGGGGAGAAAAATCTATGATACTAACTTTGTTTTGTAGGAAAGATAGTGCATACATTCAGCGGGAGAACATAAGAAAAACGTCTAGAATAAATCAGTATTGTCATCAATCAAAAAGGGGGAGAATGTTGATACGCGAAGATTTTGATCAATGACAATGTGCTTTAAAGAAATATATGCAAATGCTAAAGGAAGATAGATGAAGACCAAACAAACTTAAAGTATGTTTTTACATGTGTCTTAGTCTAGATATATTGTTAAAATCTATCCTCAAGAAGCTTGCACGATATATGCAAATGCTAAAGGAAGATAGATGAAGACCAATCAAACTTAAAGTATGTTTTTACATGTGTCTTAGTCTAGATATATTGTTAAAATCTATCCTCAAGAAGCTTGCACGAACACTAGAAAAATTTTATAAACTTCATGTTTCCATTAAGTTTTAACTATTAAGGTTTTATGAATTTAGTCGACTGAAACTGGAACAAATTTATACACATGCACAGTTTCAATCGACTGAATTTCCTGCACAGTCGACTGAATTTGGTCTCGAAAATTTTACTTCATATTTTCAGTTGACTGAATTCCCTGCTCAGTCGACTGAATTTGAACCTGCGAATTTTCTCTGAAAAGACACCTTCTTCCTCCCAAGAGTTGCAACCTTTCATCAATGGAAATGGAAGCATCTCTTGTTTGCAACCTTTGACAACATATGCATCTCTTCTACAAGTATATATACATGATTCTAACATCATTTAATTCACTGAATTCTCTTGCTTTAATCTAACTATTCTCTTGTTCATATTTTCTAGATATTCTCAAAGCAATCACTAATCTATTGCTTGAATCATTGTTTTTATTTATAACATTCTTTTGATTCATAGCAATTCACATTTCCTAAATCTTCACAAACACATCGCATATTCTCGAGGATAAGATTATAGGAATATTGTACTACATTAGACTCAGTAGTGTTGACAAGAACACAACAAGTCAAATATTGTATTTTTGTAATTGAGTTGAAGTCCTCTTCGGTAGTTGAGGCAAGAAATCCCGTTCGGTTGTTCGGGTAAGTTGTAAACCTATTCCTCCGGGTGAAGTGAGGGTGTTAGTTAGTGAAATTCCTAAGTGAAGCTTAGGGACTGGACGTAGGACGAGAGGTCCGAACCAGTATAAAATCCTGGTGTCTCCTTACATTTACCTACTTTATCTACCAAGACTATTCTGTTATTCCATATTACATGATCCTACCGCATAGCCTACTCTTTGACATATATCAAAATAGGTGTTTTAAATTATTCTAAATGCGATAAAAAAGGTTCGGGTTCAAATCGCGTCGTATAAAGAAGTTATGCTCAAATCAATATTTTTCAAATTGATTTCAATTGATTTCAGTTTCATAAATTTCAAGGCGTTTCGAGTCCGTACGATCAAACGACAAGCTCAATCGCTACGAAACTTGAAATCCTACAATAATTCACCGTTACGGATCCAATGAAACTGGTTTCGTTGAAATCCGAGTCAGTGGCCAAAATGGTTATTTTTATATTAATTAAATAAATTTCCAATTAATTGATTAAATCAAATTTCAAATTCCAATTCTAAAATTGAAAATTTTATCACCTTTATATTTCTTAATCATTTACCCAAATTTTAAACAAATTTATATATTAATTTAAAGTTGACAAATTTATAATTTCCGTACTAACCTTAATTTATTGAATTCAGGATTTATAAGAAAATTCCCAATAATTCCATATAATTGTATAAATTAACAATTACTCCATTCATTATTGTCACGGATGAAATTCACCTTGGATCATTGTTTATTACATCATTATCCTCAAATTTCATCTTAATTTCAATAACGTAATATTTAAACTTTTAATTTCATTTATTTTGCAATAACTTCACTTATTGAATTTTATACTTCAATTACATTAATAAATCTTGCTTTCTATACCTTAAATCAACCAATAGTCGTATTGTTAGGTCTATTATTATCAAAAGGGTCCAATTTACATTGGTTTGTAGTTATTGCATTAACATTCTCAAATTTCCTCTAAATTTTCATTAACATAGTTTTTAGTTACGTTTTATTCCAATGGATATAAAACTAATTCAATAGATGAAACAAATGGGTAAACAATTAATGATAATCACCAATTTGCCTAATTCAGTCTCATTCTTATATATTTCATCTCATAACATTTATTGCTTCATTCCCCTTTCTATTCATATAAGGATTCATCCATAAAATTTTCATTTACTTATTTTACAAATTTTACTTTTATTTATTGGTTCAATGTTTATTTCAAAATTTTCATTTATTACTCCCAAATATTCATTTTCATTTATAATTGTCATGTCAGTTTCTTCTTTTATTGCATTATATATTTATTCATTCCTTTATTATTACATAACCTCATTTATTATCATTCACTTATTTATAGTAATTATGCTTAATCAAATTTCTTAGCCTCCTAATTGTTTACTTAAGTTTCTAACCATTTATTTATAATGCTTCCCTTCCTATTATATTCTATTAGAAGCAATTTCAATTATACCTATGATTATAATACAAGAACAACAAATTCTTATTTATTAAAGAATTCCATCAAATACCTCATTTGAACTTAGTTCTCAATTCACCAATTACGACCTAAAATATAAATTTACGTTTCTATTAAATTTACTTCCCTCTTCCGTTGCTATATTAATAATCACTGAGTAACGTTTATTATCAATTATAAATATTATAACTGCTTAACGGACATTGATTTTATAAATTTACACTTTATTATGTATTCTTCGTCAGTTAACAAAATTTTGAATTCCTTTCCCAATTTACTAATTTCAATCAATCCTAAATTTATCTTCTATTTAAATTAATAGTTTATGCACAAATTTAGTTAATGCGTTAATTCTTATTAATATAACATTAAGACTCATTTAATTCCAATTGATACACATTTTAATTATTAACCCAAATAAACGGGTAACTTATAACGTGTGTTACCATGACTTTAATTACACCTATGAATTCCCTATTATCAAACAAATGTTACAGTTCTTAAATACTTCTGCTTTCATCTAATTACCATTTAGTATATTATTATGTTTCAATTAACAAATTTCAATAATTCCCCGCACCTTCCCTTTCCATTTATACTTTTATTAAGTTTACATTAATAAATCTTTTCTTCCATTTCTTTAATTCAACAACTTGTTCTATTATGAATACCGTTAACATTATTTTCAAATATCCCCTAATTAATATTAATGTAAACTTTTATTTATTGTTATTGCAATTTATCCAAAATTCAATTTATACAAATTCATCTTTGACTTACTTTATTGCCTAAATTTACATGCAGTTATTTTTAATAAATAAATTATTGCATTGGTTAATCCAATAGTTACTTTCATTTTCTCATTTTATATTTTATAACCAAATGTAACAACTTACACTATTCATAAATGGGATTTTCCTTCAATTGTCAAAATTAAATTTTTATAACCATTACTTAATTACATTCTTAACATTTACTTCAATAGAGGTTATAATTTTTTTTATTTCTTCCCAATTTAGTTACAAAATCTCATTAATTTACCCAATTTTATTTACCAGAATTTACGGGTCGTTACAGAAAATACACTAAAAGGATAAAGAGAAAAGAAACTAATGAGTGTCTTTGAAAATGGGAGATCTATGAATCGAACAGTTTGGATAGTGGAAACAGAAATTTCCACGTTGTTCGACAAGATTTCCATCTTTGTCAAAGCACACTTCTCCAATGCAAATGACTTTGTCATGATCTTCCGCGTGCACTTCTTCCATGTGGATTTCTTCTTCTTCTTCGTTGGCCTCTTGTATTTGATCTGCTGAAGAGTCTTCGTCAATCAAGATTGGGTTAGCATGATTGTCCACTAGAAATTTTTACAAATTTCTAAGGATTTTGCCTAGCCTCTCTTCTTCCTTGGCCATTCAAAGTTGCATTACTTGGATTTAGTCATTAACTGAAGTGC
The DNA here is from genome assembly GCA_030765085.1 of Allium cepa. Classification (NCBI taxonomy): domain Eukaryota; kingdom Viridiplantae; phylum Streptophyta; class Magnoliopsida; order Asparagales; family Amaryllidaceae; genus Allium; species Allium cepa. Next base: position 820,872,663 of record CM060939.1, read on the forward strand.
ATCCTTTAGAGAATCCTCCATTTTCGTCACATGAGCGAGAGTAGTACGTTGAAATGGACCAGAAGTAGGAGAAGGAAACGAAAAGGTAGAATTTTTGTTTGATTTGGAAGAGGAGGCCAATGATTATTTGATTTCAGAGGATAGAACGGAGAGATAATGACACAGCGGATTAAACTCTCGATGCACTAATAGTGCTAAGTTGTCACCAAATGATGCAACAACAACAAAACAACGACGGAACGATACAAAGATAAATCGATGAGTTGATGATACCAGGATAAATGCCCAAATCCGTTGATCTCTCGAGATACCGGATTCTAGCTATCTTTAACACGTTGATCGCGCACGATACCGCATTAGAAGATCTATGATTCTTCGACGTTGATCTCGCGCACGAGATTCCGTGAATCGGCTTCAAGTTCGTTGATTCGAGCACACTCGAATAATCGAAGATGGAGAAAGGAGCTCACACTCAACTTCCAATTTTAAAAAAGGCACAAAGCACTCAACAAAAGTTTATTCCAAATCAACTTACTTTACAAGTGACACACTTCCCTATCTATAGGCAATCACAACACATACCTGCGACTTAGCAACAGCACAAACGACCTACGACCTAACATCACAAGCGACTCACAACCTAAGAACAGCGACATAAGAAAATCCAACACAGGTTACAACAATGCAACCTAACTTTAGCGACATAACAATACAACAGCACACGACTTAACAACATGAAAAGTACAAGTACAACGCAACAACATATGGGTTACACATCCCGCGACTTACAATTTACAACATCCACGCGACTTACGACCTAACTCAACATAGCAATAGGAACATCTTCACGCGACATAAAACTTGAGCGACCTAAAGCAAACAGCGGCATAAGTGGAGTGACATAGAGGAGCGACCTATGGCAAGTGACTTAAGTGAGACTGCGGCATAATTCAAGATATCATGTAGCTCGTAGGTCGTAACTCGTTTAGGTCATAGCTAGGAAGGTCGTAACGACCTAAGGAAATGCGCTCTGGATTGCTTAACTCGCTAGGTTGTAGTTCGCTAGTGAGTGATCTAAGGCTTAGCTCGCATAACTCGTTATTCTGTTGCAATGCTTCATCCTCCCCTTGTATCTTGCTACGCCGTAGTTTGTTAGGTCGCTGATGACTCAAGGCGAGCGACTTAACATAGTGCGCTGCATCATCCTCCCCCGGTTGACAAGAATTTGACCCCGAATTCACACTTTCCTCTTCTTCAAGACGCTTATCCTCATGATAATCAAGTGTCTGACGTTAAAAACATCGGCAGTATGGACATGATCCGGCAACCTTGACTGATAAACATTATCATTGATCTTCTTCAAGATTTCTACTGGATCAATCTTTCGAGCTTTCAATTTGTTGTAAGTTCCAACTGGAAAACGATCTTTCGTCAATGCTGCGTAAACGAAATCACCCTCTTTAAAGTCCACACTCCTTCGCTTCTTATCTGCCAGTTGCTTATACTTCTCATTTGACTTAAGCAATCATTCATGAACAATCCTATGACATTCCTGCAACTCATTCACGAAATCACAAGCTCGTTTAACAACCCCTTTCTGATGTGGAACTGTCGACAAATCCAACGGTCCCTTCGGAATTGCTGAATATACTACCTAAAATGGACTGAATCCAGTACTTCGATTAACGGCATGATTATGTGCGAATTCTGCCTGACACAAGTTCACATCCCAGCTCTTCAAATTATCCTTCACAAGACATCTCAACAAGTTTTCCAAAGATATGTTCACCACTTTCGTTTGCCCATCCGTTTGTGGATGATAGGCGCTACTAAAATTCAGCTTAGTCCCAACCATCTTCCACAGACTCAACCAAAAATGACTTAGAAATCGAGTACACCGGTCAGAAACAATGGTCTCAGGTAGCCCATGTAGTCGATAAACCTCTTTAAAGAACAATTGAGCAACACGGACTACATCGGCGGTCTTTTTACAAGCTATGAAATGTGCCATCCTTGAAAATCTATCCACCACAACATATATAGAATCATTCCTTCGTTGAGTTCTTGGCAAACCCAAAACAAAATCCATGCTAACATCAACCCATGGTCTAGTAGGCACGGGTAACGGCATATACAATCCTGCATTCGTAGCTGTCCCTTTGCAAACTTGACATATGTGACATCTCTGCACAAATCTTTCAAATTCTTTCCTCATGGAAGGCCAAAAATATGATCGAGAAATCAACTGCAAGGTACGATCTCTTCCCACATGACCTTTTTCATGCAATTCCTTCGCAATCTCCATTCGCAAACTGCACTCTGGTATACACAACCGATTTCCTTTGAATAGAAAACCATCTACCAACACATACTCATCCGTCTTCCCTTTCTCGACTTCATCTACAATCTTAGCAAAGTAAGGATCCTCAAAAACCAATTTTGAAAATACATCAAACCCCATCACCTCAACTCTCATCGTTGTCAACAAATGTTTTCTTCTACTCAATGCATCTGCCACACGATCTGTAACTTCCGACTTATGCTTTACAACAAATGTAAACTGTTGCAAGTATGCGTTCCATGATGCATGCCTAGCTATAATTTTATCCTGCCCTTGCAAATGTTTCAAAGCTTCATGGTCTGTATACAAAACAAATTCTTTATGGAACAAATAATGTCTCCAATACTTCACAGCTTGTACAATAGCATAAAACTCCACATCATAAATATTGTATCTCATATTTGCTCCAGAAAGCTTCTCACTGAAATAAGCAATTGGACGTCCCCTCTGACTCAACACTCCTCCAATTCCAACTTTAGATGCATCTGTATGTAACTCAAATAACAACTGAAAATCTGGCAATACTAGAATTGGTGCTGTCGTTAAAAGTTCCTTGATCTGTTCAAAAGCAGATACTGCCTCTTCCGTCCACGAAAACTGCTTTCCCTTCATACAATCAGTAACAGGAGCCATCACGCTACTGAAAATGTGGAATAAACCTTCGGTAGAATGATGATAAACCATGGAAACTTCTCGCTTCATTTACAGTCCTGGGTTGTGGCCAATCCTTGATTTCTTCAACTTTACCTTCATCCACATGGATACCTTCCTTGGACAACACATGCCCTAAGAACAAAACACTGTGTGTCATGAACATGCACTTCTTTGTTGCCGCGTAAAATTGCTCCTGACGAAGTATCATCAACACTTCCCGTAAGTGTTGTAGATGTTCTTCTGTGCTCCCATTGTATATCAATATATCATCAAAGTATCACCATGAACTTTCCAATAAACGGTCGAACGATCTGATTCATCACTCGCATAAAAGTATTAGGTGCATTCGAAAGACCAAATGGCATGACCAGCCATTCGTACAATCCTTCCCGTGTCTTGAATGCGGTCTTCCATTCATCCCCTGGTCGAATTCGAATCTGATGACACCCACTCTTTAGATCAATCTTTGAAAAGATAGCAGCTCTGCTCAAATGATCTAACAAGTCGTCCAATCTTGGCATCGGAAATCTGTACCTCATTGTAATCTTGTTTAGTGCTCAGCTATCTGTACGCATTCTCTAAGTTCCATCCTTCTTTGGCACTAACAAGGCTTGTATTGCACAAGGACTTAAACTTTTTTGTACGCGTCCTTGTTCAAGTAACTCCTCCACCTGCCTTCTCAACTCTTCGTGCTCCTTTGGACTCATTCTATAATGTGGTCTATGTGATAACACAGCTCCCGGAACAAGATCAATCTGATGTTGTATGTCTCTCAACGGTGGTAACTCTTTTGGTAATTCTTCAGGAAATACATCTTCAAATTCCTTCAACACTGGCTTAACTTCCTCAGGAATTTCAACCGTTTCACTACTTTCACGTCCAATCAACAGAAATACTTCAGGCCCATCCTCTACTTCTTTGACAAACTCCTTCAAAGATAACAGAGTCTTTAGTTCCTCGATTTCCTCCAACTTGCTTTCACTTTGTTGTTGCTTTTTAGGAACTAAAGTGATTCTAGTGCCATTGAACATGAAACTATAGCAGTTAGTTCTACCATCGTGTCGCACGACTCTATCGAATTGCCACAGTCTTCCCAACAACAAATGACATACATCCATATCTACCACGTCACACCAAATTTCATCCTTATACTTCTTTCCGATGGAAAAAGTTACACAAGCTCTTTGACTAACCTTCACTTCCCCGCCTTTCCTCAACCAAGCTAACTTGTAGGGTTTGGGATGCTTCTCTGTCTTTAACGCTAACTTCTTTACAGCTTCTGTGGAGATGATGTTATCAAAACTTCCTGCATCGATAACAAACTTACAAACCCTTCCCAAAATAGTGCACATCGACTGAAAAATATTACTCCTCAACCAATTAGTCTCCTCTTCCTACTTTGGCGTCAAGCAAGATCTCCTCATCATTAAAGAATATCCTTCGTATCCCATCAATAATTCTTCTTCCTCCTCAACTTGTTGTGAATTGGAACATTCTATTTCTGCATCCTTATCCTCAACCTCAGCAACCATTGCTCGCTTCTTAGGCCTTGGGCATTCATTGCTCTTTTGACCAAACTCCTGACAGTTATAACACTTGAAATTGTTGTTGACCTTGGTCTTAGCAACTTCATTGACAACCGGTTCACTAACAGCCTTGGAAACATTAGTATTGCTACTAGCCCATTTCATCTGATTGATCGAACTTGTAATCGCACCACCTCCTCTTCTACCTTGCTTCTCCTAAGCTAGAGCCTTCTGGTGTGCTTCAGCAACGGATCTTGGATCAAACATATTAACCATGTCCTGAATTTGCATTCTCAATCCTCCAACAAATCTAGATGTCAACTGTTCCTCCGTTTCCATGATATCGTTTCTAGCAATCAGCTGATAAAACTCATCTGCATAATCATTTACTGACTTTGTCCCTTGTCTCAAATTCTGTAAGTGCTGATACATAAGAGGCTGATAATTATAAGGCAAGAAAGTAGCCTTCATCAACTTCTTCATTTTTTCCCATGAAACAATCTTCGACTTTCCCATTCTTTCCCGTATAAGTTTAGTTTGTTGCCACCATGCCATAACTCTTCCCCTCAATCGTGTAGCAACCAACTTAACTCTACGATGCTCAGGTACTTCCTTGAATTCAAAATTTTCTTCAACATTCGATAACCAATCCAGAAACTCTTCCGCTATCATTCCCCCTTTGAATTCTGGAATCTCTGTTTTCATCCCCGACTCCCATCGATGATCATCTTCTTAATCTAGGTATTGATTTCGCACTTGGCCTCGATTTCAAAAATGAATACTACCTCTATCACCATTCTCCTTAAAATCAGATGTACTTCGATATCGATCTCGACCATCCATATCTCTACGATCATACATATCCCTTCTACCATGTCTTTCATCATCGCGATATGGTTCATTGTCAAAACCCCATGGAGTTCTTCTCTCTTCATTTCGATGCCCATGGTGATCTCGCATTACCGAAACTGATGATTCTCTTCTATCTCGATAAGATTGTGGTGACACCCTCCTCGCTTCCGCAACCGATGGCGAAACTCTGTTTCCTCCATGGTTCGAGACTGGAGACCCTCTCCCTCGACTTTGATTCATGTCGTTCATCAATTTCTCCAACTTCCCAATACCTTCATTGAACTTCTCATTGATACGATGTTCCATTTTCTCAGCTTCTTCTCTTCGATACACATCCCCAACATTTTGAAATCGATTAGCACGTCTCGGAGGCATGATCAACAAACAATCTCCAAACTAACTTGAATTCGGATTCAACTTACAAAATTGATGCACGGCTCCAACTTCTAGCTCTCGGCTTTAACTCGGCTTTAACTAACTTTTACTCGGCCTTAACTCCAATACTTCCTCTTGGCTCCACAGGCTCGACTTGGCTATGATGGGCTAAGTTTAAGCTCTGATACCAAATTGAAGCAGCGTATTAAACTCTCGATGCACTAATAGTGCTAAATTGTCACCAAATGATGCAACAACAACAAAACAACGATGGAATGATACAAAGATAAATCGATGAGTTGATGATACCCAGGATAAATGCCCAAATCCGTTGATCTCTCGAGATATCGGATTCTAGCTATCTTTAACACGTTGATCGCGCACGATACCGCGTTAGAAGATCTACGATTCTTCGACGTTGATCGCGCGTGAGATTCCGTGAATCGGCTTCAAGTTCGTTGATTCGAGCGTATTCGAATAACCGAAGATGGAGAAAGGAGCTCACGCTCAACTTTCAATTTTAAAAGAGGCACAAAGCGCTCAACAAAAGTTTATTCCAAATCAACTTACTTTACAAGTGACACACTTCCCTATTTATAGGCAATCACAACACATACCTGCGACTTAGCAACAGCACAAACGACCTACGACCTAACATCACAAGCGATTCACGACCTAAGAACAACGACATAAGAAAATCCAACACAGGTTACAATAATGCGACCTAACTTTAGCGACATAACAATACAACAGCACACGACTTAACAACATGACAAGTACAAGTTACGACACAACAGCATACGGGTTACACATCCCGCGACTTACAATTTACAACACCCACGCGACATACGACCTAACTCAACACAGCAACAGGAACATCTTCACGTGACATAAAACTTGAGCGACCTAAAGCAAAAAGCGGCATAAGTGGAGCGACATAGAGGAGCGACCTATGGCAAGCGACTTAAGTGAGACTACGGCATAACTCAAGATAACATGTAGCTCGTAGGTTGTAGCTCGTTTAGGTCGTAGCTCGGAAGGTTGTAACAACCTAAGGAAATGCACTCTGGATTGCTTAACTAGCTAGGTTGTAGTTCGCTAGTGAGAGATCTAAGGCCTAGCTCGCATAACTCGTTATTCTGTTGCAATACTTCATCCTCCCCTTGTATCTTGCTACGTCGTAGTTTGTTAGGTCGTTGGCGACTCAAGGCGAGCGACTTAACACAGTGCGCTGCATCAGATAATAGAAAGAATGAATAAAATTTCAAAAATGAGAAGAATATATAGCCAATTATTTTGAATTTTGGTGGGAAAAAATTAAAAATAAAAAACGTTATATGTCGACATGGGTTGGGGGAGTATGTCGACATGGTCCTTTAAATTTTTATTAATTGATTTATTTTGATTTAATTTTTAATTATACTTTGTTATTTATATTTTAGATTTCAGTTATTGAACAAATACCTAATTCTCTTCTTAGTCTAGTAAATATAGATTCATTTAATGGTTTTGTTAATATATCAGCAATTTGATTCTCGGAATTAATATAATCTAGAATAATTACTTCCTTATTTATATTATCTCTAAGAAAATGATGTCTTATATCAATATGTTTAGTTCGAGCATGTTGAGTAGTATTTTTGGATAAATTTATCGCACTAGTATTATCACAATAAATTAGTGATTTTGAGAAATTTAAACCATAATCTTTTAAAGTTTGTTGCATATATATTACTTAAGAACAAGCCAAAGCAGCAGAAATATATTCTGCTTCATTTGTTGATAAAGAAACCGTGTTTTGCTTTTTACTAAACCAGGAAATCAGAGAATGCCCCAAAAAGTGACAAGTTCCACTTGTACTTTTTCGGTCTGATTTACAACCAACATAATCAGCATCATAGTAAGATATTAAGTCAAAAGAATCATTTTTAGGGTAAAATAAGCCATAGTCAGAAACTGTGTAGTTAATGCCCCACTATTACCTCGCTATATCTCATAGCGGATTTATGCTGCTATGATTTTTCCATATAGCCCCAAAATATAGCCTTTCCGCTTTAAGCCCCGCTATATCCCGTTATTCCCGCTATATTCCACTATTTCCACTATATCTTCTTATATAAAATTAAATGAAAAATTGCATTTATACATTATAAAAATTATGAAACTAGTTTATTTGATTTAGTTTTTAATATATTTTCAAAAATGAACATGCTCTAATATTCTACTAAATTTAATTATGTTATATAACAGTTTTATGTTTATTTAAAGTATATTCGCACATGTTTTTATTTAAAATTATTTATGTACTAATTATAATTCAATTTGAATGATAATTTTTCATTTAATTATCATTTATATATTTGTAAAAACATTAAGTACAAGTTTTATATGCCATTTTAGAGTCGTCCGCTATATCTCGCTATATCCCCGCTGTATCCCCGCTATGACTTTTTGCACCTCCACCGCTTTGAATCTACCGAGCGCTTTAACTACACAGGTCAGAAGTGTGTTTAACATAATTTATGAAACGTTTTACGGCTTTTAAGTGGGTCTTTTTAGGTTGGGATTGATATCTTGCACAGAGAAAAACATTATGCATGATATCAGGTCTACTAGCAATAATATAGAGTAGTGATCCAATCATTCCTCTATATAACTTTTGATCTACATCTTTCGGGAGATCTTCTTTACAAAGGTACTCATTGGTTACCATGGGAGTGGATTTTCCACTCGCAGTAGTCAAACCAAATTTATTAATTAGGTCTTTAGCATATTTTTCATGACTAATAAAAATACCATTATCTAATTGTTTTATTTGTAATCCTGGAAAGAAGTTTAATTCACCCATATGACTCATCTCAAACTCTTTTATCATTATTTCAGAAAATTCTTTATTCATTTCAAAGTTAGTTGATCCAAAAATGATATCATCTACGTAAACTTGTACTAGTTGAATATCATTTTTATTTCTTTTAATATAAAGAGTAATATCTACTTTACCAATTTCAAAATTTGATTGTAATAAGTAAGATCTTAGTCTATCATACCAGGCTCTACGAGCTTGTTTTAGACCATATAAAGCTTTCATAAGTTTGCAAACATGATTTGGTAATTTTTCATTTTCAAAAAGTGGTGGTTTTTCAACGTATGCTTCCTCTTTTGCAAATCCATTTAAAAAGGCACTTTTAACATCCATTTGATATAGTTTGAAATTATTATGATTTGTGAAAGCAAGTAGAATCCTAGTGGCTTCTAATCTTGCTACGGGAGCAAAGGTTTCATCAAAATCTATTCCTTCTTTTTGACAAAAACCTTGAGCGACTAATCAGGCTTTATTTCTAACTACCACTCCTTATTCATTCATTTTATTTTTATAAACCCATTTAGTTCCAATTATGGTTTTATTCTCAGGTCTAGGAACAAGTTCCCAAACATCATTCTAGCGAATTGATTTAATTCTTCTTGCACAGCCAAAATTGATGAATCATCGATTGATACTTCTTTTGGATTCTTGGGTTCAATAGTTGATATAAAAGCTACATTACTCTTTTGACTTAGTTGATTTCTAGTTTTAACAGCAGATTGCATATCTCCTAGTATATTTTCAATAGGTGATCTTTTAAAAGTTTAGTCCTTTTATTAGGATGGTTAATTTCATTATAAGTTTCAGTAGGCTCTTGATTTTGAGTGATTAAATCCTCTTCATCATCTGTATCTTCAAAAATTTTGAGATTTTCATCGAACGAAACATGCATTTTTTTCCGATGTTGTTAGTTGTTAAATTAAATACTCTGTACGCTTTACTTTTATTAGAATATCCGATAAAGATACCTTTGTCGGATTTAGGATCAAATTTATCTAAGTTATCTTTGGTATTTAAAATAAAACATTTACTTCCAAAAATTCTAAAATAAGATACTTTAGGTTTCTTTATATGAAGAAGTTCATAAGATGTTTTATCAGTTAAAGGTTTAATTAAAATTCTATTTAAAATATAACAGGCAGTAGCAACTGCTTCTGTCCGAAAATACTTTGGTAATTTACTATCTGAAAGCATGGTTCTCGCACACTCTTGAATCGTCCTATTTTTACGTTCTACTACTTCGTTTTGTTGTGGAGTTCTTGGAAATGAAAAATTGTGAGTTATTCCCTTTTTATTGCAGAATTCTTCAAACTTTTCATTTTCAAATTCACCACCGTGCTCACTACGAATGGTTATAAATTTTAGAGAAAGTAGATTTTGAATCCTTTTTGTAAAGTTCTTAAAACATTCAAAAGTATCACTTTTATGTTTCAAATGTATTGACCATGTAAATCTAGAATAATCATCTACAATTACAAAAACATATTTACTATGATTTATTGATAGAATTTGAGATGGACCAAATAAATAAAGGTGAAGTAATTCAAGAGGCTTTGAAGCTGAAATCATATCTTTTAATTTAAAAGAACTTTTTCTAGTTTTCCTAATTGACATGATCACATAAACTATCTACTTTAAAATTCATTTTATTAAGACCTCTTACTAGATCATGTTTTGACCGTATAGATAAGAGTTTGAAATTCAAATGCCCAAATCTCTTATGCCAAATCCAAAGGTCACTTGTATTTTTCAAAAGACACAAGTTATCATTTGAAACTTTCATACTAAGAATATAAATATTCTTTTTCCTGATTTCTTAACTTTCCTTATGTTTTGGTCCTTAACTTTTTTGTTTTCTTTTGTCTCTCATTTATAGTTCTGACTCATTAATATCTTTTATTAAGTCATCGTCGTAGCACTACCATCACTATTGGTTGATGTAGTTGTGGCAGATTCACCGTTTAAGATACAGATTGACTCGATAAATGTATGAATCATCAAATTTGATCTCAACTTCAAACAAGCTTGACCTAAATAATTTAAGTCCTTCAACTTCTATGAATTGGAGGTCACCACCAACTATTAGGAAGTGGATGCATGCATTGGGGTAGAGATGACTGCAGGACTTGATTATATGTTTTATTTCGACAACAATCTTGATTGAATCATTTAACTATATGTTTTTTTACTGTTAAAGTTTTATGCAATGAAACTTCATATAATGTAGTAGCTTAGAGGACTATTGGAAACATTCAAATTACTTTGTGTCTAATGTTGATCAATTTATTTTTATGTAATGCAATGTTGATAGATAAGGAGTTTTTATTTGTAATTTTAATAGGTTAGGAGTTTTGATTGGTTTGTATGGTGCACATTCACAACAACTTTAGAGTGCATGCTAATCATCTTTGGCTATGCAACTTTTCATGTATAACATAATATCCATGAAGTTGCACCATGTATAATATTGAAAAAACATGTAGGTGTTTAGAGTGTAATTACTTTTGAGACATGTTGGTGATTGGAAAATTAAGCTCAATCTATAGAATGTTGTGTGTGAATTATTAAATCTACGTTGGAATGTGATAATGTATAAATTAGTGCCAGTTCATGTGAAATTGTTGAAATGTACTGGATGAATCCAAAAAACGAGTAATTTGTTGCACTATATCCTTATTTATCAATGCTCTTCGGATATTTTGTACACTAGAATATTTTTCTTTGATCTTTCATATATGGATTGCAGTAAATTTTGGATATCAACTATTAAAACAATAGAATAAAGAGCTCTTGAAAACAATGTTTGTAAACAAAATATTTTACTTTGGATTAAAAACAGTACCGTAAATAAGAATTTTCTTCATACGGGACTTAATATGGTAATTAATTATCGATAATCCTACAATAATACGAAGGTTCAATAATAATTAAACAAATTAATATAGCTACAATCCGTGTGCGAAGCATGGGTTCGCACTAGTTAAAAAGAGATTAGTAATCTTATCTTTGCTTTATCGTTATTCCATCGAACAACCCAAGCATCCCACATGCGTGTGTCCATCTAATCAAGCTTCTTCCTTGCTTTTTTTATGTTTGACATCGTCACGGTAGTTCTTCCTCATTACTCTTATCTAGTAGTTTCTACAAAGGAGAATGTCAACTTCTTACAACTCTACTGCCCCCTACACGTTGAAAAAAATGTAAGTTATACATTTATACTTACTCAGCAAGTTGTACAGTGATTAAATATAATGATATAAAAATTTGCACTTACGATAAAGTCTTACAGATACACTCTATGATGTGAGGTGGGCGTTTAACCCACCAAGGCCAGCAGGCCAGCATGCGGTCTTCCTGCTCATGTAAGCATGCTTGGAAATATAAAGAACAAGCGTTGAAGGCTCCAACTCAAATCCCCTGTGTTAAATATAATACAAACCTTTAATAAATCATTACTAATATATCATACACAAAATATTTATAATGGTGAAATAAATTTAATACTTATCCTTTTGCTTTAGGCTGTAACAAGACTATGGGCGTTATGCCTGCTTTGATGGGCCGTTGCCATCATCTCTCACGGCGGTCCCTTTCCGAGAAGAAGAGGAGGAACTTGAATGGAAAGAACTCCGGTGTTAAAAAAATGACATAATACATGTCGTAGACATATCATTTTATTATGGTAGAATATATCATTTAATTATAAGAAAATATATCATTTTTAATGGGAAAAATTTAACATTAATAATCACATAAATTACCTTATATCAAAATGTACATTATTAATCTGTTCTCCTCATTCTTTGATTCAAACTCGGTCTCATACTTTATATTTTTTCCTCTGTAGTCACAAATGTTTCTACTAAATCATTTGATTCATCATTTACGGTTAATATTATTTCGCTATTTTCCTCAATATATGTCTGATAAGCTTGTTCGTTTGAAGTATTCTTTCCATCAAACATAAATTTTGCCTTTGTTTTAAAAACCGCCGACCAATCTTCTTCATCTCTTTTAACAGATGGATATAAAGTGTAATAAACTTGTTGTGCTTGTTTGGCTAGTACAAAAGGATCATGCTTATGATGACTTGAGGTATGCTTTACTTCAATAAGATTATGATCTTTGTGCACGTTGATTCCAAAACTTGGAACTTTGCTAAACCGATTGCGTCTAAACAAAAAATTTCCTCCAGGGTCATGTGAAATATGTTAATTGCAAAACCTGGGTTAGCACGTCGTAAAAATCATTTACATGATTATTTGGATCATCACCACCTTTAACAAATATATCAGTATTGTTAGTTAGGTTTTCTACATCATATTCTTTAGTGTTGAAATTATAACCATTGACGAATAATATTTGATAAGTCTTTACATTTCTTTTTGGTCCCAATGTAAGATTTTTAAATCCTTCATCGACTACACAATTTCTCGAAATATAAACATTAGTCAAAAACCAACCAATGAATTCTTTACTGAGATTGCCGCGTGGATGTTGTAATTCGTAAACATTGCGATTATAGATAGTATATTGCATTATAATCTACACGTGAATATTGAAAAAAAACCGAGAATTATAAATTAATATTACATATCAAATGGTGCAAATTTAGCACAATTAAGAAGAATATATGTATGTGCTACATGGTGATCTCTATAATCTGGCTATAGTTCCATGCATTTTCCAACAGGTCAACATGTTATTTAAAAATATATAACATTTCTTGAGAAAAATCTTGTTCAACGCCTTCATCATTACATGGAACACTTTCAAATGACATGGTCATTGAAATAATGAGAGAAAAAGAATGAAGCTGCTTCTTCGATATATAATTTTCAAATTGAACATTTAGCTCATTCTTTTTTTCTAACTATTTTCTAGATGATTTAATTACTTATTAGAAATTTATTTCAAATTTATTTTTTTATATATGTAATTAAACTAATACTTGACATACTCAATACTAACACGTTTCAAATGGATAAATTCATCCATGTTGTACGGGACCTCGAAGATGTGCTTCGTATGGAAGATGAATAGGTAAATGCTCCATTACATTAAAGAAACTTGAAGGAAATATTTTCTCCAGTCTGTAGAGTAGTACAGAAATTTATACTACAAGTTCAAGTAGACGATCAACTTTTAACGTAGTCAAACAAAGCTCTTTATAAAAGAAACTAAGTTATGTTATAACCGTCCAAAATTTTATTGGTAGCAGTTCTTTGAAACCGATGGGTAAAAAAATTTCCATCATTGACAATCGTGGCTTTTCATCCCACTCAGTTTACTAGTTTTATAGTCGACACATCTATGAAGATTAGAAGAAATCCCTAAGTAAATCTTAATCCTTCCACTCATTTAACAGAACTTTAACTTTGTTATTGACTAATTTATAGCATTCTTTGGGTTTTTTAGTGTCATTTGACTTGATAAAAAGATCAAGATGCTTACGTATTTTTTCTATATCAAGTATTGATTTCAAATCATCCTTAATCTTCTTCTTAACATTCAAAATTGTACTAAACACATTACCAAACAAGTTTTTCTCATTGTGCATCACGTTAATATTATGTTGAAGATGGATATCTTTCCAATAAGGCAACTCCCAAAATATATTTTGTTTGCACTAATTATGAATCGTCAGTTTACTTGGAATTTCAATTTGTACTCCGGTTTCATGTATCTTTGGACAATCCTTTACAAGTTCATATATTCTTTTAGTTCACCAAATCGCTGATGGTTGCATAGTCTCTTGTCTATTAGTTGTAAAATGTTTCTGTCTCTTTTAAAAGAATGAGTAACATGGATAAAACACAGATGACAATCAAATCACGAAATTTTCTTACCATACGGTAAAGAAAATGCAAATGGTTCTTTAATGCAATAAGGACAAGCTAAACGATCTGCCGTACTCTAACCTAAAAGCAGTGCATACACAATAAGTCTATCACAATGAAGCAAACATACCCAAATTCTTTTTTTTGAACTATCATATGTTTCAACTCCTTTATGCCACAGTGTTTTAAATTCTTCAATCAATGGTTATAAACAAACATCGATTCCTTATGCCCGATCATTAGGGCAAGGGACGAAAATAGTGAAAAACATATATAGAGTTTCCATACACATCCATGAAGGCAAATGTAAGGTGTAACGATAATATGCCAAGATGAATATTTAGAACCAACTTGAGAGAATGGTGAAAATCCATCCTCATATATACCAAGTCTAACAATACGGCTCTCCGCTGCAAAAGCAGGACATGTTGTCAAAATGCTTCCATGCTTCTTCATTGGCTGGGTGAGTTAAATTACCTTCTTCCTATATTCTCATATTATGCCATCTCATATGAGGTACGGTTATAGAATGCGCGGTTACAGAATATGCATATAACCTTTAAAGCCAAGAAGTGATGAGTAAGTAATGCATGAGCCTGTATGTAACTTCCTATACCTTTTTTTTCTTGATTTGTATCTTTCCTTGTTACAAATTCTATACTTCCTAAGGTCTATGTTCCCTTTCTAAAACAACATGCAACCATTTAAACATGTATCTATTTTTGATATGGCAAAGAAAAAGCATACATTAGTTTTTTCACTTCATAATGATTTTCATATAATAAATTATCGAGTGGCATATGTCGTTTTGCAGCTTGTACCATAGCTGTAAATTCAGCTTCTGTGAAGTTGTATTTTGATTTCGTCGCAATGTACTCTGCGGTAACTGATAATTAGGTGCATTTTTACTTCCATCCCAAAAGAGTTTCTTACCAGCATCCAATAAATCACATATTTTCTTTGCTTCAATATTTGGTTCTTCTTCGACATTAACATCGTCGTCATCAACTTCAATCTTATGGAACATTGATCGTGCTGCATCTTTAATCATATCTTCTATGAGATTTGCCATGAAAATGTCATTACCCACTTTCTTCTTTGATTGTATAGCATTAGGCAATACAAGTTCTCTATGACGATCCCACACTTTATAATCCCGACATGAAATCGTATTAGCATAAATGAACTGTAACCATATTCGGTACCAAACTCTTCAAGAATTTGCACCTAATACACGGGCAGCGAATTTCTTTCTTGTTTCCATTAGTATTTAAAGTGAATTCAATAAATACGTTTTGAACCTCTCAACTCCTTCGAAGTTGACACATCCAGCTCGGATCAATAAAGTAGGTGCTCATTTTTCCTATTTAAAAAAATATAATAGAAAATCAAAGAAGTATGTATCATTTTATAGTTTGACATTTTGTTTTTCAATTCATTTACATTTTAACGTTTTATTAATTATATAATATATAATTCTTTTTTATTCTAATTTTCAATTCATTTATATATTTTAATTTTCTTTTGACCACAATTCATTTATTAATTAATATATTTATATTTTATGGATTGGCAAAAATTATGAATATAATATTTAAAAAAAATTGTTTATTGTTTTCTACTTTGATGATTGGTCATCCTACTTCCTATTACAAACACAATAGTAGTTACGTTTCGTAAATCATTTCATTTTAAACGTTTCAACAAAATATCGGTAGTACTTCCACTATGTTTCATGTATCATACACAAATGCGTGTGCATAGGAAATAAAAAGGAAGTGCTGTCGAAATTTTGTAAACCATTTGAAATGAAATGATTTACATAATGTAATTACTTTATTGTGTTTGTAACTTCTCCAATACAAGAAAAATTCCGTTAAATATTGTATCAGATGAACACAAGTGTTCATTCTGTGACAAAACGAATATCTATATAATATCATATAAAATACTTGTCAGACAAGGCGAAGAAGTCTCTAAGAGATTAAAAAAAAACACATTATGCACCAATTTGTTTACATATTTCTACTACATATAAATCATAATTTTTTATTTATTATATAACGTATTAGTATTTATACAATAATTTGTTTATATTTATGGTCTATTAATTATATAATTTATTATTACTTTTACTCTTTTTTTATAAAACCATATGTTTTCACATTTAACGAATTATGAATATAATATTATATTCAAAATATAACCACATTATACAATAATTTACCGTATGTCACATTTTAGCAAATTAGGATTTATATGTAATTAAGGGTATAAAGTAGTAAATGATTTGTAAACAACTTATTATTTTCAACATTTTAGGAAACAAATACCGCATATTATGCGCACATACGCTAGTTAACCCAAGTCAGCCCTAAACATTAAATTATGCGCATCTATACTAATTAACGCATATACACGTATACTAAATATACTTTAATTTCCAAATTTAACACTAACAACTGTAATTAGAATTTAAAGTGGTATTATAAACAACCAATGAGATATTATAAACAATCACAATCAGAAACTAACCCTAACTTAGCAAATTAAACATAATTAGGTTTAGTAAAAAAACCCCGATTTGGGATGAAATAATCTTCTATGGCCGTGAAGATTCAAGATTGATGAAGTTCCTATGGTTGGGGATGCGGAGAAGGAGCTGGCGATGTGATTGGGGAGAGAGCTATGGTTTTGGAAGTGGATTAGGGAAATGAGAAAGTGAAAGCTGCTCTCGAGCGGAGTAGATGTATACCTTGTTGTCCAACGACTTTCGACCGTTGGCGGCTATAGTTAGCGATGGCTTTAGAAGGCTTTCGATGGTTAGTTTATATTCTTCACTAAAAAATCGTACTTTTTAAAATAAATTTAATACAAATTAGTTTATTAGAAAATTTTAATTTGTAGAAAAAAATGAATAGTTTATGTTAGCTATCAATGAATATAAAATAATTATTAGTCTCTATAACCTCTTACTTGCCTTTTCAAATTAATTTAAATTTTTTAAATTTAATAGTTACATGATGTTTACAAAATAAATTAATAAAACTAAATGAATCATAAATTTCATCAATTTTTTTGTAATTGGTAGACTGAAACCGGTAGAAAATTATTATCTATGTTCGATTTTAAATACAGTAAGTAATTATCGAATATAATTACATATTCAACAAAAAATATTATCGTCAAAACTAATATAATTAATAAAAAAATTTCATAAATTTGAATAATTGAATAGAAATATCTTTACAAATTCTTAGGATTTTAATTATTACATATTTAGTGAAGTTTCAAACTTACATAACAAATATATATTAATAAAGTAATAAGTTTAAATAAATAAAATGAGTGGCCCTCAAAAGCCATCGGAGGTAACCTGACGGAGCCGTCGGTAGGTTTCGCTAATTACTGTCCTTCTTATAGTGGACACGTAAATGGATCAAAATTAAACCGAGGATAATGCGAGACCGTCGTTGAAGTCTAGTTATTGAGCTTTACATGTATTACATATTAATGTGTTTGAATCTGTAGTCGAAATTAAATTTGAGTTTGCATTGTCAATTTTGAAATATTAACTTAATCATAAAATATTAAATACAATTGCTAAATGGAGATATAAATAATTATTACGGAATATTAATATTAATATTAATTATTAATCATTAATTATTATCTACTACATAATAAAAATTAAACTACATTTATATTATTTCCTACCCTACTTCAAAGGCTTAATCAAAGAACGTAAAAATTCCAACTTTTAATTTAGTTTGTCCACTATTGCACCTTACTGTTAAAACCGCAATGGATAGGTTTATTTTGGAAGTGGACATATACGGCCCATTAATCTCTACCGGCCTATTAATCCTACCTAAAAATAATTGGCAAAGCTAAAACAAACCAAATAAGTAAACATAGACCGGCCCATTAGTCTTTCGGATGGAGATTAGGTTTCGTCATCCCTTATATGTTCCAAAAACGTCTGTTCTCCAGACGCTTCATATCAAAGATTTCTTAATTATTATTTTCTACTCTAATTCCGTGGTTGTCTTCCTGACCGCGAATGAAAATTGGTGAAATGTTGATCCTTTCTCCAGACGATCGACGCTGATTATACTTTGCGCAATTTATTTTCTCCTTGGAGAAATCAAGCCAATTCTTCCGATCCGTTTTCATTCACTGTTTTAATTCATTTCTCGATTATCATTTTACTGTCCTCTGAATTTGTCATTTGCTGATTATTATTTTTTGTTTAATGTATAGTGCCATGATTTGCTTAACTTGTTTTAGTGGTTAGAATTGCTGAGGCGTTATTGATAACAGCATCTACTGGAAATAAACTGAAGCTCATTTAAGATTTTATATTTGCAAATACAGGCAGATGGATTAATTCGGCAAATCAAAGGTTATTTAAGGCAATTTTTGATCTTACAGTGGACCGTATTGCAAGTCATGAGAATGCCCATCACCTGTGGTTGGACAATAATGGATTGTTCGATTCCAAGGTTGGTTTTTTGGTACTGACTAAGATATACCTTTCTGTACAGTATCTATTTAATTCATTGCCTACTTTTGAGGTTATGATTTGCAAATTTCAGTATATAGCTTGTTTGGGGACAAACTTTGTGACCCGTATGACTTGGTTAGAGTAATGCGTCTAGCCTTTATCCAATGTTACCAGGACTTGGGCTAACGGTGGTTAAATATGGACCGTCAATCTTTGCAGTCTGTGGTATTCGAATCGAGGATTGAACCGCTTAACCAAGATCTATCTGTTTATTTGGACTGCGATCAACCTCTCCGTCGTTCTGGGTCATCACCTACAGGTATTGAATTTGATATTTTTAATTTTTTTTTTTGATGTAGTTTGATATTTTATTTTGGGCTTTGGGGGCGTGATACATGAGAGTGAGATGTAACTGCATTTGGATTTTGGATTTGTGACTTTGATTCATTGATATGTTATTACATACTTTATAGGTAATTTCTGTACATCTAGTATCCATTTCCTTCTCGATTTGGTTTTTGAGGCAATGAAGTTTAAAAACCTCTATTTGCAACATGTTCATAACTCAGTTATTATGCTGTGTATAGCAATTTTTACAAGGATTTTTTGAGGTAGCTATGGAAATAACCATTTCGTTTAGTACCAACATTCCTTTTTTTTCGTTTTGATTTATTATTTTTAGAATTAATCCGAATTTTATTGCATCTCCGTCTATTCATGATACTCAAATTATAATTTGTGTACTTTGAAAGTTATGTTGACATTATTTTCAGTAAGTACAGAAAAAATAATTTGATAGAAGTGTATGCCTTTTGCTAATGTGTTTGGATTTGGTTAGATTATTATGCATCTGCCCATGCTTCGCCATTAAATCTAATCTGTTTCAGTTTCTTTATTCTTTCACTAAGGTTCACATATTAGTATTTTTCACCTTAAGTTATAGTTATGTTTGTCAAATCATATTCTATTTAGGTTTACAAAATCCTATGTCTACTATTTTTTTGATAATTAAAGGATGATCATATTTTTAATGAAATGATTGGAAACAACATTTTGTTTCCCGCTATTAATTCACGACTTGTAATACTCTTTATTGAAAATGTTGGTAGGGCACATCGTTTTAACGTTAAAAAAGCAAAAAAACTAACTTTTATTGGTTGCATAAAAAAATATTAACAAACATGAAAGATCTACTGTTGCATATCATGTTAATTTCTAAATGCAAATTTGTTTCCTTAAAGCAACAAGGGTAGTTTTTTTTTTCTTTTTTCCTTTTTTGGTCTAGTTAAAATGCATTTCCTTTTTGGACTACTCAAATCGTTTGTTTTTGTATTAAGCTAGTTTGCATTTGGTTGGTATTTCTGACCGTTTGGTTTATGTGCGGTGGTAAATACAAAGCAAGGTATAATTGTTTAAGGATTAATTGGTGACTTTTATAAATATTATGTTTTTTCGTTGAAATTAAGTATGTTATTTACAATGAGATTAAAATTGCTAATATTGATGTTTTGATAGGTTTCAAAGCTGTTGCAGCAGCAAAGTTAAGGTATTAACTTCTTAATACTACATCATGATGTTACGAAATACAAACTGGGATGCTTATTGCAGCGCACAAAAATAAAACATAAAAAACCACATTCAAGTAAAATTAGGGCAATCAAAATTAACATTAAATTTTTTCCCGTGTAAGTATTGTAAATCTAAAATTGCTTTGCAACCTTATCATTGTACTTTTAACATATCTTTGGGGCTGATTTCAAATTTTTAGTATTTGGTGTTCGTACCGTTCAATTTCAATTACCTAACTTACTGAATATGTAGGAGATATTTCTAGATGTTCGTTTTAAGCCTACAACTCCAACTCATTAGATCTTATAGAGACATAATATTTAACTATAATTGGATGATATAAATTTTACACTATGAATAAATCATATAATTTCCCACTCATTTTTCTAGCTTTTCAAATCATCCAAATTTGAATACATTCTGTTAGATGACTCCTTTTTCCTTTCTTTTTGTAGGATCGATTCACAACTTCTCATCTGATTATAGGAAACTAATCGTGTAGATTAGCAATTAATTACTCATTGATTAACATATGGGTAAATTAATGTTTTTATTTATGGATATCAATCTCTATAGGTTGGAAATTTATTGTAGATAAAAAGGTTGATTGATGAAATAAGGAAATAAATGAGTTAAACAAATTAAAAATACGGGGGACATTTATTAACTATGGATACAGAATTAAATGAAGATATAGAAAATCAAATTTAATGAAATGTAATTAGATTTTCCCTGGATAATGGGAACTAATTAATTGTAAATAAAGGAAATTAGATATGGCTAAATTCGCTTGGAAGTGTATAAAAAGAAAACTTAAAATTTGAACAAAGAGATCTTGTATTAATGGTAATTAAATTTAGTTGTAAATACATATGAAGAAGTTTGGATATTTGAACAAAGAAGATTTTGTACTAGAGACAGTTAAATTTGGTTGTGTGTATATATATAGACAAAATATAAACAGTTAGATTGGAATTTATTTTTATTAAGGTAATAAACCAGGCGAGGAGAGATTGAATTTATGTATGTATATTTAGTTGATCAGATGTAATAAAATATAAATTTTATAAATATGCGCAAACCTAAATTGTAAGAATTATGAATATATAAATATACATATATTCAATGCAATGAATTTATTCCATATATCATTATTATTTACTATATGTGTGTGTGCATATTTATGTTTATGAGTTGGCAGCCATTCCTTGATTCGGGACATAACAGTAAATTAGTATTTTTATTCATGAAGATCAATCCCTATAGAAAGAAGATTAATTGTAAGAATAAAGCTGATTGGTTAGACAGAAATGGACGTACTAAACAAGTTAAATATACATGGGTTATTTATTTACTTCGTGGATATGGAATTGAGTTAAAAATGTAGCAAATCTAATTAAATGAGATGTACTTAGATATGGTCTGAACAAAAAAAACCAATGAATTGTAATTAAAGATAATTAGATATGATTAAATTCAGTTGCAATTACGTGAGAATGTAGATTAAATTCTTGAATAAAGAAATCTTGTATCAAAGGTAATATATATAAGAACTCTCCTACAGATAGGAGCTTTCCAACAAAGACTATGCTATATGTTGAACCTTTAAATTGACATTGTCACATTGATTGCCATAGAAACCAACTATTTATGACACTTTCTTAATTTATATATCACTATTTTTTCTCCAGTTTACACTTATTCCCCTTCGGAAATCAAGTAAAACGTACATTAACCTTCTCAATCATATTGTATTCTCACTTGACGAAAATCCATTGTATATTTATAAGAAACTAAATATGGATTCAATATTTATTTCTCACTATATTAAGTCTCATCTCAAATTGTTACTTACTAGCATTTCTAGCGTACATTTTACACTATAGTCCCTAAGCATTTGTACCTTTCAATTAGCATTTTCACATTAATTGCCGTAGAAATCAACGGTCTTCCCATTTGACACAATCATAATTATATCATTATTTCTCCTTCAATTGACATTACGCTTATATCTCCGTCTTATGCCCATTGAAATCTACATTAATCTTCTCACTCGTGCAATTTTCATTCTCATTCAAAGTCTATTGTGCAATTCTTACATTACCCTCTCGATAATTTCTCATTTCAGATGATATATCATAAGTTTTCTTTTGTATATTCTTATCTTTCACTACTTTTTACAATACGGTCCTAAACATTCGAATCTTTAAATTGACACTATCAGATCAATTGCCTCAAAAACCAACTTTTTGTGGCACCTTCTCATTTCAGTAATTTCTCATTTCTAGCATAATTTTTTCATTAGAGTTCAAAAGTATTTATACATTTAAAATAACATTGTCATAATTAATTATCATAGAAACCAACGGTCTTTTATTTATGGAACTTTCATAATTTTCTCATTATTTTTCCTTAAATTGACACTACACTCATATCCTCTTCTCACGTCCATTAAAACCCAACCTACATGAATCTTTTTACTCGAATAATTTTCATTCTCATTCCAAATTTATTATGTATATCTTTCTATGTATTATACTTACTATTCTAATATATATAAAAATTTGAATTATTACGATTTCTAAATAAATCTTTACAGTTTACTCGCTTGATATTTTCTCATTTTAGATGATACATCCCACTAATATATTTTTGTTTACTTTTATCTTTCACTACTTTTAAAGTATGGTCCTAGCAATTTCAACCTTTTGATTGACATTGTCACATTAATTGCCACAAAGATCGTCGGTCTTCTATTTATAACACTTTCTTAAATTATATCTTTATTTTTTTTAGATAATTTACATTCTTATGATCTTTTCTCTCATCCATTAAAACCTACATTAACTTTGTAAATTAAATAATTTTTTTTTACTTGTGGAAAATATATTATATATATTAATTCCAACATTAATCATTAAATTAACAATGTTAGATTAATCATATTTTCCTTCATAAGAAACATACATTTACTTTTCCATCCAAATTCATGGTGATCTCGCTAAACAATTTGGGAAATTAATCCCAATGATTTCTTTTATGTTTATTTTATATTACATTATTTGGAATATTTTTGCAGTTTGGAAATGTTCATAGATAATTATATTGAAATAAACGGTGTTATTATTTGTGAATTAATAACCGAACTTTTTTTGAACGGTAAGAATCTTATCAAATGTTATTACCACTTATTTGTTAAAACAAAATTTTATTCAGTTCTAATCAAGTTGAATCCAAAGTAATCAAAAAATCAGTTTCAATTAAATCTTTTTTAATTTTAGTTCAAATTGATAAAACTAACTGCTTATAAATTCCCTGTATTGTAATCAATTATTGGAAAGAGAATATTATATACATTATATGCATAAATTGTTTTGGATTGTAATTATAATATTGCACAATGTTTGGTTATAAACGGTAACACAAATATTTCTACAATCATATTAAATTATAATAACATTGCATATTGATTGTTCACTTAGACTTAGCTTAATGTTTGTATTGGTGCAATCGTTATTTCGACATGTATTTGAAGTAAAGAAAAAAGTTTATTTGATTGTTTCAAAAGTTAAACAACCTAAAGTTTATGTTTTATTGACATTTCTCATGTCATGTTTTGTTATAGTTGTTAGAAAATATGTCGTGTGCTACAATAATAATTTTTTCCTAATTTAGTTAGACATTGTTAAAAAGCACACTAAAACAAATGTTGGATTATTAATAATTTAAAATAAAGTAGAAACAATATTTCACTTTAAGCATGATTTTTCTATACTAGATTTAGAATACTATTATCATATAAAATGTGTATATATTTGATTTATATGTTATATACAAGATGATACAATGTTATCTATGTATATTTAATGTTTGGAAGTTACTTGACATGCTCATTAATGTTATGCTTTTTAGGTAAGAATTAATTGGTGATTGATGCTTGATGTATAAATTCATCCAATTTATAAAGATTTGTTACACACCATGTGCTTTGAGATTACTTAAATAAAATCAACAGTAATTGTTTTTCAACAATGTTTAGGGACGAGGGTAAACTATAATCTATAAACTTGCATATAACTACAATATTGAAAGTTAGACTGTTAAATAAACCCGCATGCGTAGCATGGGTTTGCACTCGTTTATATGGTGGCAATAAAAGAAATCTATTTTCAAAAATATATGTATGTACCTGTTTGCTTGCGCGTGCATGTATATATGTATATGTAGAAAATTTGATGTTATAAAATATAAAATTGCTAACTATGTATAAATTTAAATTATACAAATTTGGAATATGTATACACATACATGCATATTCAATGCAATGAATTTATTCTGTATACCTGAATTTGAACATGCACTCAAGTTAAATATTAATTTTCTATATTATGGGAAGTTAATTATGTAAATAGCAGTTAATTGCTTACTGATTGATATGTAGGTAATTTTTATTCACGGAGAACGACCCCTATAGTTTGGAAATTGATTATAAAAAAGGTTACTCATTAAATGAGAAAATGAACAAATTAGAATAAGTTAAATATATAGGGACATTCATTTACTTTATGAATATGAAATTGAAAGAAAACGCGGTAACTCTAATTATAGTTTTGGTTTGAATAATGGAAATCTATTAATTGTAACTAAAGGCTATTGTATATAATTAAATTCGTTTGTAGACTGTAAAAAGAAATTTTATATTTGAACAAAGGAGATATTTTCTTATATTAAAAGCTAATTAAATTTAATCCTTTGTATAAATAGGAAAAAAATTCGACTTAGGTGGCGAATGATTGAATACATGATGTCATATATTAACGGTACTGACATATAATTAAATTTGATCGTTTAAAATGGGAATAAATATAAATACGTTAATTTGAAATAATTAAGTGTGCTACATGTGAGCGTGTGAGCTAATTAAATTGGTATATGAATAGAGACGATCTTGTAAAGGAGAAAATAAATTAATAAATTAAGGAAGCAAACCAAAATCCTCCCTATATAAATACCATCAAAAATATTTTTTCTCCTATTTTCCATTTCATTCTCGCCTTCCTTCAGGGCATCTCTATGACATCTACTTCATCATCTACGAAACATCCACACAGTTCAAAGGTAACTTTAGCTGCTTAAAAATTTATTGATTTATTTTTTTGTTATACATTTGTTTATAGTATGCTTTCATTTTCTCAAATAATATTTGAAATTCAATCTCATATCATTTATCATTTAATTAAATGTACTAAAAGTTGAATGTTAGATTCAAAGTCTATCCTTGTAAATAATTATCCATAAAGTAGTAGAAATATTATTAATTTTCAATTAACCGTCAATGCTAACATTCATTTTTTTTCTTAACAAATATTATATTCAAAAATAATAATAAATCAAACGTATTGTTATTGGCATTCCAATTTTGGATATAAGGTCGAACACTTTACCCAAAATTAAATTGCTAGAAGGGGTATCTTTTGTGCCCTTAGTTAAAACATTGAACCTTAAATACTTTCACTAGCTTTCTCCTCCATTTTGTTGAAAAAGAAAATAAGGGTGAGAATAAATTTTTTATCTCGATCTTCACGGTCAAATCCAAATTTTGCTGAAAAGGTGATGGAAAGGTAATTCTTAACCCAATTTATTGTGCCTTTTTAATAGTGGTAAAGATTATGGTTTAAAATTATAGCATTGAATGCATTTTTGAATAATAATCAATCTGGTCTTTTATTCATTTTCGATTCAACCTGGATATGAATTAGAATTCTTCATCATTTTATTAATGATTTTGGATCAAGTATTAATGATTATTAAAGAAAAATTATGACAAATAAAAGAAAGCGATAATAGGTTAATTCAGTTGTTATTTTCCAGGGTGCAAGTTTGATTAGTACACCTTGTTGTAAAATAATTCTTTGGAAAAAAAAATGATCATCTCGTACCCAAAGTGTCAATAATACCATAAATTAGTATATAACTCAATTCTATCAAATAAATATAAATTTTATAAAAATATACAACCAAGTAACAAAAATTACATATATATAAAAATAATTAGTTTAATCTACAACTCATTTATCTTAAAAAATTTGTTATATGTTGTATAATAAAATTCGTTCATTGAAAATATGTTTGAAATTATTTTTCACATAATGGACCGTGCAATACACAAGTTGCATGCTGTTGTTATATTGAATAGATATTAAGTATGAGTAGACGCGGCTTAGAATCTAGTGTTTTTTTAAACGTATTCTAAACATGATGTCATCATTGAAAGAAATGTTTTTTTCCCTAGGGTGTTAGAGGATACCAAAAGGTGTTTTTTTTAATCCGTTGAAATTCGGTGCTAAATTAGAAATTGAAGAATCTGAAAATGTTGATAAGGTAGAAATTTAGGTTTCTGAAAAATCTAATTTTTTTGAGAAATAGAAATGCTGGTTCTTTAGTTTGAGAAATAGAAATGGTACGAACCTAAAAAAACAAGCAAAGACGATCAACAAATATCATCCTCTGTAGTCATGGAGTATAGTGGAAACTACAAAGACCTAGAAGGCGATAAAGTCAAATATTTGGATATTTATAGTTTCAAGAAGGCAGTTGATTTCATCTTCCAAACTAAAGAACACCTTGTGGTAACCTCTAACACCATAGGGAAAAAAATATCTTTCAATGATGACTTTGAGTTTAGATTACATTTAAAAAAAAACTAAATTTTGAGTTGTGTGCTTGTACTTGATGTCTATTCAATGTAACACTAACATGCAACTTGTGTATTGCACAGTCCATATTGTAAGAAAATAATTTCAAATATATTTTCAATGAACACAATTTATTATACAAACATATAACAATTTTTTTAAGATAAATGAGTTATAGATTGAACTAATTATTTTTGCATATATGTAGTTATTGTTACTTGATTTTATATTTTTATATAAGTTATATTTATTTGATACAATTAGGTTATATATTGATTTACGATATTATTATTGACACTTTGGATATGAGATGGTCATCTTTTTCCAAAAGATCATCATAGTACAAGTGGTTTACTAACCAAACCAGCACGTTATAAAATTACAATCAAATTGACCTATTTGTTATTTCCTTTATTTATCCCGAATTTTCCCTTTATAACCATTAACGCTTGATCCAAAATCATTAATCAAATGATGGAGATTTCAGATTCATCTCCAAATGGAATTGAAAATGTAAAAAGGACCAGATCGATTCTTATCTAAAAAAGCATTCAATACAGTAATTTTAAATCATAATCTTTACCATTGTTAAAAAAGCAAAATAAATTGGTTTAAGAAATTACATTTCTATCACCTTCTTACTAAAGTTGGACCTGATTATGAAGATATAGATGAATTTTTTATTCTCGCCGTTTTTCAAAAAAAGAAGGTGAAATAAATAAAAGTATGTAAGGTTTGATGTTTTAGCTAAGGGCAAAAGAGACATCCCACACAGCAATTTAATTTTGTGTATAGTGCTCGTCTTTATATCTAAAATTTGAGTGCCAATAAAAACCGTTGATTTATTAATTTTTTAAATATAATATTTGTTAAGACAAAAACAAACATAGTATTCATAGTTAATTGAAAATAAAAGTATTTCTATGTTTTATAGATAAATATTTACATGCAGACTTTGAATCTAACATTCAACTTTTAGTATATTTGATTAAAAGATAAATGACATGAGATTGAATTTCAAATATTATCTGAGAAAATGATAAACATACTAAAAATAAAAGTATAATGGAAAAATAAATCAATAAACTTTTATGCAGCTAGAGTTACCATTGAACTATGTGGAAGTTTTGTAGATGATGAAGTAGATATCATAGAGATGTCCGTGAGGAAGGCGAGAAGACATAGGAAATAAGACAAGGAAAATATTTTTGATGGTACTTATATAGTAAGGATTTTTTTTTGCTTCCTTAATTTATTAATTTATTTCCTCCTTTACAAGATCCTCTCTATTCAGATATCAATTTAATTAGCTTATATACCTGCATGTAGGGCACTTAATTTTTTCTGATTAGCATATTTAATTTGATTCCCATTTTAGGCTATCAAATTTAATTATATGTCATTACTGCAAGTACAAGATATCGTATATTCAATCCTTAATCACCTAAGTCAAATTTTGTACTTCGCCTTTAAACAACGGATTAAATTTAATTAGCTTTAATACAAGAAATATCTCCTTTTTTCAAATATTAAATTTCTTTTTAAATGTTTATAGCTTAATTCACTTGATTATCTTTAATTGCAATTAATTGATTTCCATTATTCAAGCCAAAACTATAATTATATTTCCGTATTTTATTCAATTTCATATTCATAAAGTAAATAAATGTCCCTATATATTTAACTTCTTTAATTCTTTCATTTTCTCATTAATTAATCAACCTTTTTATAATCAATTTTCAAACTATTGGGGTTGACCACCATAATAACAATATTAATTTATCTACGTATCAATCAATGAGCAATTAATTGCTAATCTACCTGATTAGATTTCCATAATATAAAGAATTAATAGATAACCCTTGTATATATTCTAATTAAGGTATACGGAATAAATTCATTGCATTGAATATGCTTGTGTTTATACATATTCATAATTCATATTATTTAAATTTATGCATAGTTACCAAATTTATATTTTATCACGTCGGATTTTCTACATATACGTATATACACAACTAGCAGGGACATCGACATACATGTATTTTTGAAAATGTATTCCTTTTATTGCTATTACTTAAATTACAAAGTACAATCAAATAAAATGACCCAGCAGTAACAAACCTACATATTGCTTAAACTCAAAAACATACATCAAACAACTTGAGACTTTTCTCATAGTATTCTTCAAATGAATTTCTCTAGCCGTCTAAGTTACTTGAAGTTGATCATCTTATCGTCTTCCACTCATTTATCAGATAATCACTTCGTTCGCAGCCCAAATTTTCATTTTCCTTGTGCTTATGTCAGAAAATAACAGAACATCATGGAAAAAGCATCGGGCTACTTCATGTCACTAACCGTTCTTCTCACCAAACATTCCTCCATCTCATGTGACTTGCACCTTCTCAGATCAGTGTTTTTCGACCGCCGTCTCCTTGGTAACCTTTGACGCTTCAATTAAAGATATGTGCATTACATTGCCAGATTTGGGCTATCCTTCTCTTCCCATAACGGTTGTCGATCACTCTGTTCAATTTCCAGGTTAATATTTAGGTTGAGATGAAAACCAGGGTTCGCTATTTCCTTCGATAATTGTTCCTTAATCCTAGTCATATTATCCGACGGTCAATGCTCGCCGTAGCTCTTGGACCCATATCAAAATCCATGTCATTATAATGCCCAGATCTAGTAGAATTGCCTTTGAAAATAACTAAGATTACCTATAGAAATTCAACATAGATTGGTACTTTCTGTACAGTAGTTGACATCGATTCTTGTAGTAGACGAAAAATTCTTTTACCTTGTGCGCAAAAAACGTTGAGCCTCCTTTCTCAACAGTGAATCTTGTATTATCTTTGTCTGGCTTCAAAAAAATTTATGATTTTGTTTCCAATATCCGACAACCCCTTCCATTGCCATGCTTTGATTCTTTGTAATCCTTTTGTTCCAGATCTGTATTCGTTTGAAATATAAAACTAAAATGAAATATAGCCTCATCTTTGCAGGAGAGCTCCTATCTGCAGGAGAGCTCCTATCTGCAGGAGAGTTCTTATGTATATTACCTTTGATACATGATCTCTTTGTTCAAACATTAAATTTACATTCTTACATATTTGCAACTGAATTTGATCATATCTAATTACCTTTAAGTACAATTAATTGATTTCCATTATTCAGATCATATCTAGTTATGTCAGGTTTAATTTGATTTGCTACATTTTTCACTCAATTCCATATTCACCAAGTAAATAAACATCCCCGTATATTTAACTTATTTGGTCCATCCATTTCTCCTTTTAATCAATTAACATTTATTCTTACAATCAATCTCCCTTTTATGGGGACCGATTTACATAAATAAAAATATTAATTTAATTATATGTCAACCAACAAGCAATTAATTTTTGATCCATATGGTTAAATTCCCATAGTATACAAAATTATTTATATTTATATATAGTCAATAATAATGATATACGGAATACATTCATTGCATTGAATATATGTATATTTATGCACATACACATTTATATATTTAAACTTTATACAATTTAAGGTTGGGCATATTTACCAAATTTATATTTTATTACATCTAAACAACTAAATATATATACATATATAAATTCAATCCCTCCTCGCCTGATTTATTCCCTTAATAAAAATAAGTTCTAGTCTAAATGTTTATATTTTCCGTTTATACATACGACTGAGTTTAATTGCCTTTTGTTATTCATAAAATATTCTCCCGAATGAAAGTATGAATGAAGGAGCAAAAGCACCGATGGAGACCAAAAGGCATTCCGCTGTCTATCTTAATATAAGATACGCTTTTAACAAAAAGACGATTACGCTCACAACACCCTTCAAAGAGGTTAGCAGGATGTTTCGACAGAGTTTTGGATAAGCAAAAAGCTTTCGACAGGGTTAAAAACTACCTACCGAAGGCGACGAGTAGAGTACTTTCTACACATGCACCAAACCATTAGTAACAGATGGTTTCGTCTTTGTCTACATTCATTAGAAGAAAATTTGGCAAGAGTTACCCTTTCAAAATCATATGTAAGCCTTTCGAGTTGGTTAAGGCCCTCACCAATGATGAAAAGACCACACATCACTACAACCAAAGCATAAGGTTTCCAAGGAGAAACATTTTGACAACAATGGAAGCCGGATCACATATCTACTTGCACGACACATTAGAATCCAAGTGAAAAGCACATATATGCACCTTTCGATGTAGTCGAAAGGAAATCAAGCAAATGCCTTTCGATGAAGTGGAAAGGAATCAAGTAACACCTTTCGACAAGTTAGAAACAAGTAGGCAAAGAACCTTCCGACGAAATCGATAGGGGTGAAGCAATAAGATGGAGGCTCGGTCTTTAGAGAAAGTGGACGGTTGGCAATATGAGCCTTTCGACTATAATGACCCACATTTTTGGACAGTTTAAATCGACAATAAACCACACATGTCAACTCAAATCATTCAAAAGAGAAGATTGTTAATGAGGTAAATAAATAAGAAAATAAGAGAAAAATAAGAATAAACAAACATAGAATCTCGCAGCGGAAGGATACAGTATAATAATAAAACAGTTCATGAAGCTGTTTATATAATACATTGGATTATAATCTATACAACATTTATCAAAGTAATATATATACATCAGAGATAAATAAATAAATAATGCAACAAACAACATGATGCAGGACTAATAATAGCAGTAATACCAAATCTTCGTCTTCGTCCTCCAGAATAAATCTTCAATAAGCTGAGAAACGCAGGGCTTACCCTAGCGTAATTAAAAGACAACACTCGAGTCAGGACTAAAATATTCTTATGTAAGTCAAATCGATATCGCATATAACATGAGTGTAACGGCACCAGAGATGTTTACGGGATTTCACATAACGTGCATGTAATAACTCAAGAGATGTTACGGGATTTTCCATCTCTTAAGGATCCGTCAAAATATTTATATGTAGTATAATACGCTACATATATGATGTCTAGTCAATAAATTAAATATTAAAATAGCGTTAAGGCTTTACATTAATCCCCTTAACGCATTTTTAGGCATTGTCGCACAGTTTGCATATACAATACCAGTTAAATGGTCGGTGGATAGCGATTTGCCGTGATACGACAACACTAAACCAAAATCGTATGGGTCTCGTTTATGGATAAAAGTATGATAAGGCACGTGAGGCATTGCCCAAGGTAAGATACTACCAGTTTACATTTCCTGGCTGGTGGTAACGCATCAATGCCATGATCGCCCACCGCGTCCAACACTCCAATAATCCGAAGTGTGCACACCAATCAATCACAATGTAAATGATGGTAATACGAAGAAGTGCGTCCGCTCGGGATAGCTAGCCCACTTGGTCGGTACAGCTCCTGTTTTAGTTATTTCAAATTGACACAATTGCCAAGCTTATCCATCATCGTTCACTTTCTTCAAATCCAGTAAACGACGCCAAATCCAACCACTTCGTTCTGGATTATCACTTCACGTACACAGTTATTAAAGTGGTTCCGGCATCAAAGGAGAGTATGCCCATATCCGACTCCGGTCTCTTTAACAGTCAAACGTCGTTTTACACACCGGTTAGTTCTTTTACATTTAAAAAACAGTTCATACATGATATCAAAATATTATATTTGCTTCGAAATCAAATCCATTTCGAAATCATTATATTTACTCAAAATATACCATTTCGATTCAAAATCATTTCCGACTTAATATCTCGATTTCGATTCCAAAATGGTTTCGAATTCCAATTTGGGTCATAACTTCATTTAACCCAATTCGTATTTAAATCCATGATTAAAAACAACCTTCCACTCTTAACTAGTTTGATTATTGAAAAATAGTTTAAAGGGTTATAAATAGTTTAAATAATTAAAATAGTTAAAGCAATGTAAAAGGTTAAAATAGTTTAAATGATTAAAATAGTTTAATATAAAATAGTTAAAGTGTTAAAATGGTTTATATAGCAAAAAAATTTGGAAAACCAAAATAATTTGTATATTTAACAAGATAGCCTTTAAATAGTTTTTATGTTAAATAATTTATTTGAAAGTAGTTTCAAAGTCAAACCGATTCAATCCTAACTTCCCAATTCAAATCAATTCCAATTCTCATTCAATCGATTCAATTTCGATTTCAATCCAAATCAATTTCAACTTCAATTTCAAATTAATTCAATTCCACTTTCAAATCCAATTAATTCAATTTCATTTTCAGTTTATCCATTTCGATCTCGATTTTCAAGATATCGATTCAAAACACTTAAATCAAATTGACCTTCAATATATAATTTGAAATCCAAAATTTTCAAATACTCTTACTTAGTAAAATTCAACGTTTGAATACAAGTCCCATCTATTAAATCAAATTAATTTCTGAAATTTTGAATCATAATTTGGTTATAACTTAAAAATCCCAACTCGATTATCTAACAATTTCTTTGAACAAAAATTCCATTTCAACAATTCAAACTCGAATTCGTGATTAATTCGATTTCTACAAATTTGATTTTAATTTCTTTTAAATCAAAACCATATAAATAATTCCAAATCCAAGATTTTTAAGAATTATTTAATTTAACCAATATTGCGTCCGTATATAATTTTCTGTCTTATGGTCAAATGATCAGTTATTTCCATTTACTTTCAAGGATGGATATATATCATTTCAATCCAAACACAATGTCATAGATATATATCATTTTAACCTATTCTTAATTTATTCGAATAATTCAATTTACAATTTTATACATTGTAAATGATACATATATATACATATACATATACATACATACATACATATATATATATACATATACATACATACATACATACATACATACATACATATATATATATATATGCACACACACACACACACACAGATAGATATATATATATATATATATATATATATATATATATATATAAACAAAAAAGCACCCAAACATCCAAATATCAACCAATTTGCATCCATCGCAATCAATCGCACAAACAGACAATATAATTCACAACAGTTTCATAGTTATTAATATTGGGTGATTTACTGGCAATTCAATTCTATTTTCAGATTTGACTGTCAAATTTAATTTCTACATTGATCCACGACGACCCACTGCTCATATTTTGATCATCTCCATTGATCTTAAAGATCTTGCCGCCCTCCACAATTCTCTAGTTGAACGATTTATGCAAAAATAGAAGGATTGAGTAGAAATCGAGGAGGCAAATTCGAACATTTCTAGCCATTGTTTTATAAACGGCGACTGGCAGATAATAGATAGGGTTTGGGCATTTGTATGCGTGTATATATGTGAATGTATTATTTTATTATTTCCATTTTTACATGCTTTTTCAAACGATCTCCAAACGAAAAGTGTCACTTGGCGTTTATAATGTTTTACCCCTATTCCAAACACAATGGAACATGTTTCGAGGCCTAGTTCGATCGTATGGAGAAGATAGCTTTTTGGACCCAATTATTATATTGAATTTTCGATATCATTTTCAACGCATTTCTATCTCGTACAATCCGATGACTACTCCAAATGCTACAAAATGTGAAATCTGATAATAATGCTCCAATGGAACTGGCTGCGTCGAATTCCGAGACTGCGCCTCGGATCGCTATTTTAACGTCTCGCTTATAATACAAAATTTTCAATTTCTAATTATTCACTCTTAAATCTAATTTTAAATGTTAGAAATCTTCATTATTGTTTAAATAAAATTTATATCAACTTTCGATATCATTTTCATTCACATTAAATTCAAAATTTGATTATTCCAATAGTTTCCAATATTTAAATCTTAAAACAATTTAATTATCCAATAAATCACTATAGTTGTAATATAAGTTATTGAACTTGTAAAATTTAACTTTCAAAACGAATTCAAATTATAAAAAAACTATTTCCATTTTACAGTCATTCAATATTCATTATGCATTTTCACTATTGATTTTACACATATTCAATGCATAGAATTTATTTCAATACTTGCTATCGTCGAAATCTTCAAAATTAACTATTTCAAAATTTTGTTCAACTTCATATCTAATAACTTAGATTCAAAACTAGTAAATTTTTTTAACCATTTTTATTCAATAATTACATTAAATTTAATAGTTTTAAACTAGCTAAAAATATGTGTCGTTGCAATCTTCCCCACTCAAAACTTTTTATCCTTGAAAAGGAACTAAGTAGAGAATTTTACATTTGATATATTTTATTCAAAACTATCAACTTATCAAACAAAAAGATCTTATTTATAAAACCATTACTACGTTTCTACTATGTAACTCTAATCGGTTTACGGAATTTTCAAGATGGCTATCAAAACAAGTTATAAAAATTTAAAACTTCAAATTTTTTCCAACACTCGTATTTACGGAAAATTTTGGTAGAGTCTCCTTTACGCGGCTCGATCGGAACTACTACAAAACGCTTCTATAGGCTCCAAACCAACAAAAGGCAAGTGGCTCCATCACAAAACCATCAAATCAAATGACAAAATAAACACATACCTTTTTGTCGGACAATCCAATTTTTTCTTGATTTTAAATACCTGCATCTTATTTACCAACGATACCTAATCATACAATTTAAAATCATTTTATATTTTGCATCTTCAATTTCCAATATTGGCTTTACTTAAGCCCGTACGATGTACATGTATTATTTGTATGCAATATCAAATCTGATCGCTCAATCGATCATACATATTCATTTTCGAACTAGTATCGTTCACACGACTCTCTAATGCGGACTCAAATTTGGTTCCTACATCCGAAACCGTGATTCTCCTTGCATAGCCATATATCATGATAGAGAATTCCAGAATGAAATCAAAAATCCATATCCAGGGTTCGCCGTCAAGAATTGAGCGAAAATTTGTAACTAGGGTCGATATAAATTATCTTGAAATTCTATGCTCAAATCTGGATCAAATTGTTGTGCGAATAAAATAATATACGTATAATTTACGTATTACCTTTCAATATATTTCTACCCAATTCATCTATATTAAGTTTCTTTTACTTACCTTCCTTTCATTTACAATCACTTATTCACAATCCTTTATTTACTTAGTGTATGCATTTCTTTACATAGCATATTCTTTAATACTATCATTTCTTAAACATCATTCCAAAGAATTTGCTTACTTAAGTTTGTTTTAAACATTCTATACAATTTAATCAAATTCAATTTCATTTTCCATTGATTCTTAGTTACACCCAATTCTTTTCATTTACATTCATTTGCATAATTTCCTTTAATAATAGATTTATTTATGAAACGTTTTATTAATCATCGCTTTAGTTTATAGTCATTCTATAAAAGTCATATATAAGAAGTTGGACTTTATCAAAGTTTTATAATTATCTCAAAAGTTACAAGTTCAATTTCACCATTTCTTTGCCAATTTATTTTAAATTCTATAGCTAATTAACAAAGATATTATTTAATTCATTTGTCTAGTTCTTTTTTTCAGTTCGCTTACTTATTTCATTTAGTCATTAATCATTTCATAATATACCTAAGTATATAATACTTATTATTACAACTAAATTTCCATTTACATACATTCTAATTACTTTTAAGTTTTATTTACTAGTATAACATCGCATTACATATCCAATCATCATTTTAACTTTTAACATTTGGTAAGTCTTATTATATGCTATTTGAATGCAATTTGGTACTATACAAATTAACTTGATTCATTTTACTTAATTAGAATGCTCACTATTTTACTTGTTTAATTTTTTTTTTACTTCCAGTTTTTCTCTAAAGTTTCTTAAATATTTAGCTTAGATTTCTTCATTCTCTTAACTTACAAGCTCAGGTTATTCAAATATTTCATTTCATTTGAGTAATTCGGAGATTATTAATTAACATAACTTAAAATTTTAAACACCGGATTCACTTCCAATCATTTGAAATAAGTATGTATACTTATATCTTACCTGTGCAGTTAATGCAATCGGTTGATTCAAAGCGGTGGAGGTGCAAAAAGTCATAGCGGGGATACAGCGAGGATATAGCGGGATATAGCGGATGGTTCTAAAATAGCATATAAAACTCGTACTTAATGTTTTACAAATATATAAATGGTAATTAAATGAAAATTTTCATTCAATTGAATTATAAATAATACATAAATAACTTTAAATAAAAACATGTGCGAATATACTTTAAATAAACGAAAAACTGTTATATAACATAACTGAATTTGGTAGAATATTAGAGTATTTTCATTTCTGAAAATATATTAAAAAATTAAATCAAATAAATTAGTTTCATAATTTTATAATGTATAAATGCAATTTTTCAATTCATTTTATTAAAAAAGATATAGCGGGAATAGAGGAATATAGCGGAAATAACGGGATATAGCGGAAATAGCGGGGATTAAAGCGGAAAGGCTATATTCTGGGCTATATGGAAAAATCGTAGCGGTAGAATCTACTATGAGATATAGCGGGGTTGTAGCGGGGTAATAGTGGGGAATTAACTACACAGTATCTTACATATATCAAATCATACTTTTGGAGTTTAAACCGAAATCTATCTATCAAAACAATTTCGAAGCAAAGCTTCTCAGAAGTCTCCCTCACTTTGAAATTTGAAAATGAACGTCGATGATGCTTCGCAGTCATTGCCGAAATTATTTTCTAGCGACAGAAGAGGGGAGTACTAAATTTATTCCTTTTAAAATTTATTTGAAAACAATTTGTATTTGTATATACTTTTAAACAACACTAGTATTGTTTTCCAAACCTTGAAAACCTTTCTCAAAAACGCCGGAATTTAAATTTCTCAAATTCTCATCTTTATATTCATTTTACTTGCAATTTATATTTTATAAATCAAACTTATACAATTTCATTTTCTTATAATTGTATAATTGCTAATAGTTCAGGAATATTGCATGTTCAAACAATAAATGATAATGATTAATATTATCATTTCCTACCACCAATTCACGCTATATATACCCTAATAATTTTTGAAAAATTATTTCTTTATATATAAAATATAATCAGGGTAAAATTGTTTCATCTACCCAATTTCAAAACAATATCGTGCCGGTTTACCTTGTTTAAGAGTTTAGAAACCCCTATCGATATGGTTGTACTTCCCGTACCGACCAGAATTCATTAACACTCAACTGATAAGTCAACACGGTATAAAACATTGCATTTTTACTAACAAATACGCGCTCATACCTATTAATACACTCGAACTCGTCCTAGGGTGCTACTGACCCTATATCTAATGAGTTACCCACAAACTATGGTTATCGCTAAACCAAAGCTCTGATACCAACTGTAACGACCCACCTTTTTGGATAGTTTAAATCGACAATAGACCACACATGTCAACTCAAACCACTCAAAAGGGAGGATTGTTAATGGGGTAAATAAATAAGAAAATAAGAGAAAACAAAAAAGAAACAAACACAGAATCTCGCAGCTGTACGATATAGTATAATAATCAAATAAATTGTTCATGAAGCTGTTTGTATAATACATTTGATTATAATCTATACAACATTTATCAAAGTTATATATATACATACATCATGGATAAATAAATAATGCAGCAGACAACATGATGCAGGACAAATAATAGTAGTAATACCAAATCTTTGTTTTCGTCCTCCAGACTAAATCTTCAATAAGCTGAAAAACGCAAGGCTGACCCGAGCGTAATGAAAAGACAAAACACTCGAGTCAGGACTGAAATATCCTTATGTAAGTTAAATCGATATTGCATATAACATGAGTGTTGTGGCATTAGAGATGTTTACGGAATTTCACATCTCCTATCCAGTGTATAACGTGCGTGTAATAACTCAACAGATGTTACGGGATTTTCCATCTCTTAAGGATCCGTCAAAATATTTATATGTAGTAGAATACGCTACATATATAATGTCTAGTCAATAAATTAAATATTAAAATAGCATTAAGGCTTTACATTAATCCCCCTTAACGCGTTTTTAGGCATTGTCGTGCAGTTTGCATAAAAAACACCACTTAAACGGTCGGTGGATAGGGATGCACCGTGATACAAAAACACTAAACCAAATCGTATGGGTCTCATTTAGGGATAAAAGCATGACAAGGCACGTGAGGCAATGCCCAAGGTAAGATAATACCAGTTAACCCTTCTCGACTGGTGGTAACGCATCATAGCCATGATCACCCTCCGCGTCCAACACTCCCATAATCCAGAGGATGCACACAAATCAATCACAATGTAAATGATGGTAATACGAAGAAATGCGTCCGCTCGGGGTAGCTAACCCACTTGGTCGGTACGGCTCCTGTTTTAGTCATTTCAAATTGGCACAAGTACCAGGCTAATCCATCATCGTTCTCTTTCTTCAAATCCAGTAAACGACGACAAATTCAACCACTTCGTTCTGAATCATCAATCCACGTACACAGTTATTAAAGTGGTTCCGGTATCGAAGGAGAGTATGCCCATATCCGGCTTCGGTCTCTTTAACAACTAAACGTCGTTTTACACACTGATTGGTTCTTTTACATTTCAAAAACAATTCATACATGATATCAAAATATCATATTTGCTTCGAAATAAAATCCATTTCGAAATCATTATATTTACTCAAAACATACCATTTCGATTCAAAATCATTTCCGACTTAATATCTCGATTTCGATTCCAAAATGGTTTCGAATTCCAATTTGGGTTATAACTTCATTTAACCCAATTCGTATTTAAATCCATGATTAAAAATAACCTTCCACTCTTGACTAGTTCGAATTTATGAAAAATAGTTTAAAGGATTTTAAATAGTTTAAATAATTAAAATAGTTAAAACAATGCAAATGGTTAAAATAGTTTAAATGATTAAAATAGTTTAGTATAAAATAGTTAAAGTGTTAAAATGGTTTGTATCACAAAATAATTTGGAAAAACCAAAGTAATTTGTATATTTAAGA
This sequence comes from Allium cepa, assembly GCA_030765085.1. Lineage (NCBI taxonomy): Eukaryota > Viridiplantae > Streptophyta > Magnoliopsida > Asparagales > Amaryllidaceae > Allium > Allium cepa. The sequence goes on from CM060939.1 coordinate 820,912,895, forward strand.
AGATAGCCTTTAAATAGTTTTTATGTTAAATAATTTATTTGAAAATAGTTTCAAAGTCAAATCGATTCAATCCCAACTTCCAAATTCAAATCAATTCCAATTCTCATTCAATCGATTCAAATTCGATTTCAATCCAAATCAATTTCAACTTCGATTTCAAATTAATTCAATTCCACTTTCTAATCCAATTAATTCAATTTCAATTTCAATTTATCGATTTCGAGCTCGATTTTCAAGAAACCGATTCAAAACACTTAAATCAAATTAACCTTCAATATCTAATTTGAAATCCAAAATTTTCAAATACTTTTACTTAGTAAAATTCAATGTTCGAATACAACTCCCATCTATTAAATCAATTTAATTTCTGAAATTTAAATCATAATTTGGTTATGAATCAAAAATCCCAACCCAATTATTTAACAGTTTTTTTAACAAAAATTTCATTTCAACAATTCAAACTCGAATTCGAGATTAATTTGATTTCTACAAGTTTGATTTTAATTTCTTTTAGATCAAAACCATTTAAACAATTCCAAATCAAAGATTTTTAAAAATCATTTAATTTAACCAATTTGGCGTCTGTATATAATTTTCTATCTTATGGTCAAGTGATCGGTTATTTCCATTTAATTTCAAGGATGGATATATATCATTTCAATCCAAATCACAATGTCATAGGTATATATCATTTCAACCTATTTCTTAATTTATTCGAATAATTCAATTTACGGTTTTATACACTGTAAATGATATACAGGGTGATAACAAGATATATATATATATATATATATATATATATATATATATAAACGCCCAAACATCCAACTATCAACCAATTTGTATCCATCACAATCAATTATACAAATAGACAATATAATTCACAACAATTTCATAGTTATTAATATTTTTGTGATTTACTAGCAATTCAATTCTAATTTCAGATTTGACTGTCAAATTTAATTTCTACAGCTAATTTCAGTGACAATTTTTCGAACAACGATCAATAAATTTATTTCACTTCACCATCTCGAATTTAACTATCATAGAAATATTCTAATACGTTGTCAGTGTTATAAAACACTCACCTTGAATTTCAATTTTAAATCAAATCGAACGACTTTCGATTTAACCTAAAATTTTAATTAACTCAAAACGTCTCCAAATCAGATCCAGAGCACAATGCTCGTCGACACAATCCCAACGCCTCTTGTTTCTTCCAATTCCGACCTCGCACGACCAGGATATATAATTTTAAAGATTGAACGAATTTAATATAAATAATTTGCAAACTTTTTATTTCTAATTTAACCAACAATTGATCAGGACCGCACGTTCCAGGTAGCAGATAATGGCCGCAAAAATCTTTCTTCCTCCGTTCCAGTTGCATGCAAGAGAACCCATACGTCGTCGTTCATTCACTGCTTCAGCGGCCTCTGTGACGCCCCACCTCTATGCTCGCAATAACAAAGAGTATTAAAAGAAATACTGTCTGGTATCACGAAGAATAAGGCTGGATAGGAGCGGCTATCCGTAGTTAGGCCTTCCACTAGTATTGGTTATCTCGATAGGAGTGATATATATTTTAATTTTCATCTCTTATTTGATTACTCCCATCAACATATCCAATTCCAGTGTAAAACGAACTACGATGGTTCATAATAGTTTAGGACAATAGATATAATAATAACACAGATAATTTAAATGCGGAACACTGATAAACAAAAATCTCATATATATATATAACTGATGTCAGTTGCAATACATGTGCTACAGTACATATGATACAACTATAACTGTCGATACAGGATGTTACATATACAAGTACATTAATATCATTAATATACATGAATACATATCAACCTATACAAGTACACTAACTACTAAAAATGACAACGAATACTCCAAAAGGTATGAAAAGACTTCATAGCTCTAGAAGCAACCCAAAGTAAGATATCAACAACCTGTAAATACTCGGTCTGACCCGAGTATTAAATTCAAGAGAAAATAATACACGGGTCAGTCTAATTCAAACTCAGTTATTAGTGCACAGAAGCAATAATAATTAATTATGAATATACGACAGTCACTATAATTCTCGTTTATCCAATCACTAGTAAGGATGAATTGGACATAGGAAACAATCAAGTAATTGGAAACATCAATTAAAACGTCAACTCGAGTAGGGCTGCAGTATACGCAAGCATGTACTGCCACGTCACTACAATATATGAAATACGAAATAGTTCCATAAATCAAAAGCAAAAGAAATAATAATAAAATCAATACCGTGTGGCTGCAGTTCACGCTTGCGTGCACTGCCTTGCCACTACAGTGATGACGTACACAAAAGATCAACGAACCAAAATCAATGAAGATTCAAATATCAATGGCCAAGAAACAGCACCTTAACTCAATTACACTAAACTTTATATAAATATGCAGTGGCACACGGCATATGAGAATATGCTACAGTGCAACATAGTAACCAAGGCCGAAGGGATCAAGGAAATGTACAAAGGAATGACATGGCAGCAGTTCCAAATCGATGCAGCAGTACCCATAAATATGAAAAGCAACATGACGGCAAGTAGTGCCTCCTAACCCATCAGTGTTACAAGGTTCAATAATACAACTCAACTAACTCGAAATCAGTGATACTAGAATCACCGTGTATGAACCAAACTGGAGTGATATCACACATCAGTGACATCCAAAGGTATCCACAATACGGTTCACATTCTAATATAATGAATGTACCATGATGAAAAATAAATTTCAATAAACCAGACGAGTTACACGGACAAGCTAATGATGCAAGTATTATCAATGCAACAGAGTCAGGTTCAAATGCAAATCTAATATCAGAAATGAAACTGCAACTGTATACTAATGGATAGTACACAGTGTAAGACACAACAGGTTCAACCATCAGGTTCAAGAATAAAATAAGAAAACAATGCACATGTTAACAAGATAAGGGATGCACTAGTGAACCAGGAGACACAATGAACACTACAACATACAACACGTAGACGATGTTAACAGGGCTTCAAGGTGACACAATTGAACATTACAACATGCAACACGTAAAGGACAACATGAAATGATGTTTGCATGCCCAAAAGGTCAGAGGCAATATAAATGCAAACTGCAAATAAGTGAAGACCACACGAGCTCATTGCATCTCAAATGCTCAAATATACAACAAGTGTATAAATAAGCAACTATCAAGAAAAGACTCAATCCAGTGCAGAAATGCACAAGGTCAAATGCAAAAACTCAACAGTGAATTGGCCGAGAACCAAGGCAGTGAATCATGAGAATCAAACCCAGTTTACAGTGCAAACAAATATGCAGGTAACAGAGAGTATACGCAGAGCATACAAGTCATGTGATATCAAATGCAAGTGAGGTGCAAGAAGCTCGGACAAGTTTAAATATGAACAGAGATAATGGGTCAATCGGTACAGTAACTAGACCAACAGAGACAAGTGAACAAGGCCTCAATGCACAGACTCGAGTAAAACAGTGAAACGACAGTGGTGCACTGTAAATACAAGCTCAGCCTCAAGGGAAGGTAAACGAGGAGAATACGAACAAACCCAAGGCCTACAGCAATTCAAAGAGACAATCAAAAACCAATGCCATCAAGTAAAACTCACGAAAACGAAGCCAGGCAGTGATTTGCACAGTGAAAACATGAACAAGAATAGAAGTGTACTCAAGCACATGCATAATAGTGCAACTAGGTGTAAGAGTAATAGGGAAACGCACAAATATATACATATGAACACGTATGTATACATGTTGTGGCAGTCCAAAATATTTACATATATCAACATACTCAATTCAAGTGACCAATTTCTACAGGAATCGAAATCGTGGTGGTCACGACGACTCAATATAGTCAAACCAAAATCGAACTTGAAGGCCACGAAAACGAACAAAAATCAAATCGAAGCCGAAGACCACGAGAATAGTAAAAGCAACCAAGTCCGTAATCAAAACCAACGTCGATGAAATCAAGTCGAATTAGATGTGAGTGATGAACACTCACCTTCTCGAGACGGCGACGAACTCACAAAGACGAGCGAAATCGAAGCCCTAATTTGGACGAAGAGGAACGAACGAACGAAGTGCCGCCATTTTTTTTCTTTTCTCTCGTTTGATTTTTCTAGGGTTTTCGAATGATCAGTCTTAAGGGGGAAACGGATTATGGCCTTATTTTATTTTCACGGCCCAATAATAAATGGACCGGAATAACTTTAATGCCCGCATACCATTTCTACAATTCACAAAAGAATTTTAATTCAAATTTAAAAGAATTTCAATTGATTCAAAAACTCAAATTGAAATTAGCCAACAACGATACTTATTTGTTCTAAAACCACGGGTTGTTACAGACTCCCCTCCTTATAAAAATTGCGTCCTCGCAATTTTCATAATTAAGGTCGTCACTAGGAATAAATTTTCTAACATAAACTGGTTAAGCTAGAAAATGAAGGCAGAGAATTCAAACATCAAGAAATCTTTTAATTTCAATAAAAGAAATTCAAAATTCTAAACAAAATCTAACTATCAATAGATAGTCAGAAAACAACAACAAAGGCCTAATTATCAAAAACGATAATAGAATCTCAATCGACAAATATTTAATTATCAACGGCGATAATCAAATCAACAAATATTCGATTATCAAAACGATAATCAAATCAACAAATATTCGATTATCAAAAACGATAATCAAATCAACAAATATTCGATTATCAAAAACGATAATCAAATCTCAAATCAACAATTATTCGATTATCAAAAACGATAATCAAATCAACAAATATTCGATTATCAAAAACGATAATCAAATCTCAAATCAACAATTATTCGATTATCAAAATCGATAATCAAATCAACAAATATTCGATTATCAAAACGATAATCAAATCTCAAATCAACAAATATTTGATTATCAAAAACGATAATCAAATCAACAAATATCCGATTATCAAAAACGATAATCAGAACTCATATCAACAAATATTCGATTATCAAAAACGATAATCAAATCAATAAATATCCGATTATCAAAAACGATAATCAGAACTCATATTAACAAATATTCGATTATCAAAAACGATAATCAAATCAACAAATATCTAATTATCAAATACGATAATCAGAAACAACAAATATTCGATTATCAAAAACGATAATCAAAATCAACAAATATCCGATTATCAAAAACGATAATCAGAACTCATATCAAAAAATATTCGATTATCTAAAACGATAATCAAATCTCAAATCAACAATTATTCGATTATCAAAAACGATAATCAAATCAACAAATATTCGATTATCAAAAACGATAATCAAATCTCAAATCAACAATTATTCGATTATCAAAAACGATAATCAAATCAACAAATGTTCGATTATCAAAAACGATAATCAAATCTCAAATCAACAATTATTCGATTATCAAAAACGATAATCAAATCAACAAATATTCGATTATCAAAACGATAATCAAATCTCAAATCAACAAATATTCGATTATCAAAAACGATAATCAAATCAACAAATATCCGATTATCAAAACGATAATCAGAACCAACAAATATTCGATTATCTAAAACGATAATCAAATCTCAAATCAACAATTATTCGATTATCAAAAACGATAATCAAATCAACAAATATTCGATTATCAAAAACGATAATCAAATCTCAAATCAACAATTATTCGATTATCAAAAACGATAATCAAATCAACAAATGTTCGATTATCAAAAACGATAATGAAATCTCAAATCAACAATTATTCGATTATCAAAAACGATAATCAAATCAACAAATATCCGATTATCAAAACGATAATCAGAACTCATATCAACAAATATTCGATTATCAAAAACGATAATCAAATCAACAAATATCCGATTATCAAAAACGATAATCAGAACTCATAACAACAAATATTCGATTATCAAAAACGATAATCAAATCAACAAATATCCGATTATCAAAAACGATAATCAGAACTCATATCAACAAATATTCGATTATCAAAAACGATAATCAAATCAACAAATATCCGATTATCAAAACGATAATCAGAACTCATATCAGCAAATATTCGATTATCAAAAACGATAATCAGAACTCATATCAACAAATATTCGATTATCAAAAACGATAATCAAATCAACAAATATCCGATTATCAAAACGATAATCAGAACTCATAACATCAAATATCTAATTATCACAAGCGATAATCAGAACTCATAACATCAAATATCTAATTATCACAAGCGATAATCAGAACTCATAACATCAAATATTCGATTATCAAAAACGATAATCAAATCAACAAATATCCGATTATCAAAAATGATAATCAGAACTCATATCAACAAATATTCGATTATCAAAAACGATAATCAAATCAACAAATATCCGATTATCAAAACGATAATCAGAACTCATAACATCAAATATCTAATTATCACAACGATAATCAGAACTCATAACATCAAATATCTAATTATCACAAGCGATAATCAGAACTCATAACATCAAATATTCGATTATCAAAAACGATAATCAAATCAACAAATATCCGATTATCAAAAAGATAATCAGAACTCATATCAACAAATATTCGATTATCAAAAACGATAATCAAATCAACAAATATTCGATTATCAAAACGATAATCAGAACTCATAACATCAAATATATAATTATCACAAGCGTTAATCAGAACTCATAACATCAAATATCTAATTATCACAAGCGATAATCAGAACTCATAACATCAAATATCTAATTACCACAAGCGATAATCAGAACTCATAACATCAAATATCTAATTATCACAAGCGATAATCAGAACTCATAACATCAAATATCTAATTATCACAAGCGATAATCAGAACTCATAACATCAAATATCTAATTACCACAAGCGATAATCAGAACTCATAACATCAAATATCTAATTATCACAAGCGATAATCAGAACTCATAACATCAAATATCTAATTACCTGCAGATAATTAGATTCAACATATATCTAGAATCAATTAAGATAACTAGAAAATCAAACATAAAAGGTTGGATCGATCCCATCATATGGCGAGTTTTAGCTACGCCGCACGTGCATCTCATATGGCCGAAGCCTACCAAGTACCCATCATAATTTTGGCGCCCATCATATGACCCGAAGGTCCAACATATGACCCGAAGGTCTGGTACTGGTATTTGACCCGAAGGTCCATCATAGTGGCTCGAAAGCACACGAAAATCATCATATATTCAATTAACGAGTCCGGAATTAACCGAAATAGCAAACGCACATGTCCCATACCACGTGTTTTACTAAATCGTTTGATTCTCTTCATCGTTTCCTTGAACGTGTGAAATCATCAAAATCATCAAACAGCATATGTTTCAATTAACGAGTCCGGAATTAACCGAAATAGTAAAAGTGTGATTCCATACTCCACACTTTTGCTACATCGTTTAAACCTCTTCATCGTTTCCTTGAAAGTGCAAATTGTGTATTCCAAAAATAACATTTCACATTCTCAAACGGACAAGTCCGGAATTAAGCGAATCAGTAAAAGAAAGGGGTCATAATCCTCGATTTTTCTGAAACGTTTAAGTCACTTTCTCATTCTTCTGAAAACGCAAACTGTAAAAATTCTGAAAACAATTTCATTTATTTCATAAAAGTAATAATTTACATTCTCAAACGAACAAGTCCAGAATTAAGCGAATTAGTAAAAGAAAGGGTTCATAGTCTTCGATTTTGCTGAATCGTTTAAATCGCTTCCTCATTCTTTTGAAAGCATAAACTATAAAAATTTTGAAAAACAATTTTTTTTTTAAAATGATTTGAAATCCGTGATAAAAACAGCAACATTAGCGACAATTTCAATAAGAAAATTGTACTTCTCAAAACACCGTAGAAACAGATCTCAAAATCAGCATTGCGGGATAACCGCTTGAAAATCCACTTTAAAATATGACGGATACTGAAGTCAAAGCGACAGTAATTTTTTTAACGTCAAAATCTCATCAAAATAATTCACATCGAAATACAACATCAGTGAATTTTCATTCATTAATAATGTCAACAGAACACCGTACTTCAAAAATTTAGCACAAGTGTTAAAATCCCGTTATAATAATAACGGCAACAAAATATGTTTCATAACCAAGCATCGATTCAACGTAAAATTAATGTAGTAACGTGCAACTCATGTTTGCACGCACACTACAAAATAAACAAAGAAATCATTCTATTATATCTTCAATAAAGATATTTTAAAATAGCAGAAATCTAATCAGATATGATTAGCATCAAAGAAAACCAGTAAGAAATTTCAACAAATCAAATCCACTGGTTAAACAACATAATGAAATTAATTTCATTTTCATATTTTGATTTTTAAATGAAAATAATTATCATTCGTACTCAGCGAAGCAGTCACACTGTTTTCGCTGCGCACTCTGATAAACAAAGCACAAACCAATCTATCATCAAAACACAAATTCACTTTTTATTTTTAAATAAGGATATTTAAAAATTTCCATCGTATTTTCAAAACTTTAGTTTTGACTCAAAGCACATATAAAACATCGACACATAGTTGTAACACATGTTCCATCTAAGTTATGTTTTATATTATGTCCATAAACCCCAAGCTCTGATACCAACTGTGACGCCCCACCTCTATGCTCGCAATAACAAAGAGTATTAAAAGAAATACTGTCTGCTATCACGAAGAATAAGGCTGGATAGGAGCGGCCATCCATAGTTAGGCCGTACACTAGTATTAGTTATCTCGATAGGAGTGATATATATTTTAATTTTCATCTCTTATTTGATTACTCCCATCAACATATCCAATTCCAGTGTAAAACGAACTACGATGGTTCATAATAGTTTAGGACAATGGATATAATAATAACACAGATAATTTAAATGCGGAACACTGATAAACAAAAATCTCATATATATATATAACTGATGTCAGTTACAATACATGTGCTACAGTACATATGATACAACTACAACTGTCGATACAGGATGTTACATATACAAGTACATTAATATCATTAATATACATGAATACATATCAACCTATACAAGTACACTAACTACTAAAAATGACAATGACTACTCCAAAAGGTATGAAAAGACTTCATAGCTCTAGCAGCAACCCAAAGTAAGATATCAACAACCTGTAAATACTCGGTCTGACCCGAGTATTAAATTCAAGAGAAAATAATACACGGGTCAGTCTAATTCAAACTCAGTTATTAGTGCACAGAAGCAATAATAATTAATTATGAATAGACGACAGTCACTATAATTCTCGTTTATCCAATCACTAATAAGGATGAATTGGACATAGGAAACAATCAAGTAATTGGAAACATCAATTAAAACGTCAACTCGAGTAGGGCTGCAGTATACGCAAGCGTGTACTGCCACGCCACTACAATATATGAAATACGAAATAGTTCCATAAATCAAAAGCAAAAGAAATAATAATAAAACCAATACCGTGTGGCTGCAGTTCACGCTTGCGTGCACTGCCTTGCCACTACAGTGATGACGTACACAAAAGATCAACGAACCAAAATCAATGAAGATTCAAATATCAATGGCCAAGAAACAACACCTTAACTCAATTACACTAAACTTTATATAAATATGCAGTGGCACACGGCATATGAGAATATGCTACAGTGCAACATAGTAACCAAGGCCGAAGTGATCAAGGAAATGTACAAAGGAATGACATGGCAGCAGTTCCAAATCGATGCAGCAGTACCCATAAATATGAAAAGCAACATGACGGCAAGTAGTGCCTCCTAACCCATCAGTGTTACAGGGTTCAATAATACAACTCAACTAACTCGAATCAGTGATACTAGAATCACCGTGTATGAACCAAACTGGAGTGATATCACACATCAGTGACATCCAAAGGTATCCACAATACGGTTCACATTCTAATATAATGAATGTACCATGATGAAAAATGAATTTCAATAAACCAGACGAGTTACACGGACAAGCTAATGATGCAAGTATTATCAATGCAACAGAGTCAGGTTCAAATGCAAATCTAATATCAGAAATGAAACTGCAACTGTATACTAATGGATAGTACACAGTGTAAGACACAACAGGTTCAACCATCAGGTTCAAGAATAAAATAAGAAAACAATGCACATGTTAACAAGATAAGGGATGCACTAGTGAACCAGGAGACACAATGAACACTACAACATACAACACGTAGACGATGTTAACAGGGCTTCAAGGTGACACAATTGAACACTACAACATGCAACACGTAAAGGACAACATGAAATGATGTTTGCATGCCCAAAAGGTCAGAGGCAATATAAATGCAAACTGCAAATAAGTGAAGACCACACGAGCTCATTGCATCTCAAATGCTCAAATATACAACAAGTGTATAAGTAAGCAACTATCAAGAAAAGACTCAATCCAGTGCAGAAATGCACAAGGTCAAATGCAAAAACTCAACAGTGAACTGGTCGAGAACTATGGCAGTGAATCATGAGAATCAAACCCAGTTTACAGTGCAAACAAATATGCAGGTAACAGAGAGTATAAGCAGAGCATACAAGACATGTGATATCAAATGCAAGTGAGGTGCAAGAAGCTCGGACAAGTTTAAATATGAACAGAGATAATGGGTCAATCAGTACGGTAACTAGACCAACAGAGACAAGTGAACAAGGCCTCAATGCACAGACTCGAGTAAAACAGTGAAACGACAGTGGTGCACTGTAAATACAAGCTCAACCTCAAGGGAAGGTACACGAGGAGAATACGAACAAACCCAAGGCCTACAGCAATTCAAAGAGACCATCAAAAACCAATGCCATCAAGTAAAACTCACGAAAACGAAGCCAGGCAGTGATTTGCACAGTGAAAACATGAACAAGAATAGAAGTGTACTCAAGCACTTGCATAATAGTGCAACTAGGTGTAAGAGTAAAAGGGAAACACACAAATATATACATATGAACACGTATGTATACATGTTGTGGCAGTCCAAAATATTTACATATATCAACATACTCAATTCAAGCGACCAATTTCTACAGGAATCGAAATCGTGGTGGTCACGACGACTCAATATAGTCAAACCAAAATCGAACGTGAAGGCCACGAAAACGAACAAAAATCAAATCGAAGCCGAAGACCACACAAAACCAACATCGATGAAATCAAGTCGAATTAGATGTGAGTGATGAACACTCACCTTCTCGAGACGGTGACGAACTCACAAAGACGAGCGAAATCGAAGCCCTAATTTGGACGAAGAGGAACGAACGAAGTGCCACCATTTTTTTTCTTTTCTCTCGTTTGATTTTTCTAGGGTTTTCGACTGATCGGTCTTAAGGGGGAAACGGGTTATGGCCTTATTTTATTTTCACGGCCCAATAATAAATGGACCGGAATAACTTTAATGCCCGCATACCATTTCAACAATTCACAAAAGAATTTTAATTCAAATTTAAAAGAATTTCAATTGATTCAAAAACTCAAATTGAAATTAGCCAACAACGATACTTATTTGTTCTAAAACCACGGGTTGTTATAGCCTCCACGCTCGTTTAGGAGTTGATCGGCGACCATCGTTCAAACGGTGAGATCCCCTCCCCTTTGACCCAAGCCATGCCATGCTCGGTCGCCTACAACCACTAGAAAATGCCAAAATACGCATGTCGTTCGATCTTGGATCCACGACGATCCACTGCTCAAATTCTGATCATCTCCGTTAATCTTAAATATCTTGTCGCCCTTCACAATTCTCTAGTTGAATGATTTTTGAAAAACTGGAAGGATCGAGTAGAAATCGAGGTGGCAAATTCAAACATTTCTAGCCATTGTTCTACAAATGGTGGCTGGCAGATAATAGCTAGGGTTAGGGCATTTTTATGCGTATATATATATATATATATCTGTGTGTGTGTGTGTATGTGTTTATGTGCATGTGTGTGAATGTACTATTTTATTATTTCCAATTTTACATGCTTTTTCAAACGATCTCCAACGAAACATGCCGCTTGGCGCTTATAATGTTTTACCTCTATTTCGAACACAATGGAACATGTTTCGAAAACTAATTCGCCATATGAAGAAGATAGCCTTTTGGACCCAATTATTATATTGAATTTTCGATATTAATTTCAACGCGTTTGTACGACCAGAAGACAACTCCAAATGCTATAAAATTTGAAATCCAATAATAATACACTATTACGGATCCAATAGAACTAGTTTCATCGAATTCCGAGACTGTGCCCCGGATCGCTATTTTAACGTCTTGTTTATAATATAAAATTTTCAATTTCTAATTATTCACTCTTAAATCTAATTTTAAATGTTAGCAATCTTCGTTGTTGTTTAAATAAAATTTATATCAACTTTCGATATCATTTTCATTCACATTAAATTCAAAATTTGATTATTCCAATAATTTCCAATATTTAAGTCTTAAACAATTTAATTTATCCAATAAATCACTATAATTGTAATATAAGTTATTGAACTTGTTAAATTTAACTTTTAAAACGAATTCAAATTATAAAACAACTATTCCATTTCACAGTCATTCAATATTCATTATTCAATTTCATAATTGATTTTACACATATTCAATGCATAAAATTTATTTCAATACTTGCTATCGTAGAAATCTTCGAAATTAACTATTTCAAAATTTTGTTCAAGTTCATATTCAATAACTTACATTCAAAACTATTAATTTTTTTTAACCATTTTTATTCAATAATTACATTAAAATTAAAAGTTTTATACTAGCTAATAATACGGATCGTCACAATCTTCCCCACTCAAAGCTTTTTGTCCTCGAAAAGGAACTAAGTAGAGAATTTTACATTTGATATATTTTATTCAAAACTATCAACTTATAAAACAAATAGAACTTATTTATAAAACCTTTACAACGTTTCTATTATGCTACTCTGATCAGTTTATGGAATTTTCAAGCTGGTTATCAAAACAAGTTATAAAAATTTAGAACTTCAAATTTTTTCTAACACCCGAATTTACGGAAAGTTACGACAGGGTCTCCTTTACGCGGCTGATCGGAACTACTACAAAACGCCTCTATGGGCTCCAAACCAACAAAAGCCAAGTGGCTCCATTACAAAACCATCAAATCAAATGACAAAATAAACACGTACCTTTCCGTCGGGCAATCCAAATTTTTCTTGATTTTAAATACTTGCATCTTATTTACCAATGATACCTAGTCATACAATTTAAAATCATTATATATTTTGCATCTTCAATTTCCAATATTGGCGTTACTTAAGCCCGTACGATGTACATATATTTTTCATATGCAATATCAAATCTGATCGCACATTCGATTACACAATTTCACTTCCGAAGTAGTATAGTTCACACGACTCTCTAGTGAGGACTCAAATTTGGTTCCTTGATCCGAAACCGTGATTCTCCTTACATAGTCATATACCATGATAGAGAATTCCAGAATCAAATCAAAAATCCATATCTAGGATTCGCCATTGAGAATCGAGTGAAAAATTCTAACTAGGATCGATATAAATTATCTTGAAATTCTATGCTCAAATCTGGATCAAATTGTTATGCAAATAAAATAATATACGTACAACTTACGTATTACCTTTCAATAGATTTCTATCCAATTCATCCATATTAAATTTCCTTTACTTACCTTCCTTTCATTTACAATCACTTATTCACAACCCATTATTTACTTAGTTTATCCATTTCTTTACATAGCATGTTCTTTAACACTGTCATTTCCTAAACATCATTCCATAGAATTTGCTTACTTAAGTTTGTTTTAAACATTATATACAATTTAATTAAATTCAATTGCATTTTCCTTTGATTCTTAGTTACACCTGTTAGTCCCTGAGGAGATGGTTTTGATGACAACAACCTTAGAATAAGATTCTAAAATATAAATACTAACATTATGGTTTAGATATATATGTATATGCAGGATTTAACCATGCATGTACCAAAGAATGAAGACTGTACAGTATAGAGATTCAAGATATCAAGATTGAAGACTCATGAGTATCAAGATTATCAAGAGTTCAATATTTTAAGATTGTAATTTAGTTTGGAATTTTGTTAAAACTCATAGAAAAGCATTGGCATCTTAAAATCCAATTTATTCGTGGAATGGAATCCACTTCGAGCCTGTTAAAGGGATGGAACCCTAAGTAGGATGGAACCTATGAAAAATCTAGTGGAACATTGTTTTGTATCCACTAACTTTTATTCAAATGTTTTTTACAAAATTATATCTTGTTTTCAAAATGATTTCAAAACCTTCCTTTTAAAAGAATCAAAAACATCTATCCTGGTTTTAAAATACTTTTAGCCTCAAAATAATCTTTATCTTCAAATTCAAATTATCCTTGGTTTTAAACTATCTTTTAATAATAATATATTTAACTTTTAATATTTATACTTAGATTTAAATAAAATTATAGTAAAATTTTATATATATCAAAATATTATTCTCTATATTTATTTATGTATGTTAACTATAGTTAAGTATATTTATAAAGTTTAAAATAGTTTTAATACATGATAGAAGTTATTTTCAAAGAAAAATAAATTATCAAAAATCACTTAGGCCTGTCGATAACCCCTAGGACCCCTTATCGACAAGGTGGCAGTTTGTTTGAAAAATTTGAATTTCAAAAGAAGTATCTATTCGTCATATCCTTTCACGAATGGATATGGCTGTTGTTCTGCTATAAATAGGGGCAGTTTTAAACGAATTTATATACAATTTTTCTCTGATTTCACCACTCTTCTTCTTCCACATTTCTTTACATATATTTTTACCATTACTCTGCCGAAATCACCATTGAATCTAACTAGATCATCTATGGTTTGATTCTCTATCACTATCTCAACAAGATCTCAGTGCTATTTAGAGTTATAGGCTTCTTTGTAATAAATTGAGTGATAAAAGGTGTGATTGTAGTCTGTGAAATCAATCAAGCGAGAAAAGATGTGATTGTAGCCTGTGAAATCAATTGGGTGAACTTGTTGCCTGTAAAATCAAGTATCTCTACCAGAGGATTGTGAATCTGGTGCGGTGTACCTCGTGGCCTTGAAATCGAGCGTGTAATTGTAAAAACTGCTTTTGAAAGGAAATCCGTACTTGTGTGTGGTACTGGATATAGGGTAACACTATTCACCACCCCTCTAATGTTAATTCTAGCCTTAAGATCAGTAATCCGCATTTGTAACAACCCGCATATTTTATGATTGAGTATTTAAATATTTTATTTATATATATATTTCATCTTTAGTCGGATTATAGTCCGAAAAATTACTTTTTGCATACGGTCGAATTAGGACTCGGGAACAATTCCATTGAGTTAAAAACGCCGTTTGAGATCTTTTTGAGTATGAATTTAGATATGTTTGGAGATAGTAGAATTTTGCTACTTTTTCACTTAGGGCTTTGGTTTTGTTTCAGCCCATTAGACCCAATCTTCACCCCTCTTCTCTTCATTATTTCCTTTCTATCTCCTAATACTCAAGCTTTAGCAACAATGGAGAGAGGAATGGGAAATTCAAACTCCAAGCCCTAGTTTCCATTTACAAATCAAGTCCTAGCTCCAAATCAATAGAAGAAGCTTTGGTAAGCCTCCTCTTCTTCTTCTCCCACTCATTCTCTTATCAATTTCAGAAATTCCTAAACCTAACTTAGGAAACGTTTCTCTTTTTAGCTTAGATTCAAGCTTGTTGGGTTGGAATTGAAGAGTGATTGTCCTTGCCTTGGCTCTATAGCTTCTTCTTCATTTGTTTTGGGTTCAAAGGTGAGATTTTTATCTCACATCTTTGTCTATAATTATCTTCGATTGTTAGGTATGAATTCCTAACACTTATTCTTGTGCAATTGATTTTGGTTTGGATTGATTTGGTGTATATTCCAATTTTTGGTGTTTTGGAATCAAAATCTATGAAAATCCTATTATGGATATGTGGACATTGATATTTGAGGCGTATTGAAGAGCCGTTAAGGATGGGTTGTCGCGTGGCGTAAATCCTTAGTCGTCATTTGCTCGTCCGATCGCTTTCGATATTCATTTGGCCATTTTTGGTCGAGGTTCAGGAAATGCTGTGAATTCCAGTTTCAGACATCTGAATCTGAAAAATTAGAAGTTTTCCAGAACGAAATTCAGACGTCTGAACCAAATGTTTCAGACGTCTGAAATAGGGGTAGACTTGTCGTGCCAAATATTAGTGATCGTTGAAAAGACATTTTAGAAGATTCCCATCGTTCTAAATTTACCATTCATCCCGGAGTAGTAAAATGTACGCGGATATGAAGCGACTTTATTATTGGGAGGGAATGAAACTTGATATTGCTAACTTCGTTAAGCGTTGCATGACTTGCCAACTCATTAAGGCCGAGCATCAAAGGCCCGGTGGTAATTGCAACCTTTAAACATTCCAATTAGGAAGTGGGATCATATTTCCATGGATTTTATTGACGGCCTTCCCCGTTCTCGTTCGGGTCATGATAGCTTATGGGTGATTGTTGATAGACTTACAAAATCTGCTCATTTTGTTCCCGTCCGGTCTAATCGAACCGTTCCTCTTTTGGCCAAACTCTTTATTAAAGAGATTGTTAAATTGCATGAAGTTCCTACTTCTATTGTTAGTAATCGTGATCCATTGTTTACTAGTGGATTTTGGAAGAGTCTTCAAAAAGCTTTGGGAACGAAGCTTAATTTTAGCACCGCTTATCATCCTCAGTCCGATGGACAAACCGAGCGTGCGAATCAAACTCTTGAAGGTCTTCTTCGTGCATGTGTTCTTGACTTTGGTGGAAGTTGGGAGAATCATATTTCTCTTATTGAGTTTTCCTATAATAATAGCTTCCACTCTAGTATGGGTATGGCACCTTTCGAGGCACTCTATGGAAGGCCATGCCGTTCTCCTTCTTGTTGGCTTGAGGCCGGTGAGAAGCTGGTTTTAGGTCCGGATTTTATTCGTGATTCCACAGAAAAGATTGACCTTATTCGTCATAGGATGAATGAGGCTCAAAGTAGACAAAAATCCTATGCCGATAACTGAAGAAGGATATTGGAATTTTCTGTGGGAGATTTTGTGTTTATTCGTGTTTCACCTATGAAAGGTGTTGTGCGTTTCAGTCGATCGGGAAAGTTAGCACCTCGATATATTGATCCATCTCCCATCACCGAACGTATTGGTTCCGTGGCTTATCGCCTCTTATTACCGGCTCAATTTTCTACTATTCATGACGTATTTCACGTTTCTCAATTACGGAAATGCTTTCGAGATTCCGATTCTATTCTTGAGCCCGGTGTGGTGGAAGAAATTGAAGTTTCACATAATTTAACTTATGAGCAACATCCTATTCGAATTATTGCTTCGGAAGTCAAACGTCTTCGAAATAAAGATGTCCCAATTGTGAAAGTTAAATGTTGCTCAAGCCCCTGGCAGCACATTCCGTGTTCAGGTGGCCTCTAGTATGCTCCAAGAAAGAGCATTAGACAGGTACGAGCTTCTGATTTCTGAAATAAATGAAGCGGATCTTACTTGGGAGAAATTCTGGGAACGCTTCGAATTAAAGTTTGTGCCAGAAGCTGAGAAGGTGACATTGTCTCGTCGTTTCATAGACCTTGTTCAAGGTGAATCCTCTGTGGCAGATTATGTCGCATCATTCGAGTCACTTTCGAAATACGGGGTCGAATACATAAACAACCCATTGAAGAAGAACCAAAGATTTGTCTATGGCTTGAACAAAAATCTCAAGAAGCCATTACTTCTGAAATTGGAAGTTTCTTTTGATCAACTCATTAAGACCGAGATGTAATAGGTGCTTCGTCTTGACCCCTCATCAGGGATTTTCATCCGTATTTTTGGCTAACTACTTAGACTAGTAGTTTATTTTGTTGTATACATTTGAGATAGAGACTCCATGGTATGTATTTATTCTTTTGTGTAGCACTTTTAATCATTCTTTTGTGATATTGTGGATCTTGCTAGACCACTACTCTGATGAACACTTTTTAGTGTTATATATTCATATCTATTTCCACCTTTGTGACATGAACTTCTGTGACTAATTTGTGTTATATCTATTTCTATATTTATTTCCGAAGATTATATATAGCCACTGTGTAGTAGCTTTGAGTTTGTATCGGCATGTTGGATTTCCTCTTCAAATGAAATGCATTTTAAACTATCTGACATATCGGTGCTCGCACAAAGCAATTACATGGAGGGGCTCTCCTCAACAGCCTTATTCTCCATGCTAGTTGACGGCATTACACCTTAGTGTCCTTGGCTAGTGCGGGTATAGAGATGGGGCGTCACAGCCTATTTCAGATGTCTGAAACATTTGTTTCAGACGTCTGAATTTCGTTCTGGAAAACTTCTAATTTTCCAGATTCAAACGTCTGAACCACCTATTTCAGACGTCTGAATCTGCTGTGTTTTGCTTGCTTGCCTATTTTGTTTAAGAATTCCAATTTTATCGATCCGTGTTGATTCCGATTTGTTGCAATCATTTATCATCAACTTTGATGACATTTTCTTTGGGATTTTTGGGAATATCCATTATGATGGATTCGGTATCGATTTCTTTGGATTTTATTCATGTCTTTGAATGTGAATTTTAGTGATCGATTGTTTCTACAATCATTTCTGTGATTTGTCACTTTAAAAATGTAAAGGTTTTCTGTACTAGTAGTAAATATCAAAACTTTTTCTTCAAAATGATGTCAACACTATTTTATTACAAAGCTCGTTTTCTCAAACCGTTTTCTAATCTACTAGCATATACAAACTTTTACCTCACTCGTATGAGAAATCCAATTAAACGACTTAGTAAAACAAGTGGTATGAAACGCTTGCGTTTACTTCATTGGTTAATTCTTGGACTTGTTCGATTGAATCTCTTGTGACAATTTTCTAGTGGAGATTTACAATTTGTTTGTAAATATGTAAGTTAAGCTAGTGGATATAGGACATATAGCTAAACTCATATATTTACTAGCTTAGTGTAGTTGACACTTTCTTGATGATCATTGATGATCATTTTTTGTGATTTAGACTAGCGTCATGCTATGTTTCTTTGTCCACGGAGGGGACGGTACCTCGTTTTATTGAGTTTCGTCTCATTTTTATTATAGGCTAACAACCTATTTATTTTTTGGAGTTTCGACTCAATTTATGTGGGCTAGCGACCCACATTTTTATGGAGTCCGGATCTTCGGGCGTACCGTTGTACTACGTCGTTGTTCCGAATTTTATGAGTTTCAGTTTCCTCGGGCGTACCGTTGTACTACATTGTTGCACCGGCTCTATGGTTAGCGACCATGGGATAGCGTCCCATTTTGTGATACACATATTGGTGAGTTTTCATACTCCCGTTTTGTGATAGGCCTCCCCCTTTTTGTGATTTCTGGATTTCTATTGATGAGTTCTATAATTTTGTGTTTCACCAATTTTATGATTGGCATTGATATGTTGTCAATATTTGTGGCTTGTTGAATGAAATAAGGAGTATGACACTTCTTTTGATCTTTAAGAAGATTCTTGGGATATTGATTAATCTCTAGTTGATTTTCAATTACATACTTGTCACAGTATGACTTTATAGTTATTATACGTTTTTGTCATATCTCTTATTCTATATCATTTTATCTGATATTTATAGTTCGACTGATCCATTTATTATTTCATATTAAATAATACTCGGGTCAGACCGAGATGTTACAGGTGCTTCGGCTTGACCCCTCATCAGGGATTTTCATCCTGATTTTTGGCTTACTACTTAGACTAGTAGTTTATTTTGTTGTATACATTTGAGATAGAGACTCCATGGTGTATACTTATTCTTTTGTGTAGCACTTGTAATCATTCTTTTGTGATATTGTGGATCTTGCTAGACCACTACTCTGATGAACACTTTTTAGTGTTATATATTCATATCTATTTCCGCCTTTGTGATATGAACTTCTGTGACTGATTTGTGTTATATCTATTTCTATATTTGTTTTCGAAAATTATATATAGCCACTGTGTAGTAGCTTTGAGTTTGTATCGGCATGTCGGATTTCCTCTTGAAATGAAATGCATCTTAAACTATCTAACATATCGGGCTCGCACAAAGCAATTACATGGAGGGTCGCTCCTCAACAGCCTTATTCTCCGTGCTAGTTGACGGCATTACACCGTAGTGTCCTTGGCTAGCGTGGGTATAGAGGTGGGGCGTCACAGCTTGGTATCAAAGCCAAACTTCGGAAAAATGTAGAATAAATTAACAAGAATCATCGTCCTAAGTTCATCTTAGGAGTCGTGCTTTAGGATTTAATTCGAGTCTTCGTACCGATTCATCCTATTTTCTTTATGATTCCTTGTTTTATCTATCAAGATTGCTTGATATTCATTTTGTGAATAACCTTCTTCTTCTTCCTTCTTTCTTTCTTAAGGAAGAGAAATGGTTAGACCTGGTCGTCCCAACACCGGTCAATCTAGTGCTACTCCACAGGATGGAGTATTTATGTCTGCCCAACAGCTTCTTGATCTAGTAAAGAATGCTCAAGCAGCCGGTTCTAATCCAGAACCTGCTCACCCTAAGTCTGGATTTGCACGCTTGTGCAACGATTATACCAACTTGGGTGGGAAGCTATTCAAAGGTTCTGAAACCATTATTGAAGTCCAGGCTTGGCTAAGAACGTGCGATCGAATCTTTTCTCGCATGAACCTTATTGATCTTCACCTTGTTCAGGTGACCTCTAGTATGCTCCAAGAAAGAGCATTAGACTGGTACGAGCTTCTGATTTATGAAATAAATGAAGCGGATCTTACTTGAGAGAAATTCCGGGAACGCTTCGCATTAAAGTTTGTGCCAGAAGCTGAGAAGGTGACATTGGCTCGTCGTTTCATAGACCTTGTTCAAAGTTAATCCTCTGTCGAGTCACTTTCTAAATACGGGGTCGAATACATAAACACCCCATTGAAGAAGAATCAAAGATTTGTCTATGGATTGAACAAAATCTCAAGAAGCCATTACTTCTGAAATTGAAGTTTCTTTTGATCAACTCATTGAAATCGCTTTTCGTCTTGAAGAGGCGGATAGGGAGAGTGATGTTGAAGTTGTGGGTACCAAACCAAACTTCAAAAACAACAAGAAAAGGCCTATTAAATTCGAAGGGCCTAATCTCAACAAGAAAGGAAAACAAGCAACTCCTGTAGCGAAGACTCCTACCCCTAGTAGTGGGAAGTGCTATGACTGTGGTTCTAAAGACCATTATGCCAATAGATGTCCGAAACCTCTCTTCTGTCTCTATTGCATAAGCTCGGGTCATCTTTTATCTTCATGTCCGAAACTTCAAGGCAAGAAGGAGGGAAAGTTAAATGTTGCTCAAGCCCCTGGCAACACATCTCGTGGTCAAGGTATGTCTCATTCTATCCTTGATGGCATCATTATATTTCGTGATCAACCTATTCGAGTTCTTGTTGATACGGGAGCATCCCATTCTTTTATATCAAAAGAATTTGTTGATACTTTTTCTTTAAGTGTTGTTGCTTTAATGACTTCTTTGAGAATTGTGAATCCGGTTGGTGGATCCGCAACACTTAGTTTGCTTTGTAAAGATGTGGAGATTATTTTATGTGATTTTTCTTTCCTAGCCGATTTGCATGTTATACGTTACTTAGGTTTTGGAATGATTTTAGGAATGGATTGGATTAACCGTTATGAAGCTCATATCTTATGTCCCGAGCAGACTATTTATCTTCGACATCCTCGATCTGTTAAGTAGATTTCTATTATTCTCAAAGATTGGGATTCCAACTTGGCAGCATCTTTATATTCTTTAAATCCTCATGATGACGAAAATGATGATGAGGAAGATGTCATTTCTCTTATTCACGTTGTTCATGAATTTTCTGACATATTTAAGCCCATTTTAGGACTACCACCTAAGCGAGCAATTGAGTTCAAAATTAATCTCATCCCTGGAGCTCAACCTATCACTCGTCCAACTCATCATATGTCCAATAAAGAAAATGAGGAGATGCGCAAATAATTATCCGAATTGGAGACGAAGCAATTTATTTCTTCTAGCTCCTCATCTTCGGAAGCTTCGGCTATTTTCGTGAAGAAATCTGATGGTACACTTACTTTGCGTTGACTACCGCAAGCTTAATAATCTTACTATCAAAAATAAATATCCTTTACCTCGGATTGATGATCTATTCGATCAACTTAGTGGTGCTAGAGTCTTTTCACAATTGGACTTGGCAAATGGTTTTCATCAGCTTTGTATTGCAGAGGATAGCATTCCTTTGACATCGTTCCGTACTCGTTATGGATCTTATGAATGGCTTGTTATGCCATTTGATTTAGCGAATGCTCCAGCTTATTTCGTTGGCCTTATAAATTGAGTTTTGAAAGATTTTCTCGATCGATTTGTTCTCATCTTCATTGATGATTTTCTTGTGTATTCAAAAACCAAGGAGTAGCATGAAAAGCATCTTCGGATTGTGTTGGAAACTCTTAGGAGTAATCAATTAAAAGCAAAATTTTCTAAATGCCACTTTTGGCAATCTCGTGTGAAGTTTCTTGGTCATATTATTTCCGAATCCAGAATTTTAGTGGATCCTTCAAAGATTGAAGCGATTCAAAGTTGGAAGAGACCAGAGAGTGTGACGTAGATCCATAGTTTTCTTGGATTGGCGGGTTATTACCGCCGTTTTATCAAAGACTTTTCTAAAATTGCCGTGCCTCCTACTAACTTTACAAAGAAGGGAGTTAAATACATTTGGTCGGACAAATGTGAAGCTTCTTTTCAGAAATTAAAAGAACTCCTTTCTGATGCTCCTATTCTTGTTATTCCCGAAGGGAACCAAGATTTTATTGTTTATACCAATGCTAGTCGCGTTGGTTTGGGTGCCGTTCTTATACAAAGAGAACGTGTTATTGCTTATGCTTCTAGGCAATTGAAGCCAGCCGAGACTAGATATGCCACTCATGATTTAGAGCCCGCGGCTATTTTCTTCGCCCTTCGTATTTCGCGTCATTATCTCTTGGGAGAGAAATTTATTCTTTACACCGATCATAAATCTTTGAAGTATTTATTTTCTCAAAAGGAACTTAATTTGCGTCAACAGCGTTGGCTCGAATTTCTTGCATCTTATGATCTGATATTCTTTATACTCCCGAAAAGGGAAATCGGATTGCCGATGCACTTAGTCGCAAGCAACAAGCGGTTGTTTCCATGATGATACCCGAATGGAATGATCTCGAGATTTTATCCACTTGTGAGATTAGAGATCGTGTATCCGATTTATGTTCATCTCTTGTTTTATGTAGCTTTGAGGCTCATCCTTCTCTTTTAGACCGCATTCTTCAAGCTCAAAAGCTAGATCCCGGATCGGCACTTCTTAGCCAAACATTGAGGGATAAACTTGATATTGAAGTTTTGAAAGACTTTGATATTGATTCTCGTGGTGGCATTCAAAAATTTGGTAGACTTGTCGTGCCAAATATTAGTGATCTTCGAAAGGACATTTTAGAAGATTCCCACCATTCTAAATTTATCATTCATCCCGGTAATAGTAAAATGTACGCGGATATGAAGCGACTTTATTATTGGGAGGGAATGAAACTTGATATCGCTAACTTCGTTATGCATTGCATAACTTGCCAACTCATTAAGGCCGAGCATCAAAGGCCCGGTGGGTTATTGCAACCTTTAGACATTCCATTTTGGAAGTGGGATCAAATTTCCATGGATTTTATTGAAGGCCTTCCCCGTTCTCGTTCAGGTCATGATAGCTTCTGGGTGATTGTTGATAGACTTACAAAGTCCGCCCATTTTATTCCCGTTCGGTCTAATCGAACCGTTCCTCTTTTGGCCAAACTCTTTATTAAAGAGATTGTTAAATTGCATGGAGTTCCTACTTCTATTTTTAGTGATCGTGATCCATTGTTTACTAGTGGATTTTGCAAGAGTCTTCAAAAAGCTTTGGGAACGAAGCTTAATTTTTTAGCACCGCTTATCACCCTTAGTCCGATGGACAAACCGAGCTTGTGAATCAAACTCTTGAAGATCTTCTTCGTGCTTGTGTTCTTGACTTTGGTGGAAGTTGGGAGAATCATATTTCTTTTGTTGAGTTTTCCTATAATAATAGCTTCCATTCTAGTATTGGTATGGCACCTTTCGAGGCACTCTATGGAAGGCCATGCCTTTCTCCTTCTTGTTGGCTTGAGGTCGGTAAGAAGCTAGTTTTAGGTCCAGATTTTATTCGTGATTCCACTGAAAAGATTAACCTTATTCGTCATAGGATGAAAGAGGCACAAAGTAGACAAAAACTCCTATGCGTATAACCGAAGAAGGAAATTGGAATTTTATGTGGGAGATTTTGTGTTTATTCGTGTTTCACCTATGAGAGGTGTTGTGCGTTTCAGTCGATCGGGAAAGTTAGCACCTCGATATATTGGTCCATTTCCCATCACCCAATGTATTGGTTTCGTGGCTTATCGCCTCTTATTACCGGCTCAATTTTCTGCTATTCATGACGTGTTTCACGTTTCTCAATTACGGAAATGCCTTCGAGATTCCGATTCTATTCTTGAGCCTGGTGTTGTGGAAGAAATTGAAGTTTCGTCTAATTTAACTTATGAGCAACATCCTATTCAAATTATTGCTTCGGAAGTCAAACGACTTCGAAATAAAGATGTCCCGCTTGTGAAAGTTCAATGGTCCTCAAATCCTAAGGATTGCTCTTGGGAATCTAGAGAATTCATCGAGCGAATACATCCGGACTTACTTTCTCGTTCTCTTTGAGGTGAACTTTTTTTATTTCAAATTTCTTTTGTGTTTAATATGCTTTTATGGTTGTTACTTTATATTTTCTTCTTAAATATTGTGAGGACGCAATTTCTTTAAGGAGGGGAGTCTGTAAAAACCCGCATATTTTACGACCGAGTATTTAAATATTTTATTTATATATATTTCAACGTTAGTGGATTATAGTTCGAAAAGTTACTTTTTGCATACGGTCGAATTAGGACTCGGGACCACTTCCATTGAGTACAAAATGCCGTTTGCGATCTTTTTGAGTATGAACTTCGATATGTTTGGAGATAGTAGAATTTTGCTACTTTTTCACTTAGGGCTTTGGTTTTGTTTCAGCCCATTAGACCCAAGCTTCACCCCTCTTCTCTTCATTACTTCCTTTCTATCTCCTAATACTCAAGCTTTAGCAACAATGGAGAGAGGAATGGGAAATTAAAACTCCAAGCCCTAGTTTCCATTCACAAATCAAGTTCTAGTTCCAAATCAATAGAAGAAGCTTTAGTAAGCCTCCTCTTCTTCCACTCCAACTCATTCTCTTATCAATTTCAGAAATTCCCAAACCTAACTTAGAAAATGTTTCTCTTTTTAGCTTAGATTCAAGCTTATTGGGTTGGAATTGAAGAGTGATTGTCCTTGCCTTCGCTCTATAGCTTCTTCTTCATTTGTTTTGGGTTCAAAGGTGAGATTTTTATCTCATCTTTGTCTATAATTATCTTCGATTGTTAGGTAAGAATTCCTAACACTTATTCTTGTGCAATTGATTTTGGTTTGGATTGATTTGGTATATATTCCAATTTTTGGTGTTTTGAAATCAAAATCTATGAAAATCTTATTATGAATATTTGGACATTGATATTTGAGGCATATCGAAGAGCCGTTAAGGCTGGGTTGTCGCGTGGCGTAAATCCTTAGTCACCATTTGCTCGTCCGATCTCTTCCGATATTCATTTGGTCATTTTTGGTCGAGGTTCAGGAAATGCTCTGAATTCCAGTTTCAGGCGTCTGAATCTAGAATTTCAGACGTCTGAATTGGCTTGATTTCAAACAGAAAGGAAATAGGCTAAAAACACCTATTTCAGACGTCTGAAACATTTGGTTCAGACGTTTGAATTTCGTTCTGGAAAACTTCTAATTTTCCAGATTCAAACGTCTGAACCACCTATTTCAGACGTCTGAATCTGTTGTGTTTTGCCTGCTTGCCTATTTTGTTTAAGAATTCCAATTTTATCGATCCGTGTTGACTCCGATTTGTTGCAATCATATATTATCGACTTTGATGACATTTTCTTCGGGATTTTTGAGAATATCCATTTTGATGGATTCCGTATCGATTTCTTTGGATTTTATTCACGTCTTTGAATGTGAATTTTAGTGATTGATTGTTTCTACAACCATTTCTGTGATTTGTCACTTTAAAAATATAAAGATTTTCTATACCAGTAGTAAATATCAAACTCCTTCTTCAAAATGATTTCAGCACAATTTTATTACAAAGCTCATTTTCTCAAACTTTTTCTAATCTACTAGCATATACAAACCATTACCTCACTCGTATGAGAAATCCAATTAAACGACTTAGTAAAACAAGTGGTATGAAACGCTTACGTTTACTTCGTTGGTTAGTTCTTGGACTTGTTCGATTGTATCTCTTGTGACAATTTTCTAGTGGAGATTTACAATTTGTTTGTAAATATTCAAGTTAAGCTAGTGGTTATGGGACATATAGCTAAACTTATATATTTACTAGCTTAGTGTAGTTGACACTTTCTTGATGATCATTGATGATCATTTTTTGTGATTTAGACTAGCGTCATGCTATGTTTCTTTGTCCATGGAGGGGACGGTACCTCGTTTTATTGAGTTTCGTCTCATTTTTATTATAGGCTAACGACCTATTTATTTCTTGGAGTTTCGACTCAATTTTTGTGGGCTAGCGACCCATGTTTTTATGGAGTTTGGATCTTCGGGCGTACCGTTGTACTACGTCGTTGTTCCGAATTTTGCGAGTTTCAGGTTCCTCGGGCATATCGTTGTACTACGTCGTTGCACCGGCTCTATGGCTAGCGACAATGGGATAGTGTCCCGTTTTGTGATACACGTGTTGGTGAGTTTTCATACTCCCGTTTTGTGATAGGCCTCCCCCTTTTTGTGATTTCTGGATTTCTATTGATGATTTCTATAATTTTGTGTTTCACCAATTTTATGATTGGCATTGGTATGTTGTCAATATTTGTGGCTTGGTGAATGAAATAAGGAGTATGACACTTCTTTTAATCTGTGAGAAGATTCTTGTGATATTGATTAATCTCTAGTTGATTTTCAATTACATACTTGTCACATTATGACTTCATGGTTATCATGCGTTTTTTTCATATCTCTTTTTCTATATCATTTTATCTGATATTTATAGTTAGACTGATCCGTTTATTATTTTCTTATTAAATAATACTCGGGTCAGACCGAGATGTTACAGGTGCTTCGACTTGACCCCTCATCAAGGATTTTCATCTTGATTTTTGGCTAACTACTTAGACTAGTAGTTTATTTTGTTGTATACATTTGAGATAGAGACTCCATGGTGTATACTTATTCCTTTACGTAGCACATGTAATCATTCTTTTGTGATATTGTGTATCTTGCTAGACCACTACTCAGATGAACACTTTTTAGTGTTATATATTCATATCTATTTCCGCCTTTGTGATATGAACTTCTGTGACTGATTTGTGTTATATCCATATCTATATTTGTTTCCGAAGATTATATATAGCCACTATGTAGTCGCTTTGAGTTTGTATCGGCATGTCGGATTTCCTCTTGAAATGAAATGCATCTTAAACTATCTGAAATGTCGGTGCTTGCACAAAGCAATTACATGGAGGGTCGCTCCTCAACAGCCTTATTCTCTGCGCTAGTTGACGGCATTACACCATAGTGTCCTTGGCTAGCGTGGGTATAGAGGGGTGCATCACAGCATTTCTCACATTTGGTATCAAAGCAAGGTTTTCAAAGTTTCATAATATGATTTTTGGAAAAGATTTTAAAATGGCTATGTTTAAAAAACTTGTTAATGCTAGTTTAGAAATATTCGGATCATCATTATCTCTTGAGTGTGCATGTAATCAATATTCAAATTCAAGTTGTCTACCAAAATTGTATGATGTGCAGGAAACATGCTTTATGGGTGTTGAGGAATCAATTCACAATGGACAAATTGTACAAATCAAAAAGAATAAATGGATACTCGATAGTGCATGCTCTAGACACATGACTGGTATTCCAGATATGCTGAATGATATAATATATAAAGACGGAGGACTGGTTAACTATGGAGACAAGTCAAAAGGATATGTGATTGTCATCAGCAAAGTCAGTAACTCTGAAACTCCTACTAATGTTTTGCTAGTTAAGAATCTAAACATAATCTGCTAAGTATTAGTCAACTTTGCGATAAAGGATATAAAATTAAATTTGAAAAAGATAAGTGTCACATTGAAAATAATAATTCAACCATAATATTTGAGGGAATTAGGAAAAATAATATTTATATTCTTAGTATAAAAGTTTCAAATGATAACTTGTGTCTTTTGGCTAATACAAGTGACCCTTGGATTTGACATAAGAGATTTGGGCATTTGAATTTCAAAATCTTATCTAGACTGTCAAAACATGATCTATTAAGAGGTCTCCCTAAAATGAATTTTAAAATAGATAGTTTATGTGATGCATGTCAATTAGGAAAACTTAAAAAAAGTTCCTTTAAATAAAAAGATATGATTTCAACCTCAAAACCTCTTGAATTACTTCATTTAGATTTGTTTGGTCCATCTCAAATTCTGTCAATAATCATAGTAAATATGTTTTTGTAATTGTAGATGATTATTCTACATTTACATGGAAAATATTTTTGAAATATAAAAGTGATACCTTTGAATGTTTTAAGAACTTTACAAAAAGGATTCAAAATCAACTTTCTCTAAAAATTATAACCATCCGTAGTGATCACGGTAGTGAATTTGGAAATGAAAAGTTTGAGGAATTCTGCAATAAAAAGGGAATAACTCACAAATTTTCATTTCCAAGAACTCCACAACAAAACGTAGTAGTAGAACGTAAAAACAGGATGATTCAAGAGTGTACGAGAACTATGCTTTCGGATAGTAAATTACCAAGTATTTTTGGGCAGAAGCAGTTGCTACTGCCTGTTATATTTTAAATAGAATTTTATTAGACCTTTAACTGATAAGACATCTTATGAACTTCTTCACTCAAAGAAACCTAAGGTATCTTATTTTAGAATTTTTTGAAGTAAATGTTTTATTCTAAATAAAAAAGATAATTTAGATAAATTTGATCCTAAATTCGACAAAGGTATCTTTATTGGATATTCTAACAGAAGTAAATCGTACAGAGTGTTTAATTTATGAATAACACCGTCGAAGAAACAATGCATGTTTCATTTAATGAAAATCTCAAAAATTTTGAAGATACAAATGATGAAGAGGATATAATCACTCAAAATCAAGAGTCAATTGAAACTAATAATGAAATTAATCATCCTAATAGAAAGATTAAACTTTTAAAAGATCATCCTATAGAAAATATACTAGGAGATATGCAATCTTTTGTTACAACTAGAAATCAACAAAGTAAAATGAGCAATGTAGCATTTATATCAACTATTGAACCCAAAAATCCAAAAGAAGCATCAACTGATGATTCATGGTGCAACGACCCTTTTTTTTGGACCATTCAAATCGACAATAAAACCATACATGTCCGACTTGAATAATTCAAAATACCGAATTGTTAATTAAAATTTGGCAAAACTCAGCGTATACAGTAAATAAATCAATCACAGAATCATAGACACAGAGTAATATAATAATACGCAGCGGAATCAATAAATAGTAGTTCATGAAGCTACTATATAGATATCTGAGTTAGAAATAAAATACAATAGAATAGCTCAAATGCAGTGAAGTCTCCAATGCAACAGATGACTTCTCTGAACCAATCAACTCGAAATGCTGAAAGCTGAATCGATAGTTGGATCTCCAAACGAACCTCCAAACTCCAAAGGTGAGTCTCTAATGCTGTATTACTCAGTCTGACCCGAGCATAAAGCAAAACACAAAACACTCGAGTCAGGATTAACATTCATATATCGATAAATCCAACTCAAGTGAAATATCGACTGGAACACAAGCAAATCAAAGGATGTTTGGGATAACCATCCTCTAAGGATCTGCAGAACTATCTACAAGGTAGAAATATACACTATAACACCGTGCTCATTCCAATTTATTTATACTTCAAAGCCAAAATATCATTTTCATTAGATATATAATAATTTCCAGTTTTATCACTTTCAAAGTTACGATATAAATTTACTCAATTTCCAAATTCAAATCTAGTCAAATCTCAATTTATCAATTTAGATTCAAATCAATTTCTAAATACCCATTTCAAATTTTATTGATCCAAAAATCCGGATTTGAAATCACAAAATACCCTTTTCCATTTCAAAATATTTAAAAACTTGAAATATTAAACGTGTCAAACTAAATTTTATTTCAGTTCAGTCTTCTAAATAATAGATTCAACTTATATTGATTTCAAATACAGATCTGAAAGATGAATAAACCAATTAAATTCTAGTATAGTTCAAAGCTTTAATATTCTACATTTCAAAGTTCAATTGACAGTTTCATATAGATCTCGATTTAACCCCATTATTATTTAGTCTTGAAATATTCCCTATTAGATTCAATATCACTTAAGTAATCTTAAATTACATTTTACTAAATATTTCCTTTAATTTATTTAACGTGAAATATTCATTTAATCATTTATATCAAAATCCAGTTATAAAATCATACCTTTAAATTTCCCATTCAATAATTTCAAATCGATTTAATTAAATAAAATCCTTATTTAAATACCATTTCCAATAAACCCAAATTTATCTTCCCAACCTTACTTATTCAATTTATTACAAGAAAATCTATTGAAATATAGATTTACAAAAATACTTGGCCATATATATATATGTATTAAATCCATCTAATTTATACCAAATATTACTACTAAATCTATATATAAAATTTCTATTTATATAAAATCTTAAGAACCAATATTTATTAAATCATATATTTCTTTCCAAAAATCATAGAAATTATTTTCAAAATATTCATATATGGACCAATGGTGTCTGTATATATTTCTTATCATATGGTCAAGTCCTACGGATATTTATCATTTCAATCCATACACTAAATATATACGGGTGTATATCATTTCAACCCGTAATCCCAAATTCAATTAAATGAAAATCGCTTGGGTCTATCATTTCAACCCATAACGAAATTCTCCTATTCTAAAGTCTGTTCGATGTATCATTTCAACCCATAGTGAATTCTAGACAACAGGGAACTTTCAGAGTGATAACAGATAATAATAATAATAATAATAATAATAATAATAATAATAATAATATAACAGACATATATCATCAATAACGGTATAATATAAACAATAGGATCTGGTGTCATATCCCACAAGTGAACAGTTATAGATAATAGCGTAAATATAACAATTTAAATAACTACAGCTGTGACGACCCGCCTTTCTAACCCCACAAAGGCGTATCATCAATAAGAAAGAAAGGGATAGAAATAGAAAAGAATAGAAAGAAAGAATAACAACATCAGAATCTCGTAGCGGAATGGAACAAAATATAATACATCACATAACTATTACATAGTTACACATACATCAGAGTTATACAATATCATATAACAGTACTGTCATATACATATATGTCCCTACATACATCCAAAATACAGCATACACTAACTACACAACGGAACTACATATATAGATACATACGTCTGGTCTTCTTCCCAAAAGTTCCTCCAGCAAATCAATACTCCGAATACCTATCACTTGGCTACTCATAAAAATTTGAGTACCCAAGAGTTTATGAAAACACAAAATATAAACTCCGGGTCAGACATAGGTCTGGTGTAAGTAAACGGGTTAAAATTTGCTTAACTTTGAAAATCATTTGAAATAAAGGTATCACGTAAGACTTCCCACAAATAAATACGGGTAAGTTTTTACCTTATGCTAACCAAAACATTTTATAGGATATTCAGTAATATTATAATAGTGTCTAGGTTTTCAAGTAAATAGAAAATATCCGAAATTGTTACATGATTAAATTCCAGCTACTAGCCACGAAAGTGGGTAATACAAATCAAAACCGTAGGGTCTCGTAGGGAAAATGGGTTTCCAACAATGGCAGGGCTACTGGGGTACCGCCCGTTACAGTACGGGGCCTAGATCACCGTACCGAGGATCACTCCCGACCACCTACAACACAAGGTCGGAACCATTCCTAACTGAACAGTCCCGAACAAGGTAACCCCGCAGTTGTGGCCAACAATTGCTCACTCAGCCGAAACAAAAAGGGACATCTAGACAGGGGTATACCTCGTCCTGCTTGGGCACGACCCACCTAACCTTGCTGCATCTCCCCTGTTTTAGCCATTCCCGGTTGATGAGGCTTGAGGCTGCGATTATCTTCATTGAATATTATTCTTAGAATGCTCATCGTCCGCCGGACGATGTGCTGAAAGCATTCAATCCATACAAGTTCGTTCCGGGTTCGAACGAAACCAAAGGCATTATCTCGTTACACTCATTTTGGAATCACCCTCAGAGTTAACGACGATAACCCTTGCATTGTGAACTACTATCTCGATCTCCAATTGACAAGTCACGACCTATCGTTTAATTTGGGTCGATGTGGTTTTGAGAGAATCAAAATTGATTCTTCCGATCCCGGTCTCATCGGAATCCAAACGCCATTTTAAGGGCCAAGTTGTCTATTTAACTTAACCGTTCAATTTAATATTAGAATTCACATAATAGATATCACTGATAAATCATATACAGTTATCATAGATATATCCAGAATATATCACAACATATCACAGAAATATCATCAACAAATAGCAGAGTAAATCTAACAGAATTACCAATTCATACCAACACAGTTTGGTTTACTTAACTTAATTAATTGCTTAAGAATAAACTACTTTATTCTCCTTAATTAATTACTGATTAATTAACTTATTAATGATGAATTAATTACTTAGTTAATCATTAATTATCACTTTATTTATCATCTAATCTTTAATTAATTTTTTAATTAGTTAGCTTTATTTATTAATAATTACTTAATTACTCAGTTAATTAATTGATTCTTAATTATTAATTAATAACTTACTTATAAAAATTAATTACTTATTTAATTATCACAAATTATTTAATTAATCAATTATTATCAATTTATTTATCATATAATCCTTAATTAATCACCTTAGTTAATTACCATTTACGTATTAATTAATTAACTTTAAGTAATTAATTAAATTTCTTAAGCTAAACTGATTTAAACACAAGATTAATCTCTAATTACAAATCTAATTATAATTATTAATTTTAATTTTAAGTATAAAATTAATTTACATTCTAATTACTTTATACCAATCAATTACCCTTTACAAATCATACTTTTAATAATTTTAAATCAATTATTTACTTTAAACTAACTAATATTATTTACTGTTGAACTTTGTCAATAAAAATACTAAAAGGAAATAGGCAAATCAACGGAAGTGGACTCGAGGCAGCACCACTTCTACTCGAGACAGTCTCGAGTTTCTGCCATGCTTTTCCCTGCATCTCCATCTTCTTCCCATCTTCTTCTTTTGCCTGTTTCTTTTCCTATTTCTTTTCTTTTTTTAAGTTTAATTTATAAATGAAACAGCAGTAGCCAAACTCACGCATGTGACCCAGAGTCAAATTCGAAGCAACATCCAAATATCTCGAGCACAAGCACGCGTCACTCCCAACAGACTAGCGGACATCTCCTCACCACCGTGCATGTTCACGGTGGTTCGCTTCGCCTCCGGCGACCCACGCTATCACCCACAAACTCCAATTCGACCATACACTCGAATTCAAAAGCTACCTCGATGCAAAAATCTCGAAGTCGAAAATACCCCTCTGGATGAACTGTAAGTCAAACAGCTTAAGAGAAAACGCCTCTTCCTCCTAGCGCCGACCACCATTAGTGTCGCGATTTCTGCCACGCGTCGCCGACGTCAACCCCCTTCATCCCTCAAAAGCACTCCCATCTCGATCGTACCATGTTGATGAAATCATCGAGCAAACATACCCATAAGAAAACTCGAACTAAACCCTACCTTTGATTCAAACCCAAAATTCTTTCATTGAATAATTTTTTTAGCATTTTTCTTGTGACAATACGACTTCAATCTTGCTTCATACTAAATTTCATCAATCAAAATTAACCCAATCAACAGATATTGACAAAAATCAATTTCGGCTTCTTTTTAAAACCGCTCTTATTATCTTTGTTTAAAAATCACAATTTTTATGTTAAAAATCCTAACTCTGAGTATGAAATCAAAATATGTTATCGAATTCACAAATTAGAACTTTCGAATTTTGACCTTTAATTTCTTTTACCTGTAACTCGAATAAACAGTATTTATAAAATACTGTAAAACTCCAAACATGATTGCAGGGCTTTGATTTAAGATAAACAACTTAAATTAGCAACAATACCTAATTTTTTAAACATTTATGTGAAGAAGTGTTTACAAATTTCTCTGCTTTACTTTGTTCAGATACTCAAAATTCTGAAGAACGGCTATATAAACTACCAGAGCAACAGGAAGTACTCAGGGCTACTTATTTAAAGCAGACATCAAAGCACATATCTTTTGTAAGTTAAATATACAAGTTTAAATTGAAAATAGTAAGTTTACTCACAAAAAACCTGATTTAACCGAGGGTAGTTTTCAGTTCCAGATGAACACAGAATTGTAACCAGATATATAGGTCATCATATTATCATCAACATATCATACACACACATGAACTTAAAACTTAATTAAAAGTTTGTTTACTCACCCTAAAAATTCGTTGGATAGAAAACAAGGTGAATGAAGACTGCAGATCAATTTCCTGAGCACTTCACTGCTTTGATAACTTGTTTGAAAATATAAGGTGATGTTTGTTTCCTCTTTGTTTTCTTCTTCTCAGGTCTGCTTTTAGGTATTTGTTAAGTTTTTATAAGCAAACATAAAAATACGATGGATATATATAGAAGTAACTGAACAGTATAGGTTATATCTAGACAGTTTTTATTTGTATTGCCATGCTTTTTAATTGGCTATGTATTATACACTGCAGAATGAAATTATCACAGGGATTTCGGCTGCAGTACTTTGCTTGAACAAGATGTTGTGCTAATTTAATGCTTATGGTTTCATTTATGATAACATGTAATTAATGGCTTCAGATTCTTGTTTATTTTTTTTGTACAAGACAAAGATTTGTTTTATTTTATTGAAGTGAATAACTTTGTTTCTTATGCCTATAAAGTTTACAGCAGCACATAAGTTTTGTTTTTATTTTTTTTCTGGACAAAGACATTTTGAACATTTTGTTATACATATGTATGTTACAGGTTATGCTTCATCCCTATAAGCTTATGTGTAACGACCCTGAATTTTGGCCCCGGTTATATTAATAGATGTTTAATCTAAATTAAATAAAACGTAAATTGACCATATTAAAATGATTATGATTTGGAAATACTGTCAATTTATTTATTAAACTGTATTTTAAAAAGGAGAGTGGTTTGGAAATTTAAAATAAATTCCAATAATGTTTACAATAAAATAATTCTTATATAATTAAATTAAAATAAAATTTATCTCATATGATAGAATTACAATACTTTGTCTTATTAACATGTGATTAATAAATATATTGATGTGAATGATAATGTTTAAATAAAATTAAAGTTGTCAATATAAAATATAAATATTAAATATAAGTAAAACTTAAGAATATAATGTAAACATTGATAATCAAAACATAGAATACAAATATAAATAAGAAAGCAAGCTGATGAATACTATTTAAATATTGATAGCTAAAATACAAATACAAACCAATATAAGTAACTAACCACATGAACTTTTTAAGATAGAACAAATATCTTTATATACAAAACTATTGTTAATCTGTTAAGTTTATAAAGATAAAAATAAAATAAAGTAAAAGCACAAGTATAAAATATAAAGTAAGAACAAGTGTATCCGTAAAATAAAATAAAATGTACTGTAAGACCCAAACATAAACATATGCATATAAACTATTTCTACTAGAAGAAAAAAGAACAAAATGTTTTCATACAAAATATCTGCATCTATCTGACCTGACAATGCCAAGTTGAATATATGTATGAACATGCCTTCATTCACAAGCCTACCTAAAAGTTAATATCTTTATACATATATAAGACATCTTTGTCCAGTGAGAAGATAAACTAATAAACTTGCCTCTATTCTAAAGACCAAAGTCAAAGTCTAAAAGAAAAATGAAAATATCTATCTGCAACTGTACTTTCCATATAACAAAATCTTCATACACAAAATTCTGTCTTCCCATACAAGCCATAAGTTACCTGCTGAAGTACATATCATACATACAAATATCTAGTTGTGCAGATAGACATAGTAAGTATGTATATAGTTATCCAAGCAAGCAAATAAAAATATATATATATATCTTCATACTCATTGGCTTCATCCACAAGCTATCTGAAACATAACTCTTTATACAATATCTATGTACAGATTACAATAGCAGGGAACATTAATTAGGCGTTAACAAATTTGAAGACATATTCATTAAGCCTAAGTACATATTGTCATTTCAAGTTACAAATAAATATTTCAGCCGAAATCTCAATATTGCAGTAATCATATTTGGTCAAAAACAAGTAAAAAAACTGTCCAAATATTACCTGTCCAAACCTTTCTATATATGTTCCTCATATTCGTATGTTCATTTTTAACTTAACTAAAACCTAAGAGCCAACCTGAAACAATTTATAAAAGCAAGCAAACCTGAGAGGAAGAAAGTTTGGAAGCATCTTTGCAGTTTTAACATTTCAGTTTCAAACCTCTGTTTTCAAAAGCAACAAGGTTCCAAACCCAATGCTTTCTGTTTACATTTAGGTGAGTAAACTTAATTTATCCCAATCTAAAATTCGTATATTTATCTTACAAAGATATGTGCTTTGATACCTGCTTGATTATATAAACCTGAGTACTCCCTGTTAACTGTTATATATGTAGTGTTCTGCAGGAATTTTGAAAATCTGAACAAAATAAAGCTAAGGAATGTAAACACTTGTTCCTATACTTGCTGTAACCTGGTGTTGTTGCTGATGTTAGTTAACTATCTTTAATATAGGCTTGAAACTTGTTACTAAGTATAGCAGTAAGGTTTAAACATTGATATTGCAAGATTACGGGTAAATAAATTAAAGGATCACGAACTCGAATGATTAAATTTGTAAATTTAGTAACACATTTAGATTTCATACACAAAATTATGATTTTTAGTATAAACATTATGATTTTTAAGTAAGAGTGTGAAGAGCAGTTTTAAAATGAAACTGAAATGGTTTTTTTCAAATTTTAGGAGATCGAGTTAATTTTAATTTCTGTTAATTGATGTGCAGTAAGATTGTAATCCATTTAACATCAGAAAAATGCTAAAAAAATTACTTAATGAATGGATTTTGGGTTTGCATCTAAAGTAGGGTTTTAGTGCAAATGTTTTTTGGCTCTGTAAAATTTCGATTTTCGGCATCATGATTCAACCGAGTGGAACGCGAGTTTAGGTGGAGTTGGGGGGGGGGGAATGTGAGCGACGTACTGGTGAAGTTTCATCACCTCCGGTGATGGATGGTGGCCGCACGAAGGATTTGTCAGTGGGTGGTTGTAGTTGCATTTTCGAGCATCAGGTCGAATTTTGTTTTAAGCTTGTAATTGAGAATCTGGGCTTCGATTTCGTTTGAGTGGGTGATTTGGGGTTTGTGGGGCTGTCGCGAGTCACCGGGTGGGGGGGGGGGGGGGGGGGGCGAGCCACCGTGCACGTGCACGGTGGCGATGGAGGTGGAGCTTGCTTTCCTGTCAGTGTGATGTGCTCCGTGTCGTGCTCGAGTCGACCTACTATTTCTCCGGGTTTGTATTCGAGATGGGCGTAAGTATTCACTGCTATGTTGATTTTTAAAAATAAAGTTATACTTAACTTATTGAAAGAGAAAAGGTAAGGGAGGTGAAGAAGCTACGTACAGGGGAGTTACGGAGAGAACGCGTGAAGAACCCGAAGGAGCACTCGAGATAATGCAGGGGAAACTCGGTTTGTTAAGTACAGTTTTGTTAGTAAGGTAAATAAACAGTTTTTTTTTACAAACTGTAAACACTGTTAAATTTTTACAGTTTTAAGATTAAGAACTTAGATATAAGGTTAAACTATTTTAAATTAAAACTTTAAATTGTGTTAAACTCTTAATTATTAATATTTTAGGTAATTATTATAAGATAAGGATAAATCTTATTAACATATAAGTTAGCGAGAAGCAATAAGTTGATCGCAAATAGGTTTAAGAAGATCTTCTTTAAACTATTGATTTAGTTAAAAGATCAACATTCAATAATTGTTGCTAGATAATAATAAAGAGTGATTGATTTTTTTTAATTGAAGTTGGAATTATGTACTTAAGTGAATTAATAAATGATTAATAGTTAAGTAATTAAGAATAATTAAAGTAAAATTGCAATTAGGGAATTAATGAATGTTTAAGTGAGTGAGAAATGTGTAATGAACTACTTAAAGTTAATTTAAGGAAAATGAACAGTTGATTAATTATGTAATTCGCAGATAATAATTGGGTGATTAAGTTTATTAATAAATATTTAAAGTTATTAATTTATGATTAAGGAACAGAAAATTAAATAGTTAAAGTTTAACAACTTGATTACATAGGACATAATTATTAGTTGAGAAATGATAAATTTAAAAAAAAATTGAAAGGAGATAAGTAATTAACTGTTACTTAATGATCAATTAAACAGAGTTAAGTATTTAACTCTCAAGTAATTAATTTTAAAATTGAATTAATTACAAATAAGACTTGAAGATGACTGCTTATGGACCGTTGTGATTGAATATCTGATTGTGATATTTATGTATTGGTATTCTATGTTACTCTGTGATATGTTGTGTTATACTTATGCTGCTTGTATATGTTTTATATGTGATAGATGCTATGTTAATTCAATTGTTAAATTTAAATTATTTAAACTGTTAAGTTAATTAGACAACTTGGCCCTTAAAATGGCGGTTGGATTCGATGAGATCGGGATCGGAAGAATCAATTTTGATTCTCCGAAAACCACATCGATCCAATTTAAACGTTAGGTCGTAAATCCTGAAATGAAGATCGAGATGGTGCTTTCAGAATGCAAGGGGTATCGTCGTTGACTCTGAGGGTGATTCCAAAACGAGTGTAACG
Organism: Allium cepa; assembly: GCA_030765085.1. Lineage (NCBI taxonomy): Eukaryota > Viridiplantae > Streptophyta > Magnoliopsida > Asparagales > Amaryllidaceae > Allium > Allium cepa. The sequence goes on from CM060939.1 coordinate 820,952,333, forward strand.
AGATAATGCCTTCGGTTTCGTTCGAACTCGGAACGAACTTGTATGGATTGAATGCTTTCAGCACATCGTCAGGCGGACGATGAGCATTCTAAGTAATATGTTCTATAAAGGTAATCGTAGCCTCAAGCCTCATCAACCGGGAATGGCTAAAACAGGGGAGATGCAGCAAGGTTAGGTGGGCCATGCCCAAGCAGGACAAGATATTTCCCTTGTCTAGATGTCCCTTATATATATTTCGGCTTAGTGAGCGGTTGGTCGCGCCAACTGCGGGGTTTATCTTGTTCGGAACTGTTCAGTAAGGAATGGTTCCGGCCTTGTGTAGCAGGGGGTCAGGAGTGATCCTCGGTACGGTGATCTAGGCCTCGTACTGTGACGGGCGGTACCCCAGTAGCCCTTCCATTGTTGGAAATCCATTTTCCCTACGAGACCTAACGGTTTTTATTTGTATTACCCACTTTCGTGGCTAGTAGCTGGAATTTAATAGATGTAACAATTTCAGCTATTTTCTATTTACTTGAAAACCCTTGACACTATTATAATATCACTAGATTTCCTATGAAATGTTTTGGTTAGCGTAAGGTAAAAACTTACCCGTATTTATTTGTGGGGAGTCTTACGTGATACCTTTATTTTCAAATGTTTTTCAAAGTTAAACAACCTTAAACCGTTTACTCATACCAGACCCATGTCTGACCCGGAGTTTATATTTTGTGTTTTCATAAACTCTCGGGTACCCGAATTTTTTATGGGTAGCCAAGGGGTTCAGGTTAGATTTGACGAATTCTAGAGGAGCAATGGAGCAGGAGGCTTCTACGTTGTAGATATATATATATATATATATATATATATATATATATATGGTGATCCGCTGTGTTGATATCTCTGAGCTGTTTATCTGTATTGTATATTGACTTGTGTTAACTAGACAGGTGTTTATAACTGTCTAGTATGTGATGTATTATCTGTGGAACTCTGATTGATGTATTATAATATGTAATATTTATGTGATATATTATATTTTGTTCTGTTCCGCTGTGAGATTCTGATATTGTTGTTCTTTCTTATTCTTTCTTTTCTAGTTTCTATCCCTTTCTTTCTTAATGATGATATGTCTTTCTGGTAGTAGAAGGGCGGGTCGTCACAGTTGGTATCAGAGCATAGGTTGGTGATAACCTTGGCTCTGGTAGTGATTACTCATAAAATAGAGTTTGTAGAACTCTAGAATGAGTTTGAGTGTATTAATAGATATGAGTGCGTATTTGTTAGTGAATATAAAATGGTTTTATATTGCGTTGATTGATTTATTGAGTGGTATATGAACCTTCGTCGGAACAGCCTCGAAAACTGTATCGAAGGGGTTTCTAAACACTCAAATAGAGCAATTCGACACAGTATTGTTTTTAAAAGTAGGGTAAATGAAATAATTTTACCCAAAATTATATTTTAATATAAAAGAAATATTTTTCTGAAATAACTATATATACTTGGATGTTTGATTGTTAATAGTACAATCAAATTTAAATTTAAATGTGAGTTGTTTATAACCAAATAAAATTATTTGAGAATGATTTTAAATAAAAGAAATATAACTAAACTTTGATTAAACCAGAATTTAAGTCCCGAGAATTTGAAAAGTGTTTAAATGAATTTTAAATAAAAGGATTTGGGAATTTAAGATCTTGGGAATGTTTGAAATGTTCTTCAAATGATTTAAAGGCAATTATGAAGTATTGTTTTGGAAAATATGGTTGAATGAAAATTATTTTGGGAAAATTTGTGGAAGTAAGGAAGCACTGAACTCACTTCAGTCGCTGGAAAATAATCCTGATGGTGATGGCCACATCATCAGTATTCATTTTCGAGTTTCTAAAGTGATGGATTGCTACCAGGATAATTGGACATGATATTTGGAGTTGTTGGGTATACAAGTTGTTTTGAAAATTTCAAGGGAAATTTGTTTTGGTGAAAACAAGTGTTTGAAAATTTGATTTGCTATACCAGTGGGTAAGTGTAGTTATCAGTTTAAAATGGTTTTGGAAATGAGAACCGGGCAATTGAATTCTAAGAATTCTAATTAATAATGTGTAAGTTTAGATGAATCAACTATTAAACTTATAAAGTAGGGTTGATATTAATAAGAAGAAATCGGGAATTTTTAATCCAGGAATTAAAATTTAACTTAAGTAAAAGAAAATAAGAAACATATTGGAGGTTAACCTGAGATAAGTTAAATTGAAGTTCAAAATGAACTTAACTGGATATAAAAACTGGAAAGGAAGATAATTGTAATGGCAGAATGAAATTTATACTTTAAGGGTTATATATATAGTCTGAATTTGTGATTATAAGATGAAATGACTCAAATGAGCAATATAAACTTTTAAGGAAATAAATAAATTTTGAGCTCATATATTGAGAAATAAAATTTTAAGATTTGTAAGTAGTTAAATTTAACTGAAGCTGAGTTAAAATAAAATTGAATTTAAATGAACTCAGTCGAGTTAGAGATAAAATTTGAATGAAATAAAATTCTTATGTAAATAAGTAAATATAAACCAAGTAAGCCTTGAATATGGATAAAATACAATTGGAAGGAGTTGTAAACAAATCTAATTCAAGTATAAATTGAATAACCTTATTATGAATAAATTCAAATATGAATTGTTAATGTAAATTAAAAATTTAAGGATGGATAAAAGAATAAACTAATCAGTAAATAATTGGGATTTGATCAAAGGAAAATCAAAATCAAAGATTTAAATGGGAATTGGTGGAATAGAATAAACCTAAGTTGTTGGGTGAAACAGTTTGAAGAAAATAATTGGCTTAGGTAAATTGTGAAATGATTATTTAAAATATTGATTGTCAAGTTTAATAAAATGGTTTGGAATCAAACCTGATTGAAATGGAAGAAAATGCAATGTAAGGATTGTGAATAATTTAATTGGGATGGAATCAAGTGTAAATTGAATTGGAATCAATTTAAAATTTGTTATAAAGCTAAGTGATTATCTATTCACAATAATATTGTTGAATTGCATATGGAAATGGGTTGTTTGAAGTAAATGAGAATTAGATAAATTCTATGAATTATTGGAAGCAAAATAGGATGATTTTGAATATGAGTTTGTTTTGCTCAAATGGATTATATGTCTAAGCAAGTAAGTGTAAATCACTTTAACTGTAACGACCCAATATTTTCAACCATTCGCATCCGCACATTGTCGGACTTGAATTGTTCAAAATACTGCGTTGTAGAATAAATTTGGCAAAACTCAGAATATACAATAAATAGATCACAGAATCACATACACAGATATCAGAATCTCGCAGCGGAAATTAAAAATTTAGTGGTTCATGAAGCCACTGATATAACTTCAACAAAACAGAACTTACATTGTCTATAATCCTCAATACAAATTTTAAGACATAAATAGAGATAGAGTCTTCAAAGTCTTGAATTCCAGAAAAGATAAAGGCTGAAACAACTTCCAGCAGCGCGAATGATCTACTGAGTGTCCTAGCTACGGAGAAGAAATTGAAGCTGCAACTCAGGCTGACCCGAGCGTAAAATAAAACATAACACTCGAGTCAGGACATACATACTTATATAATGTAAGCTAATTCAAGTGTACTGTAATATAGAACAAGTAACTTAAAGGATGCTTGGGACCGCCCATCCTCTAAGGATCCGTCAAACTATTTACTATGTAGTATATTGCGCTATTATAATAGTGTCTATTTATAAAATAAACATACTTTTAAATAGCATTAAGGCTTTACATTTTCCACCTTAACACGTAATAGTCCCAGTAGTCCATCCAATATCATAGCTCCTCCTGATCGGGAAGCAACTAGAGGATACCACACGGGCTACGGGAGAAATCTAAACTCGTACAAGGCTCGGTATGGTAGATGACACGGCACAACTAGGCAATGCCAGGGTAGATATACCAATTGCTATCCAGGCTGGTGGAAACGCGTAGCCGCAGTTACCGCCCACCTCGGACTAACTCCCCAAAATCAAAATATAGAGGTGGCCACCGAATCAATCCAAAATCATAGTATAATATCGAAGAGGAGCGTCCGATCAGAGGAATGACCTCATTGGCCTGGAATTGCTCCTGTTTTAGCCACCTTATGCCAACTCACGGGAGTCGGGTCCACGTATTTACCTTACAGGAAACGCCACCACCGACCTACTTCATTCTGGAATCTCCACCGCGTACACGGTTGGTCAAAGTGGTTTTCGGTATCGACAGAGAGTATGTCCATATCCGATCCCGGTCTCTTTGCCAACCCATCGTTATTATAACCCGTGGTCATTTAAAAACAATTTATACTTTAAAACCAGTATAAACATTTCCATTTCAAAACTATAAATACGATATCATTTAAAACCCAAAACAACATGATATCGTTATATTCAAATATAATTCTTTTCCAAAACCATACTGCTTAAAATTTATAATATCTGGAAACCAAATATTTGAATTATACCTTTAAACCATAATATATTGGAAATTTTTCTTTAAAAAAAACATAACTCCCAAAACAAAAATGGTTTGGATATAAATGGTTTAACTTTATGGTTACTTTGTAAAGAAGATAATTTACATAGCTTTACAAATATATTTCTTTATTTTAAACCATAATTTAAATATCACTTCATGTTCCCAAGACCATTTCAATTCCTATATATATATCCAATTGGAGTATTAATATTCAAAACTAAGGTTGGATATTTTTTTCTTTCAACAAATTAGTGTTTATTATTTCGTCTTGAATATTCCCATAAATTCCATAGATAAAACTCCAAAATTATGCCATTAAATAATTTCAAAATTTACTTAACACTAGAATGTTCATCTTAAATTTATTAAGAAAAATCCAGTTATAAATCTCATATCTTAAAGGTCTCCAAAACTTAAACATAAATATAATTTATCAAATTCCTTAAATTTCAAAACAATCAAATTCCAGATTCTATAGCACTTAGGAAATGCTACCTAAAGTTACGGGTAAAACTAGTCCAATTTCAAAAGACAGCATTTAAATGCTTTAGTAGATTGTTTAACTTAATAAATATTTCCAAATATAACTTATATATATATATTTCTTAACTGAAATCTTATCCTTTCAAAAATCCAGAATTTCCAAAATAAGTTATATTCCAAAATTTTATTCAAATATTTATTTATTTATTTATTAACATTTATAACTCATTCAAAATCAATATAAAATCCTTTAAAGATATTAAATCAAATATTTAACTTCCAAAATAATTTTAAATATTTCAGAAAATATTATAAGGACCACGGGCCTGTATATAGTTTTCTAGCCTAGGTCAAGTGATACGGATTTATATCATTTCAATCCGTAATTTACAAACCCCGGGTTCTATCATTTCAAACCCGCAATCCCAAGTTATCAGTTAAGCAGTTAACAGACTAGTTTAACAATAATCATTATTTCAGCCCATAACAATCCAACTTTAACAGGGAACTTGCAGTGGTGATTTAAGCAGTAAATAACAATTAATAATATAACTGCAGAAATAATATAACAGATAATACTGATGAGGTGTCAATTTAAATGGGGTCCATCATTCTATATTACATTACAGACAGATAATAGTGAAATACAATTTTACACATACACTTGCAATAATTTACCAAAATATAAATACGTATGTCTGGTGAGAAATACTCACCTGAAAGCTGCAGAAAATTTGATTCAAGCGAAAATGAAAAATCCACCAAAAAAAAGAAACGCACAGAGGGTAGCGATCAAATTTCCCTGGATGTCACGCCTAGATTCAAATCTATAACAAGATCCAAATACCGAATACGTGACTTTTAAAATTTATGGTCAACGCAAATATTTGAAACAATTGGAACGAATAGAGTCAAAGAAATTTGGCACGATACGCTCGACCACTACACCACCCTACTTGACGAACAACTCGGCCCAAAATAAAATCTTTTTTTTTTCTACCTTATATATATATACTCTATTATTTAATTAAACAAAACGCACAACCACCACATTACTAAACTTCAACTGGAAGTATGCATAAGGTCACGGCCCAAGCCTATATCAACTAAGAATGTACGCTCACTGTAACCCAAAGAAATGCAAATACTTCACTCCCTTAATTTTTTTCCCTTCACGCAAAAACACACTGCCTATTTCCTACTAGATTTGCGTGTACACATGCAAAAGTTTTCACCCAGCCTATACTACAAACTAATGCATGGATAGTACATTATTTGATCTGCACGTTACTTCCTTTATAAAATTTTATTATATCATTTCTAAATTATAAATATTCTCTTTTTTTTTTTATATGTGTAACGACCTGTCATTTTCGTTAATTAAATTTGTCATTTTAATAAGATTTACGCAAATTTACTTTAGAAGAAATAAAGATTTTAAAATTAATAATGAAGCAAATGTTGAGAAGGAAATGAAACCATGGGAATATAAGGCTAAGTATTTACAGTTGAAACAAAATGACGAATAAATTGAAGTGATGTAAATTGTTATATTAGGCTAAGAGTTGCATATAAGAGAACAAAGGTAAGTAGTGAATTTAGTTAATGAATTAATAATATTAAATAGTAAATTGAATTAAATCAATGTCCGGTACAAATTGAAATATTGTTTGGAATGAAAGCTTATAAATTGTAAGCATTTAATTCAGTGTGTGTGTTTTTTTTTTTTTTTATAAATATATATATCACATGCACAATTCGCCCAATCTTTCGACTAAATGCATGGATCTTTTTTAATAGATGCTTGCACACACACTATATGGTCTGAACTATATTTATGTTAAAAATATGCAGGCACTGCTTCCTATATGATATGCATTTAGTACAGGTAAATTATCTAATATATGCAAAAAGGCAAAGCTTCTCACTGATACACGCATGTACAGGTACCCTCAAACCTCTCCTCTCCCTCTTCCCTTCCTCTCCTTCCTCTGTTTTACATATATATTTCTTTCTTCTTTTTTTTTTTCTTTTTTTTTTTTCTTTTTTTTTTTCAATGAACATTATTGACTTTCTATTTTGTTTGACCCAAAACTAAGTATGATATATACAATGAATAACCCATTTTTCCGTAGTGATAGTACGCGTAAACTTTAAACTAGCATTAAATTAAATCTGGGTCAACTACACCATCTCTTTGCACACACATATTAGATTTCTACAGATGTGATGACTCATAAATTTCCAAAGTTTGTCAACTAGATCGGGTGAAGTAGATGGGTTGGAGTGGCCGAGCATATCAAATGAGAACAAAAAAAACTGAGGAAAGGAAAAACTGGAAGGAAAAGAAAGAGAAAACAATAAGACAATTACCTGATGCTTCGAACGAAATTGCCAGAGGAAAATTTGCAATGCTTTGAAGAGTGGTGAGTTTTTTTTTTCTTTTTTTTTTTGAGATGTGGATCTCTGGCATATTTATACACGAATTTGTGAAACGGCTAGGCAGTGATCAAGGGATGTGGCGTGATTAACTCATTTCAGTTTTGCAAAAGGATAAAAAAAAATTTTTCCAACGTATAAAGTTTGATCAGTATTCGAAAATTTGTAAACAAAAAGGCAGAGAAAATGGCAGCTTGGATTATGGGAAATAAATGACTTGCGTGATACATGGTTTGATTTATAAAGTTTGTACGTTACTTAAGGGGAATATTGATCAAAGGAAGGGAAAGCGTGATGTTTGGTAAAGCTGATGACAACAGAGGGTAAGAGGAATAAGCAAAAATGCGAACGTTACATATATACAAATGCACTAATGTTGCTCACGTGTGATCCATTTTATTTTAGCTAAAATCTTGATTTTAGTTTGATACCCATAAATGAAAAGGTGAATATTTATGTAAGCTTTAGGCAAAGAACGTATACCATTTATTAAAAGAAATCAAACGGTCCTTTAAAACAAAATAACGTCCGTCTTAAAATCACTGACTGATATTTTTCTCCATAAAGATATTTAAATACGATTTTTTTACTTTATATGCGTGATTATAGGAACGAAAAAAATTTTATCTTGCAAAATAAAGGCAGTGGAAACAGAGAGATATAAATAGGAATGTGAGAATTTGAAAAGATAGGCAAGGTTAAATTTGAATGCATGAGTTGATTTTTAGGCAATCAAATATATTAGTCCATTTAGGTTGCGTGAATAAATGAATACAGTGACATGCTCAAGAAACAAATGGTAAGAGGCAAATGTCAAAAATGTTAAAAGAATAAAATTTTGTGTCACGCGCAAAGGAAGGCAAAATTGATTTTCTTTCAAATGATATATGCGTGATTGTAGATTTAGGCAGATAAGGTTTCATGATCAGAGGAATGGCAAAATATGAACCGTTCCAATTATATGAGAATTGATATATTATTTTTTTTTAGTTTGATTTAATTAAATGACGGCTAGAATTTTTCAAAGCTTTTGGAAATGGAAACGTATATACACATTTTATTTAAAACCAAACTGTCAGTTACAACCAAAGTAACGTTCGTCTTAAAAATCACTAACTGATGTTTTAATACATAAAGGTGTTTATATATGATTTTAAAAGTACGTCAAACTGACGTAATACAAAACATCAAAAAAAAATATATAAAATAACGTTTTAAATTTTACACGTTTTATTACATTACTTACCATAAATTTTACGCGTCCTTTTAAACGCGATATTTAACAGTTTATAAATACACTAAATCCTTCAAAAATAATACTTAACTAAAATTTAAATTGGTTTACATTCTTCATATTTTATATATATATATATACACGGTACTTATTCCCTAGATTTACGCGCCCTTTTTAACGCGTGATTACCCAGTTCATTTATACATAAAAAAATTCGAAATTCTGACCGTGCTGAGACTCGAACTCGTGACCTGTCGTGAATAGCCCAGATGTCTTAACCACCTAAGCTATAAATGTTTTCTTAATTAAAACTTGATTTTTTCAGAGATCTTATTAGTTAGTCCTAATTTTTTTTTCATATTTTGTTTTAATCACTTTAAATAAACCCCAAAGTTTTTTTTTTTTAAAAAAAAAAATATACAAGTGAAAAATACTTGTAAAAAAAATTGGGCTGTTACACTCTCCCCCACTTAAGAACTTTTCGTCCTCGAAAAGGAACAAAAGAAAAGAAACAAAGGAAGATAAGCTAGATAAACAAGAACTTTAAACGAATAGTTCCGGATTTGAAGCACGAAGAAGATCTTCTAGAATCGGTTTTACTCTTTTCAGTTCGACCGTCGGTCTATGGGTGGTAAGCGGTGCTCAGGCCCCGATGAGTAACAAAGATTTTTAAAGATTATAGAAAAGATTTCTAAATAGACTGGTATAAGCAATAGCCTCTTCATTCTGTAGCAGATAGGGAAACCAAGGACACTTAAAGATAGTTTGAAAACAAATAAGATAATAAATTTGCAATCATAATGCTTTGAAATCATTAAATTTATAAATATTATCATTTGGAAATCATGCTACTAAAATCATAATACCTTTAAAATAATCTTCATTTATACCTTTTAAATTCAATGCCAAACAATATTCATTTCAAGGTTGAAATATTCCTAAGTTCATTTATAAAAAAAATTTCCAAAACATTTTATTTTTAGAAACAGCAGCACTCATAATATGCTATAGTAGATATAATAGTATTCCTAATCAGTTTATTATGTACTTAGCTCTGAATTTTAACAAATAACCTAACACTTTATTAAAAATACTTATCTTATAAATAAGATATTCCTTCAATAAGTTACCCTTGAATTTCCATTTGAAAACCAATTCTCAATTATCAAAATTTAGTGATATTAGAATACGTCTTAACTATTTATTTAGACATCAATTAAACTATGATTTGAAGATATATAATCCTTACTCCAAAAATATCCCTTTCAAATATATTTTCCTTATTCAAAGATACCTTGTTTATTACACAAACATATTCATTTCAGGAAATAACCTTTTATTAAAATCTCTTGGTTAGATTTACGGATCCATATTAAATTAATTTGATTATTAAGACATTTGAATAAAATTCCTTAAATTCCTTTTCCTTATTTATCCCCATTAATCTTTTATAACTAAAATTTAAGTGTATAATATTTATTATAACCACTCATAAAATCCTTTTATATTGTATATTATCCAATTACATGTTAACTTTTGAAAATCAAGGTAAGTTATATTAAATGAAATTGGGTGTTATACAAATAAAACTTTCAATTTAATTATCTCCAATTGGAACCTTTTTATTCAAATTTTTGTTATTATATTTATTTTCCTTCCTCAAGATAACTTTAAGAATTAAATTCCTGATTCCCTTCAAACCATTTAGAGATAACTAAATATATATACCTAATATGTCAAATCAAATTTAAATTATATATCTATATATATTAAGTCATACTTTAGAAATTCAAATCAATTAAAATCTCAAGGAAACACTGTAGCCAGACTACAGAATGGTCTTTTCACTTCGAAACTCGAAAATGAATGTCGATGATGCTGCAGTCATCACCGAAATTATTTTCCAGTGACAAAGAGAAAAGCACTAATTTTAAAATTTCTTTGGAAACAAATTTCTATACAAAAATACTTATTACATCCTTTTAAAATTTAAACACAAGGTTTGAAATCATCAGAAATTTAATTCTCAAGTTTTAGTTTTAAATTCATTTCTGTTTCCAAATTAATTTATAACCATTGTTTTATATTCACTTATTTATTAGACAAACACATGGCTTACAACACCATAAATAAAATCAAAACTATTATCTCTTGACAACTAGTTAAATTAATTATAAAATTTTGAAAATTATACTCATATATATAATATTAGATTTTAATTTCAAATATAGGAATAAACTTCTCAAACCAGGATAGAGACTCAAATTTGATGAACTCAAATCAAATAGAATTCAAGATAAATTGAAATCAGAAGATCAGAATAAGGAAACTGGGTAAGTCTATATAAGTCGCGGACAACCTTGACCTAGTCATCCGTGACTTAAAGAGCCATATCGATGTGGTTGGGGTAAATCTACATTTGATCCGAAGAGATAGAATTTGGAATAACCAAAGATACTAGCATATAAACCGAGGATAAATATAAATCTCCGGTGAATCAATGCTAATGGTAAAGGAGTTTCACCCCTTTATTAGAATAATGGCGAGACCGCCAATTTACAATAAAGATCATCCGAAGTGGAGTTATGAGATACTCCAGAATCTAAAGCAGATGAAAAAGTGAGGGATACGAATGAGCTTTGGAACCGTAGGGAATGTTCCAAAATTCGAAAAGAGAGTGGTTCAATCTCGAATGAACGTGATTCTGTAAATCAAATTTACCATACATTCTAAGTTTTGCCTAGAACCAAAGCTCTGATACCAAATGTAACGACCCAATATTTTCAACCATTCGCATCCGCACATTGTCGGACTTGAATTGTTCAAAATACTGCGTTGTAGAATAAATTTGGCAAAACTCAGAATATACAATAAATAGATCACAGAATCACATACACAGATATCAGAATCTCGCAGCGGAAATTAAAAATTTAGTGGTTCATGAAGCCACTGATATAACTTCAACAAAACAGAACTTACATTGTCTATAATCCTCAATACAAATTTTAAGACATAAATAGAGATAGAGTCTTCAAAGTCTTGAATTCCAGAAAAGATAAAGGCTGAAACAACTTCCAGCAGCGCGAATGATCTACTGAGTGTCCTAGCTACGGAGAAGAAATTGAAGCTGCAACTCAGGCTGACCCGAGCGTAAAATAAAACATAACACTCGAGTCAGGACATACATACTTATATAATGTAAGCTAATTCAAGTGTACTGTAATATAGAACAAGTAACTTAAAGGATGCTTGGGACCGCCCATCCTCTAAGGATCCGTCAAACTATTTACTATGTAGTATATTGCGCTATTATAATAGTGTCTATTTATAAAATAAACATACTTTTAAATAGCATTAAGGCTTTACATTTTCCACCTTAACACGTAATAGTCCCAGTAGTCCATCCAATATCATAGCTCCTCCTGATCGGGAAGCAACTAGAGGATACCACACGGGCTACGGGAGAAATCTAAACTCGTACAAGGCTCGGTATGGTAGATGACACGGCACAACTAGGCAATGCCAGGGTAGATATACCAATTGCTATCCAGGCTGGTGGAAACGCGTAGCCGCAGTTACCGCCCACCTCGGACTAACTCCCCAAAATCAAAATATAGAGGTGGCCACCGAATCAATCCAAAATCATAGTATAATATCGAAGAGGAGCGTCCGATCAGAGGAATGACCTCATTGGCCTGGAATTGCTCCTGTTTTAGCCACCTTATGCCAACTCACGGGAGTCGGGTCCACGTATTTACCTTACAGGAAACGCCACCACCGACCTACTTCATTCTGGAATCTCCACCGCGTATACGGTTGGTCAAAGTGGTTTTCGGTATCGACAGAGAGTATGTCCATATCCGATCCCGGTCTCTTTGCCAACCCATCGTTATTATAACCCGTGGTCATTTAAAAACAATTTATACTTTAAAACCAGTATAAACATTTCCATTTCAAAACTATAAATACGATATCATTTAAAACCCAAAACAACATGATATCGTTATATTCAAATATAATTCTTTTCCAAAACCATACTGCTTAAAATTTATAATATCTGGAAACCATATATTTGAATTATACCTTTAAACCATAATATATTGGAAATTTTTCTTTAAAAAAAACATAACTCCCAAAACAAAAATGGTTTGGATATAAATGGTTTAACTTTATGGTTACTTTGTAAAGAAGATAATTTACATAGCTTTACGAATATATTTCTTTATTTTAAACCATAATTTAAATATCACTTCATGTTCCCAAGACCATTTCAATTCCTATATATATATCCAATTGGAGTATTAATATTCAAAACTAAGGTTGGATATTTTTTTCTTTCAACAAATTAGTGTTTATTATTTCGTCTTGAATATTCCCATAAATTCCATAGATAAAACTCCAAAATTATGCCATTAAATAATTTCAAAATTTACTTAACACTAGAATGTTCATCTTAAATTTATTAAGAAAAATCCAGTTATAAATCTCATATCTTAAAGGTCTCCAAAACTTAAACATAAATATAATTTATCAAATTCCTTAAATTTCAAAACAATCAAATTCCAGATTCTATAGCACTTAGGAAATGCTACCTAAAGTTACGGGTAAAACTAGTCCAATTTCAAAAGACAGCATTTAAATGCTTTAGTAGATTGTTTAACTTAATAAATATTTCCAAATATAACTTATATATATATATTTCTTAACTGAAATCTTATCCTTTCAAAAATCCAGAATTTCCAAAATAAGTTATATTCCAAAATTTTATTCAAATATTTATTTATTTATTTATTAACATTTATAACTCATTCAAAATCAATATAAAATCCTTTAAAGATATTAAATCAAATATTTAACTTCCAAAATAATTTTAAATATTTCAGAAAATATTATAAGGACCACGGGCCTGTATATAGTTTTCTAGCCTAGGTCAAGTGATACGGATTTATATCATTTCAATCCGTAATTTACAAACCCCGGGTTCTATCATTTCAAACCCGCAATCCCAAGTTATCAGTTAAGCAGTTAACAGACTAGTTTAACAATAATCATTATTTCAGCCCATAACAATCCAACTTTAACAGGGAACTTGCAGTGGTGATTTAAGTAGTAAATAACAATTAATAATATAACTGCAGAAATAATATAACAGATAATACTGATGAGGTGTCAATTTAAATGGGGTCCATCATTCTATATTACATTACAGACAGATAATAGTGAAATACAATTTTACACATACACTTGCAATAATTTACCAAAATATAAATACGTATGTCTGGTGAGAAATACTCACCTGAAAGCTGCAGAAAATTTGATTCAAGCGAAAATGAAAAATCCACCAAAAAAAAGAAACGCACAGAGGGTAGCGATCAAATTTCCCTGGATGTCACGCCTAGATTCAAATCTATAACAAGATCCAAATACCGAATACGTGACTTTTAAAATTTATGGTCAACGCAAATATTTGAAACAATTGGAACGAATAGAGTCAAAGAAATTTGGCACGATACGCTCGACCACTACACCACCCTACTTGACGAACAACTCGGCCCAAAATAAAATCTTTTTTTTTTCTACCTTATATATATATACTCTATTATTTAATTAAACAAAACGCACAACCACCACATTACTAAACTTCAACTGGAAGTATGCATAAGGTCACGGCCCAAGCCTATATCAACTAAGAATGTACGCTCACTGTAACCCAAAGAAATGCAAATACTTCACTCCCTTAATTTTTTTCCCTTCACGCAAAAACACACTGCCTATTTCCTACTAGATTTGCGTGTACACATGCAAAAGTTTTCACCCAGCCTATACTACAAACTAATGCATGGATAGTACATTATTTGATCTGCACGTTACTTCCTTTATAAAATTTTATTATATCATTTCTAAATTATAAATATTCTTTTTTTTTTTTTATATGTGTAACGACCTGTCATTTTCGTTAATTAAATTTGTCATTTTAATAAGATTTACGCAAATTTACTTTAGAAGAAATAAAGATTTTAAAATTAATAATGAAGCAAATGTTGAGAAGGAAATGAAACCATGGGAATATAAGGCTAAGTATTTACAGTTGAAACAAAATGACAAATAAATTGAAGTGATGTAAATTGTTATATTAGGCTAAGAGTTGCATATAAGAGAACAAAGGTAAGTAGTGAATTTAGTTAATGAATTAATAATATTAAATAGTAAATTGAATTAAATCAATGTCCGGTACAAATTGAAATATTGTTTGGAATGAAAGCTTATAAATTGTAAGCATTTAATTCAGTGTGTGTTTTTTTTTTTTTTTTATAAATATATATATCACATGCACAATTCGCCCAATCTTTCGACTAAATGCATGGATCTTTTTTAATAGATGCTTGCACACACACTATATGGTCTGAACTATATTTATGTTAAAAATATGCAGGCACTGCTTCCTATATGATATGCATTTAGTACAGGTAAATTATCTAATATATGCAAAAAGGCAAAGCTTCTCACTGATACACGCATGTACAGGTACCCTCAAACCTCTCCTCTCCCTCTTCCCTTCCTCTCCTTCCTCTGGTTTACATATATATTTCTTTCTTCTTTTTTTCTTTTCTTTTTTTTTTTCTTCTTTTTTTTTCAATGAACATTATTGACTTTCTATTTTGTTTGACCCAAAACTAAGTATGATATATACAATGAATAACCCATTTTTCCGTAGTGATAGTACGCGTAAACTTTAAGCTAGCATTAAATTAAATCTGGGTCAACTACACCATCTCTTTGCACACACATATTAGATTTCTACAGATGTGATGACTCATAAATTTCCAAAGTTTGTCAACTAGATCGGGTGAAGTAGATGGGTTGGAGTGGCCGAGCATATCAAATGAGAACAAAAAAAACTGAGGAAAGGAAAAACTGGAAGGAAAAGAAAGAGAAAACAATAAGACAATTACCTGATGCTTCGAACGAAATTGCCAGAGGAAAATTTGCAATGCTTTGAAGAGTGGTGAGTTTTTTTTTTCTTTTTTTTTTTTGAGATGTGGATCTCTGGCATATTTATACACGAATTTGTGAAACGGCAAGGCAGTGATCAAGGGATGTGGCGTGATTAACTCATTTCAGTTTTGCAAAAGGATAATTTTTTTTTTTTCCAACGTATAAAGTTTGATCAGTATTCGAAAATTTGTAAACAAAAAGGCAGAGAAAATGGCAGCTTGGATTATGGGAAATAAATGACTTGCGTGATACATGGTTTGATTTATAAAGTTTGTACGTTACTTAAGGGGAATATTGATCAAAGGAAGGGAAAGCGTGATGTTTGGTAAAGCTGATGACAACAGAGGGTAAGAGGAATAAGCAAAAATGCGAACGTTACATATATACAAATGCACTAATGTTGCTCACGTGTGATCCATTTTATTTTAGCTAAAATCTTGATTTTAGTTTGATACCCATAAATGAAAAGGTGAATATTTATGTAAGCTTTAGGCAAAGAACGTATACCATTTATTAAAAGAAATCAAACGGTCCTTTAAAACAAAATAACGTCCGTCTTAAAATCACTGACTGATATTTTTCTCCATAAAGATATTTAAATACGATTTTTTTACTTTATATGCGTGATTATAGGAACGAAAAAAATTTTATCTTGCAAAATAAAGGCAGTGGAAACAGAGAGATATAAATAGGAATGTGAGAATTTGAAAAGATAGGCAAGGTTAAATTTGAATGCATGAGTTGATTTTTAGGCAATCAAATATATTAGTCCATTTAGGTTGCGTGAATAAATGAATACAGTGACATGCTCAAGAAACAAATGGTAAGAGGCAAATGTCAAAAATGTTAAAAGAATAAAATTTTGTGTCACGCGCAAAGGAAGGCAAAATTGATTTTCTTTCAAATGATATATGCGTGATTGTAGATTTAGGCAGATAAGGTTTCATGATCAGAGGAATGGCAAAATATGAACCGTTCCAATTATATGAGAATTGATATATTTTTTTTTTTAGTTTGATTTAATTAAATGACGGCTAGAATTTTTCAAAGCTTTTGGAAATGGAAACGTATATACACATTTTATTTAAAACCAAACTGTCAGTTACAACCAAAAGTAACGTTCATCTTAAAAATCACTAACTGATGTTTTAATACATAAAGGTGTTTATATATGATTTTAAAAGTACGTCAAACTGACGTAATACAAAACATCAAAAAAATATATATAAAATAACGTTTTAAATTTTACACGTTTTATTACATTACTTACCATAAATTTTACGCGTCCTTTTAAACGCGATATTTAACAGTTTATAAATACACTAAATCCTTCAAAAATAATACTTAACTAAAATTTAAATTGGTTTACATTCTTCATATTTTATATATATATATACACGGTACTTATTCCCTAGATTTACGCGCCCTTTTTAACGCGTGATTACCCAGTTCATTTATACATAAAAAAAATTCGAAATTCTGACCGTGCTGAGACTCGAACTCGTGACCTGTCGTGAATAGCCCAGATGTCTTAACCACCTAAGCTATAAATGTTTTCTTAATTAAAACTTGATTTTTTCAGAGATCTTATTAGTTAGTCCTAATTTTTTTTTCATATTTTGTTTTAATCACTTTAAATAAACCCCAAAGTTTTATTTTTTTTTAAAAAAAAATATACAAGTGAAAAATACTTGTAAAAAGAATTGGGCTGTTACATTAACTAAAAGGAATGATTTGAAAATCGATTGGAAATAATTGTAATAAGTGTTGGAAACCTTACACAAGTGCTTTTGGAAATATGTAATGCTAAACAAATGGAAACTATGTCAAAGCTTTTCAGAATTTGAAAACTATATAAAAAAAAAAGAATTTTAGCAACATAACAATTTCAAATTAAAAATTTAAAGTAAACTAATGAATGAAACTAATTTAAAAATAATAAGAGGAATCAGTTATAAATGGAGATAGTCAATAAAAGTTCAATATTCAGAGTTAAGAAAGTTGAATTCATATGGAATTGGTAATTCAGATTTAAATAAGAAGATTAAGGCTTAGGTGGCAGAGTAATAATATAAGGGAATATATAATGCTTATATTAAAACTTAAGAAATGGATGGTGGAACTCTTAAGTAAATTTGATATTGGGAAAAATTTATTCCAAGTGGATAGAATCAGAATAATGTGAATAAAAGAAATTGATATGGTTGACAATCATATAAATACGTAGGATGTACATATATTATTTTATTCGCATAACAATTCGATCCAGATTCGAGCGCAGAATTTAGAGATAGATATATCGATCCGAGTAAGGATTTTTCACTCGATTTTCGACGACGAACCTTGGATTTGGATTTTGATTGATTCTAGAAATTCTCTATCATAGTTATGGCTATGCAAGGAAAATGACAGTCTCTAATCTAGAAACCAGTTCTGAGTCCGTACTAGGAAGTCGGGTGGACAATACTAGTTCGGAAGTGAAATTGTGTGATCGAGCGAGCGATCAGATTTGATATTGCGTACGAATGGTATATGTACATCGTACGGGCTTGATCGAATAGATATTGAAATTCTGTAATGAAGTCAATAAAATTTGGAAAGAGTTATTACTGTAGCTTTTAGAATTGAATTGCTTGAACGGATGTCTAGAATTCATTGTGTATTCCATATATCTGATCTAAGGGAATTTGTTCATGATTCCTCATTAGTTGTTAAGCCAGTAATTCAGGAATTTGGGAATTGAATCAAATTTAACTGTGGTCAGGAATCCAGTTTGGATTGTTGATCATCGAGAAACAAACTCTCGATAATTTTAGGAAAGTTTATCCGGATTTGTGTTCGGATAACTAGTATTGTTAGTTAGAATAGACTGTTTGGTTGTTTGTTAATATATAAATGATATTTATGTTTGAATGGTTGGTATAACAGCTTTTAAATTATCTTTGTTTTAAATTTCGGGACGAAATTCTTTTAAGGGGGGAGGAATGTAACGACCCTGAATTTTGGCCCCGGTTATTTAATAGATTTTTAATCTAAATTAAATAAAACGTAAATTGACCATATTAAAATGATTATGATTTGAAAATACTGTCAATTTAGTTATTAAACTGTATTTAAAAAGGAGAGTGGTTTGGAAATTTAAAATAAATTCCAATAATGTTTACAATAAAATCATTCTTATATAATTAAATTAAAATAAAATTTATCTCATATGATAGAATTATAATACTTTGTCTTATTAACATGTGATTAATAAATATATTGATGTGAATGATAATGTTTAAATAAAATTAAAGTTGTCAATATAAAATATAAATATTAAATATAAGTAAAACTTAAGAATATAATGTAAACATTGATAATCAAAACATAGAATACAAATATAAATAAGAAAGCAAGCTGATGAATACTATTTAAATATTGATAGCTAAAATACGAATACGAACCAATATAAGTAACTAAACACATGAACTTTTTAAGATAGAACAAATATCTTTATATACAAAACTATTGTTAATCTGTTAAGTGTATAAAGCTAAAAATAAAATAAAGTAAAAGCACAAGTATAAAATATAAAGTAAGAACAAGTGTATCCGTAAAATAAAACCAAATGTACTGTAAGACCCAAACATAAACATATGCATATAAACTATTTCTACTAGAAGAAAAAAGAACAAAATGTTTTCATACAAAATATCTGCATCTATCTGACCATAGTTTAAACTGACAATGCCAAGTTGAATATATGTATGAACATGCCTTCATTCACAAGCCTACCTAAAAGTTCATATCTTTATACATATATAAGACATCTTTGTCCAGTGAGAAGATAAACTAACAAACTTGCCTCTATTCTAAAGACCAAAGTCAAAGTAAAAATGAAAAATGAAAATATCCATCTGCAACTGTACTTTCCATATAACAAAATCTTCATACACAACATTCTGTCTTCCCATACAAGCCATAAGTTACCTACTGAAGTGCATATCATACATACAAATATCTAGTTGTGCAGATAGACATAATAAGTATGTATATAGTTATCCAAGCAAGCAAATAAAAATATATATATATATATATATCTTCATACTCAATGGCTTCATCCACAAGCTATCTTAAACATAACTCTTTATACAATATCTATGTACAGATTACAATAGCAGGGAACATTAATTAGGTATTAACAAATTTGAAGACATATTCATTAAGCCTAAGTACATATTGTCATTTCAAGTTACAAATAAATATTTCAGCCGAAATCTCAATATTGCAGTAATCATATTTAGTCAAAAACAAGTAAAAAACTGTCCAAATATTACCTGTCCAAACCTTTCTATATATGTTCCTCATATTCGTATGTTCATTTTTAACTTAACTAAAGCCTAAGAGCAAACCTGAAACAATTTATAAAAGCAAGCAAACCTGAGAGGAAGAAAGTTTGGAAGCATCTTTGCAGTTTTAACATTTCAGTTTCAAACCTCTGTTTTCAAAAGCAACAAGGTTCCAAACCCAATGCTTTCTGTTTACATTCAGGTGAGTAAACTTAATTTATCCCAATCTAAAATTTGTATATTTATCTTACAAAGATATGTGCTTTGATACCTGCTTGATTATATAAACCTGAGTACTCCCTGTTAACTGTTATATATGTAGTGTTCTGCAGGAATTTTGAAAATATGAACAAAATAAAGCTAAGGAATGTAAACACTTGTTCCTATACTTGCTGTAACCTAGTGTTGTTGCTGATGTTAGTTAACTATCTTTAACATAGGCCTGAAACTTGTTTCTAAGTATAGCAGTAAGGTTTAAACATTGATATTGCAAGATTACGGGTAAATAAATTAAAGGATCGCGAACTCGAATGATTAAATTTGTAAATTTAGTAACATATTTAGATTTCATATACAAAATTATGATTTTTAGTATAAACATTATGATTTTTAAATAAGAGTGTGAAGAGCAGTTTTAAAATGAAACTAAAATGGTTTTTTTTCAAATTTTGGGAGATCGAGTTAATTTTAATTTCTGTAAATTGATGTGAAGTAAGATTGTAATCCATTTAACATCAGAAAAATGCTAAAAAAATTACTTAATGAATGGATTTTGGGTTTGCATCTAAAGTAGCGTTTTAGTGCAAATGTTTTTTTCTCTGTAAAATTTCGATTTTCGGCATCATGAGTCAACCGAGTGGAACGCGAGTTTAGGTGGAGTTGGGGAGGAATGTGAGCGACGTACTGGTGAAGTTTCATCACCTCCGGTGATGGATGGTGGCCGCACGAAGGATTTGTCAGTGGGTGGTTGTAGTTGCATTTTTGAGCATCAGGTCGAATTTTGTTTTAAGCTTGTAATTGAGAATCTGGGCTTCGATTTCGTTTGAGTGGGTGATTTGGGGTTTGTGGGGCTGTCGCGAGTCACCGGGTGGGGGGGGGGGGGGGCGAGCCACCGTGCACGTGCACGGTGGCGATGGAGGTGGAGCTTGCTTTCCTGTCAGTGTGATGTGCTCCGTGTCATGCTCGAGTCGACCTACTATTTCTCCAGGTTTGTATTCGAGATGGGCGTAAGTATTCACTGCTATGTTGATTTTTAAAAATAAAGTTACACTTAACTTATTGAAAGAGAAAAAGTAAGGGAGGAGAAGAAGCTACGTACAGGGGAGTTACGGAGAGAACGCGTGAAGAACCCGAAGGAGCACTCGAGATAATGCAGGGGAAACTCGGTTTGTTAACTACAGTTTTGTTAGTAAGGTAAATAAACAGTTTTTTTTACAAACTGTAAACACTGTTAAATTTTTACAGTTTTAAGATTAAGAACTTAGATATAAGGTTAAACTATTTTAAATTAAAACTTTAAATTGTGTTAAACTCTTAATTGTTAATATTTTAGGTAATTATTATAAGAAAAGGATAAATCTTATTAACATATAAGTTAGCGAGAAGCAATAAGTTGATCGCAAATAGGTTTAAGAAGATCTTCTTTAAACTGCTGATTTAGTTAAAAGATCAACATTCAATAATTGTTGCTAGATAATAATAAAGAGTGATTGATTTTTTTTAATTGAAGTTGGAATTATGTACTTAAGTGAATTAATAAATGATTAATAGTTAAGTAATTAAGAATAATTAAAGTAAAATTGCAATTAGGGAATTAATGAATGTTTAAGTGAGTGAGAAATGTGTAATGAACTACTTAAAGTTAATTTAAGGAAAATGAACAGTTGATTAATTATGTAATTAGCAGATAATAATTGGGTGATTAAGTTTATTAATAAATATTTAAAGTTATTAATTTATGATTAAGGAACAGATAATTAAATTGTTAAAGTTTAACAACTTGATTACATAGGACTTAATTATTAGTTGAGAAATGATAAATTAAAAAAAAAATTGAAAGGAGATAAGTAATTAACTGTTAATTAATGATCAATTAAACAGAGTTAAGTATTTAACTCTTAAGCAATTAATTTTAAAATTGAATTAATTACAAATAAGACTTGAAGATGACTGCTTATGGACTGTTGTGATTGAATATCTGATTGTGATATTTATGTGTTGGTATTCTATGTTACTCTGTGATATGCTGTGTTATACTTATGTTGCTTGTATATGTTTTATCTGTGATAGATGCTATGTTAATTCAATTGTTAAATTTAAATTATTTAAACTGTTAAGTTAATTAGACAACTTGGCCCTTAAAATGGCGGTTGGATTCGATGATACCGGGATCGGAAGAATCAATTTTGATTCTCCGAAAACCACATCGATCCAATTTAAATGTTAGGTCGTAAATCCTGAAATGAAGATCGAGATGGTGCTTTCAGAATGCAAGTTGACTCTGAGGGTGATTCCAAAACGAGTGTAACGAGATAATGCCTTCGGTTTCGTTCGAACCCGGAACGAACTTGTATGGATTGAATGCTTTCAGCACATCGTCAGGCGGACGATGAGCATTCTAAGTAATATGTTCTATAAAGGTAATCGCAGCCTCAAGCCTCATCAACCGGGAATGGCTAAAACAGGGGAGATGCAACATGGTTAGGTGGGTCATGCCCAAGCAGGACAAGATATTTCCCCTGTCTAGATGTCCCTTATATATATTTCGGCTTAGTGAGCGGTTGGTCGCGCCAACTGCAGGGTTTATCTTGTTCGGAACTGTTCAGTAAGGAATGGTTCCGGCATTGTGTAGCAGGGGGTCGGGAGTGATCCTCGGTACGGTGATCTAGGCCCCGTACAGTGACGGGCGGTACCCCAGTAACCCTGTCATTGTTGGAAATCCATTTTCCCTACGAGACCCTACGATTTTGATTTGTATTACCCACTTTCGTGGCTAGTAGCTGGAATTTAATAGATGTAACAATTTCGGCTATTTTCTATTTACTTGAAAACCCTAGACACTATTATAATATCACTGGATTTCCTATGAAATGTTTTGGTTAGCGTAAGGTAAAAACTTACCCGTATTTATTTGTGGGGATTCTTACGTGATACCTTTATTTTCAAATGTTTTTCAAAGTTAAACAACCTTAAACTGTTTACTCATACCAGACCCATGTCTGACCCGGAGTTTATATTTTGTGTTTTCATAAACTCTCGGGTACCCAAATTTTTTAGGGGTAGCCAAGGGATTCAGGTTAGATTTGACGAATTATGGAGGAGCAATGGAGCAGGAGGATTCTACGTTGTAGATATATGTATATATGGTGATCCGCTGTGTTGATATCTCTGAGCTGTTTATCTGTATTGTATATTGACTTGTGTTAACTAGGCAGGTGTTTATAACTGTCTAGTATGTGATGTATTATCTGCGGAACTCTGATTGATGTATTATAATATGTAATATTTATGTGATATATTATATTTTGTTCCGTTCCGCTGTGAGATTCTGATATTGTTGTTCTTTCTTTCTCTTTCTTTTCTAGTTTCTATCCCTTTCTTTCTTAATGATGATACGTCTTTCTGGTAGTAGAAGGGCGGGTCATCACATTATGTATTGATTCTTATTTTTGTTTATGTTTGTACAAAGATATTTTGAATGTGATGTGAATATTTGTCTTCTTTGCATCATTCATGAGTATATACAGGTTATAGAAATAGTTTATTTTTAATTTGTATACTTGACTCCTTTGCACACTTGTTTCTACAGCAACTTGATATAATCTTTATTAAAAAATTATGTATTGTATAAATGGGTTTCACAGGTTAATGTTTTAGGCTAACTCACCTTATACATATTGAGTAAACTTAACATACTCATTGTTAGTATATTAATTTTATTTTATTTGCATTGTTCCTGTATGATTTTAGTTTACATACTCCTTTATTTTTATTTTCTATTTGTTTGTACAACCAGATTTGTTTTGTGAGCATAAATATATAACTTGTCTTGATTTAATTCTCTTAAGTGTGCATTAATATGTTACTTAACTAAGATATGTTTTTCACATCAATGTTTATTCTATCCTATATTTGTTTATACTTATATCAACTGACAGTTCCCTTGTTTTCAATATATATGTATATGTTCATAAGCATATATTTGCATTTATGACCATATTTGAGTTGTACTATGTTTTAAAGTTATAAGATTCAATTTTTTCCAACCCATGTAATTGTTTAAATATCTAAAAGATATTTTTGTACTTTTTAAACATTATTGAAATTTTAAAACTCTTTATTTTATATTTCAGACCATATTCATTTTATTCTCATGTTTAGATATCGATAAGGTCTATTTCACTTATATTAAAACACATATTAATAGCTGTTTTGGAAATAATAAGTTTATATTTCATTTAGTCTGATTAAATACCCATAAATAAAATGTTGCTAAATTTCCGGGATGTCACATTCCTTCCCCCTTAAAAGAATTTCGTCCCCGAAATTTAAAACAACAGTTAATTCAAAATCTTCTATATTAACAATCCAAACATACATATCATCCATACAATAACAACAATCAAACAGTCTATTCTAACAAACATCACTAGTTATCCAGACATAAATCTGGATAAGCATTCGTAAAACTATCGAGAGTTTCCCAGGTACAATCTCTGGATCCTCACTCCACTGCACCTTGACGAGTTTCACCACTTTGTTCCTGAGTTGCTTCTTGTCTTGATCCACAATCCGAACTAGATTCCTGACTACAGTTAAATTGGGTTCTACCTCCAAATCTTCTTGAACTACTGGTTCTACAACCAGTGATGGATCATGAACAAATTTCCTCAAATGCGATATATGAAATACATTATGAATCCCAGACATCCGTTCTGGTAATTGAATTCTGTAAGCTACTGCTCCAATTCTCTCCAACACTCGAATGGTCCAATGTATCTCGGAGCAAGTTTTCCCGTTTTTCGAATCTTATAGCACCTTTAATTGGGGAAATTTTGACAAAAATAAGTCTCCGATCTCAAATTCCAATGGTCTTCGTCTTCTGTCAGCATATTTCTTCTGACGATCTTGAGCAGCTTTCATCCTTTTCTTGATAAGCTCAACCTTCGTAGAAGCTTCTCGAATAAGATCATTTCCGAGCACAAGACGATCCTTTGATTCAATCCAACAACATGGGGATCTACACGGTCTTCCGTATAAAGCTTCATAAGGAGCCATCTTAATACTTGCTTGATAACTGTTATTATAAGAGAATTCTACTAAATGAAGATGGTCTTCGCACGATCCTCCAAAATCTAAAACACAAGCCCACAGCATATCCTCAAGAATACGATTAAGCCTCTCCGTCTGTCCGTCCGTTTGAGGATGTACTCAATCTCAAATTTGTTCCCATTGCTGATTGCAAAGCTTCCCAGAATTTGCTAGTGGAAAATAGGATCACGGTCACTTTCTATACTGACCGGAACACCATGCAATCTAACTATCTACTTCAAGAAAATTTCCGCCAGAGAAACCGCAGTACGAGTTGCCTTAACTGGTATAAAATGGGCACTCTTAGTTAAACGATCCACAATAACCCATATACCGCCATTTCCCTTCCTGGTTCTAGGCAATCCATCGATAAAATCCACCGAGATCATCTCCCATTTCCAATTCGGAATTTCCAAAGGCTGCAATAATCCGGCAGATTTCTGTTGATCACCTTTAACTTGTTGGCAGATGGCACAACTGTTCACAAATCTAGCAACATCCTTCTTCACGCCCGACCACCAGAATACTCTCCTCATGTCCTTACACATCTTCGAGATTCTCGGATGAATATTCAATTGGGAAAGATGACCCTCAGATAAGACTTCTTGCTTCAACTCCTTGAAATTCGAAACACAAATCCTTCCGTTGATCCTTAATGTTCCTTGACCATCGATTTCAAAACAAGGACACTGACCCTTCCTGACTCTTTTGATGATTCCTCTTAGTCTATTATCTGCTTCTTGCTTTCTTGAAATCGTTTCAATAAGAGATGGAACCACTTCCAGAAGAGATAGAACCGCGTTCCTGCTGAGAGCATCATCTATGACATTCGCTTTTCACGGAGTGTACAGAATATCCAAATCATAGGATGCAACAAATTCGACCCACCGCTGCTGTCTCAGATTAAGATCTTTTTGAGAGAAGAGATATTTCAACGGTTTGTGATCCATGAATAATTCGAATTTCTCTCCCAAAAGATAGTGTCTCTAGATTTTCAAAGCAAAAACAATGGCTAGCAGTTCAAGATCGTGCGTAGCGTAGTTCTTCTCGTGAGGCTTCAATTGCCTACTCGCATACGCAATTTCCCTTCCATTCTGCATCAGAACTGCTCCCAAACCCACCATATAAGCATCAGTATAAACCTCGAATTTGCTCTTCCCATCTGGAATAGCAAGCGCTGGTGCACTAGTTAGCCTTGTCTTCAATTCTTGAAAAGCTTCTTCACACTGGGGTGTCCATTTGAATTTAGCTCCTTTTCTAGTCTGCTTAGTCAGATGTAAAGAAATCTTTGAATAATCCTTGATAAATTTCCTATAGTAGCCAGCCAATCCCAGAAAACTGCGAACTTCCGTCGGTGTCTCCAGCTGTTTCCATTCCAGAATAGTTTCAACTTTCGCTGGGTCTACAGAAATGCCTTCACCAGAAACAATGTGCCTTAAAAATTTAACTTCCGATTTCCAGAAATGGCACTTCGAAAACTTCGCCTTCAACACATGCTTCCTCAGAGTCTCCAATAAAATCCTCAAATGCTCCCCATGCTCTTCTTCAGATTTGGAGTAGACTAAGATATCATCAATGAATATCAGCACGAACTTATTCAACACATCCCTAAAGACTCGGTTCATGAGGTCAACGAAGTAGGCAGGAGCGTTGGTTAACCCGAAAGCCATAACCAACCACTCATAGAAACAATTCGGTCCCCTAAATGCAGTCAAGGGAATACTGTCTTCAGCTACCCTCAACTGGTGGAAACCTGAAGCTAGATCCAATTGAGAAAAGATAGAAGCACCATGCAACTGGTCAAAAAGATCATCGATGCGAGGAAGAGGATATTTGCTACGGATAGTCACTTTGTTCAATTCTCTATAATCCACACAGAACCTCAATGATCCATCCGATTTGGTCACAAACACTCCCGCCGAACCCCAACAAGAAACACTGGGTCTAATCAACCCCTTCTCTAAAAGATCTTGAGTCTGCTTAACCAACTCTTCTCTTTCCCTAGGAGCCATTCTCGTACTGGGATGAATTACCGGCACAGTTCCTGGAATCAAATCAATACGGAACTCTATTTCTCGATGTGGTGGCAGACACTTAACTTCTTCAAATACATCAGCAAAATATTGAACCATATCGATGTCTTCAACTCTCTCTTCAGAAGTCTCAATTCTATGCAAAAGACTGCTCAAGTGAATTCCAGAATTATCACACGACACTCTGGCAATTCTACCCAGATCAGTTTCCAACGAAACTGTTCTCTTATCACAATTCAAAATGGCTTTATATTTATCCAACCAATCCATTCCCAAAATAAGATCAAATCCCTTAAAATTCAACACATACGGTTCACAAGAAAAACTGTGGGATAGATAAGAAATCTTCAAGTCCTTACAGATAGTGTCTAATTTGGTCACCCCTCCTATAGGATTAGATACCAAGATAGGACTGTATACAGAACTAGGGGTAAGAGAGAACTTCTCAACAGAGTCCAGAGAAATAAAACTCAAGGAAGCACCCGAATCAAACAAAACTTTAATATATTTCCCATCTAAAAGTAAAGTACCTTCTAATACTCCTTTTCCTATCCAAGAAGAAGATGGTCCGGCTTCCAAAGCAAAAACTTTATTCTGAGGCGCCCTCTATAGAAGTGGACAATTCTTGATCATGTGTCCTGGCTGATGACAATTAAAGCACAACGATCTCTGAACCATAGCTGATCCTGGACCACTCTGATGCGGTTGTTGCTGCTGTTGCTATTGGAATCCTTTTCTAGGACATTTATTTGCCAAATGTCCTTCCTGTTGACAAATGTAGCATTTGCGGGGTCCGTTGTTATTCCCAGGTTTCTTCTTGTTCGGCCTTCTCCATTTGGGATCGAACTTTCGCTTATTCGGATTAGTGAAATTCCCACCTGAAGCTGCAACTGGAGCCACAGATTTCTTACCCATCAAACTTTCATACCTCAATGCCATATCAGTCAAATCAACAAAAGATCCCTTCAAAAGCACCGTCAATTTTCCATGGAATTCAGGCCTCAATCGTTGCACAAATTTCTCATTCTTTTTAAGAGGAGTATCGATGAGTCCTGGTCCATAACAAGAGAGTTCGTTGAATCTGGTTTCATACTCCGAAATAGACATGCTACCCTGCTTCAAATACAGAAAATCCTGATACAATTGGGTTTTGCCTGCCGTCGGCATAAACTTCTCTTCAAACAATTCCTTAAATCTGTCCCATGAAATGTCATCCTCAGAAATATTTGCAATTGCTGCATTCCACCATGCTGCTGCACAACCTTGCCACGATGCCATTTGCCTCTTACATTCATCAGACGATTTCATGCTCTTGAAAATGCGCTCACAAGAGCGTAACCAGGCTTGAACTTCAACTATTGACTCTGAACCTTTGAATGGTTGGCCTTCGAGATTTTTGAAATATTTGCATAAAGCTGCAAAACTAACTTGAGGCGGTACTGGATTGACAGCCTCACTAGCATTTTGACTCCGTCCAACATCTGTTGAAGTACTGGCCCTAACTCTACCTCTTCTTCCGAAACTCATGTTGGCCACCTGAACAGGTAACTCAACAAATTTAGATAGACTTATATAATTATATGAAAATACAAATACGCACTCTCAGGATAAATATAACAAAAGAGCCTAGGTACTCGCTCGACCTAGTGCTCTGATACCAGCTGTGACGACCCGCCTTTCTAACCCTAGAAAGGCGTATCATCAATAAGAAAGAAAGGGATAGAAATAGAAAAGAATAGAAAGAAAGAATAACAACATTAGAATCTCACAACGGAATGGAACAAAATATAATACATCACATAACTATTACATAGTTACACATACATCAGAGTTATACAATATCATATAACAGTATTGTCATATACACATATGTCCCTACATACATCCAAAATACAGCATACACTAACTACACAGCGGAACTACATATATAGATACATACGTCTGGTCTTCTTCCCAAAAGTCCCTCCGGCAAATCAATACTCCGAATACCTATCACTTGGCGACTCATAAAAATTTGAGTACCCAAGAGTTTATGAAAGCACAAAATATAAACTCCGGGTCAGACATGGGTCTGGTGTGAGTAAACGGGTTAAAATTTGCTTAACTTTGAAAATCATTTGAAACAAAGGTATCACGTAAGACTTCCCACAAATAAATACGGGTAAGTTTTTAGCCTTACGCTAACCAAATTTTTTTTATAGGAAATTCAGTGATATTATAATAGTGTCTAGGGTTTTCAAGTAAATAGAAAATAGCCGAAATTGTTACATGATTAAATTCCAGCTACTAGCCACGAAAGTGGGTAATATAAATCAAAATCGTAGGGTCTCGTAGGGAAAATGGGTTTCAAACAATGGCAGGGCTACTGGGGTACCGCCCGTCACAGTACGGGGCCTAGATCACCGTACCGAGGATCACTCCCGACCCCCCTACAACACAAGGCCGAAACCATTCCTTACTGAACAGTCGCGAACAAGATAACCCCGCAGTTGTGGCCAACAACTGCTCACTCAGCCGAAATAAAAAGGGACATCTAGACGGGGTATACCTCATCCTGCTTGGGCATGACCCACCTAACCTTGGTGCATCTCCCCTGTTTTAGCCATTCCCGGTTGATGAGGCTTGAGGCTACGATTACCTTCATTGAATATCATTCTTAGAATGCTCATCGTCCGCCGGACGATGTGCTGAAAGCATTCAATCCCTACAAGTTCATTCCGGGTTCGAACGAAACTGAAGGCATTATATCGTTAAACTCATTTTGAATTCACCCTTAGAGTTAGCGAAGATAACCCTTGCATTCTGAAATAATATCTCGATCTCCAATTGACAAGTCACGACTTATCGTTTAATTTGGATCGATGTGGTTTTCAAAGAATCAAAATTGATTCTTCCGATCCCGGTCTCATCGGAATCCAAAACCCATTTTAAGGGCCATGTTGTCTATTTAACTTAATAGTTCAATTTAATATTAGAATTCACATAACAGATATCACAGATAAATCATATTCAGTTATCATAGATATATCCAGAATATATCACAACATATCATATGTTAACTCCTACTTCTGCCGCGACCTAAACATAATGACCTAAAACTCCGCGACCTATAACTCAGCAGCCCAACGACCTAAGAGGACTTGACGACCTAATAGCCTCAACGACCTAATGACATAATTGTCTTAGCGACCTTACGACCTAAAGGTGGAACGACCTAACTACAGAATGTTCAACACGACCTAAAGATATGTACCGATCTAAAGTATGGAGCGACTTAAAAAGGATAACGACTTAACGACCTATAGTAGGTCGCTTGCGACCTAAGCAGATGAAATAAAATCCCTATGCCGCTTCACTTATACCCTGATCTGTTAAGTCGACCACGACCTACTGCTTACTAGCTCATTCCAGAGTTAAGTGCAATGCTATCCAACCATCTTCAGGAAAAAACTTGCAACCTACGACCTATGATAGGTCGCTCATGACCTAGGACTTGTGAAAACCAGCATGCGTGTTCTTGTGAAAGAGAAGCCAGTGCATCTTAGGTCAGTCACGACCTACGGCCTAACTTAGGTCAGTCACGACCTATGACCTAACTCCGAGAAATGCCTATAAATACAACCCTAGTTCCAACCAAAAGGGGACTTTAGGCTCATTCATTTCAAGCACCGTTACTCTGCTGCATTCTGAACTACTTCCACACCTTCAAGGAACTTCACGAAGAAATCAAACATGTCAAACATGTGTTCAAAGATTTGGATCGACATTGAAGTTTAGGCTACTTGTTCTAAGTCACTTGAAACTCAAAGTGTGTTGTAATCAAAGTGTAACTGCATTGACTTGTAATCAAATCGTCAATAAAGATATTCAAAGTGGACGTAGGCTATCTCTTAAGCCGAACCACTATAAAATTGCTGTTGTTTACTGTTTTTTCACTACTATCTGCTTATAATCTGTTCCCGAGCTATCGGGTGGTGCTTTCACGATCTCACTTCATACACCGGGGTGTTAGCGTTCAAATTTTAACGTTAACATTTTTGGTGCTTTCACTGAGAAATCGAACTCAGGCGAGTTATCATCATTGCTTCACAGAGGTTTGTAGAGAGAATTTCCTTGAAAACCAGAAGTCTATCCGAGATTATGGCTCCTGGAAGGAAAAGTAGATCTGTCAGATCTGGGAATATTCAAGAGGGAACCTCCGCTTCCCCTATATCAAATCAAGCCACTCCAGCTGTCGGAGTTACAAAGGCAGAGCTGGATGCTGCAATCTTAGGGCTGAACCAACAGATAAATGCCCAAAATGCACAATTCGAGGCTTAGAATGCCCAGAATGCCCTAATTCTGAATAGGTTGAACGATTTGCTTGGGGCAAACCGTCAACCGGCAGGTAATAAAAGGAATTTTGCTGGCAACATTCATGATGCTGAAGAAAGAAATGCTCCTGAAAGGGCTGCTAGCCCCTTTGAACAAACACTTCCAGAGGTTGGTGGATCTAGAACTCGACATGATGAGGAGTATCTTTCTGGAATGGTCCGACAAATTATGAAAGAGAGTATGCAGAGGGTTGAAGACGAGAAAGAATGGGGTTTCGCCCCAAGTAAAACTCCGTTTACTGAGAAAATCCTAAAGGCTGAATTCCCAAGGAAGTTTGTCCCTCCAACCATTCCAGCTTACAAGGGGACAAGTGATCCGAACGAATTCTTATACAAGTATGATTGGCACATGACAGGTGCCAGAGCCTCTGATGAAATAAAGTGCCGATATTTTCCTGTGTATCTCGAAGGTGTAGCTCTGCTTTGGTCCACCAAGCTTCCAGTCCGATCTATAGATCAGTATTCTGACTTAACCCGGAAATTCAAGGAGCAGTTCAGACTATACGCCTCAAAAGCCAAGGATATCATGTCACTGTCAAGTTTGGAGCAGAATCCAGGAGAGACTATCAGATCTTTCTTAAACGGCTTTAATATAGCGCTAGCTGAGGTAGACAATGCAGAACCGCAAATGATATTGACTTATCTGATGAAGGGTATTGACAAGTCGAGCGAATTTGGGAAATGGCTAAACATGAAGGAACCAAATTCCCTTGAAAAATTCTATAAAAAAAGCAGATGAATTCATACGCTTAGAAAGCCGTCCCGTACCGGTAAAGGCAGTGTTGGAAAAAGATGAAGATAACACTGTTGCTCCACGCAAGAATGAATCTGTAGGGCAAAAAAGGGAAAATAACAATGGGAAGAAGCAGAGTAATCTGAAGAAGCCCCGATCTTTCAAGCCATCAGAATATACTCCTTTATCAGATACGCCGGAGCGTATCTACCTTGCCACTAAAGATTCTGTTGACTTTCCTAAACCTCCTCCTCTAAGGACCGGGAAAAAGGCTATACAAAGTGGGAAGTTCTGCCGCTTCCATAATCAACCCGGTCACGAGACCGACGAATGTCGCCAGTTGAAAAATCTGATTGAAGAGTTGCTAAGGGAAAACAAACTGCAACAATTTGTGAAAAAGAATAGCAACAATCCTGCTTCATCTAGTCAGGGGCAATAGGCTCCTACTCATCAGCCTAGGACGAGTGAGAAGGCTGCAGGGCATGAATCTGGAAGGCCCATTATCAATGTCATTACACGAGGACCTCACCCAGCAGGCAGAAGCTCGGGTGAGATGGAAAGGTATACCCGAGCTTTAAAGTATGTACCGACCGAGGAAGATGTATTCGTTTTGGAAGGTGCTACGCCCTTGAAGCAACAAAGAACTCTTGATGATGATATTGTGTTCAAAGCTAGGGATTCCGCAGGTATTGAAGCTCCTACCTTGGATCCCTTAGTCATCTCGGCTGGTATCGGGCCAGCTATTGTCAGAAGAGTTCTCATTGATTGTGGCGTATCCTGCAATATCCTCTTCAAGAAAACATTCGACCAAATGAAGATCCCTATGGCTGATGTGCAAGCCTCATCGCAGAAAATCGCTGGCTTCACTGGGGAGCCAAAACAGCCGGTAGGAACCATTGATTTGTTTGTGGAACTTGGAGAAGGAGAGAGAAAAATGGTCCGCAAGCAAACTTTTGTGATTGTCGACGAATTTTCTGCTTACAATGCTTTCCTTGGTCGTCCAACTCTGGCAGCGTTCAAAGCTGTACTTGCCCCGTGGTGCCTCACTATTAAATTCCCTACAGACAATGGAGTAGGAGTTATAAAAGGGGATCAAAATGCTGGGCGAGAGTGTTATCTGACAGAGCTACGAGAAACCAGAAAAAGAGAAATGGGAAAGAATGCGGCAGCCCCAGTCCGCATCAAAGAACCAGCCTTGTAGCAATTACAGGGCGGACCCTGCACTGGCGAGCACAGCGGAGCAAGGAAAGAGATGGACCCTAGAAAAGTCAGTGCAGGGGAAAATAGAGTGGTACCAGTGGAAACGACAATACCAATACCTGTTGACCCAAAGGACCCAAACAAGGTGTTGAATGTGGGTTCACAACTTAATGTGTCAATTCAGAATATCTTAATATCTTTTTTAAAGGCAAATCTGGATGTTTTTGCTTGGACTCATGCCGATATGTGCAGAATATCCCCAGAAGTTGCAGTGCATGCTCTAAATATTGATCCAAAATTTACACCTGTGAAACAGAAAAGGAGAACTCAAGGTCCAGAAAGGTCGGCGGCATTAAAAGAAGAAGTTGATCGGCTCATGGAGAATAATTTTATCAAAGAATCTACCTATCCGAATTGGGTTTCAAATCCAGTGCTGGTTAAGAAAGCCAACGGAAAATGGAGAGTATGCATCGATTTTTCAGATCTAAACAAGGCCTGCCCCAAAGACTGCTTCCCATTACCCAGAATCGATCAACTGGTAGACGGAACAGCGGGACACGAATTGTTATCTTTTATGGATGCTTACTCCGGATATAACCAGATTATGATGCATGAGCCAGATCAGGAGGACACGAGCTTTATCACCGACATTGGTCTTTACTGCTACAGAGTTATGCCCTTCGGGCTAAAGAATGCAGGGGCAACATAACAAAGACTTGTTAATGCTATGTTCAAACAGCAATTAGGCAAGACTATGGAAGTCTACGTCGATGACATGTTAGTAAAGTCTAAGAAAGCAGTGGATCACATAGAACACTTAGCGGACATGTTCGCAGTCCTCCGAAAATACGGAATGAAGCTCAATCCTTTGAAATGTTCATTTGGAGTGGAATCCGGCAAGTTTTTAGGTTTCATCGTGAGCGCTAGGGGCATTGAGGCCAGTCCAGCTCAAATTACTGCATTGAAAGAAGTCAAAGCCCCTAGAACAAAGAAGGAATTGCAAAGTCTCAATGGAAAAGTCGCCGCCTTGAGTCGGTTCATTTCCAAAGCCACAGATAAATGCATCCCATTCTTTGACGCCCTAAAGAAAGGAAAGAAAAACTTCGATTGGACTCCCGAATGCCAAAAAGCCTTTGATGAATTGATTCGCCATATGGAAACGCCTCCAATACTTTCTAGGCCTGACGATGGCGAGGATCTTCTTATATACTTGGCAGTATCATCTCATGCTTTAAGTGCAGCGCTGATACGAGAAGACAAAAGGATTCAACATCCAGTTTACTATATCAGCAAAAGACTCACTGGGGCAGAGATGAATTACTCTAAGTTGGAAAAACTCGCCTATTGCCTACTAATTGCATCTAGAAAGTTGAGGCAATATTTTCAAGCTCATCCTATCAGAGTCCTCACTGATCAACCTTTAAAGCAAGTCCTGTTTCGCCCTGAGACTTCGGGTCGTCTTCTAAAGTGGAATATTGAACTCAGTCAGTATGACATCACTTATCATCCCCGAAAAGCAATCAATGGACAAGCTTTAGCGGATTTCATCGCAGAATTCACAGATAAGGGTAACAGTGAGGAGAAAACGGCCGACGATTCCCCAATCCAATGGAAGTTATATGTCGATGGTGCGAGAAACGACTACTGTTCTGGAGCCGGAGTTGTACTTGAGACCCCTGAAGGCCGATCATTATGCTATGCACTAAGATTGGAATTTCCTTCAACAAACAATGAAGCAGAATACGAAGCCCTTATCGCTGGCTTAAGGATTGCTAAAGAATTAAACATCCGAGTGTTGCAGATATTCAGTGATTCTCAGCTTATTGTATGCCAAGTCAAAAGGAATTCCAAGCAAAAGGGGGGAATCTGCCTGCCTACTTGTCAAAGGCTTGGGAACTCCTGGGTGATTTCGATCATTACATGATAAGTCACATTCCTCGAGAAGAAAACGTGAAAGCAGATTCTCTCGCAAAGTATTCTAGCACAGGCGAAGCTCAATTTCTAGGGTTAACTCCAATGGAGGTCCTGTCAACTCCTAGCATTGATGAGATGGACATTGATTGGATCATGAGCATGTCTCAAGAGCAAGAATCATGGATGACTCCGATAACAGAATATCTGCTCAATGGATCCTTACCAGGGAACTCAAAAGAACGACAAAAGCTACTAAGAAAAGCCTCTCGATACATAATCCAGGATGGCCGATTATACAGACGGGGATTCTCAATGCCATTACTTCGATGTGTATCTAGGGAAGAGTCCAAAGCAATCCTAGCAGAGGTACACGGAGGAGAGTGTGGTGATCATTCAGGTGGCCAAACATTAGCAAAAAAAATTCTCCGATACAGATATTTTTGGCCAGAAATTAATCGAGATGCAGCAGAGTATTCCCGAAAATGTGACAGATGCCAAAGATTCGCCAAAATTCCTAGAGCTCCTTCCACTGAACTCACACAGATGGTCAGTCCATGGCCGTTTGCAATATGGGGGATAGACCTTGTAGGACCGTTACCAACTGCCAAATCTGGAATTAAATATGCCATTGTTGCTGTAGATTATTTTACTAAGTGGGCAGAAGCTGAACCAATGGCTACTATCACCTCAAAGAAGATGATAAGTTTTGTGACTAAAAACATCATTTGCAGATACAATATGCCTCAAAAAATAATTACAGACAATGGTACTCAGTTTGAAAGTGAAGAATTCCAAGATTTTTGCAAGCAATTCAAAATCCGGAAAAGCTTCTCAGCAGTGGCTCATCCGCAGGCAAACGGGCAAGTGGAAGCCGTGAACAAAATTATTAAGTCAACCATCAAAAAGCAACTTGAAAGAGCAAAAGGTGGTTGGGTCGATAAGGTACCACTGGCACTATGGGCATACAGAACCACTCACAAAACTGCGACTGGGCACACCCCGTTTTCATTAGCGTACGGGTCAGAGGCAATGATTCCGGTAGAAATAGAGGTCCCTTCACATAGAAGAATCCATTTCAATCAAGCAGAAAACGAAAAGCTACAACTTGAAGCGCTAGATCTCCTTGATGAAAAAAGATGAGGCTAATCTCAGAATTGCAGCTCATCAGCAAAGGATAGCCAGACATTTCAATTCCAAAGTTCGCCAACGCAACTTTGAGATTGGAGACCTAGTCCTGAAGAGAATTATGACAGCGACAGGTGTGTTTGGGCCAAATTGGGAAGGACCGTATGTCATAGGTCAGAAGCTTCTTGACGGCACATTCAAACTCACTACTGTCGAAGGAGATCAAATTCCAAGGGCATGGAACAGCAATCATTTGCATCCATACTTTACTTGAAAATTTTGTTGAAATATTGTAAAAAGAATTATGAATGTATGATTCTTGTAATTGAAGGCAATTGTAAAACTGATGCAAGTAAATAATAAAAAATATAAAGTGGATGTAGGCCCAATTTCCTGGCCGAACCACTATAAATCTTGTGTTCCTTATTATTATTACATGTTTGCTTTATTTTCGATATAAAAAGTACATAGAATGTATTGCTGAAATGTCGATTTAAATTTTTGCAGACAATGGAAGTGAAACTTGCACATAATAAGACCAAGTGATTCTCGCCAAATTTCAAGTCACAAAAGCTCCGAATTCAAATCCTAGATAGGAAGTACTTCAATTGAACGGCCTATGATTTCGACAGAAACGGGCCTCTGCTAATAAATTGTGATCGTTTGAACAAACAAACATCCAATTAAGAAGCTGATGCTCGTTCTCACGAACTTGCCTGACAATGAAGTACACTTCCTTGGATTAAACAAGTCACTTGAAAAAAAAAAAGAGGATCGCTGAAAAGG
Source organism: Allium cepa (assembly GCA_030765085.1). Classification (NCBI taxonomy): domain Eukaryota; kingdom Viridiplantae; phylum Streptophyta; class Magnoliopsida; order Asparagales; family Amaryllidaceae; genus Allium; species Allium cepa. Next base: position 820,989,804 of record CM060939.1, read on the forward strand.
CATAAGCAAGTGGACAAGGGAACAACCAAAGCCATCATCGGCAGCACAAGTCCTCTTCGGAGGCACAACTCTTCGGAGGATAAAGACCTCTAATGGGTCATACGCCACAAAAAAAGAAAGTTCTCTACTCAACAAAAAGATTGGAGGAGTCATGACCCTCCAACCATGAGAGAGTAACTTCCAGGCGATGAAAACCCTCTCTGAGGCACATTTCACCAGGAGTTGAAGTGTAACAACCGCTCTTCGGAATTTCACTTCACCAGAGTTGACATGCAAACAAAATAAAAGCCCTCTTCGGAGGCCCATTTCACCAGGAGTTGAAGTGTAACAACCGCTCTTCGGAATTTCACTTCACCAGAGTTGAAATGCAAACAAAATAAAAGCCCTCTTCGGAGGCCCATTTCACCAGGAGTTGAAGTGTAACAGCCGCTCTTCGGAATTTCACTTCACCAAAGTTGAAATGCAAAACAAAATAAAGACCTTTCTGGAAGCCCACGTTTCACCGAGATTGAAATAAAACTTCCAAGTGTTGAAACGTGAAAAGGCTTTCTTCAAAGGCACAACTCTTTGGAGGTACACGTTTCACCAAGATTGAAATAAAACTTCCAAGTGTTGAAACGTGAAAAATCCCTCCTCAGAGGTACAACCCCCCGGGGACACAATCAAAAAGAAAGACCTCTTCGGAAGCCCATGTTTCACCGAGATTGAAATAAAACTTCCAAGTGTTGAAACGTGAAAAGGCTTTCTTCAAAGGCACAACTCTTTGGAGGTACACGTTTCACCAAGATTGAAATAAAACTTCCAAGTGTTGAAACGTGAGAAATCCCTCCTCAGAGGTACAAATTTCTATTTTAAAAAAAAAATCCTCATCAAGAGCATACTTTAACTTTCAAAGGAAGAGTGATTTACCTATTCTAGAAAATAACCTTCCTCAAAAAAAAAAAAAAGGAAGAAAGTTAAAGTACCCTTCAGAGGCCCGCTTTACCACATAGAAGAATTCACTTGGCAAAATGCGTACATAAGCAAAAAAAAGAAAAAGAAAGTGATTTCTTCGAAGGACAAAGCGTAAAAACTTATATGAAGGAAGTTGTACTCTACGAATAATTTCTTCAAGAATGAAGTAATTATTCTTCAGAAAATAAGAGTGCAAGTCCCCTCAAAGTATACAATATTGCAGCAAGCTTATGGTATGGGGGCAACATGGTATAGTTACATACAAAATGGTATAGCTACATCGGTAAAGTATGCTCAAACAACATACCACAAGCTCACCGCAATATCATATAAATAAACTTGTGCAAAAATGAATAATAAATGCATTCTCAAATTCAAACAAGAGTCTGTACAAACAAAGGATCATTTTATTCAATTGCAGATACAGGTTTCAAAATGAAAAAGCAGGGGTCGGTGCCTGCACAACACCCGACCATTACACAAAAAAGGAATCAAAAAGCCCGAAGCCCGACTCTTCACTTCTTCTTACCACCTTTGGACCCTTTGCCCGGCCGAATGATTAGCTTTTCAGGTCTATCTACAGGCATAAGGGAAGAAGGAGAGGGAGGTGCAACCGGTGCAACTTCCGGTTCTTCTTCAGTAGCAATGATTTTCTTCCCCCTCCTCTTCGATGTTCCGTGCTTCTTTCTTCTCTTCGAAGAAGACTCACTCCCTGGAGTAACAAGAGCGGACAAAACTACGTCATCAGAAGGAGTCCGCTCCGGAGAGATCTCGCCTCCTTCAAGTTCCTCGTCTTTCTGCTCTTGCGAAGCGATAGGGTCATCCAAGCCATGAAGAGCCTCAATATGCTCCTCTTGTGACCCGGGCTGTGAAGCAGAAGGAGGAGTCACCTGAAGAGACGGAGGAGGGATAACCGGAGGAAGTGAAGTCTGCACAGCACTTGGTGTTTCAACTGCAGAAGAAGAGAAATTAAAAATATTAGTATCTCCCCGAAAGAAGGGAGATATGGGTTCGTCGAGATTCAAGAAGTAATCGAGAAGCTCATCAAACTTTTGAGGAGCAAGCAAGCGATCCACCTGAATCGGACCAATGTCAAAATTACCTGAAGATGTTTGCTTCGTTAGTTCAATCTCATAATTTTGAGCCCCGATATCCTCCAAAGCCTCATCATCAGTAGGGGTAATTACCCCGGTTTTTGTAGGAGGCAGCGAATGAGCACTGGAACCTGTAATGTCAACTTCGGAAGAAACTAAAGGACGTTCAGAAGTGGTAGGTGGTATTTCATTTTCAGAACGTTCCCCTTCCGCCATTCCGGCCCGTACTCTGGCGAGTTGCTCTTTTCCCTTGGCAAGAGCGGCGCGGGCATCATCATCAAGATAATGCTCTTCAAGAGCTGTCTCAGCGTAGCCAGCACCTTTACCACCTAGCATATCGAGTGCTGCCTCCCAAACTTCAGCTAGTGTAATTTCATACTTAGGGCCTAGAAAGGCAAGGCTGCCACGCCCCAAAATGCTGTGCAGATAAAAATCAAATAATGTGGAGCTAATGTCAGCTTTGGTTGCTTGATGGGCCTCTTCGGCCGCGAGTTTACCAGCAACAGCCTCGTCACGCTCCTTTTCGGCCATAGCAAGTCGAGCTTTTAACATCTCTATCTCCAAGCTTTGAGAGCCGGTCTGTTCTCGCAGCTGTAAAGTTTCAGCGCGATATTCTTCTATGACCTTCTCCTTGTGTGTAAGTTTATCTTCGACTGCCCTTTGACTGGCATGCGCATCTCGTACTTGTTGCTGAAGCATGCTCTCCTTTTGAGAATAGAGAGTAGACGAAGTAGCTAATTCTTCCTTAAGCTTTTCTACTTCCGCTTCCAGCTTTTCATTATAGGAAGCAATACTTCTCATTTCGGCGTCATGCTGTTCGAGAGTCTTCTGCCACTCAGCCTTATCGTTCTCCATTGTGAGCATGGCCTCGATATTGGCTCGGTTAACCCTCTGAAGCTCGTCGACAAGTTTTTGCCAGTTCGACATTCTTTCAATATCGGTCCTGACAGTATCAAGATTTCGCAGCATAGCCGATTTGTCGAGAGGAACCAAGTCGAGATCAAATCGAACCCCTCTCAGGCACCACTGAGGGAATCGACTTTGAAGAGTGGGAGGACCTTGCCCAACTTGGTATGCGGGCCGGTTGATGATTGTTTGAATGTCGGAACGAACGGGGGCAGGAGATTGAGCAGGAACATTTTGAGATACTGTCGGCATTGTTTCTTCAGTAAGTTTAGCCCGCTTGCTAGAAGAATCTTCCATGTGACCTTTACCTCTCTCATCGTGAGTCTTTCTTTTTTGGGTATCATCATCTCTGTGGGGAGGGTCATGTCTTTCTTGTTCTCTTCGGTGACGTTCTTCATATGCTCGTCTCTCGTCTGCTTTCCTGATGGCCCTCTCTTCATCCGATTCTCTGTAAGAGGGGAGGTGACGCCTATAATCATATTGGCTACGCCTCCCGTAGCGCTGGAAATCATCATAATATGAACTGCTGCGCCCCATTGGAGAATCTAGAATAAAAATAATAAGCTTTAGAAATTTTTAAAGTATAAGAAGATGAATGCGTAGAAGTGCTGAAAAATCCTAAGTGTTGTGTAACGTGTAAGCTACATGCATCAAGTTACAGACCACTCTGTGGAGTAGAGGTAGTGGTAACTTGAGTAGAAGGGGTTGACATTTATTGTAGAGAAGATGTCGCCTCAATTACAGAAGAGACAGTTTTGGAAACATCATCCCTAAAAAGTTCTTGAGAAGTGACCATTATGTCACTTAAACTCCCAAAAATATCAACTCCAAGATCAACGTTCTTATCAGTATGAGGAAGGGACTCCTCTTCTTCAGTTATGGGGGCAAGTGCAGGCTTTTCAGATGGCTCCGCATCATCCCTCGGAGTGGAACATTTTACTAGTGAAGTTTCTATAGAGGTTCCTCCCCGCATGTGCTCTTTAATAGAGACTGGGGCATCGGGAGTTTTCATCGGAGAATCGGGAACTTCAGTCGGAACTTCATGAAGTTGAGTAGAACGGGAAGAATGTAAAAGCTCAAACCGATGAAGAAGTTCATCTGTCAATAGAAATTTTACGCTCCTCTCTTTAGCAGCCACAATGCTTAGCCTCTCAAAGACTGGTTATGACTGGAATCTCTAGAAGGAGGAGGAAGTGCTGTAAAAATAAGGAATGTAATCAACATCTAGCAATACGAACCATGAAAAACTTAAAATGAAATTGAAGAGAGAAGGGAAAAAAGATCTCACTTCCTATTCTCCAGTCTGTGTAAAATCCTACAGGGCAACGAATATAGAAGAATTGATTCAAAAAACCATGTGCACTCTCTGGCAAATCCAAAATTAGTTTACGGTTCCTCGCACCTCTTACAAGTACAATCGAAGGGTGGTCCTTGTTCTTCGCAAAAGTGCACAGGTAACAGATTTCCTCAAAACTCGGAAGACGGTCAAGAGTTCTCCTGAACAGAACGCACAATCCCATCAAAATGGCATAGCCATTGGGATGCAGTTGGAAAGGAGAGATCGTCAGTCGAAGAAGGATTTGTTGAAGAAATTCATTAAAGGGAGGAATTACTCCACTTAAGCACATTTGGCGATTAATGGCAACAAAGCCGGAAGGTGGTCTATCAGCAAAATCATTTGGTCCAGGGAGTAAAACTTCTGCCTCGGCAATGCCGAATTGAACGCATAATTGATTAAGCACCCGCTGTTTCAGAAGGGTAGGAGTTCTTTCCGGAGGGTTCTCTAGTGGAATAGCAATCAGAGGAGCCCCTTCGGCATGTTCTATCATCTCTTCTTGTTGAAACGTCATTCTATACAAGTAACTGGATGTTCAGATGTGAAGGTGCAAGTTTCCTAAAAGTGTGAAGTGTTGTGCAAAACTAATAAAAATAACAAGCAAAATAACTGAAATTAAGCTAGTTGACAACTGATTGATTGTGAGATTTCAGGACTTGTTAATTTAAAACTCGAGTGCAGTGTTAATTCAAACAAAATTTTAGCTTTTCTTTAACACTTCATTTAAGTCGGTTGATTCACAGCATTTCACTCACACAATTCATTTAAGTTGATTATTCTTTATCGACTAATCTGTCATTCGATGTGGGCGGTCAGTGACAGTATATTCGTCCCACTTTTCTGCAAATGTTATGTTTAAACAGGTTGTTAAATTAAAAGTTAGAGCAATCTGCAAAGGAATGTAATGAATTTCAAATGACTCGAGTCCAAGCAGTTCAATCAAATTCTCTCAAAATTTTACAAGTCATAGGTCATCCAGACTATCCCCTGCGACTTAGCATAGGTCAAAGCTATATTAGGTCGCACCGTGCAAGTTAAAGGAGTTCAAAGCAATGCAGATTTGTTCAAGTCCTAGCTCGGCCACGACTTAAAGCCTATGCCGCAAAGGAGTTAGGTCGTTAATTTGTTAAGTCGTGCTGCTTGGAATTCATGTGCAAATTTGTCAAGTCCTAGGTCGTCTAGTGACCTAACCTAGGTCGGGGTTAACTTAAGTCGCTCAATGCAAATCTGTTCATGTCCTAACTCGGCCGCGACCTAAAGCTTATGTCGCAAAAGATAGGTCGTTGATGTGTTAAGTCCCTATGCAGTCATTCAAAGGTGATAAGTTGCTAAGCTATTAGGTCGTTCGGTTCAAAGTTCATGTGCAAACCATCCAAGTACTAGGTCGGCAGCAACCTAACTTCTGTGCCACAGGAATTCAAGTCTAAGGTCGGCCACGACCTAAAATCAATGCCGCAAGCACTTAGGTCATTACAAAGTTAGATCGCTAAGAAATTAGGTCACATGGTTAGTATTCAAGCAGACAGCCCTAAGGTCGATCCTCCATTCACACGCTGCCACGTCATCTCCTCCGTTACCCGTGTAGTTGAGAATCCATTAACCCGTTAACGCCAACATCACGAAATCCATCATCCTATTCATGAAGTTCGTCATCTTCTCATACCACCAAATCACTCGAAAACCAATTCAACATATCTCCGATCTATCATAAATCTAACTCACTACTGTGCGTTCGTGAATCACAACAACAACAGTAACCAGAGACGATCAAAAATCGATCACAACCTGACTCAAAGTGAAGCACGACGCACAAAATTGGTCTGGGGTTTGGAAGTTAGAGTTCGTGGTTCGATGGTGACCATGGAATGGATAAAGATCGAAGATACTTACGTAATTTGATAGCAAGGATGAATCGCTGAATGATTAACTTGAATTTGTCTTTAAAATCGTAGAATTCTGTTAATGGTGGCACAGGAAATTGAAGCAGGTGTGTAAAGAGGGAGTAGCGACTTAACGAATTTATATGGGGCTGGAAGAAGAAGACAAGCAGACGCGCGAGTTAGTATATGTTTTAGGTCGCTCACGACCTAGCAAAATTAAGTCGAAGCACACGACCTATGGCATAGGCCTGCACTTCGAGGGGCAAATGTTAACTCCTACTTCTGCCGCGACCTAAAACATAACGACCTAAAACTCCGCGACCTATAACTCAGCAGCCCAACGACCTAAGAGGATTTGACGACCTAATAGCCTCAACGACCTAATGACATAATTGTCTTAGCGACCTTACGACCTAAAGGTGGAACGACCTAACTACAGAATGTTCAACACGACCTAAAGATATGTACCGATCTAAAGTATGGAGCGACTTAAAAAGGATAACGACTTAACAACCTATAGTAGGTCGCTTGCGACCTAAGCAGATGAAATAAAATCCCTATGCCGCTTCACCTATACCCTGATCTGTTAAGTCGACCACGACCTACTGCTTACTAGCTCGTTCCAGAGTTAAGTGCAATGCTATCCAACCATCTTCAGGAAAAAACTTGCAACCTACGACCTATGATAGGTCGCTCACGACCTAGGACTTGTGAAAACCAGCATGCGTGTTCTTGTGAAAGAGAAGCCAGTGCATCTTAGGTCAGTCACGACCTACGGCCTAACTTAGGTCGGTCACGACCTACGACCTAACTCCGAGAAATGCCTATAAATACAACCCTAGTTCCAACCAAAAGGGGACGACCTACGACCTAACTCCGAGAAATGCCTATAAATACAACCCTAGTTCCAACCAAAAGGGGACTTTGGGCTCATTCATTTCAAGCACCGTTACTCTGCTGCATTCTGAACTACTTCAACACCTTCAAGGAACTTCACGAAGAAATCAAACATGTCAAACATGTGTTCAAAGATTTGGATCGACATTGAAGTTTAGGCTACTTGTTCTAAGTCACTTGAAACTCAAAGTGTGTTGTAATCAAAGTGTAACTGCATTGACTTGTAATCAAATCGTCAATAAAGATATTCAAAGTGGACGTAGGCTATCTCTTAAGCCGAACCACTATAAAATTGTTGTTGTTTACTGTTTTTTCACTACTATCTGCTTATAATCTGTTCCCGAGCTATCGGGTGGTGCTTTCACGATCTCACTTCATACACTGGGGTGTTAGCGTTCAAATTTTAACGTTAACATCATAGAAATATCATCAACAAATATCAGAGTAAATCTAACAGAATTACAAATTCATACCAACACAGTTTGGTTTACTTAACTTAATTAATTGCTTAAGAATAAACAACTTTATTCTGCTTAATTAATTACTGATTAATTAACTTATTAACGATCAATTTATTACTTAGTTAATCATTAATTATCACTTTATTTATCATCTAATCTTTAATTAATTTTTTAATTAGTTAACTTTATTTATTAATTATTACTTAATTACTCAGTTAATTAATTGATTCTTAATTATTAATTAATAACTTACTTATAAAAATTAGTTACTTATTTAATTATCATAAATTATTTAATTATCATAAATTATTTAATTAATCAATTATTATCAATTTATTAATCATATATTCCTTAATTAATCACCTTAGTTAATTACCATTTACGTATTAATTAATTAACTTTAAGTAATTAATTAAATTTCTTAAGTTAAACTGATTTAAACACAAGATTAATCTCTAATTACAAATTTAATTATAATTATTAATTTTAATTTTTAGCATAAAATTAATTTACATTCTAATTACTTTATACCAATCAATTACCCTTTACAAATCATACTTTTAATAATTTTAAATCAATTATTTACTTTAAACTAACTAATATTATTTACTGTTGAACTTTGTCAATAAAAATATTAAAAGGAAATAGGCAAATCAACGGAAGTGGACACGAGGCAGCACCACTTCTACTCGAGACAATCTCGAGTTTCCCCATGCTTTTCCTTGCATCTCCCTCTTCTTCCCATCTTCTTCTTTTGCCTGTTTCTTTTACTATTTCTTTTCTTTTTCTAAGTTTAAGTTATAAATGAAACAGCAGTAGCCAAACTCACGCCTACGACCCGGAGTCAAATTTGAAGCAACATCCACATTTCTCGAGCACGAGCACGCGTCAATCCCAACAGACTAGCGGACATCTCCTCACCACCGTGCATGTGCACGGTGGTTCACTTCGCCTCCGGCGACCCACGCTATCACCTACAAACTCCAATTCGACCAAACACTCGAATTCAAAAGCAAACCCGATCCAAAAATCACGAAATCGAAAAATGCCCCTCTGGACGAACTGTAACTCGAACAGCTTAAGAGAAAACGCCTCTTCCTCCTAGCGCCGACCACCATTAGTGTCGCGATTTCTGCCACGCGTCGCCGACGTCATCCCCCTTCATCCCTCAAAAGAACTCCCAGCTCGATCGTACCATGTTGATGAAATCATCGAGCAAACAGACCCATAAGAAAACTCGAACTAAACCCTACCTTTGATTCAAACCCAAAATTCTTTCATTGAAGAATTTTTTTAGCATTTTTCTTGTGACAATACGACTTCAATCTTGCTTCATACTAAATTTCATGAATCAAAATTAACCCATTCGACAAATATTGACAAAAGTCAATTTCGGCTTCTTTTTAAAACTGCTCTTATTATCTTTGCTTAAAAATCATAATTTTTATGTTAAAAATCCTAACTCAGAGTATGAAATCAAAATATGTTATCGAATTCACAAATTAGAACTTTCGAATTTTGACCTTTAATTTCTTTTACCTGTAACTTGAATAAACAATATACATAAAATACTGTAAAACTCCAAACAAGATTGCAGGCCTTTGATTTAAGATAAACAACTTAAATTAGCAACAATACCTAATTTTTTAAACATTTATGTGAAGAAGTGTTTACAAATTTCTCTGCTTTACTTTGTTCGGATACTCAAAATTCTGAAGAACAACTATATAAACTACCATAGCAACAGGAAGAACTCAGGGCTACTTGTTTAAAGCAGACATCAAAGCACATATCTTTTGTAAGTTAACTATACAAGTTTAAATTGAAATAGTAAGTTTACTCACAAAAAACATGATTTAACAGAGGGTAATTTTCAGTTCCAGATGAACACAGAATTGAAACCAAATACATAGGTCATCATATTATCATCAACATATCATACACACACATGAACTTAAAACTTAATTAAAAGTTTGTTTACTCACTCTAAAAATTCGTTGGACAGAAAACAAGGTCAATGAAGACTGCAGATCAATTTCCTGAGCACTTCACTGCTTTGATAACTTGTTTGAAAATATAAGGTGATGTTTGTTTCCTCTTTGTTTTCTTCTTCTCAGGTCTGCTTTTAGGTTTTTGTTAAGTTTTTATAAACGAACATAAAAATATGATGGATATATATAGAGTAAATGGACAGTATAGGTTATATCTAGACAGTTTTTATTTGTATCGCCATGCTTTTTAATTGGCTATGTATTATACACTGCAGAATGAAATTATCACAGGGATTTCGGCTGCAGTACTTTGCTTGAACAAGATGTTGTGCTAATTTAATGCTTATGGTTTCATTTATGATAACATGTAATTAATGGCTTCAGATTCTTGTTTTTTTTTTACAAGACAAAGATTTGTTTTGTTTTATTGAAGTGAATAACTTTGTTTCTTATGCCTATAAAGTTTACAGCAGCACATAAGTTTTGTTTTTATTTTATTTTTAGGACAAAGACATTTTGAACATTTTGTTGTACATATGTATGTTACAGGTTATGCTTAATCCCTATAAGCTTATGTATTGATTCTTATTTTTGTTTATGTTTGTACAAAGATATTTTGAATGTGATTTGAATATTTGTCTTCTTTGCATCATTCATGAGTATATACAGGTTATAGAAATAGTTTATTTTTAATTTGTATACTTGACTCCTTTGCACACTTGTTTCTACAGCAACTTGATATAATCTTTATTAAAAGATTATGTATTGTATAAATGGGTTTCACAGGTTAATGCTTTAGGCTAACTCACCTTATACATATTGAGTAAACTTAACATAGTCATTGTTAGTACATTAATTTTATTTTATTTGCATTGTTCCTGTATGATTTTAGTTTACATACTCCTTTAGTTTTATTTTCTATTTGTTTGTACAACCAGATTTGTTTTGTGAGCATAATTATATAACTTGTCTTGATTTAATTCTCTTAAGTGTGCATTAATATGTTACTTAACTAAGATATTTTTTTCACATCAATGTTTATTCTATCCTATATTTGTTTATACTTATATCTATTGACAGTTCCCTTGTTTTGAATATATATATAGATGTTCATAAGCATATATTTGCATTTATAACCATATTTGAGTTGTACTATGTTTTAAAGTTATAAGATTCAATTTTTTCCAACCCATGTAATTGTTTAAATATCTAAAAGATATTTTTGTACTTTTTAAACATTATTGAAATTTTAAAGCTCTTTATTTTATATTTCAGACCATATTCATTTTATTCTCATGTTTAGATATTGATAAGGTCTATTTCACTTATATTAAAACACATATTTACAGCTGTTTAGGAAATAATAAGTTTATATTTCATTTAATCTGATTAAATACCCATAAATAATATGTTGCTAAATTTCGGGATGTCACATTCCTTCCCCCTTAAAAGAATTTCGTCCCCGAAATTTAAAATAACGGTTAATTCAAAAGCTTCTATATTAACAATCCAAACATACATATCATCCATACAATAACAACAATCATACAGTCTATTCTAACAACCATCACTATTTATCCAAACATAAATCTGGATATGCATTCCTAAAACTATCGAGAGTTTCCCAGGTACAATCTTTGGGATCCTCACTCCACTGCACCTTGACGAGTTTCACCACTTTGTTCCTGAGTTGCTTCTTGTCTTGATCCACAATCCGAACTAGATTCATGACTACAGTTAAATTGGTTCTACTTCCAAATCTTCTTGAACTACTGGTTCTACAACCAGTGATGGATCATGAACAAATTTCCTCAAATGCGATATATGAAATACATTATGAATCCCAGACATCCGTTCTGGTAATTGAATTCTATAAGTTACTGCTCCAATTCTCTCCAACACTCGAATGGTCCAATGTATCTCGGAGCAAGTTTTTCCGTCTTTCCGAATCTTATAGCACCTTTAATTGGGGAAACTTTGACAAAACAAGTCTCCGATCTCAAATTCCAATGGTCTTCGTTTTCTATCAGCATATTTCTTCGGACGATCTTGAGCAGCTTTCATCCTTTTCTTGATAAGCTCAACCTTCGCAGGAGCTTCTCGAATAAGATCGGGTCCGAGCACAAGACGATCCTTTGATTCTATCCTACAAGATGGGGATCTACACGGTCTTCCGTATAAAGCTTCATAAGGAGCCATCTTAATACTTGCTTGATAACTGTTATTATAAGAGAATTCTACTAAATGAAGATGGTCTTCCCACGATCCTCCAAAATCTAAAACACATACCCGCAGCATATCCTCAAGAATACGATTAAGCCTCTCCGTCTGTCCATCCGTTTGAGGATGATAGGCTGTACTCAACCTCAAATTTGTTCCCATCGCTGATTGCAGAGCTTCCCAGAATTTGCTAGTGAAGATCATGGAGGACCCCACCTACCCACCACCTTAATGTACAAATTAGAGGCTAATGCACATGCTTATAGACTTAATGGCTTCATGTACACTTAAATGATGATTAGTAGAAGCTAATGATTACTTGGCCTCCACATTACCTTAAGGGCATTTTGGGCATTCCCCAAATTATGGATTAGGGTTTCATGCTTGTATAAATAACCCCTTATGTTTCATGTAACCCTCCTTCTACTTAGTCTCTCTTTAATGAGATTTAGACTCAAAATAAAACAAGCTCTCTTCTTTCTTTTCATGCCTACTTAGTCGTTTCTATTTATGTAATTTTTTTTATACCACTTCAATACATGTTCTTTTCCTTTTCATGCTTATTTACTTTCATATTGTAGTGTAGATTTATTTTTCATGCAATTAGAATAGTTTTTCATTTAACTTTTCTCTCTTTTCCTTTGTTTTTGCTTTCATGTTGCAAGCTACATTTGTTCATATGATAACAAATATGAGAGGCTAAACCTCTTCAATTTAAGGGTAATGAAGCTCTCTAATCATGTAGCTTTAACTTAATTTGATGTTTATACTCTCTTTTTGTGCTTAATGAGAATGTGTGAAGTGAATTAGTGATGTTGTTTAGCTTTTAATTTGATAGTCTATGTTGTTCGTAACAGATAAGTTATGCTTAAACAAACAAAACATAAATTGCCTCTTCATCTACATATGATTATGACAAAGAAGTGATTGTTGAAATTAAAATTTGATGGCTCATATTTCCAATTAATAGTTAATAGCCATGCTTAAAGTAGATTTTGCTTTCAACTTTGTTGTCATATTTTATGAGATATAAAAGTTTATTAGTGGTTGTGTTACAGTTTTATTGTTTATATTGAGCTAATTAATAGCACAAATATACCATACTTACGATTAGCGCATCAACTAATTCACTAATGACAAGAAAAGAGAGGTCATAACTTCATTTTGTTGATTTATATGATCTAGAGAGTGGAAATTGCCTCTAAATTGTCTTAACACTCTCATATTTTTATCAATTTTCTTTTGCTTGTTTTCTTCTTTTCTAGTTTAACATTCTCTTCAACCTTGGTTTAATTTGATTGAATAAATTTTTAAAATCATCAAATCCTACGGATCGACCCGTATTCGTCACGTACTACGATAGTATATCGTGCGCTTGCGGTTATTTTTATTTCTAAATTTTTCGATGGTTTTCTAGCTCCATAGAATTTCCGTCGATTAACAAGTTTTTGGTGCCGTTGCCGGGAAATTGCTTTGATTTTGATTTTCTATTCTTCAAATTATTTTCTTTTGATTTTTATGTGTTTTTATTTTTGTGTGTGTTTGCAATATTTTTTTAAAAAATTGTTTGTGTGTTTGATTTATGCTTGCATTTGTTTGTGTGTTTGTAGCTTTTCTATTTTGCATTTGCATTTTGTGTATAATAACAATAAAAAATTCCATTCCATTATGCATTTGCAAATTTTCATTTTTACAATTTCTTTTCTATTTACAATTTTTCATTCCCTGTTTCATTCTTCACTGTTTCTTTGTATTTCTCTCCTCCTCCCCTCAGTGCTTCTGTTTCTTTGCATTTCTTCAGTGTTATATATATATATATATATATATATATATATATATATATATATATATATATATATATAACTGTTTCTTTGCATTTCTTCACTATTTCTTTGCATTCCAATTGCTTACTCGGATTCTCATTCTTATAGCCAACTTTCTGCTCCTCTCAACAATTCCTCTCTGACCATCCCCATATACATCTTTGTACACAATTCTATATCACTATACACATCTCTGTGCAACAGACTCCCTACATTGCCTCCCCTCTACTCTGCACACAACCCCCGCTGACTGTTGCACATCCCTATAACACCTCACCGCAACTTCATTTACAACAACTCATACCTACATTCCTATCATTTTTGGCCATATACATCACCTGTTACAAAGCATCACATTCCCCTCTCACCTGTTCTCAACTACCATCCAATACCGTCCACCAGAAATTGCCATCCACCATCCTTCCACTGCTATAAATACTCGATCATCCCTGTCACACACAACACTACTGATCACATCCACCTTCTACATCCAAACTGCTACCCATCCACTGCAGTTGCCATCTTCAACATATAGACCATCCAAATTTTCTTACCAATTATCATCTGACTATACAACCATCAATTACTTCCAAACTACCATTCGAGCACTTCACACTGACTGCCACTCACCTCCTCCAACACCCTGCGGCATATCACTTCTCCCTTCCTTCCTGTCTGTTCAATCAACAAACACAGCAGCCAAGTTCACATTAGCAACAACTTCCTCTCAACAAAAAAACCACATCAAACATCTACAATTTCAACAGTTCTGCCTCACAAAAGAGAGAGAGAGAAAAAAAAAGAAAAAAAATCCGCACCTTTAAATTATCCATACCCCTACCTTATCACCTGCCAATCTTCCTACAGACCTATACATATCCATCAAACTTCACTTCATTGCCGACCACTGCATGCAAACATCTGATCATCTCTTCAACTCAATTCAACATAGATACAACAATCACCGTACCACAGTGCAACATTTTTCTCTCCACTTCATCTCATCACCGATAATCACCATACCACAGTGAAACATTTTGCACTTTCATGCAGCAGCTTCCACTCTGTCAGTAGTAGCAGACGACCACTCACAACTCCTCCGAAACCACCGCTGCCCCTCAATCGCCGATCTCCCAAACGCAAACCTTAAAGTCCCAAACTCGAATTCCCAGAATCCCCACAATCATCTCAAACAAACCGAACTATCAGAACCAAACCTATCTTCAATCACGTCCTTCCCCAAACAATTCCAATCGCCTGCAGCCCAATTTCTCGAGACCACCGCAAAACACGTAACCACCCCACTTCCTTCAAGCGACATCAGCACAAGTCGCTCCTTCAAAATCGAGCTAACACCTGACAACCACCGCCATACATCATTACCGTTCCACCCACCGCAATCCACAAATCACCCTCTTTCGGCCTTCACTGCCAGCAATACAGTAAACACCCCTCCAGCAAGCCTCGATTGATTTCATGGATGTGGGGGAATTTGAATTTGCAAGTTGAGAATTTTAATTGTGCTGGGCAACGTGAAATTATTCAATTCACTGTCTTGCTTTTGTTTATAAAACATTTTGAGGATAGGGTCATTTTTTTTAGCGGGTCGGGTTATAGTTGTTGTGGGTTGGCCTTTGTGAAACTTCTGCTGCTTTAGTTTTGTTATGTTTTAATTGTTTTTTTAAAATCCTCTTTCCTTTTGTTTTTCCATCTTATTAAAAAAAAAAAATCTTTTTTTTAAAACTTCAATTCCATCCTTCTCTTTAAAACTTGCCTTTTTTTTATTTTGTTTAAATTTCTTTTGTTTAAAATTTCTTTTCTTTAGTTTAATTTGTTTTATTTCGTTTGTTCTAGTTTCATCTTTGATATTTATTAAAAAAACTGTATATATATTATTTTATTTTCAGGTTGCAAAAGCAGAAAAGGAAGGAGCTGCTTACAAAAAATAATTGCTTCGCTTTGCTTGTTTAAAAAAACTTCTTGCTTGTTATATCTCTTGTTTTTCCTTGCATTGTTAATTGCTTGCATTTGTATTTGCATATAAAAAAAATTCAAAAAAAATCTATTTGTAAAGGCCAGCAAATCCGTACCCCTTTGAACTAACAAAATTCCACCACAGCTCAGTTCAAAGTGGCACAAATGTACGAGTCTTCGGGTAAAAGAAGAAAGAGGTAGAAGAAGAAGAACAAAAACAACATCAGAATCTCACATCACAGCGGAATAAAATATAATATATAGAATATAATTTTAAGTGCAAGAAATCTGTACTGTATACATATACATACATACCATCATCAGTGTACATCAAGCATCCATACAGAGACAACTACTATATGATCATACACAATGGAAATAATAGACAAATACGGAAATACGGTATGTCCCCAGCTCGTCTCCTGAGCTCCAGCATATAACCTGAACCTGTTTAACTCGGTCTGACCCGAGCATCATATAAAACAACACCCGAGTCAGTCTGGAATACCAGCATGAGAAAATCGCACTCAATTGGATTATTAAATTTTCGAAAATCTTTTGAAACAAAAGCATCTCGTAAGACCACGCCACAAATAAACATGTCGGGTTTTTACCTTACGATAGCTAAAACATTATTTTTTTCGAAATCCTCTGATATTATAATAGGGTCTATATAAAATACTTATAAAATAGCCGAAATTGTTACATGATTAAATTCCAACTACTAGCCACAGAGTGGGTAATACAAATAAAACTTGTACAAGGCTCGTAGGGAGAATGGATTTCCATCAATGGCTGGGCTACTGGGGTACCGCCCGTCGCCTAGATCAGAGTACCGAGGAGATGCCCGCTCCCCTGCAACACAAGGCCGGAACCATTCCTTACTGAACAGTCCCGAACAAGATAACCCCGTGGTTGGCGCGACCAACCACCCACTAAGCCGAATAAAAATGGACATCTAGATAGGGGAAAATCTTGTCCTACTTAGGCATGACCCACCTAACCTTGCTGCACCTCCCCTGTTTTAGCCATTCCCGGTTGATGAGGCTTGAGGTTACGCGTTACCTTTTAAGAACGCATCACTTAGAATGCTCATCGTCCACCTGACGATGTTTTGAAAGCATTCAATCCATACAAGTTGCCCTGGGTCTGGACAAACCGAATCACCGTCTTCAACTCTTCACGGTCTTCATTCGTAATCGTTCAAACCGGATCGAAGTGGTTTTCAGATAATTAAATCCGATCCCGGACTCTTCGAAATGATCAGCGCATTGTCCAATATTGATAGTCGGTGATTTAACTATCAATTAATCATTCACAAGCAACCATCAAATAATCTTCACAAATCATTTATCTCAAATATCATTCAGATATTATTTCCATTTTAACCCATTTGAATCTAATTTCACAGTCCTTCTATTTCCATGAAATCACTTATCTGATTTCTCATATACACTCAATTGATTTAACCCTTGAAAATATTTCTTATTTTCTCATTTCCTTCTCAAAATCAATTTATACTTTGCTTATAAATTTTCAATCTCAATTCCTTCACTAAATAAGATTTCTCCTAAATCTTATCTCATTTAATAACTCACTTATCAACACAAGAGGATTAATAATTGGATTTTTAAAAACATTTGAAACCATTTAGATTTATAAAATAAGAAGTATAGTTTTATACAACTTACTGTTTAAAAGAAATATTTAACATAAAAATTAGAGTTCATATCCAGTTAATGATAAATCGTAAAACTGGTTTTAAAAAAAATTAAAGTTTATTATAAATATTGGCCTATCCTTCGAAAATATCTAATTCGAAACATTTTAAATTCAAGTAATAGTTTACCAGAAATTTATATAGTGTAGTAATTTAAAATACTCCTTTTAATAAATAAGTTTATAAATTTTAGAAAACCCAATATCCATCTATAGTGCCTCTTGTCCAAATTCACACTTCTTACTGTAACATCCCGCCTTTTCGCACGATTTAAACAGACACACGTGCCGATTCAAACCATACGGAAGGGCGGATTGTTATGGGGTAAATAAGAAAAACAGAGAAGAAATAAAACAAAATAGAATCTCACAGCGGAAGGATAAAATATAATAATAAAATATACAGTTTATAAAACTGTTTACAAAACAATGGATTCTTCTTTATACAATTAAATATCAGAGTTCACATACCAATAATATCAATGCAGCGGAATATAGTGTGCGTGTAGTGCAATACTATAAATAATAATAATACAATTTCTTCGTCTTCGTCCTCCAAAGCTAAAGTCTTCGATCCTGAAACGCTCGGACTGACCCGAGCGAATTTGAAAAAAACAAAAAAACACTCGAGTCAGAACTAAAAGATCTTATGTGAGTTAAATTAACAGAAATAAATATGAGTACAGTAACTCAAGAGATGCTCGGGATTTACATCTCCTAAGGATCCGTTAAACTATTTACTATATAGTATATTGCGCTATTATAATAGTGTCTAATTGTAAAATAAACTTACTTTTAAATAGCGTTAAGGCTTTACATTTTCCACCTTAACACAGTTATATATTCCCATAGTCTATACGGTACCGTAATCTCCCCCGTACTGGGCGTCGTCAGAGGGCACTCCATAGGTATGGTACAAAGCCAAAATCGTATAAGGCGCGCTAGGGTAGGTGACACGGCACAACTAGGCAATGCCAGGGTAGATATACCAATTACGCTTCCGGGTCGATGGTAACGCGTAGCCGCAGCTACCGCCCACCTCGAACAACTCCCCCAAAATCAAAATATAGAAGTGGCCACTGAATCAATCCAAAGTCAAAGTATAATATCGAAGAGGAGTGTCCGATCAGAGGAATGACCTCATTAACCCGTCAATCGCTCCTGTTTTAGCCACCTTATGCCAACTCACGGGAGTTGGGTCCACATATTTACCTTACAGGAAACGTCGCCACCGTCCTACTTCATTCTCGAAACTCCACCGCGTACACGGTTAGTCAAAGTGGTTTTCGGTATCGACAGAGAGTATGTCCATATCCGATCCCGGTCTCTTTGCCAACCCATCGTTATTATAACACCGCGGTCATTTAAAAATAGGTTATACTTAAAAACCAGAATAAATTTTCCATTTCAAAACTATGAATTAGATATCAATTTAAAACCCCAAAATAATATGATATCATTTTATCTCAAATATAACCCTTTTTCCAAAATCATACTGGTTTAAAATATAAATATCTAGAAACCAACCATTTGAATTATATTTCAAAACATAATATTTCGGAATTCATACTTTTAAAATCATACTTCTAAAACTTGAATGGTTTGGATATTCAACGATGTATAGAATAAAAGGTTTAACTTTAAAGTTACTTCGTAAAGAGAATAATTTACATGGCTTTACAAATATGGTTCTTTATTTAAAGTTTAAACCATAATCACTTTAAGTTCCAAAACCCCTTAAATTTCTATGTGTATAAATCATTTGCAGTATTAATATTCAAACTAAAGTTGGAATTTATTCTTTCAACAAATTTAATGTTTATTATTTAGTCTTGCATATTCACATAAATTCATAAACAAACTCCCAATTTCTAGCAATTAAATATTTCTTCAATTTAATTAATACTAGAATATTCATTTTATACTTATCTTGGAAAAATTTCAGTTATAAATATCATATCTTAAGATTTCCAAGTTTAAACATTTAACATATGGTATAAATTATCAAACTCCATTTTCTTAAATTTCCATTTTTATTAAAGAGATTCATACACATTTCATATTAAAAATTTACTCCATATGTATATATATATAAATGAAAGAATAATATTTATAAAATATCAAAAATTAAATTTTTATAAATCGTATCACATCCAAACCATAGAAATTACTTTTAAAATTATTTATATATAGACCACAGTGCCTGTATATAATTTTCTATCCTATGGTCAAGTGATACGGATATTTATCATTTCAATCCGCAATTTAAAAATAAAATTTTGCGGTTGTATATCATTTCAAACCACAATCCCGAATGAAATGAAAAAATGCATGATAACTTGCAATTTAATGATATCAAATAAGCATCCATTCATCAACATCATCCATTATCCAAATCACAATCATCAATCAATATCAATCAATATCAATATATATATGAGATTATATAGCAGGTAATAACTGACAATTATATTCAAATTAAATTTAACAACTATTAATCTAACATTTTATATTTAGTAATAATTTATATAACTGTTAACTAGCAGTTTATATGCAAACAAATAAATTATAGCTGTAAATAAATACGCAATAAATAAATTAAATTAACAGTTAAATTAAATAAATGCAATTCAACAGATATGAATGAAATAAACATGCCAAATACTCATAAATAAATTTCTATTCATTTCTAAAATTAATTTAACAAACATAAAAACTTTTAGAAGTTGTGAGTGGGTTAAAACACTCACCTTTTGAATTTAAATCGAATTTAAACCCGATTTAAACCCAAAAATTCGCCCGTCTCAGAATTCGTCCAAACCAGCGTCGTCAAGTCCGGAATTAAATTACGATCCTAACAAAAGAAATTTCGTTTGAATCCGAGGTCGTATGAGAAAGTTATGGCGAAAAATGGTGATTGAATTCAAAATTAAAAATAAACAAACAAACACAAACTCACCCTCCCACTATCCTTCGCCACATCATCATCATCCAACATACTTTCTTCCCAGCAACGCACTGCATGCACGAGCTCTCCAGAACGCACGCAACCCTTGTTGACCGTACTTTGACCGCTGATAGCCATCACCATGCCTCTCCCTATGACCAACGCCAACCACCACCGTCATCCCCATGGCCAGGCGCCTCCATCCCCCTAGGTCCGGCCCCCTCAAGTCACGGCCGGCCGCCACCAATAGCCTAGGGCCGAAACCCTAATCCAATTATTGACATAGATCCAACCGTTGAAACAGCGAACAAACACCACAGATCAACTCCCCTCGGTCCCCTCTACAAAACCCAGAAACGGTTCGTCGATCCGACGACTTTGATTACGGCGAGATGAATGGCTACGAACTGTTCTAATTTATTCTGGGTGAACGATAACTCCAATTGAAAAACTAATTTCACCATGAGATTACGCGTATCGAAAACATCAACATATATTTTTTTGAGAATTTTATGAGGTGTTTGAATTTTCACTGAATTTTGGATTGAAGCAGATCTAGATTTTGCAACCATTGAGGAGAAAGAGGAGATGAAGAAATATGTACGTATATCCAACTGACAATAGAAAGGAGGCTAGGGTTTATCACGGTATACTTATAGTTAGTGTTGGGTTAGAGCGTATAGGCTAGAAGGGTGAACGTACGCAACAAACTATGGCCCAAAAAGCCCGCTATACCTCCGGAACCGAATTTGTTAAATCTATATATCCAGATAGGTATTTTAAAATATTCTGAACGCGATGGAAAAATTTTCACGTCCAAATTTGATCGTATGAAGAAGTTATGCTGAAAACAAAATTTCCAAATTGATTTCAAATTGATTTTTAATTAAATCGATTTCAAGGCGTTTCGCGTCCGTACGATCAAACGACAAGTCCGATCGATACGAAATTTGAAACCCTATAATAATTCACCGATACGGATCCGATGAAACTGGTTTCGTCGAAATCCGAGTCCGTGCCCAAAATGGCTATTTTTAATATTTATTAAATAAATTAAAATAAATTATAAATCCAGTTTTTATGTTTTCAACTTCTAATATTGGCCAAATTTCATTACTTATATAATTCAATCAATTCCAAATGATTTAACAAGCTTGGATGTGGATTAAAATCTATAAGTATATCAATTTTGCAGTGTTAATTTCTGCACTTCTTATTATTTGGAATTATAATTTTTATTCTCAAAACCCAATTATTAATTCTTATACTCTTATACTCTCCACTTGAATCCAATTAGATAAATAGATTTGATTTCCATTCCAACTCATTTGATTGCAAATAAACTTTTTACCATACATTAAATTCCAAATTATTAATAAACTTTTATTCCCATTTCCTTTACACACAATCATCGTATTATAAATGTATCTTCCATTGATTTGCCTTAACTTATTTAAGGTAACCTTACATTAATATCTATTGCTATGATTTCAAATTATTATCCCCTCATTTTTCTTAATTCCAATCTTAATGAATTCAACATTATAAGTTTGATAAATTTATTAAATTCACTCAATTGTTTACAAATTCCATTTTAAATTCAATAACGTAATATTTTACGTTTAATTCTATTTTATTTGTAGTAAATACCCTTTGTTGGATTTAATATTCAATTTATAAATAAAATCTTGCTTTCTAAAGTTATATCAACAATGGTCCAACTAAATTTGAATTAGCTTTAACTTTATTTTATGGAATTAACTATTGCAATAAATCCAAATTGACAAATAAGGCTTGATTCCTATATTAACTACTTTGGTTCCAATTAACCTTTTATGGTGAATATGAATTTCAAGGTATAATTGAAATCTTTATATCCATTTGATTTCACTGTTTCATTTTTATTATTAAATCCATTATAGCCAAATGCATGAAATTAATATACACAAATATTTTAAATCCCAACTTAAGTTTTACATAACGTAATAATAAACGTTTAAATTTCTTAATTACAATAACTCAATTACCTTCATTCTTTTTATTCACGTAGCTAAATCTTGATTTAAATCTTTACTATAACCCATAGTCTTATTATAATAGGAATCTATAGTACCTGTAACGTAAATTTCAAATCAGTAAAGATCTTACACACATTTTTCCATAGATTTAGATTTCATAAATTTAGCTACTGCATTAATTCTTATTTGTGTAACATTAATGTTCATATACTTTGAATTCATTCCCAATTCACCAACTCAATTAATTATGCTTTACAAATGTGTTTCCAATATATAGGTATTTTATACTAATTGTTATCATACCCATAATTACACGCTTATAACTAATTCCCACATTTGCATAAATTTATTAAGTTAGAATGTTTATTAAGGTTTATGCATTTCCAACTTGTACTGATTTTACACAATTATTATGATTTCTCACAGAACGTTAAATTTATTAAATTGACCATTTATTATAATTAACTCCCTTAATTGAATCAATTGCTTATTATTATATATATTCATTTCATTCTACCATTCCTTCCCATTATAAATTCATTAACGTATTTACACATCTCTATCTTTCAAATATTAATAACCAAACTTGATTACAAACACTGTCCTTATCAATCTTCATAAATTTGTTCAGATCTATACTCTTTCTCATATAATTAAAGTTTATGTTTCTAATAGATTTTTTTTTCTACTGACATTGAATTTTACTATCTACACTTATTGAATCTTTGTATACATGAATACTATTAAAGTTAATATTTATATTAACTTTTACAAAATCAACTTCCATCCGTTTCTTATCACTAACTTTCAACAAAATGTGACCATCTACATTTACCAAACCTATTGTCATAATGTTTTATTGTTACACTACGTTACGCAACTACTATACCAAATTTCTACATTTATTCCTAAACAAATTAGAAATTATACTAATCTAATTTATTAAATATTATTAATTTAACGGGTCGTTACACTTACTTTCGGAAATATTCTACTATTTCTGTTTTCAAACAAATTTATAACTCAATATAAGTTCATGACTTATTCCTTTTCGTATCCACTAATATCTTTCTTTCTTATTTATAAACTCCGTTTATAAATTTATAAACTCCAATGAGTTTTCTTTTTCATTTATTTATGAAAACAATTTATTCGAAAATTCTATTTTATAATTTTATTCTTCATTTCAATTCCATATCGTTTCTTAATAAAATTCCATTTCATTTCTTAATAAAATTCCCTTATTTTATTTTCTTAATATAGTTTTACTTTACTTCAAAACCATTTGTCGATTACAATATTTTCTTTAAGTCTTTAATATATAATTTACCCTTTTTTTTTCCGAACTCAACTTTAACCAATTTTTAAGTATA
Organism: Allium cepa; assembly: GCA_030765085.1. Classification (NCBI taxonomy): domain Eukaryota; kingdom Viridiplantae; phylum Streptophyta; class Magnoliopsida; order Asparagales; family Amaryllidaceae; genus Allium; species Allium cepa. The sequence continues at coordinate 821,013,397 of CM060939.1, forward strand.
ACCCAAGTAATAGTTATTCCTTTAATTTTTGTTTAATCTCAATAGAAGTGAATCCAAATCCTAAAGAAATATTCTTATAATTTAAATTTTCATTTAACTTCCTTCCACTAAATTATTTATGATATTTAAAAATTTCCAAATCCCACTTCCATGTTACTCAACACTTAATAATTCAATTCTCATGCGATTCCATATTAATTTATCCAACCTGTCATATGAAACATAAATATAATAAATATCTTTGAGGAATCATGTTGGATCCCTCCAACCTGTTTTCCCTGCATCCACAAATGTTAGCACAATAACATATCAATTCCACTTCATGTGGATATTACAGTATATGGGTTATGATATTAACCAGTGAATAAATTATTATCAAACAACCAAACACATCTAGTAATTTAAATTTAACATTTAAATTTAATCTAGGGCATCCAAATGAGTGAGAAAATCTCACCTTTGCTTTTAAGTTGCAATCCTGTCCAATCTCGACTTGTTTCCTTACTTTTGACCTTAAATAACAATTACATGGATTTTATTAATATTTGAACAGATCCATGATAAATTTATCGGTGAATCTTTTAATTGACTTACAATTTATTTAAGCTATTTATTTCCCGACTTTAAACCTTATATAACAATTATATGAATTTTATTAATATTTGAACAAATCAACAACTAATTTCTGCTTAAATAAATTTATTCTTTAACTCAAATAATTTAATTTCAACTAATGATTTATTTCAACAAATAATTAAATTTTAAACTAATTCTCCTTTATAAAAATCTTTTAGTACTAAAGTGACTAAGTAATTTAATTGAACGAACTTAATTACCTGAATAAATTATTCCCAATAATTAAAATGGATATAGGTGAATATACTTTATTTCTCACTTAGGAATTACACACACACACACACACACATATATATTTATATAAGTAATCCATATAGATTCAAAAATAAAATCCTTATATTTACATACATTTCTGTTTAACCCTCATATACATACATATATACATATATATATATATATATATATATATATTTATCAAATTCTAATGAAAAATAATATTTACTTTTAACATGAATTATCCTATACTTTACTGTAAAGTAATAATTCATTTACCCGAATATATATAAGTATGTATATATCAATTTGAAGCCAGACTTACTGTAAACCTTTACCTGTAAAATCTTTTGTTTTAAAACTTTTTTTAACAAAACAATCTAAATTAAAAGCACAGAACAAAGACACCTACCTAACAAGCCGAACCTTCCTCTGCTCGAGACCACCCAACCTCCTGGCCTCCGCCCATGAATCTGCTCATCGCCCTACCCCAACATGCGCACGTCCCCTCCAGGTCAGATTGTCTTCGAGTACAAGCCCCCCAATCCTCGAGCATCCTTCGAAACCGAGAACGGCATCCCCCAATTCTGATTCGACTCGCCCATGTCACCTGGATTGTACGTGAAGCCGACACCATCGCCCACTACGCGCTTGAGACGCGACCGCCCTCTCTCAACTGTCGAACCCAATCACGCTGCCCCACGGATCTCACCATCGCGAGCAGCTCGAACGCGATTCAATTCGAGTTAGGGTTATATTTTTATTTTATTGAAGGATTCCGTTCGTTTATTATTATTATTATTATTTTAAAGAATTCGAGGATGGAAAAAGAAGAAGAGGGATACGCGATATAAAGTTGCAGAATAGCGGCCTCGATTAGATTTATGCTTCGTATGGAAGACAAAGGGTACGAGATATTATGAGGGAGACGGAACATGATTTGAAAGAATGTGGCTGCAAAAAGATTTAAGATATTTTACTTTTAAAAAAATAATTAATTGTTTCGAAGCGTTTTTACCCCGAACGATCACGCGAAGACCTCGAAAATTACGAAATTTGAAATCCAGTAATAATTCAATATTACGGATCCAATGGAACTGGTTTCATCGAATTTTGAGATTGTGCCTCGAAAGGTTATTTTTAAATGTCAATTCTAAACTATGCAAAATTTAAAATTAAACAAACGACAGTTAAATTCAATTTTAATCCATCTATTACTTCCAGTATTATCAATATGAATTTTATAAGCCGTTAAAATATTTTCAACAAGCTTACTATACCAGATTTTATATTTTACCTAATATCTAATTACCACTTTAATAATTAATTAATTCAATGGGTCGTTATATTTTAAAATTTTAATTTCTTTTACTAAATAAAACAGCCTTCCATATTCAAAATCAAATTATAATTCAAATTAAATATTTAAATTTATTTTAAATATCGCAAATTAACTGTTGAAAAAGCCGGATCGTTACATTCCTCCCCCCTTAAAAGAATTTCGTCCCCGAAATTACTAGTTAGGAAGAATGGTCCAATACCCGATACTATTTTTTTAACCATTCAAGTTTCTATTTAAAACCAAATTTTGACTTATCAAAATTTTCTCAAAATTTTTCTAACACCCTAAATTCCCGAATTTTTTTGCCTGCGTCTCCTTTGCGCGGCTAGCTCGGTACAACTACAAAATGGGTCTACAGCCTCTCAAAAACCCAAAAGAAAACAAAACGCCAAGTGGCTCGATCAAAATCCCAATCAATTTCCATATAGAAATTTAAACACATACCTCTTTGTCGAGCATTTCTTATTTATCTTCTGAAATCAACATCTATTCTCTTACCTTTATATTACCTGCCAATCTTACACAGCAATATGTCCAATCACAATATACAAAACATTTTATCGACATTTTTACAAAAGTCAATATCTATTCATTCAAATATTATTTTAAATTATATTTGAAATATCAATTCCCAATTGAGTATGCATCATTCCTTACTTAAGTTAGTATGAACATTCTATGTGTTTCTCATATTTATTTTCATCTTACTACTTAAGTTTATATCAATTCCTATTCAATTGATTCTTCCATTTCCATATGAATTCAATTTATTTTTAATTCTGAATATTTAAATTCTTTTTTTTTGTTTATAACAAATTCATGTCATTATTTCAAATTAGTTTCATTCATTAATTTATTCATTTTCAAGTTGAAAACATTTGCCGTTAACAAAATTTTCAAAAATTTTCCAACTCTCAAAATTTCTGAAATTTTTTGGCAGAGTCCCCTTTGTACGGAGGAGCTTTTGCAATTTGACAGTAGATATAAATATATATACATCGACCCACACGGTCGGAAAAACAAAAAACAGTTCATATTTCCTAGTTTGTATTGCATAGGCGTACCTTATTTAGCATTTTAAGCAAGCGGCAAATTTCATATTAGCATTTACGTGCCCAAAATCCCGCTATACAGTCTTCTGGTACCTGTACTTACTCAATTTAAACATATAAGCAACATACTTATGAAATTTACAACATTTCATTCATTTAAGCAATCACAACACATCAATAACATAAGTAATGCATTATAAATAACTTCATAACAAATTTATAGTTTTCCAAACTAGTTCCATTTGTTTCTAACTGACACAAATACCGTTTTGCATTCAACTTTAAGTGAGTTACAACACATCTACTTAACTTAAATCCATAATTATGCCCAAACAAACTCATTTTCCATTCAATTGATTTCAAAAATCAGTTTCTGCTTCTTATCAATTCAAAACCATATTTTATAAACAATGTATACAAGCAGTTTGTATAAACAATTGATAAGGTTCCAATTAAATCCAATTGCTTTTACTCAATTTATAACATCATATTCGATTCAGAATGATTTTCACTTCATTCTTTTATTCAATTCATTCTTAATCCGAACTATTTGTATTCATGGCAATTTATTCAAAAATCAAGTTTAATTACTTCTATTATTCCATAGAACTTTATTTATTCTTGTTTGCGACAACAACAATTATTTCATGCAAATTCGACAATGTTCATTCAACAAACAATTTTTTTAATTTTATAACTGTTTTAAAATTGATCCCAACTCAAGTTATATGAAATTTCATTCCATTCTAATTTATTTTTAGATCATATCTTTGCATTGATTTCATTCAAAACCATTTCTATTAAGCTCGACAACTTCAATGCTTAAAATTTAACAAACATGTCCCAAGTTTAAATAAGTCATGCTTCATTGAATTTTAGACTTAAGTTACTTCAAATTATTTAACTTTCATAACTTAATTTTATTTCATTTACCCATAAATTCTTTTCCCAATTTTAATTTGATTTTATTTAAATCCCTTTCATTTACTTCTTAGCTCAACTAATTATTTCATTTTAAAAAAAATTCAATTCCCATGTTCGATTCATTCTCGAACTTATTTAACTTATTACAAGACCACTTTCACTTTAATTATACACAATTGGATTTCGTTTGCAATTCTAACCATTATATTTAATCAAATTTCATTTTATTTGCTGACCAATTCGAGTTGAATTTTATATTTATAATTCAAGGTCTCTTCCTCCCATTTACTTTAATTCACTTTCCACTTTTATTAATTTACCATTCAACTTTCTTTAACCAATTCAAAGTTTATCCATATATTTAAGTTACTAATTTATCCCAAATTAGTTTACTCTCAATTTATAATTCAATATTTGATTTTTAGCTTCAAAAATCTCTTCACTTAGATTTCCTTGGTTCAATTCTATTTTATAATTCAGGTTTGGATTTCTATTCATTTTCCAGATTCAAACAATTCTATTTGACTTATTTATTCCATCTTAATTTTATAAGTACACTTCTTATTTATCTTCACACTTCCATTTATTTACAGTTAACCACTTTTCCCATTTTATTTTAATACGGGTTTATACATTTTTACTTAGCCAAGTATATATTTTATTTCAACGCTACTCACTTCTTTTATAAGCTATCGAACTCTTATTAATTCAAATTTCACTTAGCTTACATTAAATTCAACCTCATTTCATTGTTATGAATTTTACTCAAGTGAGAATTTTATTACTGTATCATCTATATCTCAATTTAATTCATCCTTATTCAAATTCAAACATTAACTTAGCTTAAGTTAATTCCAGTTCAATCAAAGTTCTCAATCCAATGAAATTTGTTATTTACTATCCAATCACATCCAAAGTTTAAGGTACTTGACCAATCTATTTTATTCAATGAACTTCCACTTTCTTCGAAATCACTTTTCCATAAATTTTAAATCTTAAGTTAATTTGTTTATAGCTACTTCGTACTTAAATTCATTTCCAATTTATTCGACTCATATAGATCAAATCCCATGTGATTTAATTAACCATTCTAAATTTGTTAGGATAATATCCAAGTCCAATTTAACCCAACCATACTTGATTTGGATTTTATTTGTAAATTCAAACTATCTTTACTTTAATCCAATTCATAATAATTGTGATTCATATTTAATTTGACTTACCATTGCAATGGAATTTCTATCTATAACTCGGGTTTCATCATTAAATTCCATTTTTAATTCAAATTTCAATTTAATTCAAATACAACTGAATTTTATTTTCATTTTAATTCAATTTACTTCCATTCACAAAACTTAAATTAATTTCAATCCACTTTAAGTTTTTATTTCTCATTTCAACTTCATTTAAATTCTACTAATTTATTTCATCCAAATCATTCATTAAATTTCAAGTTTTAAATTTTAATCCAAGTTAAATTTGCATCTTCAACTTTTTTCTTTAAATTTTAATTCCAAAATTCAACATTTAATTTTTTCTTGATTAGATAACTATTTTAAATTTAATCATCTCATTTTCCAAACATATTATCATCCAAACATCCATGTTATAATAATTTTAGAAAATATTCTTTTTATATCAAAATATATTTTGGATGAAATTATTTCATTCACCCGCTTTTGAAAATCAATATTGTGTCGAATTGCACTATTTAAGTGTTTAGGAACCCCTTCGATACAGTTTTCGAGGCTGTGCCGACGAAGGTTGATATACCACTCAATAAATCAATCAACGCAATATAAAACCACTTTATATTCACTAAAAAATACGCACTCATATCTATAAATACACTCAAACTCATTCTAGAGTGCCATTGACTATATTTTCTAATGAGTAATTCCCCACCAGAGCCAAGGTTCTCGCTTAACCTTTCAGCTCTGATACCAAGTGTAAAGGCCCGCAAATTCGTACCCCTTTGAACTAACAAAATTCCACCACAGTGCAGTTCAAAGTGGCACAAATATATGAGTCTTCGGGTAAAAGAAGAAAGAGGTAGAAGAAGAAGAACAAAAACAACATCAGAATCTCACATCGTAGTGGAATAAAATATAATATATAGAATACAGTTTTAAATACAAGAAATCTATACTGTGTACATATACATACATACCATCATCAGAGTACATCAAGCATCCATACAGAAACAACTACTATATGATCATACACAGCGGAAATAATAGACAAATACAGAAATACACTCTGTCCCCAGCTCGTCTCCTGAGCTCCAGCATATAACCTGAACCTGTTTAACTCGGTCTGACCCGAGCATCATATAAAACAACACCCGAGTCAGTCTGGAATACTAGCGTGAGAAAATCGCACTCAATTGGATTATTAAAGTTTCGAAAATCTTTTGAAACAAAAGCATCTCGTAAGACCACGCCACAAATAAACATGTCGGGTTTTTACCTTACGATAGCTAAAACATTGTTTTTTAGAAATCCTCTGATATTATACAAATACTTATAAAATGCCAAATTGTTACATGATTAAATTCCAGCTACTAGCCACAGAGTGGGTAATACAAACAAAACTCGTACAAGGCTCGTAGGGAGAATGGATTTCCATCAATGGCTGGGCTACTGGGGTACCGCCCGTCACAGTACCTGGCCTAGATCAGAGTACCGAGGAGTACACCCGCTCCCCTGCAACACAAGGCCAGAACCATTCCTTACTGAACAGTCCCGAACAAGATAACCCCGTGGTTGGCGCGACCAACCACCCACTAAGTCGAATAAAAAGGGACATCTAGACAGGGGAAAATCTTGTCTTGCTTGGGCATGCCCCACCTAACCTTGCTGCACCTCCCCTGTTTTAGCCATTCCCGGTTGATGAGGCTTGAGGTTACGCGTTACCTTTCAAAAACGCATCACTTAGAATGCTCATCGTCCACCTGACGATGTTTTGAAAGCATTCAATCCATACAAGTTGCCCTGGGTCTGGACAAACCGAATCACCGTCTTCAACTCTTCACGGTCTCCATTCGTAATCGTTCAAACCGGATCGAAGTGGTTTTCAGATAATTAAATCCGATCCCGGACTCTTCGTAACGATCAGCGCATTGTCCAATATTGATAGTCGGTGATTTAACTATCAATTAATCATTCACAAGCAACCATAAAATAATCTTCACAAATTATTTATCTCAAATATCATTCATATATTATTTCCATTTTAACCCATTTGAATCTAATTTCACAGTCCTTCTATTTCCATGAAATCACTTATCTGATTTCTCATATACACTCAATTTGATTTAACCCTTGAAAATATTTCTTATTTTCTCATTTCCATCTCAAAATCAATTTATACTTTGCTTATAAATTTTCAAACTCAATTCCTTCACTTAATAAGATTTCTCCTAAATCTTATCTCATTTAATAACTCACTTATCAACACAAGAGGATTATTAATTGGATTTTTAAAAACATTTGAAACCATTTAGATTTATAAAATAAGAAGTATAGTTTTATACAACTTACGGTTTAAAAGAAACATTTAACATAAAAATTAGAGTTCATATCCAGTTAATGATAAATCGTAAAGCTGGTTTTAAAAAAATTAAAGTTTATTATAAATATTGGCCTATCCTTCGAAAATATCTAATTCGAAACACTTTAAATTCAAGTAATAGTTTACAGAAATTTATATAGTGTAGTAATTTAAAATACTCCTTTTAATAAATAAGTTTATAAATTTTAGAAAACCCAATATCCATCTATAATGCCTCTTGTCCAAATTCACACTTCTTACTTTTGGAAATATTCTACTATTTCCGTTTTCAAACAAATTTATAACTCAATATAAGTTCTTGACTTATTCCTTTTCGTATCCACTGATATCTTTCTTTCTCATTTATAAACTCCGTTTATAAATTTATAAACTCCACTGAGTTTTCTTTTTCATTTATTTATGAAAACAATTTATTCAAAAATTCTATTTTATAATTTTATTCTTCGTTTCAATTCCATATTGTTTCTTAATAAAATTCCATTTCATTTCTTAATAAAATTCCCTTATTTTATTTTCTTAATATAGTTTTACTTTACTTCAAAACCATTTGTCGATTACAATATTTTCTTTAAGTCTTTAATATATAATTTACCGTTTTTTTTCCGAACTCAACTTTAACCAATTTTTAAGTATAACCCAAGTAATAGTTATTCCTTTAATTTTACTTTAATCTCAATAGAAGTGAATCCAAATCCTAAAGAAATATTCTTATAATTTAAATTTTCATTTAACTTCCTTCCATTAAATTATTTATGATATTTAAAAATTTCCAAATCCCACTTCCATGTTACTCAACACTTAATAATTCAATTCTCATGCAATTCCATATTAATTTATCCAACCTGTCATATGAAACATAAATATAATAAATATCTTTGAGGAATCCTATTAGATCCCTCCAACTGTTTTCCCTGCATCCACAAATGTTAGCACAATAACATATCAATTCCACTTCAGGTGGATATTACAGTATATGGATTATGATATTAACCAGTGAATAAATTATTATCAAACAACCAAACACATCCAATAATTTAAATTTAACATTTAAATTTAATCTAGGGCATCCAAATGAGTGAGAAAATCTCACCTTTGCTTTTAAGTTGCAATCCTGTCCAATCTCAACTTGTTTCCATACTTTTGACCTTAAAGAACAATTGCATGGATTTTATTAATATTTGAACTGATCCATGATAAATTTATCAGTGAATCTTTTAATCGACTTACAATTTATTTAAGCTATTTATTTCCCGACTTTAAACCTTATATAACAATTATACGAATTTTATTAATATTTGAACAAATCAACAACTAATTTCTGCTTAAATAAATTTATTCTTTAACTCAAATAATTTAATTTCAACTAATGATTTATTTCAACAAATAATTAAATTTTAAACTAATTCTCCTTTATAAAAATCCTTTAGTACTAAAGAGACTAAGTAATTTAATTGAACGAACTTAATTACCTGAATAAATTATTCCCAATAATTAAAATGGATATAGGTGAATATACTTTATTTCTCACGTAGGAATTATATATATATATATATATATATATATATATATATAAGTAATCCATATAGATTCAAAAATCAAATCCTTATATTTACATACATTTCTGTTTAACCCTCATATACATACATACATACATACATACATACATACATATATATATATATATATTTATCAAATTCTAATGAAAAATAATATTCACTTTTAACATGAGTTATCCTGTACTTTACTGTAAAGTAATAATTCATTTACCCGCATATATATAAGTATGTATATATCAATTTGAAGCCAGACTTACTGTAAACCTTTACTTGTAAAATCTTTTGTTTTATTTTTTTTTTAACAAAACAATCTAAATTAAAAGCACAGAACAAAGAAACCTACCTAACAAGCCGAACCTTCCTCTGCTAGAGACCACCCAACCTCCGGCCTCCACCAATGAATCTGCTCATCGCCCTACCCCAACACGCGCACGTCCCCTCCAGGTCAGATTGTCTTCGAGTACAAGCCCCTCCAGTCCTCGAGCATCCTTCAAAATCGAGAACGGCATCCCCCAATTCCGATTCGACTCGCCCACGTCACCTGGATTGTATGCGAAGCCGACACCATCGCCCACTACGTGCTTGAGACGCGACCGCCCTCTCTCAACTGTCAAACCTAATCACGCTGCCCCATGTATCTCGCCATCACGAGCAAGCTCGAACGCGATTCAATTCGAGTTAGGGTTTCATTTTTTTATTGAAGTATTCCGTTCGTTTATTTTTTTTAATGAATTCGAGGATGGAAAAAGAAGAAGAGGGATACGCGATATAAAGTTGCAGAATAGCGGCCTCGATTAGATTTTTGCTTCGTATGGAAGACAAAGGGTACGAGATATTATGAGGGAGAGGGAACATGATTTGAAAGAATGCAGCTGCGAAAAGATTTAAGATATTTTACTTTTAAAAAAATAATTAATTGTTTCGAAGCGTTTTTACCCCGAACAATCACACGAAGACCCCGAAAATTACGAAATTTGAAATCCAGTAATAATTCAATATTACGGATCCAATGGAACTGGTTTCGTCGAATTCCGAGACTGTGCCTCGGAAGGTTATTTTTAAATGTCGATTCTAAACTATGCAAAATTTGAAATTAAACAAACGACAGTTAAATTCAATTTTAATCCATCTATTACTTCCAGTATTATCAATATGAATTTTATAAGCCATTAAAATATTTTCAAAAAGCTTACTATACCAGATTTTATATTTTACCTAATATCTAATTACCACTTTAATAATTAATTAATTCATAAATTTTGAATTTTGAATTTCTTTTACTAAATAAAACAGCCTTTCATATTCAAAATCAAATTATAATTCAAATTTAATATTTAAATTTATTTCAAATATCGCAAATTAACTGTTGAAAAAGCCGGGTCGTTACACTATTCGTAGCTGCATTGTTAATACACACGTTTAATTTCTGTTTTGCATTTCATCTTAGAATTTGATTAATAATAACGGTTAGAAATTGATAGCTCTTAATTGTACATTGACAAATTATCTTCTTTGAAAAATTTACTTTTTTGGTGTCTAGGCTACGGCAGAGTAATAACCATTTATATATAATACGGTGATTCATAAATATTATAGTGGTTGTTCCTCTGAAGCCACTTAAAGCTTCGGCTTCATTGCTACGGTGATTCGTGGTGCGCCAATAAATCCTGTCCTTTACCTGGCTGAGAACTATCTTGTTTATCTAAGATAATGTATGATTATATAATTTTGGGTGAACTTAGGATAAATCATTGTAATTAAAACCTTGCATTCATTTAGTTGCATTAGTTCATGCATATTTTAAAAAAAAATTCAAAATCCAAAACAAAAATTGTAATTATTCCTTTTCCTTTGAAATTTTAAATCCTTTTTCTTTGAAATTTAAAAATTCAAAAAAAATAGAGAAAAAAATCCAAAAAAAAATCTATTCAAAAAAAACAAATCAATTTCCCTTTTGGAAAATAAATTTTATTTGTAAATATTTTTTTCTTTATAAAAAAAACCAAAACATTCTCGAAAATGTCCGAATTTCCATATTCATTTGAATTTTACAATAGTCGTGAAAATCAATATAATCCATATGATTTCGCTCTGAATTCGCATGGATATTTTAACGACATCTATTCTTTAAACAATTCTAATTTTGAACAACAAAGTTTTCAAAACGATGACCAACACTCGAATGTCGAAAATAGCATTTCGTCATTACTTGAAATCTCTACACAACAAAATCAAATGATAAATGAGTTGTGTAATTCATACTTGTGCGATAACTCGAGTCAAAGTTTTCAAAGATTTAAAAATTTCAATTCGATTCAAAATTCAAACAATTTCGAGTATAGCCCACGCCAATTCAATTTTGAGCTCCAAAATGAATTTCAAAATCAAAACGAAAATGTGATCAACTTTTGAATTAATTTTGGCAACGGGAATAATATCGATTATGATACATGTAACAACCCGCATATTTTATGATTGTTTATTTAAATATTTTATTTAAATATGTCATCGTTAGTCGGTTATAGTCCGAAATGCTACTATTTGCAAACGGTCAAATTAGGACTCAAGACCACCCCCATTGAGTTCAAAATGATGTTTGCGATCTTTTTGAGTATAAGCTTCGATATGTTTGGAGTAAGTCGAATTTTGCTACGTTTTCTATTGGGTTTTGGGTTTGGGTTCAGCCCACTACCTAATTTAGTACCCTAACTCATTCCCTCTCCTTCCATTCACTCATTTTCATTTCTAAAACTCAAGCTAAAACTGAAAATGGGGGAAAGAAAGAAGAATTAGAAACACCAAGCCCTAGTTCCTCTTGCAAACTCTAATTCTTGCTCCAAAATCGAAGAGAAGCTATTGGCAAGCCTCCACCTCTTCTTCTCCAACTCATTCTCTTATCAATTTCAGAAATTCCTAAACCTAACTTAGGAAATATTTCTCTTTTAAGCTTAGATTCAAGCTTGTTGAGTTGGAATTGAAGAGTGATTGCTCTTGCCATTGCTCAATAGCTTCTTCTCCATTTGTTTTGGGTTTAAAGGTGAGATTTTTATCTCACATCTTAGTCTATAATTATCTTTGATTGTTAGGTATGAATTCCTAACACTTATTCTTGTGCAATTGATTTTGGTTGGGATTGATTTGATGTATATTCCAATTTTTGGTGTTTTGAAATCAAAATCTATGAAAATCCTATTATGGATATTTGGACATTGATATTTGAGGCGTATCGAAGAGCCGTTAAGGCTGGGTTGTCACGTGGCGTAAACCCTTAGTCGTCATTTGCTCATCCGATCGCTTCCGATATTCATTTGGCCATTTTTTTCGAGGTTCAGGAAATGCTCTGAATTCGAGTTTCACACGTCTAAATCTGGAATTTCAGACGTCTGAATTGGCTCGATTTCAAACAAAAAGGAAATAGGCTAAAAATGCCTATTTCAGACGTCTGAAACATTTGGTTCAGACGTCTGGATTACATTCTGGAAAACTTCTAATTTTCCAGATTCATACGTCCGAACCACCTATTTCTGACATCTGAATCTGCTGTGTTTTGCCTCCTTGCCTATTTTGTTTAAGAATTCCAATTTTATCGATTCGTGTTGATTCCGATTTGTTGCGATCATTTATTATCGACTTTGATGAATTTTCTTCGGGAATTTTGGGAATATCCATTTTGATGGATTCGGTATCGATTTCTTTGGATTTTATTCACGTCTTTGAATGTGAATTTTGGTGATTGATTGTTCTACAATCATTTTTGTGATTTGTCACTTTAAAAATATAAAGGTTTCAATACTTGTAGTAAATATCAAAACTCTTTCATTAAAACGATTTAAACACTATTTTATTTACAAAGCTCGTTTTCTCAAACCATTTTCCAATCTACTAGTATATACAAACCTTTACCTCACTCGTATGATAAATCTAATTAAACGGCTTAGAAAAATGAGTGGTATGAAACGCTTGCGTTTACTTTGTCGGTTAATTCTTGGGCTTGTTCGATTGGATCTCTTGTGACAATTTTCGAGTGGAAATCTACAACCTGTTCGTAAATATTTAAGTTAAGCTAGTGGTTATGGGACATGAAGTTAAACTCATTTTTTACTAGCTTAGTGTAATTTACACTTAACCTCGAGTGGAAGTCTACAATTTGTTTGTAAGTAATTAAGTTAAGCTAGTGGTTATGGGACATGAAGCTAAACTCATTTATTAACTAGCTTAGTGTAATTTACACGTATCGATGAATGATGATCATTTTGTGATTTAAACTAGCAATGTGCGATGTCTCTTTGTCTGCGAGGGAAACTAAACCCCGTTTTTAGTGGAGCTTCGGCTTGGTGGGGTAGTGGCCCATGGTCTTCGGGCCGTTTTAGTGGAGCTTCGGCTGGTCTTCAGGCCGTTTTAGTGGGGCCTCGGCTCAAAATTAATGGTTAGCAACCATGGAATAGCGTTCCGTTTCATGATATACGTGTTGGTGAGTTTTAATGCTCCCGTTCTGTGATAGGCCTCTTTCCCTTTTTGTGATTTCTGGATTTCTATTGATCGATTTCTAGAATTTCTGTTTCATCAATTTTCGTGATTTGCATTGATAAGCTTTATCAATTTTTGTGCATTAGTGAATTTGTGTTTCACTAACTTTTCCGATTGGCATTGATATGTTCGTCAATATTTGTGGTTTGGTGAATAAAATAAAGAATATGACATTCTTTTTAGTGCTTTGATATTTATTGTTATATTGTATGATTTTTGTTGTTTGTTAATGTATACTTTTTATAGTATGACATTTTCGTTATCATACGTTTTAATCGCGTCTACTATCCTATCTCATTCTATCTGATATTTATAGCTAGACCGATCCGTTTATTATTTTCTTCTTAAATAATACTCGGGTCCGACCGAGATATTACAGGTGCTTCTACTTGACTCTTATCAGGATCCATCGCCTGATTTTTGACTAACTACTTTAGTTAAGTAGTTTTTGTTGTATACATTTGAGATATAGACTCCTTGATGTACACATATTCTTTTGTCTAGTACTTGTATCTATTCTTTTGTGATTTTGTTGATCTTGTTTGACCACAACTCTGATGTACACTTTAATGTGTAATATTCACATCTTTTTCCGCCTTTGTGATATGAATTATCTGTGACTGATTTATGTTATACTTATTTCTATATTTGTTTCCGAAGATATTATAGCCACTGCGTAGTAGCTTTGAGTTTGTATCGGCATGTCGGATTTCCTCTTGAAATGAAATGCATGTTATACTATCTGACATATCGGTGCTCGCACAAAGCAATTACACGGAGGGTCACTCCTCAATAGCCTTATTCTTCGCGCTAGTTGATGGCATTACCCTGTAGTGTCTTTGGCTGGCGTGGGTATAGAGGTGGGGCGTCACAGCTTGGTATCAAAGCCAAACGTCGGAACAATGTAGAATAATTTAACAAGGATCATCGTCCTAAGTCCATCTTAGGAGGCGTGCCTTAGGATTATATCCCAGTCATTGGGCCCGTTCAATCCAATTTTCTTTATGATCCCTTATTTTATCAATCATGAATGTTTGATATTCATTCTGAGAGTAACCTTTTTCCTCTTCTTTCTTTCTTTCTTAAAGAAGAAGAAATGGTTAGTTCTGGCAGTCCTAGCGGTGGTCAATCCAGTAGCCCTTCTCTGGATGGCGTATTCATGTTTGCCCAACAACTTTTGGATCTTGTAAAGAATCAAATATTTATCTGTGCTTTGAGCAAGAACCCCATAATGGTTTTACCTCTGAAACTAGAAGTTCCTTTCGATCAGCTTGTAGATATCACACTACGAGAATAAGAGGTCGATAAGGGAAGTGATAGTGATGTTAGAGGCACCAAAAAGAGCCTCAATAGCAACAAGAAGAGGCATATTAGGTTCGTAAGCCTTAATCCCTACAAGAACGGGAGGCAGGCAACTTCAGTAGAAATGACTCCAATCCCTAATCTTTGAGAATGCTACAATTGTAATTCAAAGGGACCACTATGTAAATAGGTGCCCAAGGCCTATTTCTTATCGCTATTGCAAAATTCGGGTCATCTTATTTCTACATGCCCCATACTTCAAAGCAAGAAGAAAGGAGAACAAGAAAATCCGGTAGCAAAGACTCCAATCCCTAATCATGGACAATGCTACAATTGTGGTTCTAAGGACCATTATGTAATTAAGTGCCCAAAACCCCTTTATTGCCGCTATTGCAAAGGTCTGGGTCATTACTTGTCCACATGTCCTAAACTTCCAAGCAAGAGGGAGGGAAAGTTGAAAATTGTGCAAGCACCTTGTGACTCTTCTATTGGTCAAGGTACTTCTCAATCAATCCTTGATTACATTTGTTTTGTGATTATCCTATTAGAGTTCTTATTGATATGAGTTCATCTCATTATTTTGTATAGAAAGAACTTGTTGACTCTTTTTCTTTAAAACATTTTGGCTTTGATGACTTCTTTGAGAATTGCGAATCCGGTTGGTGGATCCGCAATATTCAGCTTGCTTTTTATTGATGTTGAAATTATTTTATGTGATTTTTCTTTCCGAGCCGATTTTTACTTAGGCTTCAGAATCGATTTTTGGAAAGGATTGGCTTAATCATTATGAAGCTATACCCTATGTCCCGAGTGGACTATTCATTTTCGACATTTTCAATCTGTTAAGAAGATTTTTGTTTTTCCTTTGTGATTACGATTCCAATTTGATGGAAACATTTTTATTCTTTAAGCCCACGTGACGAGGAAAGTGTTATTTCCCTCATTCAAATAGTTTGTGAAATTTTCTGATATTTTTGGGCTTGTCTTAGGATTATCTCCTAAGCAATCTTTTGAGTGGTGTTATGGTCTTTTCAACTCGACCTTGCCACCGGTTTTCATTTGCTACGAGTCGCGGAAGTTAGCGTTCCACTTACCGCGTTCCGCACTCGTTATGATTCTTATGAACGACTTATTATGTCATTCTGTTTGTCTAGCATATTTCATCCATTTTATGAATCGAGTATTCTACGAATATCTCGATGACTCCATCTTTGTATTTATCAATTTTGGATGAAAATGACAATTTAAAATTTTACAAATCTTTTTCGTTAGATTTATTTATAAGTATAGTTGGATTTCGTTCTTAAACGAGAAAGAATATTCTTAAAACTTTTTAAGAAACATGTTTATCATACAGAAGATGATTTTGTGATTGTATTGCCCATTGAGTGCTTGAAGAATTCTGGTCGATGCGATTGAACAACGTTATCGATAGGAATCTCCTTATCGCTTTGATGAGACAATCAGACACAGTAAATTGACTTGTAAAAAAAAGTAAATTTTTCTAGAAAGATAATTACATAAAGATAATTGTGATTATTGAAAATTTTAGCTTTTTGGGAAAGAAGATTATTTAAAAGAACTCTTTTCCGATACTCTTATTCTTGTGATTTCCGAAGGGAACGAAGACTTCATTGTTTGTACCAATGCTAGTCGTATTAGTTTGGGTGCCGTTCTCTTGCGAAAGAGAACGTGCTATCACTTTTGTTTCTAAATAATTTAAGCCGATCGAGACTAGTATGCCACCCACGACTAGTGCTCGCGGCTATTGTTGTCGAATTTTAGAGTTTGGCATCATCATAATATTTTGGGAGAGAAATTTATTCTCTACACCGATCATAAATCTTTGAAGTAACATCAACAACATTGGCTTAAGTTCCTTATATCTTATGATCTTCATATTCTTTATTCTTCCAGAAAGGGAAATCGTGTTGCCGACGCCCTTAGCCAAAAGCAACAAGCGGTTGTCTCCATGATGATATCTGAATGGAACGATCTCGAGACTTTATCCACTTGTGACATTCGAGATCGTGAATCCAATTTATGTGAATCTCTTGTTTTATGTAGACTTGAGGCTCATCCTTCACTTTTGGACCGCATCCTTGAAGCTCAAAAGCTAGATCCCGAGTTGGCTCTTCTTAGCCAAAGTTGTAGGAATAAAAGTGATATTGAAGGTTTTAAAGACTTTGATATTGATTCTCGTGACGGTATTCGAAAATTTGGTAGACTTAACGTGCCAAACATTTGTGATCGTCATAAAAGCATTTTAGAAGATTCTCATCGTTCTAAATTTACCGTTCATCCCAGTAGTAGTAAAAGGTACGCGGATATGAAGCAACTTTATTATTGGGAGGGAATGAAATCAGATATTGCTAACTTTGTTAAGCGTTGCATGACGTGCCAACTCATTAAGGCCGAGCATCAAAGGCCCGATGGGTTATTGCAACTTTTGGACATTCCAATTTGGAAGTGGGACCAAATTTCCATGGATTTTATTGATGGACTTCCCCGTTCTCGTTCGGGTCATGCTAGTTTATGGGTGATAGTTAATAGACTTACTAAATCCGCCCATTTTATTCCCGTTCGGTCTAACCGGACCGTTCCTCTTTTGGCCAAACTCTTTATTAAAGAGATTTCTAAATTGCATGGAGTTCCTACTTCTATTGTTAATGATCGAGATCCATTGTTTACTATTGGATTTTGGAAGAGTCTTCAAAAAGCATTGGGAACGAAGCTTAATTTTAGCATCGCTTATCATCCTCAGTCCGATGGACAAACCGAGCGTGTGAATTAAACTCTTGAAGATCTTCTTCGTGCATGTGTTCTTGATTTTGGTGGAAGTTGGGAAGATCATATTTCTCTTGTTGAGTTTTTCTATAATAATAGCTTCCACTCTAGTATTGGTATGGAACCTTTCGTGGCACTCTATGGAAGGCCATGTCGTTCTCCTTCTTGTTGGCTTGAGGACGGTGAGAAGCTGGTTTTAGGTCCAGATTTTGTTCATGATTCCATAGAAAAGATTGACCTTATTCGTCATAGGATGAAAGAGGCCAAGAGTAGATGAAAATCCTATGTCGATAACCAAAGAAGGAAATTGGAATTTTCTGTTGGAGATTTTATGTTTATTCGTGTTTCACCTATGAAAGGTGTTGTGCGTTTCAATCGATCGAGAAAGTTAGCACCTCGATATATTGGTCCATTTCTCATCACCGAACGTATTGGTTCCGTGGCTTATCACCTCTTATTACCGGCTCAATTTTCTGCTATTCATGACGTGTTTCACGTTTCTCAATTATGGAAATGCCTTCGAGATTCTGATTCTATTCTTGAGCCCGGTGTTGTGGAAGAAATTGAAGTTTCTCCTAATTTAACTTATGAGCAACATCCTATTCGTATTATTACTTCGGAGGACAAACGCCTTCGAAACAAAGATGTTCCGCTTGTGAAAGTTCAATGGTCCTCAAATCCTAAGGATTGCTCTTGGGAATCTAGAGAATTCATCGAGCGAACACAACCGGACTTACTTTCTCGTGCTTTTCGAGGTTAACTTTTTATTTCAAATTTCTTTTGCGTTGATATGCTTTTATGGTTGTTACTTTTTATTTCCGTCTTATATATTGCGAGGATGCAATTTCTTTAAGGAGGGGAGTCTGTAACAGCCCGCATATTTTACGATTGTTTATTTAAATATTTGATCGTTAGTCGGATTTTAGTTCGAAAAGCTACTATTTACAAACGGTCAAATTAGGACTCGAGACTACCCCCATTGAGTTCAAAATGACGTTTGCGATCTTTTTGAGTATAAGCTCGATATGTTTGGAGTAAGTCGAATTTTGCTACTTTTTCTATTGGGTTTTGGGTTTGGGTTCAGCCCACTCGCTAACTTAGTACCCTAACTCATTCCCTCTCCTTCCATTCACTCATTTTCATTTCTAAAACTCAAGCTAAAACTGAAAATGGGGGAAAGGAAGAAGAGTTAGAAACACCAAGCCCTAGTTCCTCTTGCAAACTCTAATTCTTGCTCCAAAATCAAAGAGAAGCTATTGGTAAGCCTCCTCTTCTACTTCTCCAACTCATTCTCTTATCAATTTTAGAAATTCCTAAACTTAACTTATAAAATATTTCTCTTTTAAGCTTAGATTCAAGCTTGTTGAGTTGGAATTGAAGAGTGATTGCTCTTGCCATTGCTCTATAGCTTCTTCTCCATTTGTTTTGGGTTTAAAGGTGAGATTTTTATCTCACATCTTTGTCTATAATTATCTTCGATTGTTAGGTATGAATTCCTAACACTTATTCTTGTGCAATTGATTTTGGTTTGGATTGATTTGGTGTATATTCCAATTTTTGATTTTTTGAAATTAAAATCTATGAAAATCCTATTATGGATATTTGGACATTGATATTTGAGGTGTATCGAAGAGCTATTAAGGCTAGGTTGTCGTGTGGCGTAAATCCTTAGTCGTCATTTGCTCGTCCGATGGCTTCCGATATTCATTTGGCCATTTTTGGTCGATGTTCAGGAAATGCTCTGAATTCCAGTTTCAGACGTCTGAATCTGGAATTTCAAACGTTTGAATTGGCTCGATTTCAAACAGAAAGAAAATAGGCTAAAAACGCCTATTTCAGACGTCTGAAACATTTGGTTCAGACGTCTGAATTACATTCTGGAAAACTTCTAATTTTCCACATTCAGACGTCTGAACCATCTATTTCAGACATCTGAATCTGTTGTGTTTTTTCTACTTGCCTATTTTGTTTAAGAATTCCAACTTTATCGATTCGTGTTGATTTCGATTTGTTGCAATCATTTATTATCGACTTTGATGACATTTTCTTCGAGATTTTTGGGAATATCCATTTTGATGGATTCAGTATCGATTTCGTTGGATTTTATTCACGTCTTTGAATATGAATTTTGGTGATTGATTGTTTTACAATCATTTTTGTGATTTGTCACTTTAAAAATATAAAGGTTTCAATACTAGTAGTAAATATCAAAACTCTTTCATCAAAACGATTTCAACACTATTTTATTTACAAAGCTCGTTTTCTCAAACCGTTTTCCAATCTACTAGTATATACAAACCTTTACCTCACTCGTATGAGAAATCTAATTGTTAACCCTCAATTTTCTATGACTTAAGAACTGTACGACTCAAGCAAGGTATGCGACTCAAGCAGAGTGCGCGACTTAACGAGTCAAGGAAACCTCACGACTTAAGGTGTGTGACGACTTAACAAGTTAAGGCATGAACGACTTACGACTTAAGGTCACCACGATCTAGCAGCTCAAAGCACTCCACGACTTAATGAGTTAAGAACTACACGACTCAAGAATTATAACAGTCCAAACAGTCTACGACTTAAGACATTCTACGACTTAAGGAAGTCTATGACTTAAGGAAATCTATGACTTAAAAGGTATGCGACTTAAAGATGTACGACCTAACAACCTAAGGGAGTAACGACTCAAGGCACGAAAAGGTTAAGACAACTACACTTAAGTCGCAACCGACTTATGACTTCTGCTAGGTCGTTTACGACCTAAGACTACAGAGGCAAGTTCAGTACCACACCGTGATTCGATAACTCGTTGACGACTCGGGACTTGTGATACGACCAAGTGAACGAACTTACTCCAGTTGAGCCGCAAGCCAAGACTTAGGTTAGGATGGTCACGACCTACGACTTATGATGAATCGTACACGACTTAAGCAAACAAATAAGAAGCCGCATCCGGATAACTCGTACACAACCTAGGACTTATGGCATGAATTCAGGAAGACAAGCTGATCTCTATTAAACTATGGACTTGGCTCGATAAGTCGGCCATGACTTATCCTAAGTCGGCCACGACTTATCTTAAGTCGGCCACGACTTAAGGCTTGGCAATAATTTCTGCCCAGAATTCTCTATAAATACATGACCATCTCCAACTTTGAGGGGACCTTTTTGGACAATCTCTTCAAGCGCCGATACTCCGCCAGTTTCTAAACCGACTCTATACTTGAAGTTTCGAAGAACACTACAAGCTACTTTGAAAGACTTTCACATGTCCGATATGGATTCGAAGACTTTCATCTACATCGAAGCTTAAGCTACTTGTTCAAAGTGTTTTGTAACTAATGAGATTTGTACTTGAAGAGCATTGTATCGATTTGTAACAAGATCAGTAAAAAAGATACTTAAAGTGGACGTAGGCTACTCCTTAAGCCAAACCACTATAAAATCGCTGTCTCTTACTGTATTTTCTGTTATTTTAGCTGATATTCTGTTCCCGAACCATCGGGTGGTGCTTTCACATTCACACTTCACACACCGGGGTGTTAGCGTTCAATTTTAAGCGTTAACATTTTTGGTGCTTTCACTGAGAATTGTACTCAGGTTGTTCTCAACATTGCTTCTCAAAAATTTGTTGAAAGGATTTCTTTTAAAACCAGAAGTTTATTGGAAATAATGGCTCCTGGGAGAAAACGAAGTTCTGTAAGATCCGATAATGTTCAAGAGAATACCGCTACCTCTCCTCCTTCAAGTCAAGCAGCTCCAACTGTTGGAGTTACGCGAGCAGAATTGAACGCCGTAGTTTTGGGGTTGAATCAACAATTGAATGCTCAGAATGCACAGTTGGAGGCTTAGAATGCCCAAAACGCCTTGATCTTAAGTAAGTTGAATGATCTACTTAGGGCTAACTGTCAACCGGTTAATAATGATGGAAACCTTACTGCGGGAGTTCAAGATGTTGAAGGAGGGAACGTTTGTCAAAGAGCCGCTGACCCTGTGGAAAAGACACCTCTCTAGGCTGGGGGATCAGGACCGCAGCCGACCCTCCGTGAACGGTTGTCAAGACAGAATTCAGAGAGAATGGCTGATGTTTGCCCTCCAGAGCCATTAGACGATGAAGAGTATTTCTCAGGCATGGTTCGTCAGATCATGAAGGAAAGTATGCGAAGGGATGAAGATGAGAAAGAATGGGGTTTTTCTCCAAGCAAAACTCCGTTTATTGAGAAAATCTTAAAGGCAGAATTCCCAAGAAAATTTGTTCCTCCTACTATTCCGGCATACAAAGGGACAAGCGATCCTAATGAGTTTCTGTATAAGTACGATTGGCATATGACGGGTGCCAGAGCGTCTGATGAAATCAAATGTCGATATTTCCCGATATATATGGAAGGTGTGGCTCTATTGTGGTTTACAAAGCTGCCGGTCAGGTCCATTGATCAGTTCTCCGATTTGACCAGGAAATTCAAGGAGCAATTTCGATTGTATGCTTCAAAAGCAAAGGATATAATGTCACTGTCAAGTCTAGAGCAAAATCCAGGAGAATCCATCAGATCATTTTTGAATCGTTTTAACATAGCATTGGCTGAGGTAGATAATGCTGAGCCATGCATGGTCCTAACATACTTGGTGAGGGCGATTGACAAATCAAGCGAATTTGGAAAATGGTTGAAAATGAAAGAACCAAACTCGCTTGACAAATTCTACAAGAAAGCGGATGAATTCATGCGCTTGGAGAGCCTCCAAACACCGGCTAAGGTGGTATCAGTAGAAGCCGGGATCAATGGTGCTGCTTCGAACAAGAAAGAACCTAACACTCAGAAAAGGGGAAATGATGGTGGAAAGAAACAGGGAGATGCTAAGAAAGGCCGTCCTTTCAATTTCACACCCTTGACCGATACCCCTGAGAACATCTTCTTTGCGGCCAAGGATGATGTCAATTATCCGACACCACCCAAACTGAGAGTTGGAAGTAAGATGGAAAAAAGTGGAAGGTTCTGCCGGTTCCACAACCAACCCGGCCATGACACCAACAAATGACGTCATTTGAAAGAGGTAATTGAACAACTCTTGAAAGAGAACAAGCTCCAACAGTATGTGAAAAGGAATAGAAACGCCCCAGCCTCATCGACTCAAGGACAACAAGTTTCCGCTCACCGTCCTGGCTCAGAACATGAGTCGGAAAGACCTGTCATCAATATAATAACTGGAGGGCCTCACCCAGCAGGCAAAAGCTGGGGCGAGATGGAAAGGTATGCCCAGGCCTTGAGGCATGTACCGGTTGAAGAGAATGTTTTTGTATTAGAAAATGATGCACCTTTAAAGCAACAAAAGACTTCCACTAATGATATTGTATTCAGTGCCAGAGATTCTTTGGGTATCAAGGCTCCTACCATAGATCCTTTGGTCATATCTGCTGGTATTGGGCCGGCTACTATGAGAAAAGTTCTAGTTGATTGTGGAGCTTCATGCAACATTCTCTTCAAGAAGACTTTTGATTAGATGAAAATTCCAATGGCCGACGTTCAAGCTTCATCACTTAAGATTGCCGGGTTTGCTGGGGAACCCAAACAGCCGATTGGGACCATAGATTTGTTTGTGGAACTTGGAAAAGGGCTGAGGAAGGTGGCTCGAAAGAAAACCTTTATAATTATTGAAGAATTCTCTGCCTACAATGCCTTTATAGGCCGACCAACTCTTGCTGCATTCAAAGCTGTTCTTGCCCCATGGTGTCTGGCTATAAAATTCCCCATAGATAATGGAGTTGGTGTGATTAAAGGAGACCAAGATGCGGGGCGAGAATGTTATCATACAGAGGTGCGTGAATCAAGGAAAAGAGAAACGGGAAAAGGTGCGGCGGCTCCAGTCCGCATCAAAGAACCAACCTTGTAGCAATTACAGGGTTGGCCCTGCACTGGTGAATATAGTGGCGCACGAAGAGAGATGGATCCAAGGAAAGCCAGTGCAGGGG
Organism: Allium cepa; assembly: GCA_030765085.1. Lineage (NCBI taxonomy): Eukaryota > Viridiplantae > Streptophyta > Magnoliopsida > Asparagales > Amaryllidaceae > Allium > Allium cepa. Next base: position 821,037,271 of record CM060939.1, read on the forward strand.
AGAATAGGGTAGTACCGGTAGAGGTAACGGTGCCGGTACCCGTTGACCCAAAGGACCCAAACAAAGTGCTGAATGTGGGTTAACAGCTCAACACAATAGTTCAGAATGTTCTGATTTCATTTTTGAAGGCAAATTTGGATGTATTCGCTTGGACTCATGCTGACATGTGTGGAATACCCCCAGAGATTGCAGTACACACTCTGAACATTGATCCAAAGTTTACACCCGTGAAACAGAAAAGAAGAATTCAGGGTCCTGAGAGGACGGCAGCGTTGAAGGAAGAAGTGGATCGGCTTATGGAGAACGGTTTCATCAGAGAATCTACTTATCCAAATTGGGTATCAAATCCAGTGCTGGTTAAAAAAGCTAACGGAAAATGGAGAGTATGCATTGACTTTTCAGATTTGAACAAAGCCTGCCCCTTAGACTGCTTCTCGCTGCCCAGGATCAATCAGTTGGTGGATGGGACGGCGGGGCATGAATTGTTATCTTTTATGGATGCATACTCCGGATATAACCAGATTATGATGCATGATCCAGATCCAGAGGACACAAGCTTCATCACAGATGTTGGACTCTACTGCTACAAGGTCATGCCTTTCGGACTCAAGAATGCAGGGGCAACTTACCAAAGGCTTGTTAATGCCATGTTTAAACCGCAGATTGGTAAGACAATGGAAGTTTATGTTGATGATATGCTAGTGAAGTCTAAGAAAGCAGTGGACCACATGGATCACTTGGCAGAGATGTTCGCAGTACTCCAAAAGTACAGAATGAAGCTTAATCCCTTGAAATGTTCATTTGGAGTGGAGTCCGGAAAGTTTTTGTGTTTCATTGTGAGCGCTAGGTGCATTGAAGCTAATCCTGCTCAGATCACTGCCCTGAGAGAGGTCAAAGCTCCTAGAACGAAGAAGGAATTGCAAAGTCTCAATGGAAAGGTTGCTGCCTTGAGTCGGTTCATTTCAAAAGCTACTAACAAATGCATTCCATTCTTTGATGCTCTGAAGAAAGGAAGAAAAAACTTTGAGCGGACTCCTGAATGTCAGAAAGCATTTGATGAGTTGGTTCGTCATATGGAAGTGCCTCCGATACTTTCAAAGCCTGACAATGGTGAAGATCTCTCCATATATTTGGCAATTTCATCTCATGCTCTCAGTGCAGCGTTGGTTCGGGAAGACGCAAGGATTCAACGCCCAGTCTATTATATCTGCAAAAGATTCACTGGGGCAGAGATGAACTATTCAAGGTTGGAAAAGCTCGCCTATTGTTTGTTGATCGCATCAAGAAAATTGAGGCGGTATTTCCAAGCTCATCCCATCAAAGCCTTAATGATCAACCTCTAAAGCAAGTCCTATTCCGTCCTGAGACTTCGGGCCGTCTTTTGAAATGTAATATTAAACTCAGCCAATATGACATCACTTATCATCCCCGAAAAGCAATCAATGGACAAGCTTTAGCAGATTTCATCGCAGAATGTACGGATAAAGGTGATAGTGAGGAAGAAGACACTGATAACATCCCAATCCAATGGAAATTGTATGGCGATTGCACAAGGAATGATTACTGTTCTGGAGCAGGGGTTGTCCTTGAAACCCCAGAAGGGCGATCGCTATGTTATGCACTGAGACTAGAATTTCCTTCGACAAATAATGAAGTAGAATATGAAGCTCTCATCGCTGGTTTAAGGATCGCTAAAGAACTAAACATCAAGGCATTGCAGATCTTCAGTGATTCCCAGCTTATTGGCTGCCAAGTCAAGAAGGAATTTCAAGCTAAAGGAGGGAATCTACCCGCCTATTTATCAAAATCCTGGGAGCTTCTTGAAGATTTTGACCGTTATTCAATAAGCCATACACCCCGAGAAGAGAACATGAAGGCGGATTCTCTCGCAAAGTATTCAAGTACTGGTGAAGCTCAACTATTAGGATTAGTTCCCGTCGAAGTCTTGTCATCTCCAAGCACAGATGAAATGGATGTTGATTGGATTATGAATGTATCCCAATAGAAAGAATCATGGATGACTCCGATATTTGAATATTTGCTCAATGGTTCTTTGCCAGAAAGTTCAAACGAACGACAGAAGCTGTTAAGGAAAGCCTATAGATATATGATCCAGGATGGCCGATTGTACAGACGGGGATTTTCAATGCCACTACTCCACTGCGTAACTAAAGAAGAAGCCAAGACAATTCTAGCTGAAGTACACGGAGGGGAGTGTGGAGATCATACAGGAGGTCAAACTTTAGCAAAGAAAATTCTCCGTTATGGATATTTTTGGCCAGAGATTAGTCGAGATGCTGCTGACTATTCCCGAAAGTGTGATAAATGCCAGAGATTTTCCAAAATTCCTAGAGCACCTTCCACTGAGCTAACACAAATGGTCAGTCCATGGCCGTTTGCCATCTGGGGAATAGATCATTGGGCCTTTGCCGACTGCCAAATCGGGGATTAAATATGCTATCGTTGCCGTTGATTATTTCACTAAATGAGCTAAAGCCGAACCATTGGCTACCGTTATCTCTAAGAAAACGATAAGTTTTGTGACTAAAAATATCATTTGCAGGTATGGTGTGCCTCGGAAGACAATCACAGACAATGGTACGCAGTTCAAAAGTGAGGAATTCCAAGATTTCGGCAAATAATTCAAGATCCGAAAAAGCTTCTCAGCAGTGGCTCATCCGCAGGCAAACGGGCAAGTGGAAGCAGTAAACAAAATCATCAAATCAACCATCAAAAAACAGCTGGAAAAAGCAAAAGGTGGTTGGGTCGATAAGTTACCACTTGCACTATGGGCATACAGGGCTACCCACAAAACTGCGACTGGGCATACTCCATTTTCATTGGCATACGGATCAGAAGCAATGATTCCAGTGGAAACGGAAGTTCCCTCACACAGAAGGATCCATTTTGATCAAGATGAGAATGAAAAACTGCAATTGGAAGCGCTTGACCTCCTTGATGAAAGAAGAGAAGAGGCTAAGCTTAGAATTGCAGCCCATCAACAAAGGATAGCCAGACACTTCAATTCCAAAGTTCGTCAGTGCAACTTTGAAGTTGGGGACCTAGTCCTGAAGAGAATTATGACAGCCACAGGTGTGTTTGGGCCAAACTGGGAGGGGCCATATGTCATAGGCACGAAACTTCTTGATGGCACATTCAAACTCACAACCGTCGAAGGAGAACCAATCCCAAGAGCTTGGAACAGCAATCATTTGCGTCCATATTTTACTTAAAAGCTTTGCTGAAATGTTGTAAAAGAATTACGAATATATGATTCTTGTATTGAAAGCAATTGTAAAGCTAGTGAATAATGAAAAGCTATAAAGTGGATGTAGGCCCAGCTTTTGGCCGAACCACTATAAATCTTGTGTTCTCTACTACTATAAACTGCTTTGTTCTATTTCGACGTATAAAATATGTTAATTGTGTTACTAAAATGTCGATTTAATAATGCAGGCCATAAAAACAAAACTTACCCATTGTAAGACCAAGCGATCTCCGACATCACCCAGCAAGCAAACGCTAAACCATTCAAAATTTCCATACTCAAATCTTACGAAAGAAGTGCTTCGAACAAAAGTTAGCGATGTGGCTGGAAGTGGACCATTTCTAATTAACTGCAAATGTTTGTACAAACGAGCATCCAGTTAAATAGCCTATGTCTACCACCACCAACTCGCTTAACTATGAAGTATATTTCTTTGGATAAGGAAAATTATTGGCAACTAAAAAGGGATGATATTTGGAAAAGATAACGGGGGTCACCGACATGAATAGATGGCAAAGAGACATGGGCGACCAAGCATCAAACAGCAAAAGACCTCTTCGGAGGCATAAGCCATCTTCGGAGGCACAACTCTTCGGAGGATAAAGACCTCAAATGGGGCATGCCAGAAGACTTTCTCAACATGGTATGGAATGATCGGAAGCACCTTCCCAATAGGAAGGCAAAGCGCTTGTTTACTAGTTGAGACAGTTTGCGTAGACAAGCGTCCAAGTAACTTGCGTCCGCCCCGTGAGTCCATGAGACGACCGGAGGCACCTTTCCAAGTGGAAGGCAAGGCGCTCGTTCACTAGTTGAGACAATCTACGTAAACAAACGTGCAAGTAACTTGCGCTCGCCCCGTGAATCCAACCAACAATGAGGAAGAAACTTCCAGGTAGACTCTGAGGCACGCATTCCACCGAGATCTTAAATAAAACTTCACAAGTGCTGGAATGTGAAAAGCCCTCTTCGGAGGCCCATTTCACCATAGTTGAGATGCTAAAAGACCTCGAGCGGGCCTCGCCAGAAAAAGAGAGTTCTTTCTCGACATAAAGTTACAGACTGATCGGTGGTACACCGCCGTGAATCCATCCAACTAAGAGAAAGAAGCTCCAAACTTCCAGGCAAAAGCTACTCAGAGGCACACATTTCACCGTGATCTGAAATAAAACTTCACACGAGTCGAAATGTGAAAAGCCCTCTTCGGAGGCCCGCTTCCCAACGAACAGGGAAAAGATAAAAGCCTCTCCCAAGAGGCAGAAACAAAAAGACCTCTTCCCAGAGGCACAATCAAACAAAAAGACCTCTTCCCAGAGGCACAGTCGAACAAAAAGACCTCTTCCCAGAGGCACAATCAAAAACTCTCATCAGAGGCTCAAGCAGGTTGAAACCCCTTTTTCTTTTCAAAAGGCCCACTGCACTATGAAGTGAAACTCACTAGCGAAAGCAAAAGTGACTTTTTTCAAAAAAAAGAAAAAGAGGAGTGCAAAAACTTTGCAAAAAAAAGCGTAAGAAAGAAAGAGAAGACTCCTCCAATATGTAGTGCATTTTACTAAGCTAGAAAAATACTTTCTTGAAACGGAAATATTATCCTATAAAGTATAAATGCAAATTTCTTTCAAACGGATGAGTTGTTCTCTAAAAGGAAGAGTACAAGTCTTCTTGAAATAGAAGAATTGTTCTCCGAAACTTTGTCAATAAAAAAAAAGGGTCCCCTTCAAAGGTACACTTTAGCTCTCAAAGGAAGATTGGTTCATCTATTTTGAGAAGGCCCTTCCTCAAAAGACTAAAGTGCCCTTCAGAGGCCCGCTCTACCACATAGGAGAATTCGCTTTGTAAAAATGTATATATGCACAAAAGAAAAAGTGATATCTCCGAAGGTTGAAGCGTAAAAACTTATATGAAACGAGGTGTACTCTGTTTAGGGCGAAATGATATTTCCACAAATATGGAATAATTATTCTCCAAAAATAGGAGTACAAGTCCCCTCGAGATTGGAAATATTACGATGAGCTTATGGTATGAGGGCAATACGGTATGGATGCATTGGTAAAAGCAACGCCCGAACAACATACCACAAGCTCACTGTAATATTATATAAAGAAACTTGCATATATAAAAAAAAGAAGAACAGAATAGATGCATTCTCAAACACAGACAGAAGTTTGTACAAGCAAGAGAATCATTTTATTCAATGTTATGAAAATTATGTACATTTATTCAATGTCATGAAAATTATGTACATATGCAGGTTTCAAAATAAAAGAAAAGAGGGGGCCGGTACCGCACAACGTCCAATCAGTACAAACAAAAAGCTAAAAGCAAAAAGTAAAAACGAGGAAGGGGAAACAGGGTCCATCACTTCTTCTTCTTACCACCACCTTTGGAGCCTTCACCTGACCTAATAGGTAGTTTTTCAGGACGGCTTGGGTGTGTTGGGGAAGAAGGAGAGAGGGCTACTACCGGATCAACCTCCGATTCCTTTTCAATAACGGAAATGCTTTTCCTTTTCTTCTTAGAAGTAGTACTCTTCCTCCTCCTCTTCGAAGAAGACTCGCTTCCCGGAGTAAAAAGAGCAGACAATTTTATATCATCGGAAATGGTTCGCTCCGGGGACTCATTGCCTTCTCCAAGCCTTTTTCCCCCGTGTTCCTGTGAAGCATTAGGATCATCTAAGTCTCGGAGATCCTCTATTTGCTCCTCTTGTGACCCGGGTTGAGAGGCGGATGGAGGGGTGACCTGGAGAGGCGGGGGAGGAATAACTGAAGGAGGGGGAGTATGAACGATGGTCGGCACTTTCTCTACAGAAGAAAAGAAGTTAAAGTCAGTAAAGAGAGGAGATAAAGGCTCGTTGAGATTCAGGAAGTAGTCAAGAAGCTCATCAAACTCATAGGAAGCAAATGAGCAGTCTATTTGAGCAAGATCAGCATTAGGATTACCTGGCGAAGTAGGCTTTGCTACGTCAATCTAAAAACCCAGCGCTTCACCGCTCTCTTGGCTTTCGTCTCCGTTATGGACAGTTGCACCTTCTATGATAGATTTGGTAGGGGGTGGAGAATGAGAACTGGAGCCGACAATGTCGATTTCGGCCGAAGGTGAAGGCTGAACTGGATCAGTTGAAGTAGTTTTTCCTAAATGTTCCCCTTCTGCCATTGGCTCTTAATTTCGCAAGTTGTTCTTTTCCCCTGACAAGAGCGGCGCGAGCTTCGTCATCCAAGTAATGCTCCTTAAGAGCTGATTCGACGTAGCCAGCACCTTTAGCACCAAGCATGTCAAGTACGGCCTCCCACACTTCAGCCAGAGTAATTTCATATTTGGGGCCGAGAAAGGCGAGACTACCGCGCCCCAGGACGATGTGCAGATAGAAGTCAAATAATGTTGAACTGACATCGGCTTTAGTGGCTTGATGAGCTTCTTCAGCTGCAATTTTGCCGGCCATTGCCTCATCACGCTCTCTTTAAATCTTGGAGAGTTGAAGCTTTAACATTTCGATCTCCATCTCCTGGGAGCTAGTTTTCTTTCGAAGCTCAGCAATATCGGTAGTATGACCCTCGTTAATTCTGTTTTGCACCTTGAGCCTATCTTCGGCATCCCTCTGAGCAGCATGAGCGTCCCGTACTTGTTCCTGAAGCACTTTCTCCTTCTGGGAGTAGGAAGTAGAAGAAGTAGCAAGCTCCTCTTTAAGTTTTCCAACTTCCGCTTCGAGCTCTTCGTTATAGTCAGTGATGCTCCTCATCTCTGCGTCATGTTCATTGAGAATATTTTGCCATTCAGATTTACCATTCTCCATGGTCAACATAGCTTCAAGGTTCGCACGGTTCACTCTCTGGAGTTCGTCAACAAGTTTTTGCCAGCTCGACATTCTCTCAATATCAAGTCTGACGGCATCAAGATTTCACAACATGGCAGGCTTGTCAATTGGAACTAAGTCGAGATCAAAGCGAACCCCCTTCAAGCACCATTGTGGAAACCGGCTTCGGAGAGTAGCTGGACCTGGCCCAACTTGATATGAAGGCCTGTTGATGATTGTCTGGATATCGGTACGGGAAGGGGCAGGAGATTGAGAAGGAATGGGAGCAGTGGTCTTCTCAGAAATTGCAGGCACTGATTGCTCACTAACTTTAGCCTGTTTGCTTGGGTCATCAGCCATGTGGCTCTTCCCTCTGTCATCATGGGATTTACGTTTATGGGAATCACCCTCTCTATGGGAAGAATCGTACCGCTCATCCCCTCTTCCATAGCGTTCTTCATAAGAACGTCTCTCCTGAGCCTTTCGAGCAGCCCTCTCTTCATCAGTTTCCCTATAAGTGGGAAGATAGCGCCTATAGTCATACTGACCACGCTTTCCGTATTGCTTGAAGTCGTCGTAATATGAACCACTTCGCCTCATTGGAGAACCTGAAAATGAAAAAGAAGCGTAACTTTAGAATCTTCAAAGTACAAAGAGCTAAGTGCATGAAAGTGCCGAAAAGTTCTAAGTGTGTGTGATGTGCAAACTACGCGCGTCAAACTACGAACCACTCTTCGATAGCGGGAGAATGGTGGGGGTAGTAGTTAACGTCACCTCTTGAGTCGACGGAGCTTGTTGCAAAGTAGAAGTCGCTTCAACTACTGAAGAAGAAACCATAGTAGTAATAGGGTCGTCTTTAAAGAGCTCCTGTGAAGTGACAAACAGGTCGCTTAACCCTTCAAAAGTGTCGTCCCTGCTCTGCTTGACAGGGCTTGTTTTCCCGGCTTTTTTATCACCAGACTTCTTTGAATATTGGGGAGATCTCCGAGGCTCTTCTTCTTCAATGACCGGGGCAAGTGCAAATTTGCCAGATAATCCCGCGACATCAATAGAAGTAGAGCGCTTCACTAGAGAAGCCTCAGAAGTAGGTTCTTTTGGTGTGGGTGCGTCAATAGAAACTGGGGCATCTAATGCTTTAGCTGGGGAGTCTGGGACCTCATGGGGGTGTGTAGAGCGAGAAGTGTGTAAAAGTCCATACCGATGCAAAAGTTCGTCCCTCAACAAAATTTTTATACTTCTCTCTTCAGCGGTCACAACATTCAATCTTTCAAAAACTTGCTTATGACCTGGATCTCCAGAGGGGGGAGGAAGTGCTGAAAAAGGAAAAGAGTGAAATTAGCAATTAGCGACTCAGATCTCGAAAAGCTCAGGAATGGAAAATAGAAGCAGGTAATCTTACTTCCTACTCTCTAGATGGCGTAAAACCCTAGGGGGCAGTGAACAAAGAAAAACTGATTTAAGAAGCCATGAACGCTTTCAGAAAGATCAGTGATGAGTTTGCGATTCCTAGCGCTTCTTATAACAACAATGGAGGGATGATCTTTAACATAAATAACAGATTTCCTCAAAACTCGGCAGTCGATCCAGAGTTCTCATGAATAAAACACATAACCCCATCAGAATGGCATAACCAGTGGGGTGCAGTTGGAACGGAGAGATGGTCAATCGAAGTAGAAACTGTTGAAGAAAGTCATTGAAGGGAGGAATAGCACCGCACAAGCACATTTGGCGGTTGACCGCTACAAAGCAGGAGGCGCTACATCAGCAGTGTTAGATTTCTCGGGAAGAATGGAATCTGCTTCAACAATGCCAAACTGAGTGCATAACTGACGAAAAACTTTGTATCATAAAGTGGTAGAGGCTCTCTCTGGAGGATTAACTAGGGGAGCCGGAATAAGAGTGGCTTCTCCAGTGTGGGCTGTTATCTCTTCTTGTTGGGAAGTCATTCTACACAAGCAACTGGATATTCAAATGTGAAGATGCACGTTTCCTAAAAGTGTGAAGTGTTGTGCAGAACTAATAAAAATAACAAGTAAATATAACTGGAATTAAACTAGTCGACAATTTATCGATTACCAAATTTCAGGACTTGTTAATTTAAAGTTCAGGTATAGTATTAGTGCAAACTGGGCAGTTTCAGTTGACTATTTCAATGTTGGCTTAATACATTACTTGAATTTGATGATTTAAAAGCACTTCGTTCACACAATCTATTTAACTTGATTATCTGTTGTTAACTAATCTGCCATTTGATGTAGGCAGTCAGTGGCAGTATATTCATCCCAATTTTCTGTAAATGATGTATTGAACAGATTGTTAGCTTGCAAGTCAAAAGTGATCTATGAAAGAATGCAGCAAAGTTTAACAGTTCAAAGTTCAAGTAACAGTTCAAAGTTCAAGCAGCAGTTTAAGGTTCAAGCAGCAGTTCAAGGTTCAAGCAGAGTTTAAAAGTGCAAGTGCTAAGTCGTAGACGACTCTAGTGCTAAGTCGTAGACGACTCAAGAGCTAAGTCGTAAACAACTCAAGTGCTAACTCGGCAACGACTTAGGTGCTAACTCGCTGACGACTTAGGTGCTAACTCGCCGACGACTTAGGAGATTTTTCCTACAGGTTATGTTAAGTTGTGGAAGATAGAAGAAACTCCAATTCAAAGCAATGGGAAAATCTCAAGTCCTAACTCGGCCACGACTCACGGCTTAAGTCGTAAAGATTGCCAAGTCGCACCCGGGGCAACATTCCACTCTATTTGGCCAAAATACCATCTAACTCCTAACCCGTTATCCAAATAACCTCACAATCATCGACCTTAGTTCTATCACACCGCTAGATCGCCACAAATTACGAATCGTCGCGACTCAGATGAAACCGCCTTAAGTCCATCGATGTCCAGTATAGCAAAGCTCGCAGGGCTCAAGGGGGCGAATCGGAGACGAAAAAGGGGCGCATAAGTTGATGATAATCGGCGATTGTAAGAGAAGCAAAGTCGCTTACGCAGTGTGATGCTAGAGATGATCGGAGATAAATCGAGTCGAAATCGCCTTTGAAAGCTTGGAGAAGCGTTAATGGAAGAAGCAGCTTAAGGATTAAGTAATGAGAAGAAGGAAGTAAGATGAACGACTTAAGCCTTTTATATCTCGGGGCAGTGGAACTTGAATCAGCACACGAGTTAAGATAAGTCGAAGCACACGACCTACGACTTAGGCGTGTACTTCGAGGGGCAAATGTTAACCCTCAATTTTCTACGACTTAAGAACTGTACGACTCAAGCAATGTATGCGACTCAAGTAGAGTGCGCGACTTAACGAGTCAAGGAAACCACACGACTTAAGGTGTGTGACGACTTAACAAGTTAAGACATGAACGACTTACTACTTAAGGTCACCACGATCTAGCAGCTCAAAGCACTCCACGACTTAATGAGTTAAGAACTACACGACTCAAGAATTATAACGGTCCAAACAGTCTACGACTTAAGACATTCTACGACTTAAGGAAGTCTATGACTTAAAGGTATGCGACTTAAAGATGTACGACCTAACGACCTAAGGGAGTAACGACTCAAGGCACGAAAAGGTTAAGACAACTACACTTAAGTCGCAACCGACTTATGACTTCTGCTAGGTCGTTTACGACCTAAGACTATAGAGGCAAGTTCAGTAGCACGCCGTGATTTGATAACTCGTTGACAACTCAGGACTTGTGATACGACCAAGTGAATGAACTTACTCCGGTTGAGCCGCAAGCCAAGACTTAGGTTAGGACGGTCACGACCTACGACTTATGATGAGTCATACACAACTTAAGCAGACAAATAAGAACCCGCATCCGGATAACTCGTGCACGACCTAGGACTTATGGCATGAATTTAGGAAGACAAGCTGATCTCTATTAAACTATGGACTTGGCTCGATAAGTCGGCCACGACTTATCCTAAGTCGGCCACGACTTAAGACTTGGCAATAATTTCTGCCCAGAATTCTCTATAAATACATGAACATCTCCAACTTTGAGGGGACTTTTTTGGACAATCTCTTCAAGCGTCGATACTCTGCCAGTTTCTAAACTGACTCTATACTTGAAGTTTTGAAGAACACTACAAGCTACTTTGAAAGACTTTCACACGTCCGACATGGATTCGAAGACTTTCAACTACATCGAAGCTTAAGCTACTTGTTCAAAGTGTTTTTTAACTAAAGAAATTTGTACTTGAAGAGCATTGTATCGATTTGTAACAAGATCAGTAATAAAGATATTTAAAGTGGACGTAGGCTACTCCTTAAGCCGAACCACTATAAAGTCGCTGTCTCTTACTGTATTTTCTGTTATTTTAGCTGATATTCTGTTCTCGAACCGTTGGGCGGTGCTTTACACTTCACACACTGGGGTGTTAGCGTTCAATTTTAAGCGTTAACTTTGTCGGTTAATTCTTGGGCTTGTTCGATTGGATCTCTTGTGACAATTTTCGAGTGGAAATCTACAACCTGTTCGTAAATATTTAAGTTAAGCTAGTGGTTATGGGACATGAAGTTAAACTCATTTTTTACTAGCTTAGTGTAATTTACACTTAACCTCGAGTGGAAGTCTACAATTTGTTTGTAAGTAATTAAGTTAAGCTAGTGGTTATGGGACATGAAGCTAAACTCATTTATTAACTAGCTTAGTGTAATTTACACGTATCGATGAATGATGATCATTTTGTGATTTAAACTAGCAATGTGCGATGTCTCTTTGTCTGCGAGGGAAACTAAACCCCGTTTTTAGTGGAGCTTCGGCTTGGTGGGGTAGTGGCCCATGGTCTTCGGGCCGTTTTAGTGGAGCTTCGGCTGGTCTTCAGGCCGTTTTAGTGGGGCCTCGGCTCAAAATTAATGGTTAGCAACCATGGAATAGCGTTCCGTTTCATGATATACGTGTTGGTGAGTTTTAATGCTCCCGTTCTGTGATAGGCCTCTTTCCCTTTTTGTGATTTCTGGATTTCTATTGATCGATTTCTAGAATTTCTGTTTCATCAATTTTCGTGATTTGCATTGATAAGCTTTATCAATTTTTGTGCATTAGTGAATTTGTGTTTCACTAACTTTTCCGATTGGCATTGATATGTTCGTCAATATTTGTGGTTTGGTGAATAAAATAAAGAATATGACATTCTTTTTAGTGCTTTGATATTTATTGTTATATTGTATGATTTTTGTTGTTTGTTAATGTATACTTTTTATAGTATGACATTTTCGTTATCATACGTTTTAATCGCGTCTACTATCCTATCTCATTCTATCTGATATTTATAGCTAGACCGATCCGTTTATTATTTTCTTCTTAAATAATACTCGGGTCCGACCGAGATATTACAGGTGCTTCTACTTGACTCTTATCAGGATCCATCGCCTGATTTTTGACTAACTACTTTAGTTAAGTAGTTTTTGTTGTATACATTTGAGATATAGACTCCTTGATGTACACATATTCTTTTGTCTAGTACTTGTATCTATTCTTTTGTGATTTTGTTGATCTTGTTTGAACACAACTCTGATGTACACTTTAATGTGTAATATTCACATCTTTTTCCGCCTTTGTGATATGAATTATCTGTGACTGATTTATGTTATACTTATTTCTATATTTGTTTCCGAAGATATTATAGCCACTGCGTAGTAGCTTTGAGTTTGTATCGGCATATCGGATTTCCTCTTGAAATGAAATGCATGTTATACTATCTGACATATCGGTTCTCGCACAAAGCAATTACACTGAGGCAACAGCCTTATTCTCCGTGCTAGTTGACGGCATTACCCTGTAGTGTCCTTGGCTGGCATGGGTATAGAGGTAGGGCGTCACAATACAAGTGAAAGTTTTTGTTCTCAACAAATCCAAATTGAAAATTCTCAAGTCAATAGCTATAAATTGGATTTTGTTGAGCAAATGAACGAAATTTACGATGATCACACGAATTCGTTGTTTGAAACATATATGAAACAATGTGAAAAACAAAATCAAATTCCAACGTGTGATGAGTCAAATAATAGTCCATCTTTTGCCCAAATCGACGATTTTCAAATAACAACTTTTGAAATTGAAAATAACAATCTTAATGAAGTTGTTGAAATCATACGCAGACTGTTGGCTCTCAGCGGCACACATGACTTCCGCTATGGTATACACTACTCATAATCCCCAGGATCTAGTTTTGTCTGGACTCCTCACAGGATCAACTTTAGAACCCCCCTTGGGCTCAAGGCAGCACCACCCGGTGGCACTCCTGAGAAGTTCATTTCAAGGGAGCGCCTTTTTTCCCAGAGCCATCATCAAAACATTTTATACTATACATATATAGTATCTTTCAAATCATACACCTAGTATGATCCCATACAAAGCTCTTTTACTCAAAATCGATTATCCCAAAATCGATAAGTTCCAAAATAGGCTATCCAAATTCCATATATTGATTTTACCCAAGAATCAAAAGCCCTTCCAAATCCAAAGGTTCCCAAAACCCTTTCCAAAATCCTCATAAGATCCTTTATATATATACAGATATATATAATTTTTAAAACTTTGGATCACTTTAAACTCGTATAAAATTCCTTTTATACTTCAAACACTTCCAAAATCCTTTTTCTTCCAACAACAGATTCAACAATAGGAGAATATATATAAAAAGATATAACTTTGTTTGTTAAAAATCAAATATTTAAATTTGATTACCTTTTCCAAGATCAATTTCCTTTCTATTCACCTTCACTTAAATTTTCATTCACTTATTCACATTTGCCTTTATCCCCATTTGGAGTATTACCTCAATTCTTATCCCAGTTGGGTATTTAATCAATAACAGTTTGAACTCCGACCAGTTTATATTTAGGAAATAGCTCGAAAATTTAAAAATAGATAAATAGTTGAAAAATAATTATTAGTTTGTAAAATAGCTATAAAATGGGTAACTAACTGTAAAATAGTTAAGAAATAGCTGAATAGTTTCAAAAATTGTAGATAATTGCAAAATAGTTGTAAAATAGAAATTAGTTTGTGAAATAGTTGAAAAATAGTAAATAGTTTAGGAAACAATTGAAAAAATGTTTAAATAGCTCCAAAAATAATGGTAAAACAAATATATAATAAGTTAGCTTTAAAAAAAAAGTTGTATATATTTAATAGCTTAGAAAAATAAGTTTATATTAAGACAATTTATGTGGAAAATAGTCTAGAGTCAAAACTGTTCACTTTCCCAACACTTCAATTTAAATTTCCACTCCCATTTAAATTGGCCCAATTCCAAATTGCATAATCTTCAATTTCCATTGAAATTGATTTAATCCAAATTCAAGTTGAATTGATTCTCAATTTCCTTCTAACTTCAAATCAAATCCCGTTTGATCTTTAAACTTGTACAACTTTAATTACAATTTCAATTTTACAATTTCTATTTATAATCAATTTCATTCACATTTTGCTTTTAACTCGGAATTATACATTTTATTTAGCCAATATATTTTTATTATTCCATAACTATTTTAAGCAAGATTCCAGAGTTTAAACAAATTTCCAAAATTTCAATATCACCTTAGAATTCAACTATATCCAAAATTCTTTGGCAAATTCAATTACCCCTTTGAATTTCAAAACTAAACCCAGTTCACAAACAATTCCAATTAAAACAATTTGGTAGCAATTTCTCTTCTAAAAACTCGAAAATGAACATTGATGATGCTGCAGTCATCATCGCCGTTATTTTCCCAAAAATTCCAAATTCCCAATCCATCCAATTCGTATTTAAACATTATTCTAAAATTTCATCTTACTTTGTTTTCACATATTCTCTGGAATTCTATTTCAAATTATAATCTCATTTATTTATGAAGTTTATTTCAATTTATAAATTACAATTACAATCTATATTTCAAATTCCATTTTGTTATATAAGTCTATTCTTCAACTTTGGTTATAAGTTTCAATTTGGTCGTATTCTATGTTACTTCTTAACTTTAATTTCAATAATTAACAACCAATCACCTTAATATTTATTAGAAGAAAATATTGCTTTATATATCAAAATATTTTTTTTATATAAAATCATTTAAAAATATATATATAAGAAAATAACAAGTACGCGCTCATATATATATATATATATATATATATATATATTCTCAACTCATTCCAGAGTACTATAGACTCTATTAAATGAGTAACCTCCACCAGAGCCAAGGTTCTCGCTTAACCCTTCCGCTCTGATACCAAATGTAACGACCCGAAATTTTCTAACCCGAAAATTCTAGATAGTTATGGAAAAGAAGACGAGATAGAAGAAGAAGAAGAACAGAAACAACAACAACAACTCACATTCGCAGCGGATAAAATATAATAATAAATAATAATAGCTTATAAAAGAATACTATATATGTCGATTACATTTAATATACATCAGAGTTTCACATTTTATACAGTCATTGAATATTTACAATTATCATGTCTTAGATTAACAATAATATAAATACAGCGGAATACTCTATACGATATTGCCATCCAGGTCACCTCCTGAGCTCCAGAACGTACCAACCTGAAAATCTGTAATACTCGGTCTGACCCGAGCATTACACCAAAGTAACACCCGGGTCAGGCTGGAAACCAGCGTGAGTAAACCCAAACAACATGGAATACCAAAGAAACCAATTTTTATAACCCGGGTAACTCATATCAACTCACAAAGCTACCATTTATTATAGATATCACTTATTTCACATATAAGTTTCTAAATACTAAAGATTTAGATTTAAATATTCCAATTCCTCCAATCACTTCACTCCAGCATATAGATTTTACATATCAATCGATAAACATTCGAAGTGGTTTCCGGTATTTACCCAATACCCGACCTTCGGTCTCTTTGAATCTCATATCATCCTATCCCACGTTATTCAAATGCAATACACAACATTTCATATCAGAGTTATCTACTCATTCAAAACATCCAATACCATTCAATCACCCATACACAAAACTTAATCGCATACAAGCCAATTCGATTATTTCAATTGAGTTTCAAACCTCAATTACTTAGATTTCTTCATTAATGAATTTCCAAACCAATTAATTAATCAACTCTTTTAAATTCATTCATTTCAATTAATCACCCTGGATTAATTATCTTCCAATTTCATTCAAGTAATTATCTTTAATTCATTTCGTGATATTAATTACTCTTACCAAATCAGTAAGTAATTTTTAATTTCTTCACAAATTAATTAACTATAATCAATTATGTTAATTCTTAATTACTTATATTAATTGACTTCTCATAAGTCATTTATTATGAATTAATTAATCTCAACCAATCAAATCTTTAATTACTTCATTAATTATATAAATTAATAATTTCCAGTTATATTTTACTTTAATTCAACCCCAATATTTATCATTCTCGATTTATCTCAATATGTAATTAACTATTCTTTTATTTACTTCATTAATAAATTAGTTACACCTTAATTAATTATCTCAATTAATCTCTTGATAAACTTCACAAAGTATCTATATTTTATTACTTACATTAAGTAATTATTTATCACACCATCAAATGATTATTCTGAATTATTTATACTTAGTTAATTAACTTACAACTTAATTTATTATTTATTCAAACCTTTAATTACAGAACTAAATACCCCAAATCATTAATTAATTAAATTAATTAATTATCAATTCTACTAATTTAATGTATCACACATCATTAAGTCGTTAGTAACTTTTAAACGTAAATATATTCTTATTTATTACTTTAAATTTAAAACAACTTAAAATTCCCAATACTTCGAGTTAAGAAATCCATTAACTCGAGAACCATCCAATACTATAATCACCAGATCATCTGTTCACAGTGTATATCAAATAAATTCAATCATTCAACCAAATGTTTAAATTTAACCATTTAAATTTAAATAGAATCCAACAGAGTGAGATTTACTCACCTTTAATTTTAATTTGCAATCCATCCAGGCCAGCTTATTTCTTTCCAGATTTTGACCTTGTATAATCAGTTACAGTTTATTATTATTTGAAATAATCAAATAATTAATTGCCAATTATTAATTTAGTTAACTAAGAATTTTATTTAACCTAATCTTCCTTTAATAAATTATTTTAATGTCTAAAATAATTAAATAAGCTAAGTTAACCACATTAGTACCTATTTATTTCACTTAATCTTTATAAACAATAAGTGAATATATGAAATTAAATAAAGAAGCTAAGTTAACCGAGAATTTAAAGTTCAATTTACCTTAATTCGAACAGGAACCCCAAAGCCCTAGCTCGAGCTCTGCCTTGTCCTTGATAAACGCGACTCCAGTGAAACCCTAGTCGACGATGTCACTGCTTTCCCTCTATTCGAACGCGACAAGAAGATTCGACCATCCCCACCTCTTTGAGCTCGAGACTGCCCTCGCGTGCGAATATCGCACCCATGCTCTAGCTCACGCACGATCCATCACGTCTTCGGCTACTACTCACAAACACCATCATCGCTGCTCGGCCTCCCTATCCCTCGCGACCGCGCCTCTTCCCATTTCAGGTTTGAGTTGCGCTCGAATTCTCTTTCTTTTTTTTTCTCTTTTTTTTCTATCTGAACACGGTGAACGAAGAGGCCGAGATTTATTTGAGGCGATTTAATTTGAGAAGGAATAGGATTTGCAGAATGACTTGAAGCAGGAAAATTGATTTCGCAAAAACTGGAGAGAGTGCTTTCGTTTGAACAACTAAAGGACTAAAGGACTAAATAAAAAAGGGGAGGCTTGCTTTGGAAGATAGGGTTATTATCCATTAAACTATTTTATTAATATTCGCAAATCAACAACTGTTATAACAAACTCCAAATCACACGAGCCGCCCAGCGTTTATAGGGTTCTACCCGCATTCCGAACACGATGAAACGTGTTTCGGAGGCTAATTTGATTGTATGCACGAGATATGGAAGTAAACGACCAATTTTAAATTAAGTCGATTTAACTAATTCGAAGCGTTTTGAGCTGCCAGGGTCAAACGACAACTCCGATTGCTACAAAAATTGAAATCCGATAATAACTAACTACTACGGATCCAATGGAACTGATTTCGTCGAATTCCGAGACTGTGCCTCGGAATACTATTTTTAAATTCAATTTAAACGATATAATTTCAAAACTGAACAAATTTCCTTTAAATTAAATTCCAACCATTCTATTATCCTCATTCCATTATCCTCGGTATCCTTGGTAAAATTTTATAAGCCTTAAAATTATTTTAAACATGCTTAGAATCTCAGATTCAGCAATTTATCAAATTTCAATTATTAAATTCAACATTTAAACTATATAATTCAATGATTTAATTATCAAGAAAATATTGATATCTTGAATTCAAGTTAAAATTAACTTTTAAATATTTTAAAATCAACTAATTATTCCAATTTAACTTGTTAAAATTTCCGTGTCGTCACACAACTGAAAACACTCACAAGAAAACACTCGTCCTATTGGGGACACCCAGAGGTTTAACGGCTTGTTGCATATGCTCAATGCAGTCGTGCTCCTTACGAAAACAGATTTATCTTAGTTTTCCTTTATCGATGATAAATAAAAAGATAAGTGTGGGGGTATTTGATGTGCACGTAAATGTGCATATTTTTACCACCATATTTATTGTATTTAAATCGAATAAATAAATGATCATATTGGGTATTTTAACTTGTTTTAACCAAAATCCTTATTAATTCCAAATTGTCACATATTCATCTTCATCCAAGGGCAAAATAGTCATTTTTGTTCATAAATTTACTTGAGAAAATTTAATTAGAAATTT
Organism: Allium cepa; assembly: GCA_030765085.1. Classification (NCBI taxonomy): domain Eukaryota; kingdom Viridiplantae; phylum Streptophyta; class Magnoliopsida; order Asparagales; family Amaryllidaceae; genus Allium; species Allium cepa. The sequence continues at coordinate 821,056,152 of CM060939.1, forward strand.
CCATACTATTTTGTAGGAATTTGATTTCAATTACAAGATGTTTCATGGAGAAGATATGCATGCACAAAAAGAATACAAAGAAATGAAGATGGAAATAATTCCAAGTGAAGATCATGGAGGACCCCATCTACCCACCACCTTAATGTACAAATTAGAGGCTAATGCACATGCTTATGAAATTAATGTCTTCATGTGCCCTTAAATGATGATTAGTAGAAGCTAATGAATACTTGGCCTCCACACTACCTCAAGGGAATTTTGAGCATTCTCCAATTATGGATTAGGGTTTCGTGCTTGTATAAATAACCCCTTATGTTTCATGTAACCCTCCTTCTACTTAGTCTCTCTTTAGTGAGATTTAGACTCAAAATAAAACCAAGCTCTCTTCTTTCTTTTAATACATGTTCTTTTCCTTTTCATGCTTATTTACTTTTATGTTGTAGTGTAGATTTATTTTTCATGCAAATAGAATAGTTTTTCATTTAACTTTTCTCTCTTGTCCTTTGTTTTTGCTTTCATGTTGCAAGCTACATTTGTTCATATGATAACAAATATGAGAGGCTAAACCCCTTCAATTTAGGGGTAATGAAGCTCTCTAATCATGTAGCTTGAACTTAATTTGATGTTTATACTCTTTTTTTTGCTTAGTGAGAATGATTGAAGTGGTTTAGTGACGTTGTTTAGCTTTTAATTTGATAGTCTATGCTGTTCATAACAAATAGGTTAAGCTTAAACAAACAAAACACAAATTGCCTCTTCATCTACATATGATTATGGCAAAGAAGTGATTGTTGAAATTAAAATTTGATGGCTTATATTTCTAATTAATAGTTAATAGGCCATGCTTAAAGTAGATTTTGCTTTCAATTTCGTTGTCATATTTTATGAGATTTAAAAGTGTATTAATGGTTGTGTTATAGTTTGATGGTTTATATTGAGCTAATTAATAGCACAAATATACCATACTTATGATAAACATGTCAACTAATTCACTAATGACAAGAAAAGAGAGATCATAACTTCATTTTGTTGATTTATGTGATCTAGAGAGTGGAAATTGCCTCTAAATTATCTTAACACTCTCATATTTTTATCAATTTTCTTTTGCTTGTTTTCTTCTTTTTTAGTTTAACATTATCTTTAACCTTGGTTTAATTTGACTGAATAGATTTTTAAAATCATCAATTCCCTACAGATCGATCCGTATTCACCACGTACTACAATAGTACACCGTGTGCATGCGGTTATTTTTATTTCTAAATTTTTCGACGGTTTTCTAACTCCATAGAATTTCCGTCGATTAAATTAAATACCACATTAGTATACTCTTATTATATATAGATTGAAATATAGATAATTAAATACCACATTAGTATACTCTTGCTTCAATTAATAAATATAGATTGAAATATTGCTCCAGCTCAATATGGTATGTTCAAACAAGTTCTAAAACATAGTATGGATAAGAAGGGCAAATTAGAAGAAGGAAAAGATACATTGTAACAAAGTCAACTCTATGCTTTGTGCTATACTATTATCTAAGGCTTTGACCCACAGAGATAAGAGAAAAATCAACATTGTTAATAAAATATCTTCAAAAGATTAAATAAACCAACAATGAATTCACCATCACTCAATTCTTAGTACACGGACAAACTTTACATATGATAAGATGTCAAAAAAATTTACAAGTGGGACCATAATAAAATGCTTTACAAAGTGTGCAAAAATTACTGTCAACTATTTGGATTATTTACAAATTTACAAATTTATTTAATTTATATATAAAACATAGTTAATTTATAAAAATTTATTCAAGTTTTATAACATTTAGTTAATTTTTAGAAAATAATTTAATTTTTACTAAACTTGGTTAACTTAATTAAATTGATATAAAATTAAATTATTTTTTATAAACTTAGTTAATTCTTATAAAACTTAATTAACATAGTTAAAAATTTGTAAAATATAATTAATTTTATAAATGTGTTTAGTTTTTATAAATGTGTTTAATTATTATAAAACTTGTTTAATATAGTTAATTTTTGTAAAATTTAGTCAATTTTTGTAAACTTAGTTAATTTTTATACAAAAGTTTTATAAATTAAGTTATTAGCTGAATTTATGAATACATGTCTAGAAAAATTTACTAATCTTGTTGACCACAAGTTGTGGAAAGTCTATGTGAGTTATTTTAAGCTTTATTAATCTTATTATGTTCTTTGTAGGTTGAAATCTAAACTAGTTACATCTTTTCTCATTAGAATTAACGTGGTAATACTATCCATATTTTCTTACTATGGTTGTACAAAGTTTTGGCTTTAGTGCTTATGAAGATATTTTCAGTTAAGTGTAGTGCTTTTAGAGACAGTATAAGTCATAAGTTGTGCTGCTCGACATGAAACATTATTCCCAAATGAATTGTACACTTCTTGTGACTCCGTAAATTTCATGTCACTCTGTTTGTTTGGAGCCTATTAACTACGTTAAATCAAATTTTTAACTTAGTTTAAAATTGAGTTTAAACTTAGTTAAAAAAATGAGTTAACCAAGAGTTTAAACAAGTTTTAAATTGAGTTTAAACTTAGTTTTAAACTGAGTTTAAACTCAGTTTTTTTATATTAGTTTTAAAAAATTGATTTACATAAGATTAAATTCAATTAATCAAAAACACATTTGAATAAATCATATGTTTCATAATATTCACATAATCGTTGCTGCAGTGATTATAACACATTAGTTGTTACTACTCCACGTGCTATAAAGATTTGTACTATACACATGGAAAGTACATAAATTACATTATCTTTTAATTAGTCAAATTATAAGTAGGAAAACTTATCTGAAATGAATTGTTTGCAATATAATACTATGTAAACTTATTAGAAAAGCACCAAATATGGCATGGTCACATGTACAACAATGAATTGTATGTAGGGAATTATAAAAAAGTTGCATTCTTATATTCAATTTGTCAACCCTATTTAATTATGAAATTTTATGTCAAATAATAAATATATGATTTTGCAATGCAAAGAAAACGTGATAATATAAGTAAAATACAGTTAAATAGAAATGAAAGTAGATATTCAAGTTCATCTAATCATTTCTTAATTTTCAATGAATGCATTACGTAAGGTATGCTATGACTGATATCGATGTAGTTCATGTGGTAAAATTTTCTTCACATATATTTATGGATTATGAATAGATTCATTAGGTAGTTTGATACACTGTACAATGTTTACATGTTGAGAATTTGCCATTTAAAATGACATATATGCATCATTTATTTAATTATTTAGTGTGTCAGGTAATTAACATAACGGATCATTACAAAAATTTCTTATTCATCTGGTTATAATTTATGTTTATCAAAGGGTAAGAAGCATAAGTAGCAGAAGGAGACATGAGCATAATGGCGTGCATTCAAGTAGCTAGCAGTCATGGTTACAGTTGTAGGCCATTATTTGTCATGAATTGTATGTATTGGCCATAAGATTTTTGGCTCTCTAGCTCTAGCATAACAATCCCTGCTCATGTCTCCAAAACAAAAGAATTATATGCACATTTTCTGAAGTAGATCTTCTTTACTCAATTTATATCCTCACGTACCAATTTGTACATTTTGGCTGTTAATCGGTTGCCAAAACTATATCAATTAAATCAAAATACATGTGAACGAATGGCTCAAAGTAGTAGGTAATAGGGTAATAGAATATTGGAGAGATGATTTACTTTGAGCATATTTTTTCTAAGGAGATTGTCTCGATACTTTTTCATTTGATATAGTAGGTACTTGATGAATATTTATTTGATAATATTACCATTTTAAACTCTAATAATATATACAGTCTCTCTAGAAGAGTGTATGCATGCTTGCGCCACCCCGGCGACGATATAAATGGAAACCAAGGTGGAGGTGAAGATGGAGGTGGAGGAGGATGTTGCTATGTGAATAGAGATGATGAGAACTAAAGTAAGGGTTATCTAAGGTGGAAATGGAAAAATTTGGGAAGAGTAAATTAAGAAAAAGGCGACCGATAAAAATTGAAGAGCGCGTATTTGTCAACTGAGTAAATATAACTATCTCAGCGTTTGCGATAAGAAAGTGAAAAGGAAAAAATATCAATGGCACATAAATAATAAATGCTGCACTATTTTGCTATTTATACGTAATTTTCTTGTAGTGAGTGCATTCATTTAATAGGCCTGTTGTGTACCTAACTATGCACTATTTCACCTATAGACCGCACACAAGCCTAATCTTTAGTTTAAAGACAATGATCTCCCACAGTACATCATATCATGCACCAACATATGATGTGCTCTACACCATTCATGGTTTATTTTAAGGAATTTTTTTCAAAAGAGACTGATTTTCAAAACTATTTGCATGAATGGGATGGTTTTAAAACTATTTGTAGATATAGGCTACTTTTGGCCAGCTCAAAGATGAGCTGGCTTTTTAAAAAAAAAATGTTACGGGGCGCATTTCAGAAATACGCCCCTACAAATTTGCACTGGCGCATCTGCGAAATGCGCCAGTGCAAATCTTTCTGTCCAAACCTGGACAGCAAACTAATATTAAGCAATTCAAATTCAAGTACACAAAATCCAAATCCAAATGCACAATCTTAAATGATAGCAAACGTTTATCAACATGAAAGCCAACAAATAAAACTACCATTTGCATAACATAATTAAAATTCGATTACATTCGAATTAAAGAAGAAATTATAGTTCAATTACAAAAGCAAACTAATAGTAAACTAAAAATAGGAGTACTCATGGTTGAGTTGGATCGTCTTGAGTAGGTGGGGGTTGAAAAGGTCCAGTAGGTTTCGATTGATGTATTTCCTTACTTTTTTAGTTTTTCGCTCTCTAGTCCGCATAGCTTGTTCGGAAGAGCTTGGCCGTGTTAATCGATTTCTAAAAAGGGGCGTGTCAATAAGTTTCTTCAAATCAAGACACCGTGATTGGACTTCTCGTTCGGGTACTCTACCATGTCCGATATCATCTAACCCTCCTCCTACCATCTCTAGTACATCGACCTACAAGTTGTAGTTATTTATTAAAAATTAGAAATATAATTCAAGTGAACAAACTAAAAATATCACGATAATGTGAAGATTTACCACATCTCGCTCAAGCGGTGCACGAGCGGTGTATGCTCGTTTGTGAGAAGTCCGATCTGCAACAATGAATCTTCGAGTAATCGACCAGTACCAAGTCATGTATCTCAAAATAGGAATCGAAGGAAACTGTTGGTGTACGATACAGTTATGTCTATCGTTCCACTGGACGATAGCAAACTCTAAATCCGGCTTTGGTTCGCATGGATCAGGTATGTGTTGCTGAAGACCAAACTGTCGCATCACTCGATTAGGATTATACATTTCTACATCTCACATGCATATGATATGTGTCTTACAAATCCAACTATGCATCCCACTTAGACATATCTACGGAAACTAGCACATCCTGTGTGTACGGATTACATATAACGGCTTCATTTGCTAACATGTCGAGCTGGTCGCGATAGTAAATGGCCACCTGCTTTAGAGACTAAACCCAACTCCTTGAACCAAACAACCTAAATAAATAGTCATACAATTAGAGTTTTATTAGTACGACAATACACACATGTAAGTGTAGTTAGAAATTCACTACCTTGCACTATAAGGCAATGTTCTGTCGATCTGCATGGATGAAGTCACATTTGGACGACTAATGGGAAGATGTGTCCATGCCCAAAGCTATAAAATAAATAAAAAATTTGAATACATTAGAATTAAATATTATATATGAGTTTATAGAAAATATATCAATGCATATTATACCTATAAAAGCGAGAGACATCCAGCTATCGATTTAGATTTCTTGAGTGCAACATTTGTTAACTCATTATATAATGTTGCCAATATATCACTGCCCCAAGAGTATCGTGCACACTCATCCAGATTTTGCAAAAACAATAACCAAAAAAGGTTTAGTCATCCTTTAGGATGATCGGGAAATGGACGACAAGATATCAAATGTAGAATAACAGCTCTCGCATGATATTCAATTTCCTCTTCTGAAGCATCCGGTGATGGCTCATTTGCAAGCATATCATGAAGCCATGTAAACTTAACTGTTGCACCTCTTATCTCACTCCAAGGTGGAACCACACTTAAACACCATTGACAAATACCTTCGTAATTACTTAGCTGTCTAATGGTAACAGGATTTCCTTCTACTGTAACACCTAGAAGACAACTATCATCTGCTAATGTGATGGTAATTTTACCAGAAGGAAAATGAAATGTTGAAGTCTCGGGTCTCCATCTATCTACCAAAGATGTAACTAGTGCATGATCTATTTTTGAAAAAGCCCAATCTAGATATTTCCCTGAATCCCGCTCTTTGTAATGTAAGTTGAACTCGTGGAGTATTAGACGCGATGAATTTTAATTTGCTTGAATGATCATGACACTCAAGTGGCTCATCACTCTACGCATTCATAAACGAACAAAAGGTAAAATAGTGGAAGTAGTAACCAAATCAAAACATTCTAATGTAACCAAATAATACCCGCATCAATTTTGTATTATTGCTTCGATGTTCATTCTGAAGATACAAAACACTTGCATTCACGTGTCTGGGTACCAACTCTTTAAGGAAAAAATGTTCAAGTGTGAATAACATGTAAGTGAATGAAAATTTGAACAAATGACTTTGATGTAATTGAATGTAATTGCTTCGATTTCATTTTGAATGTAATTGCTTTGAAGTAAATGAATGTAAGTGCTTAGATATACATTTTTAAGATACAAAACTAAATTGATAAACAAATCCCAAATTGATAAACAAGGGTGTATACTTCTAATTTGAGGATTATACCTTTAACTTGAGAAAATGATGACGATCCTTCCATTTTTTAGCAGATTTGATGAAGAAATAATTGCAATTCATGTTGGGGTTGAGAATTTATAAAATTTGGGGTTTTAGGGATTTTGAGTGGAAGGGTAGAATATGGTAAAGTTAGGAAGAAAGGCTGGCTGCCTTGGTACACAGACAGCATGGGGCGCATTTCGTAAGTGCGCCTTTGCAAAATTACAAGGGCGCACTTGCGAAATGCGCCTAGGCAATTTCGGATATGGGTGCATTTCGTAAGTGCGCCTCTGTCAATTTGCAATGAAGCAATTTGCATACTATCTATATGCGGTGAACTACGACCTCCATCATCATTATTAACCCCTCTAGCATTTGAAGGAACTGAGTGTAAAAATTGATCATTTGCCAATCTAGAGCTTGAACCACCCGGATGCACCATAGAACTGTGAAAAAAAGAGTATGAGATCAAAGCGCTATAAATTTCAACTACTCGAATGTAAACACTTTAACAAATTACTTACTTTGTATTCACACAAATGGGAAATACTGGACTTGGATTGCTCTGATAAGGATAACTCGGAATAGTACCAAGAATTTGAGTAGAATGTTGGTTCAAATTAGTGGTAATTGCATCTTCAAGATGTCTCAACTCCTCTTTTATTATAAATAATTCGATCACTTTCATAGTAACGGAAAACAAAGCGTCGACATCTTCATCATCATTTACGTCGATAGCAGAAGATCCAGAATCAGTAACCCACTTGCTTACTAGTTTTACATCATATTCTTGTGAATTAATTTTTGTCACCCTATACACCGTTTCTTTTAGTTCATGATAGGAGAAATATTTTTTTAACCTTTGAACCTTTTTGTTTACCACCAACATATACCGGTGTATTGTTTTCTTTTATAGCCAATTTCCATCAAAGTAGCAAATAATTGGGATGAAATCCGACATACTTCTAAAAAAGAAAACATTATTAATTTTAGAACAATCAATTACTACACAACTACTAATTACATAATAAAGCATAAAAATGAAGGGATGGACATGTGAAAAGTAGAATACGAAAATACCCAAAAATTGAGCTAGGGTTTGAGTTTAAACTAGAATTTTACCTTCAACTTGATCCGAAATAGCTGATAGAAGTAATCCGACTAGTAATCCTTGTATATTTTGAGATTTTAAGTAGATATTGATCAATTTTTGAGCTGAATGGAAGAAAGGTTTGGAATTGGATTTTGGACTAGTATGTTTTGTTTTGAGTGAAAATAGTAAGTTGGGTATTGCCTTCTGCTTTCTGTTTTGTGCAGAAAAACTTATACTGGCGCATTTGGCAGTTGCTTTAGTGTAAATTAACAGGGGAGCATTTTAGAAATGCGCCCCGTATTATTTTGAAAAACAATTTCCAGCTCATCGCTGAGGTGGCAAAAATTAGCCTATAAGCGCAAATAGTTTTCAAACCGGCCTATTCATGCAAATAGTTTTGAAAATCAGTCTGTTTTGAAATTTTGTCCTTATTTTAATGATAAAGAGATACAAAAAGAGATATCTGATAATATAAATAAGAACATCTTCATAATGAAAAGGAAAAGTTGCTCAAACATAGTAGCTACATGTATTTATTAGAAAAGGCAGAGGAAGAAACATAATGACCTGACTTAATGCTCAAATTCATTGTGATTTTAAGAAGTACATATAAAACTATGCCTCATTGTATTTTTAAGTGGTTAGTAAGAAAATATACCGATCATCATTGGATCCTTCTGGAGTAGTGAACACTCCTTTAGCTTTCCAAGTTTCAAGCAGTTGCCTATTAGAAGGGTCTTCCATGAGCATCCTTTATTGCATATTATAAAGTATAAAAAGTGGCCATTTACCTCAGATTGTATTGAGTTCCCTTACAGCAGTATCTGGTTGCTCTATTTAATAAACAATAGAAATAACTGTTGCAAATTTTACAAAACACAGACAAATGCAGTATAAATTAATAATTAATAGTTACTCGGTTTTTACGTAGTATAACTTGAGATAAATGAATCCACCTGCTGCCAAATTTTGTCGACATAATGCAACATTTGCCCCATCTACTATTGCTTTATAATCAGCATGGTTATTCAACCATTCCAAGGTTTCCAAAAATAAGATGTAGCATCATACATACCATTACTAAAAGAAAATACTTAAATTTGTTGTAGCATTGGTTAGGTTAATAGTTCAATACCTATGTACATAAATGTAAAACTGGTTATTTAATTACTCATATGCATAACAACATCCATTTACGTATACATATAACATCTATATCTACACATACAAGCAGATGAATACAAAATGATAAAACTTAGTAATAATAAGAAGCACTGAAATAGCATCAACCAATATTAGAAAGCTCCGAGTGGTAATCCCATGCGATATCTGAATTTTATAAACACAAAAATATGCTGAGAAAAATTAAGTCCTTGGAAAAACCAAGGAAAAGACAATTCAGATTAAAGGCATTAACTAATAGTTACTCACTATAATTAATTTATTACATACAAACATTTCATTTCAAATTTTTGGCACAAATTATTGTTGTTTCAAAACCATGATGTAAAATAATAATCAACCTACTACAATACATAAAACATAAACAAATCGACACAACAACAAAAAGATTATGATATGGTCAAAACGATTTTCTCAAAAATATGTAAAAGATTGGATGATATCACTCCATGGGAAAAGTTAAATCTAATATTTAAAAAGTTGATTTACAATTCCTATTTCATGAACCAAGTGCATCTAGAAATTGAACAACAAAAAATGTTATAGCTAATCGCACTGAATGTCAAATAGAACAAGAACATTTTATAGGTGATTAATACAGAGAATGAACAAAATCTAAGTCTCAACTTTGTAAGCAATCGAATGGAAATAGGGTTAGAGAAAAACTCATCGGGTTTCTGTTGAGTTTTCGAATTCTGGCGAAATGAGCGGACAAAGTTCTATTTCAGGCGAAGTGCCTAAAGTAAGATAAATGTTGAGATCAATGAATCAATAAACCAAATTGAATGAATCTAATAAACATAGTATAAATTAGTAATCGGCGACTATCAAAACCAGAGTACATGTGTATGATAAAGCAATAGTGAAGCTCAACTCCATTGGAAAAAAAATCGAAGTTCGAAGAAGATAGAAGTTTTGGTTTGGGCGAAGAAGGGATAGAATGGAATTTTTAGGAGTAGAGTGAGACAAAACTAAAGGAGAGAAAATGAATTTTAATTGTTAAAATATAAAGAGACGAGGCGGCAACCAAAACCTATCTCAGCATATAAAATTTCCTTTCGAAGCAGCATTCGTAGCATTTAACGTTAAAATGCTGATAATGTTTGCCGTAAAAGCTAAGTTTTGTTGTAATGTCACTAACAACCAAACACACCATATAGAACTATAATAGTTCTTGAAAATTTATTCCTTTTCGAATAATATTGGAGCAATATATAATATGATACCATCTGTATCAACCCTGTTTTCGAAGCCGTAATATTCTACAAATTCAATTAAAATTATAGTATTCGAATTTTATTTGGAGAATTATTATTTGGAATCAAATTATTAATACAATTAAAGTTTATTTAATAAAAGATGCTATAATACTAAAATTTAAATAGTTACTGAATTCATCTTTAGACAATATATTAAAATTTTAAATGAAAGATTTAATAAATATCATTGAACTTTACAAAAAGGAAACTATAATATAATTTACATACATCCATCAAAGTACAACAATCAAATCACAATCATCAGTCTGGATAATTATATCAGTCTGTCTCACAAATACGGATAATTTAGAACAATAGTACAATGGAAAATAAACATATATGTGAATACGACTTGAAGAGCTCCAACTCATCTGCTGAAGCTCTAAGCACCCCTATGCAGTTAATGCCCTACGATTACCCCGCTATAACCTTGCAATATCTCATAGCAGATTTCTACCGCTATGATTTTTCCATATAGCCCCAAATATAATCTTTCCGCTTTAGGCCCTGCTATTTCTGCTATATCTCGTTATTCCCGCTATTTTTGCCATATCTTCTTTAAAAGAAATGAATTGAAAAATGATAATATACATTATAAAAGATATGAAATTAATTAAATTAATTGGATTTTTAATATATTTTCAAAAATGAAAATACTCTAATATTATACAAAATTTAATTATGTTATATAACAGTTTTACGTTTATTTAGAGTATACTCACACATGTTTTTATTAAAAATTATTGATGTATTAATTATAATTCAATTGAACGCTAAATTTTCATTAATTACCATTTATATATTTGTAAAAAAAATTAAGTACAAGTTTTATATGCTATTATAGAGTCATCCACTATATCCCACTATATCCTCGTTGTATCTCCAATATGACCTTTTGCACCTCCACCGCATTAAATCTCCAGAGCACTTTAACCGCACAGAAGCCCCGAAATCTAAATCTTTAATTATGCTCGGTCTAACTCGAGCATTTAAAGGGAAGAACACCCAGATCGGTCTGGTAAACTAGCATGAGGAAAACGTTTCTAATTTATTTTAAAGTTATCAAAACTTTTCTTTTTCAAAACAAAATATCTTGTAAGACCACGCTGCACATAAACAAGGATGAGATTTTACCGTACGATAACCAAAACATTTCATATCAAATCATCTTATATTATACTAGTGTCTAGTATACAAATAATACTAATCATAGCCGAAATTATTACAATAATAAATTCTAGCATACTTGCTACAGAGTAGGTTATGCCAACAAAATGGCAGGCATGTATTGAAGAATGTATTCCATACAAATGACAAGGTAATTGACAACCTTCCGACAGTACACCTCTAGAAAAACGTACCTAGAGTCCAGATACAAAACGCCAAAACCAGCACAAAACTGACCTACCCCTTCGCTGGATAGTACCGAATATGATATCACCCCAGTCGTTCCTGACGTATCCGTGGCCACAGCATTTACAGTGTACTCGACAGAAAGATATGGTCATATCCTCATGGAAGCGACCTACATAGCCCTGCCGCTTCTACCCTGTTGTTGTCATTTTTGGGTGATGAGGCTCGATTTAACAATTACCTTTCACATAGCACATTATACTTTGAATGCCACAATGTCATCCCCACAACCACGTAACTGATTTCTAGAAACATATAACTCATGAGCTCGTACGTCTCAGGAATGGGTGTTGAACTAAGAGAAGTTTCCTTCTCCACCACCAGACAGATGATGTGTTTCATAACAAAGCACTACTGCCACTGGATATATCATATGCATCGTGGGTCTAGAGGCAAGTAGCCCAGCATCATGAAGATCTTGGTCTTTAAAATCATTATCATAAACCTGCACTTTCAAACATATATATTGGTCCGAAGTGGTTCTCGGATAAATCCAACCCTGGTCCCTCTGGACCAACAACGATAAAGAGGCCCTCAACCTCATATGGAAACCAAGTCTTGTAGACTTATCATGTTTCCAACTCTCAACTTGCTATCCTTTACCCAAGAAGAAAGCCCGGTAGATTTGAGTATCATACACACTCCATACTACTTGAATCAACATTCTTAATCCAAACGATAATCAAGCCTACTCAGTCGGTTTCGTTGCTAAGTGCACGACTAATCAGTTCCCATGTCAAGTCAAGGAAACCATAAATGACCAAATTTGATGGTTGATTATTTAACTATCAAAGCAATAAACAATATCTAGCAATAAGCAGTCCCTAGGCTCATTTAATTAATCCTTTATTAATTAAATCAATTTCCAAATATTTACTTCAAATTATCTTTAGAAAGATATATCCTTAGAACTATTTTAATCCTTCGATATTGAAAACATTTCCATATACTTATATCAATAGTATAAGCATATTAAATAAAACCACCATTTTGGAGACATGCCAAATAGATTTCTATAACCGTATAATTTTCGAGTTCATACATCTCAGCATGGGTGTTAAGTATAAGAAGCAATGCTTCTTATACCACCAAGCCTTTATTACGATCATAAGAACTAATTCGTGTATTTCACAATGGAAGGTCAAAAGACAATTTATTGGTTCAAAGCGAATGTTGCATAAATTATCGTTACGACAACCCAAAAACAATAGATATGAATTCGATTATATATATATCCCGTATACTATATAAAACATTTCCTTTCGGAAATCATTTACTATAACTATAGTTTTATAGTCCATGCCTTCCATACTTCCTCGAAACCGTCTATTACAGCAATAAATGTTGAAATCCATGTTTTCGTTGCATGCCACATTTTAAATCATTTTCCAAAACCATTTAAATTCCATTTGGAATTATTACTTTCAAAATTTTACTTTAAAAAGGTAAATTACTTTTTTTAAAACCATTAACTCCGTCAAAATATTATTTTCAAACACTCGTTTCAAAGATTATTTAACTTTTAAAAACTTGAATGTATTTCCTTTATATAAAAATCAAGAATTAAATCTCAACAGAAATCATTTCCATATTTATAAAACTATGTTTATAAGTCTCCTTTCTATTTTATTAAACTTCTATTTTATAAATTCTCTTTATGTATAAAATTTTATCTATAAATAATTCTTTTATAAAAACTCATTTTACTATCAAAATCTACTTTTAAATCCATTTCTTTATAGATATAATTTATTTATAAAATCCATTTATAAACCCAATTACCAAATAAATTTCAAATCCATTCACATAATATTTATAAATTCTGATTATAAATCTATTTCATTATTTATAAAAAAATACTCTTATAAATCCTTTTTATAAACCATTCAAAAATTTCTATTTAAAAATATTTTAGACAAAATCAAAGTTTTATAATATCAAAAATCATACTTTTTACTTATTTAAAAATAAATTCATTCCTTTTAATAATTTAAAAATTATTAAAACATGTGTACTTCAAATATCACTTTGAAAATTATTCAATTCAAAATCACTATTTTATAGTATTTTAAAATGCTAAAAATACGGCCCAGTGCAACTATAATACTAAATAAGCAAAACAATCTATGTTGTCAAATATGGTATCCAACAAATCATCTATCAAAATATACGAAAAGTAAAATCAACAGTGTGAGGTATCCTATTGGATCCCTCCAGCATGTCCCCCTGCATCACATATAGTATATAAGCATAAAATATAAATCTACCGCTTCCAGGTAGGATCATTCACAAACGACCATCCGCTCATGCACAGGAACGTATTAGGGTCTTATCTGCTCCAATAGGCGGGAAAATATCCAAACTAACCAATAAAATAGTAAATCATCCAAATAAGCAACAAATAACATAAATTAAATTATCCACACTTACATAAAAATAAAAGTTGGTCATAGAGGTGAGTTAACTCATAGAAATTCCATAAATCGCCAAAGAGTTCTGGTTTGAATTAAAGATTAATTATCCACTTAAATTGGGTTTAATTCTAATGAATGTTATTTAATTAAATTGTAATTATAAATAATTTTATATTAATTCAGAGTATGATTTTTGATTTAATTTATGGTTAACTAAAGTTTAATTAAGTTTTAAATTTGTGATTCAGTTAAAGTTTATTTATTTTAATGTTTCTTTCGAAACTTTATCGGTTACTTATTTCTAACCAGTTTTCTTGTTTAAATAAATTGTTTTAAAACCAAGGATCTTGATGCAGCGCATAACAGTTAAGTCGCCCCAATTTCTTAAGTCGCTCGCTCGGTCTTAAGTCGCCCGCGACCTAACGAGTTATGCGAACCATCTTATGCCGCTTCGCTTAAGTCGCTGAAGCTGCTCAAGAAATTAAGCCGTATCTCTTAAGTCGCTGAAGCTGCTCAAGAAATTAAGCCATATCTCTTAAGTCGCTGAAGCTTATGCCGCATTCTTCTTAAGTCTTAAGTCGCTTATCTATTGTCGCATTGCCTTAAGTCGCTCATTGATTTAAGTCGCTCACCTTAGGCCACTGTTCTTAAGTCGCCTGTTTCTTTAGGTCGCTGATTCCTTATGTCGCATGAAGCTGTGATATCTTCTTGGGTCGTTGCTTCCTTATGTCGCTTAAGTCGTTAAGCCATGCCTGAAGCTGAAGCTTATGTTGTTAAGTCGTTGGTGTTATGTCGAATGTATTGTTACGTCGTGTGTCATGTTGTATTGTAGTTAGGTCGTATGTATGTTGTGTTGTTAAGTCGTTGTAACTCGTGTTATTGTTAAGTGGTATGTCGTATGTTGTTCTATTGTGATGTTAGGTCGTGAGTCGACTGGTGTTAAGTCGCATACCTGTGTTGTAATTCTCCATAAATAGGGGTGTGTGTCATTGTAAAAAAGGGGAGTTGATTTCGAATAAAATTGTTTGTGTGCTTTTTCCACTTTTGTTGAAGTTGAGTGTGATCTCCTTCTTCTTCCATAGTCCGATATTCGAGTGCGCTCGAATCAACGAATTTGAGGCCGGTTCATGGATTCTCGTGTGCAAGATCAACGTCGAAGAATCGTAGATCTTCTAACACGGAATCGTGTGCAATCAACGTTTTGAAGATAGCTATAATCGGTCTCTCGAGAGATCAATGGATTTGGGCATTTATCTTGGTATCGTTTTGTCGTTTTGCTTCATTTTTTATTTCCGCTGCGTCTGTTTGGTATCAGAGATAGAAAAGCTTGATCAGCCACGTTAATTGCCGTATCCGAGCTAAGTATCCTGCGTTAGAGCCAACCTAGCTAAGTCAGAGCTAATCCGAGCCTGTTTGGAGCCAAGAGGAGGTGTTAGAGCCGAATCAAGTTGAGTTTGATTGGAGCCACCATTGTTCAGATTCGAGCTATAGATTAGAGACAGATCCAAGTTTGTTTGATGAACATGCCTCCGAGACGTGCTAATCGATTTCAAAATGTTGAAGATTTTTATAGAAGAGAAGAAGCTGAGCAAATGGAACAACGTATCAGTGAGAAACTTAATGAGGGTATTGAAAAGTTAGAGAAATTGATGAAAGACATGAGTCAAAGTCAAAGGAGAAGTTCACCAGTTTCGAGCCAGGGTATAAACAGGGTTTAACCATCGGTTTCGAAAGAAAGGAGGATTTCACCATAGTCTTATCGAGATAGGAGAGAATCATCAGTTTCAATGATGCGAGACCTCCATGGGTACCCAAATGAAGAGAGAAGAACTCAACATGGGTTTGAAAAGGAACCATATCGTGATGCTGAAAGACAGGGTAGAAGGACCATGCATGATCATAGGGATGTAGATGATCAGGATCGATATCAAAATACATCTGATTTTGAGGAAGATGGTGATAGAGGTAGTATTCATTATCGAAATCGAGGCCAAGTGCGAAATCAATATCTGGATTTAGAAAATGATTTTAAATGGGAGTCAGGTATGAGGATGGAAATTCCAGAATTCAAGGGTGGTATGCAAGCTGAGGAATTCCTTGATTGGTTGTCAACTGTTGAAGAAATTTTGGAATTCAAGGATGTGCCGGAGAATCGCCGAGTCCAATTAGTTGCTACAAAACTAAGAGGAAGAGCTATGGCTTGGTGGCAGCAAACTAAACTAACTCGGGAGAGAATGGGAAAATCGAAAGTTGTTACTTGGGAGAAGATGAGAAAGATGATGAAAGCAACTTTCTTGTCGTACAATTATCAATCTCTTATGTATCAACGTTTGCAGAATTTGAGACAGGGAACAAAGTCAGTAAATGATTATGTAGATGAATTTTATCAATTGATTGCGAGGAATGATATTATGGAAACTGAGGAGCAGCTAACAGCTAGATATATTGGAGGGTTACGGATGCAAATTCAATACATGGTTAATATGTTCGATCCAATGTTTGTCGCTAAAGCACATCAGAATGCTCTAGCTTGGGAGAAACAAGGGAGACGAGGAGGTGGTGTGTTTACAAATTCCAACAATCAAAACAAAGGTGCTAGTAGCAGTGCTAATGTTTCCAAGGCAGTCAGTAAACCTATTGTCAATGAAGCCACTAAAGAAAAGGTCAATAACAATATTAAGTGCTATAATTGTCAGGAATTTGGCCATAAAAGTAATGAATGTACAAAGCCGAAGAAGAGAACATTAGTTGTAGAGGAATGTGAGTATGAGGATGTGGAAAATGACATTGACTATTCTCAACCAGCGAAGTTTGATGAAGATGAAGAAGTTGTGTCAGGAGATGAATTGTGTAGTTTAATGATGAGGAGGTCTTGTTTAGTGCCAAAGCATGAGAATGGTTCTAGTTGGCTGAGAAGCAATATCTTTCAGTCTACATGTACTATCTTGGGAAAGGTTTGTCGATTTGTTATTGATGCGGAAAGCTGTGATAACATTATTTCTGAAGAAGCCATCACGAAGTTAAGGTTGAAGACTGAAAAACACACTAGACCTTATAAATTGGCGTGGCTGAAGAAAGGTGGAGAAGTGACAATGGGAAGACGAGCATTTGTTACATTTTCTATTGGGAAGAAGTATAAAGATGATATATGGTGTGATGTTGTTGGTATGGATGTGTCTCATTTATCATTGGGAAGACCATGGCAATATGATAGAGCTATACAACATAATGGTCGTACCAACAACTACAGTTTCATGTTCGAAGGGACCCAAGTTACCTTAGTTCCTAAGAAGCATGAACAAAGTGAAAGCAAGTCAGATAAGAAAGTGGAATCAACTAGTCTATTATCTACGAGAGAATTTGTAACAACCCGCATATTTATCGATTTTATATTTAAATATTTTATCAATACTCGGAATTTAGTCCGAAAAGCTAAATTTTGCATACGGTCGAATTAGGACTCGGGACCACTTCCATTAAGTTCAAAATGACGTTTGCGATCTTTTTAAGTGCAAACTTTGATATGTTTGGTGATAGTAGAATTTTGCTATTTTTTTCACTTAGGGCTTTGGTTTGGGCTAAGCCCATTAACCCCACTTAACTCAGTTCCAACCCTCTCCTCTTCATTTACTTCATTTCTAATTCCTAATACTCAAGCTTTAGCAAAAATGGTGAGTGGAATGGGAAATTAAAACTCCAAACCCTAGTTTTCTTTTGCAAATCAAACCATAGCTCCAAACTAATAGAAGAACCCATTGGTAAGCTTTTTCTTCTTCTTCTCCAACTCATTCTCTTATCAATTTCAGTAATTCCTAAACCTAACTTTGGGAATGTTCTTCTTTTAAAGCTAGAATCAAGCTTCTTGAGTCGGATTTGAAGAGTGGTTGATTCTCCTTTGCTTTCAAGCTTCTTCTTCATTTGTTTGGGTTCAAAGGTGAGATTTTTATCTCACATCTATGTCTATGATTATCTTCGATTGTTAGGTATGAATTCCTAACACATATTCATGTGCATTTGATTTTGGTTTGAATTGATTTGGTGTATATTCCAATTTTTGGTGTTTTGAAACCAAAATCTACGAAAATCATAGTTTTATTGTTTGAACATGTTTTCGGTGATGCATCGTGAAGCTTATAGGGTCGGGTAGTCGATTGACATAAATCCCTAGTGTCCGTTGCTTGCCCGGTTGCATTTTGGAGAAGATTGCATCTTCATTTCATAGGCTAAGAAAACAGCCTTGGTGCCAGTCAGTCGACTGGTTTTGAAATTCAGTCGACTGGCTGTAGGACATAGGCATTCCGAAGGCAAATTCCAGAGGCTCGGGTCCTCTGTTTCCCTGCAATCAGTCGACTGGATATTTAGGTCAGTCAACTGACTGCAGGAAATGAAATTTTCATGTTTCTGCTTCACTCGACTGACTGCGGAGGGCCAGTCGACTGATTTGCTCCTATTTTCCCATTGTGGCTATTTGTGCATATTTTTGCTCGGTTTCGAAATTTAATCGATTCGTGATTATCCGATTTGTTGATTTTTATTTATTATCAACTTTGATGTCTTTTATATTGGGATTTTTGGGAATATACATTTTGATGGATTTGATATCGATTTATTGGAATTAATTCACGTCTTCGTATGTGAATTTTTATGATTTGATTGTTCTACAATCATTTTGTGATTTGTCACTTTAAAAATATAAAGGTTTCAATACTAGCAGTAAATATCAAAACTCTTTCCTCAAAACGATTTAAACTCTATTTTCAATACCAAACTCGTTTATAACACCGTTTTCCAATCTATTAGTATATACAAACCTTTGCCTCACTCATATGAGAAATCTAATTAAACGACTTAGTAAAACAAGTGGTATGAAACGCTTGCGTTTACTTCATCGGTTAATTCTTGGACTTGTTCGATTGAATCTCTCGTGACAATTTCCTAGTGGAGATCTACAATTTGTTCGTAAATATTTAAGTTAAGCTAGTGGTTATGGGACATGAAGCTAAATTTATATATTTACTAGCTCAGTGCAATTGACACTTTCTTGATGATCATGACGATCATTTTTGTGATTTAGACTAGCAATCTTTGTCTGCGAGGGAGACTAAACCCCGTTTTGTGGAGTTTCGACTCAAATTGGTGGGGTAGCAACCCATGGTCTTCGGGCCGTTTGTGGAGCTTCGGCTCAATTTGTGATGGTTAGCAACCATGGAACTAGCGTTCCGTTTGTGATACACGTGTTGGTGAGCTTTATGCTCCCGTTTGTGATAGGCCTTCCCCCTTTTAGTGATTTCTGGATTTCTATTGATGATTTCTGGGATTTGTGCTTCACCAATTTTCGTGATTTTCATTGATAAGTTTTATCAATATTTGTGCATTGGTGAATTTGTGTGTCATTGACTTTTTGTGATTGACATTGATATAATTGTCAATATTTATGGTTTGGTGAATGAAATAAGGAGTATGACATTCTTTTTGATCTTTGAGAAGATTTTTGTGATATTGATTAATCTCTTGTTGATTTTCAATTACTTATTTATCACAGCTTGGCATTGTGATTATTATACGTTTAGTCATATCTCTTATTCTATATCATTTCATCTGATATTTATAGCTAGACTGATCCGTTTATTATTTTCTTATTAAATAATACTCGGGTCATACCGAGATGTTACAGGTGCTTCTGCTTGACTTCTCATCCAGGATCATTACCTTGACTTTTGGATAACTACTTAGATTAGTGGTTTTTTGTTGTATACACTTGAGATATAGACTCATGGTTGTACCCATATTCTTTTGTATAGCACTGATAGCTATTTCTTTTGTGATATTGTGGATCTTGTTGACCACTACTCTGATGAACACTTTTATGTGTTATATATATTCATATGTATTTCCGCCTTTGTGATATGAATTATCTGTGACTGATTTGTGTTATGTTTACTTCTATATTTGTTTCCGAAGATTACATATAGCCACTGTGTAGTAGTTTTGAGTTTGTGTCGGTATGTCGGATTTCCTCTTTATAATTTTATTTGGCATATCGGTGCTCGCACAAAGAAATTACACGGATGGTCGCTCCTCAACAGCCTTATTCTCCGTGCCATTTGACAACATTACTCGGTAGTGTTCTCGGCTAGCGTGGGTATAGAGGTGGGGCGTCACAGCTTGGTATCAGAGCCAAACTTCGGAACAATGTAGAATAATTTAACAAGGATCATCGTCCTAAGTCCTTCTTAGGAGTCGTGCCTTTGGATTTAATTCGAGTCTTCGTACCGATTCATCCTATTTTCCTTATGATTCCTTGCTTTATCTATCAAAATTATTTGATATTCATTTGGTGAATAACCTTTTTCTTTTTCTTTATTTCTTTCTAAAGGAAGAGAAATGGTTAGACCTAGCCGTCCCAGCGCCGGTCAATCTAGTGCTACTCTCGAAGGTGGAGTTTTTATGTCTGCCCAGCAGCTTCTTGATTTAGTTAAGAATGCTCAAGCAGCTGGAGCTAATCCGGAACCTACTCACCCAAAGTCGGGATTTGCACGTTTGTGCAGCGACTATACCAATTTGGGTGGGAAGCCATTTAAAGGTTCTGAAACTGTCATCGAGGTCCAGGCTTGGTTAAGGACATGCGGTCGAATCTTTTCTCGCATGAACCTCGTTGATCTTCACCGAGTTCAGGTGGCTTCCAGTATGCTCCAAGAGAGAGCATTAGACTGGTACGAGCTTTTGATTTCTGAAATAAATGAAGCGGATCTCACTTGAGAGAAATTCAGAGAGCGCTTCGAGTTAAAATTCATACCAGAAGCTGAGAAGGTGACTTTGGCTCGCCGTTTATTGACCTTGTTCAAGGTGAATCTTCCGTGGCAAATTATGTCGCGTCTTTTGAATCTCTCTCTAAATATAGGGTTGAATTTATTAATACCATTGAAGAAAAATCAGTGATTTGTCTATGGCTTGAACAAGAGTCTTAAGAAGCCATTACTTCTAAAATTAGAAGTTTCTTTCGACCAACTCGTTGGTATCGCTCTTCGTCTTGAAGAGGCGGATAGGGAAAATGATGTTAAAGTGGTAGGTTCCAAACCAAACTTCAACAACAACAAGAAAAGGCCTAGAAAATTCAAAGGTCCTTATCCCAACAAAAGGGGAAGCAAGCAACCCCTGTGGCAAAGACTTCTTCCTTTGGTCGTGGAGAATGCTATAATTGTGGTTCAAAGGACCATTATTCAAATAAGTGTTCGAAGCCCCTCTCTTGTCGCTACTGCAAAAGTCCCGGCCACGTTATATCTTTATGCCCCAAGCTTGAGGGTAAGAAGGAGGGAAAGCTTAATGTGGCTCAAGCCCTTGGCAACACGTCTCGTGGTCAAGGTATTTCTCATTCTATCCTTGATGGTATTATTATATTTCGTGATCAACCTATTCGACTTCTTTTTGATACGGGTGCATCCCATTCTTTTATATCGAAAGAACTTGTTGATACTTTTTCTTTAAGTGTTGTTGCTTTAATGACTTCATTGATAATTTCGAATCCAGTTGGTGGATCTGCAACTCTTAGTTTTCTTTGTAAAGATGTCGAGATTATTTTGTGTGATTTTCCCTTCCTAGCCGATTTGCGTGTCATGCGTTATTTAGGCTTTGGAATGATTTTGGGAATGGATTGGCTTAGCCGTTATGAAGCCCAAATCCTATGTCCTGAACGGACAATTTATCTTCGACACCCTCAATCTGTTAAGCAGATTTCTATTGTTCTTAAAGATTCGGATTCCTCTTTGATTGCATTTTCATATTCTCTAAATCCTCGTGATGACGATACTGATGATGAGGAAGATGTCATTGCTCTTATTTACGTTGTTCATGAATTTTCCGACATACTTGAGCCCGTTTTAGGATTGCCACCTAAGCGAGCAATTGAGTTCAAAATTAATCTTATCCCTGGAGCTCAACCTATTACTCGTCCTCCTTATCGTTTATCCAATAAAGAAAATTAGGAGATGCGCAAACAATTATCCGATTTGGAAACGAAGCAATTTATTCGCTCTAGTTCCTCGCCTTGGGGAGCTTCAGCTATTTTGGTGAAGAAATCCGATGGTACACTTAGGCTTTGCGTTGACTACCGCAAGCTTAACGATCTTACTATCAAGAATAAATATCCTTTACCTCGGATTGATGATCTATTCGATCAACTTTGTGGTGCTAAAGTCTTTTCACAATTAGACTTAGCTATTGGTTTTCATCAGCTTCGTATTGCAGTGGATAGCATTCCTTTGACATCGTTCCGTACTCGGTATGGATCTTATGAATGGCTTGTTATGCCATTTGGGTTAACGAATGCCCCGGCTTATTTCATTGACTTAATGAATCGAGTTTTCAAAGACTTCCTCAATCGATTTGTTCTCATCTTTATTGATGATATTCTTTTGTATTCTAAAACCGAGGAGGAGCATGAAAAGCATCTTCGGATTGTGTTGGAAACTCTTAGGAGTAATCAATTGAAAGCAAAATTTTCTAAATGCCACTTTTGGCAATCTCGTGTGAAGTTTCTCGGTCATATTGTTTCCGAATCCGGAATTTCCATGGATCCTTCGAAGATTGAAGCGATTCAAGATTGGAAGAGACCGGAGAGTGTGACAGAGATTCGTAGTTTTCTCGGATTGGCGGGCTATTACCGTCGTTTAATTAAAGAATTTTCTAAGATTGTCGTGCCTCTTACTGGCTTGACTAAGAAAGGTGTTAAATACATTTGGTCAGACAAATGTGAAGCCTCTTTTCAGAAATTGAAAGAACTCCTTTCTGATGCTCCTATCCTTGTTATTCCCGAGGGGAACCAAGATTTCGTTGTTTATACCGATGCTAGTCGCGCTGGTTTGGGTGTCGTTCTTATGCAAAGAGAACGTGTTATTGCTTATGCTTCTAGGCAATTGAAGCCTGCTGAGACTAGATATGCCACTCATGATTTAGAGCTCGCGGCTATTGTTTTCGCCCTTCGAAATTGGCGTCATTATCTTTTGGGAGAAGAGTTTATTCTTTATACCGATCATAAATCTTTGAAATATCTATTTTCTCAAAAAGAACTTAATTTGCGTCAACAGCGTTGGCTCGAATTTCTTGCACCATATGATCTTGATATCCTTTAAACTCCCGGAAAGGGAAATCGCGTTGCGGATGCACTTATTCGCAAGCAACAAGCGGTTGTTTCCATGATGATATCCGAATGGAATGATCTCGAGGTTTTGTCCACTTGTGAAATTCGAGGTCGTGTTTCCGACTTGTGTTCATCTCTTGTTTTGTGTAGCCTTGAGGCTCATCCTTCTCTTTTAGACCGCATTCTTGAAGCTCAAGGGCTAGATCCTGAATTGGCTCTTCTTGGCCAAAATATTAAGGATAAAATTGATATTGAAGGTTTGAAAGACTTTGATATCGATTCTCGTGGCGGCATTCGGAAATTTGGTAGACTTATCATGCCAAATATTAGTGATCTTCGTAAAGATATTTTAAAAGATTCCCATCGTTCTAAATTTACCATTAATCCCGGAAGTAGTAAAATGTACGCGGATATGAAGCGACTTTATTATTGGGAGGGAATGAAACTTGACATCGCTAACTTCGTTAAGTGTTGCATGACTTGCCAACTCGTTAAGGTCGTACATCAAAGGCCCGGTGGGTTATTGCAACCTTTATAAATTCCAATTTGGAAGTAGGACCAAATTTCCATGGATTTTATTGACGGCTTCCCTGTTCTCGTTCGGGTCATGATAGCTTATGGGTGATCATTGATAGACTTACTAAATCCGCCCATTTTATTCCCGTTCGTTCTAACCGAACCGTTCCTCTTTTGGCCAAGCTCTTTGTTAAAGAGATTGTTAAATTACATGGAGTTCCTACTTCTATTGTTAGTGATCGTGATCCATTGTTTACTAGTGGATTTTTGAAGAGTCTTCAAAAGCTTTAGGAACGAAGCTTAATTTTAGCACCGCTTATCATCCTCAGTCCGATGCACAAACGGAGCGTGTGAATCAAACTCTTGAAGATCTTCTTCGTGCTTATGTGCTTGATTTCGATGGAAGTTGGGAAGATCATATTCCTCTTGTTGAATTTTCCTATAATAATAGCTTCCAATCTAGTATTGGTATGACACCTTTCGAGGCACTCTATGGAAGGCCATGCCGATCTCCTTCTTGTTGGCTTGAGGTCGGTGAGAAGCTGGTTTTAGGTCCAGACTTTATTCGTGATTCCACATAAAAGATTGAACTTATTCGACATAGGATGAAAGAAGCCCAGAGTAGACAAAAATCCTATGCCGATAATCGAAGAAGGAAATTAGAATTTTCTGTTGGAGATCTTATTTTTATTCGTGTGTCACCTATGAAAGGTGTTGTACGTTTCAGTCGATCGGGAAAATTAGCACCTCGATATATTGGGCCATTTCCTATCACCGAACGTATTGGTTCCGTGGCTTATCGCCTCTTATTACCGGCTCAATTTTCTGCTATTCATGACGTGTTTCACGTTTCTCAATTATGGAAATGCCTCCGAGATTCCGATTCAATTCTTGTGCCCGGTGTTGTGGAAGAGATTGAAGTTTCGCCTAATCTAACTTATGAGCAACATCTTATTCGTATTATTGCTTCGGAGGTTAAGCGCCTTCGAAATAAAGATGTTCCGCTTGTGAAAGTTCAATGGTCCTCAAATCCTAAGGATTGCTCTTGGGAATCTAGAGAATTCATCGAGCGAACGCATCCTGACTTACTTTCTCATGCTCTTTTAGGTGAACTTCTTACTTCAAAATTCTTTTGTGTTAATATGCTTTTATGGTTGTTATTATATATCTTCTTCTTAAATATTGCGAGGACGCAATTTCTTTAAGGAGGGGAGTCTGTAACAACCTGCATATTTATCGATTTTATATTTAAATATTTTATTTAAATATTTTATCAATACTCGGAATTTAGTTCAAAAAGCTACTTTTTGCATACGGTCGAATGAGGACTCGGGACCACTCCCATTGAGTTCAAAATGACGTTTGCGATCTTTTTAAGTGTGAACTTTGATATGTTTGGAGATAGTAGAATTTTGCTATTTTTTTCACTTAGGGCTTTGGTTTGGGCTGAGCCCATTAACCCCACTTAACTCAATTCCAACCCTCTCCTCTTCATTTACTTCATTTCTAATTCCTAATACTCAAGCTTTAGCAACAATGGTGAGTGGAATGGGAAATTAAAACTCCAAACCCTAGTTTTCTTTTGCAAATCAAACTATAGCTCCAAACTAATAGAAGAACCCATTGGTAAGCTTTCTCTTCTTCTTCTCCAACTCATTCTCTTATCAATTTCAGTAATTCCTAAACCTAACTTTGGGAATGTTCTTCTTTTGAAGCTTAGAATCAAGCTTCTTGAGTTGGATTTGAAGAGTGGTTGATTCTCCTTTGCTTTCAAGCTTCTTCTTCATTTGTTTGGGTTCAAAGGTGAGATTTTTATCTCACATCTATGTCTATGATTATCTTCGATTGTTAGGTATGAATTCCTAACACATGTTCATGTGCATTTGATTTTGGTTTGAATTGATTTGGTGTATATTCCAATTTTTGGTGTTTTGAAACCAAAATCTACGAAAATCATAGTTTTATTGTTTGAACATGTTTTCGGTGATGCATCGTGAAGCTTATAGGGTCGGGTAGTCGATTGACATAAATTCCTAGTGTCCGTTGCTCGCCCGGTTGCATTTTGGAGAAGATTGCATCTTCATTTCATAGGCTAAGAAAACAGCCTTGGTGCCAGTCAGTCGACTGGTTTTGAAATTCAGTCGACTGGCTGTAGGACATAGGCATTCCGAAGGCAAATTCCAGAGGCTCGGGTCCTCTGTTTCCCTGCAATCAGTCGACTGGATATTTAGGTCAGTCAACTGACTGCAGGAAATGAAATTTTCATGTTTCTGCTTCACTCGACTGACTGCGGAGGGCCAGTCGACTGATTTTCTCCTATTTGCCCATTGTGCCTATTTGTGCATATTTTTGCTCGGTTTCGAAATTTAATCGATTCGTGATTATCCGATTTGTTGATTTTTATTTATTATCAACTTTGATGTCTTTTATATTGGGATTTTTGGGAATATCCATTTTGATGGATTTGATATCGATTTATTGGAATTAATTCACGTCTTCGTATGTGAATTTTTATGATTTGATTGTTCTAAAATCATTTTGTCATTTGTCACTTTAAAAATATAAAGGTTTCAATACTAGCAGTAAATATCAAAACTCTTTCCTCAAAACGATTTAAACTCTATTTTCAATACCAAACTCGTTTATAACACCGTTTTCCAATCTATTAGTATATACAAACCTTTACCTCAGTCATATGAGAAATCTAATTAAACGACTTAGTAAAACAAGTGGTATGAAACGCTTGCGTTTACTTCGTCGGTTAATTCTTGGACTTGTTCGATTGAATCTCTCGTGACAATTTCCTAGTGGAGATCTACAATTTGTTCGTAAATATTTAAGTTAAGCTAGTGGTTATGGGACATGAAGCTAAATTTATATATTTACTAGCTCAGTGCAATTGACACTTTCTTGATGATCATGACGATCATTTTTGTGATTTAGACTAGCAATCTTTGTCTGCGAGGGAGACTAAACCCCGTTTTGTGGAGTTTCGACTCAAATTGGTGGGGTAGCAACCCATGGTCTTCGGGCCGTTTGTGGAGCTTCGGCTCAATTTGTGATGGTTAGCAACCATGGAATTAACGTTCCGTTTGTGATACACCTGTTGGTGAGCTTTATGCTCCCGTTTGTGATAGGCCTTCCCCCTTTTTGTGATTTCTGGATTTCTATTGATGATTTATGGGATTTGTGCTTCACCAATTTTCGTGATTTTCGTTGATAATTTTTATCAATATTTGTGTATTGGTGAATTTGTGTGTCATTGACTTTTTGTGATTGACATTGATATAATTGTCAATATTTATGGTTTGGTGAACGAAATAAAGAGTATGACATTCCTTTTGATCTTTGAGAAGATTTTTGTGATATTGATTAATCTCTTGTTGATTTTCAATTACTTATTTATCACAGCTTGGCATTGTGATTATTATACGTTTAGTCATATCTCTTATTCTATATCATTTCATCTGATATTTATAGCTAGACTGATCCGTTTATTATTTTCTTATTAAATAATACTCGGGTCAGACCGAGTTGTTACAGGTGCTTCTGCTTGACTTCTCATCCAGGATCATTACTTAGATTAGTAGTTTTTTGTTGTATACACTTGATATATAGACTCATGGTTGTACCCATATTCTTTTGTATAGCACTGATAGCTATTTCTTTTGTGATAGTGTGGATCTTGTTGACCACTACTCTGATGAACACTTTTATGTTTTATATATGTTCATATCTATTTCCGCCTTTGTGATATGAATTATCTGTGACTGATTTGTGTTATGTTTACTTCTATTTTTGTTTCTGAAGATTACATATAGCCATTGTGTAGTAGTTTTGAGTTTGTGTCGGTATGTCGGATTTCCTCTTTATAATTTTATCTGGCATATCGGTGCTCGCACAAAGCAATTACATGGATGGTCGCTCCTCAACAGCCTTATTTTCCATGCTAGTTGACAGCATTACTCCGTAGTGTTCTTGGCTAGCGTGGGTATAGAGGTGGGGCGTCACATCTTGGTATCAGAGCCAAACTTCGGAACAATGTAGAATAATTTAACAAGGATCGTCGTCCTAAGTCCTTCTTAGGAGTCGTGCCTTAGGATTTAATTCGAGTCTTCGTACCGATTCATCCTATTTTCCTTATGATTCCTTGCTTTATCTATCAAAATTGCTTGATATTCATTTGGTGAATAACCTTTTTCTTCTTCTTTATTTCTTTCTAAAGGAAGAGAAATGGTTAGACCTGGCCGTCCCAGCGCCGGTCAATCTAGTGCTACTCCCGAAGATGGAGTTTTTATGTCTGCCCAGCAGCTTCTTGATTTAGTTAAGAATGCTCAACCAGCTGGAGCTAATCCGGAACCTACTCACACAAAGTCGGGATTTGCACGTTTGTGCAGCGATTATACCAATTTGGATGGGAAGCCATTTAAAGGTTCTGAAACTGTCATCGAGGTCCAGGCTTGGTTAAGGACATGCGATCGAATCTTTTGTCGCATGAACCTCGTTGATCTTCACCGAGTTCAGGTGGCTTCCAGTATGCTCCAAGAGAGAGCATTAGACTGGTACGAGCTTCTGATTTCTGAAATAAATGAAGCGGATCTCACTTGGGAGAAATTCAAAGAGCGCTTCGAGTTAAAATTCGTACCAGAAGCTGAGAAGGTGAATTTGGCTCGTCGTTTTATTGACCTTGTTCAAGGTGAATCTTCCATGGCAGATTATGTCGCGTCTTTTGAATCTCTCTCTAAATATGGGGTTGAATATATTAACACCCCATTGAAGAAAAATCAGAGAATTGTCTATGGCTTGAACTAGAGTCTTTAGAAGCCATTACTTCTAAAATTAGAAGTTTCTTTCGACCAACTTTTTGATATCGCTCTTCGTCTTGAAGAGGCGGATAGGGAAAATGATGTTGAAGTGGTAGGTTCCAAACCAAACTTCAACAACAACAAGAAAAGGCCTAGCAAATTCAAAGGTCCTTATCCCAACAAAAAGGGGAAGCAAGCAACCCCTGTGGCAAAGACTTCTTCCTTTGGTCGTGGAGAATGCTATAATTGTGGTTCAAAGGACCATTATTCAAATAAGTGTTCGAAGCCCCTCTCTTGTCACTACTGCAAAAGTCTCGGCCACGTTATATCTTCATGCCCCAAGCTTGAGGGTAAGAAGGAGGGAAAGCTTAATGTGGCTCAAGGCCTTGGCAACACGTCTCGTGGTCAAGGTATTTCTCATTCTATCCCTGATGGTATTATTATATTTCATGATCAACCTATTCGACTTCTTTTTGATACGGGTGCATCCATTCTTTTATATCGAAAGAACTTGTTGATACTTTTTCTTTAAGTGTTGTTGCTTTAATGACTTCTTTGATAATTTCGAATCCAGTTGGTGGATCTGCAACTCTTAGTTTGCTTTGTAAAGATGTCGAGATTATTTTGTGTGATTTTCCCTTCCTAGCCGATTTGCGTGTCATGCGTTATTTAGGCTTTGGAATGATTTTGGGAATGGATTGGCTTAGCCGTTATGAAGCCCAAATCCTATGTCCTGAACGGACAATTTATCTTCGACACCCTCAATCTGTTAAGCAGATTTCTATTGTTCTTAAAGCTTCGGATTCCTCTTTGATTGCATTTCCATATTCTCTAAATCCTCGTGATGACGATAGTGATGATGAGGAAGATGTCATTGCTCTTATTCACGTTGTTCGTGAATTTTCCGACATATTTGAGCCCGTTTTAGGATTGCCACCTAAGCGAGCAATTGAGTTCAAAATTAATCTTATCCCTGGAGCTCAACCTATTACTCGTCCTCCTTATCGTTTATCCAATAAAGAAAATTAGGAGATGCGCAATCAATTATCCGATTTGGAAACGAAGCAATTTATTCGCTCTAGTTCCTCGCCTTGAGGAGCTTCAGATATTTTCGTGAAGAAATCCTATGGTACACTTAGGCTTTGCGTTGACTACCGCAAGCTTAATGATCTTACTATCAAGAATAAATATCCTTTACCTCGGATTGATGATCTATTCGATCAAGTTTGTGGTGCTAAAGTCTTTTCACAATTAGACCTAGCTATTGGTTTTCATCAGCTACGTATTGCAGATGATAGCATTCCTTTGACATCGTTCCGTACTCGGTATGGATCTTATGAATGGATTGTTATGCCATTTGGGTTAACGAATGCCCCGGCTTATTTCATTGACTTAATGAATCGAGTTTTCAAAGACTTCCTCAATCGATTTGTTCTCATCTTTATTGATGATATTCTTGTGTATTCTAAAACCGAGGAGGAGCATGAAAAGCATCTTCGGATTGTGTTGGAAACTCTTAGGAGTAATCAATTGAAAGCAAAATTTTCTAAATGCCACTTTTGGCAATCTCGTGTGAAGTTTCTCGGTCATATTGTTTCCGAATCCGGAATTTCCATAGATCCTTCGAAGATTGAAGCGATTCAAGATTGGAAGAGACTGGAGAGTGTGACAGAAATTCGTAGTTTTCTCGGATTGGCGGGCTATTACTGTCGTTTCATTAAAGACTTTTCTAAGATTGTCGTGCCTCTTACTGGCTTGACTAAGAAAGGTGTTAAATACATTTGGTCGTACAAATGTGAAGCCTCTTTTCAGAAATTGAAAGAACTCCTTTCTGATGCTCCTATCCTTGTTATTCCCGAGGGGAACCAAGATTTCGTTGTTTATACCGATGCTAGTCGCGATGGTTTGGATGTCGTTCTTATGCAAAGAGAACGTGTTATTGCTTATGCTTCTAGGCAATTGAAGCCTGCTGAGACTAGATATGTCACTCATGATTTAGAGCTCGCGGCTATTGTTTTCACCCTTCGTATTTGGCGTCATTATCTTTTGGGAGAAAAGTTTATTCTTTATACCGATCATAAATCTTTGAAATATCTATTTTCTCAAAAAGAACTTAATTTGCGTCAACAACGTTGGCTCGAATTTCTTGCACCATATGATCTTGATATACTTTATACTCCCGGAAAGGGAAATCGCGTTGCGGATGCACTTAGTCGCAAGCAACAAGCGGTTGTTTCCATGATGATATCCGAATGGAATGATCTCGAGGTTTTGTCCACTTGTGAAATTCGAGGTCGTGTTTCCGACTTGTGTTCATCTCTTGTTTTGTGTAGCCTTGAGGCTCATCCTTCTCTTTTAGACCGCATTCTTGAAGCTCAAGGGCTAGATCCTGAATTGGCTCTTCTTGGCCAAAATATTAACGATAAAATTGATATTGAAGGTTTGAAAGACTTTGATATCGATTCTAGTGGCGGCATTCGGAAATTTGGTAGACTTATCATGCCAAATATTAGTGATCTTCGTAAAGATATTTTAGAAGATTCCCATTGTTCTAAATTTACCATTCATCCCGGAAGTAGTAAAATGTACGCGGATATGAAGCGACTTTATTATTGGGAGGGAATGAAACTTGACATCGCTAACTTCGTTAAATGTTGCATGACTTGCCAACTCATTAAGGCCGTACATCAAAGGCCCGGTGGGTTATTGAAACCTTTAGAAATTCCAATTTGGAAGTAGGACCAAATTTCCATGGATTTTATTGACGGGCTTCCCCGTTCTCGTTCGGGTCATGATAGCTTATGGTGATCGTTGATAGACTTACTAAATCTGCCCATTTTATTCCCGTTCGGTCTAACCGAACCGTTCCTCTTTTGGCCAAGCTCTTTGTTAAAGAGATTGTTAAATTACATGGAGTTCCTACTTCTAATGTTAGTGATCGTGATCCATTGTTTACTAGTGGATTTTGGAACAGTCTTCAAAAAGCTTTAGGAACGAAGCTTAATTTTAGCACCGCTTATCATCCTCAGTCCGATGGACAAACAGAGCGTGTGAATCAAACTCT
This sequence comes from Allium cepa, assembly GCA_030765085.1. Lineage (NCBI taxonomy): Eukaryota > Viridiplantae > Streptophyta > Magnoliopsida > Asparagales > Amaryllidaceae > Allium > Allium cepa. The sequence goes on from CM060939.1 coordinate 821,087,910, forward strand.
TGAAGATCTTCTTCGTGCTTGTGTGCTTGATTTCGGTGGAAGTTAGGAAGATCATATTCCTCTTGTTGAATTTTCCTATAATAATAGCTTCCAATCTAGTATTGGTATGGCTCCTTTCGAGGCACTCTATTGGAGGCCATGCCGATCTCTTTCTTGTTAGCTTGAGGCCGGTAAGAAGCTGGTTTTAGGTACAGATTTTATTCGTGATTCCACAGAAAAGATTGAACTTATTCGACATAGGATGAAAGAAGCCCAGAGTAGACAAAAATCCTACGCCGATAATCGAAGAAGGAAATTAGAATTTTCTGTTGGAGATCTTGTTTTTATTCTTGTGTCACCTATGAAAGGTGTTGTACATTTCAGTCGATCGGGAAAATTAGCACCTCGATATATTGGGCCATTTCCTATCACCGAACGTATTGGTTCCGTGGCTTATCGCCTCTTATTACCGGCTCAATTTTCTGCTATTCATGACGTGTTTCACGTTTCTCAATTACGGAAATGCCTCCGAGATTCCGATTCTATTCTTGAGCCCGGTGTTGTGGAAGAGATTGAAGTTTCGCCTAATCTAACTTATGAGCAACATCCTATTCGTATTTTTGCTTCGGAGGTTAAGCGCCTTCGAAATAAAGATGTTCCGCTTGTGAAAGTTCAATGGTCCTCAAATCCTAAGGATTGCTCTTGGGAATCTAGAGAATTCATCGAGCGAACGCATCCTGACTTACTTTCTCATGCTCTTTTAGGTGAACTTCTTACTTCAAAATTCTTTTGTGTTAATATGCTTTTATGGTTGTTACTATATATCTTCTTCTTAAATATTGCGAGGACGCAATTTCTTTAAGGAGGGGAGTCTGTAACAACCTGCATATTTATCGATTTTATATTTAAATATTTTATCAATACTCGGAATTTAGTCCGAAAAGCTACTTTTTGCATACGGTCAAATTAGGACTCGGGACCACTTCCATTGAGTTCAAAATGACGTTTGCGATCTTTTTAAGTATAAACTTTGATATGTTTGGAGATAGTAGAATTTTGCTATTTTTTTCACTTAGGGCTTTGGCTTGGGCTGAGCCCATTAACCCCACTTAACTCAGTTCCAACCCTCTCCTCTTCATTTACTTCATTTCTAATTCCTAATACTCAAGCTTTAGCAACAATGGTGAGTGGAATGGGAAATTAAAACTCCAAACCCTAGTTTTCTTTTGCAAATCAAACTATAGCTCCAAACTAATAGAAGAACCCATTGGTAAGCTTTCTCTTCTTCTTCTCCAACTCATTCTCTTATCAATTTCAGTAATTCCTAAACCTAACTTTGGGAATGTTCTTCTTTTAAAGCTTATAATCAAGCTTCTTGAGTTGGATTTTAAGAGTGGTTGATTCTTCTTTGCTTTCAAGCTTCTTCTTCATTTGTTTGGGTTCAAAGGTGAGATTTTATCTCACATCTATGTCTATGATTATCTTCGATTGTTAGGTATGAATTCCTAGCACATATTCATGTGCATTTGACTTTGGTTTGAATTGATTTGGTGTATATTCCAATTTTTGGTGTTTTGAAACCAAAATCTATGAAAATCATAGTTTTATTGTTTGAACATGTTTTTGGTGATGCATCGTGAAGCTTATAGGGCCGGGTAGTCGATTGACATAAATCCCTAGTGTCCGTTGCTCGCCCGGTTGCATTTTGGAGAAGATTGCATCTTCATTTCATAGGCTAAGAAAACAGCCTTGCTGCCAGTCAGTCGATTGGTTTTGAAATTCAGTCAACTGGCTGTAGCACATAGGCATTCCGAAGGCAAATTCCAGAGGCTCGGGTCCACTGTTTCCCTGCAATCAGTCGATTGGATTTTTAGGTCAGTCGACTGACTGCAGGAAATGAAATTTTCATGTTTCTGCTTCACTCGACTGACTGCAGAGGGCCAGTCGACTGATTTGCTCCTATTTGCCTATTGTGCCTATTTGTGCATATTTTTGCTCGGTTTCCAAATTTAATCGATTCGTGATTATTCGATTTGTTGATTTTTAATTATTATCGACTTTGATGTCTTTTATATTGGATTTTTGGGAATATCCATTTTGATGGATTTGATATCGATTTATTGGAATTAATTCACGTCTTCGTATGTGAATTTTTATGATTTGATTGTTCTACAATCATTTTTCTGATTTGTGACTTTAAAAATATATAGGTTTCAATACTAGGAGTAAATATCAAAACTCTTTCCTCAAAACGATTTAAACTCTATTTTCAATACCAAACTCGTTTATAAAACCGTTTTCCAATCTATTAGTATATACAAACATTTACCTCACTCGTATGAGAAATCTAATTAAACGAATTAGTAAAACAAGTGGTATGAAACACTTGCGTTTACTTCGTCGGTTAATTCTTGGACTTGTTCGATTGAATCTCTCGTGACAATTTCCTAGTGGTGATCTACAATTTGTTCGTAAATATTTAAGTTAAGCTAGTGGTTATGGGACATGAAGCTAAATTTATATATTTACTAGCTTAGTGTAATTGACACTTTCTTGATGATCATGACGATCATTTTTGTGATTTAGACTAGCAATGTGCGATGTCCCTTTGTCTGCGAGGGAGACTAAACCCCGTTTTGTGGAGTTTCGACTCAAATTGGTGGGGTAGCAACCCATGGTCTTCGGGCCGTTTGTGGAGCTTCGGCTCAATTTGTGATGGTTAGCAACCATGGAACTAGCGTTCCGTTTGTGATACACGTGTTGGTGAGCTTTATGCTCCCGTTTGTGATAGGCCTTCCCCCTTTTGTGATTTCTGGATTTCTATTGATGATTTCTGGGATTTGTGCTTCACCAATTTTCGTGATTTTCATTGATAAGTTTTATCAATATTTGTGCATTGGTGAATTTGTGTGTCATTGACTTTTTGTGATTGACATTGATATAATTGTCAATATTTATGGTTTGGTGAATGAAATAAGGAGTATGACATTCTTTTTGATCTTTGAGAAGATTTTTGTGATATTGATTAATCTCTTGTTGATTTTCAATTACTTATTTATCACAGCTTGGCATTGTGATTATTATACGTTTAGTCATATCTATTATTCTATATCATTTCATCTGATATTTATAGCTAGACTGATCCGTTTATTATTTTCTTATTAAATAATACTCGGGTCAGACCGAGATGTTATAGGTGCTTCTGCTTGACTTCTCATCCAGGATCATTACCTTGACTTTTGGCTAACTACTTAGATTAGTAGTTTTTTGTTGTATACACTTGAGATATAGACTCCTGGTTGTACCCATATTCTTTTGTATAGCACTGATAGCTATTTCTTTTGTGATAGTGTGGATCTTGTTGACCACTACTCTGATGAACACTTTTATGTGTTATGTATATTCATATGTATTTCCGCCTTTGTGATATGAATTATCTGTGACTGATTTGTGTTATGTTTACTTCTATATTTGTTTCCGAAGATTACATATAGCCACCGTGTAGTAGTTTTGAGTTTGTGTCGGTATGTCGGATTTCCTCTTTATAATTTTATCTGGCATATCGGTGCTCGCACAAAGAAATTACATGGATGGTCGCTCCTCAACAGCCTTATTCTCCGTGCTAGTTGACAGCATTACTCCGTAGTGTTCTTGGCTGGCGTGGGTATAGAGGTGGGGCGTCACAGAATTTGTTAAAGAAGTGAAAGATAGTGCTGAATTGTTTATGTTGATTGGGTATGAAGCGAGTGAAGATCTTGAAATTCCTGCGGAGGTTAGACTGATGTTAAATGAATTTGAAGATGTCTTTTCTGCGGAATTACCCAAGGAATTACCGCCACTAAGGGATATACAACATCAAATTGATCTAGTGCCAGGTGCTATTTTACCGCATAGGCCGCAATATCGTATGAGTCCAAAAGAGCATGAAGAGTTGAGGAGACAGGTTGAGGAGTTGCTTGAGCAAGGGTGAGTTCGAGAGAGTCTCAGTCCTTGTGCTGTACCACTCTGTTTGTACCAAAGAAAGATGGTTCATGGAGAATGTGTACCGACAGCCGGGCACTCAACAAAACAACTGTCAGATACAGATTTCCTATGCCAAGACTTGATGATCCATTGGATCAACTCAGTGGATCCGTAGTCTTTTCAAAGATTGATTTGAAGAGTGGTTATCATCCGATTCGCATAAGACCAGGTGATGAATGGAAGACCGCATTCAAGACTCGGGAAGGATTATACGAATGGCTGGTCATGCCATTTGGTTTATCTAATGCACCAAGTACATTTATGAGGGTGATGAATCAAATTTTTAGACCTTACCCAGGGAAGTTTGTTGTAGTTTACTTTGATGATATCTTGATATATAGTGCAAGCACAGAGGGACATATTCAACACTTGCGAAAGGTGTTAACTATTCTTCGTCAAGAACAGCTCTATGCAACGACGAAGAAATGCGTGTTCATAACGCCAAGTGTTTTATTTCTGGGATATGTCGTGTCCAAGGAAGGAATACAAGTGGACCAGAGTAAAGTAGCCGCAATCAGAGATTGGCCACAACCCAAAACTATCACAGAGGTAAGAAGTTTTCATGGGTTAGCTTTATTTTGTCGAAGATTTATACCACACTTTAGTAGTGTGATGGCTCCTGTTACTGATTGTATGAAAGGAAAGTAGTTTTCATGGACGAAAGAGGCAGGATCTGCTTTTGAACAGATCAAGGAACTTTTAACCTCAGCACTGATTCTACTATTGCCAGATTTTCAGTTACTATTTGAGTTACATACAGATGCGTCCAAAGTTTGAATTGGAGGAGTGTTGAGTTAGAAGGGTCGTCCAACTGCCTATTTCAGTGAAAAACTTTCTGGTGAAAAGATGAGATACAATACTTATGATGTGGAGTTTTACGCTATTTTGCAGGCTGTGAAGCATTGGAGACATTACTTGTTCCACAAGGAATTTGTTTTGTATACAGATCATGAAGCATTGAAACATTTACAAGGACAAAATAAAATTGCAGCTAGGCATGCATCGTGGATAGCTTATTTGCAGCAATTTACATTCGTCGTAAAGCACAACATTGGAGTAACTAATCGCGTCGCAGAAGCATTGAGTCGGAGGAGTAATTTACTAATGACCATGCGAGTAGAGGTGATGGGTTTTGACTTACTTCCAGATTTGCTTACATCAGATTCTTACTTTTCCGAGACCCTAGACAAAGTCAAGCATGGAAACACGGAGGGATATATGCTGGTTGATGGTTTTCTATTCAAAGGAAATCAGTTGTGTATTCCAGATTGCAGTCTACGAATGAAAATTATCAAAGAATTACATGAAGAAGGACACGTGGGCCGCGACCGTACTATGCAGTTGATATCAAAGTCTTATTTTTGGCCGTCAATGAGGAAGGAAGTTGAAAAGTTCGTTCAGAGGTGCCATATTGGTCAAGTTTCAAAGGGAACCGCGACAAATGCAGGTTTGTATATGCCGTTGCCTATACCTACTAAACCATGGGTGGATGTTAGTATGGACTTTGTATTGGGCTTGCCGAGAACGCAACGTGGCAATGATTCTATCTATGTGGTGGTTAATCGGTTTTCAAAAATGGTACATTTTATCGCATGCAAGAAAACAACAGATGCAGTTAATGTCGCACAGTTATACTTAAGAGAGATCTATTGTCTTCATGGTTTGCTTGAATCTATTGTATCGGATAGAGACACTCGTTTTCTGAGTCATTTTTGGACGAGTCTATGGAGAATGGTTGGGACAAAGCTGAAATTTAGTAGTGCTTATCATCCACGGAAGGATGGACAGACAGAGGTTGTGAATAGATCCCTAGGTAATCTATTGAGATGCCTCGTGAATGACAGTTTGAAGAGTTGGGATTCCAAGCTATGTCAAGCTGAGTTTGCACACAACCATGCAGTTAATCGTAGCACTGGGTTCAGTCCATTCTAGGTCATTTACTCAACAATTCCTAAAGGTCCATTAGATTTATCTATAGTACCACAGTAGAAAGGAATGATCAAACGAGCTAGAGATTTTGTGAATGAGTTGCAGGAGTGCCACAAGGTTGTATAGGAACGATTGCTTAAGGTGAATGAGAAATATAAGCAATCCGCAGATATTAAATGATGAAAATCACAAAGAAGGAGATTTTGTATATGTAGTGTTGACTAAGGATCGATTTCCTGTTGGTACTTACAACAAACTAGCTGCTAGAAAGATTGGTCCTTTGAAAATCGTAAAGAAGATTAATGAGAATGCTTATCAGTTAAGACTGTCGGATCATATTCATACTGCTGACGTTTTCAACGTCAAACACTTGATTCCATATCTTGAGAATAAGCATGTCGAAGAAGAGGAAAATGCGAATTCGGGTTCGAATTCTTTTCAACCAGGGGAGGTTGATGCAGCGCATAACGAGTTAAGTCGCCCCAATTTATTAAGTCGCTCGCTCGGTCTTAAGTCGCCTGCGACCTAATGAGTTATGCCAACCATCTTATGCCGCTTCACTTAAGTCGCTGAAGCTGCTCAAGAAATTAAGCCGTATCTCTTAACTCGCTGAAGCTTATGCCGCATTCTTCTTAAGTCTTAAGTCGCTTATCTATTGCCGCATTGCCTTAAGTCGCTCATTGATTTAAGTCGCTCACCTTAGGCCGTTGTTCTTAAGTCGCCTGTTTCTTTAGGTGGCTGATTCCTTATGTCACATGAAGCTGTGATATCTTCTTGGGTCGTTGCTTCCTTATGTCGCTTAAGTTCTTAAGCCGTGCCTGAAGCTGAAAGTTATGTTTTTAAGTCGCTGATGTTATGTCGCATGTATTGTTAAGTCGTGTGTCATGTTGTATTGTAGTTAGGTCGTATGTATGTTGTGTTGTTAAGTCGTTGTAACTCGTATTATTGTTAAGTGGTATGTCGTATGTCGTTCTGTTGTGATCTTAGGTCGTGAGTCGACTGGTGTTAATTCGCATACCTGTGTTGTAATTCTCTATAAATAGGGGTGTGTTGTCATTTTAAAAAAGGGGAGTTGATTTTGAATAAAATTGTTTGTGTGCTTTTGCCACTTTTGTTGAAGTTGAGTATGATCTCCTTCTTCTTCCATATTCAGATATTCGAGTGCGCTCGAATCAACGAATTTGAAGACGATTCACAGAATCTCGTGCGCGAGATCAACGTCGAAGAATCGTAGATCTTCTAATGCGGAATCGTGCGCGATCACGTGTTGAAGATAGCTTGAATCCGGTATCTCAAGAGATCAACAGATTTGGGCATTTATCTTGGTATCGTTTTATCGTTTTGCTTCATTTTTTATTTCCGCTGCGTCAGATCTTTTGTCCATGCTATTAAGTAGCCAAATGGATTAAAGTAGTTGTAATAAAATATTGGCACGTTTTATTGAAAGTAAGTCAACTTGTACTTACCACAAATACAACACTTCGGAAACATGATGAATGCAAAGGGTTTAATTTCGATAAGTAGGTCATGATAATCTAAGAATATGGAACTTATGTTCACACGTAAATCTTTACAACCTGATGGTGGAATAGTCTAATATAAACAACTTGACCCTTTGAATTATCGAACGTTAGTTTGCGAAGACCGGAATCGGATATTAGTTGTTATCAGGTAACCACTTGGAATAAACTAAAACGTTCGAATAGGAAATAGTAAAGGCACGGTCCAAGATGAAGACTTTGAAAGGCAAGGGCTATTTGCTACTAACTTCGAGGATGATTCCAAAATGGGTGCAGTGGATATAATGCCTTCGATTCATTCATCCCCTAAACGACTGTACGGATGAATGTGATATTGTGTCAACATCTGAAAGGCAACGCTAGCATTTCAAGTGGAAATGATATAGAAAAGGTAAAGATGTAGCATCAAGCCTTATCAACCTGGAATGACAAAAACATGGAAGATGCGGCAAGGCTAAGTAGGTCGCTCCAATTAGGGAAAAGTCATTCGTTTTTATAGTGCCTACATTAACTCATGTATGCTTCGGTACGGTTGCTGAACCCAACCAAAGCTTGATCTTATTCGGTACTATCTAGCAAGAGGTAGAAAAGTCTTGTGTTGGCAAGGGATATAGGCGAGATCCTCGGTGTTATATTACCTAGTGATGCACCGTGATGGGCGATACCCCAATAACTAAGTCATTGTATGGAATCCATTTTCCAATAAGTGTCTTCAGTCTTAGTTGTATACCTATTATGCTAGAATTTAATTAATGTAATAATTTTGGCTATGTGAATTATTTATTTGAAAAACATATACATTATAATAATATCACTAGATTTCAATATAAAGTGTTTTGTTTATCGTAATGTAAAAACCCGTCTATGTTTATGTACGGCGTGGTCTTACAAGAGGCCTTCGATTTTCAAAGTGTTTATAGAATTTAAAATTAAGTTCTTTGAGTTTACTCACACAGACTCATGTATGATCCGAAGTTTTCTTTTCTTTTCCTAAAACTCTTGGGTACTCAAATTTGTATGAGTAACCAAGTTGTCCAGGTTTCTTAGGGAATCAATTTGAAGGAGCTGGAGTAGATGGCACTGCCGTTAGCTAGCTGTTATTATTTTTTTACTGTGTTTATATATGATCTATGTATTTTGTATGAGAAGGAGTTACAACTATACAGTTGAAAGTTGTAATGTATTTACCGTGATGTATTATTATAATGGAGATGACAATGTAATATCATATGTTATCTATTATATGTTGTTCTTATTAGTGGTGAGATTCCATGATTGTGTTGTTTCTTCGTATCTTTCTCTTTTTGTTACCCTTAATGGCTTGTTTTTCGATGTAAGAAAGGTGATCATTGCATGCACCTTATTCATAAAAGTTGTCCAATAATGATAAAAAGATTCAAGGAGACGCATCACATATAACCTAAATTATTATTACCAATGAACTATAATTTTGTCAACAGTAAATCAATGAATAAGTTCGCATGATAAATAAGTACAATATTAAAATGAACGAAACATTAATAATTATAAACGTTAAGCGATAATTATGAAACTTACAACGAGAATGTAATTAGATGATAACAATAAAACATTGTTACAATAAATTAAAGAGATGGATAAATATATGATGACATCGAGTGACGTACTTATTTGATCTTCTAATTATCAAAAAGTGGAAAAATAATACATGCAACTGGTTTTGAAGCAATACCAATCATGGAAATTCTTCAAAACATCTTATGTCATGTCATGCTATGGCAAAGCTTTCAGGTCTAGTCATCCATCTAGATCAATCTAAGAAATGAAATGGATATGGATGTCTTGATACTAATTATTTTATATACAAAATTATACAATGTAATAATTTTTTATAATCAAATTTAGTAAATTTAACAGCTCTTCATGGTAACACTAAAATGACTTAGAACTACCGTGATGTGTGACAGGATTCTTAATTCTATTCGTAGAGTTTCTATCCGACTCTACTTGTACATTTAAATTGAACAAGTTAAAATATTATTATACATATGCTCTATATAATGTGTGATAGATTGTATCTGAAACTTCAATTTAGTAACTAATAAGAGATTAGTAAACTTATCTTCGCTTTGTTGCTATTCCACCAGACAATCCAAGAATCCAACATGCATGCGCATATCCAATTAGGCTTCTTCCTTGCTTTTTTATGTCCGACATCGTGTCGAGGTGGTTATTCCTCATTCTTCTCATCTGGCATTTCTACAAAGACGAATATCAATTTCTTACAACTCTACCGCCCCCTACATGTTGAAAAAAAATACAAGTTATACATTTATACCTACTCTAAAAATTGTACAATGATAAAATATAATGATATACAAATTTACACTTGCGAAAAAGTACTACCAGATACACTACGATGTGGGGTGAGATTTTCACCCACCAACGCCAACATGCGGTCACCCTGTTCATGTAAGCTTGTTTAGAAATATTAAGAACAAGCTCTGAAGGCTCCAGCTCAAATCCCCTGCGTTCAATATAATACAGACCTTTAATAAATCATGAATAATATATCATACACAAAATATTTATGATGGGGAACTAAATTTAGTACCGACCCTTTTGTTTTAGGCTATATGGACGATGCGTCTTCTCTGATAGGCCATTGCCATCACCTCTCACGGTGGTCCCTTTCCAAGAAGAAGTGAGGGAACTCGAATGGAAAGAACTCCGACATCAAAAAAATGACATAATACATGTCGTAGACATATCATTTTACTGTGGTAGAATATGTCATTTAACTATGAAAAAACATATCATTTTTTATAAGAAAATTGTAACATTAATAATCACATAGATTATCTTATATCAGAAAATACATTATTAATCAGTCCTCGTCATTTCCTCTGTAGTCACAAATGCTTCTACTAAAACATTTGATTCATCTTTTAGAGGCCCAAAATTAATATGAGCGTCAGTTATTATTATTTCGTTGTTTTCCTCAATATCTGCCTGATAAGGTTGTTCGTTTGGAGCATTCTTTCCATCAAACATAAATATTTCTTTTATCTTAAAAATTGCCGACCAATCTACATTATCTCTTTTAAAAGATGGATAAGAAGCGTAATAAACTTGTTGTGCTTCTTCGGCTAGTACAAAAGGATCGTGCTAATGATAACTTGGGGTACTTCAATAAGATAATGATCTTTGTGCACGTTGATTCCAAAACTTAGAACATTGCAAAACCAATTGCATCCAAACAAAAAACTTCCTCCACGGGTCGTCTGAAATATGTCAGTTGCAAAACCTGGGTTAGCACGTTGTAAGAATCATTTATATGATTATTTGGATCATCATTACCTTTAACAAATACATTGACACTGTTGGTTAATTTTCTACATCATATTCTTTAGTATTGAATTTATACCCTATGACGAATGATATTTGATATGTATTGACATTTCTTTTTGGTCCTAATGTAGAATGTTTCAATCCTTCGTCAACCAAATAATTTCTCAGAATATAAACATTGGTCAAATACCAACCAACGAATTCTTTACTGAAATCGCCGCATAGATGTTGTGATTCTTAAACGCTGCGAATATAGACAGTATATTGCATTATAATCTACCATGAATTATTGAAATGAATATATCAAGAATTATAAATTAATATTACCTATCGAATTGTGCAAATTTAGCATAATTAAGATGAATATATGTATGTACTACATGGCGATCTCCATAAGCTAACTATAGTTCCACACATTTTCCAACAGGTCGGCATGTCTAAAAATATTTAACATTGCTTGAGAAGAATCTTGTTCAATGCCTTCATCATTACATGGAACAATTTCAAATGACATGGTTATTGAAATAATAAGAGAAAAAGAACAAAGCTATTTCTTCGATATATGATTCGCAAATTGAACGTTTAACTCGTTTTTTTTGTCTAACTATTTTCTAGATGATTTAAGTACTTATTAAAAGTTTATTTCTAACTAAAATTTATTTATATATGTAATTAAACTAATGCTTAACATACTCAATACTAATATCATTCAAATGGATACATTCATCCATATTGCACAGGACCTAGAAGATGTGCTTCGGAATAAATGCTCCATTACATTAAAGAAACTTTGAGGAAATATTTTCTCCAATTTGCAGAGCAGTACGGAAATTTCTACTACAAGTTTAAGTTGACGATCAACTTTTAACGTAGTCGAACAAAGCTCTTTATAAAACAAAATAAGTTCCATTATAACTATCCAAAATTTTACGGGTAGTAATTCTTTGAAAGTGATGGGTAACAAATTTTTCATCATTACCTGACAATCTGGCTTTTCATCCCACTTAGTTTACCAGCTTTAGGGTCGACACATCTACGAAGATTAGAAGAAATCCCTAAGGAAATCATAATCCTTCCACTCATTTAATAGAGCTTCAACTTGGTTATTGACAAATTTATTGCATGCTTTGGGTCATAGCTAGATAAAAACCTCAGGACGCTTACATATTTTTTATAAATCAAGTGTTGATTTCAAATCATCCTTAGTCTTCCCCTTGAAATTCAAAATTGTGTCAAACACGTTGTTAAACATATTTTTCTCATTGTGCATCACATTAATATTATGATGAACAGGGAGATCTTCCCTATAAGGAAACTCCCAAAATATATTTTGTTTGCACTAATTATAAGTCATCAATTTACTTGGAATTTCAACTTTTACTCAGGTTTCTTATATCTTTGGGCAACCCTTTACAAGTTCATATATTCTTTCAATTGACCAGATCATTGATGGTTGCATAGTCTCTTGTCTATTAGTTGTATTATTTTTCTGTCCCTTCTAAAATATTGATTAACATGGAGAAAACACTGATGATAATCAAATCGCAAAAGTTTCTTACCATGCGGTGAAGAAAATGCATATTATTCTTTAATCCAATAAGTATAGGGTTAACGATCTGCCATACTCTAACCTGAAAGTAGTGTATACGTAGAAAAAATGCTAACAATATATCACAAAGAAGAAAACATACCAAAATTCATTTTTTTTTGAAATGTTGCACGTTCCAACTCCTTTATTCCATAGTGTTTCAATTCTTCAATCAAGGTTGTAAACAAATATTGATTCCTTATGTTCGATCATCAGGGCAAGGGACGAATATAGTGACAAAAATATATAGAGTTTCCATACACATCCATAGAGATATATTGTATAGTATAACGAAAATATATTAAGGTGAATATTTAGAACCGAATTGAGAGAATGGTAAAAATCCATCCACATATAAACCAAGTCTAACAATACGGCTCTCCGCTGCAAAAGCTGGATATTCTTATCAAAGTTCTTTTATGCTTCTTCATTGGCTGGGTGAGTTAAATTATCTTCTTCGAATGTTCTCATATTGTGCCATCTAATATGAGGTGTAGTTACAGAATATGCGTATAACGTTTGAAGCCTAGAAGTGATGGGTAAGTAAAGCATAAGCTTATATATAACTTCCTTTACCTTCTTTTTTCTTGATTTGTATCTTTCCCTGTTACATATGCTATACTTCCTAAGATCGATTTTCTCTTTCCAAAACAACATGCAACCATTTAAACATGTGTCTATTTTTTGATATGGCAAAGTGACGAGGCGGATAATGACGATGACGACGAAATGAAGATTTTGTGTCAAACTAATCGAAGAAATGATTAGATGAAACAAGATAAATCGATGGATTGAAAATGCCCAAAGGCCCAAATCTGTTGATCTCAAGAGATACCGGATTCTAGCAATCTTCCACACGTTGATCGCGCACGATACCGTGAGAGAAGATCTTCAATTCTTCGAACGTTGATCAAGCGCACTTGATTCCGTGAATTGGCTTCGATAATCGTTGATTCGAGCGCACTCGAATGTCGAAAGTGGAGATATGAGATAACACTCAACTACCAATTTTAAAGTGACACAAAGCACACAAACACAAAGTTTTATTCAAAATCAACCACTTTACAAATGACCCAACATGCCTATTTATAGGCTACATCACCACAGCACAGCACAGTACTCACGACCTAACATATGCGACCTACGACCTTACATAGGTCGTTAACGACCTAACAACCTCACAACATATGGTAAGCGACTTAATATATACAACATTACAATACTTCACGCGACATAAGAGTTCAGTACAAAACCACGGCTTAACAGTCTTTACAACACAAAACGACTTAAACGCAAATGACCCAACGATATATACAACATCAACAATGTACACGACCTAAGAACAAAAGCTTCAGCGACTTGACCTCAATGCATAGCTTCAGAACTCGAGCGACATAACACTGGAGCGATTTAAGGATATGAACGACCTATAGAAAGTGCCATGTGATGGCGACTTAACATAAACGACCTTGCGACCCAAGCTTCCAAAGCGACCGAAGCTTTAGCGACATAAGGAGATAGAATGCGGCAGAACTAAAAGCGATGTAAGGAATATGGTCTTTAGGTCGTGAGCGACCTAAGTATTAGGTCGTAAGACATTAGGTCGCGAACTCGTATTAGGTTGTAAGATATTAGGTCGCGAACTCATTGCATCTTCCTTCTTTTGTTCCCGGTTAGGTCGTAACTCCTTATCTCGTGACTCGTTAGCTCGTGAGCGACCTAAGAAAGGTAATTGCGCTGCATCATCCTCCCTCGGTTGAAAGGTATTCGACCTCGAATTTGCACCTTCCTCTTCCTTAACAGGCTCATTCCCATGAAACGGAATTAAATGTTTGACGTTAAAAACGTCTGCAGTACGAACATGATCTGCAACTTTAACTGATATGCATTATCATTGATTTTCTTTAAGATTTCCAAAGGACCAAATTTTCTAGCAGCTAATTTTGTTGTAAGTACCAACAGGAAATCGGTCCTTAGTCAACACTGCATACACAAAATCTCCTTCTTTGAATTCAACACTTCGTCGTTTAACATCTGCTGATTGCTTATATTTCTCATTTGTCTTAAGAAATCGTTTCAGTACAGCTTTGTGGCATTCTTGCAACTCATTCACAAAATCACTAGCTCGTTTAATAACTCCTTTCTGAATTGGAACTGTCGTCAAATCCAACGGACCCTTTGGAATTGCTAAATAAACAACTTGAAACGGACTCAAACCAGTACTCCGATTAACAACGTGATTATGTTCAAACTGTGCTTGACACAACTTCATATCCCAGCTCTTCAAATTATCTTTCACAAGACATCTCAGCAAATTTCCCAATAATCTATTCACCACTTTTGTTTGCCCATCTTTTTGTGGATGATAGGCGCTACTAAAATTCAGCTTCGTTCCAACCATCTTCCACAAACTTATCCAAAAATGACTTAAGAATCGAGTGTCCTTGTGAAAAACAATGGTCTCAGGCAACCCATGCAATCGATAAATTTCATTAAAGAATAACTGAGCAACTCGGACTACATCAACGGTCTTCTTACAGGCTATGAAATGTGCCATTATCGAAAATCTATCTACCACCACATATATGGAATCATTTCCTCGCCGAGTTCTTGGCAAACCCAAAACAAAATCCATGCTGATATCAACCCATGGTCTGGTAGGCACAGGTAATGGCATATATAATCCCGCATTCGTAGCTATTCCCTTGGAAACTTAACATATGTGACATCTCTCCGCAAATCTTTCAACTTCTTTTCTCATGGAAGGCCAAAAATAAGATTGGGAAATCAACTGCAATGTACGATCTCTACCTACATGGCCTTCTACATGTAACTCCTTTACAATCTTCATTCAAAAACTTCCCTCGGGTATACATAATTGATTTCCCTTGAACAGAAAACCATCCACCAAAATATACTCATTCATCTTCCCCTTTGTGACTTTATCCATAACCTTAGCAAAGTAAGGATCATCCACAAGCAATTCTGGCGACACATCAAACCCGGTCACTTCAACTTTCATTGTAGTCAATAAATGATTTCTCCTGCTCCATGCATCTGCCACGCGATTCGTAATTCCCGACTTATGTTTCACTACAAATGTAAATTGCTGCAAGTATGCAATCCACGATGCATGCCTAGCTGCTATCTTATCCTGCCCTTGCAAGTGCTTTAACGCCTCATGATCACTATAAAGAACAAACTCCTTCTGAAACAGATAATGCCTCCAGTGCTTCACAGCTTGAACAATAGCGTAGAACTCCACATCATAAGTGCTATATTTCAACTTGGCTCCAGACAATTTCTCACTGAAATAAGCAACTGGTCTTCCATTCTGACTCAATACTCCACCAATTCCAACCTTCGAAGCATCAGTGTGTAACTCGAACAATATCTGAAAATCCGACAGTACCAGAATGTGTGCTCTCGTCAAAAGTGTCTTGATCTTCTCAAAAGCTAACTCTGTTTCCCCTGTCCACACGAACTTCTTTCCTTTCATGCAATCGGTTACAGGTGCCATCACACTGCTAAAATGTGGAATGAATCTTCGATAAAAAGATACCAACCCATGAAAGCTCCTCACTTCAGTAATTGTCTTGGGTGGTGGCCAACTCCTGACAGCTTCCACTTTGCTTTCATCCACTTGAATACCCTCCTTTGACAGAACATATCCCAGAAACAAAACACCGTGCGTCATGAACACGCACTTCTTCGCTGCTGCATAGAATTGCTCCTGTCGTAGAATAAACAGCACTTCTCGCAAATGCTGGATATGCTCTTCCATACTCCCACTATAGATCAAAATATCGTCAAAGTAAACTACTACGAACTTCCCAATAAATGGTCTGAAAATCTGGTTCATCACTCTCATAAAAGTACTAGGAGCATTAGACAAGCCAAACGGCATAACCAACCATTCGTATAGACCTTCCCTAGTTTTAAAAGCAGTCTTCCACTCATCACCCGGTCTAATACGAATCTGATAGTATCCACTCTTCAAGTCAATCTTTGAGAACACAACATCCCCACTCAACTGATCAATCAAATCATCGAACCTCGGCATAGGAAACTTATATCTCACAGTGATCTTGTTTAGAGCCCGACTGTCCGTACACATCCTCCGCGAACCATCCTTTCTTCGGCACCAATAAGGCTGGCACTGTACAAGGACTCAAGCTCTCCTGAACATGCCCTTTTTCTAACAACTTCTCCACCTGCCTTCTCAGTTCCTCATGCTCCTTAGGACTCATCCTGTAATATGGCCTGTGAGGTAATACCGCCCCTAGCGCAAGATCAATCTGATGCTGAATATCTCTCAACGGTGGTAACTCCTTTGGCAACTCTTCAGGAAACACATCTCTGAATTCTTCCAATACCGGCTTTACTCCCTCTGGAACTTCAACAGATTCAGTAGTTTCATGTCCAATCAACAAGAACACCTCTGGACTCTCCTCTACTTCTCCAACAAACTCCTTCAAAGTCAACAAAGTCTTCAGTTCCTCAATCTCTTCTGATCTGCTCTCTTCTTGCTGTCTCTTCTTCGGAACTAAAATGATCTTAGTACCCTCAAACATAAAGCTGTAGCAATTGGTTCATCCATCATGCTGCACTGCTCGGTCATACTACCATGGTCTTCCCAAAAGCAAGTGACAAACATCCATCTCCACCACATCACACCAGATCTCGTCTTTATACTTCTTCCCAATAGAAAATGGAACATGAACTCACCTGTCCACCTTCACCTCTCCTCCTTTCGTTAACCATGCTAACTTGTAAGGATTTGGATGCTTCTCCGTCTTCAACTTCAACTTTCTCACAGCTTCGGTAGAAATGATATTGTCACAACTTCCCGCGTCAATCACAAATTTACAAACCTTCCCTAGTATAGTGCATGTCAACTGAAAGATATTACTCCTCAACCAACTAGCCTCCTCTTCCTGCTTCGGTATCAAACACGATCTCCTCAACATTAGATTATATCCTTCATCTCCCGACGCGATATCCTGTTCATTCCCTTCAACTGGACTAGAATAACCTTCACCAACATCCTCATCCTCAGCCTCAGCAACCATCACTCGCTTCTTAGGCTTTGGACATTCATTGCTTTTGTGACCAAACTCTTGACAGTTATAGCACTTGAAATTGTTGTTAGCCTTAGCTTTAGTGACTTCACCGACAACTGGTTTATTGACAGTCTTGGAAACATTAGCACTGCTACTAGCACCCTTATTCTGGTTGTTGGAATTCGTAAACACACCACCTCCTCGTCTCCCTTGTTTCTTCCAAGCAAGTGCTTTCTGATGTGCTTCTGCAACAAATCTCGGATCAAACATATTCACCATATCTTGGATCTGCATTCTCAACGCTCCAACAAACCTAGAAGTCAATTGTTCCTCTGTCTCCATGATATCATTCCTGGCAATCAGTTGATAAAATTCATCCGCATGATCATTCACAGACTTTGTTCCCTGTCTCAAATTCTGCAATCGCTGATACATAAGAGACTGATAATTATACGGCAAGAAAGTAGCTTTCATTAACTTCTTCATCTTCTCCCATGAAGTAATCTTCGACTTTCCATTCCTTTCCCGTGTAAGTTTAGTTTGTTGCCACCATGCCATAGCTCTCCCTCTCAAATGTGTAGCAACCAATTTAACTCTGCGATGCTCGGGAACTTCCTTAAAATCAAAAATCTCTTCGACATTAAATAACCAACCCAAAAATTCTTTGGCTACCATTCCACCTTTGAATTTTGGAATTTCAGTCTTCAT
This sequence comes from Allium cepa, assembly GCA_030765085.1. Taxonomy (NCBI): domain Eukaryota; kingdom Viridiplantae; phylum Streptophyta; class Magnoliopsida; order Asparagales; family Amaryllidaceae; genus Allium; species Allium cepa. The sequence continues at coordinate 821,106,050 of CM060939.1, forward strand.
CCCTGACTCACATCGACGATCATCTTCTACATCCACATATTGATTTCGCACTTGGCCTCGATATCGATAATGAATACTACCTCTATCACCATCCTCATCATAAAATGTACTTCTATATCTATCTCGTCCATCCACATCTCTATGATCATGCATGGTCCTTCTACTATGTCTTTCAACATCATGATATGGCTCATCTCCAAACTCACGTGGAGTTCTTCTCACTTCATGTCTATATTCATGGTGATCTCTTCTCGTTGAAACTGATGATTCTCTTCTATCTCGGTATGATTGTGGCGACACCCTCCTCGCTTCTATAACTGATAGAGAAACTCTGTTTCCTCCATGGTTCGAGACTGGCGACCTTCTCCTTTGACTTTGATTCATATCAATCATCAACTTCTCTAACTTCAATACCTTCATCAAATTTTTCATTGATGCGTTGTTCCATTTGCTCAGCTTCTTCTCTTCTATACAACACTTCAACATTTTGATGACGATTAGCTCTTCTCGACGGCATTGTAGAACTTCAACAAACAACAATTTTGAACAAACTCGCACAAGAAAACTTGACTCGGCTCGGCCTTGAACTCTTCAAAGTGATGCACGGCTTCACTTTAGCTCGGATCTAACTTCACACTTCACTTGGCTCCCAAGAGGCTTGGCTTATCTACGATTGGCTAAGTCTAGCTCTGATACCAAACTGATGCGGTGGATAATGACGACGACGATGAAATGAAGATTTCGTGTCAAACTAATTGAAGAAACGATTGGATGAAACAAGATAAATCAATGGATTGAAAATACCCAAAGGCCCAAATCTGTTGATCTCAAGAGATACCGGATTCTAGCAATCTTCGACACGTTGATAGCGCACGATACCGTGAGAGAAGATCTACATTCTTCGAACGTTGATCAAGCGCACTTGATTCCGTGAATTGGCTTCGACAATCGTTGATTCGAGCGCACTCGAATACCGAAAGTGGAGATAGGAGATAACACTCAACTACCAATTTTAAAGTGGCAAAAAGCACACAAACACAAAGTTTTATTCAAAATCAACCACTTTACAAATGACCCAACATGCCTATTTATAGGCTACATCACCACAGCACAGCACAGTACTCAAGACCTAATATATGCGACCTACGACCTTACATAGGTCATTAACGACCTAACAACCTCACAACATATGGTAAGCGACTTAATATATACAACATTACAATACTTCACGCGACATAAGAGTTCAGTACAAAACCACGGCTTAACAGCCTTTACAACACAAAACGACTAAAAAACAAACGACCCAACGATATATTCAACATCAACAATGTACACGACCTAAGAACAAAAGCTTCAGCGACTTGACCTTAATGCATAGCTTCAGAACTCGAGCGACATAACACTGGAGCGATTTAAGGATATGAACGACCTATAGAAAGTGGCATGTGATGGCGACTTAACATAAGCGACCTTGCGACCCAAGCTTCCGAAACGACCAAAGCTTTAGCGACATAAGGAGATAGAATGCGGCAGAACTGAAAGCGATGTAAGGGATATGGTCTTTAGGTCGTGAGCGACCTAAGTATTAGGTCGTAAGACCTTAGGTCGTGAACTCGTATTAGGTTGTAAGATATTAGGTCGCGAACTCGTTGCATCTTCCTTCTTTTGTTCCCGGTTAGGTCATAACTCCTTATCTCGTGACTTGTTAGCTCGTGAGCGACCTAAGGAAGGTAATTGCGCTGCATCACAAGGCAAAACCAGACATAAGTTTTTTCACTTCATAATGATTTTCGTACAATAAATTATCGGGTGGCATATGTCTTTTTGGAGCTTTTACAACAGTTGTAAATACAGCTTCTGTGAAGTTGTATTTTGATTTTGTCGCAATGTACTCTGGAGTTACTGATAATTAGGTGTCGTTTCTACATCCATCCCAAAAGAGTTTCTTAGCAGCATCCAATATATCATAGATTTTCTTTGCTTCAATATTTGGTTCTTCTTCGATATTTAGATCGTCGTCGTCAACTTCAATCGTATGGAACATCGATCGTGCTGCATCTTCAATCATATCGCCTATGGGATTTTCCATGACAATGCCATTACCCTCTTTCTCCTCTGACTATAGAGGATTAGGTACTGCATGTTCTCCATGTTGATCCTACACTTTATAATCTCGACATGAAACTGTATTGGCATAAACGAACCATAACCATATTCGGTACCAAACGCTTCAACAGTTTGCACCTAGTACACGGACAACGAATTTCTTTGTTTTATCCATTACTACTTAAAGAAAATTTAATAAATACATTTACAACATTATAAAAATGATCCTTTATAGAGCCTCTCAACCGCTTAGCGGTCGATACATCCCGCTCCGATCAATAAAGTAGGTGCTCATTTTTCCTTTTTAAGAAAATACGATAGAAAATCAAAGTAGTATAGATCATTTTATAGTTTGACATCTTATTTTTCAACTCATTTACAAATTTTAATGTTTTATCAATTATATAATATATTATTCTTTTTATTTTGTTTTTCAATTCATTTATACATTTTAATGTTGTTTTAACCATAATTCATTTATTAATTATTATCTGTACATTTTACGGGTTGACAAAAATTATTAATATAATATTAAAAAAAATTGTTTACTGTTTTTTATTTTGATAATTGGTCATCCTACTTCCTATTATAAACACAATAGCAGTTACATTTCGTAAATCATTTCATTTTAAATGATTCAATAAAATTTCGGCAGCACTTCCACTTTGTTCCCTGTATCGTACACAAATGCGTGTACACGGGTAACAAAAATGAAGTGTTTTTGAAATTTTGCAAAATGTAATTACTCTACTGTGTTTCTAATTTATCCAATACAAGGAAAATCCTACAAATATTGTATCAGATTAATATGGATGTTCATTCTGTGACAAAAATGAACATCCATATAACAATCATATACATTACTTGTTAGACAAGGCCAAGAAGTCTCAAACGGATTTAAAAAAAATAAAGCAGTTATGCACCAATTTCTTTACATATTACTGTTACTATACATCATAATTTTTTATTAATTATATAATGTATTAGCATTTATACAATAATTTAATTATATTTTATGGTTCATTAATCACATAATATATTATTATTTTTAACTTTTTTATAAAATCATATGTTTTCAAATTTAACAAATTATGAATATAATATTATATTTAAAAAAATAATCACATTATACAATAGTTTACCATATGTCACATTTTAGTAAATTAGTTTTATATATAATTAAGGGTGTAAAGTAATAAATTATTTTGTAAACAAATTATTAATTTCAATATTTTATGAAACAAATACCGTAAATTATGCGCACATACGCTAATTAACCCAAATCAGCCCTAAAAATTAAATTATGCGCATCCACACTAATTAACACATATACACAAACTAAATATACTTTAATTTTTTGATTTAAAACTAACAACTATAATTATACGAATAGTTTATGTTAGTTATCAATGAATATGAAATAAATATTAGTTATTACAACCTCTTACTTACCTTCTGAAATTAATTTAAAATTTTAAAATTTAATAGTTTCACGATGTTTACAAAATAAATTAATAAAATTATACGAATCATAAATTTCATGAATTTTTTTGTAATCGCTATACTGAAACTTGTAGAAAATTATTATCTATCTTCGATTTTCAATACAGTTAATTATTATCGAATATAATTATATATAAAACAAAAATATTATCGTCAAAACTAATATAATTAATTAAATACTTTCATAAACTTTAATAATTGAATCAAAATATCTTTACAAATTCTTAGGATTTTAAGTATTACATATTTAATCAGGTTTCAAACTTATATAACTAATATATACTAACAAAGTAATAAGTTTAAGTAAATAAAATCAGTGGTCCTCAAAAGCTAACGGAGATAACATCATGGAGCCGTCGGTAGGTTTCGTCGCAAATTACTATCCTCCTTGTAGTGGGCACATGAATGGATCAAAGTAAAACTGATGTGTAACGACCCGAAATTTTCTAACCCGAAAATTCCGGATAGTTATGAAAAAGAAGAAGAAAGAGATAGAAAAAGAAGAACAGAAACACCAAACATCTCACAATCGCAGCGGGTAAAATATAATAAATCATAACAGTTTACAAAAGAATACTATATCTATTGAGCACATTTAATATACATCAGAGTTTCACATTATATACATTCACCGAATATTTACAATTATCAAGTCTCAGATTACTAATAATATAAATACAGCGGAAATACTCTATACGATATTGCCATCCAGCTTGCCTCCTGAGCTCCAAAACGTACTAACCTGAAAATCTGTAATACTCGGTCTGACCCGAGCATTACACCAAAGTAACACCCGGGTCAGGCTGGAAACCGGCGTGAGTAAACCCAACTAACATGGAATACCAAAGAAATCAACTTTTAAAAACCCGGGGTAACTTATATCAATTTAACCAATTTACAATTTACTATAGACAACACTATTTCACATATAAATCGCTAAGTACCAAACTGAGATGAAATAATCCAATTCACTTAAATCATTTCATTCAAGCCTATTAATTTCACAAATAAATTTATACGAATTCGAAGTGGTTTCGGGTATTTCCCAATACCCAAATCCGGTCTCTTTGAAACTCAGGACATCCTAACCCATATTATTCAAATGAAATACACAACATTTCATATCAGAGATATCAACTCATTCAAATCGTTCAATACCATTCAATCATCCATAAGAAAAACTTAATCACATACTAATCAATTTAATTGATTCTAATTAAATTTTTAAACCTCAATCACTTGGATTCCTTTATTAATTAAATCCAAACCAAGTAATCGATCAACCATTCCCTATCCATTCATCTTAATTAATCACCCTAGATTAATTATGTTGCAATTACATTTAAGTAATTATAATGAACAATTTCACGATATTAATTATTATTAACCCAAATCAATAAGTAATCTTAACTACTTCATAAATTAATTATCTATATTAATTACATTAATCCTTAATTACGCATATTAATTTCTCATAAGTCACTTATCATGGGTTAATTAATCTTAATTAACCAAATCTAAAATTACTTCATTAACTATACCAGTTATTGATTTCCAATTATATTTCTATTTATCTAAATCTAAATTAATTATATTAACTAAAACAAAGTATTAATCCTACTTGATTTACCTCCACCTGAAATTATCTGCCCTTTTTATTTGCTCATTAAATAAATAAATTCTCCTCAAGTAATTATCTTAATTTATCTCTCGATTAATTACACAAAGTAATTATATTATTAATTGCATTAAGTAATTACTTATTAAACCACCCAATGATCATTTTAATTAATTTAAACTTAATTAGTTAGCCCCATATATTCATTAATTGATTTAATTAATTAATTATTCATTTAAATTATCCTTCATATTAAATGAATCACCAATCGTTAAACCTTTATTGATGATGGGATACCCAATATATATATGTAATAAGAGGTACTTATGGTGGAGTTCATTATTTACGACATTCTGGAATGTGAGAATTTTAAATATTACACATATCTTGCATCTTTACAAATTAACTGCAGATATTTCACTATTTTTCTTCTAAAAATAAAGCATAGTTTCAGACCAATATTTTGTTGCAGATGTATTTCTCAACATTTTAGAAGATCGTTCAAAGCTAGAAATACAATATTTTGCCATAATTTATGGAAATTGACAGCTTAGATTGCACCTTTAACACCCTAAGACTTCAATGCATTCCACTAGTAAAAGTGTTTTGAACGCACAACAGTTAACTAGTCAATTTTCACCTTTTTTTTATATGCATGAAATATTGCTTGCTCGGCACAAATAATGGTCATTTTAGCTCAAACACTTACTACTCCTAAAGCAAAAACCGGTCAGAGTTAATAAAAGAATGATCCTCGGACTACTAACAGTTCCATAATTTCCATCTACAAATATCAAAGTTTGCATGAATTACCCAACTAAATAAAATATGACAAACTGAAGGTAACTCACCTTTGATCGCGAGCTCCAACTTTATTTCATCAGACCCCCCTTTCCCCACGTGACCTCGTGCGCGAGACAAAACCAGTCGCCGTGATGCCTCATCACACGCGCGAGCACCAGCGCCCCTAGAACCAGTGCTCGACCGTGCGCCTCATCCACATCACAAGCCGAACCCAAGCTCGAGAGCCGTGCCGCCTCTTCTCTTGGCACAACACTCTCCCTCGCCGTGCTAAATCTCGAGAAGATCCTGAGGCTGTCGAGATTCTTCTATTCGGTTGCCCTCCCTTTTTTTTGTGAATTCGAATCTCTGTTTGGGGATCTGAAGGCTGCGGCCATTTATTCATTTTTTTATTTTTATTTTTTGCGTTCCATATCTGTTTTCATTAGAGAGAGAGGGACGGGAAAAATAGAAATTTGAAGAAGTGTCTTGAGCACGACATTGAAAAAGAAAAATATCTAGCCAATTAAAATTTTAATTATATTATAAACTTACAAAACGCCTCGATAAGCATAACGCGAAATTCCAAACCACGAATCAGACTTGCCGACGGGTGTTTATAAGGATTTACCCGTATTCCGAACTCACTGGAACGTGTTCCAGAAGCTAATCCGATTATGTGAGCGAGCTACGAAAGAAAACGATCAATTCTAGTTTGAATCGATTTAAAAGTTTCTAAGCGTTTTGAGTTGCCAGGGTCAAACGACAACTCAGATTGCTACGAAAATTAAAATCCTATAATAACGAACTATTACGGACCCAATGGAACTGGTTTTCTCAAATTCCGAGACTGTGCCTCAGAAGGCTATTTTTAAATTCCAATTTAAACGATATATTATTAAATTGTACAAATTACTTTTAAATTAAATTTCAATTATCCTATTATATTTCGAATCATCGTTATAAATTTTATAAGCCTTCAAATTATTTTTAATAGGCTTAAAATCTCAAATTCAACAATTTACCCAATTTTCAATTATATAATTCAATACGTTAATTATCTAATAAATATTAATATTTTGGAATTCAAGCTGAAATTAATCTTTCAAATGTTAAATATCAATCTATTATTCTATTTTAAATCGTTAAAATTTCCGGGTCATCACATTCCTCCCCCCTTAAAAGAATTTCGTCGCCGAAATTACTAGTTAGGACGAATGGTCCGATACCCGTTTACCTTCTCCCAAACTCACAAATCAACGGTCTACCAACTATCTTTATTAAAGGCCCATTGTCACCTTAACCAATTTTCTAAAACCTTCTATAGTGTCACACAACACCCCTTTTGCTCAATCAGCTAAATTTCAATTTGAAAGCAACTTTGGAATTATCAAAAAATTTCTAACTCCCTAAATTCCCAAAAATTTTTGTCAGCATCTCCTTTGCGCGGCTAGCTCGGTACTACTACAAAAGGTCTCTAGGGCTCCCAAATTTCCAAAAGAAAACAAAAGCCAAGTGGCTACATCAAAAGCCCAATCCAATTTCATACAAAAATTAAAATACATACCCTTTTGTCGGGCAATTCACATTTATCTTTTGGAATCAAATCCAACTTTCTTTTCCCTTTTTAATACCTGCATATCTTGTTTAGCAACAATATTCAATCGTAATTTACAAATCATTTTATACATTCTCTTATATAGGTTTTCATATTTACTTCTATTCAACTTCGTTTTTCCCGTTTTAATATGAATTCAACTCATCTTAAATTTGAGCATTGAATTTTAACTTTCATTTATCACTGATTCATAGTAGTTTCGTCTACTAATTTATTTTAATTTCCAATTTGGAATTGTTTGTCCTTAACCAAAATTTTCCCTAAATTTTCATAAATTTTCCTAACTCCCAAAATTTTCGAAATTTTTTTGCAGAGTCTCCTTTGTACGGAGGAGCTTTTGCAATTTGACAAGAGATATAAATATGTATACATCGACCCACCCGGTCGGAAAAAGCAAAAACAATTCATATTTCCTATTTTAATGCGTAAGCATACCTTATTTACCATTTTAAGCATGCGGCTTATTTATTTAAAAATTTCTGCAATCCAAATCCAGCCAAACGGCCTCCAGGTACCTGTACTTACTCAATTTAAACATATAAGTACTATATATAAAGTTTATAACATTTCTCTTACTTAAACAACTATAACAATTCAATTCTAAAAGAAATGCATTCAAAATAACTTCCATGAGCAATTTATATGTTCTCAAACCTAATTCAATTGCTTTCAACCAATTTATAAACCATTTCATTCAATTTTCATGGTTTGCAACTCAATTTTTACATTCCATTGATTTTAATCCAAACAAGCTTATATTCACTTCAAATGACTCAGAATCAATTTTATTTAATCTCAACTAACTCATAGAATTTAATTACTTTGGTTTACGACAAATAACAATTATTGTTATGCAATCTCGACGATATTCAGTTAATAAAGTATCTATTTTAGTTTATAACTATTTCAAATTAATTTCCAACTCACTCCGAATTTAATTTCATTTCATTTATAATTTATTTATCAACCGTATATTGCATTTTATCTCATTCCCACACTGGATTCATTCAAAACAATTTGTTAAGCTTGGCACATTCAATGCTTATATCAATCCAAGTTTTTATTGAATGGGCTTTCACCCTTATTCGAAGCCAAGCTTCCATAAATTTTTAAACTTAAGTTAATTTACTTTAATTTATTCCAACATCAAAATTAAGTTTACTTTTATTTGATTCTCATTTAATCAACTCCCATTGAATTCAGTAAGCCCATCCATTTAAATTTTAATTTTAATCTATCTTCTCAATTTATCGAAATAATATCCAACCACATACTGATCTCATTTATACTTCAAATTAATATACCACCAAATTTAAGTTCAGTCTGATAATCCAACTCCAATCACAACTTTGATTTAGTTTTTATGTAATCAGACTTCATCCATTTATTATTTAACTCAATTAACCCGTTTTAAATTTTTAATTTACTTACTTAATTCGTTATCGAATTTATTTTATTAATACAAGGCCACTCTGAATTTATTTCTATTCGCTTGCGTTTTGTTTTGCAACTCAAAACATTGCTATTATAATCATTTTTCTTATATCCAATTTTCTTGCAAATCTCATTAAACATTATTCAAAGCACCCTTGAATTTTATTTGTAATTTAAACCATCACATTTTCAATCCAACTCCATTTTATTTTTATTTTACAACATCTCTTCTTATTTAATTCATTATCAAATCCATGTCGAATTCTATTTACAATTCAAATTCATTACCAAATTCCATTATTAATTTACAACCATTTGTATACCCAAGTTAAATTTTATTAACATACACTATTAAATAATTTATTTAGCTGATTGGTTTACTTTCACCTTTAATTTAATGTTCGATTTCCTTTAATTATAAAGAATCACTTCATTAAATTTTCCCGAGTTTTAATTTTATAATTTCAGTTTGGATTTCCTTTGATTTTCCAAAATCCCAACACCCTTATTTCAAAATTTTAGAAAAGCTTTTAAAGTCACATAATACTATTAAAATAACTCTTTATAGAAATACTTTTTATAACTCGATGTCTCAACCAGTCCATCCTTGTTCTCACATAAATTCAGTCATACGTTGATCAGGTGTAGGACTGAAAATCTATAAGTAATTGGTAAACTCGTTTTCAACACCCAGTGAAAACATTTGAAAAAAATAATTTTATCGAAAATATAGGAATCAGGTTTTGAAAATAGAGGAAATATATTTGCTGAGGATGCTTTGGAAATCATCACCCCCATCCATGGTCGCAGTTAACCCGATGGTTACGTTATCGTCCCGACAAAATCCACAAATAACTGTAGGCCTCCGCGCCCCACGATTACACCATGGAACCCACGACAGATCGTAGCTACAACTGGGGTTACGTAGCTATCACAGCAAAAACCCATATAACTGTAGGCATCGGCGCCATCGAATTTCGCTGCCAAAATGAAACTTCTCCACTCCACTTGACCATAGATCGCAGTCTACCGATTTTGCGTTGCCGGCAAAATCAAGTGTAGACTGTTGACACTCATCCTCCACACGATTTTCGCTATGGTCCCCACAGTAGATCGCGACGACATCGAGTTACACTGTCGTCACAGCATAACCCAAATGTCTCTGTAGGCATCAACGCCATCGACTTACGCTACCCAATAATCCTCAGGAACTAGTTTTATCCGGACTCCTCACAGGATCAACTTTAAAACACCCCCTTGGGGCTCAAGGCAGCACTACCCGGTGGCACTCCTAAGAAGTTTATTTCAAGGGAGCGCCTTTTTCCCCAGAGCCATCATCAAAACATTTTATACTATACACATATAGTATCTTCAAATCATACACCTAGTATGATCTTATACAAAGCTCATTTATACAAAATCGATTATTGCAAAATCGATAATTCCCAAACTAGGCTTTCCAAATTCTCATATTGATTTTACGCAAAAATCAAAAGCCTTTCCAAATCCAAAGGTTCTCAAAACCTTTTCCAAAATCCTCATAAGATCCTTTATATATATATATATATATAAAGATATATATATATATCATTTTTTTTAAACTTTGGATCATTGCAAACTTGTATAAAACTCTTTTATACTTCAATTCTTATCTCAGTTTGAACTCCGACCAGTTTTTATTTAGAAAATAGCTTGAAAATTTTAAAAATAAATAAGTAGTGAAAAATAATAATTATTAGTTTGCAAAATAGATAAAAGATAGGTAACTAACTGTAAAATAGTTAAAACATAGTTGAATAGTTACAAAAATTGTAGTTAATTGCAAAATAGTTGTAAAATAGAAATTAATTTGTGAAATATTTGAAAAATAGTAATTAGTTTAGAAAACAGTTGAAAAATGATTAAATAGCTCCAAAAATAATTGTAAAACAAGTGTAAAATAATTTGGCTTTAAGAAAGAAAGGTTGTATATATTTAATAGCTTAGAAAAATAAGTTTATATCAAAATAATTTATATTGAAAATTGTCAAGAGCCAACTGTTCCCTTCCCCAACAATTCCATTTAAATCTCCATTTAAATTGCCCAATTCCAATTCAAATAACTCCAAATTCCATTGGACTTGATTAATCCCCAATTCTAGTTGAATGAATCTTGATTCCTTCCCCAATTTAAATCAAATTCTAGTTGATTCTAAACCTGTTCAATTTTAATTATAATTTCATATTATTCCAATCAATTTGAATTATTATCAATTTAATTTCAGAATCCAATTTCCCATTTAAAATTTTTAAACTTATACATCTTCAAACACCAATCCAGTTACTTCAAACCAAATTCAATTTTGAACTAATTCAATTCAATCTTGAATTTAAGCTATCTCGGATTATAGAACTTCGAGTTAAATTCTCAAAGGTTGGTTTAACTCTTTAAACCGAATTAACCTTTAAATCAAACTATTTAATCATCTTAATTTATGAGCCCAATTTCTCAAAATTCTCATTTTAATTTTTTTTTTCTTATGTATTTTCAAGGTTCAATACAATTTTATTTTAAAATTTTTAATTTTATCAAGTTTAATTTTCCAGTTTGCAGCCAGTTCTTAAACAAGTTTATTTTACAGTTCAATTATTCAAACTTTATTTTATTTATACAATTCCATTCTCAATTTAAATATTTTTATTTACAATAGGATGGTATCATCCAATTTGTTTTTAAATGTCCATCTATTTCAATCTTTAAATCTCAAACCCGTTTTGAGATCACAAAAATTCCCAATTCAAATCAACCATTTAACTTTCCAAGTTAAATTCCAATTTCATCTTAAAATCTTCAATCCAAGTTGTTCATTCAAACTTACTTAACTTCTTCCAAGTTAAATTCAATTTACTTAATCCAGTCAACCTCGTTCTCAAATTGAATTACCACTTCAAATTTCAAAATTCTTTCCCTCTTATAAGTTCAAAACTTATACCACATTGGGTTTTTACATCACACTCCAGGGAAAATCAAAACTCAACATCTTAGAGTTTATTTTAAATTATCTTTGATATAATGTATATCCATACATATATATACATATTTATTTCTTGGCCCTCCCAGCCATGCTCTAAAAATTTAAACCGCCTTTGGTTTTTAATTCAAATTTTCAAACAACCCATTGTTTGCAACAAATCTCTTTTATTCAGATAATACTTATTTATTATTTTTCATTAATTTGAAACAAAATTTTCGAATTCTGGGACCAGATTTAGAATTTCATTTTTAATCAATTTTATTTTGGTTGTATTTCTATTTTTACTTAATTTAATTCCAATTCAAAACTTCAGTTTGGTTGTATTATATTACTTCTAAATTTTAAATTTCAATAATTAACAACTAATCACCTTAATATCTATTAGAAGAAAATATTACTTTATATATCAAAATATATATATTTTATATAAAATCATTTAAAATATTTATAAGCAAATAACAAGTACGCTCTCATATATATATATACTCAGCTCGTTCTAGAGTACTTCGGACTCTAATAAATGAGTAATCCCCACCAGAGCCAAGGTTCTCGCTTAACCTTTCGGCTCTGATACCAAATGTAACGACCCGAAGTTTTCTAACCCGAAAATTCCAGATAGTTATGAAAAAGAAGAAGAAAGAGATAGAAGAAGAAGAACAGAAACACCAAACATCTCACAATCGCAGCGGATAAAATATAATAAATCATAGCAGTTTACAAGAATACTATATCTATTGAGTACATTTAATATACATCAGAGTTTCACATTATAAACATTCACTGAATATTTACAATTATCAAGTCTCAGATTACTAATAATATAAATACAGCGGAAATACTCTATACGATATTGCCATCCAGCTCGCCTCCTGAGCTCCAAAACGTACTTACCTGAAAATCTGTAATACTCGGTCTGACCCGAGCATTACACCAAAGTAACACCCGGGTCAGGATGGAAACCAGTGTGAGTAACCCAAATAACATGGAATACCAAAGAAATCAACTTTTATAAACCCGGGGTAACTTATATCAATTTACCCAATTTACAATTTACTATAGACAACACTATTTCACATATAAATCGCTAAGTACCAAACTGAGATGAAATAATCCAATTCATTTAAATCATTTCATTCAAGCCTATTAATTTCAGAAATAAATTTATAAGAATCCGAAGTGGTTTCGGGTATTTCCCAATACCCGAATCCGGTCTCTTTGAAACTCAGGACATCCAAACCCATATTATTCAAATGAAATACACAACATTTCATATCAGAGATATCAACTCATTCAAATCGTTCAATACCATTCAATCATCCATAAGCAAAACTTAATCACATACTAATCAATTTAATTGATTCCAATTAAATTTTTAAACCTCAATCGCTTAGATTCCTTTATTAATTAAATCCAAACCAAGTAATCGATCAACCATTCCCTATCCATTCATCTTAATTAATCACCCTAGATTAATTATGTTGCAATTACATTCAAGTATATATCATTAACAATTTCATGATATTAATTATTATTAACCCAAATCAATAAGTAATCTTAACTACTTCATAAATTAATTATCTATACTAATTACATTAATCCTTAATTACATATATTAATTTCTCATAAGTCACTTATCATGGGTTAATTAATCTTAATTAACCAAATCTAAAATTACTTCATTAACTATACCAGTTATTGATTTCCAATTATATTTCTATTTATCTAAATCTAAATTAATTATATTAATTAAAACACAGTATTAATCCTATTTGATTTACCTTCACTTGAAATTATCTGCCCTTTTTATTTACTCGTTAAATAAATTAATTCTCCTTAAGTAATTATCTTAATTTATCTCTCGATTAATTACACAAAGTAATTATATTATTAATTGCATTAAGTAATTACTTATTAAACCACCCAATGATCATTTTAATTAATTTAAACTTAATTAGTTAGCCCCATATATTAATTGATTAATTTAATTAATTAATTATTCATTTAAATTATCCTTCATATTAAATGAATCACCAATCGTTAAACCTTTATTGATGATGGGATACCCAATATATATATGTAATAAGAGGTACTTATGGTGGAGTTCATTATTTACGACATTCTAGAATGTGAGAATTTTAAATATTACACATATCTTGCATCTTTACAAATTAACTGCAGATATTTCACTATTTTTCGTTTAAAAATAAAGCATAGTTTCAGACCAATATTTTTTTGCAGATGTATTTCTCAACATTTTAGAAGATCGTTCAAAGCTCGAAATACAATATTTTGCCACAATTTATGGAAATTGACAGCTTAGATTGCACCTTTAACACCCTAAGACTTCAATGCATTCCACTAGTAAAAGTGTTTTGAACGCACAACAGTTAACTAGTCAATTTTCCCCTTTTTTTTATATGCGTGAAATATTGCTTGCTCGGCACAAATAACGATCATTTTAGCTCAAACACTTACTACTCCTAAAGCAAAAACCGGTCAGAGTTAATAAAAGAATGATCCTCAGACCACTAACAGTTCCATAATTTCAATCTACAAATATCAAAGTTTGCTTGAATTACCCAACTAAATAAAATATGACAAACTGAAGGTAACTCACCTTTGATCGCGAGCTCCAACTTTATTTCATCAGACCCCCCTTTCCCCACGCGACCTCGTGCGCGAGACAAAACCAGTCTCCGTGACGCCTCATCACACGCGCGAGCTCCAGCGCCCCTAGAACCAGCGCTCGACCGTGCGCCTCATCCACGTCACAAGCCGAACCCAAGCTCGAGAGCCGTGCCGCCTCTTCTCTTGGCGCAACACTCTCCCTCGCCGTGCTAAATCTCGAGAAGATCCAGAGGCTGTCGCGATTCTTCTATTCGGTTGCCCCCCCTTTTTTTGTGAATTCGAATCTCTGTTTGGGGATCTGAAGGCTGCGACCATTTATTCATATATATTTTTTGCGCTCCATATCTGTTTTCACTAGAGAGAGAGGGACGGGAAAAATAGAAATTTGAAGAAGCGTCTTGAGCACAACATTGAAAAAGAAAAATATCTAGCTAATTAAAATTTTATTTATATTATAAACTTACAAAACGCCTCGATAAGCATAACGCGAAATTCCAAACCCCGAATTAGACTTGCCGACGGGTGTTTATAAGGATTTACCCGCATTCCGAACTCACTGGAATGTGTTCCAGAAGCTAATCCGATTATGTGAGCGAGATATGAAAGAAAACGATCAATTCTAGTTTGAATCGATTTAAAAGTTTCTAAGCGTTTTGAGTTGCCAGGGTCAAACGACAACTCAGATTGCTACGAAAATTGAAATCCGATAATAACGAACTATTACGGATCCAATGGAAATGGTTTCGTCAAATTCCTAGACTGTGCCTCAGAAGGCTATTTTTAAATTCCAATTTAAACAATATATTATTAAAATTGAACAAATTACTTTTAAATTAAATTTCAATTATCCTATTATCTTCAGAATCATCGTTATAAATTTTATAAGCCTTCAAATTATTTTTAATAGGCTTAAAATCTCAAATTCAACAACTTACCCAATTTTCAATTATATAATTCAATACGTTAATTATCTAATAAATATTAATATTTTGGAATTCAAGCTGAAATTAATCTTTCAAATGTTAAAAATCAATTTGTTATTCCATTTTAAATCGTTAAAATTTCCGGGTCGTCACACGATGATAATGTGAGACCATCGTTGAAGTTGAGTTATTGGGCTTTACATGTACTACATATTACTTTTTGTTTGAATAGTAGTATGTGTTTGAATATGTAGTTGAAATTAAATTTGAATTTGCATTGTTAATTTTGAAATATTAACTTAATTATAAAACATTAAACACAATTGCTAAATGGAGATATAAATAATTATTACGGTATATTAATATTAATCATTAATCATTAATTATTATCTATCGCAGAATAAAAATTAAACTACATTTATAATATTTCCTACCCTTCTTTTAAGGCTTATTCAAAGAACGTAAAAATTCCAATTACTAATTTAGTTTGTCCACTATTGCACCTTACTGTTAAAACTACAATGGATAGGTGTATTTTGGTAGTGGACATAGACCAGCCCATTAATCTTACATAAAAATGATTGGCGAAGCTAAAATAAACCGAATAAGTAAACATAGACCGGCCCATTAATCTTACGGATAGATATTAGTTTTCGTCATCCCTTGTATGTTCCAAAAAAACGTCTGTTCTCCAGACTCCTTCAAATCAAAGATTTTTTAGTTATTATTTTCTACTCAAATTCCGTGGTTGTTGTAACAACGCTGGTTTGGGCGATTACCCGTAATTATGAATTAAAAATAAATTGGAGAGATAATTTTTTTTAAATTGTTTATTTCAAATAAACAATTGATTTGGAATAAACAAAATAGAATTAAGGTAGATTGGTTGGTAATAAATTACGAACAATGGTAATATGTTGATTTGGGGATTAATTGAAGTGAGTAAAGATAAAATAATTGAAATCAACATTATTTGTTGGAAATAAATATAGAATGTTGAAATAAAGTTCTAAAAACTTTATTATGTTAGTTTGTAATAAAAATGAGCATTATATGGATTTATTTTGATGAAATTCAATAATTTTGGAAATTATTGCCAAACGTTGAATTTTGTTAATTTTTTATTTAACGTTTGAATTTAATATGGATAATAATATAAATAAATAAAAAAGTGGAATTTTATTTAAAAAAATAATATTTAGATGTAAAAATAATTTTTTAAGGTTTGCAACATTTAATTGTACAAGAAAATGATTTTTGCGTAAATTTTGGTGTTAAAAATAGTGCTTTATGTAGTTAATGGTGTAACTTGAAGTATTTAAATAAAAATAAGAATTTCATGTTGAAAAATAATTTTAAACGGCTAAAATATCCTTTATGCGTTGATAAAATATTTTGTTAAAAATAAAGTGTGTTAGTGTTATTTTATAAAGTTGAAATTATGTAAATATAAATTATTTTATTTAAAATGTAAGTGTTTTGGTGCATTAGTGATAATTAGTGTATTAATAAAATTGTTTTCTTATTGGGTTTAAGCCCAATTAACAATCTTACCTAAGCGAAGCTTCTTCTTCTCAAACTAATTTTTGTACGTACTGTAAAACTTACAACCAGAAGAAAATTAGGAGAAAGTTTCCTCTTTCAAAACCTAAGCTCCAAATCTCCAAATTTCTTCAATTTTTTTGTTGTTTCCAATCAAAGTAAAGCTATTTTCTACAAGTAATCACTACGTAAACAATTCTATTCCATCAATATCAGATTTTGAGAAAGTTGATTGTATGTAATTTGTATTTTTGGGTTTGCATGTCCTTGTACTACTGTTTTACATGTTTTTGAAGCTCCCTCTAGCCAAAATCCTTTAACTTTTTCTAAGTTTGCACAAATTTAATCTTCATTTTTCTCAGGTGAGTGCTAAACTCACAAATATATAGCTGAGACAAGAGTTTGATTGTCATGAAATGCTAAAATTCTTTTTTAATGTTGATTTTCTGAGTGAAAACACTGCCTGGGTCTAACTTTGAGACATCGTACCTTTTTCATGCTTTGTCTAAATTGCATAATTCTTGGTGAAGTTTAAAGTGTTGTTGTTGGTCTTTATGCATGTTAAATTCCAGGTCATTTCGACCTATATAACTTATAGAAACATGCTGCCGAACATTGACTCGGAGCATGTTTTTGCCCAGATTTTACAGTGAAAACACTGCCTGGGTCTAACTTAGGGACATCATACCTTTTTCATGCTTTGTCTAAATTGCATGATTCTTGGTGCAGTTTAAAGTGTTATTTTTTATCATTATTCATGTTAATTTTCAGGTCATTTCGACCTATATAACTTATAGAAACATGCTGTCGAACATTGACTCGGAGCATGTTTTTGCCCAAATTTTACAGTGAAAACACTGCCTGGGTCTAAATTTGAGACATCATATCTTTTTCCTGCTTTGTCTAAATTTCGAGATTCTTGATGTCGTTTAAATTGTTGTTTTTTTTTTATGCTTGTTAGATTTCAGGCCATTTCGACCTATGTAGCTTATAGAAACATGCTGTCGAACTTTGACTCAGAGCATGTTTTTGCCCAGATTTTTACAGTGAAAACACTGTCTGGGTCGAACTTTGAGACAGCATAACTTTCTCACAATTTATCCAAATTACAAAATTATTTTTTGTTTGAAAGATGTAGTTTTCTATTATAGGGATAAAATTTTCAGATTAATTGGATCTAATTGGCTTCTCTGTTTCATGCCTGAAAGTTGAACCCCATAGGGTTTTCAGGCCTGTGCATTTTTGGATTTTGAACTGTTGCAAACAAGGTCTGAGTCCATGTTTGAGACGGCGTAACTTTTCCATTTCCAGTCGTAATTCATTAATTCTTTTTTCCTTTGAAAGATGAAGTTTTCTAGTTTGTGTACACTACTTTTTAGTTCAATTGAATATCGTTCGGCCACCCGTTTTATATCCAAAATTTGAACCCAGAGAAGATTTTAGACCTGGGTATATTTTGGCCAAGTATTATATTCTTTTTCCGTTTGATTTTTGACTTATACTTCATGTTTTTGTGATATTTCTAAAATGTTTTGAGGGCTATGATGCTTATCAATAGGCTACCTGAGTTTTATGAATTTGAAATTAAAATTTGTTATGAATTTGAAATTTAAATTTGATTTGAATTTGAATGACGGTTTTGAGTGATTTCTTTGATTTCGAGCATAGTTTTTTCCAAACAATTTTGAATTAATTTTTAAAAATAAGTTGGAATTTAAAATAATTATTATGTAATAATTTTAAATTATTTTAAGCTATAAAATATTTATTCTCTATAATAAGGGAATTTTCGAATATCGTTATCAAAATTGATTTTGGAAAATGGTTTTAAAAGTTTGTTTTCTCAAATCAATTATTTTATACATAAAATACACACTTTTACACTATTCAAACGTATGAAAAAGAGAATTAAACTATTTAGTAAAACACGTGGTATGGGACATGTGCGTTTACTATTTTGGTTAATTTCGGACTTGTACGATCGAAGATATTTGAGATTATTGGTTCTGAGATGTTTTGCCATTTTATGGCGTATTTTGAGTTTAATAATTTCTATATATCGGAATTATTTAAGAAGACCGATATTTGGCGAGTATTATGGTTTGAGATTTAAGACCATCACGATGTCTTGTTTACTTGCCAATGATATAAGGCAAGTCTTGTGTTTATGATTTCATATTTTAAGATTTATGGTTTATGAGAAACCATCATGATGTTTTCACTTTTCGATGAGATGAGACAAGTTACGATGCCATTTAATACTTATCGATGAGATGAGACAAGTATGGTATCTCTTTATCACTCGCCAATGAGACTAGACGAGATATAATTTTCTGAGTTTTATGATGTTTCTAGTGTGGCACAACGAATAACGGCTTGTAAACCGCTAAGTGCGAATGTGTGGTATGAGATACACGTTAACACTTTTCAGTTCTTATCCGTGAGTTTGTGACAAATTCACGATGATTTACCTAACAGAACTGCTTTGATAGGTGTTAGCGACCTTGTTGTGAGGGCGAACTACTTTGGGAGGTATTAGCGACCTTGTCAGGGTTGACAAAAGGGCTTGGAGAGGTGTCAGCGACCTTGTCATGAGGACGGAATGCTTTGGGAGGTGTTAGCGGCCTTTTTAGGGCTGACAAAATGGCTTGGAGAGGTGTCAGCGACCTTGTCATGAGGACGAACTGTTTTGGAAGGTGTTAGTGACCTTGTTAGGGCTGACATAATGGCTTGGAAAGGTGTCAGCGACCTTGTCATGAGGACGAACTGCTTTGGGAGGTGTTAGCGACCTTGTCTGAGGCTTTGGCCGTTTGAGTTTAGCATGTGCAACATTGCTTCGGCATTATGTTAATATCATTCTGTTTCACGACCCTGCGACTTGAAGAAGTAAGTGACCTAACGACCTAATGTGGTAAGCGACCTAAGTATACGACGACCTAATAGTACATTGCAAGAGAAAGACTCAACGGCATAACAACCTAAAAGACTCCAAAGATTCGATAGATTAACGACCTATGACTAAGCGAGCTAAAGATTGATTCAAGAGATCCTACGAGTTAACGACCTAGTGATTCCATGAAGGTTGCGACCTACCAGGCTAAAGGAATAGCGACCTAGCGATCTAGTAACTAAGACGACCTAAGCGATCTAACGAGCTAGCAAGCTAACGAGTTAGCGATTGAACGAGCTACAAACTTCCTGTTGTTATATTACCCAGTTATAGGTCGAGCAGGTACTAAGTCGCTACTACTCGTACAACTAGCCTAGGTCGCTCTACTAGGTACCTCAGCATGACTAAGTCGCCTACCTCTCTTCCATAAGTTGATGCGACCTACTAACCCAATCAGATTGACCAAGTGCAACAAGGATGAGCCATAGCTCGTATCCCTTAGGTCGCTAGCAACCTGCGACCTACCGTTAGGTCGTTCGCGACCTACGACTTAGCCCGGATTTTCCCTATAAGTACTGCAGCTGCTCCAACTGGAAGAGGACTTTTGGCTCACTTCTGAAATGCTTATACTTTGCTGTTTTCTCAACTCATCCGACACTTCAAACACCGAAGACGCTTAAAAGAACTTCAAGAAGAGATCTAACATATTCGACATGAATTCAAAGATTTCTTCTACATCGGAGTTCTAGCTACTTGTCTTAGTGGTGTTGTAATCAAAGATTGTTGTATAAGTTGTAATCGAATCAGTAATAAAGAAGATTCAAGTGGACGTAGGCTTAACTCGAAGCCGAACCACTATAAAACTCTTGTCTCTTTACTGTTTTTTCTATGATTTTTCTGTTTACTTCTAATTCCCATATCGACGGGTGGTGCTTTCACTTTATCTCTACTTACACTACAAGAAAATTGTATATTAATGGCAATTGAGGAGAGCGTTTAAAACACAGGTTGCTGTCTTTGGTTAATTTCTAGTCCTATGGAGATGAAGATGACTCGTTATACACGCCATCCCACGTATCTAAAACATAAAGCAGAAAATGGCGATAATTTTTTTTTCATTTCCCTCTCATATTTCATTTCCCATTCTTTTTGTTTATCACCAAAAACATTTCAATTCCAAATAAACCCTAAATTTCACTTTCCAGAACCAATTTCTATACAATCCAATCTAATCGAAAATCTATAACTCCGAATCATCCCATCCATATTATCTTCAGCATCGAAGAAGTTGTTGCAGGTAAAATATTATTCGCTATTTGTTTTTCTCGATTTTATCAATTCAATTTGATTCTTGTAAGAAAAATCGATAGTTAATTTCATATTAACAGGTTAATGTTGCTTATTTCATGTTAATTGATTTTTGAGCTTTTATTAATGCTCTGTCAGATGATATTTGAACTGGAATTGAGTTAGCTAGTCAAATATATAAGTTACATGGTTCTTCATCAGTAAAAGCTTGAACTGGAATTGAATCGATGAAGGTACGCCATCTTTGAACTACTTATGATTTTGGGAATTGATTTCTCTTGTTTTGGTTGTCCAGTCCATATGTAGTCCACTGGCAAAATTAGTCGGAACCAATGTAATTAGTGTTCTTTAGACAGAGCCGATGAGATTGAGGTACAATAGTACAAAAAGTGCATATTGCTTCGCCTCATTTGCATCGGTTGAAGTAAAAACTGATGCAAATAGAACTATTTGCATCAGTTTTATCTTAATAACCGATGCAATTGGTATGTGGAAAGCAATAGGTAATAAAAAATCAATTTTGCATCAGTTCTCACCAACAACCGATGCAAATAGTTTTAGTCGCATCGGTTTTAAAGTCAACCGATGCAACTACATGTTGATGGCAATATGAAATTTAGGTGGGAAATAATGAAAAATTGGCTCCAAAGTTTACTTTGGACAAATGTACTCAAATACTTTGGTGTGGTCTTTTTTGAAGTTCCCAACCAATCCATCTACCTACAGCTACATACACATACAGGAAAGTGGTATGCCTGTCATTTCTTCTATGCATATTCTAATCGCACTAAAATTCCACCCGTTTCACTCCACTTTCTCCTCTACCCACTTTCTCCTCCCTCTTTTTTTTTCTCCCCTAAAATGTCAACCGCCTTTCCTAAACCACCCTCCACCTCACCCGCTTCCCGCAGCCTTCACCTTCTTCCGTTTCCTGCACAAAGTACATTGATCTGCTCTTATTTTTTCTCTCCACTTTCTTTTCCCGTTGTTCTCTCCGCCTACATGTCAACCGACTTCCTCGAACCCTCCTCCAGCTCAACTGTATTTTCTGCAACCTTACCCATCTTCCTTTTCCTTTGCAAGTTTTCTGCTGCCTTACCCTTCTTCCCCATCTTGATTTGGTTCCTAATTTAATGGTTTGAAATGTAAATCGACGACCAATCAAGCCGTGTTTTATCTCCCAGTTCTCTGCGATTTTTAGATTCGGCGAGGTAGGGACTCATCTATCCTTTGGTTCCCACTTTTCTGTGCTGAGGTTCAAATCGCTGCTTGGTGAAGTTACTTGCAGGGTCAGGGTAAAGGAGGCTTGACGAAGACCGTCGTTTACTACCAAAATCGTCCACGTTTATTTAAGCTCACTGAACAACGGCGATGTCCTCCAGTCATTGACTTCCAGATCCGTCGACAAAGTCAGAGTCATAGACGATGCCGCAAACGGTACTGATGGTCTCCCTCAAGGTACGGGATTTTTAATCGACATTATTACTTTCAGTGTGACGATTTACAAATGTAAAAAGATGAATTTCTAACCACATACTCCTGCTATTTCCGAGTTAATATGGACCATTGCAATTTCCAAAATCCAAGCTCATCTACTTAGATAAGCCGATATGTTAGTTTTTTCAAAAATGACAACTTCTAAATAAATTTGATTCCATAACCCAGTTAAGTTTCTCATGTATTTTGATTTGAGGATCATGAATGTCTCAATTTTCATCCCTACCAATATCATCTTTTTGTATTCAAGTTTCATATGTAATTTACAAGTCTAAAAAGATGAATTTGTAACCAAATACTCTTGCTATTTCACATTTAATTCCCACAATTGCAATTTTCAAACTCCAAGCTTTTCTGCTTATATATGCTGATCTGTTATTTTTTCAAAACTGAGAAATTGTAAATAAATTTGATTCCATCAGCCAGTTAAGTTTGTCATGTATTTCGATTCGAGGATCATGACTGTCTGAATTTTCAAGCCTACCAATATCTTTTATTTGTATGAAAGTTTCATTTGTGATTTACATATCTAAAAAGATGAATTTTTAACCAAATACTGTTGCTATTTCATATTTCATTTTGACCATTGCAATTTTCAAAATCCAAGGTTATCTGCTTATATAAGCTGATCTGTTATTTTTTCAAAAATGAGTAATTGTAAATAAATTTGATTCCATAAGCCAGTTAAGTTTGTCATGTATTTTGATTTGAGGATCATGAATATCCGAACTTTCAACCCTATCAATATCATCTATTTGTCTGCAAGTTTCATATGTATCTGCCTATATGTTTTCAAACATACTTGCAACTGTTAAATGGGAAAGGATTCATACATGTACTTTGGTTTCATAGTGGACTGAATATATGTACTTGCAACCGTACTTGCAAACGTAAACACAAAACTGCATATATGTACTTTTGTGTGGACTGAATATTGCTTCATTTATATTATTGGGTTAAAATGTGCTTCTGAGTGGGTGTATTTTTATGTGCATATATAAGTTAAGTTTCATATATTTGGATTTATAAATTTACAACTATCAAATTTACACGGTTTGCTTACAGGCTCAGGGTGAAGGAGGGTCAGTGAAGTTCAACGATTAGTAACGAAATCGTCATGTTTACTGAACCTTACGGAACAACAACGAAGTCAGCAACTCATTCACTTCCAAATCTGTCGACGAAGTCTACGCGAAATTCAGCTTCATCAAAAAAGATGTCCAATCTCCTCGACGAAGTCATCCATACTGCCGGTCTTGCTCACGATATGTTTACTCAACCTTACGGAACAAGAACGAAGTCATCAACTCATTCACTTCCAAATCCCACGATGAATTCTACGCGAAATTCAGCTTCATCAACAAAGATGTCTACTCTACTCGACAAACTCATCCGTACTGCCAGTCTCGCTCACGGTATGAGATTTTTAATCTACATTAATAGTTTCTTATTCATGGTTTACACATCTGAAAAAGATGAATTTTTAAATGATTCAAATTTCAAATGGTTTACATTTTTCAGATTTCATTTCGAACATACGATTTACAAATCTAAAAAGATGAATTTTTAACCAAATACTCTTGCTATTTTAGATTTATTTTCAACCATTGCAATTTTCAAGTTCCAACCTTATCTGCTTATGTAAGCCGCTCTGTTATTTTTTCAAAAATGAGAAATTGTAAATAATTTTGATTCCATAACCCAGTTAAGTTTGTCATGTATTTTGATTTAAGGATAATGAATGTCTGAATTTTCAATCCTACCAATATCATCTATTTGTACGCAAGTTTCGTATGTCTCTGCATATATGTTTTCATACATACATGCAACTATTAAATGGGAAAGGATTCATATATGTACTTTGGTTTAAAATTGACAAAAGTCATAAACCGTAAACACATAAACTGCATATATGTACTTCTCTGTGGACTGAATATTGCTTCATTTATATTACTGGGTTAAAATGTGCTTCTGAGTGGGTGTACTTTTATGTGCATATATATAAGTGCACAGTTTACATGCATGCTTAGTGTGAAGGAGGGTTGACGAAGTTCAGCGCGTAGTAACAAAATCGTCCATGGTAATTGAATCTTACGGAATAACAACGAAGTCATCAAATCATTCACTTCAAAATCCTCCGATGAAGTGTACGCAAAAATTCAGCTTCATCATCAAAGATGTCTACTCCCCTCGACAAAGTCGTTATTACTGCCAGTCTCGCTCACGGTATGGGATTTTTAATCTACATTACCAGTTTATTTTTAACGGTTTACAAATCTGAAAAGATGAATTTTTAAATGATTCAAATTTCAAAAGGTCTACATATTTCACATTTAATTTCGAACATTTTATCATTTAATTTCGAACATTTTATCATATCAAAAGGTTTACAAAGCGATGTTAAGAGAGTCAGGTTCAGGTAAGCAACATTTTATCATTTTAGCTGATTGTTTATTTGGGTTTTCTTGATCAATTTAGTTCAAAAATTAGACTCATATCAACATTAATTTCAAAATTAGACCGAATCTACCATGCTGACAGTAAATTAGTTTTTCACTCTGATGCAATTTCTTACCATGCCAATGTGTTTTAGTTACTTAGAAGAATTTGCACTGATGCTATTTCAAATTTCATCAGTGTAATTTTTCTGTTTGACGAAATTGCATTGGTGCTTTCAAAGTGCTCCAATACAAATTGCTGAATCAACGATAGTATAACAAATACATATCCAAATCCAAATCTGTTATACGTTTTATTGGAAAGGCGGGATTAAATAAAAAATGCTTTATCTCTGTAGCATAACACCGCCCAGTTTCATGCATTTTCCTTGGACATTTGCCTCGTGGAATGTTTATTTATTTTAAGGAACAAAACATGGATTAACTGTCAAATGTGGTTGTAAAAATGTATCAGTTTTTTGATATAAATCTGAAAATAAATCAATAAAACCAGTAAAGAAATAAAATTGAAAAAAAATGGTCTATACACTTATCCTGACATTCTCAAGATTCATAGTTTTTTATGTTATCAGGTGTCTTGTTTCATATTTTTCTTGCTTGTGAAAATTCCATTATAATTATTATTATCCTGTGTTGTTTTCATTTGCTTTGTTGACATGGAAAAAAAGTTGTTATTAATAATGTATTTTCTTCTCTACAGTTGAGAAGGCAAAAGTTGTTATTAATAATGTATTTTCTTTTCCACAGTGGGCTTGGATTTGGGTTCGGAACTACTTTTCTTAAGTTTCTTACTTCGGCTGCAGCTTTGTATGTTCTATTTATCAATCAATTTCAAATATATATCCTGCAATGGTTCAAATGAGCAGCTGTTCAAATAAAGATGCTTTTTTTAATATATTATTTGTGGCAGATACCTGTTAATATTGGATCGAACAAATTGGAAGACGAACATGTTAACCTCACTTTTGACACCTTATATTTTCTTGAGTCTTCCTTCAGTTGTATTCACTTTACTGAGGTGGTTTCTAACTATATAGTGTTAATATAACCTATTTCCAACAGTTTTTAATGATTATTTTTATATTTCTACTGCAGAGGAGACGTAGGTAAATGGATCGCTTTTGTTGCAGTAGTTTTGCGCCTCTTCTTTCCTCGCCATTTCCTAGGTTTAAATTCAATCTCTATGCAAATTTATAACCTTATTATATATCGTTCTAGATTTATTTATATATGAAAAACCTCGAGTAATATGAGTACTGAACATAGATGGCAAATGAATTCACAGATTGGTTGGAAACTTTCCTTACCACTACAGATAAAAACATGGATATGCAAATTTGATATTCCTGTTAATTTTTATTTTTGCATGCATATCAAATGAGACATGCCCAAGAAAATGTATTTTCAAATTTGAAATATCTTCATATATCTTCGATGCGAGCCATGATTAAATTATAGTTTAAAGAGTGTTAAATTTAAATTCTATTCTTTACAAGAGAATAAATTTTCACAAAAAAGCAAACATTATATAGTATACTATTTTTCCCATTTTAATATGCACTTTTCAGCTTTCGACTAACATTTTTTGGTTAGATTTCATGATTCTTTATATTTGACTTAGGTAGTTCATATCTTAATCTACAAAAAATTGATTTTGTACATATCAAATAGCCTATTTAGCTATTGGGTTTGCTCATTACAGCTTATTAACATATTAGGCAAGCCCAATTAATGAAATTCCCTGGATATGCATAAGTACGTTATAATTTCCTTCTATTTTCCAATATTTTTGAACTTTTCAGTAAGGTTTCTGGTTTTTTCTTACTTTGGGCTGATGAACAAATATGAATTATTGAAGCTAATCCTACCAACCGGTTGACTTAATTATGATGAAAAATCAAAATATATCTTTAAAAATATGGATATAAGTTAAATGATACCCATAGTTGTTATGAGTTATCCAAAATTTGATATAGGTTTGGGTATCATTTCACACTATGTTGATTTTAAGTTTACTCATTACAGCTTATAACATATCAGACAAACCCAAAATTTGATATAGGTTTGGGTTTGCTTGATATTGATTTTATACGCATGCATATTCTAGTATAATATATTCACTCATTTTTGTTAATGACCGATGTTCTTAAGGAATTGTGTTTGGTTTGTCACTCAATGATTCTGGACATGACAGTGAATATAGTCAAGCTCATAATCTAAGAAGTATCCTTTTGAAGTAACCTGAATAGAAATAAAGCTTAATTTTTTTTCAAATACTTGATTTAAGTCAATGATCATTTTGTTTGTTAAAGATCATGTTGAAAGAATACTGAAAACATTGCCAGATATGCAGTTCTGAACTCTATAACATGTACACTTTATAGCAACAGCATTTGGCATTTCCTTGAGACTTTGGATTCGTGGTATTTTCTTTGGTTAAAAAGCTAGTTCATCTAATTGAAAATTCGCAGTTGCAATCAATTCCTTTACATATCTATTTACGCGTTCAATTTTGTATAATATTATAAACAGACTTGGCATATTACCGCTTGATTTGGATAAACTTCTAATTGATGTAGTTGTGCTTTTAGTGGCATTTGACTTCCTAACCAAGTATTTCTCAATATCTCATAAATGACCAACATAGTTAAAACATCATCAATGTTAACCAAGTTGAAGCAACGGATTCTGTGTTTCATCAAATCCAGAGAGGTTGAAAACTTGGACCTACTTTTGTGAGAGAACGATGGCCAGTAGTAGATTAGTTTTTGGCTGCCAGTGGACATATAACCATGCTGAAGTTGTGTCAGGTATAGTATTAAGAACATAATAAATAAAGTGTCATTGCAGCCCTTTTCATGATTGACAAAGCAGAATGATATTTCATATGCGTACTTGGAGGCTCCACCTGTTGAAAGCTATCTTCCTGACCGATAGTCTTCAGTTTTAATTACAATTGCCGAGCAGAAATCTTTTGCGGTAGTCTTTTGATCATTTGTTAGACAGCAACTATAAGTCTATATTATAAAACTTGGTATATTAGCTTGATTCGTTGACCGTACCTAAAATATCCAGCTAGCTCTTGTTATAAAACTCGTCCGATATTATTTGGTCCTTAACTTCTCACACATACGCTTGTCGTTTACCAATGCGTTTCCTTCTTGTTTTCTCATTTGTCCCTTTTTATTTGTTTATTTTCTGTTTGTTCATGTGAATCATCGCAATTGTGAACTAGTTGTACATTCAAGCTGTTGTTATCTATGACTTCTTCTGGTTCTTGCATTGTATGTGTTTTATATTAATTATCTATACTTAGAACAGGACTGTGTTGGCAGGCTGGAGGCAGTATTGAACTGCAAGCAGAAGGCAATGGATGGTGGCAGGATTGAAGTGCAGGCAGAAGTGTTGTGGAGTTGTTGAAGTTCTTGGCAGTGAAGTTGCTAGAAGTTGAAGATGGTGGTGCTTGGTTGATGGCAGTATCGTTGGTTTGAGGAATATTGGTTAGCAGTGATTTGGGAAGTTTGTATGTAGTGTTGGCTTGTGGCAGTCTGATGAGATGATGGTGAGGTAGTATTTGTGCACGGGTATTCGAGGATGTTGAGGTGGTGGCAGGGACTAAAGATCTGAATTATGCTGCAAAAATGAATGTATGAAGCATTATTCTGTATAGATTATTAACACTATAATTGATATATGTTTATTTTGGTATTATGTTATTTAGTTTGTATTTGCCATCAAATTTAATTTTGAATGATTGTAATATTGCATGCAATAATTGTTTGTTATAATCAATAATATATATATATATATAGTCTATTTGAGTACTGTAATAATGGTTTCTGAGAATGGCCTTTTTGCATTAGGTATAAATAGCTGATGCAATAGAGAGATTAGTTTGCATCGGTTGTTATAAAAAACCGATGCAACAAGTTACTTTGTTGCATCGGTTTTCATTACAACCGATGCAACATGGGGCTGTGTTCAAGCAACCAACCATGATATTTTGCATCAGTTGTTAGCAACAACCGATGCAAAAAGGACATTTTTGCATCGGTTTCAGAACTGATGCAAAAGTGTTAAACCTGTTGCATCGGTTGCATATGCATCGGTTGTTGAACTGATGCAAAAGGGGGGTAAACAACCGATGCAAATGACCTGTTTTGTAGTAGTGGTATGCCATATTGAAACAGATACATTAGTATTGCATTTGCTGCTGTTATATGCTGTGCAGAGTGAAGAGTTGATGTGCAGGATGAAGACTTGAAGTAGCTGGATAAGAATAGGGACGTCTGCTTAAACCGGACTGGGATGGAAAAACCGTAACTGAGTAGGCGAGAAGTTTCTAAATTGTTAGTTGAATCAGGAAGTATATCAAAACCAGCTGAAAGCATCAGAAGTTGCTGTCCGGCGTGCTTTAGGAGTGCTAAACTTAATGGTTTCATTATTTCTGCAGTTCTATTTGAAGACAGATACATGCAAATATGGACCAACATGCAAGTTTAGTCATCCATTTGGATATGAAAATCGTCATCCTCCTCTGAATACCCTTGGTTTGCCAGTACGCCAGGTTTGATAGTTTGTTATGTTCAGTTCTTTACATTAGCTAGTAATTCAGTTATGAAGCCTTCATGAAATGGAACTGGAAACGAAAAGAACTTTTCATTAATAGGTCAAGGGATTAAACGCCACTGATTTCATTTTCCAAGTTATAATTCCAAATATATCTATGTGCAAAGCTCCATTTATACTAAAGAAAATCAAATTATGTATTTTAGTCCACTTTAAAGTCTAGAAACTATGTACTTGGTATGGGATAATCGATGGAGACTATTTTTCTGCTCATTATTTTTGAAGTTTAAAGTGGTATAATATTACCGATTACCAATTCCTTAAGTTTTATCAAATCAAAAGGTGAAAGATTGTGCTGCGTGAACCTCGGCTAAGACAGTTAAGATATTACGTTGTACACATTCTGATACCCATTATATGTTTAAATATATTGTCATCTTTATCCATGTTAGAATGCCAGTGGATTTTAGCTCAGTAGGTAAGTTAATGCATTAAGTGTAAATTCATGTACCTTATGCACTAGAAAACTACTACAACCCTAGTAAATATCGACAAATTAGTGGCATGCAAAAGATGAGTTATTTAAACATCAAAACACTGAAATGATTGTATGCATCACATTTTTAGTTTTCGTATTAAGTATTGAGATTTTTGGTTAAAGTTTCTATTTTATCAGTTGCCCTAGAATAAAAACAAAAAAATTGACCTGATGTTTGATAGTCCTAATAATAGAATGATAAGAAAACTATACCAAATAAATCATGGCTTTTTTTCCTTCGCTTAGAGCAACATCCTGATATACGAATATGTAATATATAATGATACAAAGTTTAGTTTTCTTTTCTTCTATGAGCATTTAATGATATTTCAGCTCACAAACACATTGTTTGTATGGTATGAATAGGATCAGATGGTGAATGCTATTATATATTTCTATCTTTTAACAGCAAATGTTCCGTGGACATTAGTATACATCAAAAAACTACTACAACAACAATTTTGTTAATGTGCATATCTGATATGCATACTTTTACACATTGATATGTTTGTATAGACTCCATGTCACCGTGCAGGAAAATGAAGCATCGGAAATTGAGAACATATTTTAGAAATTAATTGGAGTTGATGCATTGTTTGAATTCCATCTGAGCAACTATGAATGAACAATCCCAATACGTTCTTGACCGCAGGAGCTAAAAAATGGGGGTAATTCATATCATCACCTATGCTTGGTCACGTATTATTTCTTTAGCAATAACAAACTGTACTTACTTTGGAGATTATTTAGACAACCTCAAAGTGTCATAGTTTCGACGTCTTTGTGCACATCGTCCTGGAGTTGAATGTTGATGCTTGCTGTCGCCATTTGAATTTGGATTTTAATAGCATTGCCTTTCTACGCCTGAATTCATCGTCGTTCTGATCTGAAGTGCTAAGAGAAGCTCTGTGCTTACAACCATGACCGATGACCCACTACCTGAAATCGAGAGATGCACTGTTGAGACCCGGATATCACGTTGCTGCGGCTATCAACGAGTGGATGTAGTCGTCGTTTCTCCGAGTTAGTTGTGCTGCTTGTAATGCTTACCTGAGATGTTGCGTCTGGGGTGTAGGCTGCTGATGATTCATGTGTTCACCTAAAAGCCTATCACAGGTGCCTAAAGTTGAAGCCAAGATCTGATGTGGTGGCTGTCGATGTGAGCTTCTCGCTGTCGGGAAGAACATCGTTGTTGAAGTTGTGTAGTTCGAGAACCGGTTAGTGATATTGCTTGAATTTATATTCATGATCGGTACTGATAATTTTCAGTATAGTAGTTTTCATTGATTATGTCTAGAGTGATTACACCCAGTCCTGCAAAGGAGAAAAAAGCACTTAAGGTCAAGTAATTCAACTGTGTGTGTATATGTACAATTTCATTCACATCTAATTCCTTTCTGTCCTAGAAACTGTCTCCAGTGATGCCACTTCAGCTTGCCTCGGATGTTATCGTGAAAATGTTGAGAGCTTGTGCTCATCATTATCGCCATGGATAGCTAACAAGTTATGAAAGTTATTTTTGAGATCATTTTATATTCTTTTTTCTCTATTTATCGTTCAATCCTGTAGCCAAATATAGTGGCACTTTATATTTAATATTATGGCCTGACAATTGAAAGACAACTTTGCATGCACTAAACATTACCCAATTACTATTTCTCTCAAATTTTTATTATTTGTTTGCTTATTAAACTGCACATACATATGTATATATAACCGTTCCATTTCAATAATATGCACATCAAATTACAGATAACATAATAAAATATAAAATAAAACCACTACCTAATATTATAAAATTTAACTAAGTTAATTTTGTTTTATGCTCTTCAAAGATATATATGAGTTTATATAAAAGTTGAAAGATATGTAAAAGTTAACGAAGTTAATATTATAAAGCCACTACAGAAGAGGAAGTTGAAAGATACGTAAAAGGTTTTCAACAAAGATACAAGGAATTAATATACTCATGTAAGGTTTTAATTTTAGTTCTAGCACATGTTATTTGTTTCAGATCTTATTTTCCGCTATTCTCACACAGGATTTGGAGCAGTTATGGTTTTCTCTACACTCTTCTCAAAGAAAAGACTAAGAAAATAGGATTCCATAGCACCATAGAGCTAAAATTCATCAATCAGTATGTTACATCTCTGATTACTATTTCGTTGTTAATTAGAGAAGGAAAGAAACCTAACTAGATTGCCTATTTTCATTTTTACATTCCTTTTATCAACAATAAAACTATTACTTAGAGTTTGCCATCATTATTTACACTGAAGTCTGTGAATCCACATTACAAGCAGGCTCTTAATGGTAAAGGTTTGCGGAATTTTAAAAACCCTTAACTTCATTCAATTATGATATACATTGTCTTCGGCTAAGATTCAAACTGGGTGCCTAAACAAGTTATTTTGTTGCTACATAAATATGTTAACCGACCTGCATGGTTGAGCAACTGTGATGAGCCTCTATTTTGTATGCAACTACATTTATTTTGTTGGTTTTGAATTTTAATATGTTAGTTGTGTTTAAGTATGCTACTGCACCTTTTTCTCTTTTGCATTGTATTTTATAATTGATGATTATTTTTCTAAACATATCCATGTTCATATAACATCAGACTAATGGTGGACACTGAAGTAGCGGAAATGAAATCTCCCATGTGGAGTAGGATAGTGCTAAAGGGATTCTATGGATATAGGAAGAAAATAGATTTGTTAACATTTTATTTTTTTAGTTCTGATTGAATGCATAATTAAAACTGTTCTATTCCTTTGTAAATTGGAATGCTATGTTTACTTAATCCAGTAAGATATATTTCTAAACATGACATTTGAAATGGATAGTTTTGAAGATTGTATATGCCAGTTGGTTTTCATAAACAAGCATGAAGTTTTATGGCCTCTCCTCATGAAGAAAAACTAACGTTGTTTACTTAATTTATCAATAAGTCAAGGATTTGTTAATGAATCTTATGATTTATAACATAAATGGTATCTATTAGCCAAACTGGTATAAGTACATCATTAATTGAGGGGGTGATAATTAATTAAAACACCCGATGTGAATTGTTATAGTCAAGCAGTCCATAAATTATAAGCAGGATTGTTTTTCCAAGAACTTACTGGACTCGGTTAGAGCAATGTAATATGCAATGTGCTATGTTTCTTATTTTATATTAACGAAAATATACTTCTTTTAACAAATCTTAACGTATTCAAAAAATTAACATAAACGTCCTCATATCAGTAACGAATTTCAAAATAATTTTATACTTTGTGTGCTGTTTTAAGTTAAATGATGTAATACCACTGTGTGTATAACATAAACGTATTCATACCAGTAACTAATTTGAAAATAATTTATACTTTGTGTGGTGTTTGAAGTTAAAAGATGTAATACCACTGTGTGTGTAACGATGTTACTACTTATTCATGGCAGGACACATCGGTCAATCCAGATGGAGATCAAATTCTAGTAAGTATAACTTCTTTAATTTATTTTTATTTTATTTTTCAGTTCATGTGTCAAAATTTGAAACATAAAAAGGCATCAATGTCAGTTTAATGATACCTTAAGAGGGTTAAGTTCGAGTTTGGCATATGGCATTTGCGACAGTGAGAGGAAGTGGGTGATTGGGTGTTGCTGTTTAAATCATATTTATAACTGAAAATGCAGTTTTTGTTCTTCTGCATTATATAATGCCTGGTAATAATCCGCTTCTTGTTACTGTAAAATGCAGTTTTTGTTCTTCTGCATTGTATAATGCCTGATTGCTGTATAATGCAGTTTAACTGAAAATGCAGTTTTTAAATCATATTCACACGTTATTTTTGTTTTATTTCACGTCAATGTCTGTTTAGTTAAACTCATGTACTGGCAGTCTATTTAGTTAAACTGATGTACTGGCAGTCTTTATCTTTTTTGTTATGAAAAATTATATAACTTGCGGATGATGTTTGGATTTGAAAAATAACTTATGTGAAAATAACTTATGTGCTTCATTTTGACAGGTGCTGTATGATGATACCAGGGTTACTACAAGATGGAAGGAAGGAAAAGTTATTTTGCTACATTCATTCTCTTTCAAATCGGCCATGCTTGGATTAACGTATTTTGTATTGACGTTCATATATCTTTTCTTTTAGTATGTATCGTTTTGGTCAGCTATGGTTGTATGTATTGTTTTTTTTTAAGATCACAAATATTTGAAACTTTGTGTACGAAATATTATGGATATATATTTAAATACATATTGTGGTTTGGCTTATATTTTCGTTTGATTACGTACATCATTATGTGATAATTGTGTTTTTTGAAATTCTATAATATATTAGTAGAATTGTAAGCTTGGATGTACCTAATAAAAAAACCGCAGGGATAAAAATTTATAACGTTTTAACTGTGCTATGGAAAAGTTGTTTTTTCCAGTTTTATATACTACAGCATTATGATAGTGCTATAAACAATTTTCATAACAAAAAAACAACGCAATAAAAGACAGCAAACCGCTATACAAAGTAGCTGTACTTATACATACAATGTACTATTGCAGTAGATAACGCTGTAAAATATTGTGTTCTATAGCGTCTATAGACGTTGTTGTATATTTCATATGTGTGCCAGTCTGTTTTTACATAGCAGTCATGAAAACGCAATAGTTTCACTTCATAGCGACTTTCCAAGGCTATTAAAAGTCATGTTTACAACACTCATAAAACGCTGTGAAATGTCCTTGTCCATAGCGTCTCTTATAGCGTTTTGTATGTTGCTGTTATAGGTCACTGACCTATTACAATATGTTAATATACAGCGTAAGACAAAACGCTATAATAGCTTCTAATAGCATTTTTTAAACGCTATTAAAGGGTGTTTTTCTTGTAGTGTTACACCGGGTGTTAGCGTTTAATTTTAGCGTTAACATTTTTGGTACTTTCACTGAGAAGGAATCGAACTCAGGAGTGCTCCAATCATTGCTTCGTGAAAGTTTGTTGAAAAAATCTCTCTCAAAACCAGAAGTCTGTCATAGATCATGGCTCCTAGAAGAAAACGCAGATCTACTAGATCCGGTGATGCTCATGAGAATACCGCCACTTCTCCTTCATTAAGCCAAGCAGCTCCAAGTGTTGAAATTACACGGGCAGAGTTAGATGTTGCGGTGTCTGGGTTATATCAGCACATGGAAGCCCAGAACGCTTTAATGTTGGATAGGTCAAATGCCATGCTCGGAGCTAACCACCAACCTGTGAATAATGAAGGAAATTTTGCTGATGATGTTCATAATTCTGAAGGAAGGAATATTCCTCAAAGGCAGTTGGCCCTACTGAAGGGACACCTCCCTAAGCTGGAGGATCAAAGCAGCAGCCGACTCTCCACGAACGTTTAGCAGGGCAAACTTCTGAGAAAATGGCTGATGTCTGTCCTGCAGAGCCTCTGAACAACGAAGAATACCTCTCAGGAATGATTTGTCAAATCATGAAAGAGAGCATGCAGAGGGATGAAGATGAGAATGACTGGGGGTTTGCTCCAATCAAAACTCCGTTCACCGAAAGGATCTTGAAAGCAGAATTTCCAAGGAAGTTTGTTCCCCCCACCATTCCGGTTTATAGGGGGACAAGCGACCCTAATCAATTCTTGTACAAGTATGACTGGCACATGACTGGTGTCAGGGCAACAGATGAGATCAAATGCTGGTACTTTCTGGTATATTTGGAAGGAGTGGCCCTACTCTGGTTTACAAAGATACTGGTCCGATCTGTAGACCAGTTCTCCGATTTAACTCGGAAGTTTAAAGAACAATTCAGGTTGTACGCTTCAAAGGCAAAGGACATCATGTCGTTGTCCAGCCTGGAACAGAATCCCGGAGAATCTATTAGATCTTTCTTAAACAGCTTCAACATAGCTTTGGCTGAAGTCGATAATACAGAGCCACGAATGATCTTGACTAACTTTATGAGGGCTATCGACAAATCGAGTGAATTTGGAAAATGGCTGAAGATGAAAGAGCCAAATTTGCTTGGAAATTCTATAAAAAAGCTAACGAGTTCATGCGCTTGGAAAGCCTTCAAGCACCGGCCAAAGTGGTATTGACAAAGGTTGGGAATACTAATGCTGCTCCAAATAAAAAGGAATCTGGTACTCAGAAGAGGGAGAACGAGGGTGGGAAGAAGCAAGGAAATATGAAGAAAAATTGTCCTTTTAGACCCTCAAACTTCACTCCCTTAACTGATACCCCAGAAAACATTTTCTTTACAACCAAGGATACTGTCGAATACCCCAGACCCGCTAAATTGAGGCTAGAAAAAAATGTTGAGAAAAATGGAAGATTTTACCGATTCCACAGTCAACCCGGGCATGATACTAATGAGTGCCGCCATTTGAAGAGTTTGATTGAGGAGCTATTGAGAGAAAATAAACTTCAGCAATATGTGAAGAGGAACAGGAACGATCCAACTTCATCAACTCAGGGTCAACAAGTTCCTGTCCATCAACCCAGCTCAAGTGAGAGGGCAGTAGCACATGAATCAGAAAGGCCTGTTATTAATGCGATTACGGGAGGCCCTCACCCTGCAGGCAGAAGCTGGGGTGAGATGGAAAGATATGCCCGTGCCTTGAAATATTCCCTAACAGAAGAAAATGTTTTTGTGTTGGAAGATGTTGCACCTTTGAAGCAGCAGAGAACTTTTAATGATGACATTGTGTTCAGAACCAGGGACTCTACGGGCGTTGAAGCTCCTACCATGGATCCCTTGGTTATCTCTGCAGGCATTGGGCCAGCTATTGTAAGAAGGGTGCTTGTTGATTGCGGCGTCTCTTGCAATATCCTTTTCAAAAAGACATTCGATCAAATGAAAATTCCGATGGCCGATGTTCAAGCTTCATCACAGAAGATTGTTGGGTTTACTAGGGAACCGAGGCAGCCAATTGGAACTATTGACTTGTTCGTGGAGCTTGGAGAGGGGCAGAAAAAGGTGGTTCGAAAACAGACTTTTGTGATTGTTGACGAATTTTCTGCTTACAACGCCTTCCTAGGTTGGCCAACTCTTGCCGCATTTAAGGCAATTATCTCCCCGTGGTGCCTCAGTATGAAGTTCCCCACGGATAAAGGCGTCGGTGTTATTAAAGGAGATCAGAATGCTGGGCGAGAATGTTATCTTATAGAGTTGCGTGAAGCAAGGAAGAAAGAGATGGGAAAAGATGCGGCAGCCCCAGTCCGCATCAAAGAATCAACCTTGTAGCAATTAAAGGTTGGACCCTGCATTGGCGATCATAGTGGTGCACGAAAAGAAATGGATCCCAGAAAAGCCAGTGCAGGGGAGAATAGAGTGGTGCCAGTGGAAGTAACGGTACCAGTACCTGTTGACCCGAAAGATCCTAACAAGGTGGTGAATGCGGGTTCACAACTT
Source organism: Allium cepa (assembly GCA_030765085.1). NCBI lineage: Eukaryota > Viridiplantae > Streptophyta > Magnoliopsida > Asparagales > Amaryllidaceae > Allium > Allium cepa. The sequence continues at coordinate 821,143,883 of CM060939.1, forward strand.
AGTGTGACGGTTCAAAATTCTTTGATACATTCTTGAAAGCAAACCTGGATGTATTCGCTTGGAGTCATGCCGATATGTGTGTAATATCCCCAGAAATTGTGGTACATACTCTGAATATTGATCAAAAGTTTACACCCGTAAAGCAGAAAAGAAGAACCCAGGGTCCTGAAAGGTCAGCAGCATTAAAAGAAGAAGTAGATCGGCTCATGGAGAATAGCTTCATCAGAGAGTCCACTTATCCAAATTGGATTTCAAATCCGGTGCTGGTTAAAAAAGCTAATGGAAAGTGGAGAGTATGCATCGACATTTCAGATTTAAACAAAGCCTGGCCCAAAGACAGCTTCCCGTTACCCAGGATTGACCAGTTGGTGGATGAAGCAGCAGGGCATGAATTGTTTTCTTTTATGGATGCTTACTCCAGATATAACCAAATCATGATGCATGAGCCGAATCAAGAGGACACGAGCTTCATCACCGATGTTGGTCTCTACTGCTATAGAGTCATGCCCTTCGGACTGAAGAATGCGGGGGCAACTTACCAAAGACTTGTTAATGCTATGTTCAAACCGTAGATTGGCAAGATTATGGAAGTTTATATTGATGATATGTTGGTAAAATCAAAGAAGGCAGTGGACCATATGGATCACTTGGCAGAAGTGTTCGCAGTCCTTCGAAAGTACGGAATGAAGCTTAATCCTTTGAAATGTTCATTTGGAGTGGAGTCTGGAAAGTTCTTAGGTTTCATTATGAGTGCTAGGGGCATTGAAGCTAATCCTGCTCATATTACAGCTTTAAGAGAAGTCAAAGCTCCTAGAACAAAGACGGAATTGCAAAGTCTCAATGGAAAAGTCGCTGCCTTAAGTCGGTTTATTTCTAAACTTACTGATAAATGCATTCCATTCTTTGATGCTTTGAAGAAAGGAAAGAAAAACTTCGACTGGACTCCTGAATGCCAGAAAGCTTTTGATGAGTTGATTCGACATATGGAAACACATCCAATACTTTCTAAGCCCAACAATGGTGAAGATCTTTTCGTATATTTAGCAGTCTCATCTCATGCTCTCGGTGAAGCGTTGATACAGGAAGACGCAAAAGTTCAGCACCCGGTTTACTACTTCGGCAAAAGATTCACTGGGGCAGAGATGAATTATTCGAAACTGGAAAAGCTCGCCTATTGTCTGCTGATTGCGTCAAGAAAGTTGAGGCCATATTTCCAAGCTCATCCTATTAAAGTCCTCACTGATCAACCTCTAAAGCAAGTCATATTTCGCCCTGAAATTTCGGGTCGTCTTCTGAAGTGGAATATTGAACTCAACCAATATGATATCACTTATCATCCCCATAGAGCAATCAATGGACAAGCTTTAGCAGATTTCATTGCAGAATACACAGATTAAGGTGACAGTGAGGAAGAAGCAACTGGTGACAACCCGACCCGATGGAAATTATATGTTGATGGTGCAAAAAATGATTACTGTTTCGAAGCTGGGGTTGTGCTTGAAACCCTTGAAGGGAGGTCATTGTGCTATGCATTGAGATTAGAATTTCCTTCGACAAATAATGAAGCAGAATATGAAGCTCTTATTGCTGGCTTGAAGATTGCTAAAGAACTGAATATCACAGTACTGCAGATCTTCAGTGATTCTCAGCTTATTGTATGCCAAGTCAAGAAAGAGTTTCAAGCTAAAGGGGGAAATCTGCCTGCTTACTTGTCAAAGGCCAGCGAGCTTCTTGATGATTTTGACCATTACACGATAAGCCATATACCCCGGGAAGAAAACATGAAGGCAGATTCTCTCGCAAAGATTCAAGCACTGGTGAAGCTCAATTATTGGGATTAGTTCCTGTGGAAGTCTTGTCATCTTCAAGTACTGATGAGATGGACATTGACTGGATCATGACTGTATCTCAAGAGCAAGAATCGTGGATGTTTCCGATAAAGGAATATCTTCTCAACGGCTCTCTGCCAAAAAATTCAGAAGAACGTCAGAAACTGTTAAGAAAAGCCTCGAGATATATAATTCAAGATGGCCGATTGTACAGACAGGGGTTCTCGATGCCATTACTCCGATGTGTAACCAAGGAAGAGGGTAAAACAATTTTAGCTGAGGGGCACGGAGGTGAGTATGGGGATCATTCAGGTGGCCAAACTTTAGCCAAGAAAATTCTCCGCTATGTATACTTTTGGCCAGATATTAACCGAGATGCTGCTATCCATTCCCGAAAGTGTGACAGATGCCATAGATTTGCAAAAATCCTAAGAGCACCTTCCACTGAACTAACACAGATGGTCAGTCCATGGCCATTCGCCATTTGGGGGATATATCTCATTGGGCCTTTACCGACTGCCAAGTCCGGAATCAAATATGCTATTGTTGTTGTTGATTATTTTACTAAATGGGTTGAAGCTGAACCATTGACTACAATTACCTCTAAAAAGATGATAAATTCTGTGACTAAAAATATCATTTGCAGGTATGGTGTGAATCAGAAGATAATCATAGACAATGGTACCCAATTCGAAAGCGAAGAATTCCAGGATTTTTGCAAGCGATTCAATATCCAAAAAAGCTTCTCAGTAGTGGCTCATCCGTCGGCAAACGGCCAAGTGGAGGCAGTAAACAAAATTATCAAATCAACCATCAAAAAACAGCTGGAAAAAGCAAAAGGTGGTTGGCTCGATAAGCTTCCACTAGCACTATGGGCATACAGAACTACCCACAAAACTGCGACTGGGCACACTCCATTCTCATTAGTATATGGATCAGAGGCAATGATTCCGGTGGAAACAGAGGTCACATCACACAGAAGAATCCACTTCAATCAAGCAGAAAATGAAAAGCTGCAACTTGAAGCACTAGACTTCCTTGATGAAAGAAGGGAAGAGGTTAAGCTCAGAATCGCAGCCCATCAGCAAAGGATAGCCAGGCACTTCAATTCCAAAGTTCGTCAACACAGCTTTGAAATTGGGGATCTAGTCTTGAAAAGGATCATGACAGCAACAGGAATGTTTGGGCCAAACTGGGAAGGGCCGTATGTCATAGGCAAAAACTTCTTGATGCCACTTTCAAACTCACAACTGTCGAGGGACATCCAATTCCAAGAGCTTGGAACAGCAATCACTTGCGTCCATATTTTACTTAAAAGCTTTGCTTAAATTTGTAAAATAATTATGGGAGTATGATTTTTGTGTTGAAAGCCATTGTAAAACCAGTGCAAGTGAATAATAAGAACTATAAAGTGGATGTAGGCCCAGTTCTTGGCCGAACTATAAATCTTGTGTTCTCTACTATTATAAAATGCTTGTTTTATTTCAATGTGTAAATACCTTAAATGTATTGCTAAAATGTCGATTTAATATTGCAGGCCATTAAAACCAAGCTTACCCATCACAAGACCAAGCGATCCCTGACATTACTCAATAAACAAATGACAAGCCACAAAAATTTCAAATTTAAATCCTATATAAGAAGCGCTTCATGCAAACAGTTAGTGATTCTACCAGAGGTTCCAGGCCCTTGCTAACTAATTGCATTCGCTTGTGCAAACGGACATCCGATTAAGTAGCTTGCGCCCGCCCCTGCGAACTCATTTAACAATGAAGTGCACTTCTTTGGATAAAACAAACTACTTGCAGAATAAAAGGACACGTGCTTGGAAATGATAACAGGGAATCGCTGATGAGCAAATGACGAAAAGACATGGGCGAGCAGACAAGGAAAAGCCCTCTACGGAGGCCCATTTCACCGGAGCTGAAGTGCAAAAAACTCTCTTCGGAGACACACTTCACCAGAGTTGAAATGCCAAAAGCCCTCTTCGGAGGCCCATTTCACCAGGATCTGAAGTGCAAAAAGCTCTGTTCGAAGACACACTTCACTAGAGTTGAAATGCCAAAAGCCCTCTTCGGAGGCCCATTTCACCAGGATCTGAAGTGCAAAAAGCTCTCTTTAGAGACACACTTCACCAGAGTTGAAATGCCAAAAGCCCTCTTCAGTGGCCCATGTCACGAGGATCTGAAGTGCAAAAAGCTCTCTTCGGAGACACACTTCATCAGAGTTGAAATGCCAAAAGCCCTCTTCGGAGGCCCATTTCACCAGGATCTGAAGTGCAAAAAGCTCTCTTCGGAGACACACTTCCCCAGAGTTGAAATGCCAAAAGCCCTCTTTGGAGGCCCATTTCACCAGGATCTGAAGTGCAAAAACCTCTCTTCGGAGACACACTTCACCAAAGTTGAAATGCCAAAAGCCCTCTTCGGAGGCCCATTTCACCAGGATCTGAAGTGCAAAAAGCTCTCTTCGGAGACACACTTCACCAGAGTTGAATGCCAAAAGCCTTCTTCGGAGGCCTATTTCACCAGGATCTGAAGTACAAAAAGCTCTCTTCGGAGACACACTTCACCAGAGTTGAAATGCCAAAAGCCCTCTTCGGAGGCCCGCTACCCCACATAAAAAGAAAGAAAGAAAAAAGCCCTCTTCGGAGGCATACTTATACTCTCAAGAGAAGATCGATTTCTCCGTAATGAGAATATTCTTCTCCGAAAGTTGAAGTGCCAAATCAAAGCCTTTTTTTGGAAGCCCACTTCACCGCATAAGAGAATTCACTACTTTTTTTATTAAAAAAAAGCGAGAGTGATCATCTCCAAAAGTTGAAGTGTAGAAAAAAAATTCCTAGAAAAAAGAGATGACTTTTCCAATACAAGACACATTCTACTAATCAGAGAAATATTTCCTTAAAATGGAAAAATTATTCTTTAAAGCATGGATGCGAGCCTCCTCAAAATGAAAAAGTTGTTGTCCAAAGAAAGAGTACAAGTCTTCTCGAAACAGAAGAGTTGTTCTCCAAAATCTTGCCAGGGTGAAAGAGATTGCAATAAACCGTGGTATGGGGGCAATATAATATAGTTACATTCATAAAAGCAATGCTCAAGCAACATACCACAGGCTTACTGCAACATCACACAAAGAAAATAAAGAAACTTGTATGAAAATGAAGAATAAATGCATTCTCAAATACAGACAGAAGTTTGTACAAGTAAAAGAATCATTTTATTCCATGAAGGATAAATGCATTCTCAAATACAGACAGAAGTTTGTATGAGTAAAAGAATTATTTTATTCCATACTATGAAAATTTTATACATGTGCAGGTTTCAAAATAAATAAAAGGCGGGGGTCGGTACCCACACAATCTCCGGTCAATACAAGCCTTTATATATACAAGCAAAAAGCAAGAGGAGAAGCGTAAGACAAGACCCATCACTTCTTCTTCCTGCCACCTTTGGAGCCCTCACTTGGCCGAATGGTTAACTTTTTGGGTCGGCTTGTAAGAGTAGGGGTAGAAGGAGAAAGGGGTGCAATTGGGTCCTCTTCCGCTTTCTCTTCGCTGGCAGAAGCCTCCTTCTTCTTCTTTGAGATTCCATGCTTCCCCTTCTTCCTTGAAGAAGACTCGCTGCCCGGAGTGACAAGTACAAACAACTTTGTGTCATCGACGATAATTTTCTCCGGAGTTCTTTCGCCTTCCTCAGGTTCCTCTGCCTTCTGTTCTTGTGAAGCGACCGGGTCATCCAAGCCTTGAAGAGCTTCTATTTTCTCCTCTTGCGACCTCGGTTGAGAAACACCAGGAGGAGTAATCTGAAGAGACAGAGGGGGAAAAGCTGAAAGAGGGGAAGTCTGAACAACACTTGGCATTTTCACTACAGGAGAAGAGAAGTTAAAATCAGTATCTCTCATAAAGAGAGGAGATAGTGGCACTTCAAGGCTTAAGTAATAATCAAAAAGTTCATCAAGCTCATGTGAAGCAAACAAGCAATCCACTTGAGCTAGATCAGCATTGAAATTACCTGGAGGAGTTGGTTTTATCACGTCAACTTCAAAGTCTTGTGCTTCAGCACTTTCTTGAGTCTCATCTCCAGTGTGAGCAGTTGAAATTTCGATGTCAACTTTAGCAAGAGGCGGAGAATGGAAACTGGAGGCAACGATATCAATGTCGGCCGAGACCGAAGGTTGAATTGGGTCGGTTGAAGGTGCCTTCCCTAAATGTTCTCCTTCCGCCATTCCGGCTCGCTCTTAAGCGAGTTGCTCCTTCCCCCCGGCAAGGGCAGCACGTGCCTCATCATCCAAATAGTACGCCTCAAGATCTGCTTCAGTATAGCCAGCGTCTCATGGCATATCAATTGCGGCCTCCCACACTTTGGCCAAGGTAATCTCATACTTAGGGACCAAAAATGAGAGACTACCGCACCCCAGGACGCTATGCAAGTAAAACTCAAATAATGTAGAGCTGATGTTGGTTTTAGTGGCCTCATGAGATTCCTCGGCTGCTGTTTTGTCGGCAATGGCCTCATCACGCTCTTTTTCAACTTTAGAAGTCGAGCCTTTAGCATTTCAATCTCCACCAGTTTGGAAACCGGCTTTGGAGTGCAGGCGGGGCGTTCGCAATTTGATACAAAGGCCTGTTGATGATTGTTTGAATGTCAGTTCTTGTAAGGGCAGGAGATTGAGAAGAGATAGAAGCAGCGGGCTTTTCAGAAATTGCAGATGTCGGATTTTCGCTAAGTTTGGCCCGTTTGCTCGGATCTTCAGCGACATGACCTTTCCCTTTAACATCATAAGATTTTCTTTTGTGGGAATCATCTTCTCTCTGGAAAGAATCATATCGTTCATCCCATCTCCCGTAGCGTTCCTCATAAGCACGCCTCTCGCGAGCTTTTCTTGTAGCTCTTTCTTCGTCGGTCTCCCTGGGGGCAGGAAGATACCGCCTTGGATCATAAGAATCGCGCCTTCCGTAGTGCTGAAAATCATCACAATATGAGCTGCTACGTCCCATCGGAGAACTTGAAAGTGAAAAAGAGACAAAACTTAAGAATCTTAAAAATAAAGAAGTTAAGTACATATAAGTGCCAAAAATCCTAAGTGTGTGTGATGTGAAAACTACGTGCGTCAAGCTACAAACCACTCTTCGGTTGGGGAGTGATGACAGATGTTGCGGCAAGTGTCAACTCTTGGGCTGACGGAGTTTGCTGTAAGGTAGATGTCGCCTCAACTGCTGGAGAAATAACTTTAGTAGTGGTAATATCATCTTTAAAGAGATCCTGTGAAGTAACCATCAGGTCGCTCAATCCCTCAAAAATGTCGTCACCGTCATGCCTAGCGGGATTCTTTCTCTCAGTTCCTTCGTCAGCAGCCTCCTCAAAGTGTTGAGGAGGTTCCTCTTCTTCGATAACCGTGGCAAGTGCAAAGTTGCCGGATGACCCCGCAACGTCAATGGAAGCAGAACACTTCATCAATGTAGCCTCGGCAGTAGGTTCCTTCGGTGTAAGTTCTTCGACGGAAGCTTGGGCATCTGGAGTCTCTGCTTGAGAGCCTGGGGCATCATGGAGCTGAGTAGATCGGGAAGAATGCAAAAGTCCGAATTGGTGCAAAAATTCGTCCTTCAGAAAAAAATTAACGCTTCTCTCCTCAGCCGCCACAACATTTAGTCTTTCAAAAGTCGGCTTATGGCTGGAATCTTTAGAAAGAGGAGAAAGTGTTGTAAAAGTAAAGAATGAAGTTAGCACTTAATAATTTGGATTTTCAAAACCTCAAACGGAAAGAACGGAGATAGGCAAGCTTACTTCCTACTCTCCCGATGGCATAGAACCCCGGGGGGCAACGGACGAAGAAAAATTGATTCAAAAACCTGTGGGCGCTTTCCGAAAGATTGATGGTCGGTCTACGTTTCCTGGCGCTTCTCACGAGTATGATAGAGGGATGATCTTTGTTTTTTGCAAATGTGCACAAGCAGCAAATTTATTCAAAGCTTGGAAGACGATCAATTGTCCTCCTAAACAGTACACACAGTCCCATTAGGATGGTGTAGCCATTGGGATGCAATTGGAAGGGAGAAATAGTTAATCGGGGAAGGAGCTGTTGAAGAAAATCATTAAAAGGAGGAATAGCTCCACTCAAGCACATCTGACGATTAACTACGATAAAACCGAGAGGTGGCCTATTAGCAGTATCGTTTACCCCAGGAAGCAAAGTGTCTGCTTCAGCAATACTGAACTGAATACATAGTTGGTTGAACACCCGTTGAATCAGGGTAGTTGAAGTTCTTTCCGGGGGATTATCCAAGGGATTGGCTATCGGGAAGACCTCTCCAGCTTTCCCTACTATTTCTTCTTGTTGAGAAGTTATTCTACACAAGGAACTGGGTATTTAAATATGAAGGTGCATGTTTCCTAAAAGTGTGTGAAGTGTTGTGCAAAACTACTGAAATAACAAGTGAATAAAATAAAACTTGAAATAGTACTGGTTGATGCACGTCAATTCAGGAAGTTTTAAGGCTTGTTATTAAACCAAAGTTAAGTGTAATATCAATGCAGATGATATTAAGCAATAAGCAGTTATAACTGTATGAATTTTCCCATTTAATCAGTTGATTCACGTCACTTCATCTTTAATCAGTTTCATACTATTTTTCTTAAGTAAAATATCAGTTCTTTAATCTAATCCATCACTCGATGTGGGTAGTCGATGATGAGTATATTCGTCCCATTTTCCTGCAAATGTTGTGTTTAACAGGTTATTAGCATTAAAGTTAATATAATCTGCAAAGGAGTACAACGAGTTCAAGCAGTTCATTCTAGCGTTCAAGTTGGAAATTCAATCAAGCTCTGTCAGAATTTTGCAAATGTCCAAGGCGAACTTTCTTAAGTCACATTGCTCAAGTCAAAGAATTCATAGCAGGGCGGTGCAAATCTGGTTAAGTCCTTGGTTGCCTGAATGCACACGCGACCTAAAAAGTTAAGTCACGGAGAGCTTAAGTCACAAGTAGCTTAATTCGTAAGTGGCTTAAGTCGTAGGAAGTGAGGTCGTAAAGACGGATAGGTTGGCCAAATCTGCTGGGTTGTAAAGGTTGTTAGGTCGATCAGATTTATTAGGTCGCATCTGAAGCAAATCAGCGATCTCAAGCTATCTCTCGTCAAAACCGTTGAGCCCTACTCTCCAATTATACTTTGCCATGCATCCATTGACCATCACATCGCCTGAAGCGTTATGATTAAACCCATTAACCCGATTAACCATGAATCCCCTTCTCTCCTCGAACCGCCGAAAGCCTCATCTCCTCCTTTGGGTCTCCAAGAACCATCACTAAACTTCTCGAATGCAAAGCACTTACTAACTTCAAAGCAATCGCCGGCGATTCGACGAAAATCGAAGACAAATCCGCGTGTGCTTTTCCAACGGGATAATAAGAATGGTGTGGAGAAGATTATAGGAATCAATGGTAAACACAACGAATAGGTGCTTGAAATTACCTAAATTCACTAATCGGAGTTAACAATTGGATGGAAAAGAGAAAATTTTGCAAGCTCGAGTATGGTAAGGGCGGTAGAAGTAAGCGATCAAGTAAGGAAAGAGAAGCGAGCTAATGGATTGTATAGGTGGGAAAGAAGAAGGTGTATCGGCACGTGAGTTAATTAGCTCGCTAGGTCGCTCACGACCTAGAGCAAGTACATCGAAGCACACGACCTATGACATAGGCGTGTACTTCGAGGGGCAAGTGTTAATATTGTTCTGCTTCACGACCCTGCGACTTGAAGAAGTAAGCGACTAACGACCTAATGTGGTAAGCGACCTAAGTATACGACGACCTAACAGTACATTGCAAGAGAAATACTCAACGGCTTAACGACCTAAAAGACTCCAAAGATTCGATAGATCGACGACCTATGACTAGGCGAGCTAAAGATTGATTTAAGAGATCCTACGAGTTAACGACCTAGTGATTCCATGAAGGTTGAGACCTACCAAGCTAAAGGAATAACGACCTAGCGACCTAGTAACTAAGATGACCTAAGCGACCTAACGAGTTAGCAAGCTAACGAGTTAGCGACTTAACGAGCTACAAACTTCCCGTTGTTATATCACCCAGTTATAGGTCGATCAGGTACTAAGTCGCTACTACTCCTACAACTAGCCTAGGTCGCTCTACTAGGTACCTCAACATGAGTAAGTCGCCTACCTCTCTTCCATAAGTCGGTGCGACCTACTAACCCGCTCAGATTGACCAAGTGCAACAAGGATGAGCCGTAGCTCGTATCCCTTAGGTCGCTAGTGACCTGCAACCTACCCTTAGGTCGTTCGCGACCAACGACTTAGCCCGGATTTTCCCTATAAATACTGTGCCTGCTCCAACTAGAAGAGGACTTTTGGCTCACTTCTGGAACGCCTATAATTTGATGTTTTCTCAACTCATCCGACACTTCAAACACCGAAGATGCTTCAAAGAACTTGAAGAAGAGATCTAACATACTCGACATGAATTCAAAGAGTTCTTCTACATCGGAGTTCTGGCTACTTGTCTTAGTGGTGTTGTAATCGAAGATTGTCGTATAAGTTGTAATCGAATCAGCAATAAAGAAGATTAAAGTGGACGTAGGCTTAACTTGAAGCCGAACCACTATAAATTGTTGTCTCTTTACTGTTTTTTCTATGATTTTTCTGTTTACTTCTAATTCCCGTATCGACGGGTGGTGCTTTCACTTTATCTCTATTTACACCAGGGTGTTAGTGTTCAATTTTAGCGTTAACACATTACAATCGGGGTTTTGGCCTATCCGAATTTTCTAAGTTTTCGGTTTTATTGTGATTTCACCATTTTAAGATGTTTTATTACATCGATAGCCTAGTGCTATATGAGATGTTATATATATGGTGATTTCAATTGTAATGTTTTGTACTCTTATCGAGTTCCTTGAGTTATGAGTTTGGATATTTTTTGGATTTTGTAGGATATCCTAGGTTTTGCCAGTTTGGCGAGTTGAGATTGAAATTTATATACATTTATACAGATGAGATGAGGTATAATTGAATTTGAAGATTCATCTTTAATTTAGTTTTGGATTATCCTATTTGAATATGTTTTATGTTTGCCATTTTAGCAAGAGTTTGTATTGATGTTTCACCTTTTGAGGAGATACGGTTCATGGAACCATGTCGATATTTTGGGATATCGACGATGATATGGGTTACTTGTGTTTGATTTGAGTATTGATTTTGAGTTACCTCATTCAAGGTATTTGTTCACTTAAGTAGCGTTTGTTACTTAAGTATTGAGCTTATGAGTTTATCGATTCATTCTTCTCTTTCAAGAAGAAGTATCTTCATGTCTATTCTGCTTCATATTACCGATATTGACTGATTTATGTAGCTAGAATGACCCGTGTATTTATACTCGGGTCAGACCAAGTTGTTTCAGGTATCATCTATTGGACTTAGCTTGAAATTGATGTTGGATATCAGCTCTCCTTTCTCTTGAGCAATTTATGTTCTTCCGCATACTTTGATGTATTTGATTCAACGTATATGGTGTAGTCGAGTACCACCTTTATTGTATTCATATTGTATTGTACTAAACATGTATTAGTGTATATGTATACATATGATGTTGATTACTGTTCTGTGATGTGCTTTACATTTAGTTATTGCATTTTGTTCTGATAGATCCATTAGCCACCCATAGTTTTGGATTAACCATTTACTGTGTATGTCGATCCATTGAGATAGAAAAAAAAATCATATTGCATTTATCGACGTATTCAGTAGATGTTTAAGACAAAGTTATAGATGGTCGCTCTTAACCAGCCCTATTTTCTGCTTTAGTAGACGGAATTACTCGTTAATTCTCTTTGCTAAGGTGGGTCACGGGGTGGGGCGTTACAGCTTGGTATTAGAGCTGTGGTCAGAACAAAGTAGAATAAACACATAACAGTACATATATCACGATACGTCGCAGTGCAATACGAGTGAATCATTGTCCTTTATTCGGGCTTGTTTTCGAATCGTGCTATGATTCTTTTTCGAGTATTGGGATATGTTGAGATGGAATATGTCTAGGAATATATATATTATATTCTGTAGTATTCCATAATTGAGTTTGATGTTATCTTATCTTATGAATAATCTTATTTGGGATTATTTATTTTTATTTTTGTCGATGCGAGTGAGTTTGTATCGATAAAGCTTATTGATTCCTTAGAGTATTCTTACTGTGTTCCTTTGAGATTGTGAATCATATTGAGGGGATCCACAATGATTGGATCGTTGTGAGCATTCTGAGATATCTATTTGATGTTGATTTTGTGAGTATTTTTTTGTTACTTGCAATCTTGAGATGCATTTGATTTGAGATGAATTGACTTATTTGATATTAAGTCCAATCATTTGTTTTATAGGATCCTATTGTATATTTAGGTTTCGTATTTTGACTGGTTTATTAGTTCTATCACTTTGAAACGTTAATGATGATTTCAAAATTTCTGAGTTCACTCTTGAGTATCGAGATGTTGATGATATAACTCGAATTCTAGTCAAGGTGACTTTGTTGATTTTTGATGAGTCCGTTTGGATTTGATATCCAATCGGGCAATCGAGTGTTGAATTAACCTTATTCCTGGCTTTTAGCCTTCGGCTATCCTTCCACAAGGACATCCACTAGGGAATGAGGTGAGTTTCTACATTTTTTTTTGAGTTATCCTTTTCGGATACTAAATCGGTGTTATCCTTTGTAGCATTGCTTCATTTGAAGTAATGGTTTGTTGTTTGTGTGATTCTTCTCCTTTGATAAGAATATCTTGCTTATCTTGTGTCTTGATGATTTCCGAGAGTGGCTCGTCCTCTTGTGGGAGTTGATGAATGCTCCATCTCCTTCTGTTGATTTCGTGAACCGAGTATTTTAGGAATATCTTGATGCTTTCTCTTAATGTTCTTGGTTTGAGTTTTAGAAGCTATATATATATATATGAGTTTTAAAATAAGAAACTAGAGTTTTGAGATATTTTAAAAATCAAAGAATGTTATGAGAATATATTTATATGAGTAGTATTCTTTAATAGAAATAATTTGAGAGTGTTGGGTTATCCATCTAGTAGTTAAGAGTTCGGGTCGATACGCCTGATCAACATTATCGATAGGAATCTCCTAAATGCTATGATGAGGCAATCAGACACGACGATTTGCGTTTTAAAGATTGAGATTAAATATTAAGTTTATTTTTGAATGGTAATTGCAGCCATTGATTTTAGAGATGAGTAATAGAGTGGCGAGGCAGTTTGATCGTTCGGCCAACTATGCAGCCAACGGATATACTTATTTATTAGAGACTCAATAGCGAGGCAATGCCATTTATTTTTAAATTATAAAGATGAGAATATAAATGAGATTATTTTTAAGCTGTGCTTTATTGGAAGTATATTTTGTGATTTTAGAATCTATATTATGTACATTGGATTTTTAAGGGAAGAGTATAATAAGAAACCCTTAATCTATTTTGGGGGTTATTATTATAGATTTACAAAATTCTTTGGAAATTAATTTTGAAGTAAGAGAAGAAATTTGAATTTTCACTTTGATTTTTAAATTACTTACTAAGTAATATAGTAAAGAGTTTGAGAAATTTTCAATTGTTGAAAATTGAGATTTAAAATTGTAAAAGATGTTTAGATTTAAAATTCTAAATATCTTGGATTAAAAGATAATTTGAGCTTATATCCTTGTTCTTGAGTATATTCTATCTTTTAGCTATTATCAACGACATGCATTTTTTGCAATCGTTCGAGTTTGGCGGCCTTGTGAGAAGCCATCTTGTGATTTATCTATCTTGTCTACTGTGTCTACCATGTTGTGAGGATGTTCTTTCCGTATATTTATGTAGAAAATCATATTGATAATCTTCTTTATTTCTTAGAGTTCGGGTTTAAGTGAGTTTGATCCCGACTCTATCGTAGAGTTTTATTTTTTGAAATTAATCATTTTTGATTGATTAATTATTGAGCATCTTATTGAATTTTGATTAGGAGATGGAATATCTTCGAAATTCTTTCGAGATGCTTGGAAAATTCGATGGTTTGCTAATCACTATATTAGCATTTGATGGGACATTGGATTAGCCAAGCGAGTTTTTTCTTGTTTCTCTCTACCATTCTATGTTGAGAGTATGATTGGTTTGAGTTTCGAGCTTGTCTTTTATCATTTGTCAATTGAATTTTTGTGTTGTTTACGACTCTTTTTCTAGAAAATTGCGGGGACGCAATTTTTATATGGGGGAGAGTCTGTAACAACCCTGGTTTGGGCGATTACCTGTAAATATTAAATGATTACCGTAGTTATAATTTAATATTATGAATTAATAGTAAATTAGAGAGATAAAAATTTGTTAAAATTGTTTATTTCAAATAAACAATGGATTTGGAATAAATAAAATAGAATTAAGATAGATTGGTTGGTTATAAATTGTGAATAATGGTAATATGTTGATTTGGGGATTAATTGAAGTGAGTAAAGATAAAATAATTGAAATCAACTTTATTTGTTGTAAATAAATATAAAATGTTGAAATAAAGCTTTAAAAACTTTATTATGTTAGTTTGTAATAAAAATGAGCATTATATGGATTTAATTTGATGAAATGCAATAATTTTGGAAATTATTGCTAAACGTTGAATTTTGTTAATTTTTTTATTTAACGTTTGAATTTAATATGGATAGTAATATAAACAAATAAAAAAGTGGAATTTTTTATTTAAAATAATAATATTTTGACGTAAAAATAATTTTATAAGGTTTGCCACATTTAATTGTACAAGAAAATGATTTTTGGGTAAATTTTGGTGTTAAAAATAATGCTTTATGTAATTAATGGTGTAACTTGAAGTATTTTTATGAAAATAAGAATTTCATGTTGAAAAATAATTTTAAACGGCTAAAATATCCTTTATGCGTTGGCAAAATATTTTGTTAAAAATAAAGTGTGTTAGTATAATTTTATAAAGTTGAAATTATGTAAATATAAGTTGTTTTGTTTAAAATGTAAGTGTTTTGGTGTATTAGTGATAATTAGTGTATTAATCAAATTATTTTCTTATTGGGTTTAAGCCCAATTACAGTCTTACCTAAGAGAAGCTTCTTCTCCTCAAACTAATTTTTGTACGTAGTGTAAAACTTACAACCAGAAGAAAATTAGGAGAAAACTTCCTCTTTCAAAACCTAAGCTCCAAATCTCCAAATCTCTTCAATTTTTTTGTTGTTGCTAATCAAATTAAAGCTATTTTCCACAGGAAATCACTACATAAACAATTCTATTCCATCAACTTCAGATTTTGAGAAAGTTGATTGTATGTAATTTGTATTTTTGGGTTTGCATGTCCTTGTACTACTGTTTTACAGGTTGTCGAAGCTCCCTCTAGCCAAAAGCCTTCAACTTTTTCTAAGTTTGCACAAATTTAATCTTCTTTTGCTCAGGTGAGTGCTAAACTCACAAATATCTAGCTGAGGCAAGAGTTTGATTGCCATCAAATGCTAAAATTCGTTTTTAATGTTGATTTTCTGAGTGAAAACACTGCCTGGGTCTAACTTTGAGACATCATATCTCTTTCATACTTTATCTAAATTGCATAATTCTTGATGCAGTTTAAATTGTTGTTTTTGGTCTTTATGCATGTCAAATTTTAGGTCATTTCGACCTATGTAACTTATAGAAACATGCTGCCGAACATTGACTCGGAGCATGTTTTTGCCTAGATTTTACAGTGAAAACACTGCCTGGGTCTAACTTAGAGACATCATACCCTTTTCATGATTTTTCTAAATTGCATGATTATTGGTGCAGTTTAAAGTGTTATTGTTGATATTTATTCATGTTAAATTTCAGGTCATTTCGACCTATATAACTTATAGAAACATGCTGCCGAACATTGACTCGGAGCATGTTTTTGCCTAAATTTTACAGTGAAACACTGCTTGGGTCTAAATTTGAGACATCGTACATTTTTCCTGCTTTGTCTAAATTGCATGATTCTTGATGCAGTTTAAATTGTTGTTGTTGTTCTTTATGCTTGTTAAATTTCAGGCCATTTCGACATATGTAGCTTATAGAAAATTGCTGTCGAACATTGACTCAGAGCATGTTTTTGCCCAAATTTTTACAGTGAAAACACTGTCTGGGTCCAACTTTGAGACAGCATAACTTTCTCACAATTTATCAAAACTACATAATTCTTTTTTTGTTTGAAAGCTGTAGTTTTCTATTATTGGCATAACAATTTTCAGCTTAATTGGATCTAATTGGCTTCTCTATTTCATGCCTGAAAGTTGAACCCCAGAGGGTTTTCAGGCCTGTGCATTTTTTGTTTTTGAACTGTTGCAAACATGGCCTGAGTCCATGTTTGAGACGGCGTAACTTTTCCATTTCCAGTCGTAATTCATTGATTCATTTTTTTGCTTTAAAGATGAAGTTTTCTAGTTTGTATACACTAATTTTTAGTTCAATCGAATATCGTTCGGCCACCTGTTTTATATCCAAAATTTGAACCCAGAGAAGATATCAGACCTGGGTATTATTTTGGCCAAGTGTTATGTTCTTTTTTCGTTCGATTTTTGACTTATACTTCGTGCTTTTGTGATATTTCTAAAATGTTTTGAGGGCTATGATGCTTATCAATAGGCTAGCCAAGTTTTATGAATTTGAAATTTAAATTTGTTATGAATTTGAAATTTAAATTTGATTTGAATTTGAATATTGGTTTTGAGTGATTTCTAATTGATTTCGACACAGTTTTTTCCAAACAATTTTGAATTAATTTTTAAAAATAAGTTGGCATTTAAAATAGTTATTATGTAATATTTTTAAATTATTTTAAGCTGTAAAATATTTATTCTCTATAATAAAGGAATTTTCGAATATCGTTATCAAAATTGATTTTGGAAAATGGTTTTAAAAGTTTGTTTTCTCAAATCAATTATTTTATATATAAAATACACACTATTATACTATTCGAACGTATGAAAAAGAGAACTAAACGATTTAGTAAAACACGTGGTATGGGACATGTGCGTTTACTATTTCGGTCAATTTCGGACTTGTACGATCGAAGCTATTTGAGATTATTGATTCTGAGATGTTTTGCCATTTTATGGCGTATTTTGAGTTTAATAACTTCTGTTTATTGGAATTATTTAAGATGACCAATATTTGGCGAGTATTATGGTATGAGATCTCCTTTGTGGAAGTATGATCAATGGGAACCATCACGATGTCTTGTTTACTTGCCAATGATATAAGGCAAGTCTTGAGTTTATGATTTCATATTTTGAGATTTGTGGTTTATGAGAAACCATCATGATGTTTTCACTTGTCGATGAGATGAGACAAGTCACGATGCCATTTAATACTTATCGATGAGATGAGACAAGTATGGTATCTCTTTATCACTCGCCAATGAGACTAGGCGAGATATAATTTACTAAGTTTTATGATGTTTCTAGTGTGGCATCGACTAACGGCTTGTAAACCGCTAAGTGTGAATGTGTGGTATGGGATACACGTTAACACTTTTCAGTTCCTATCCATGGGTTTGTGACACATTCACAATGATTTACCTAATAGAACTTCTTTGAGAGGTGTTAGCGACTTTATTGTGAGGACGAACTGCTTTGGGAGGTGTTAGCGACCTTGTTAAAGCTGACAAAATGGCTTGGAGAGGTGTCAGCGACCTTGTCATGAGGACGAACTGCTTTGGGGGGTGTTAGCGACCTTGTTAGGGCTGACAAAATGGCTCGGAGAGGTGTCAGCGACCTTGTCATGAGGACAAACTATTTGGGAGGTGTTAGCGACCTTGTTAGGCCTGACGAAAAAATGGCTTGGAGAGGTGTCAGCGACCTTGTCTGAGGCTTCGGCTGTTTGAGTTTAGCACGTGCAACATTGCTTCGGCATTACAATCGGTGTTTTGGCCAATCCGTATTTTCTGAGTTTTCGGTTTTATTGTGATTTCACCTTTTTAAGATGTTTTGTTACATCGATAGCCTAGTGCTATATGAGATGTTATATATATGGTGATTTCAATTGTAATGTTTTGAACTCTTATCGAGTTCCTTGAGTTATGAGTTTGGATATTTTTAGGATTTTACAGGATATCATGGGTTTTGCCACTTTGGCGAGTTGAGATTGAGATTTATATACATTTATACCAATGAGATGTGGTATAATTGAATTTGGAGATTCATCTTTAATTTAGTTTTGGATCATCCTATTTGAATATGTTTTATGTTTGACATTTTGGCAAGAGTTTGTATTGATGTTTCTCCTTTTGAGGAGATACGGTTCATGGAACCATGTCAACATTTTGGGATATCGACGATGATATGGGGCACTTGTGTTTGATTTGAGTATTGAGTATGAGTTACCCCATTCGAGGTATTTGTTCACTTAAGTAGCGTTTGTTACTTAAGTGTTGAGCTTATGAGCTTATTTGATATTAAGTCCAATCATTTGTTTTATAGGATTCTATTGTATATTTAGGTTTCGTATTTTGACTGGTTTATTAGTTCTATCACTTTGAAACGTTAATGATGATTTTGAAATTTCTAAATTCACTCTTGAGTATCAAGATGTTGATGATATAACTCGAATTCTAGTCAAGGTGACTTTGTTGAGTTTTGATGAGTCCGTTTGGATTTGATATCCAATCGGGCAATCGAGTGTTGAATTAACCTTATTCTTGGCTTTCAGCCTTCGGCTATCCTTCCACAAGGACATCCACTCGGGAATGAGGTGAGTTTCTAGATTTTTTTTTGAGTTTAATTGAGTTTATCATTCAGTTTCTTAGAGTTATCCTTTTCGGATACTCAATCGGTGTTATCCTTTGTAGCATTACTTCATTTGAAGTAATGGTTTGCTGTTTGTGTGCTTCTTCTCCTTCGATAAGAATATCTTGCTTATCTTATGTCTTGATGATTTTCGAGAGTGGCTCGTCATCTTGTGGGAGTTGACGAATGCTCCATCTCCTTCTGTTGATTTTGTGAACCGAGTATTTTAGGAATATCTTGATGCTTTCTCTTAATGTTCCTGGTTTGAGTTTTAGAAGCTATATATATATATATATGAGTTTTAAAATAAGAAATTGGAGTTTTGAGATATTTTAAAAATCAAAGAATGTTTTGAGAATATATTTATATAAGTAGTATTCTTTAATAGAAATCAAAGATGGTCGCCCTTAACCAGCCCTATTCTCTGCTTTAGTAGACGGAATTACTCGTTAATTCTCTTTACTAAGGTGGGTCTCGGGGTGGGGAGTTACAGTTGTCTTCGTGATCGTGAATGAAAATTGGTGATTGTTGATCCTTTCCCCGGATGATCGACACTAATTATACTTTGTGTACTTTATTTTCTCCTTGGAGAAACCAAGCCAATTGTTCCGATCCATTTTCATTCACTATTTTAATTCGCTTATCGATTATCAGTTTTTATGAGCCTTGATTATCAGTTTTTATTGAAATTTTAGAAAACCGAAATGATGATAAAAGAATGGCTTGTTTCTCAATACATTCGTAGTGGACGCCTAAGAGCGTTCGCCCTGCCAGTCTTGAGAGCTTATGTTGTTCATTCCTTCCTTAGATGTCTGAGATTCGTTTTCTTATATTTATATTTCCAGTTAATACAACTAAAGCCTTTAATTGTATTGTTTTTAACCTTGGAATAATCCTTACTGATAAATTGACAATCCATAGTAGTTATATATTTATACTGGTAACCTTGTTTTCTCTATTGCTTAAAAAGTTGTCGTATTCAGCTCTAGATTTAAGTTTCATTCGTTCCAATATGAAATATATGTACTGTTAGCTTGTAATTTTACTATCCTCTGAATTTTCATTTGCTTATTATTTTTTGTTTAATGTGTAGTGTCTTGATTTGCTTAACTTGTTTTGGTGGTTAGCGTTGCTAAGGCATTATTGATAACATCGTCTATTGGAAATAAACTGAAGCACATTTAAGATTTTATATCTGCAAATACAGGCAGATAGAATGATTCTACAAACCAAAGGTTATTTAAGGCAATTTTTGTTCTTGCAGTGGACGGTATTGCAAGTCATGAGATATAGCCTTTTTGTACAGTATCTATTTAATTCATTACTTACTTTTGAGGTTATGATCTGCAAACTTCAGTATACAGATTGTTTAGGGCCGAACATTATGACCCATATAACAGTTCTTACAAAGACTTTTTAGAAGTAGATATGAAAATGGCTAATTACATTTAAAACCAACATTCCTTTAAGTTTCATTTTAATTTATCTTTTTTAGAATTGAGCCAAATTTCTTTGCCTTAAATCTTCACCCCTTTGTAATTTTCAAAGCACAAACTATAAACATTAAGAATTATGGATACCTTATTTTCAATACATAAAGAAAAAGTAGTTTTGAAGGGTGTGTATGCATTTTGTTCTTTGTTATGACTTGGTTAGAGTAATGCATTTAGCCTTTACCCAATGTTACCAGGACCAGAGCTGATGGTGTTTAAGTATGGACCATCAATCTTTGCAGTCTGTGGTATTCGAGCCGAAGTTTGAACCGCTTAATCGAGATCTATCTGTTTATTTGGACTGCGACCAACCTCTCCGTCGTTCTAGTTCATCACCTACAGGTATTGAATTTGATATTTTTAATTTTTTTTGACGTAGTTTGATATTTTGTTTTAGGCTTTAGGGGTGTGATACATGAGAGTGAGATGTAACTGCATTTGAATTTGTGACTTTGAATTCATTGATATGTTATTACATACTTTTTAGGTAATATTTTTTGTGCTAATGTGTAACGACCCCACTTCCTACACCCAGGAAGAAGTATCGTTATTAAGAAAGAAAAGGGTGAGAAAATAGAAAAGATAGAGAAGAAAGAACAACAACATCAGAATCTCACAGCGGAACGAATAAAATATATTAATCACATAAGTACTTACATAGTATATAACATCAATCAGAGTGATACATATAGTACATCACATACTAGACAGTTATGAACACCTGTCTAGTTAATACAACTCAATACACCATACATCACAGAGATACCACACAGCGGAACTATATATATATATCTATAACGCTGAAGCCTCCAGCTCCATTTCTCCTCCAGAATTCGTCAAGCTAAACCTGAATCCCTTGGCTACCCGTAAAAAATTGGGTACCCGAGAGTTTATGAGAACAAAAATAAACTTCGGGTCAAACATGGGTCTGGTATGAGTAACAGGTTAAAGTTGCTTAATTTTAAAAAAAAAATCCTTTGAAAACAAAAGGTATCACGTAAGACTTCCTACACATAAACATGGAAAAGTTTTTACCTTACGCTAACCAAAACATTTGATAGGAAATCCAGTGATATTATAATAGGTCTAGGGTTTTCAAGTAAATAGAAAATAGCCGAAATTGTTACATGATTAAATTCCAGCTACTAGCCACAAAAGTGGGTAATACAATCAAAACCGTAGGCACTTATTGGATTTTGGATTCCATACAATGGCAGGGCTACTGGGGTACCGCCCGTCATAGTACATGGCCTAGATCAACGTACCGAGGATCACTCCCGACCCCCTGCAACACACGGCCGGAACCATTCCTTACTGAACAGTCCCGAACAAGATAAACCCCGCAGTTGGCTGCAGACCACTGCCCACACAGCCGAATAAAAAGGGACATCTAGACAGGGGAATATCCTTGTCCTGCTTGGACATGACCCACCTAACCTTGCTGCACCTTCCCTGTTTTAGCCCTTCCCGGTTGATGAGGCTTGAGGTTACGATTACCTTTATAGAACATATTTCTTAGAATGCTCATCGTCCGCCTGACGATGTGCTGAAAGCATTCAATCCATACAAGTTCGTTCCGGGTTTGAACGAAACCGAAGGCATCATCTCGTTACACTCGTTTTTGGAATCACCCTCAGAGTTAACGACAATAACCCTTGCATTCTGAACCTTCATCTCCACTTCAGATTCACGACCTATCGTTAATTTGGAAACGATGTGGTTTTCGGATATTCCAAATAAGGAAAATCGATCCCGGTCTCATCGAAATCCAAAACGTGTCTTTTAAGGCCAAGTTGTCTATTTAGTCTTAACAGTGAATTCAATATTATCAATATGCACAGATAGATAATTCACATCTCATAATAGATAACCACATCATTATAAACAGATAACTAATATCATCATCCAAACAGATAATTAAATATTATCATACTTAAACTATACATCCATATCACATAGATATTATCCATCTCATTTCTGATATCACAATCAAACAATGAAATATCAATATCATCCATAAGCAATGATTTATGAATCACAATCTATAATTTAAAATGAATTAAATTAATTACTTCCATATTTAATTAATTTAAAATAAATTAAATTAATTACTCATTCCATAAATCCTGCTCTCACAACCATTAATTAACTATAAATCAAATTAATTAATCATTCTCTAATTATTTAGTCTTTAATTTATTTCTCAAATGAATTATTCTAAATCATTCATAGTAGTTAACATTTAATTACTTCCTTAATTAATTATTCCTTAATTCACAATTCTTAATTACATCATTAGTTATATCAATTAATGATCTTCAATTTATAATAAATTACTTTATTTAAATTAATTAAGTGATTAATCTTTACTTAAACACAATTATTAATCACCCCTTGATTAATAACAAACCAGTAATTAACTTCCCTTAATTATTTATTAATCATTCCATAATTAATTATTCCCATAAATTAATCCTTTAATTAATTACAAAAGAAATTACTCAAATTACTTCACTTACAAATCATCTTGTATTAATTTCATCAAGCAATTATCATCTAATTACTTTTCGAAGTAATTATACTCCATTAATTACACCAAGTAATTACATATACCAAATCATCAAATGATTTCATAAATTAATTAACATTAATTTACTTAATTTAAATCTTATTATCCATTACTTATATATATATTTTCAAATTCATTATCTTTGATTTAAATATCCTTGGTTGCGCTCCATTAGTTTTCCTTAATTCATTTACAGTAAATTAATCTTGAATAAATCCATTAATTGATTACATTTATATCGATTTATTACCATTTAATTATCTTATTGATTTATTATCCTCAAATAAATCAATCTCTAATTCCATCATTAATTATATTAATGATTTCTAATTACATTTCCATTTGTTAATTATATTAAGAATACAAATCTTCAAATTACAAATATTAATCCTCTGGATTAATAACAAACAGTAATTAATCATTCATAATTAATTACTTCTCAATAACACTCTTAATTAATCTCCTGATTAATTTCAAGTAATTATATTCCAATTACTTCCATTAACAACATCATCCGGTAATTTACCTCCAGTAAATATCCATCAATTACTTCTCTAAGTAATTTAATTCCAAAATATCAGTTAATAAAACTAAATTAATTAACTCAAATCAATTTACTCAATTAATAAGTAATTAATTTCTAATTACTTTTCAAATAAATAATTTACATTTAAACTATCACAATGATTATTATTGAATTAATTAATCAAATTAATTTATTAAAAATCAATTACATTAATTAATTATAAATAATCTAGTTAATGATCTTCATTAACACTTATTTAATTATTCTCTTCTAAAATAATTAACTTAGTTAATCATTATTAATTATAAGTTTGATTAACCATTAAAATTTATTAATTTAAATAAATATCTAATTTATGGTTCTTAATCACATATTAGTTAATTAATTCATTAATTAACTTTAATTACTACTTTTAAACTTATAATTACTAAATTAATTAATATCCATCATTAATTATTCTTACCTAATTAACTTAAAGGTTAATACATATAAAATTCTAAAACTTCATGAATTAAAGTAAACCATTCTTATTTTTGATTAAATTTTCACTCCCAATATGTTTAAACATTTTTTTCAATTTACTTTCTAAATAAAAACCAATTTATCCTTAATAAAGTTTCAAAACTAATTTATATTTTTTTTCAAAACCCTTTGTAAACTCACATATTCAATTTCACTTAAAACTTATGTGAATAAATTTAAATTATAAAACCTTATTTTATTTCCAAATCCAGAATTTCAAATACAAACTCTGGATTCCAATTTTGGAGTTAACTTGTCTAAAACTTTTCTTAACACTTTAGATTTCATTTTTTAAATTCAACTCTTTGAATACACTTAAGCATTAAGCACTTTTAAGTTATTAAAATAATTTAAATTTTGAAAACTTTATTATTTCCAACCACATTTCAAAACTAACTTAAATTCAGTATTTAAACTTGTTTAAAAATGGGTTTGACTTTGTTTTAAAATTAAAACAAAAATTCAAGACTGTTGAAAAAAAAACTGTTACAGGTTAAAACCTCTGAACAAAATTCTACCCGAGCCTCCCTCATTTACTTCGAGCAACACGTGAAGCTTCCCCGAGAAAATCAACCACCTGCTTCGAGTTCCCCCTTGCATAAATCTTCTTCTCCTTCCTTTCTTCCCCAGTTGAAACAAGTTCAAGCTAAAAAAATAAAACAGCTCGCAAAACTCGAGTCGACCCCGAAGTAACCCACGTCTCGAGCTCCTGTACTTCTTCTCCCCCAACTACCCACACAACCCAGACCACCAATGTGCATGTGCATGTGCACGATCACCAGACCACCTCTGGTAGTTCGTGTTGATCTCGACATGTCACAAAAGACTCCTACGAGTTCCTTCGCCACCCAGATCAACCAATTCGACGACGAATTGAAATTTTGGCATCTCGAACCAAACTAAAACCCAACCCCATCAACGAAAACGCCTCGCCACCTTGACTCTGACGACCAAAAGATTAGAGCTTCCAGCCACATATTCTCCGACCTCCCTACTATCATCTCCCAAAGCCACACACGACTCGATCAACTAGAGAAACAACGCAACCCATAATCTCAGCGCGACAAAAATTAGGTTTAAGAACTTAATTCCTTTGCCGTCGACGCCACGGCCATCTGACACCCTATCCACTATTTTTCTTGGCCTCACTGCACAGTCCTCCACCTCCACATAAAACCCCAAGGCTTCATTCTCCATTGATCACCAGATAAACTCAAAAACCCAATATTCAGTCAACACTAAATTTCTCTTCCATCCCATTTCTTAAAATCTTAATTTTAGTTTAAAAAATCTTCATTTTCATAATAGATTTAAGTTATAAATTCAGAATATCAAATTTTAACACTTGATTTATCGAACATTTTAGAATTGCTACTGCATTTCTTGGTTCCAGGTAAAACTCAAGACTATATTGCTTTAAGTATAATTCTAAACTTAAACTCATGATTTAACAAACTTAAATTGTTTAGATCTCTAACCCTAACAAAGATTAGATGAATAGATTTGTATTTGGATCTAACTTTTAAATTTCTAAACTAAGAACAGAATCACTTGAATACAACAGGCAAGTATATTTACAAACATTTATAAACTCAGAATTATCAACCCTATATATATATAAACAAAGCATTTTTCATCTCAAAAATTTTCACAAGCAACAAAATTAAAATTTACTTAAGCTTTTAAATTTAAAGGTTTACTCACAGTTTTAAGGTTTTCAAAGTAGTTCTTCCTTGTTTAACTTGAATTCAAATTTTAAAATTTACTTAATGATCAAACAAACATATTTATTTTCATACTTCATCAAGCAACCAGATTACTTAAGTATTTAAAAAGAAGTTACTCACCAAATATGTGAAAGAACAGAGGCTACCAATTTGAACATGACCTTAAATTTGAAACCTGAAGCAAATGAAACATTTTCTGTTTAATCCCTTGGTTTGCTAAGTTGTTGATGAATGTTTGTTTAGGTTTTTAATGAAGTTATTTTATATTTTTGCTCATCTCGAACTAAACAAGGTGAATCTGATTGATAAACAAGTTTCAGGGCATATGCAGACAGGCTTATACAAACAGTGTATATTATTATGTTTCATACTACTAAGACAATATTTGTACCATAAAGCATACAAATCTTTGTTTGTACAGATTCAAAACAGAGATATTTGTTAATGGAGGCTGATATGAATACAATTGTGTACTAAAACGATTTTACATTAATGATTTTTGTTTGTTTGCTTAAGGATACTTAATTGTCTTCTCTAGCAAGCTTCACACATATATATTTTATTTTTGTTACTGTCATTAGCTTCTAGGTTCATGCCTATCACACATATATTTATTTTGTTTTATTTCAGCCTGCACACTTTAATTTGTTCCTGGATTTTGTTTGTACAATAGATATTTGTCTTGATGCTTTAAACATATACATATATGCTGCAGTTTGCTTATGTTGGTTTACAAATTTGAAAATTCTTTTGTTTCCAGTTTTAATTGTTTACTTATTATTATATTTGAAATGTTTGTAAAGTTCTATAAATTGATCCTATATGTTTATTTCTTATTTTTAACTTATTATATACAGTATTTTCACTTATAATCTATAGCGTAATGTATATTTTGTTTTATTTCTATGTTTAACTTATTACTTAAAATCTTGTATTCCTATATGTACATTCTTATTTTATTTATATTATAAAACACATGATCAATTTGAAATGATAAATAAAATAATTATCTTTCTATTATAAACTACATATTTTATTAATGTATGTTAATGTATTGTTTGACAAAATTAAATTAAAACTCATATATATTTTTAAATCCATATTTTAATCAGGCTATCCTAAAAAGAAAAGAAAACAATCATTTTGTTTATAAAATTTAAATTTAAACTTAAGTTAAAATAAGTTTTAAACTATTTAAGCATTTATCTTATGTATTTAAAACTCTATATTTATTTATTTGACTTTGAAAAGTTTAAATAAAACATAATTTCCAATTCACTAATATGTATATTAGTATTTAAAACATAATTTATTAGTTAAACTTTAAACAAATCTCATCTATTTACAATGTATACAAATATATACATTTATAAATAGAAAACAAACAATTAATTTTTAACAGATAAAATTTACCAATTAAATATTTATTAAAAGAAAAGTATCAATTCAAGTCTAATTAATAAAGATATATCAAATCAATTTAATATTTAATGCAGATTATTAAATTGATATTGCTAGAAAATTCCGGGTTGTCGCATAATGTCACATTACCCTTAATTTTTCTTATTTTATAAGGGTGTCTAAGTTCTTAAAGTATTTCTACTCTCTTAAGTTAATTTATTGATTCTTTCCTTGGACGATCGGCGTTGATTAATTTTTCGCGCAATTTATTTTCTCCTTGGATAATCAAGCGAATTATTCTGATCCATATTCATTCACTGTTTTTATTCATTTCTTGATTATCAGTTTTTATGTGTCTTGATTATCAGTATTCATTGAAATTTTAAGAAAATTGACATGATAAAAGAAAGGCTTGTTTCTCATGACTTTTGCATTGGCCGCCTAAGAGCTTTTGCCCTGCCATGCTTGAGAGCTTATGTTGTTCTTTCCCTTCTTGGATCTATGAGACTATTTTTTTCTTTTATTTATAGTTTCAATCAATCAATTTAACCTTTTAACTGCCTTTTTTTTATGGAATCAATATTCAGTGATAAATTGACAATCCATAATAGTTATATCGGTAACCTATTTTTCTCTGTTGCTTAAAGAGTTGCGATATTTAGCGCTTGATTTCAGTTTTATCTATTCCGAAAAGAATTGTATGTACTATTAGCTTGTAATTTTACTGTTCCTCGAATTTGTCATTTGTATTTTTTCATTCAGTTTGTGAATGACATGATGTGCTTCGCTTGTTTTTAGCAGTAAGCATTGGTGATGCATAATTGATAATCGCATCCGCTGGAAATGAATTGGAGCTCATTTAAGATTCCACAATATTGATTAATACATGACATTTCTATACATCTAGTATCCATTTCCTTCTCGATTTGGTTTTGAGGCAATGAAGTTTAAAAACCTCTATTTACAACATGTTCATAACTCAATTATTAGCTATGAAAATGACCAATTCATTTAGTACCAACATTCCTGTATTTTCATTTTGATTTATTATTTTTAGAATTAGCTAGAATTTTCTTTGCCTTCCATCTCTGTCTATTTATGATATTCATATTATAATTTGTGTACTTTTAAAAGTTATGTTGACATTATTTTCAGCAAGTAAAGAAAAAATAATTTGAAAGAAGAGTATGCCTTTTGCTCATGTGTTTGGATTTGGTTAGATTATTATGCATCTACCCTTGCTTCGCCGTTAAATCTAATCTGTTTCAGTTTTTTAATTCTTTCACAGCCCATGCTTTACCATTAAATTTAATCTGCTTCAGTTTTTTTATTCTTTCACTAAAGTCTACATATTAGTATTTTTTTCTCTTAATTTATGTTTGTCAAATCATATTCTATTTAATGATACAAACTCTTGTTTCTACTATATTTTTGATAATCAAAAGATGAACATATTTTTAATGAAATGATTGAAAACAACATCTCGTTTCCTATTGTTAATTCATGACTTGTAATACTTTTTATTGAAAATGTTGGTAGGGCACATCATTCTAACGCTAAAAAAACAAAAATCCTACCTTTTATTGGTTGCATAAATGATATTAACAAACATAAAAGATCTACTATTGCATGTCACGTTAATTTCTAAAAGCAAATTTGTTTACTTAAAGTAATAAGAGTAGATTTTTTTCTTTTTTCGCTTTTTGTCTAGTTAAAATGCATTTCCTTTTTGGACTACTCGAATTGTTTGTTTTTGTATTAAGCTAGTTTGCATTTGGTTAGTATATCTGACCGTTTGGTTTATGTGCGGTGGTAAATACAAAGCAAGGAGTAATTGCTTAAGGATTAATTGGTGATTTTTAAAAATATTATGGTTTTTAGGTGAAATTAAGTATGTTATTTACAATGCGATCAAAATTGCTAATATTGATGTTTTGATTGGTTTTAAAGTAGTTGCAGCAGTAAAGTTACGGTATTAAGATTTAACTAGTGCCCAATTAGTATCAAGTTGCCCATTTGGACGTTTAAATGGACCTAGGCGGATAAATAGATTGGGAAACTTTTCATATCAACTATGCATGGTAATGGAAGGATGTTTAGAAGGATTTTTACGACGTCTTATTATTTCGAAAGTGGTTTCATGTTTTATTTTTCTAATTTTGATAATTTGAAGCTCAAATAAGTCGATGTTTTATTTTTCTATTTTTAATAATTAGCAGCTCAAATAAGTCATTTGATTTATCATATGTTCATCCGTTTCTTTATTCTTTCATAATATTGTATTTTTGTGCTATGCTTGTTTCATTTCTTCTTGCAGGTTTCATTTTAATTTTTGTTGACCATTTGTGATTATTTACAGTGAGTAACTTATTCGCTGATTCGTTATCAATAAAGAAATGAATTTTCATTGATAGTTCTTAATGTTTGGCAAATTTATTGATGGCAAATTAATATTTTTATGGCTTTTGGAGCAACAATAGCGGCAAAGTTCATATGAGGTATTAAAATTTTACCAGTGCCTAATTAATATCAAGACAGCTATTTCGTTACTTAGATATTAGATAGATCTAGGTTAATGACAAGACTTGAGAGCTTTGCATAGCACGACATGACATAAGATGTTTAGAAGAATTTCCACAGTTGGTATTGTTTTAAAAGTAGTTGCATGTTTTATTTTTCTAGTTTTTGATAATTAGAAGATCAAATAAGTAGGTCACTAGACGCTATCATATATTTATCCATCTCTTTGACACATGACAAAGATGATTTATTTTTTTCAACTAATTACATTTCTCATTGTAAGTTTCATTTTTATTATTGCTTAACATTTGTAATTATTAATGTTGTGTTCATTATAATATTATACTTATTTATTTAGCATGTGGAACTTATTCGTTGATTTATCATCAATAAAAATATTGTTCATTGGTAAGGGTAAATTAGGTCATATGTGATGCGTCTAATTGAATCTTTTTATCATCATTATGATAAGGAAAAAGATGTGACCACTTTTAATGAATAAGGTACTAAATGTCTTTATACATGCATTTATATAAATGGAAGGTTTAGGTCCTTTTCATTGAGGTTGGACCAATTACAAATGTATGGATTTGTTCAATGGTTTTGCCTCAAGCAAACTAATGTCTTTTAGGTGATAAGAGAATACCACAGAAACTAAATGTCAATTTTATATAATAAACCATATTTTATTGTATGGAAATAGAAATATCATTTTTATAACCAAAGTTCATTTGAATTGAATATAATATCGGGAAATTTTGGTTTTGGCATTTTTAACTCGACAATAAGCACAGGATGAATTTTACTTTGAAATCTCGTAAAGCGTATAATTGTTGATATACGTTGATTTAGGGTTTAAAATCAATTTCAAATGAAAGATATGATGTTTTTTTTCTTAGAGCAGGCATAACAGGTTTTTGGACTTACGGTTTGGTAGATATGATTGTTTTGGGTGTGAATAGTCTTTAGGTAGAAGAGTGGATAACCAACCCAAGACTTGTTTTTAACTTTTTAGCAACTTTGAGATTTCGAAATTAGGGTTAATAGAAGCCATCTTAGCAGTTGCTAATCATGATTTTTTTCTCTTAACCTCTATTGACTAATAACGGTTAAAGCTTCATCGCTTTCTTCAGTTTAGCAACCTAAGTACTAAACAAATGAATATATGAGCTTGTGCAGCAGTTACATGCTTCCCAACACATAAAATTCGTAATCATCAAAGCTTCTCGTTAATCTCTAGGCTAATCCTCCTCTTATTAATTGAGATAGGTTAAGTTATTGAAGAAAACAATGGAGTTCTATTAGATTTGGATCGAAAGAGCTTAACAAAGGTTTAGAGAAGGAAATTATGGTTAGCGCCTACTATGAAAGCAGCTATTAACTTTAATTTCCAAATTGTTAGCAGACCTAAAAACAAGCTAGTGTTAATTAGCCAGTAATTTGCTTAAAAACTATTCCAATTTAAAATAGCCATATACTCTAAATCGTAAGTCGTAAACTTATCATGACCACTCTGCATAAAGAGAAACAATCATATCTTGTATTTGGAAGTAGTTTAGAACCTAGTTCGGTATCTATCAAAAGTTAAATGCCTTATGTAATACCTCGTAATTTTGCGATAACTATTTTATAAGAAATTAATTAATAATTAGAAACGTTGAAAAATGAAGTTTTTGCAAATCAATTTGGCTATGAAACTTACTCTTTTGGGTTAATGGTGATTTTCTGATCAATTTTCCTGAAAAAACTTCTATAATTCGAGTTCAAAAGAAAAAATATTAATGTTCAAAGTTTTAGAATCGAAAATGATTATATTTTTAAATGTGGTAATAAAATCAATTAACACTTATAAACGTTAATGGAACTTAATGTTAAGAATTGTTAACAAAAAAATTAAATCTAAGAGAATATAAGGAAACAAATTATAGCAATCAACGTTAATAAGAAAAGCAATGATTTAATAAACAAACGTAAATAAATTAAACCAAAATCGCACACTGTAAAATTAACACATCGTAGGTTGATCGTGGATGCACTTAGGTCGACCAGTAGCGGTCGACCCTAAGCGACAAATAGTCATTCCGTGTGTGTTAACTGCGGTAGTAAATTATTTTTTTAATGGTCCAAATTTAATACAGTTTAATCGAATGGTTTACATTAGTTTAAACTTTTATAAATATAGACCTATACCCTCGCTTTCAACACATAATTTTCTAATAGATGCGGAAGCTCTTCCATTTTCTCTTCATCTCTAAAACTCTAAATTAATATAAAAAGTTTAGTTTCCACGTATACACCACTGGAGGATTTTAGAAGATGATAGAGGTAGAGAATATATCAAATCGAGCCCCTACAACTAAGGTAAACTGGACTTTGGTTCAATTCCGGATTTACAGTTTATTTTGGTTGTAACGATTTTATTTGATCTTATTCTCTATCTGTACCATCTTCCAAAATCCTTCAGTGATGTATACGGGAAAACTAAACTATTTCTATTAATTTAGAGTTTTAGAGGAAAAGAGCAAATGGAAGAACTTCCGCACCCATTAGGAAATTATGAGTTGGAATTGAGGATATAGGTCTATAGTTATAGAGATTCAAACTAATTCCAAATGTTTGATTAAACCGTATTAAATCTAGGTCACTTAGAAAATAATTTACTATTGTAGCTAACAACACACTCGTCTATGGTGGCGCCAATGAACAACGGCCGTAGGATGGAGAAAATTGAAAATTGTAGCCAATATTTTCATTTAGGTTAGGTTTTTGATTTTGAGCGCTAGAAAATGAGAGGCGATGTGCTTATATAGACATTCTATCCAACACTATTCATCCCGAATGCACGAACTCTAAACGAGGCGTGCTCACGGATGTTCTAAACTAAATACTCGTATTCCAAACTCAATGGAGCTATTATCGGGACTTAGTTCCATCGTAAATAGAAGCTCGCTTTTAAAATCAAATTATTATCTTAATTCTTTAAAATTAATCTTTACGTCTTTCGAGTTCGCTTGATCACACAATGCGTCTAATCGTCAAGAAACTCGTCGGCGTACAACAATTTATTATTTCGGTTCCAATAACATTGGCTTTTCAAAATCCGAGATAGTGCATCGGAACGTAATTTCACACAATTTATGAATATAAGTTATTAAATTTCAAAAGTCCAATTATCTAAATATTTAAGATTTGATGATCAAAATTCTGCACAAAGTCTATATTACATTACATACGCTTTCTAGGGTGAGAATTAATCCTATTTTCTTTATTCGTCTACGGATGAGTTTAATTTCTCTATTGATTATTAGTTAATTAGGGTTTAATAAAGAAGATTATGGAAGCTTAAAGGAATTAGGTTAAATAAATAAAGGGGCAATTTGGCCAATTTACAATGTTATTTTATGAGATGTTATTTTTGTTAGTAACCTCATAGTAATTTAAAAAAATAGCATTTCTTCAACGAAACTAGAGTGTCAAAAGCCTTGCACATAACTAAACAAGAATCGACCACGCTAAAATAAACTGAATGAGTAAACGTAGACCGGCCCATTAATCTCACGGATAGGGATTAGGATTTCGTTATCCCATATATGTACTCTCAGTTTTCCCCTTCACCACTCACGTCGTTCTATTCTCCAGACACCTTCAAATCAAAGATTTCTTAGTTATTATTTTCTACTCTAATTCTGTGGTTGTCTTCCTTGTTGGAACTTCGTATTCACAATACTTCGTAATTACGATATTTTGACTATGACAACTATATAAGTTACTATGTATACTAACATATTTATTGCAGGAATCAATCAAAGGACAGATTCAAAAGAGCTCCAACACTTAAAGTATGTATTGAGTCTGTGTCTAGTAATTATAGTATGTTAAAATCTCTCCTATATGATATATTACATGATCACCTTTTCAAAAATAAGAAATTCAATTTTCATGTTACATTCAGACGTCTGAATAGCTCATTTCAGACGTCTGAATCTGTAATATAGAATATTGTATATTAAAATATTCAGACGTCTGAAATGAGATATTCAGACGTCTTAAAATGACTAAAAATGGCCTATTTGCTTTCTGTTTCAAATATCGTTTAAATTCAGAAGTCTGAAATTTAAATTTCAGACGTCTGAATATTTACAACAGCTATTTTTTTGAAAAGGCATTTCCATTCATGAAGAGTTGCGACCTTTAATTCAATAGCCTTTGATGATAACTCTTCATGAACAATTACAACCATTTATTACCTATATAAACACATTAGAATCAAGTTTTAAATACACCAATTTCTATTGATTATTATTCTATTATTGAAATTCTTGATTCTAACTCATTTATGCTAAAAATATCATTCAAATTCAAATTCTACTTTCTTAATCTTCACGCATTCATACATATATCATAAAGGAGAAAGATTATAGGAAGTTTGTACTATCAAGAGATAAATCCGTGTTATCAAGAACACACTGTGTCAAATACTCTCTGTATAAGTTGAAGTCCTGTTCTGTCGTTCAGGCAAGTGAAGTCCTCTTCGGCTGTTGAGGCGAAATCCTGTTCTGCTGCTCAGGTCCCTTGTTCGGCTGTTCAAGGGTTGTCGTAAACCTGTTCCTCCAGGTTAAGTGAGGATTGTTGTTAGTGAAATTCCAAAAGGAGTCTGGGACTGGACGTAGAATGGGAAGTTCGAACCAGTATAAAAATTCCTGGTGTGCTTGTTTGATTTTTTACTTATTTACATTGCTCTATTATTTTAGTTTATTTCCACACTAGTATAGTATAATTCCATATAGCACGATCCGCACCACCACAGTAACTTTCATTTGGTATCAGAGCCTTGTTTCTAATAACCATTACATAGTTATTTGATATTCTGCTAAAATGGAAAACAACACCAACACTAGTTTCATTAAAGGACAATCCACTGCTCGACCTCCACTATTCAATGGTATGAATTACAATTATTGGGCAACTCGAATGCGTATTTATATGCAAGCTAATGGTTTTGACTCATGGAATATTACTCAAACCGAATATAATATTCCTACAACAGAATATTCTACATGGTCAAACACACAAAGACTAGATGCTACCGCTAATGCCAAAGCTATGAATATGCTATTTTGTGCTCTAGATAGAAATGAGTTTAACCGTGTTAGTATGTGTAAAACTGCTTATGAAATATGGAGAACACTTAAGATTACTCACGAAGGAACTAACAAGGATAAACAAAGCAAAATTTCCATGCTCAAAAATCAATTTCAGAATTTTAAAATGAAGCAAGATGAAACTATAAATGATATGTATTCTAGATTCCAAGATATATACCACTCTTTACTAGGACTTGGAGAAAAGTATTCCGATTTTGATATTGTTTCAAAAATCCTTAACTCTTTAACGGATGAATGGGAAAGAAAAGTTTTAGCTATTGAAGAAGCTAATGACCTTTCTACTATGAAACCAGAAGCGTTGATAGGAAATCTAATGTCATATGAAGTAAATTTGCAGGCTAAAAGAGTACAAGCACAAGACAAAAAGAATATAGCATTTCATACTGAAAAAGAAGAATCAGATTCTGATGAAGAAGACTTAGCATTCATTGCTAAAAACTTTAAAAAGTTTTTAAAATTCAGAAAAGGAAATCGAAACAATGGCAAAAGGAACTGCAACAACAATCCAAATAAGCCATCTTCATCCATATTAGAATGCTTTAACTGTCACAAGAAAGGACATATGCAAAAGGATTGTCCAGAACAGAAGAAAACATATCACAATAAGAATCGAAAGGACAAATCAAAAAGAAAAGCATTTTCAGTAACATGGGATGACTCAGATTCCTCATCTTCTTCAGAAAGCAGCAGTGATAGTGAGAAAGAACAGGCAAATGTTTGTTTTATTGCTTCAGAAAATGAGGTAAGTGATCATACTTTTGATGATATGATTGAAATAAATTCAGAACTTCTTGATAATCTAGAAAGCATCAAAAGAAAATATAAAGAAGCTCTTGAAAATCAGAGAAAAGCAGAATTCGAAAGAGATATGCTTAACGATGAAAAGAAAATATTAGAAGAAGAAATTGGAAAACTTCAAGATAAAGTTTATAATGATAATTCTCAATTTACTTTATTGAGTTAAGAAATTGAAAATCAAAAAGGAAAGAATGATTCTCTTATCTCTGAAAATCATGAGCTAAAAACTAAGATTAAAATGATAGAATTAGAAAATACTAGTCTCAAAACCAAATTAGAAAATATTTCTAAAAATATTTCCAACTTTAATAAAGGAAGAGAAAATCTATGTAGTATTATTGAAAATTCTCAGTCCACTTCAAATAAAAATGGACTAGGATATTTTAAGAAATCTCTATCTAAAAAGAAAATTAGGAGAAATAATTCTCATATTAATTCTAAAAATTCCAATACCATAAAAATATGGGTTCCCAAAACAAACAATAATCTAATTAGAAATAAATATATAAGTCTCTTTTTTGAAACTGTTCATAAAAATCATAATTATATATTTAAAGGGAATACTGAACCTGCTTGGGTTTGGTTTCCTAAGACCTAACTCTTAGGACCCTATAAAAGGTGGGTACCAATGTTATTATTATTATTTGCAGGACCCACTTTAAAAAAAAGAAAAATGGATACTCGACAGCGGTTGCTCAAAACATAAGACTGGAGACAAAAATATGTTATCAAACATCACTTACTCAAATGGAGGCTCTGTCACTTTTGGAGACAAATCCAAAGGATATATCATTGGAAAAGGCGACGTCAGCAATGTCGGTACATCTGATTTACCTCTTATTTCAAATGTTTTATTAGTGAAAAATTTAAAACACAATCTTTTAAGTATCAGCCAATTATGTGACAAAGGTTTCAAAATCTCTTTTTCTGAAGATAAGTGTAGCATTCGTGATAAAAATCAAAATCTTATTTTTGAAGGATATAGAGATCAAAATATATATGTTTTAAATATGAAAATCAATCATAATTCAGATATGTGTTTAATAGCTAATGAAAATGATCCTTGGCTATGGCACAAAAGATTCTGTCATATAAACTTCAAAACTATAAATAAACTTTCCAAAAATAATTTAGTCAGAGGATTACCGAAAATAAACTTCAAAATTAATCATATTTGTGATGCATGTCAGTTAGGAAAATTAACAAAATCATCCTTTAAATAAAAAAAAGTTATCTCTACTTTACAACCACTTGAACTACTACATATGGATCTATTTGGACCAACCCAAATTCAATCCATTAACCATAATAGATATGTGTTTGTAATAGTAGATGATTTCTCTAGATATACTTGGACTATTTTTATGAAAAACAAAAATGATACGTTTGAGCAGTTTAAAATTTTTGCTAAACGTATTCAGAATTTAAAAGGTCTAAAAATAAAAAATATAAGAAGTGATCATGGAGGAGAATTTGAAAACGAAGCTTTTGTTCATTTTTGTAAAAAGAAAGGAATTTTTCATAATTTTTCGTTTCCTAGAACCCCACAACAAAACGGAGTTGTAGAACGTAAAGATAGAACTTTACAAGAATGTGCACGAACTTTGTTAAATGGAAGCACTCTTCCAAAACATTTCTGAGCAGAAGCTGTTGCAACTGCATGTTATGTTTTAAATCGTATTTCTATTCGACCTCTAACGAAAAATACTCCTTATGAACTTTTTACTGGAAGAAAACCAAAAATTTCTTATTTTAAAGTATTTGGTTCAAAATGCTTTATATTAAATACAAAAGATCAGCTTGGAAAATTCGATGCGAAATCTGACAAAGGAATCTTTCTAGGATATTCGGATCGCAGCAAAGCCTATCGTGTATTTAATAAAAAATGAAATATTGTTGAAGAAACATTAAATGTTTCTTTCGATGAAAATTTTCTACAAAAACCAAGTATTCAAAAAGATGATGATTTTCCAGATAACATTACAAATACAGATACTATAAATTTTGAAAATAATGAAAACATTGTCGACAATAATATTGATTTAAGGAATTCACCAAAAATATTAAGGGATCATCCTATACAAAATATTATTGGGGAAATTAATTCAAATATTCGAACTAGAAGTCAACTAAATCAAATGGGCCACGTAGCATTCCTTTCTAATATCGAGCCAAAAAATCCCAAAGAAGCTTCCACGGATGACTACCGGATAATAGCAATGCAAGAAGAGCTGAACCAGTTTGAACGCAATGAAGTTTGGGAATTAGTTCCTAGACCAAGTGATAAGGCTGTTATTGGAACAAAATGGGTTTACAAAAATAAAGCAGATGAACAAGGAAATATCACTAGAAATAAAGCAAGATTAGTTGCACAAGGTTACAATCAAGAGGAAGGAATTGACTATGAAGAAACGTTTGCTCCGGTTGCAAGACTAGAAGCAATTCGAATATTAATGGCCTATGCATGTTTTCATAATTTCAAACTTCATCAAATGGATGTTAAAATTGCCTTTTTAAATGGTTACATAAAAGAAAAAGTGTATGTTGAACAACCTCCTCTATTTATTCACGAAAAATTCCCTGATCACGTTTATAAACTTAAAATGGCACTTTACGGTTTGAAACAAGCACCACGTGCTTGGTACGACCGTCTAAAGACTTATCTAATTTCTTCGGGTTTCCTAATTGGGAAAGTTGATCAAACATTTTTTATAAAACATTCTAAAAGGGATATTTCAATAGTTCAAATTTATGTTGATGATATCATTTTTGGTTCTACGAATGACAAATTATGCCAGGAATTTTCAGAAATAATGACCAAAGAATTTGAAATGTCTCATATGGGTGGATTAACATATTTTCTTGGATTACAAATAAAACAACTTCAAAATTGCATTTTTATTAATCAAGAAAAATATTGTATTAATCTAATCAAACGTTTCGGAATGGAAAATACTTCTTCCAAACCAACTCCAATGAGTACAACTACACATCTTGAAAAAGATGACAATGGCAAAAGTGTTGACCAGAAACTATACCCAAGTATGATTGGATCATTACTATATTTAACTGCAAGTCGTCCTGATATAATGATGAGTGTTTGTTTGTG
Source organism: Allium cepa (assembly GCA_030765085.1). NCBI lineage: Eukaryota > Viridiplantae > Streptophyta > Magnoliopsida > Asparagales > Amaryllidaceae > Allium > Allium cepa. The sequence continues at coordinate 821,182,336 of CM060939.1, forward strand.
TGCTAGATTTCAAGCTAATCCAAAAGAATCACATTTAAAAGCAGTAAAACGGATATTACGTTATCTTACAAACACAAAGGATTTTGGTCTGTTTTATCCAAAAGGATGTCCATTCGAATTAGTCTCATATAGTGATGCTGACTTTGGTGGTTCTCGAACAGATCGAAAAAGTACGAGTGGTACGTGCCATTTCATTGGGAAATCTCTCGTATCCTGGTTTAGTAAGAAACAAAATTGTGTTTCTCTTTCTACATGCGAAGCAAAATACATTTCTGCTGCTCTAGCATGTACTCAAGTAATTTATATGCAACAAACACTCAAAGATTTCAATATTAATTTATCAAACTCTACAATATACTGTGACAACTCGAGTGCTATTAACTTGTCTAAAAATCCTATCAATCATTCAAGAACAAAACATATTGACATTCGTCATCACTTTCTTCGTGACAATGTTGAAAAAGGAACAATAAAATTAGATTTTGTATCTTCTGAAAATCAGTTAGCTGATATTTTTACAAAACCTCTTTTAGAAAACATTTTTATTAGGCTAAGACGAGAACTTGGTATTGTTACTGTTAAAATTTTATAATTCTGTAACAATTTTAGTTATACATCTTCTATCTATATTATATTTGCTCCAAACATATGTGTTTATTCTCTAAGAATCTCATAACTAACGAATTAGTAACAAATATTTCTAACCTTCCATTTGTTATGTATATTTCTAACCCTTCATTTTTTTTAAATTTTTTTTTATCCATTAGTTAGTAACTAAACAAAACTAACTATATGTAAATATAAAATTAATTTCTTTAAATAGTTTTTCCTTTTTGTTATTTATATATTCAAACTAATTATTTCTTTCATCTCATTTTAAAACACCAAAATAAAATTCTCCGTCAATGAAATTCAACCTAGTTATTTTACTTCTCTCTATGGCTTCTAATTTTGACAATTCTCCATCAGCTTATTCAACGTCTTATTCAACGTCTTCTTTTGAGATTTTAGCAACTCCAACTCCACGTGAACAAGCTCGTCCTGAACGTGAACACTCTGGTTATACGCCAGATAAGAAGAAATCTCGACGATTTCTTTTCTTTGGTTCTCCATCAACCAAAGAAAAAATATCCGACATTCATCATTATCAAAAAGAGCAATTGGATTTGCAACGTGAGATGTATTATGAACAAAAAATAAATGCTAAACGACTTAGCTTCATTGAAAAAGTGGCATTTAAATTTTGTGGTACATCTCCAAAAAAAGACGTAGTCAAACCGTCAACTTCTCATCAAATAAAAACATCAGGTTGGAATCCATGGGAACCAAGTCCACAACGTCCTCCAGTTTCTCCAAACTCGTGGGAACGTACGTCATACTGGTCTCCTTTACGACCATTCACAGAAATTACAAAAATCGAACCAAAAGAATGCAAATCTCCAAATGCTTCGGAAAATTAACTTCTAATTTTATTTTCTTGTAATTCTGTTCTATTTGTTGTTTCTATCATTTATTAAATATTTGAAAATCTTCTCATTCTGTTCAATATTAATATATTATTTCTATCATTTATTTTTAATTTCTCATGCAAATGTCTGAATTTTTAAGTTTCAGACGTTTGAAACTATTGGTTCAGACGTCTGAATATTGTAGAAAAATAAAAAAAACTCTACAGTTTCAGACGTCTGAAACAATAGATTCAGACGTCTGAAACAAGTCAAAAAAGAACTAATTATTCTCTGTTTAAAATTTTTAAATTTCAGACGTCTGAAATTATACTTCCAAACGTCTGAATTCAAATGGTGATTCGAAATTCAAGGGCTTTTTAGAAATTTTCCACCCACCAACCCCCTTTATTACTTCAATCTTCTTCTTCCTTTCCCCCAAATAACCGAACCAGCACCATTATCACCCTTCAAAACACCATTTTTTCATCTCCAATCTTCAAATTTTTCACCAAAAAACTCCAAATGGCTCCAAAAGCAAAGCGACCGAGAGCTTCAACTTCATCTTCTACACCCAATATAGACCAATGGTTGTGGAATGATGAAGCCAAGAAAAGGTTTGCTCAGATGGACAGATCTGGCTTCTTTCCAGGAGCTTTTGTGAAGTATGATGAATTCCAACCCTATAGGATTCAACAAATTGCCAATTCAAGCCGGTTAGAATCTTTATTGTCATTTTCTGCGAATAATGTCAAAATAAATCATCTACTGGTTAAGTTATTCTATGCAAACATGAATTTGGATCATCATCATCCACATAATCGCGAAAATTGTATTTGGACTTGGGTATGTGGAGTACAAATATATCTCCCATTAGTTCGTATTGGAGATATCTTGCAATGCCCTTCATCCGGGACTGATTTAGATGACATTGATGCTTCACTCTCCCTAGAAAATAGAGATGAAGTCTCTCATAGATTTCTATCTGATGATATCACTAGGTTAACTTCTGTCAACCTAAGGCCTCAAGCCCGTATTCTTCATCATGCTTTAATTCGTTCCGTTTTACCAAGAACCGGAAGTTATGAAGTCATAAACAAACAGAACTTCCAAGCTTTAGATGCCATTTATTCCGAACAACCTATTAATTGGGGGCAAGTTATTCTTGAAGAATTTATGGATGTTAATCGCCGTCGCCGATATAAAACGTTTCATTATGGAGCATATATTATGAAAATTCTTAGAAACTATGGAGTAACTTTTCCCGAATCCGAATTTTCACCCATAAAAGAACTTGGCTCCAAAACATTAGGGTTGATGAATTTGCCCAAACGTCCTTAGAATCTTAATTTTATTTCTTTCCAAGAATGGATCTCAAATAGTGATCAGAATATACCCCAACCTCAACAACCTCACCAACATCATCAACCTCAACAACAAATGGCTCCACAAGCTACCGAGCATGATGATGATGATATCGAAGTGGTTTCTCTTGAGTCAACACCGAAACATGCCTTAGTTACACTCTCTCGGAATCAATCTAAACTCAATGCCAAGATTGAAAGATTGGAAAAGCAAACAAATAAGAAACTTAATTCTATTCGAGGCTTCCTAAATAAAATTTGGGAATGTATTGGTTGCTCTTCTTCCACATCTACCGAGGTATTTAATCCCGCACCATTTCAATGGTCTTCTAGCTCGGGCAATGGCAATGATGATGATGATGATGATAATGATGATGATGAAGAAGGCACAGATCAACCCAGTTCTTCCTTCTGATTGCATGAATATTTCTATTGCATCTTATCATATTCTACTTTTTTTAAAACTAGTTGTTGTTGAATATGCGCTTATATGTTTTTGTTTGATGATAATAAACATATATATATTCATTTAAATGTATTTGGTAATGTACTATTTTATTTTTCATAGATTAAATAAATATTTGTTGAATAAAATAAATTACACAGAATTTGAATTTGAATTCAAACAGAACAAGTTACACAGAATTTGAATAGATTTTGAATTCAAACAGAAATTTTATTCAAACAAATATTTATTACAATCTTGAATAGTACAATTTCAAGCTCTCACTATACATACACATTTTTGAATACATCACGATTTCAATTTACATTTATAACCTCAATACATATCACTCACACTCGTATTTTGTCTTCAACTGCATGCCAGTTTGAATCCAGCATCTGAGAAATCTGCAAAAATATTCACTAACGCAGTAAAATTGAAAAAGAAATATTTTTGCAATATAAAATGAAATACGATTTTTGAAAATATGATTTGCCTCAGTTATTTGGGTTGTTCGTCATCATTCACACTTGAATTCATCACAAAGTCGTGCACATAGATATTACAGGGACAGGTAATCATAAGTGGCTGCAATACACACGTGTGCACTGCCTCGCCAACTCATGTGCGCAGCCAACAAGAGCAAGTGTGCTAGTACAAAGAAGACAGTGGCAACATCAAAATAAAAAAAAATAAGCTGCAACATGAAGAGAGTCATATGTGCAAAGGTCAGACCAAACATGAAGGCTACATGAAGTATGCAAGTTCAACCTCTTCATTAAACAACCAAACCAACATGATACTGTTCAATATCCAAGACTCAAGAATGCATCACCATGACACAGTTCCAAACTATATAGAGCTGTGACAACCAAGAACTCAACGAACCAGACACAACATTGCACAAGTACAGGGAACAACCAAATCAACTGCAAGAACTCAAAATGTACATGGAACAATGCAACAGTATCGAATACAATATGCACAAGCGAAGAACCAAAGTCAGTGGCAAACTACACAACTACAAGTACAGAAAGACTACAATATCAAGGGCAAGTGCACAACTAGATCAAAGTACAGCATACACTACAATGAACAGCCAGTGCCGATAAAGATCAGAGACAAAACTCAAATTAATAAAATGAACAGCTACAATGTGCATAGATATGCAAACAAAACAAGCTACAATGAATGCATCAATAAACCAGTTACAACAATGCATCAGTGAGCAACACAGCAATGGAGTTTTGCAGTGATACAAATACAACCCAACAGCAACATGCTTGAAGACCACAGCACGACCAATGGCAACACAGTGACAACATGACAGCAGTTTATACAACACGAATAAACCACTGCGAGAAAGTGTACGAACTCAAGTGAATACAAAAATGACAGCACCAAGTGAATAAGCATGATACACTTCGAGTACGTTAGTATATGACAGCAACCAGAGGCAACATCACACAATCAAACTGCAACAAGATCAAATTCAATAACCAGACAAAAGCACACTGATATGCAACACTTAGATGAAACCAAAATGATCACGGCTACAATATGCAGACTCAAACACACTGATCAAATGAAGATATGAAGAACACAAGGGTCGAACTAATAAGTCCATCAGAAATTCACAAGCTAATATCAGTTGTGATCAAGTCAACAAAAGTCTGGTTTGAATCAAAGCATACTAAAGCCGAGCCAACAGAAAAATTCACAGAGAATCAAGCAGTGATACAAAAATCACAATGAATTAAAACAGTGCCGAAGAATCAGCAATATCAAGAATTCAAAGTTTTTTTAATTGAACAAGTCAATAGAGAAATACACGGAGGCAGTCATGAATCAAAATCGTGTCAACCAAGCCGTGAGAAGCAAGTATCAAAATATACGCATATGAAAAAGTCAGAGATAAATCTCAAGCATCAATACAAGATCGAACGAACGAAGACAAATTCAAATGAACGTATACGAACGCAAAAATAGGATTACGAATCCTATATAAGTCCAATCATCATCGGCAAATTAATCATCGAGTTCAAGCATCAACCCAGTAAAGCAAAAGGAAAACGTACATACCGAAATCACAAACAACGAACTCGATCAAGCAGCTGCAAACGAGCGACAGTCGATCATCAGAATTCGAGCACAAGCCAGAGCCGAAAGTCTCAATTTGGATCGATAGCACAAAGCCCTAATTTGACAAAGGGATCGGCTGCAATGTTTCAGAAGGAAGAGAAAAGGACCGAAGCCCTAATTTGACAAAAAGGAACGGGCCAAGCAAAAGAAAAAGGAGAGGCCGCATTTTTTTCAAAGGGGATCGAGTTGAAAAATAAGGGGCCGGCCTTATTTATAAAAGGGGGATTATTTGGCTTTGTTTTTTTTTAGTTTTTTTATTTTGAGCAAAATTGTGGTGTCAAGTTTATACTTTAATTTTTGCTCCTGGTTTTATTTTTGAAATTGTTCTGTTTTTCTTTTCGAGTCAAAGGAGTTGTAAATCACCACCTAGGGTTTAGGTCGTGTCAGATTGTCTAGTTAGAATTAGTTCAGTGAGCAGGGTGTGCGAGTTTGCAAAACTCTATAGGCGGGAGCAGTGTTTGCGAGTAAGAGAAACTCTATAGGTGGGAGTAGGGTGTGCGAGTCTAGTAGAGTGTTTGTGAGCAGGAGCAAAAGGGTCTGCGAGTCTAGTAGAGTGTTTGTAAGCGTGATACTGCTTAATTCTAATAGAAATCTGGGAATGCAGCAGTAGGCAGGGGTGGCCGAAGCTGGGTAAATTTTGTGTGTGATTTACTTTTACAGCATATTTATTTCTGCGTTTTATTTCTGTGTTTATATCGAGAAAATTTGCTATAACCCTATTCACCCCCCCCCCCCTCTAGGGTTAATCTAGATCCTACAAGTGGTATCAGAGGCCGGTATATTTTTTATTTAACTCTAGAGTCATGAGTCTACAAAATAATGCTTTTTCTGAGGGGCAATCTATTGCTAGGCCACCCATGTTTAACGGGAACGATTATGCTTATTGGAAAGTTAGGATGGGTATCTATCTTAGTTCTGTTGATTATGATGTTTGGGATATTATTGAAACTGGCTATAAACCTCCCACTATAATCGTTGGTGGTACTGAGATTCCTAAACCTAAGGATAGGTGGGATGCTAACGATAAGAGATTGAAAACGACAAATGCTAAAGCCATGAATGCTTTGATATGTGCTCTTGATAAAAACGAATTTAATAGAATTTCTCATTGTACAACAGCACAGGAAATTTGGCATACTTTGGAGGTGACACACGAAGGAACTTCTCAAGTCAAGGAGTCTCGTCTAGCCCTATTCAGCAACGAATACGAAAACTTTGTGATGGACAAAGGCGAGAGCATAAAAGACATGTTTGGACGTTTTTCAACCTTGGTATACAACGCTTGAGCGCTTGGGAAGGTCTTCACTGAGGTAGAGCTTGTGAGGAAGGTGCTACGAGTTTTACCAATGAACTTTGAGGCAAAAGTCACGGCAATCCAAGAATCGAAAGATTAAAGTAAGCTAAGCATGGAGGAGTTGATTGGCAACTTGATGACATATGAGCTTGAGCTAAAAGCAAAGGAAGAACGCAACAACTCCGAACCAAAGAAGAAGACGATTGCCTTAAAGAGCAAACAAGAGAGCGATGAAGATGAAGAAGATCCAATTGAAGAGCTTGCAATGGCTGTCAATAATCTTATAAGATGGTCAAGATTCAAGCCACGCAAGAAGAAAATAAAGGGCAATAGGTTAAAAGATTCCGAAAATCCCAATAATGAACTGACGTGTTATAACTGCAACAATCCTGGCCACATCAAACCAAAATGCCCGCTTCTCAAAGACAACAAAGGAAAGAAAAAGAAGAAGAAGGCCTTTGCAGCGACTTGGGATGATGAAGAAGGAGAGGAAGTTTCGGATAGCAGCTCGGAGGAGGCTAACTTGTGTCTTATGGCGAAATCAGATTCAAAAGCAAGCTCCGAGGAATCTAGTGAGGCAGGTGAGTATTCTTATAGAGATCTTGTTTTTATGTGCTCAGATCTTACTAAAACAATCGATAGTCTTGAATCAAAAATTGAAAAACTAAAATCTGAAAGGAGGAAACTCGCCCATGAAAATTCTAGGTTAGAAACTGAACTTGAAAATATTCAAAACCTAGAATGTAACCAATGTAAAATTTTAGATTCAGAATTGATAAGACTTAAGAATAACTTTGAGAATCTTGAAAAAGAAAAATTGAGTCTTAAGGAAAACTTTAACACTAGGAAAAGGGATTTTATAAATCGATGCACCTCACTTGTCACTGAAAACTCAACATTGAAAATCAAAGTCCAAAATCTTGAGAAAACTTTGAATAACTTTTCAAGAGGTGAAAAATCTTTCAACATGCTATTGGGAAATCAAATTTTTGCTTACAATAGAAAAGGACTAGGTTTTGGGAAATCACAAGATGATGATAATGCAAAAAGTAAAAGTGTCTTTGCTCGATCTGAAATAATTGGACATCATGTTGAAAATTATAGTCATAGGAAAAAGAACACGAAATTTAATCAAGTCAATTTAATGTGCACGATTTGTAGAAAATTTGGACATAATCAAAATAATTGTTGGTATAGACCCAAACACGTGAAAACTATACCAATTTGGGTTCCAAAAGGCACAAATATAAAATCTTTGAAAGTCAAACAAATTTGGGTGCCAAAAGGAACATATATAAAGAGTTTTGGGTCTCCACAAACATATGTTTCATATTCTGCCACTAACAATCATGGACCTATAAAAACAAATAGGTCACATAAATCTTTCATCGTGTAGGTGTGGTGGCAGGCTAAGGAACAACAACAGTGTTCTCTGGATTTTGGCTGTTTCAGAAACACAACGGGCGACAAAGCAAAGTTCCTTAGCCTAGTACAAAGGTGACAGAATCACAATGGACAACGACGAAAAATTATCGTAAAGGTAAAACAGGTAAATTTGTTTTTGAACGATATATCAAATGTGATAATCTGCACCATAATCTGAATTAAATCAGCCAATATTGAGATGTACAAAAGATGATGATTTTGCTTCTATGGCTTTTTCAAAATATTGACCAATCATCTTTAAATAAAATTTCTTGGAGTAATTATGATGGTTGACTGATTCAGACTTACTTGATATGATTCTACATGACTTGTTCTTATTTATGACCTTGAATTGTGCTTAATTGATGATCAATCAGATTTTCAACTTTGAACTAATCCATATAAGTTTGTTTGGTCAAATGATGGTTACTCATGCTACACATAGATATAGTTGTTTTGACATTTTGGTCACTGCTTGTAAATTTGCACAATTTCATGTGAAAGTTGCTAAAAAGTTTTTTAAGAAATTGTTTGAACTTCAAGAAATTGTTTTTGAAATAATTATGATGTTAATTGACTGTTGATTACTCATGAATATAACTGTTTATCCTACGGTTTCTGAAATTAACACTATGATATTTGTTTGATGTTATCATGGCTTCATTTCAAATTTCATTCTGAGATAGCTTGTTAAAATTTCACAATCTGGTCTTTGACATCCAACGAGTGAATATTGAGTGAAATTTAAATTCAGATGCAGATTACACTGGTAATATAGTTGATAGAAAAATTACTAGTGGAATGTGATTAATTTTTGAAACATTCATTTGCTGCATCGTTTTTCAAGGAAAATATCTGCATATTTTTCACTTGAAATAATTTTCAAATAGCAGAAAATTTCTTATAAAACCCCCTCGAGAAAATCATGTTTGACCATATTTACAGATTAGTCATTTTTAAAAAATTGATTTTATAATTTTTAAATTTGATTTTAAATGACTATTTTGACTAATCTAACTCCCTTTGATTATCAAAAAGATGAATAGTGATTGAAAAAGTGATGAGTGTTGATATTTACCATATATTATAACTCGAGAAAGTATAATTAGAAAATTTCTTTAGAATCTCATAACAAGAGTTATAAAAACTTTTTGTTGGGTAAAAATTCCATGATCATTTCTATTTCTATCATCTTTCTATCGACCATCACTCATCAAAATCATACACAGTACGTAAATTTGTGGTAGTTTACAAAGGAAATCATTCGTTCTTCAATATCTTTAAATTTGTGAAGGAAATTATTTGTGCTTCAATTTATTATATTTGGCAATAAAAATAAATATCCAAAGTGTTCACTCTCATTTAAAAGTCCTCACGGTTATGCATGGGTGAATTACTTGGATTTTTGATTATGTGCTTCCATGCTCATTTTAAAGTCCTCACGGTTATGCATGTATGGAACGCATATCAAAATTAATTGATTTAAATAGACAAGTTGATTCTAATCCCATTTAAAAGTCCTCACGGTCATGCGTGGTTAGAAGATACTTGATTTCATATTTTTTAAATTAAATTGGAATACTACTAATCTGATTTAAAAATCCTAACGGTTATGCATGGTTAGTAGATATTCAAATTTCCTGAAATAAATATACCACAAATAGACATAACTATACGAATTTTTGATGATTTTATCCCCATCACTTCTGAAAGTGGAATATGCGCCTAACAAGGGTAATTATGATTTTTGTTTGAGTTTTATTGAAATTTGATATTTATATTCAATTGAGTTAAATGTTTGGTTCATGTCTGTCACTTCATCCCTATTTTTATAACACTGTTATTCTTTTGCTGATAACAAAAGGGGGAGAGAAAAGTTAAGATTTTGTCAAATAGAATCAAGCAAAGGTCAAATAATTTTCAATTTGCATATAGGCTCATTTACATATTTTTATTTGTATGCATATATATAGGGGAGTATTGTGTAGAGAGGGAGCATTCAAATAGGGGAAGCAAATTGAACGATCAAATACATTTAATACATTCAAAATTTTAAATATATGTTTGTTATCATCAAAAGGGGGAGATTGTCGAATATGCGCTTATATGTTTTTGTTTGATGATAATAAACATATATATATTCATTTAAATGTATTTAGTAATGTACTATTTTATTTTTCATAGATTAAATGAATATTTGTTGAATAAAATAAATTACACAGAATTTGAATTTGAATTCAAACAGAACAAGTTACACAGAATTTGAATAGATTTTGAATTCAAACAGAAATTTTATTCAAACAAATATTTATTACAATCTTGAATAGTACAATTTCAAGCTCTCACTATACATATACATTTTTGAATACATCATGATTTCAATTTACATTTATAACCTCAATACATATCACTCACACTCGTATTTTGTCTTCAACTGCATGCCAGTTTGAATCTAGCATCTGAGAAATCTGCAAAAATATTCACTAACGCAGTAAAATTGAAAAAGAAATATTTTTGCAATATAAAATGAAATACGATTTTTGAAAATATGATTTGCCTCAGTTATTTGGGTTGTTCATCATCATTCACACTTGAACTCATCACAAAGTCGTGCACATAGATATTACAGGGACAGGTAATCATAAGTGGCTGCAATACACACGTGTACATTCATACACGTGTGCACTGCCTTGCCAACTCATGTGCGCAGCCAACAAGAGCAAGTGTGCTAGTACAAAGAAGACAGTGGCAACATCAAAATAAAAAAAATCAGCTGCAACATGAAGAGAGTCATATGTGCAAAGGTCAGACCAAACATGAAGGCTACATGAAGTATGCAAGTTCAACCTCTTCATTAAACAACCAAACCAACATGATACTGTTCAATATCCAAGATTCAAGAATGCATCACCATGACACAGTTCCAAACTATATAGAGCTGTGACAACCAAGAACTCAACGAACCAGACACAACAGTGCACAAGTACAGGGAACAACCAAATCAACTGCAAGAACTCAAAATGTACATGGAACAATGCAACAGTATCGAATACAATATGCACAAGCGAAGAACCAAAGTCAGTGGCAAACTACACAACTACAAGTACAGAGAGACTACAATATCAAGGGCAAGTGCACAACTAGATCAAAGTACAACATACACTACAATGAACAGCCAGTGCCGATAAAGATCAGAGACAAAACTCAAATGAATAAAATGAACAGCTACAATGTGTATAGATATGCAAACAAAACAAGCTACAATGAATGCATCAATAAAACCAGTTACAACAATGCATCAGTGAGCAACACAGCAATGGAGTTTTGCAGTGATACAAATACAACCCAACAGCAACATGCTTGAAGACCACAGCACGACCAATGGCAATACAGTGACAACATGACAGCAGTTTATACAACACGAATAAACCACTGCAACAAAGTGTACGAACTCAAGTGAATACAAAAATGACAGCACCAAGTGAATAAGCATGATGCACTTCAAGTACGTTAGTATATGACAGCAACCAGAGGCAACATCACACAATCAAACTGCAACAAGATCAAATACAATAACCAGATAAAAGCACACTGATATGAAACACTCAGATGAAACCAAAATGATCACGGCTACAATATGCAGACTCAAACACACTGATCAAATGAAGATATGAAGAACACAAGGGTCGAACTAATAAGTCCATCATGAATTCACAAGCTAATATCAGTTGTGATCAAGTCAACAAAAGTCTGGTTTGAATCAAAGCATACTAAAGCCGAGCCAACAGAAAAATTCACAGAGAATCAAGCAGTGATACAAAAATCACAATGAATTAAAACAGTGCCGAAGAATCAGCAATATCAAGAATTCAAAGTTTTTTTTAATTGAACAAGTCAACAGAGAAATACACGGAGGCAGTCATGAATCAAAACCGTGTCAACCAAGCCGTGAGAAGCAAGTATCAAAATATACACATATGAAAAAGTCGGAGATAAATCTCAAGCATCAATACAAGATCGAACGAACGAAGACAAATTCAAATGAACGTATACGAACGCAAAAATAGGATTTCGAATCCTATATAAGCCCAATCATCATCGGCAAATTAACCATCGAGTTCAAGCATCAACCCAGTAAAGCAAAAGGAAAAAGTACATACTGAAATCACAAATAATGAACTCGATCAAGCAGCTGCAAACGAGCGACAGTCGATCATCGAAAATCGAGCACAAGCCAGAAACGAAAGTCTCAATTTGGATCGATAGCACAAAGCCCTAATTTGACAAAGGGATCGGTTGCAATGTTTCAGAAGGAAGAGAAAAGGACCGAAGCCCTAATTTGACAAAAAGGAACGGGCCAAGCAAAAGAAAAGGGAGAGGCCGCATTTTTTTCAAAGGGGATCGAGTTGAAAAATAAGGGGCCGGCCTTATTTATAAAAGGGGGATTATTTGGCTTTGTTTTTTTTTTAGTTTTTTTATTTTGAGCAAAATTGTGGAGTCAAGTTTATACTTTAATTTTTGCTCCTGGTTTTATTTTTGAAATTGTTCTGTTTTTCTTTTCGAGTCAAAGGAGTTGTAAATCACCACCTAGGGTTTAGGTCGTGTCAGATTGTCTAGTTAGAATTAGTTCAGTGAGCAGGGTGTGCGAGTTTGCAAAACTCTATAGGCGGGAGCAGTGTTTGCGAGTAAGCGAAACTCTATAGGCGGGAGCAGGGTGTGTGAGTCTAGTAGAGTGTTTGTGAGCGGGAGCAAAAGGGTCTGCGAGTCGAGTAGAGTGTTTGTAAGCGTGATACTGTTTAATTCTAATAGAAATCTGGGAATGCAGCAGTAGGCAGGGGTTGCCGAAGCTGGGTAAATTTTGTGTGTGATTTACTTTTACAGCATATTTATTTCTGCGTTTTATTTCTGTGTTTATATCGAGAAAATTTTCTATAACCCTATTCACCCCCCCCCCCCCTCTAGTGTTAATCTAGATCCTACAGTTGTTTGTTTCCATTATTTTGTGTAACTTTTCTAACTACCTGCAACTTGATTTCCTTATAATGGTATGTATCCTTCAAACATTTGCTCCTATTGTTTTGTATCTAGTAATGACTATGTTGATTCTCTAGTTTGGTTTTTCTACTTTTTGTCGATGTCAAAGGGGGAGAATTATAGTAAGGGGGAGAATTCCTTTATATATATGATCGTTTACTTATATAGTTGCCATCGTCAAAAAGGGGGAGATTGTTGGAACTTCGTATTCACAATACTTCGTAATTACGATATTTTGACTATGACAACTATATAAGTTACTATGTACACTAACATGTTTATTGCAGGAATCAATCAAAGGACAGATTCAAAAGAGCTCCAACACTTAAAGTATGTATTGAGTCTGTGTCTAGTAATAATAGTATGTTAAAATCTCTCCTATATGATATATTGCATGATCATCTTTTCAAAAATAAGAAATTCAATTTTCATGTTACATTCAGACGTCTGAATAGCTCATTTCAGACGTCTGAATCTGTAATATAGAATATTGTATATTACAATATTCAGACGTCTGAAATGAGATATTCAGACGTCTGAAAATGACCAAAAATGGCATATTTGCTTTCTGTTTCAAATATCGTTTAAATTCAGAAGTCTGAAATTTAAATTTCAAACGTTTGAATATTTACAACGGCTATTTTTTTGAAAAGGCATTTCCATTCATGAAGAGTTGCGACCTTTAATTCAATAGCCTTTGATGATAACTTTTCATGAACAATTACAACCATTTATTACCTATATAAACACATTAGAATCAAGTTTTAAATACACTAATTTCTATTGATTATTATTCTATTATTGAAATTCTTGATTCTAACTCATTTATGCTAAAAATATCATTCAAATTCAAATTCTACTTTCTTAATCTTCACGCATTCATACATATATCATAAAGGAGAAAGATTATAGGAAGTTTGTACTATCAAGAGATAAATCCGTGTTATCAAGAACACACTGTGTCAAATACTCTCTGTATAAGTTGAAGTCCTGTTCTGTCATTCAGGCAAGTGAAGTCCTCTTCGGTTGTTGAGGCGAAATCCTGTTCTGCTGCTCAGGTCCCTTGTTCGGCTGTTCAAGGGTTGTTGTAAACCAGTTCCTCCGGGTTAAGTGAGAATTGTTGTTAGTCAAATTCCAGAAGGAGTCTGGGACTGGACGTAGAACGGGAAGTTCGAACCAGTATAAAAATTCCTAGTGTGCTTGTTTGATTTTTTACTTATTTACATTGCTCTATTATTTTAGTTTATTTCCGCACTAGTATAGCATAATTCCATATAGCACGATCCGCACCACCACAGTAACTTTCATTCCTCGTCGTGAATGAAAATTGGTGAAATGATGATCCTTTGCCCAGATGATCGACGCTGATTATACTTTGTGCAATTTATTTTCTCTTTGGAGAAATCAAGCCAATTTTTCTGGTCCATTTTCGTTCGTTGTTTAAATTCATTTCTCGATTATCAGTTTTTATGTGTTTTGATTATCATTTTTTAATGAAATTTTAAGAAACCCGAAACGATAATAAAAGAAAGGCTTGTATACATTCGTAGTGGCCGCCTAAGATCTTTCGCCCTACCTGGCTTGAGAGCTTATGATGTTCATTTCTTCCTTGGATGTCTGAGACTCTTTTTATTATATTTATATTTTCAGTCAATCAATTTAGGCTTTTAATTGTATTTTTTAACCTTGAATAGTACTTACTGATAAATTGACAATCCATAGTAGTTGTACATTTATAATGGTAACCTCTATTGTTCCGTGGCATATAAAGTTGCTGTATTCAGTGCTAGATTTAAGTTTCATTTGTTCCAATATGAAATATGTGTACTGTTAGCTTGTAATTTTACTGTCCGATGAATTTGTCATTTGCTTATTATTATTATTTTTTTGATGTTTTAGCGAAATGATTTTCTTAACTTGTTTTCGTGGTAAACATTGTTGAGGCGCTATTGATAATAGCATCTACTGGAAATATACCCAAGCTCATTTAAGATTCTATATTTGCAAATACAGGAAGATAGATTAATTTGCAAAACATAGGTTATTTAAAGCAATTTTTTACAGTGGACCGTATTGTACAGTATTTATTCAATTCTTTACTTGCTTTTGAGGTTATGATGTGCAAATTTCAGTATATAGTTGGTTTGGGGCCAAATATTATGACCCGCATGACAGTTATTACAAGGACTTTTTCGAAGTAGAAATGAAAATGGCCAATTACATTTAAAAACAACATTCCTCTCATTTTCATTTTAGTTTATTAGTTTTAGAATTAAGCCAAACTTTCTTTGCCTTAAATCTCCATATCTTTGTAATTTTCGAAGTACAAACTGTAAACATTAAGAATTATGGTTACCTTATTTTCATCACATAAAGAAAAAAATAGTTTTGAAAGGTGATTGTGCATTTGGTTCTTTTGTTATGACTTGGTTAGAGTGTAATGCATCTATCCTTTACCCAATGTTATCAAGACCTGAGCTGGCGGTGCTTAAGTATGGACTGTCAATCTTTGCAGTCTGTGGTATTCGAGCCGAAGATTGAACGGCTTAACCGAGATCTATCTGTTTATTTGGACTACGACCAACCTCTCTGTTGTTTTGGATCGTCACCTATAGGTATTGAATTTGATATTTTTAATTTATTTTGACGTAGTTTGATATTTTGTTTTGGGCGTTGGGGGCGTGATACATGAGAGTGAGATGTTACTACTTTGGATTTGTGACTTTGAATTCATTGATATGTCATTACATACTTTACATGTAATCTTGAATTGTACTAATGTCGCATTACCCTTAATGTTTCATGTTTTATAAGGATGTTTGAGTTCTTAAATTACTTTTAGTCTCTCAAGTTAATTTATTTATTCTTTCCTTGGATGATTGATGTTGATTATACTTTGCGCAATTTATTTTTTACTAGGAGAATCAAGCCAATTTTCTGATCCATTTGTATTCATTGTTTTTATTCATTTCTCGGTTATCAGTTTTTATGTGTCTTGATTATCAGTTTTTATGTTTTACTTTTCTAATTTTGATAATTAGGAGCTCAATAAGTCATTTGATGTTATCATGTCG
Organism: Allium cepa; assembly: GCA_030765085.1. Taxonomy (NCBI): domain Eukaryota; kingdom Viridiplantae; phylum Streptophyta; class Magnoliopsida; order Asparagales; family Amaryllidaceae; genus Allium; species Allium cepa. The sequence continues at coordinate 821,198,559 of CM060939.1, forward strand.
TCACCTATTTCTTTAATTTCTTATAATAATGTATTTTTGTGCTATGTTAATTTCATTTCTTTTTGTGAGTTTCATTTTAATTTTTATTTCCTACTTGTAATTATTTACCACGTGTAACTTATTCATTGACTTGTTATCAATAAAGAAGTGGTTTTTCATTGGTGGTTCTTCATCGATGGCAAATTAGGATTTTTATGGCTTTTGGAACAATAATGTTAAAGTTCGTATGAGGTATTAAATTTTTATCTAGTGCCTAATTAGAATTAGAACATCTATTTCGTTACATAGACAAATCTACGTGGATGACTAGACTTATGAGCTTTACATAGCATGACATGACATAAGATGGAAGAATCTCCATGATTGGTGTTGTTTTAAAAGTAGTTGCATATTTTAGTTTTCAACTTTTGGATAATTAGAAGATCAAATTAGTAGATCACTTGACGTTATCATAAATTAATCCATCTCTTTAGTGTATGATAAGAATGTTTTATTGTTTTCAGCTAATTACATTTCTAAGTGTAAGTTTCATTTTGATTGTCGCTTAACATTTGTAATTATCAATGTTATGTTCATTTTGTTATTATATTTATTTATTTAGCATGCAGAACTTATTCATTGATTTATAGTCAATAAAAATATTGTTCACTAGTAATGATAAGTTAGGTCATATGTGATGTGTCTTCTTGAATCTTTTTATCATTATGATCAGGAAAAAGACGTGACAACTTTTAATGAACAAGGCGCTAAATGTCACTATACATGCATTAAATTATAAAATGGAAGGTTTAGGTCCTTTTCATTGAGGTTGGACCAATACAGATGTATAGATTTGTTCAATGGTTTCGCCTCAAGCAAACTAATGTTCTTTTGGATGATAAGAGAATACCAAAGAAACCGAATGTTAGTTTTATATAATAAACCATATTTTTTGCATCAATGGATAATAGAAATATTATTTTTATAACCAAAGTTCGTTCAAATTGAATATAATATCAAGGAATTTTGACTACCGACATTTTTGACCATGACAGTAAACATTGGATAAATTTAACTTTGAAATCTTATAAAGCATATAACTTTTGATGTGAGTTGAATTAGGGTTTAAAACCAATTTCAATTGAAAGATATGATGGTTATTTTCGTAGAGCTGTAATAAAAGATTTTTGGACTTGCGGTTTGGTAGATGATAGTTTTGAGTATGAATATTCTTTAGGAAGAATAGTGGATAATTAATCCAAGCTTGTTTTTAGCAATTTTGAGATTTCGAAATTAGGGTTAGTAGCAGCTTCCGCAGCAATTACTAAGTATGATTTTTTATCTCTGAACGTCTCTTAACCTCTATTGACTCAGAATTGTCAAAGTGTGACGCCCCACCTCTATACCCACTCTAGCCAAGAACACTACGGTGTAATGCTGTCAACTAGCACGGAGAATAAGGCTGTTGAGGAGCAACCATCCATGTAATTGCTTTGCGTGAGCACCGATATGTCAGATAGTATAACATGCATTTTATTTCAAGAGGAAATCTGACATACCGATTCAAACACAAAGCTACTACACAGTGGCTATAATAATCTTCGAAAACAAATATAGAAATAAGCATAACACAAATCAGTCACAGATAATTCATATCACAAAGGCGGAAGAAGACATGAATATATAACTAACACATGAAAGTGTATTTCAGAGTAGTGGTCAAAAAGATCCACAATAATACAAAAGAATAGCAACACGTGCTATACAAAAGAATACATCTATGAGTCCATATATCAAGTGTATACAACAAAATAAACTACTAATCTAAGTAGTTAGCCAAAAGTCAGAGTAATAAATCCCTGGGGAGAAGTCAAGCAGAAGCACCTGTAACATCTCGGTCTGACCCGAGTATTATTTAATAAGAAAATAATAAACGGATCTATCTACTTATAAATATCAGACGACATGATATAGAATAAGAGATATGGCATAAACATATGATAACCATAATGGCAAACTACTATAAGTATGCAATTGAAACTCAGCATGAGATTAATCAATATCACAGGAATGTTCTCAAAGATCCAAAAAGGGTATCATACCCAAAACTTGTATTCATAACTAGTCAATGACACACGAATTCACCAAGGCACAAAAATTGATAAAACTTATCAGTAGAAATCACAAAAATAGGTGAAAGATAAAATTTCCAGAAATCAACACACGAAATCCAGAAATAATAAAAAGGGAAAGAGGCCTATCACATGACGGTCCGAAGAACATGGGGAGCTACCACATATGTGTGAGTCGAAATCACACAGATGAGGTCTAGACTAACCAAAAAGCAAAAATGTATTTGTGATTCGAAATCACACAAATGGTGTCTAGTCTAACCCCACAGACAGAAAAGGTATGCGTGAGTCGAAATCACACAAATGATGTCTAGGCTAACCAAAAAGCAAAAAGGTATGTGTGAGTCGAAATCACACAAATGGTGTCTAGCCTAACCTTGTAAACAAAAAGATATGTGTGAGTCGAAATCACACAAATGGTGTCTAGACTAACCTCACAGATAAAGAGATAGGTGTGAGTCGAAATCACACAGATAAGGTCTAGTCTAACCTTGCAGTCAAAGAGACATCGCACAATTGCTAGTCTAAATCATAAAATGATCGTCATGATCATAGAGAAGTGTCAATTACAGTAAGCTAGTAAATATATGAGCTTAGCTTCATGTCCCACAACCACTAGCTTAACTTAAATATTTATGAACAAATTGTAGATCTCCACTAGAAAATTGTCACAAGGGTTTCAATCAACAAGTCTAAGGATTAACCAACGAAGTAAACGCAAGCGTTTCGTACCACTTATTTTACTAAGTCGTTTAATTAGATTTCTCATACGAGTGAGGTAAAGGTTTGTATATACTAATAGATTGGAAAACGGTTTAAGAAACGAGCTTTGTAATAAAATAGTGTTGAAATCGTCTTGATGAAAGAATTTTGATATTTACTACTACTAAAGAAAACCTTTATATTTTTAAAGTGACAAATCACAAAGAAGATTGTAGGAACAATCAATCACTAAAATTCACATACGAAGACGTGAATAAAAATCCAAAGAAATCGATAAAGGATCCATCGAAATGGATATTCAAAAATCCCTAAAAAGGAGTCATCAAGGTCATAGTAAATGATAACAACAAATAGGAAACAACACAAATCGATTAAAGTTGGAAATTCAAACAATTAGGAGAAGTAGGCAAAATTGCAACATGTCAGTCGGCCGGCTACAGAGCTCGGTCGACCGGACCCTGTTCTCAAAAATTCCTCGGGAAGCAGGTCGGTCGACCGAGACCTGCAACAGGCCGACCGAACCAGAAACAGAGAAGTGCAATTGTACTTTAGTAGCAGGTCGGTCGACCGGCCCAGGGGTTCGGTCGGCCGAACCTGATGTTCTGCAATTTGAAACCCATTTAATTGATGTGCAAACTCCACCAGTTCGCAACCGAACGAGCACGGACGATAGGGAATTATGCCCAACGGCTACCCGATCCTATTGGCTCCTCGATGCATCACCAAAAACGCATTTGAACATCAAAGCTATGATTTTTAAGGATTTGGCTTTCAAAACACCAAAATTGGAATATTCACAAAACCAATCCAAATCCATATCAATTGCACAAGAATGAGTGTTATGAATTCATACCTAACAATCGAAGATAGTTATAGACTACGATGTGAGATAAAAATTTCACCTTTGAACCCAAATCAATGAAGAAGAAGCTCGAAAGCAAAGGAAGATCAACCACCTTCAATCCCAACTCAAGAAGCTTGATTCTAAGCTTAAAAGAAGTACATTCCCAAAATTAGGTTTAGGAATTTCTAAAATTGATAAGAGAATGAGTTGGAGAAGAAGAAGAGAAGCTTACCAATGGGTTCTTCTATTAGTTTGGAGCTAGAGTTTGATTTGCAAAAGAAAACTAGAGCTTGGGGTTTTAATTTCTCGTTCCACTCTCCATTGTCATAAAAGCTTGAGTAAAAAGAAAATAGAAAGGAAGTGGATGAAGAGGAGAGGGTTGGAACTGAGTTAAGTGGGGTTAATGGGCTCAGCCCAAACCAAAGCCCTAAGTAAAAAGTAGCAAAAATCAACTTACTCCAAACATATCAAAGCTTATACTCAAAAAGGTCGCAAACGACATTTTAAACTCAATGGGAGTGGTCCCGAGTCCTAATTCGACCGTATGCAAAAAGTAGCTTTTCGGACTAAAATCCGACGAACGATGAAATATTTAAATAAAATATTTAAATACACAATCGATAAATATGCGGGATGTTACAGACTCCCCTCCTTAAAGAAATTGCGTCCTCGCAATACTTAAGAAGAAAATAAAGAGTAACAACCATAAAAGCATATCAACACAAAAGAAATTTGAAATAGGGAGTTCGCCATAAAGAGCATGAAAGAGTAAGCCCGAACGGAATCGCTCGATGAATTCCCAGGGTTGCCAAGAGCAATCATTAGGATCTGAGAGACATTGAACTTTCCAAGCGGAACATCCTTATTTCGAAGTCGTTTGACTTCCGAAGCAATAATACGAACAGGATGCTGCTCATAAGTTAAATTAGGCGAAACCTCAATCTCTTCCACAACACCGGGCTCAAGAATAGAATCGGAATCTCGAAGACATTTTCGTAATTGAGAAACGTGAAACACGTCATGCATGGCAGAAGACTGAGCCGGTAATGATAGGCGATAAGCCATGGAACCAATATGTTGAGTGATAGAAAAGGGCCCAATATATCGAGGCGCTAACTTTCCCGATCGACTGAAACGTACAACACCTTTCAAAGGTGACACACGAATTAAAACAAGATCTCCAACAGAAAATGCTAATTTCCTTCTCCGGTTATCGGCATAGGATTTTTGTCTACCCTGGGCTTCTTTCATCCTATGACGAATAAGGTCAATCTTTTCTGTGGAATCACGAATAAAATCTGGACCTAAACCCAGCTTCTCACCTGCCTCAAGCCAACAAGAAGGAGATCGGCATGGCCTTCCATAGAGTGCCTCGAAAGGTGCCATACCAATACTAGATTGGAAGCTATTATTATAGGAAAATTCAACAAGAGGAATATGATCTTCCCAGCTTCCACCGAAATCAAGCACACAAGCACGAAGAAGATCTTCAAGAGTTTGATTCACGCGCTCGGTTTGTCCATCGGACTGGGGGGATAAGCGGTGCTGAAATTAAGCTTCGTTCCTAAAGCATTTTGAAGACTCTTCCAAAATCCACTAGTAAACAATGGATTACGATCACTAACAATAGAAGTAGGAACTCCATGTAATTTAACAATCTCTTTAACAAAGAGTTCGGCCAAAAGAGGAACGGTTCGGTTAGACCGAACGGGAATAAAATGGGCAGATTTAGTAAGTCTATCAACGATCACCCATAAGCTATCATGACCCGAACGAGAACGGGGAAGGCTATCTATAAAATCCATGGAAATTTGGTCCCACTTCCAGATTGGAATTTCTAAAGGTTGCAATAACCCACCGGGCCTTTGATGTTCGGCCTTAACGAGTTGGCAAGTCATGCAACACTTAACGAAGTTAGCGATGTCAAGTTTCATTCCCTCCCAATAATAAAGTCGCTTCATATCCGCGTACATTTTACTACTACCGGGATGAATGGAAAATTTAGAACGACGGGAATCTCCTAAAATATCTCTACGAAGATCAACAGTATTGGTACGATAAGTCTACCAAATTTTCGAAGGCCGCCCAGAGGATCAATATCAAAGTCTTTCAAACCTTCAATATCAATTCTATCCTTAATATTTTGGCCAAGAAGAGCCAATTCGGGATCTAGCCTTTGAGCTTTGAGAATGCGGTCTAAAAGAGAAGGATGAGCCACAAGGCTACACAAAACAAGAGATGAACATAAATCGGAAACACGGTCTCGAATTTCGCAAGTGGATAAAATCTCGAGATCGTTCCATTATGATATCATCATAGAAACAACAGCTTTTTTTTTTAGCATCGGCGACACGATTCCCCTTTCCGAGAGTATAAAGGATATCAAGATCATAAGGAGAAAGGAACTCGAGCCATCGTTGTCGACGCAAATTAAGTTCCTTTTGACAGAATAAATACTTCAAAGACTTATGATCGGTATAAAGAATAAATTTCTCTCCCAAAAGATAACGATGCCAAATTATAAAAGCGAAAACAATAGCCGCGAGCACTAGATCATGAGTGGCATACCTAGTCTCGATCGGCTTTTAATGATTTAGAAGCACAAGTGATAGCACGTTATCTTTTGCAAGAGAACGGCATCCAAACCAATACGATAAGCATTGGTACGAAAGATAAAGTCTTGGTTCTCTTCGGGAATCACAAGAATAAGAGTATCGAAAAGACAGAATTTCTTTTAAATAATCTTCTTTCTTGAAAAGTTAAAATTTTCAAAATTACAATTATCTCAATGTAAAAATCTTTCTAGAAAAATTTACATAAGTCAATTTATTGTGTCTGACTGTCACATCTAAGCGTTTAGGAAATTCCTATCGATAACATTGATCAAGCGCATCGACCAGAATTCTTAAAGCACTCAATGGGCAATACAATCACAAAATCATCTCCATATAATAAACATGTTTATTAAAAACCTTTAGGAATATTCTTTGCTCGTGTAAGAACAATATCCAACTATACTTATAAATAAATCTTATGAAAAAGATTTGCAAAGATTTTAAATTTCTACTTTCATCCAAAATCAATAAATCCAAGAATGGACTCACCGAAATATTCATAGAATACTCGATTAATAAAATGGATGAAATAAGCTAGATGAATCGAATGACATGATAAGTCATTCATAAGAATCATAACGAGTGCGGAATGCGGTAAGTGGAATGCTAGCTCCCGCAACTCGTAGCCAAATGAAAATCGATGGCAAGGTCAAACTAGAAAGACCTTAACACTACACAAAAGATTTCTTAGGTGATAATCCTCAGGCAAAATTCAAAAATACCAAAAAAGTTTCACAAATTATTTAGAGAAGAGAAGTAACACTTTTCTCATCTTGAGGGCTTAAAGAATAAAATGATGCCTTCAAAAAATTGAAATCGGAATCTCAAGAAAAAAATAGAAATCTGCTTAACAGATAGAAAATGTCGAAGATGAAGAGTCCTCATGGAAAATAGGATATGGGCTTCACAACGATTGAGCCAATCCCTACAGAAAATCAATCCGAAGCCTAAGTAAAAATCGGCTCGGGAAGAAAAATCACATAAAATAATTTCGACATCAATAGAAAGCAAATTGAGTGTTGCGGATCTACCGTCCGGATTCGCAACACTCAAAGAAGTCATCAAGCCCAAAATATTTTCAAAGAAAAAGAATCAAAAAGTTCTTTTGATATAAAATAGTGAGATGGAACCCATATTAAAAAGAACTCCAATAAGAAGATCACGAAATAAAACAATGCCATCAAGGATTGAGTGAAAAGTACCTCGACCAAGAGATGTGTTGCCAGGGGCTTGGGCAACATTTAACTTTCCCTCCTTCTTGCCTTCAAGTTTGAGGCATTGATGTATATAATGATCCCGGCTCTTACAATAGCGACAACAACGGGGTTTTGAACACTTGTTCGCAAAATGGTCCCTAGACCCGCAGTTGAAGCATTTCCCACTACTAGGAGAAGGAGCCTTTGCAGTAGGAGTTGCTTGCTTACTCTTTTTGTTGGGATTGGAGCCTTTGAATATAATAGGCCTCTTCATGTTGTTGCTGAAGTTCTGTTTGTCATGCACAACTTCATTATCGCTTTCCCTATCGGCCTCTTCAAGACGAAGAGCGATATCAATAAGCTGATCAAATGAAACTTCTAGTTTCAGAAGTAATGGCTTCTTGAGACTTTTGTTTAAGCCATAGACAAATCTCTGATTTTTCTTCAATGGGGGGTTGATGTATTCAACCCCATATTTGGAGAGAGATTCAAAAGACGCGACATAGTCAGTCACGGAAGATTCATCTTGAACAAGGTCAATAAAACGGCGAGCCAAAGTCACCTTCTCAGCTTCTGGTACGAATTTTAACTCGAAGCGCTCTCGGAATTTCTCCCAAGCGAGATCCGCTTCATTTATTTCAGAAATCAGAAGCTCGTACCAGTCCAATGCTCTTTCTTAGAGCATACTAGAAGCCACCTGAACTCGGTGAAGATCAATGAGGTTCATGCGAGAAAAGATTCGATCGCATGTCCTTAACCAAGCCTGGACTTCAATAATAGTTTCAGAACCTTTAAATGGCTTCTCGCCCAGGTTGGTGTAATCATTGCACAAACGTACAAATCCCGATTTAGGGTGAGTAGGTTTCGGATTAGAACCAGCTGCTTGAGCATTCGTGACAAGGTCAAGAAGTTGCTGGGTAATCATAAAAACTCCATCTTGGGGTGTAGCACTAGATGGTCCAGCTCTGGGACGATCAGGTCTAACCATTTCTCTTCTTTAAGAAAGAAATAAAGAAGAAGAAAAGGTTATTCTCAAGATAAATATCAAGCATTTCTTGATAGATAAAACAAGGAATCATAAAGAAAATAGGATGAATCGGTACGAAGACTCGAATTAAATCCTAAAGCACGACTCCTAAGAAAGACTTAGGACGATGATCCTTGTTATAATATTCCATATTGTTCTGAAGTTTGGCTCTGATACCAAGCTGTGACGCCCCACCTCTATACCCACTCTAGCCAAGAACACTACAGTGTAATGCTATCAACTAGCACGGAGAATAAGGCTGTTGAGGAGCGACCATCCGTGTAATTGCTTTGCGCGAGCACCGATATGTCAGATAGTATAACATGTATTCTATTTCAAGAGGAAATCCGACATACCGATACAAACACAAAGCTACTACACAGTGGCTATAATAATCTTCGGAAACAAATATAGAAATAAGCATAACACAAATCAGTCACAGATAATTCATATCACAAAGGCGGAAGAAGATATGAATATATAACTAACACATGAAAGTGTATATCAGAGTAGTGGTCAAAAAGATCCACAATAATACAAAAGAATAGCAACACGTGCTATATAAAAGAATACATCTATGAGTCCATATCTCAAGTGTATACAACAAAATAAACTACTAATCTAAGTAGCTAGCCAAAAGTCAGAGTAATAAATCCCTGGGGAGAAGTCAAGCAGAAGCACCTATAACATCTCGGTCTGACCCGAGCATTATCTAATAAGAAAATAATAAACGGATCTGTCTAGCTATAAATATCAGACGACATGATATAGAATAAGAGATATGGCATAAACATATGATAACCAAAATGGCATACAACTATAAGTATGCAATTGAAACTCAACATGAGATTAATCAATATCACAGGAATCTTCTCAAAGATCCAAAAAGGGTATCATACCCAAAACTTGTATTCATAACAAGTCAATGACACAAGAATTCACCAAGGCACTAAAATTGATAAAGCTTATCAGTAGAAATCACAAAAATAGGTGAAGGATAAAATTTCCAGAAATCAACACACGAAATCCAGAAATAATAAAAGGGGAAAGAGGCCTATCACATGACGGTCCGAAGACTATGGGGAGCTACCACATATGTGTGAGTCGAAATCACACAGATGAAGTCCAGACTAACCAAAAAGCAAAAATGTATGTGTGAGTCGAAATCACATAAATGGTGTCTAGTCTAACCTCGCAGACAGAAAAGATATGCGTGAGTCGAAATCACACAAATGGTGTCTAGGCTAACCAAAAAGCAAAAAGGTATGTGTGAGTCAAAATCACACAAATGGTGTCTAGCCTAACCTTGCAAACAAAAAGATATGTGTGAGTCGAAATCACATAAATGGTGTCTAGACTAACCTCGCAGATAAAGAGATAGGTGTGAGTCGAAATCACACAGATGAGGTCTAGTCTAATTTTGCAGTCAAAGTGACATCGCACAATTGCTAGTCTAAATCATAAAATGATCGTCATGATCAAAGAGAAGTGTCAATTACAGTAAGCTAGTAAATATATGAGCTTAGCTTCATGTCCCACAACCACTAGCTTAACTTAAATATTTACGAACAAATTGTAGATCTCCACTAGAAAATTGTCACAAGGGTTTCAATTGAACAAGTCCAAGAATTAACCGACGAAGTAAACGCAAGCATTTCATACCACTTGTTTTACTAAGTCGTTTAATTAGATTTCTCATATGAGTGAGGTAAAGGTTTGTATATACTAATAGATTGGAAAACGGTTTAAGAAACGAGCTTTGTAATAAAATAGTGTTGAAATCGTTTTGATGAAAGAATTTTGATATTTACTACTAGTATAGAAAACCTTTATATTTTTAAAGTGACAAATCACAAAGAAGATTGTAGGAACAATCAATCACTAAAATTCACATAAGAAGACGTGAATAAAAATCCAAAGAAATCGATAAAGGATCCATCGAAATGGATATTCAATAATCCCTAAAAAGGAGTCATCAAGGTTATAGTGAATGATAACAACAAATAGGAAACAACACAAATCGATTAAAGTTGGAAATTCAAACAATTAGGTGAAGTAGGCAAAATTGCAACAGGTCGGTCGGCCCGCTACAGAGCTCGGTTGACCGGACCCTGTTCTCAAAAATTCCTCGGGAAGCAGGTTGTCGACCGAGACCTGCAGCAGGCCGACCGAACCAGAAACAGAGAAGTGCAATTGCAATTTAGTAACAGGTCGGTCGACCGGCCCAGGGGTTCGGTCGGCCGAACCTGATGTTCTGCAATTTGAAACCCATTTATTTGATGTGCAAACTCCACCAATTCGCAACCGAACGAGCACGGACGCTAGGGAATTATGCCCAACGGCTACCCGATCCTATTGGCTCCTCGATGCATCACCAAAAATGCATTTGAACATCAAAGCTATGATTTTTAAGGATTTGGCTTTCAAAACACCAAAATTGGAATATTCACAAAACCAATCCAAATCCATATCAATTGCACAAGAATAAGTGTTAGGAATTCATACCTAACAATCGAAGATAGTTATAGACTAAGATGTGAGATAAAAATCTCACCTTTGAACCCAAATCAATGAAGAAGAAGCTCGAAAGCAAAGGAAGATCAACCACCTTCAATCCCAACTCAAGAAGCTTGATTCTAAGAATAAAAGAAGAACATTCCCAAAATTAGGTTTAGGAATTTCTGAAATTAATAAGAGAATGAGTTGGAGAAGAAGAAGAGAAGCTTACCAATGGCTTCTTCTATTAGTTTGGAGCTAGAGTTTGATTTGCAAAAGAAAACTAGAGCTTGGAGTTTTAGTTTCTCATTCCACTCTCCATTGTCATAAAAGCTTGAGTAAAAGGAAAATAAAAGGAAGTGAACGAAGAGGAGAGGGTTGGAACTGAGTTAAGTGGGGTTAATGGGCTCAGCCCAAACCCCCTAAGTAAAAAGTAGCAAAAATCAACTTACTCCAAATATATCGAAGCTTATACTCAAAAAGGTCGCAAACGGCATTTTAAACTCAATGGGAGTGGTCTCGAGTCCTAATTCGACCGTATGCATAAAGTAGCTTTTCGGACTAAAATCTGACGAACGATGAAATATTTAAATAAAATATTTAAATACACAATCGATAAATATGCGGGTTGTTACACAAAGCTTCATCGCTTTTTTCGGTAAAGCAACCTAAGTACTAAACAAATGTATATTTGAGCTTGGGCAATAGTGACATGCATCCCAACACAAAAAATTTGAGATCATCAAAGCTCCTCGTTAAGCTCTAGGTTAATCCTCCTCATATTAATTGATTTAGGCTAATTTAATGAAGAAAATGATGGAGTTTTGTTAGATCTAGATCGAAAGAGATTAAGAAATGTTTAGAGAACAAAAAATCATGATTACTGGCTACTATAAAAGCTGCTATTAACTTTAATTTTGAAATTATTGGCTGGCCTAAAAGCAAGCTTGTGTTAATTAGCCACTAATTTTCTTAAAAACCATTCCTATTTAAAACAGTCATATAATCTAAAACGCAAGTCCATAAATGTATTACGATCACTCTGCATAAGGAGAAACAATCATATCTTTTATTTGAAAGTGACTCAATCTAATTCCGTTTTTATCAAAATTTAAACGTCTTATGTAATACCCCGTAGTATGACGACAATTAATTTAAAAGAAATTAACTAATAATTAGTAACGTCGAATTTTTTTTTTTGCAAATATCATAATTCGGCTACAAATCCGTTGGATTAATGGCGATTTTGTTTAATTACCCTAATTAAAAATTTCTAATTTAAGTTCAGACGATTAAATTATTAATGTTTTAAGTTTTACAATCGAAAATGATTATATATATATATATATATATCAAAATATGATAATAAAATCAATTAACACTAACTAATAGTGTTAGTGGAACTCAAATGTTTAAGAATTATTAACATAAGAATTAATACTAAGACAACATAAATAAGGGGAAACAAATTATAGCAATCAGCGTGTAATGATTTAATAAACAAACGTAAATAAATTAAACAAAGATCGTACGCTGTTAAAATTAACACATTGTATGTCGACCATGGATGTACCTATATAGGCCAACAGCAGTCGTCCCTAAGCAACAAACGATCGATCCTTGTGTTATTAACTGCGGGAGTAAATTATTTTCTTGACGATCCGATTTTAATACAATTTAATCGAATGATTTACATTGATTTGAACCCTTATCAATATAGACCTAGACCTTCACTTTCAGTATATGATTTTCAAATGGACATGAAAGCTTTTTCCATTTTCTTTTCTCTATAAAAACTCTAGAATGGTTTAGTTTGTAAGTATACACCACTGAAGGATTTTGGAAGATGATAAAGATAGGTAATATGTTCAAATTAAGTCGCTGCAACCAAGGTAAACTAGACTTTGGTTCAAATTAAATCCGGATTTACAATTTATTTTGGTTATAATAATTTATTTTGAATATATTCTCTATCTCTATCATCTTGCAAAATCCTCCAGTGGTATATACGTGCAAACTAGACTATTTCCATTAATTTAGAGTTTTAGAGGAGAAGCAGAAAATGGAAGAGTTTCCACGTTCATTAGAAAATTCAAAAACTTTTCGCGAAGGTATATTATTTTCTAAAACCAAGGACTTAAAATCTTAGGGTTTAAAAAGTTTCATCATAAAATTTTCAAAACTTTTCGCAAAGGTACTTTATGTTTCAAAACCAAGAACTTTGTACAAAAATTCTTAGAAGTGTATATATTATATATTTTCTTTAAAATAATCTATGCCACATCTCATGAAGTCGGGAATTTATTTAACAGTTTAACATCCTAGTGGACTTCATCTATTTACATGGTAAATTTTTAGTTTCAAAACATTTATTTTATTAATAATAGCAATACAAAATTTCAGTTGCAATTTTAATAAATTTCCGCCTTTAAGGTACATAAATATTTACCCGTGGTTATGCAATATCTCTTTCCTGGTATTAATAGTTAGTTAAATAAATTCTCTTAATTTGTTATTCAACATCCAGTTTCTACTTTTTTCTTTCGAATTAGTTAACTATGTTTATTGAAGTTTCCTTATTTTTATTGTTTTGTCATAGCATAATGGTCCACATAGAAAATACATAAAAATAACATTTCTTATAATATCATACGTGCATCTACCCCCAACAAAGACAAGCAAATTTTGAATTGTCGAAGGTGTTCTTAGAGGATACAATTTCAAAACTGCTTCAACTTTCGATGGGTCTACTTCTATCCCATATTTCGAATTAACATGTTCAAGAAATTTTACTTCTTCCAACCACAACACACATTTACTTAGCTTTGCATACGACTAACGTTCCTTTAGTGTCTGCAGTGTTATACACAAATGTTCCTCATGCTCTTCTCTTGATTTGGAGTATATTAAGATATTCGTCAATAAATAAGATGACAAATTGATTGAGGTAAGGATGGAACACATGATACCTAAGGTCCATGAAAACAGCTGGTACGTTGGTGATTCCAAAAGGCATGACCAAAAAACCATAATGTCCATACCGTATTTGGAATGTCGTCTTTTGAATATCTTCTTCTGATAATCAGACCTCAAATCTATCTTTGAGAATATGTTAGCTCCTTAGAGGTGATCCAATAGATCATCAATCAGTGATTATGTATATTATTCTTAATTGTAACCTTATTAATTTCTTGATAGTCAATACATAATCGTAGCGTCCCATCGTGCTTCTTTACAAATAATGTTGGATCTCCTCGAGATGATTTGCTTGGCCTAATAAATCCTTGATCCTCTAACTCTTGAATTTTCTTTAATTCTTGGTTCTCTAATGGAGCCATATGATAAGCTCTCTTTGCTATTGGGGTCGTACTAGGGACAAATTCGATATAAAAATTAATTTCTCGTTTTGTGGTAATCTTAGAATATTTCTAAATGCTTCTTAAGATTTACTAACCACTTTGATTTGCTCGAGTTGTTGGTCCACGTTTTTAACGTCTATATGTGCTAGGTATCCAGATATGAATGCATTTCAAAATTTATTGCACTATTATATGAATGTCTTGTATCCTGGAATGGAAAATTTATAGTCATATCATGTCAATCTAGTTTGGCATAATGTTTGTAAAGCCAATCAATACCAGGAACGATATCAAAATGGATCATTGGGAAAAGAAACTAATCCATGGGCATTTCCTTATCTTTGATATAAAGAAGATAATTCTTACACATGCTTCTAAGTTCATTTTCCTTTTGTACTAAGTAGTCTATTATTAGAGGATTTTTTAATTGTTGAATCGGTAATCCTAACTTAGTAGCAAATACTAAAGAAATTAATGAATCTGTGGCACCTAGATCAAATAAAATTTTAACTTGAAAATCAAAAATAATTAAGATACCTTCCACACGCGGTTATTCAGAAACTACTGCATATTCTCTGGCTTGATTCATGGTACTGCTTTATTTTCATTTTTGGGCATTTATACCCCTGCTTATGTGTTTAGGTTCATTACAATTGTAGCATAGTACCTTTTTTTCATTTGGACACTTTGGAGTACTATGACCCTTTTTATTGCAATTACGACACATCTTTATTTTATTTAGACCCTCTTCTAGTTGTGCCTCTCCTTACTTTTCTTCCTCATTGAATTGTGCTTCTTCCCATTGAATTTCTTTATTTATTGGATTTTCCTTGATTGTCGGGGTTTCCCTAATTCGAAAGTTTTTTTCTTACTTAAGTTGAATTTAGTCTTCTTCAATGTTAAGTTCTTTTAGATATAATTACCTCAAAAGTCTTGCAACGACCACTAATTACATGTCTCTTTATTAGTGGACTGTTAACATCATTCTGGACAGCGACTCAAACACTCGAAGGGAACTAGCGACCTAACGTGATATAGCGACCAAAGGAGATAAGCAATCTAACGACCTAAGCATATAGCGACCTAACGACTTAACGATCTAAAGACTCTAGAGATTCTACGGGTTAAAGATCTGCGAGTTAATGACCTAGTGACTCCATGAAGGCAACGACCTACCAAGCTAAAGGAAGAACGACCTAACAACTGAGTAAGCTTCAAAGATGGCCCGCGTACGCGTCACCTCTTCAATTAGGTCGCCCGCGAAGATAGTCAAAAGTGGTCCTGCGCTACACATGTTAAGTCGCTCATAGTACATAGCTTGCCCAGGATGGCCTTACTAAGTCGCCAAAAAATCTCTCCTAGGTCACCCACGACCTACCTTAGGTCGCTCACAACCTACGACCTACCTTAGGTCGCGCACAACCTATGACTTGTCCAGATTTTTCCCTATAAATACAGCACCTGCCTCAACTGAAAGGGACTTTTTGGTTCACTTCCGGAATGCCTACACTCTGTTGTTTTCTTAACTCATCCGACACTTCAAACACGAAAGACGCTTCATCGGACTTCAAGAAGAAATCTAACACATTCGACATGGATTCAAAGAGTTCTTCTACATCGGAGTTCTAGTTGCTTGTCTTAGTAGTGTTGTAATCGAAGATTGTTGTAAAGTTGTAATCGATTCAGCAATAAAGAAGATTAAAGTGGGCGTAGGCTTAACTTGAAGCCGAACCACTATAAAACTGTTGTCTCTTTACTATTTTCCTGTAATTTCTACTTGTTTCTAATTCCCGTATCGACGGGTGGTGCTTTCACTTTTTCTCTACTTGCACCAAGGTGTTAGCGTTCAATTTTAGCGTTAACATTTTTGGTGCTTTCGCTGAGAACCCAACTCAGGCTACTTTCATCATTGCTTCGCAAAAGTTTGTTGAAAGAATCTCACTCAGAACCAAAATTCTATCAGAGATAATGGCTCTTGGAAGAAAGCGCAGATCTGTTAAATCCGGTGATGTTCATGAGAATACTTCCACTTCTCCTCTGTTAAGTCAAACAGCTCCAAGTGTTGGAATTACACGAGCGAAGTTAGATGCTGCAGTATCTGTGGAAGCTCAAAACACTTTAATGTTGGAAAGGTTGAATGCTTTGCTTGGAGCTAACCATCAACGGTAAATAATGAAGAAAACTTTGCTGATGATGTTCGTAATGTTGAAGCGAGAAATATTCCTCAAAGGGTAGCTGGCCCCGTCGAAGGGACACATTCCCAAGCTGGAGGATCAGGACCGCAGCCAACTCTTCGCGAACGCTTGTCAAGGCAAACTTCCAAGAAAATGGCTGACGTCTGTCCCACAGAGCCTCCAAACGATGAAGAATATCTCTCGGGAATGGTTCGACAAATCATGAGAGAAAGTATGCAAAGGGAAGAAGATGAAAACGAATGGGGGTTTGCTCCAAGCAAGACTCCGTTAACCGAAAGAATTCTAAAAGCGGAATTCCCAAGGAAGTTTGTTCCCCTCACCATTCCAGCTTATAAGGGGACAAGCGACCCTAATCAATTGTTTTACAAGTATGACTGGCACGTGACAGGTGCCAGAGCATCAGATGAGATCAAATGCCCGTACTTTCCGGTATACTTGGAAGGAGTGGCTCTGCTTTGGTTTACAAAGCTACCAGTCCGATCTATAGACCAGTTCTCCGATTTAACTCGGAAGTTTAAAGAACAATTCAGATTGTATGCTTCAAAGGCGAAAGA
The DNA here is from genome assembly GCA_030765085.1 of Allium cepa. Taxonomy (NCBI): domain Eukaryota; kingdom Viridiplantae; phylum Streptophyta; class Magnoliopsida; order Asparagales; family Amaryllidaceae; genus Allium; species Allium cepa. Next base: position 821,215,679 of record CM060939.1, read on the forward strand.
CATAATGTCACTATCCATCCTGGAACAGAATCCCGGAGAATTTATTAGATCTTTCTTAAACCGCTTCAACATAGCTTTGGCTGAAGTCGACAATGCAGATCCACGAATGATCTTGACATACTTGATGAAGGGTATCGACAAATCAAGTGAGTTTGGGAAATGGCTGAAGATGAAGGAGCCGAATTCGCTTGAGAAATTCTATAAGAAAGCTGATGGGTACATGCGCTTGGAAAGCCTTCAAGCACCGGCAAAGTGGTATTGACAGAGGTTGGGAACAATAATGCTGCTCCGAATAAAAAGGAATCTGGTACTCGAAAGAGGGAGAACGATGGTGGTAAGAAGCAAGGAAATGCGAAGAAAAAATTGTCCTTTTAACTTCACTCCCTTAACCGATGCCCCAGAAAACATTTTCTTTGCAACCAAGGACACTGTCGAATACCCCACACCAGCTAAATTGAGGCTTGGGAAAAATGCTAAGAAAAGTGGAAGATTCTGCCGATTCCACAATCAACCCGGCCATGATACTAATGAGTGCCGCCATTTGAAGAATTTGATTGAGGAACTATTGAAAGAAAATAAACTTCAGCAATATGTGAAGAGAAATAGGAATGACCCAACTTCATCAACATAGGGGCAACATGTTCCTGTTCATCAACCTAGCTCGAGTAAGAGCGCGGCAGCGCATGAATCAGAGAGGCTTGTTATTAATGTGATTACGGGAGGTCCTCACCCAGCAGGTAGAAGCGGGGGTGAAATGGAAAGATATGCCCGTGCCTTGAAGTATGTACCAACAGAAGAAAATGTTATTGTATTGGAAGATGCTGCACCTTTGAAGCAGCAGAGAACTTTTAATGATGACATTGTCTTCAGAGCCAAGGACTCTATGGGCGTTGAAGCTCCTACCATGGATCCCTTAGTTATCTCTACAGGCATTGGGCCGGCTATTGTAAGAAGAGTGCTTGTTGATTGCGGCGCTTCTTGCAATATTCTCTTCAAAAAGACGTTCGATCAAATGAAAATTCCGATGGCTGATGTTCAAGCTTCATCGCAGAAAATTGTTAGGTTTACTGGGGAACGGAAGCAGCCAATTGGAACTATTGACTTGTTCGTGGAGCTTGGAGAGGGGCAGAAAAAGGTGGTTCGAAAACAGACTTTTGTAATTGTTGATGAATTTTCTGCTTACAACGCCTTCCTAGGCCGACCAACTCTTGCGGCATTTAAGGCAATTCTCACCCCGTGTTGCCTTACCATGAAATTCCCACTGATAATGGAGTCGTTGTTATTAAAGGGGATCAGAATGCTGGGCGAGAATGTTATCTTATAGAGTTGCGTGAAGCAAGGAAGAGAGGGATGGGAAAAGATGCGGCAGCCCCAGTCCGCATCAAAGAATCAACCTTGTAGTAATTACAAGGTGGACCCTGCACTGGTGAGCATAGTGGTGCACGAAAAGAAATGAATCCCAGAAAAGCCAGTGTAGGGGAGAATAGAGTGGTGCCAGTGGAAGTAACGGTGCCCGTACCTGTTGAGCCGAAAGACCCTAACAAGGTGTTGAATGTGGGTTCGCAACTTAATGTGACGGTTCAGAATATTTTGATATCATTCTTGAAAGAAAATCTAGACGTATTCGCTTGGACTCATGCTGATATGTGTGGAATATCCCCAGAAGTTGCAATACATACTCTGAATATTGATCCGAAGTTCACACCCGTAAAGTAGAAAAGAAGAACCCAGGGTCCTGAAAGGTCAACAGCGTTAAAGGAAGAAGTAGATCGGCTCATGGAGAATGGTTTCATCAGGGAGTCCACTTATCCGAATTGGGTTTCAAATCCAATAATGGTTAAAAAAAAGCTAATGGAAAGTGGAGAGTATGCATCGAATTTTCAGATTTAAACAAAGCCTGCCCCAAAGACTGCTTCCTGTTACCCAGGATTGATCGGTTGGTGGATGGAACAGCGGGGCATGAATTGTTGTCTTTTATGGATGCTTACTCTGGATATAGCCAGATCATGATGCATGAGCCAGATTAGGAGAACACGAGCTTCATCACCGATGTTGGTCTCTAGTGCTATAGAGTCATGCACTTCGGACTTAAGAATGCAGGGGAAACTTGCCAAAGACTTGTTAATGCTATGTTCAAACCGCAGATTGGCAAGACTATGGAAGGTTATGTTGACGATATGTTGGTGAAATCAAAGAAAGCAGTGGATCATATGGATCACTTGGCAGAAATGTTCGCAGTTCTCCGAAAGTACAGCATGAAGCTTAATCCTTTAAAATGTTCATTTGGGGTGGCGTCCGGAAAGTTCTTGGGTTTCATTGTGAATGCTAAGGGTATTGAAGCTAACCCTGCTCAGATTACTGCCCTAAGAGAAGTCAAAGCTCCTCGAACAAAGAAGGAATTAAAAAAATTCAATGGAAAAGTCGCTGCCTTGAGTCGATTCGTTTCCAAAGCTACTAATAAATGCATTCCATTCTTTGATGCTCTGAAAAAGGGAAAGAAAAACTTTGATTGGACTCCTGAATTCCAGAAAGCTTTTGATGATTTGATTCGTCATATGGAAATGCCTCCAATACTTTCTAAGCCCAACAACGGTGAAGATCTTTTCGTGTATTTGGCAATCTCATCTCATGCTCTCAGTGCAGCGTTGGTACGGAAAGACGCAAAAATTCAGCGCCCGATTTATTATATCAGCAAAAGATTCACTGGGGCAGAGATGAATTATTCAAAGTTGGAAAAGCTCGCCTATTGTCTACTGATTGCATCAAGAAAATTGAGGCCATATTTCCAAGCTCATCCTGTCAAAGTCCTCACTGATCAACCTCTGAAGCAAGTCCTGTTTCGCCCTAAGACTTCGGGTCGTCTTCTGAAGTGGAATATTGAACTCAGCCAATACGACATCACTTATCATCCCCGGAGAGCAATCAATGGACAAGCTTTAGCAAATTTCATCGCAGAATGTACAGATAAAGGTGATAGTGAGGAAGAGGTGACTGATAACACCCCAATTCGATGGAAATTATATGTTGATGGTGCAAGAAACGATTATTATTCCGGAGCCGGGGTTGTGCTTGAAACCCCTGAAGGGCGGTCATTGTGCTATGCACTGAGATTAGAATTCCCTTCAACAAATAATGAAGCAGAATATGAAGCTCTTATTGTTGGCTTAAAGATTGTTAAAGAACTGAACATCAGAGTATTGCAAATTTTCAGTGATTCTCAGCTTATTGTATGCCAAGTCAAGAAAGAGTTTCAAGCTAAAGGGGGAAATTTGTCTGCTTACTTGTCAAAGGCCTGGGAGTTTCTTGATTGTTTTGACCATTACACGGTAAATCATATACCCCGAGAAGAGAACATGAAAGCAGATTCTCTTGCAAAGTATTCCAGCACTGGTGAAGCTCAATTATTGGGATTAGTTCCTATGGAAGTCTTGTCAGCTCCAAGCATTGATGAGATGGATATTGACTGGATCATGACTATATCTCAAGAGCAAGAATTGTGGATGACTCCGATAAAGGAATATCTGCTCAACGGCTCTCTGCCAGAAAATTCAAAAGAGCGCCAGAAGCTGTTAAGAAAAGCCTCTAGATATATAATTCAAGATGGCCGATTGTACAGACGGGGATTCTCAATGCCATTACTCCGATATGTAACCAAGGAAGAGGCTAAAACAATTTTGGTTGAGGTGCACGGAGGAGAGTGTGATGATCATTCAGGTGGTCAAACCTTAGCCAAGAAAATTCTCCGTTATGGATATTTTTGGCCAGGTATTAACCGAGATGCTGCTGACTATTCCCGAAAGTGTGACAGATGCCAGAGAGTTGCAAAGATCCCTAGAGCACCTTCGACTGAGCTGACATCAGTCCATGGCCATTTGCCATTTGGGTGATAGATCTCATTGGGCCTTTACCGACTGCCAAATCCGGAATCAAATATGATATTGTTGCTGTTGATTATTTCACTAAATGGGCTGAAGCTGAACCATTGGCTACTATTACCTCTAAAAAGATGATAAATTTTGTGACTAAAAATATCATTTGCACGTATGGTGTGCCTCAGAAGATAATCACAGACAATGGTACCCAATTCGAAAGTGAAGAATTCCAGGATTTTTGCAAGCGATTCAAGATCCGGAAAAGCTTCTCAACAATGGCTCATCCGCAGGCAAACGGGCAAGTGGAAGCAGTAAACAAAATTATCAAGTCAACCATCAAAAAACGGCTGGAAAAAGCAAAAGGTGGTTGGGTCGATAAGCTACCATGAGCACTATGGGCATACACAACTACCTACAAAACTGCGACTAGGCATACTCCATTTTCATTAGCATATGGATCAAAAGCAATGATTCCGGTGGAAACAGAGGTCCCTTCACACAGAAGAATCCATTTCAATCAAGCTGAAAATGAAAAGATGAAACTTGAAGCACTTGACCTCCTTGATGAAAGAAGGGAAGAGGCTAAGCTCAGAATTGCAGCCCATCAGCAAAGGATAGCCGGGCACTTCAATTCCAAATTTCGCCGACGCAGCTTTGAAATTGGAGATCTGGTCTTGAAAAGAATTATGAGCAACAGGTGTGTTTGGACCAAACTGGGAAGGGCCGTATGTCATAGGCAAAAAACTTCTTGATGGCACATTCAAACTCACAACTGTCGAAGGAGATCCAATTCCAAGGGCTTGGAACAGCAATCACTTGCGTCCATATTTTACTTAAAAGCTTTGCTGAAATATTGTAAAAGAATTATTGATGTATGATTCTTGTACTGAAAGCCATTGTAAAACCAGTGCAGATGAATAATAAGAACTATAAAGTGGATGTAGGCCCAGTTCTTGGCCGAACCACTATAAATCTTGTGTTCTCTACTATTATAAAATGCCTGTTTTATTTCGATATGTAAATACCTTAAATGTATTGCTAAAATGTCGAATTAATATTGCAGGCCATTAAAACAAAGCTTACCCATCACAAGACCAAGCGATCCCTGACATCACTCAACAAACAAATGAAAAGCCACAAAAATTCCCGATTCAAATCCTATATAAGAAGTGCTTCAAGCAAACAGTTAGTGATTCCGCCGGAGGAAGGCCCTTGCTAACTAATTGTGATCGTTTTTGCAAACGGACATCTGATTAAGTAGCCCGTGTCTCCCCCTGCGAACTCACTTAACAATGAAGTACACGTCTTTGGATAAAACAAACTACTTGCAAAAGAAAGGGACATGTGCTTGGAAATGATAACAGGGAATTGCTGATATGAGAAAATGGCGGAAAGACATGGGCGAGCAGGCAGGAAACATCCAAAGGCCTCTTCGGAGGCACAAGCCCTCTTTGGAGGCAGAACTCTTCGGAGGATAAAGACCTCTAACGGGGCATGCCAGAAAAAGAAAGTTCTCTTTCTCAACCAAAAAGGATTGGTGGAATGACCGGAGGCACCTTCCCAAGTGGAAGGCACAGGGCCCTTGTTAATTAGTTGCGATCGTTTATGCAAACGAACATGCAATTAAGTAACTTGCGTCCGCCCCGTGAATCCATCCAACCATGAGAAAGTAACTTCCAGGCAAAAGCCCCCCTCGGAGGCACACATTTCACCAGGATTTGAAGTGCAAACAGCTCTCTTCGGAGACACACTTCACAAGTGTTGAAATGTGAAAAGCCCTCTTCAGAGGCCCATTTCATCAGAGTTGAAATGAGCCCTCTTCGGAGGCACACATTTCACCAGGATTTGAAGTGCAAACAGCTCTCTTCGGAGACACACTTCACAAGAGTTGAAATGTGAAAAGACCTCTTCGAAGGCCCATTTCACCAGAGTTGAAATGCTAAAAGCCCTCTTCAGAGGCACACATTTCACCAGGATTTGAAGTGCAAACAGCTCTCTTTGGAGACACACTTCACAAGAGTTGAAATGTGAAAAGCCCTCTTCGGAGGCCCATTTCACCAGAGTTGAAATGCTAAAAGCCCGCCTCGGAGGCACACATTTCACCAGGATTTGAAGGGCAAACAGCTCTCTTCGAAGACACACTTCACAAGAGTTGGAATGTTGAAAGCCCCCTTCGGAGGCCCGTTTCACCAGTATTGAAATGCCAAAAAAACCCTCCTCCGAGGCCTGCTACACCGCATAAAAAGAAAGAAAGAAAAAAGCCCTCTTCGGAGGCGTACTTCTACTCTTAAGAGAAGATTGATCTCTCCACAGTAAGAATATTCTTCTCCGAAAGTTGAAGTACCAAATCAAAGCCTTCTTTTGAAGCCCACTTCACCGCACAGGAGAATTCACTACTTCTCTTTTTTTTTTAAAGAGTGATCATCTTCAAAAGTTGAAGTGTAGAAATTTTTCCTAGAAGAATGAGAAGACTTCTCCAATACAAGGCGCATTCTACTAAATCAGAGAAATATTTCCTTAAAATGGAAAAATTATTCTCTAAAGTATGGATGCAAGCCTCCTTAAAATGGAAAAGTTGTTCTCCAAAGAAAGAGTACAAGTCTTCTCGAAACAGAAGAGTTGTTCTCCAAAATTTTGCCAATGTGAAAGAGATTGCAATAGACCATGGTATGGGGGCAATATAATATAGTTACATTCATAGAAGCAATGCTCAAGCAACATACCACAGGCTTACTGCAACATCACACAAAGAAAATAAAGAAACTTGTATGAAAAAGAAGAATAAATGCATTCTCAAATACAGACAGAAGTTTGTACAAGTAAAAGAATCATTTTATTCCATACTATGAAAATTTTATACATGTGCGGATTTCAAAATAAAAATAAGGCGGGGACCGGTACCCGCAAAATCTTCGGTCAACACAAGCCTTTATATATACAAGCAAAAAGCAAGACGAAAAGCATAAGACCAAACCCATCACTTCTTCTTCCTACCACCTTTGGAGCCTTCACTTGGCCGGATGGTTAACTTTTTGGGTCGGCTTGTAAGAGTAGGGGAAGAAGGAAAAAGGGTGCAATTGGATCTTCTTCTGCTTTTTCTTCGCTGGCAGAAGCTTCCTTCTTTTTCTTCGAGATTACATGCTTCCCCTTCTTCCTTGAAGAAGACTCACTTCCTGGAGTAGTAAGTGCAGACAGCTTTGTGTCATCATCGATAGTTTGCTCTGAAGTTATTTCGCCTTCTTCAGGTTCCTCAACCTTCTGTTCTTGTGAAGCTATCGGGTCATCTAAGCCTCGAAGAGCTTCTATCTGCTCCTCTTGCGACCCCGGCTGAGAAACAGGAAGAGGAGTAATCTGAAGGGACGGGGGGGAATAGCTGAGAGAGGGGGAGTCTGAACAACACTCGACGTTTTCATTACAGGAGAAGAGAAGTTAAAATCAGTATCTCTCGTAAAGAGAGGAGATAGTGGCACGTCAAGACTTAAGTAACAATGAAAAAGTTCATCAAGCTCATGTGAAGTAAACAAGCAGTCCACTTGAGCAAGATCAGCATTGAGGTTACCTGGAGAAGTAGGCTTTACTACGTCAACTTCAAAGTCTTGTGCTTCGGTGCTTTCTTGAGTCTCATCTCCAGTGTGAGCAGTTGCACTTTCAATGACAGCTTTAGCAGGGGGTGGAGACTGGGAACTGGAGCCAACAATATCGATGTCGGCCGAAACCGAAGGTTAAGCAAGGTCGGTTGAGGTTGCCTTCCCTAAATGTTCTCCTTCTGCCATTCCGGCTCTCTCTTTAGCGAGTTGCTCCTTTCCCCTGGCAAGAGCAGCACGTGCGTCGTCATCTAGATAGTGCGCCTCCAGATCTGCTTCAGCATAGCCAGCACCTCCAAGCATGTCAAGTGCGGCTTCCCACACTTCGGCCAAAGAAATCTCATATTTAAGGCCTAAAAATGAGAGACTACCACGCCCCAGGACGCTATGCAAATAAAAGTCGAATAATGTGGAGCTGATGTTGGCTTTAGTTGCCTCATGAGACTCTCCGGCTGCTACTTTGCCGGCAATGGCCTCATCATGCTCTTTTTCAACTCTAGAAAGTCGAGCTTTTAGCATTTCAATCTCCATGTCCTGGGAGCTAGTCTTTTTTCGCAACTCTGCAACGTCAGTGACATAACCCTCCGAAATTCTTTTCTGCACTTCAAGGCTAGCTTCAGCATCTCGTTGAGTGGCATGAGCATCCTTTACTTGTTTTTGAAGCACTTCTTCCTTTCGAGTATAGGAAGGGGAAAAAGTGGTAGAAGTGAGATAATCTCATATTTAGTCCTTTTGGAAATCTTTTTTAGTCCTTTTTAGACATGTTAAATAACTTGCAAATGTGAGAGCCTGAAATTTCAATTCTATCTTCTCCCTTTCATTTTTGGAAAATACTTCTCCTAAAACGTTTCCTTAAAATTTCTTCAACTCGTCAAGCTCGAATCAATGATGGTCCTGATTAACTCCCACCAATTCCTTGCCTCTCCAGCTACTTGAAATACAGACAACTTTCTTTTATCTATTTCACTACAATCCAACACTTCAAAGATGCTTTTTAAATGTTGGATCTAGTGTTCAGCTTTAAATGGATCGGCATATATAATAAAAAAAATTGGATGTAAATTCATTAAACGATTCGATAAATTATCAGCTAGATAATTCATAGGCCTTGAGGAGATTTGCTCCATTTGTTCCAGGAAGGATGCGAACAACTCCATAGTATTTTGTTATACAGAGGCTTGAGCCTCTTGACTATGAGTTAAAGTAGTAGTTTCTTGGTCTTACATAACCATAGAGAAGCAAAAGAACTTTGTATGATCAAGACCAAATATAACGACATTATTTAATATGAAATATTAAGTAGGTAGACTCAGGTCATACACATAAAGGATATACTACTTATAATCCTTCTTTTTTTGTCAAAAATTGAGTCGTAGTTTGCAACTTTCACATACGTCTCCAATATATGTAAGTCAAAAAAATTAGAGATTAAACCATCAAACTTTAAGAAACCTTTCATTTATTTATATTACATTCTCCAAGGAACTAATAGTGTAGCAAAGAATCTCGTAATATTGTTTAATTCATTTTCCATGGGTTCTTACATAAGTTTCGTAACTTCTTTTAAGACCACGTTTGTGACGACCCGGAATTTTTGGATGTTTGAAATCAGAATATTTAATTGATTTTTAAGTATTTAAAGGTTAATTTTAATTTGAATTCAAATATCACAATTTATTTAATAATTAAATTATTGAATTAAATAATTTGAAGTTGGGTAAAATGTGAATCTGGAGTTTAAGCCTGTTGAAAATAATTTGAAGGCTTGTAAAATTTATATTGATGGTACTGAAAATAGTAAAAGAGTTAAAATTTGATTCGTAAGTGTTTTGTTAAGTTTTGAAATTTTATTGTTTAAATCGATATTTTAAAATAGCCTCCCGAGGCACAATCTCGGAATTTGACGGAACTAGTTCCATTGGATCTGTAATGTTGTATTATTATCGGATTTCAATTTTGTAGGGGTTTGGAGTTGTTGTGTGAGCATATGATATATAAACACGCTAATTTTTTTTATTTAAAATTCAATATTGTTTAAGGTTCAAAAAGCTATCTTCTCCATACGATCAAATTAAGACTCAAAACCTTTTCCATTGTATTCGGAATAGGGGTATAACATTATAAACACCTGGCGGCATGCCTTGATAGGATGTCAAAGATTTTAAGCTACGTAAATCGAGACAATTTGGATTTGAATTTGAATTAATTTATATTTATATCCTGGTCAAACATCAGTTGAAATTCCATCACATCAGTTGTCTCTTTATTCACTTCTGGCTACTGTAGCATGTTGAGTGGATCACGTAAACATCTTTTCCTTGCTCCCCTTCCAGCTGATAACATGCAAACTTCCTCTTCAATTTTCTAACGCAAGCAGTTTAAGAAAAATAAAATAAATGACCGAACGTGGTTCCTCATCTCAAATTCAATTTCTCCTCCTCCATCATTTTCTATGCCGGACTCCTCCTTTATCTCACGTTAGAATACAAATTGAAGTTGAATCGCCTCTCCTTTCTAATCGAATAGAAAAAAAAGATAAAGAAAACCTAAATCAAAAATCGGCCGATCCCTTTCCCACTTGAAATCGAATTGAGGGGAGGCACGGCTTGGAGTCACGCGTGCTCACGTTCGTGCTCGCGTAGAGGCAGCGACCATGCGAGGTGGTGCCATGGAGGGAGAGTGGCGACGAAGAGGTCAATCGAGTCCATGCAATCTTGGATTCAAAGGGTCGAGGGTAGCTCGATTTTGAGCTTGAGGACGTCGGAGGCGCGTGCGATTTGTCGCGACCTGATGGAGGCACAGCGTCGGCGGTCTCGAGGTGGAAGCTTTGCGACCACTTGTAGGTGGCCATGGGGTTTGTGAAGGAGGGAGCACGAATTCGAGCATCTCAAGTGACTCTCGAGTCCTGGGACGAGTCAGTAAGTTTTTTTTTTACAATTAATTTAATTTGATTCCTAGATCTGGGTTGTTGAAAACAAAAAAAATAATATAATAAAAATAATATACATATATATATGTACATATTTATAGTATAATTTTTTTGTAAGGCTTAAAAAGAAATTCTATTTTAATCTATATGTATATATGTGTAGGTTAAGGAAAAAAAAAATTAACGGCAGTGTAAAGTTTCATTTTTCAGTATATATATACACAGTTTACATATTTCGAAATTTAATAATAATATATATAGATAGATATAAGGGTATGTAGTAAAGCAGAAAAGCTTATATAAGATTTGAAAAGAAGAAAATAATAAAAATATGGACTTTAAAATGTTGAAAGTTATATAAAAATCAGATTTTTAACCCATATAGATTATTTTTATAGGTGTAATTTCAAAGAAATAAATATACACATTTTCATTAACCAATTTATTTCAAATAATTTATTTAGGTGATTAATTTGTTAAATTAAATTATTTGTGTAAAACCAAATTATTTGTTGAAATTAAATAAGTAAGTGGTAATTAACTGTTCGGAGAATTCAAATATTAATAAATCATGTAATATTTATACATGGTCAAAAATTGAGAAGGAAGCAAGATGGATTAGGGAATGGATGCTAATAAAATTAAAGGTGAGTTAACATCACTCATCTGGCTTGTTCATTAAATTTAAACAGTTAAATTTACTATATTTGGTTGATTGGTAGAATTTATTGGATGTGGCATATTATATAGTGTATATATATAGTATATATTGGAATGATTGATTTCTCGCATTATATAGCGGATGAGACCCTATGCGCCGCATAATAGCAGATGATATTATATTAATCCCATATACCGCGATATTCCACCTCGATGTGGAAATGGTATTTTATGTTGTGCAAACGTCTGTGATGCTGGGAAACAGGTTGGAAGGATCCAATGGGATTCCTCAATTACATTTATTTAAATTATTTAATATTCTCTGTTGTGATTATTTGATATTCTATAATGAATTATATTGGAATATTAATTGCTATGGTTTGCTTGAATATATTTCAATACACTGAGTTATCAAAATATATAAATTGGATTTTTAGAAAGACAATAAAAGAGTGGAGTTTTAAGTAAAATAATTATAGCAAATTTGAATAAATTAAGACTGAATTGAAAAGGAATGGAAGTGATATTAAAATACTAATAAAAAATTTCGAGTATGGAAAAAAAGGGATATTGAATAAATAGAAATTAATGAATTGTAAACTTAAGTGATATCATTTAAAGGAATAAAGAATTATTTTAAAATTCAAGGTTTAAATTTATTTAAAAGGATAAAGTGGTAATTTGGGAAATCAAAAATCTGTATTTTCAGTTAAAAGTATTTCAAATCATAACTAAGGAATTAAATCTGAAGTTAATGGATTTTGGAATAAATGGAGTAAATTGGAAATCAATTTGGGAAATGATTTAAGTGTGCAAAACTGGGATTTTTAAAGGAGAATGTGGCCATGAAATTTATAAACTAGGTTTATAAAAGCAAAGTAATATATCTGTGGATATTTAGAAGAATAAATTCATGATGGGAATTTATTAAAGGAATGGGAAAATTTGTTTAAAAATAAATAGTGATTTATTTTTAAAGAATATGAAAAGAAGTATATTTCCCTGGATATCCAAGTTCGTTTTCAAAGTAAATTTTTAAATATATGATAAAAGTTTTAATTTTGTTTTAAAAAGCATGTTCTAGAAAATTTATTATTTCTAAATTTTTAAATTCTAAAGTAAGTATTTTTCAAATCTATGACCGTAGTAATTGTTTGAAGGTGACTTAATATTTTGTTTTAAAGTAGAAAATCTAGTTTTATATTTATGAAGTAACCCCATTTTAAATATTCGTAAAGAATATATTTTTAATAAAGTATTGAAGTAGTTTTCAATTTAAATGATTTAAAGCATATTTTACAATAAAGTGTTTTTAAATTATTTTAAAAATCTAAAGTTTTGTGTTTGGTGATTTCAGTGGAAATAGAAAATATTTGGGAAATTTATTATGTAAAAGGAAGATAGTTTGAAACTGTTTTCAAAATGGTTTGAAAAGTGGAAATATATCTTGCGAAGAAAGTTTGAGATAAATAAATAATTTAGGAAATTATTATTTTGTGATGGATGTTTGTGAATGTTAATTGATAGTTAAATCAACGACTATCAATATTGGACAATTCGTTGATCGTTTCGAAGAGACCGGGATCAGGATTTATTTCTCGAAAACCACTTCGATCCGGTTTGTACGTTTTCGTGGAAAAACGAGTTCGGAGTCAAAGATGGAGTAGTGAAGTGCAAGGGCTTGTCGCTACTAATCCTAAGGGTTTCCAATATGGATGTAGTAGGAGTAGTGCCTTCGATTCCGTTCGAACCCAGGACGGACTTGTATGGACGAATGCTTTCGGAATATCGTCAGGTGGACGGTGGGCATTCTAAGTGAAACGTTCTAAAAGGTAACGCTTAGCCTCAAGCCTCATCAAGCAGGAATGATTGAAAATCAGGGGTTATGCAGCAAGGCTAGGTGGGTAGCACCCACTTCAGGGTAAGGTCATCCATGTCTAGATGTCCCTTTTTATTCGGCCTAGTGGTGTGGTTGCTGATCACAACCGTGGGGTGATCTTACTCGGGATTATCTAGTAAGGGGTAGTCCCGGTCTTGTGTTACAGGGAATTGGGAGTAATCCTCGGTGCTGTGACCTAGGCCACATACCACGACAAGTGGTACCCCAGTGCATAGTCATTAGTTGGAAATCCATTCTCCCTACGCGCCTTTTTCGAATTTTGTTTGTATTACCCACTTTGTGGCTAGTGGCTGGAATTTAATAATGTAACAATTTCGGCTATTTTAATAAGTATTTGTAAATAGAGACTATTATAATATCAGAGGATTTTAATAAAAAATGTTTTAGCTATCGTAAGGTAAAAACTCGACATGTTTATTTGTGGCGTGGCCTTACGAGATGTTTTTGTTTTCAAAAGAATTTTGAAACTTTAATAATCAATTTAAGTGTGGTTTTCTCACGCTGGTATTCCAGACCGACTCGGGCGTTATTTAACTATAATGCTCGGGTCATACCGAGTATTATAGGATACAGGAAAGGATGCTGAGGAGCTCAGGAGACGAGCTGGATGGCGATACGTACTTCCGTATTTGATTATTTTTCCGCTGTGTATCCAGTTGTATGTTATTGATGTTGAACTCTGATGATGTACTCTGACGATGTAATGTATAAACAGATATATTTGTTTTTGTGTAAAGATCAATTATTATCTATTATTTTTTATTTCGCTGCGATGGTTAGATTCTGATGTTGTTTTCTATTTTCTTCTTCTACCTCTTCTTCTTTAACCCTAATGGTTCGTATTTCCGTTCATCTTGAGTTGATTGATGGAGAATAGTGTCGACTCAAGGGGTATGGAACTACGGGTCGTTACAACGTTTGATCCTTGGGATTCTAACTCCTATTCATCCAACTTCTTTCATTTAATATTGGAAACGTTTTCCTTCGTGTTGGTCTCACAGGTTTTGGAATTTCATCCCGCCTTCTACGAAACTCGAACTATGAGAAAGTTAGGGAGTTGTTGTACACTTGATCCCTCCCTATAAACCACTAATACCCACGTTTTTGGCTTGTCATTGTTTATAATTATAACAAATATAAACATGTAAATAAGTAATATAAACTTCCTATTATAGCAAAACCCAAAATATAAGGTTTCATTCTTGTGACGCGATAAGGGTTTTTCTACTAAGCACCACTTAAACCTAGGCTTCGATACTACTTTGTAACATGCCGCTTCGACACTCTTAATTGAACTCAGGAGTGCTACATTCAAAATGTGGTGCCATCATTACAGTGTCACAAGTTTGCAAGGTAAATGCAAGAACAATAATTCATTCAGAGTAAATGATTTCAAGAGGAAGAAATATTATACATTCATACTTTCTTTACAATATAATTTACATAGGGTCTTGCTTTCATCTTCGTACATATATTTACATATAGGTTTACAATACTAAACGAGAGGTATAAAATAACTTTACTTCAGTTTTTTAGTGAAAAGTTCCACCTCTTACTCTACTTTTCCAAACCTAAAATATTTATGTATAACATCATAAGCAACACTGATCCAGTGAAGTAGTTATTTAATCCAAATCTCATGTCATGTCATTGGGTATATTATAAAAGTTTAACAGAAATCAGCTTTACCAATTATACCACTTATTGGTAGCATTCATCAATATGTATGGTTTAAAATATCAGGTCACGAAAACTTATCCAAGATATCCAAACCATATTTTAAAATATACTATCATATTACGTTAGTAATGAAGGAATTAGGCCAGCCCGTAGCGGAAAAAATGAAGGAATTTCAATTTTTTTACCCTATTGGATTTCAGTTGAGCCTATGAAGCCTAATTTAATTAGGACATTTCTATGTATATTTCTAAATAAAATCATTTACTTTATTTAAATTATATAAAAAAATTAATTTTTTTTAAATATGTAGTGCATCAAATACACTTAACATTTATTAATAAGAGTTAATATATGTAGGAAAGGAAACCTTCCATTTCTTTTCCTAAAATAAATAATTAATTGAGAGGATTAATAAAATTTAATATATATATATATATATATCTAGGGAAGGAAACCTTACATTTATTTCCCTAAAACAAGTAATTAATTGAGAGCATTGACTGCACTAAATAAAGAGATGAACCTTCATTTCTCTCTTTAATTTTAATTGATTGATTAGATTTAATTCACACACACATGCATATTCACATACATACATATGTACATATGTACATACATACATACATCAATGTGTGTGTGCACATGCGCATGTGTAACATGATAATCCATAAAGGATAAAATGTATCCATATATAAATGCTTAGATTTACATTGCAACAGACACATTAGCTAATTTTTGTGTTTACTATAATTTATCCAAATATGTGCTTGTATAATATGGAAAAACAAGATATTAATATATGTAAATGAATATATATATGTATACATAATATATATATATACACATATATCTGTGCGTGTGTATATATTATTGAATAAAACAATTTATGCCGTAATAAATTAATTCAATATAAATGTATGAAAAATTATAATTTTAGAAAACCCGAAAGCACATTTTTGGCTTAAAATAATTTATGGAATTTTCTAAATTAAACTATTATTTGTCATTTAATAATGATAAAATCCTGAAATCAAATTAATTCTTAAAAATATAAAATCAAGTTAACAAATTTTAAAACTTTTTTTGAAGGTACCCGAGACATATTTTAGGCTTAGAAAAATTTATGGAATTTTCTCAATCGAAAAATTATTTTTAATTAAATAATTGATTGTAGGTCAAAAATAAATTAATTATTAAATTATTAAATTATGTTATAAAAATCTAAAAAAAAATTCTAAAGGTACCTCAAACAAATTTTAGGCTTAAGAAAAATTTCTATAATTTTTTCAGTTGAAATTATACTTTTATTTAAATAATTGACTGTAGGCTGAAACTAAAATAATTTTAAAAAAAAAAATAAGTTTTAAAAATCTAAATTTTTTACAACAAGCTTCTTGCATGGTGCAACAAATTTTTCAAAAATTTAAAATTGAAATTTTGAATAATTAATTATTTTATACATAATAAACATCACACAAAATCATTAATAATAATAAGCATAAATCATCGTAAGAAAATTTTAGGGTCAAATATATATGATATATAATCATATATACAGTTATACATATTCATAATTTGTAGATCTCTATACGTTTAGTCTATATATAAAACAAAATTAAAAAATTCTTTTTTTTGAAAATTAGTTCAATAAACAAATATTACAACAAGCACATTACCAATCCAATTATAACAAATACATGTACCCGCAAAAATCTTGCTTAAAAATAAACAAATCTGAACACAAATAGTTGATTTGGATATAAGTCACATTTATTTGATAAACTTGATATCAAAACAATAATAATAAATGAAGGTTCACCTCTTAACGAAGCCTTTGAGTCCACCTTGAATAATGATTTCTCTTCTTAGAACAATTCCCAATCCATTGGGTTGTTAATCTGTGATTAGAGACCTTTCACTACAAATTAATATTTTTTAATTTGAATTGGATTTGAGGATTTTTTTTAGGACTATTTTAGAGGATAGCTGCTTCCATTAAAATGAGGAAGCAGAAGAGGAAAGTGGCGGCTCAACAAAAATGAAATTAGACTGAGATTAGGGTTTTGAGATTAGTATTTATGTGCATAGGATAAGAGAGCGAACTATATAAGTTTCTCACTAGATCTTAGCCACATATCTCCAAACCATACTCCTATGTTGTAGCCGCCTCTAGGCTCTCTCTAACCATGCCTATCCTCTCCAAATCTCATGGGTTGCAAGCCCATTTAATCCATATTGAATATATACAATCGTATTTAACCTATTTTCTTACCGATATCCCACATCGATCAATATATTCATAACTTTTATGAATATATGGAACAATTTTATTTCTTAAATCACATTCAAAATTCATAATTAATATTTCAAACATATTAATATGTTTTATTAATTTATAACAATTATAAACTAATTAAATCGTTTGGCCTAAAGAGAATTCATCGTTTCGGTTGAGTGACGCTTTGGTGTAAATTCGATCAGCGATTAATGTTGAAGTGTTCGAACGTTAACATTCACGCTTCACTTAGCAGGTGGTGTGACAATATGTCCAAATTTATCGTTCACTAATTCTCGAAAAAATCTTATTCTAATTTAATAAGCGTTAACCAGCTGTGACAATTATTTACACGAATTCTCTTCATCGAAACTATATCGCTTTGGACTTATTAAATTTGATAAGGGTAAAAAATTCCAGTATCATCCACATTCAACTATATAGTGAGAAACTTGCATAGTTTGCTATCTTATCCTATGCATATAAATACTAGTCTCAAAACCTTAATCTAAGGCTAATTTCATTGTTTTTGAGCCAACACTTTCTTTTTTTTCTTACTCATTTTAGCGACAGAAGATACCCTCTAAAACAATTCTAAAAATTCTCAAACCCAATTCAAATTAAAAATACTAATTTGTAGTAGAAGATCTCCAATCCCCAATTAGCAAATTAATGGACTGGGAATTGTTCTAAGAAGTGAAATCATTGTTTAACGTGGACTCAAATTGTAACGACTTAGAATTTTACCGCATTCGACTCTCGGATATTTAATAAATTTTAAATAATAACAAGTGATTGTAAAATAGATTTGTAACGATCTATGATTTTGCCACTTTGGAATGGACTATTTAAAAATATTTTATATAATCAAAAATGAATTTTATTAGCAAATAAATCTATTTTAATTATTTAATAATGAGTGATAAAATTGTTTTCAAAAATTTTTTACCAACATAGATAGTTTAAATAAAAATTGAAAAGGTAACCGAAGAACGTTTTTCGAAATTATGACTTTTCGTATCGAGAAGTTGTCGGGAAATGTTATGCACACTAGTGCACAAATGCACACTTATATGCACATGCCATGTTAAATTAATTAGTGTGTCAATACTAAATAAATCATGCTTAGTTTAAATTAATACTTGATGTGACAACTGTGTTATAAAAGGGCATATATATATATACATATAAACACACAGACAAATATATTATATTTATAAAATCCTATGTCATACCTTGAGTGTCCAACAACATGGCCTAGGGCGGGGTAACGTGCGGACAGAGATGGTGGGAGGTATGGCAAGCACGCTTTTATGAAGGTTTGTTATTATTTTATACTAAAGATCATTCTACTAAATTAACCCTCTCATTTTATATAAATACCCCCTATCTCTACACATTCTTCATTTATACCATCATTCCCATATTCATTTCTATCCTTTTCATGTCTACAAGTTCATCCATGGCTTCCAAGAGAAGTTCCTAGGCTAAAATTTGTGAATGCACTTCTAAAAATCAAGTTAAACTGCATTACTTCACTTACAAATACCAATACTCTCCAAAGAAAACCCCTACACCTCAAAAACACCTTGGGCTGAGCCTAATTATGGCTTTAGCATAGCCCACTTGCACCATAGAAGGTCACACTGGGTCATATTTTCAAGTTAATGTGGTTTTCCAATGTTGTAACCAAGTTCGTTGCGATTTAGTTAAGTTACAGTGAGCAAAGTTCATGTTTTAAAACTCAAGTTACTGACTTTATAAAGTTGTAAAATTTATGAGTTAAAATGTTGCTTAAGCATGTGGCACTGTAATATGTTTTGTATGCATGAATATATGTTGATTTGGCGTTTATTTTTTATGCCGAAGTTTGAGTGGGCGACAAAGATTATAACCTGAATATTGGAAAAGTGAGTATCATGAAGTAATACTATGTTCTGATGGTGCTATAGTGGTATGATGTGGTATTGTGATTAAATGTTGTATGTGGGTTCATGACATTGAGCTAGCGATTCGCTAACCACATGTAGAAATTCCTTTTCATCGAAAATTTGATTTTGGTTCAAAGCGAAATGTTTTTCGGTTTAATCTTCGATTTTGGTTTTAAAAGTTTATTTTCATGTTTTAAAGATTACAAGAGTTCAAATCTAAATCTCACTAATCCTGATTTCTAACTGTGCAACTTTTCAAAATATATACTTTATATTCAAAATATAATCCTAGGTAAAATTGTTTCATTTACCAATTTTTTTCAAAATCAATATGTCGGTTCACCTTGTTCAATTGTTTAGGAACCCCTATCGATTACATGGAGCTCTCATACATCTATCAGAATCCATATACCACTCAATAGATTAATCAACGTAAAACATTTTTATATCCAATATGAAATATGCGCTCATATATAATACACTCAAACTCATTCCAGGATGTTACTAAACCTATCTCTAATGAGTCACTCATCCTAGGGTATTATTAACCCTATCTCTAATGATTCTTTACCCAAACAAAGCCAAGGTTCTCGCTTAACCTTCAGCTCTGATACCAAATGTAATGGCCCATATTTCCGTACCCTTTGAATCGATAATAAACCACACATGTCCAACTCAAATTGCAGGGAAGGACGGATCATTAAGTGTAGAAAGAAAATAAAGATAGAACAAAATCTCACACGAATGGAATAACATATATTATTTCAATAATAATCTTTACAGTGGAAAATTTTAAAATACGATACCAGAGTCTAACCTAGATTCAGCCTAGACAGTTATAAACTTATGTCCTTACAAATGCTGAAAACAACAAAATAAATGCAATAGATATAGCGGATAATAGAATACATCCATACGATAATGAAGATCTCCAACTCTTCTCGGGAAACTCCAACCGTCTACAACTCAATCTGAAACTACTCGGATCTAACCCGAGTATTAAAAAAAAATACCTGGATCAGGCTTGATAAACCAGCGTGAGATACTCGAAATTTTAAATGACTATATTATCAAAAACTTTAAAAAGAAGGGTATCTCATAAGACCACGCCCACCCATAAAAACAGATGGGTTTTTATCTTATGATAACCAAAACACTTATATTACCAAAATACACTTGATATTATTTTTAATGGCATTCTTTTGAAAACACTTTTGAAATAAACTTATTCAAATAAGGTATCAATACCCGGACTAAGTCTAAGGTAATATATCCGGACTAGGTCAACGGAATATACCGAATGGAATATATGATACCAAAAGGGGTAGCTGAAATGTTTGCGAGTCATTATACATATTTTGGGAATACAATCAAAACCATAAATCTCGTATTGGGATTGGATTTCCAACATGATAGGGAACTGGTGGCCTTTTCTCCAATCCACGGATAACAAACATAGTTCCTGCGATGCCTTAAACGCTTTTCTCAAACTAGTCACTTGGAGCTGCACTTGCTATACTACCACTGATAATTGGTAGTTCCCTGCTTTTCTCAAGCTAACCACTTTATCAAAATGGAGTAATAAATGCCTTGAGGGACGTTTTCCCTCAAAGGTCCCAACGTATTGGACACCACCATACATACTCACTTATTCAAAAATTTGTGTCTATCAGACCACATAGTATCCCATATCATTTTTCGAGATGTGAAGCTACTGAGGCTACACGCAATTTCTTCAAAGCCACGCTTTTCGTACAAAACCATGCTTTGATCATAATAGGTTCCGCTTTGAATGGAACACTGCCATTCCTTTGATCGCTATTTGACTCCCACTAGCATACAACCTCTGAGCTCCTATGTCTTAGAGAAGGGTATTAAGTTAAGAGAAGTTACCTTCTCCACCACCAAGCAGATGTATATTTGTAAAAGTCAAACGTTGTGTCTCAGAAATGCAATGTCAGACATTCATCCATACAAGTTCGTTATGGTACTGAACGAAACCGAAGGCACTCTCCTACAACTACTAGTGGCGAGTAGTCCTTGCAATCCGAAAAATCTCCACAACGAGGAGAACACTACTATAAATAACTCTATAATGGGAGCGAATCAGAGCATGTCAACAAGCAATCCTCGCGCTATGAAGATCCTCGGTCTTCAATAATCATTATTTTCAATGTGTCTTCAGTTTCGAACGTATACATTGCTTCGAAGTGGTTTTCGAATAGGGATCACCCAAATCCGACCCTGGTTCCATCGAAACCAATTTTCGATAATAAGATGTTTAGTTCATATGTGGATATCAGTAATCACTCAATTACTTCATCTTTTATGAAATATCTTTCTTAGATGTATTCTTTTCAATTTATTCCATTTTATTTTCAAACGTATATGGAATCATTAAGCCACATTTGTGAAATCATTTGGTTTATTAAAACCTTTCTTAAATCCTGGAATAATTCCAAATCATTTTCTCTTATACTTTCGAAAGCCTTTCCAAATCATTCTTTTAATATTAATCAAAGATTCCTTATATTCAAGCTATAACTTCTAACTTAGGGAAAATATTCCCAAATCATTTATTAAATCTTAATCAAAAATTTCTTTCTGAACCTTAAATCATATTCTCGCAAATCAAAGATTTTTATAACAGAGCACTAGTGCCACGTTAAATATGGTAAATTTCACCTCCATGGACTAATGGCAAGTAATCCTACATCATGAAGATTTTTTTCTTCAATGATCTTTGTGTTCAATGTGTTTTGTTTTGAAAATTAGTTTAAAGGGGTTTTCGGATAGGAATCACCCAAATCCGATCCCTATTTTTTAGATAGAAATCACCCAAATCCGATCCCGGTTCTTTGTACCAATCATCGAATGAAAGATGTTAAGTGGTTAATTAACATTCAAATAATTTTGTTTCTTTTCTTTTATCTTGGAAAAACTTAAATGTGATCTTTTAGAGCATTCGGGCTTTCCTTTCGATCAATTCCATCCATCTTCTAAAGATAAAGCAACGGCCATGTAAGTTCAGGGCACTGGTTGCTCCATTCCAAGCCTTAGTTGCACACCTTGTTTTATCGTTTAGCTCTCACAAGCAGGACAAATGCATTAGGATTTTCCACATACTCGGTTTATTATATTCAATATTCCTCAATTATTGTTTAAGAGTTATGAACAATTCCTCTTAACCATTTATTTAAACTCTTAATAAAACTTCCAAATCATCTTTAAGTTACTTAATTGTTATTTTAAAATCGTTCATAGAAGATTTAGGAAAGAATTGTTAAGTTTAAAACTACACTTCAAAAGGTTATAGATTTCGCGGCATAAAAGTGCTGCGTAAAGTGCTATATAAGCTTATTTGATTTGATCAACTTTATAATATTTGAAAATTCATATTTTCTATTCCAAATCTCTTTTAAACCATCTTAATAGATTTATCAAATTCATTTCATATTTTAATCATTTAAAAATATCATTTATTAAGAAATCTCTTTTTGGATTTCGAACTATAAAACCGCGATATTTTTAGAAAATTGTTTTGGACATATTTCAAAATCTACCTAATGAAACTTTGATTTTCTTTCTTCGTTGGAAAAATATTATCATTGTGGACCAAATAATTTTTATTTTAGTGAGATCCGACTTATAAATCATTCTCTACGTTAATTTGAAATTACGGGTCGAAATTTACGAACTGTCGCTACGCGACGAGCTCGATTTTGACCAATTTTGTGAATTGCTTTGAAACTTGTCCGAAACACTTCAAATTTGTTTTAAACCATATTTAATCTATTTTAACTTATTTAAAACAATATTTTCATCATTTCAAACTCATTTTTCATTCTATATTATAATATTGTATTATTATAATCTCATTTTCAATCTTTTTAGATATTTTGAAATCATTAAAAGGCTAAATAATTTCCATACACATATTTATATGGATTTAAATTCTTATTAAATTAACTATGTTACAAAAAATTTCTCTTATCATCTATATCACAAACATATAATCAACCATAATATCAACAAAGTTATCATCCATTAAATCATCCAACATATAACAAACTTTTTATGTACTTAACTGAAATATTTTTAGGAATTAGTAATTAAAAATATGAATACTCAACTTTAACCAAATTGTTCGCTTTCTAACAACATTCATATCATCCAACACTTCACTATTTTTTCAACTTAAACCAACTTTGGAAAATTCGACAGAGCTTCCGTAGCACTTCAAACTTTCCCCTACTTCCTTGGAATGAAACAGGAGGCACTTCTTTCTCTTTTTCTTGCACCGGACCATTCCAACTTGCTCCTCCCTCCTCCATAGGTTCATCCTCCTTCTATTCCACCCCTTACTCCATTATTTCTTCACTTCTTATATGATAAATCATGTTTTAATGATGATATAACAACTTTGGCAACGATTGGTGGTGTTTGAAGTTGATTTAATATGATTTTAAGGAAAGTTAGTAAGGATGGAGAAGAGAAGAAGCCATTAGAGAGTGGAAGAAAAGCTTGGAAAAGGATGAAGAAAGGTGTGAAAAAAAATGAGAAAGTTGATGCTTATTTATTGAAAAAGTTTTGGATCAAAATAATATTTTTGTAAAAAGACCAAAATACCATTTACTTGCTTTTTAAGCAACTTTATTTTTTCAACACTTAACATCACGTTTCAATTCATTACTTTATTTTATTTTCACTTAAGTATTAAGTAAATAAAGTAATAATTATGTTTGTTTGATTTGATGTTTACTTTTTGACTTTTATAACATTTTTTGTCTTTTTATGCTTACTATTTGTTAATTACATTCTAGAATTTTCGAAGTGTGTTTAGTAAAAGTAAACTTGATTAGTGAGTTAACTAATACTTATACTATTTGAATATATATTCCTATATAATAAAATAAAGGTGTGACAATGTTGCGACAACTTTTAGTTGACAAAACGTTGACTTTCGACAAAATGTTTTACGGTCACATTTTGACGTTTTAGTTAAACTATTTATTTATGTAAACCGAATTTAAAAATAAATTTTTATATTGCTATTTATAAATATAAACACTCATAAATAAATTAAAATAATTTATTTAACCATTGAAACTTACTTTTCTGAAATCATCATTTCGTCACTTTCGTCGATATAGGCAAATGCTACTATTTTTGTGTATACTTCTCTTTCCAAATCCTATCTAATATTATTTGAATCATATAACCTTACCTATTTTATATTTAAAATCACTTTAAATAGTATATTTTAAAGTGATCAAATTCTGGATCGTTACAGTAGTCTGTGATGTGTACCTTTTATTAGTACTAGCAAGCATATATAATCGATAAATGTAAAAACAAGCTCCAAATGCGAAGCATACGCCATCTACACCTAAAGCGTTCAACAACCAATGCGAACAAGTATAGGAAAAGTAAAATCAATATATAGCATAGAATATACAATAACTATATGCAAATGTAGCAAATGTAACAAGAGAAACCATCAAACAAATAATGTCCATTCAATTAATCCATAATCATATCAATATGCATTTTCTAATGTCAACATTATATTTAGCTCGTACGATATACATATCATCCGTACAGAAAACAATACCTAACCGCTCGCTTAATCTCATAATTTCACTTTCGAACTAGTATCGTTCACACGACCACTCTAATGCGGACTCAGATCTGTATCCTTGATTAGAAACTATTATTCCTCTTGCATAACTATATAATATGATAGAGAATATTAGAATAAATCAAAAATCCATATCCAGCATTCGCCGTCAATAATCAAGTGAAAATCCTAACTCGGACTAATGTATTGTATATTCGAATCTAGATCAAACAGTTATGCAAATAAAATAATATACGTATAACTTACCTATTTATTCCAATGGGTTTCTTATTATATCCCATTCTTTTATTTATATTCGTTTCATTTTCATTATTCACATTCATTTATTAACTTTCATTCATTACTTTGTATGTTTTATTATGTTTCTTTCAATACTAATGTCATTTATAAACCAAAACATTTTATACGACACTTATATTTATTTTCACTTTACGACTTAAGTTCATTTTTATTTCAAGAAAACAACACTCTAAAACATACTCAATTCATTTTACAGCTTAAGTTGTTTATAACTCAAGTTCATATCCATTTCACAAGTTTATTTCATTAGCTCATTTCATTAATTAAATTCTGCTTCACTTAACTTTGCTTAAGTTACATTCCACTTTAATATTCATTTCATTTAACTTAACTTAAATTTAATGTCATAATTCCATTTTTAAATTTACATTTCTTAACATTGGTATTCAATAAAAAAAATTCAAAATTTGTTTTAACTTACTAATTCTCAAATTTATAGGTTATAAAACTAGTTTCTTGTGTTTTCAGCAATCACTTAGATAACAACTTCAGGATTTAAATACCTACTTTTTATTTATTATTTTCAAATTATTTCAAAATCGTGTATACATAATTCCTTTGTATTCAAATCATACATCTGAATTTTAAAATCAAAACTAGTTTTACCAAAACACAACCTCTATAGCAAATCACTATAGTAGCAATCTATCACTTAGAAACTCGAAAGTAAATGTCGATGATGCCGCAATCGTCGCCAGAATTATTTTCCAACGACTGAAGTTAGTTTAGAGTTTTTTATTTCTTTTAAATTATTTTTATTTACAAATCATATTTATAAATTTTTCCTACGTATACTTTCATTTTGGTTGTATAAAACCATTTCCTAATTGTTTATCTTCGTTTAGATAATAATAATAACTTTTATTAAAACTAAACAACAAATGATAATATTCAAATATTATCATTCACACTACAACAAAATGGACCAATAACCAAGTTTTAAAAATGCTGTAAAACTTTAACAACATTTTTAACTATGTTGTATATGAACATGCCATTATAGATCAAAAACATACCACGGTGATTCAAAAAACGCTATAGAATGCACATATTTAAAGCATTTAACTGCTGTCATCAATACATTTTACAACGTTTCCGTTGTTGCTATGCAATTTATTCATAGAATTTTTTGCAATGCTTTAATGCTATTTTATAGTAGATTATTGTGTTGCTATAAAAGCTTAATTTTTTAATAAAATCTGCTAAATGCTATTGAATATTTCTTCAGTGTTTTTAAAACATTGTTGAATCTTTTAATAGCAATTTGAAAACACTGTTGAATCTTTTAACAGCAATTGAAAACGCTGTTGAGTACTTTCATAGTAATTTGAAAACGGTGTCGTATTTTGTCAATTGCTAACCAGTATATAGCAGATTCTAGCTCTATACACAACCACAATATATATATAACACAATTTATATAAACTTGTACATTTCACAATGAACATATATTATATTAATCATATTTTATAATCAACGTATTATATCAATCACTCATCTGTTAATCAACATGTAATATTACATAATAAACATATGTAATAATCTTACATCAAAACAGATAATGAGTCCATATTGTTTCACAATGTAGAACAAGTAGCAAGTAGTGACCAATAGTTGTAACACATACAGCCGTACAAACCAAAATATATTTTTGGCATCAAAAGCAACTTCGAATCCATAACTTGCGGCAAGTTACTACTTTTTTGCATCATATATATCAGTCCACATGTAAAGTAAAAGTTCTTTAGTTATACACACTCGATTAGAATTAAAACACCAAAACATTAAGTAGCTAGTTCTCAAGTTATTTTAAGGTTTATAAATCAAACATGCGAAAGAATGAATTTGAAATTTTTATTTCTTCGTAGAAAACATCAATGTAAGTTTTGTGTGAAAACATACCAGAATTCTTTGCACAGGGCCTAAAATATTAAATTAAACTGCAAATTTTCTGGTTAAGTCATGCAATCTCTTACACAAACAATAAATTTTATTTTTATCAAGTAATATATAATGGAAGGCCATCAGGAACACAGTAATAGCTTCTAAGATTAATAAATGCTACTACTCCTGAGAGACTTGTAAATCCTTAAAGCAAATCAATGCTTAACCAATGTCAGAAATATTAGGATTAAAAATTTGATTCAGATATAACATGCATGTATTTTCTCAAGAAAAAACCATTTTTGTAGTTTAATGTTAAAAGATAACTAAGAACTTGTTATAATAATTTTGAAAATCAATGAATTTTTCAAAAGGTTGGATCCATTTAAATGAAGAAATATCAATGAAATTACCTAGAATTTTTAACCAAAAATGTTGGACATATGTGCACATTTACACAATAGAATCCTCTTGGATTATATTTAAATTTCTACACAAACTAAAAATAACTCCAAACAATAAGTGTATTTAAGTAACAATGAGATTACCTAGCATTTTTAACCAAACATGTCTAAAATATGTATTTGCTTAACCTAGTCATGGAGATCCTTTTCTAAAGCAAAATGTGATATAAATAAAAGGGGTTTTTAGGCTCAAGGAAAAAGTTGAAGAAAATTTAGTTTTAAGGACAGAAAGTTTGCTTTTTAGCCTCAAGGACATTTTTTAGTACAAATCACAGAATGGTAGTAGTAACTATCATTTTCAATTTACGCTAAAAAATGTCCTTCAGTTTAAAAAGCAAACTTACTATCCCTTAGACTAAAAAAAAAATTTCAACTTCTTCCTAGTGTTTATTTTCCTATAAATAAAATTGAGCAGCAAAGCATAAAGAGGATGTGAAACCAATTGATGAGAAGTTCCAGTGGTTTAATCAAGCAGCATGATTGGTAGTGCCAAAAGTCAAACATTTCGGCCAGTGCCAAATACACACATCATGAAAAATTGATGAAACCAACAAATTAAGGAAAGCAACACCAGTGCTAGTTTTATGTGAAACCAATTGATGAAATTTATACACATCATGAAAACTTTAATTTATAATTTAAATTGAACGAAAAGATGCACCAAAGAGTCAAAAAGTCATACCAAAAGTTTGCAGCGAAAATTTCTAGTGCCAAAAGTCTAAAAGGTTTCAGATACTCTTAGGTTGTCAGATATTAACCTGTCATTATTCCAACAAGTAAAAGAAAAATAACATTTAAATTTCAATACTTCTCATAATAAAGTGCAAACAGAATTATTACGAACTCATTTTATTTAAATACATTAAACAAAAGGGCTACTAATAACACCACCATTAAATAAAAGGGCTGCTAATACAAGTGCAAACACAGTCACAAAAAATACAGAAGAAAGATGGCCAGTCTCATTTGTCTTGCAGCAGTAGATATAATCAAGCAGCATAAACAGATTATAGGTTATTATTAAGTCCACCTAATTTTTTCCAAAACTACTTTCACTGTTTTTGTAGGAGATATGAGTATGTTAATTTTTGGTGAAAGAAATAGAGTTATTATTGTGTCTTCTTTCACCTTTTTTTATAGTGCTTTTACAATGAGAAACAAATAGAATTAAATGGACAGAAGATAGCTTCAGGGACAAATGAATTTTTAATCGAAACTCTTAAATATATTTCTGCATTTGAATGGACAGAAAATAGCTTCAGGGACAAATGACTTTTTAATTTTTAGGCTACCAATATTTATATCTATGTGAATATTTATCTGGAAGCTGGCTATAGAACATATAGATCATGGAAATTAAGTAGTAATGGAAAGTCATACCAGCTATTGGAATGATATGTAATGTACCAGGTTTAACATTGCCTGTGGACAGACCGTTCAACAGAATTTTTGGTAAACATGCTAATATTAAGATCCTTATACATATCCATATTTATATACTGACCTTGACTATATAAAAATTTAGGATAATAAAAGGTAAACTATTCTCTTCATCTTATAATCTCCTTGCAAATCCTTATAAACTTCCAAAAAAAATTATCACTCCTAATCTTTGACTTGACTTTCAAAAATTGAAATGAATTGTAGTGTTTAATAAGGTACATAGCCAGGATTTATACCTTTTAAAAGACATACGGTAAATGCATTTAATAAAATGGTCAAACTAGGTATGCTTTATGATTTACTTTTTGACTCTTAAGCGTCTTTGTTCACATAACTCGTTATTAAAACTTATCTTTAGTGGAACAAAAATCCAATATTCTTTGTCATTATATCAGCACCGAAGATGCAATCCCACTCAATAAGAAAAATTCCATCTCCACTTCAGTAAGAAGAATCCATAAACAACATACAAAGTGAAAATGGAAATATAAAAGACATGATAGTCTTCTATATTGATTGACAACATATGATGCATGTTAAAAAAATTGAATATTGTGCCCTTAGACATCAATTGTAAGTAATGAAAGTTTTGGAATATTATATCAAAGCTTATGTTCATTATATATGAAATAATTAAACTCAGATTTCATATATGGCAGGCAAATAAATTATGAAAATGAGCCATGACATTAGAATAAATCAAATTGTGATGACCTTGAAAGTTATTGTACAAAAGAGTCCTGTAATATGGAATATAATAAATAACTAGCGTGGAAATAACAGTAAAAAAATGACATCATAGATTTTTATATTCCATATTACACGATCCTTTAGTGTGGTAACTTTCATCAGTTATTGGAGCGTGGAATTCTATCGATCGCCACAACATCATAGAATAATGGCCACAAAAAAATCCGGTCAAAATACAACAAGCAAAAAGCCTGAAACTATCAGAGCAACGACCAATGAGGACTGTAAAAAGGTACTTTTTGATTTACAAATTTCATTTAATGAGAATAATGAATTAGTTAGTATAAGCGTTAAGACATCAAAGCTTAATTTTCTTATTTTTAAAAAGATTAAATCGATCAAACTTGAAAATGAGAAATTGAAAAATGAGAAATTAGATTTAGAAAATCAACAGGGTGTTTCGAAAAATAATTTTGAGGCTCTTAAAAAAACTTAGATGAACAAAATATTATGTTTGAAAAAGAAAAATAAAAAGAAAAATTTTCAAAAGAAATTATGGATTTGCAAAGACAAAATGATTTTTTACAATCATCTTTAGATAATTCAGAATATCAAATTTTTCTTCTCGAAAATAAGAGCTGTACATTAAAAAAGGAAAATTATGAATTAAACAAGCAAACTGATATTTTGAAAAACAATAATATTTCTTTTGAAAATAATAATTGTGACTTTAAAGCTAAATTTGATAAACTTAACACCGAAGTCACAAAATTTAATAAAGGTAAAAATGATTTTAACATGATTTTACCTAGTTCTAGACCTTTACATGATAAAAGTGGTTTAGGATGTAATAAAACTGATTGTAGAAATAGCACTAGATATGCTTTCATGTATAGTAAATATGTTAATGCTAGTACTAGATTACGAGTAAAGTATAGATCCAATTTTTATAGAAATTCAAATACTGCTATGACCAATAATGTTTATAATTTCTTTAGAAGTACAAAATCATTGACGGGAAATATGAATAAAAATTATTTAAGTATTTGGGTTCCTGTTAATTGGAAAAATAGAGAAAAATACATTGATGATTATTTTGATATGGTAGTTAACAATGAAAATTATATTTATAAAGGTTCAACCACATCCAAATGGGTATGGTTTCCTAAAAATTAGGAAATTATAAGAACCTTGGGTACCGTATGCTTTAAATGTTATTTTTTTGATACCTTACAATATAAGTAGTAGGTATTTTGTTCTATATTATTCTATGTTAACATGAATGTGGAATATAATTTTTTTTCATCATATAAACTGTCTGTTCTATCGATGACAAAGGGGGAGAAAGATATTGCTCTAACACTATTTGCACGAAAAAAAAATGCAAGCACAGATTGGGAGGGAGAAAAGATTACTTATTTATAGGAATATATAGCATACATTCAAGGGGAGAAATCTTTAGCTCAATTACAGGAATATAATTAGGGGGGAGATAAGTCATAAAAGCTTGTCGAAGATTCGTCCTTAGCAAATGGAGTTGTCATCATCAAAAAGTGGGAGAATATTGGATCATAGGTTTTGATTGCTGACATGAAATAACAATTCATGAATCTACGATATGACAACATCCGGACTCAACGACTCAAAGTATGGTTCGTATAGCTATATACTTTAACAAGAGTCATCAAATGTTTATATAAAGTCTATTTTAGTGCTTTGTTAAAATCTTTCCCCAAGAATCATCATTCACATTCAAATAAACTTGCATGAATATTTTAATCAAAATCAAGTTTTCAAAAACTGCAAAGAGCGAGGCTCGAACACAGGTCACTAGTTTAGAAGGCAGGTGCTCTAACCAAATGAGCTATGGTAGTTTTTGTTTAACAATAGAATTCAGTCAACTGAATCTGTGCACTTTTGAATGCACATGCACGTTTTTGAATTCAATCGATTGAAGCTTCTATACCAGTCGGATGAACTATATGTAACTGTCTTTTTTTGAAAAGACACTTCCTTTCTGAATAGCCTTCTTCCTCACGAAGAGTTGCAATCATTGCTATTCATTGAGAACTCTTCACTAGTAGTTGCAACTCCTTAACTACTATATATATGCATGAATTTCAAGATCAAATTACTTCACTTACTTGCTTATACTTGAATCATATTTTTCGTATTAACTACTCTCTTGAATTC
Source organism: Allium cepa (assembly GCA_030765085.1). Classification (NCBI taxonomy): domain Eukaryota; kingdom Viridiplantae; phylum Streptophyta; class Magnoliopsida; order Asparagales; family Amaryllidaceae; genus Allium; species Allium cepa. Next base: position 821,247,125 of record CM060939.1, read on the forward strand.
ATACATTCATTGCTTACAATCGCAATGCTATATTTATAAAAGCAATTTGAAACTTCCTAATCTTCATATACACAACTGCACACATCATACTTGAGGAAAAGATTATAGGAAGGGTATAATACAAGTGACAAATCCATGTTATTAGAACACATAAGGTTAAGACAATCTACTTTGTAATCAAAGTCATGTTCTGTTGCTCAAGCAGTCAAGTCCTGTTCGGTTGCTCAGGCGTGGTAAAGTCATGCTCGGTTGCTCAGGCGGTCTAGTCCTATTCGGTTGCTTAGGCGGTAGAAGTCATGTTCGGTTGCTCAGGCTGTGTAAACCTATTCCTCCGAGTTAAGTGAGGGATGCTAGTTTTAATTCTAGAAGGAGTATGGGACTGGAAGTAGAATGGTTCGGACCAGTATAAAAGTTCTGTGTTATCTAGCTACACAGCTTACACGCTTTCATTAGGCCTAGGTTTGTTATTTTCAAATCTTGGAAATAAAACCTCTGCAAATAAATATATGTAATTTAGAGTAGTGTCTAAATCTTCAACTGAATCAAACAAAAACATTATGTTGTTTCTTACTTTTATAGGATATGCCAAAAAAAATTTAAATCTACGGCTTGTTAGGCAATTTTGGACTTTATGGAGTATGGCAAACTTATATTAGCATCAAGTAGTTCAAACTTCAAATCTACATCAATATTTCGAATTATTTTTCTTCGGCACACAACCACATGTAAATTCAGTTTTTTAAGATTTTCGGTGAAACACACTACGGATCACATCGCCGGATTATCGCTCTCTTAGTCACCAGGCCTGCTAAGGTATGTAGTGAAGTTTGCGATTGATTGCTAATTCCAGGTTAATTTGACAATGGTTTGAAATCAATGTTATTATTTCAAAGGCCTTTTTTTCTATATTATTTTTTAAAAAACAAAAAAAGCAGATAATTAGCACTTAATTGGTCAAAATATTCATTAGATGTAAAATTAAGGGTATTATTCTGTTCATTATTCAGAATTTTGAATTTAATGTGTGTGCCTAATTAGCAGGCTAGGCTTACGCAAATATAATATACGTTTACATGTCAAACTCAATCAATGTCTTAGTTTTGCATCAGCGAAACTAAAATATTCGGCAACCCTGTCTTTATATGAAATTTGGAATAAACATGGCCATTTTCTCATTATTCAACTCTTTCTTTCCTGTTAACCACTGGTTGAATTATTGATTTTAAAAATTAATCCCTACAATTTTTATTTATTTTTACTACTGCTTTCAAAGCTAGCATTTTAGGAAATGGCAGTACATACATTTAACATAAATTTACTCATTTATTAGCTATGTAACGACTTATTTTTTGGACGTTTTAAGCAGACAAACGTGGCCAACTCAAACCATTCAAAAGGGCAGATTGTTATGGGGTAAATAAGAAAAAGAGAAAGAAATAAAACAAATACAGAATCTCACAGCGGAATAACAAAATATAATAATCAAATAACAGTTCATGAAGCTGTTTTATAAATACATTTTATTATTGTTTACAACACAAACATCAGAGTTACATAAACAGGAATACACAAATAATTGTAGCGGAACAGTATGAGTGCAGTGGAATACATATAGTAAATAATAATACAAATCTTTGTCTTTGTCCTCTAGAAGTAATGTCTTCAACCCTGAAATGCTTAGGCTGACCCGAGCGAGTTGAAAAGACAAAACACTCGAGTCGAAACTAAAAGATATTATGTAAGTTAAATCAACGGTAAATAAATATGAGTAGGATGGGTCAGGGATGTTTACGGGGTTTGACATCTCCTATCCAGTGTCTAATGTGAGTGCAGTAACTTAAGAGATGTTCGGGATTCACATCTCCTAAGGATCTGTTAAACTATCTACTATGTAGTACAATACGTTATTATAATAGTGTATACAACAAAGTGAAGTATTTAAATAGCATTAAGGCATCACACATATCCCCTTTAACACATTTGATATATTCTCATAGTTTATACAGTACCGTAACTCCCCTCGTAAACTGGAAGGCTATCAGAGGGCACTCTATAGGTATGGTATAAACAAACTCGTAGAAGGCGATTTAGGGCATGTGAATATGGCACACGAGGAAATGTCAGGGTAGATATACCATTTGCGGATCCAGACTGGTGGTAACGCACAACTACTACTGCCTACCTCGGAACATACTCTCTAATCAAAATCAAGGGTGGCCACCAATTAAATCACAAAGTCAGAATATATCATCGAAGAAGTGTGCCCGATTAGAGGAATGACCTCACTTGGCCCGGCATGACTCCTGATTTTAGTCACATCTAAGTTGACTCATAGGAGTCAGGGTCACGTCATACCTCATACAGAAATCGTTCACCAAACCATCCTACTTCATTTCTGGAATCTCCACTACGTACACAGTTGTTAAAGTGGTTTTCGGTATTGGCAGAGAGTATGATAATATCTGATCCCGATCTCTTTAACAACCAATCGCTTATTACACACCGGATGATTCTTTTACATTTCAAAATCTATAAACAATTTACATCAAAATATCATATTCAAATTCAAATCATATCTCCATCGAAATCATATTCACTTCAAACCATATTCACTTTCAAATCATATCGTTTCCAAAATCATAATTTCTTCAAAATCATATTTCCAAAGTAGGTTAAATCCTTACTTAAAAATCATCATATTCGATTTATTATAACGTTTTAAATCCCAAATTTGGTTATAACATCATTTAACTATGTTCTCTTTTAAAACAATGAATGGAATATATACGCTTCTACTTTACTTAGTCTGAAAATTTAGAAAATAGTTTAAATAGTATAAATAGTTATAAATAGTTAAATACTTTAAAGTGGTATAATTAGAGATTATAGATACTGTTAAATTGATTTAAGATAGTTAAATAGATTAAATATAATTAAAATAGATTAAATAGCTTTAAAATAGATTAACTAGATTTTTTCCTAATCTATGGATCGTTGAGGTATGTATCATTTCAACCCACGGTGAACTTGCAGTATTATAACACTATAAAATACAGCATCCATTCATCCAATATGAACGATCAAACATGCATCACAATCATCATCCAATTCTGTAACAACCCGCATATTTATCGAGTTTGTATTTAAATATTTTATTTAAATATTAACTTGTTAATCGGATTTTGGTCCGAAAAGCTACTTTTTGCAAACGGTCAAATTAGGACTCGAGACCACTTCCATTGAGTTCGAAATGTCGTTTACAACTTTTTTAAGTATAAACATCGATAGGTTTGGAGTTAGTGAAATTTCACTAACTTTTCCCGCTTTGGACTTTGGGTTAGTTTAGCCTATTAAGCCCAAGTTCCAACCCCCTTCTCCTCACTCTTCATAAATTTCCTAACTAACTCAAGCTTGAGCATTAATGGTGAAAAGAATGGGAAATTAAAACTCCAATCACAAATTCAATTGCAAATCCAACATTCAACTCCAAATTCAAGTAGAAGATATTGGATTCAAGCTTTGGATTGCTTCTCCTTGCTTTCAAGCTTCATCTTCATAAATTTTAGTGCAAAGGTGAGATTTTTATCTCACAAATCTAGTCTATAACTATATTGGACTGTTGGGAATGATTCCCCATCACTTTAGCATGTATATTTGCATTTGGTTTGGATTGGATTGGCGAAAAACTCCAATTTTTAGTTGTTTGGTGAACTTCCTAAGCTTAGGTCGCTCTGCCCAGGTATAGGTCGCTCGGAATCATTAGCTCGCGCGTGTGGAAAAGTCAAGGCCTGCATATTTCGTTCGCCTCGGATATAGGTCGCCTCGGATTTAGGTCGTAGGTCGTTGGACTTTAGGTCGTTCGCGTATAGGTCGTTCGGCCTTGCCTGCCTCATTAGGTCGTGGGACCTTAGGTCGTAGGTCGTTAGGCTTAGGTCGTTAAGTCGTTCCCTCTGTTGGAAACGTCTCCTCGGTCCTAGGTCGAAAGACCTTAGGTCGTGCACCTTTAGGTCGCGAACCCTATTAGGTCGCGAACCACTTTAGGTCGCATGACCTCGTCTCCGTTAGGTCGTGAACCTTGTTAGGTCGCGAACACCTTTAGGTCGCGAACCACTTTAGGTCGCATGACCTCGTCTCCGTTTGGTCGTGAACCTTGTTAGGTCGCGAACACCTTTAGGTCGCGAACCACTTTAGGTCGCATGACCTCGTCTCCGTTAGGTCGCGAACCCATTTTAGGTCGCATGACCTTTACCCTTTAGGTCGCTGGACGACTAGGTCGTGCCCCTTAGACCCCTAGGTCGCAACCATTAGGTCGCTCGACTCTATCCCACTTAGGTCGTTAGACCTCATTTTGTCTTCACTAAGTCGTACCGTTTTGGACGGGGCGCTGCCCCCTGGACCCCCGCGACCTGACCGGGCAGGTCGAACCCCGTAAGCGGTGGCGTTGCCCCCGCACCCCCACCTTGGGGGGTTGCCACCCCCCCGGACCCCCCCTCCGTAGGGGATCTTATCTGAAAAACATTGAGCTGATTTCCTTGGATTTTATTCACATCTCCGTATGCGATTTTTATGACTGATTGTTTCTACAATTGCTTCTGTGTTTTGTCACTTTAAAATATAAAGGTTTCAATACTAGTAGTAAATATCAAAACTCTTTTAACAACAATTTCAACTCTATTTTTAATAACAAAGCTCTTTTCTTAAACCGTTTTCCAATCTATTAGTATATACAAGCCTTTACCTCACTCGGATGAGAAATCTAATTAAACGACTTAGTAAAACAAGTGGTATGAAACGCTTGCGTTCACTTCGTCGGTTAATTCTTGGACTTGTTCGATTGAACCTCTTGTGACAATTTTATTAGTGAAGATTTACAGTTTGTTCGTAAATATTTAAGTTAAGCAAGTGGTTATGGGACATGAAGCTAAACTTCTATATTTACTAGCTTAGTGTAATTGACACTTCTCGTTGATCATGACGATCATTCTGATGATTTAGACTAGCAACTGTGCGATGTCTCTTGTTGCGAGGTTAGACTAGACACCACTTGTGTGATTCCACTCACACATACCTTTTTGCTTTTTGGTTAGTCTGGACCTTAATCTGTGTGATTACATTCACACATGTGGGGTAGCTCCCCTTGGTCTTCGGACCGTCATGTGATAGGCCTCTTTCTCTTTTCTATGATTTCTGGACTTCTTGCATTGATTTCTAGAATTTATGTCATTGACTTGTTATGAGTACAAGTTTGGGGTATGATGCCCTTTCCGAATCTTTGAAAAGATTCTTGTGATATTGATTATCTCTTATTGATTGATCTTCTGTTGATCATTATTTACATACTTATAGTGGTATGTCATTATGGATGTTTATGTTTATGCCATATCTTTTATGTTATATCATGTCATATGATATTTATAGCTAGACTGACCCGTTTATTATTTTCTTAAATAATACTCGGGTCAGACCGAGATGTTACACGTGCTTCTGCTTGACTTCTTCCCTGGGATTCATCACTCTGACTTTTGGCTAACTGTTTAGATTAGCAGTTTTTGTTGTATACACTTGAGATATAGACTCATAGTTGTATTCTTTTGTATAGCACGTGTTGCTATTCTTTTGTATTATCGTGGATCTTACTGACCACTACTCTGATGTACACTTTCATGTGTTAGTTATATATTCATATCTTCTTCCGCCTTTGTGATATGGATATCTGTGACAGATTTGTGATATGATTATTTCTATGTTTGTTTCCGAAGATTATTTATAGCCACCGTGTGATAAGCAATTACATGGATGGTCGCTCCTCAATAGCCTTATTCTCCGTGCTAGTTGACAGCACTACTCCGGAGTGTTCTTGGCTAGCGTGGGTATAGAGGTGGGGCGTCACAAATTCAATCAATAAACATCAATATATAACTGGAAATCAATACAGATATTAAATTTGACAATTAAAATTCAATATTAAATTAAACGATAATTAAATGTGATAAAAGTCAAATTTAACTAGAATGACAATTTAACATACCAAACAACAATCGATAAATTTCTAATCACATTGTAATTTAATTTAACTAACATAAGAAATATTAGAATTTGTGAGTGGGTTAAAACACTCACCTTTGAATTTAAATCGATTTAAAATCCAATTTAAACCCAAACTTCAAACAGTCTTAGAATTCGTCCAAACTAGCATCAAAGTGTCCGGAATTCTGATACGATCCTAGTGGAACAAATTGCGCGTGAATCCGAGTTCGTATGCAAAAGATATGCTAGCTAGAACGACTGAATTTAAAATTATATGAATAAAATGAAAAAAATAATACCGCACATAATCTGCCACGTCAGTAGGCTACACGAGGCTAAAACCCTACCACATCGCCTCGATCACGAACCTAGCCGCCAACAAATTTCGTCGTCGCTCCTCCCACGGTCCAAGCCTCGGCCATTAGGCCTCACCGTTAACCTACCCTCCATCGGCCGATCCCACACATACCGCGCGCGACGCCTCGAGCCAATGAACCACCTCCGCCGCCGCTAGCCATCATCGGCCAATTCAGGCGAACCGTAACCCTATGATGAGAACAAGCCCATGGATGCACTCAGCTCGACGACAACAACCAGCCAATAGCCTCTGATCGTCGCCAGGATGGCAATCCGCCGTTAAAATCGATACCCTAGTTTCGACGGCCGAAAATGGTCGACAATTTCTGGCCAACTGGTGACTCCAATTGAAAATTGGACAATATATTTGAGTTGCGCTCATCGAGTGCTTCAAATCGATATATAATTTGCTAAGGTTTGAAGGAGTTTGATTTTGGAATTGAATTTGAAATTTGGAAATTAGGGTTTGGTTGCCATTGGAATAAGGAGTTGAGAATGAAATGAACGTATAGACAAATGAAAATAAGAAGTACCTAGAGTTTATAACGGGCTATTTATAGGCAAAGCTGAAAAATAGAATGAATGGACAAGATTGATTTGAAAGTTGAACGTTAAATGACCCAAAAAGCCCTTTCTTTCCCCGGAACGAAATTGGGTCTTCTCGTTTATCAAAATAGATGTTTTAATAAAGTTAAACTCAATGAAACGGGTTTCAAGTCCTGTGATAACCCGGGTTTTGTACATCTGTAAATTGACAAATAAGAATAGCTGGATATTATATAAATGAATTAAACTATAATAAATACTATATTGGAATAAGTATGTATTTGGTAATCTCTTATTATAATTATGGAAATTTGATAATAGTAATTTAATAATTTCTTTTATAAAAATTTAATTGGACAAAAATCTATCTTTTCAAAATTTATAAAAAAAAAATTCAAGTTAATAATTTTCAAAACTAGTTAAGATTTATCCTAATCAAGAATATATTAGCTTGAGTTAAAATAAGATTAAAATTTTTGGCCATTTCTTTGCATTCAAAATTCATCTTTAAATAACACATGAACATAGTTTATAAATATATATAAATTTAAAACCTAAAGTATAAATTAATGTAAACATAACATATTAAAATAAACACTTGTATAATTAATATAAAAAGGTTTTAAACAATTGTAAATACATTAGTCAAGATTTAAACATTTGTTAATAATTGGACCCATGTAAAATACATTTGTCACCTATGTGTCATTTGAATCAACAAAAGACAACTTAAGTATAAAATGTAAACAACATTTAATTAGGAGCTAATATTCTTTCTTTCTAACTTACACTTGTGCTAAATATAGTTTATATCTAGTTACAAAAATATATATTGATATAGGAATTAAACATTTGTAAACTTTTAACACATGCACTTAACACTTGTAGTTTTTATAGCACATGTAGAGACAAATGGCATTTCTAGGTAGCATGTAAAAAAAAAAGGGCCTGTAATTCATTTTCTTCAATCAAAACATCAAAAACCTGCATTACTTGAAGCCTGATGCATGTAAAACATTTACATCTCTGTTTTCAAATAACATGCTTCAGCCACTCAATTCTATTTTCAAAGAAAACTCAAACCAAAAATCCTGTCATCATCATCAAATCAGCATTTTGAAGCATTTTCTTTTTAATCTGAAAGCAAAGCATGCATGTCTTCAACCTGGATTTCAAACTAAGTCAACATGCAAGTGAAATTTATAAAAGCCTGGAAAAAAAAAATGCAGTGCTGTTCTCTGCAAAAAAAAAAAAAAAAAAAAAAAAGAGGTGAGCAAATTTCTCTTTAGACCCTGTTTTAATTAATCCCATGTGACAAACTTATATGGAATATTGAGTTTATGTCTGCATGCCTATTTTCTGGATTATGTCTGAACTGCTATATATCAATATGAATATCTATGTGAATATATATAAATACTCTGTTCTGTTGATTTACAGGCTACATTTTCATTTGAAGAAAATTCATATATCTTTCCATGATCAAATTTAAAACATGATTCTTGAATATATATAATAAAAATGAAATGATGATCATTACAGGGTAGTATGAATCTTATTAAAATAGATTCAAGTAATGTATCAAGTATTTATCCCAAAAATATATTATTACAGTGAGTATCAAAGTAATGGGTAAATATCGAATTTGTTAATTCAAATTTTTGATCATAAATTCTGGTTAGTGAAGCAGAATCATGAGTTTAGGTGTTTAAATTGAGATTTTTAGTTTGGGGTCTGATGAGATAATGGGGTTTGAATGAATTTGGGATTATCGCTAGTTTCTGGTGATCAACGCGATGGATGTTCTCGGGGTCGTGGGCGAAGTTGCCTGAAGGGATGACGATCACGAGAAAATTGAGGAGGTATTTTATTATCGACCGTGGTGGTCGGAGCGAGGCAAACTAGGGTTTAGATACTAGCTGGGATCGGGTTTGTTTTCGAGGCCATTGCGGCAATGTCGAAGCGTCGAGCTTGATGGAACGGAGGAGAAGGAGGAGCGTATGACTCTGGCAAACTTCTAGGCCAGTCGCAAAAATTTCAGATGGTCAGAGGCGTTGGTGTTGGGTGAATGGACGGTTTGGGTCTGGGTTTTGGTGCCATCTACTTTACTCAATTTCGCTCTGGAGACCGTTACATAGTTCTGATGATCGGAATCATTTGGGGTTATTGACGCCGACTTGGAGATGTCATCGGCGGTGGGTCGGAGCGTTGGCGATGGCCGTGCACATGCACGAGTGATGTGCGTGTCTGATGTTGTTTTGGGAAGAAGTTGATTTCGGTATGTATTCGTGTTGTTTTGGTTGATGACTCGTGGTTAGCAGGAGGGTGTGAGAGACCGATGTGGGTTAGTTATGCTCGGGATGGTTGCTAATTTTGGGTTTTAAGTTAGCAGTTTTAAACTAGAGGAAAAATAAAATTTGTACAGATTTTAAACTAGAGAAGGAAGTGTTCGGGAATAAAAAAATAAGTATATTAGTGGATAAAGTTTCTTAAGTTAATATCAACAAGTTTCATATATATATATATATATATATATAGTTTAAATACAAATGTTTGAAATTAAATTATTTTGATTGATAATTATATGTTAGGTTAATTATGAAATCCCTAAATTTTTTTTTTTAAATATAAGAATGTGATTAAATAAATAATTAATCAATGAGATATTGAACTTTGAGATTAAAGTGATTTGTATAAATTAATTTCAAACTTTTAGTTTAAATAAGATATAAGTAAGTAATTAAATTAAGATAATGGGTTATCTTTGAATTAATTAAAGTCTTGAGACATTATAGGTTAGTTAATTTATTTACTTAACCAAAGTAATTAAAGGAATTAATTGATTTGTTTAAGTTAATTAATTGGTTTAATTAATTTAAATAATCACTTAGTGATGGGGTTAAGTGTAATTACTTAATGAGGTTTATTAAATGTAATTACTTAGTGAAGTAATTTGTGATGGTAATTACAAGGTGTAGTTAATTGAGGATTAAAAGTAGTTTTGGGTTAATTAACTGGTGTAATTAATATGAAGAATATTACTTAGTAGTGTTATTAATTGAGGAATTGACTAATAAAGGTTCTAGAAAGTTAATTAAGCAATGTAATTAATTTCAGAATGAGATTAATCAAGAGTGGTTAATAAATATAATTAATTAAAGATTAGGTATAATTAATGAGGAGTAATTTCTTAGCAAAGAAATGAGTGGATAATTACTGGATGTAATAAATTAAAAAGAAAATTACTTGATGGGAAGTAATTAAAGGATAATTACTTGGTGGAAGGAATTAAACGATAATTTCTCAGTGTAATTAAAGGATTAATAATATAATTAATCAAGGAGTGGGTTTAATTGATGGAGTAATTTAGAAAGTAAATTTCTGGTTGTGATTAATCAAGATTGATTAATAAATGCAATTAAGTTCAAAGTTAATTATTAATTGAAATTTAAGAATAATTAGCTAATGAAAGAAATTGGAGGATCGTTAATTAATGTAATTAATGGAAGTGATCAATTTTGCTTATTAATGATTGAATGTTGATGAGTGCTTTTGACTGATTGATATCTCTGATATGAATTGCTTTGTGATATGATATGTTGGTTTTAAACCGAGATAATTTAGTTATCTACCAATGATAAATTAATGTGGGTGACACTCTGTATTTGAATGTTGAATTGTAATTCACGCGAATATTTTGGATATGATGGTATTGAATTCGAAGAGACCGGAGTCGGGTATTAGTGAATACCCGAAACCACTTCGATTCATTATAGATTGATATGTGAAATCAATAAGCTGGTTTGGAATGATTTAAGTAAATTGGACCATTTAATCTAAGTTCTGACACTTAGAAATTAAGGTGTAAAATAAATGATGACTATAACAACTTGTGAAGTTGAAATTGATATAAGTTACCTGGGCACAGATAAGTTGTATACTTTTTGTATTCCTTGATAGATGGGTTTACTCACGCTGGTTTCCAGCCTGACCCGGGTGTTACTTTGATGTAATGCTCGGATCAGACCGAGTATTACAATTTTCAGGTAAGAACATTCTGGAGCTCAAGAGGCGAGCTGGAGGGCTGAAGCGTATGGAGTGCTTTACCGCTGTGATATATTATTGTGATTGGGTCTTGCTCTTTAGACTATCCAATGTTGTATATATGTGTAACACTGATGTACTTAAATGTAAATTAACAGATATAGTTTTCTTTGTATAACTGATATTTTATTTGATATTATATTTGATCCACTGCGAATGTGAGGATTCAATGTCTTATTTCCGTCTTCTTCTTCTTTCTCTTTTCTTCTTTTCTTAACTATCTGGAAATTTCTGGATCGAAATTTTCGGGTCGTTACATTTGGTATCAGAGCTGAAGGTTAAGCGAGAACCTTGGCTCTGTTGGGATTACTCATTAAGGAAAGGGTCAATAGTACCCTATAATGAGTTGAGTGTATAAATATGAGAGAGCGTACTTGTTATTTTCTTATATAAAGGTTTTTAAATGATTTCAAAAGTAAATGAATCTTATAAAAGAAATAGATTATATATTATATTAAGGAAATTGGTTGTAATATTAATTAAATTAAAGGTAATAGTAAGAATTAAGTGATAATAGAATTACAACCTAATTGAAATTAAATTTAAAGACAAGTTTGAAATGGATTCAAACCGAAATTAAACCTTGAATTTGGGAAAGGTTTCAGGATAAGGATAATCAATTAATTTATGTCATTAATTGAGCTTTATTTAATGAGATTATTTAATGGATAATAATTGAAAATGATAAATTAAGAGGGAGTTACTTAATGAAGTAACTAGAGATAAGTAATTTAAAGGACAAATACTTAACAAAGGTAATTAAGAAATAAGTTAATTACCGAATGTGATTAATTGGAATTAATTAATGATGTAATTAATTTAAAGAAATAATAAATAATATTATTTAAGGCAATTGAATGAAATGGTCCTATTTCAAACAATAGTTGTTTGAAAATTTAAAAGAAATTTGTTTTGAAAACCAAAGGTGGTTTAAAATTTTAAAGTATAACTTGGTAAAAGAAGTTAATATGTATATATGTGGATATACATAATATCAATATGGTTTGAAATAAACCCTAAATGTTGAGTTTTAAATTTGGAATAAGATGTGACACCCAAAGTGATAGGTTTTTGAACTTAATAAGTGGGAAGATTATTTATGAGAAGTTCAAAATTTGAAATGGAAAATGCAAATTGGGTAAGGTTGACTGGGTTAAGTGAACTGAGTTTAACTTGGGAAAAATTTAAATAGGTTTGAATGAACAATCTGATTTGGAAAATTTCAAGATGAAATTGAGATTTAATTTGCGAAGTTAAATGGTTAATCTGAATTAGGAATTTGTGTGATCTCAAAATGGGTTTGAGATCTGGAAATTGTAAATTGATGGATGGTTTAAGATGAATTAGATAATATCATCCTATTGTTGTTAAAAATCTTTAAGTTGTGGATTAGATTTGTTTAAATAAAAAAAATAGAGTTGATAATCCAAATGGGATTGAAGCGGTTGTGAATAAGTGAACGAAAATTAAAGTGAATGTGAATAGAAAGAGAATTAATTTGGCTAATAACCAATAAAGATAAAATACGTAGGGTGTACGTATGTTATTCTATTCGCATAGTAATGTGATCCAGATTCGAGCACAGAATTTCGAAATAGTTTTATCGATCCGAGTGGGATTTTTTTTACTCGATTTTTGAAGGCGAACCTGGATATGGATTGTTGATTGGTTCTGGATATTCTCTATCGTAGTTATGACTATGCAAGAAGAATGACGGTTTCTGATCAAGAAACCAGATTTGTGTCCGCACTAGGAAGTCGGGTGGACGATACTAGTTCGGAAGTGAAATTGTGTGATCGAGTGAGCGATCAGATTGGTATAGCGTACAAATGATATGTGTACATCGTACGGATTTGAATGAACTTGATATTGAAAAGGGTAATCAAATTTGAATGTTTGATTTTTGAATAAACAAAGTTAAATGTCTTTGTTATATAAGATAAAACTCCCCTTGATGAATCTTTTGCCAAAAAAAAATGGTTTTTGAAAGTGTTTGATGTATAAAAGGAGTTTTATACAAATTTGGAATGATCCAAAGTTTTGAAAGATTTTATATATCTGGATATATATATATAAAGGATCATATGAGGATTTTGGAAAAGGTTTTGGGAACCTATGGATTTGGAAAGGCTTTTGATTTTTAGGTAAAATCAATATTGAATTTGGAAAGCCTAGTTTGAGAATTATTGATTTTGGGATAATCGATTTTGTGTAAAAGAGCTTTGTATGATATCATACTAGGTGTATGATTTGAAGATACTATATATGTATAGTATAAAATGTTTTGATGATGCTCTGGGGAAAAAGGCGCTCCCTTGGAATGGACTTCTCGGGAGTACCACCGGGTGGTACTGCCTTGAGCCCCAAGGGGGGTTCTAAAGTTGATCCTGTGAGGAGTCCGGACAAAACTAGTTCCTGAGGATTAGTGGGTAGCGAAAGTCGATGGCGCTGATGCCTACAGGGGCATTTGGGTTATGCTATGACGACAGTGTAACTCGATGTCGCTGCGATCTATTGTGGGGACCATAGCGAAAATCGTGTGGAGGATGAGTGTCAACGGTCTACACTTGATTTTGCCGGGAAGGCAACGCAACGTCGGTAGACTGCGATCTATGGTCAAGTGGAGTGGAGAAGTTTTATTTTTGGCAGCGAAATTCGAGAGCGCTGATGCCTACAGTTATATGGGTTTTAGCTGTGATAACTACGTAACCCCAGTTGTAGCTGCGATCTGTAGCGGGGTTCCATGGTGTAATCGTGGGGAGCGGAGGCCTACAGTTATCTGTGGATTTTGTCGGGACGGCAACGTAATCACCGGGTTAACTGCGACCATGGATGGGGGTGATGATTTCCAGAGCATTCTCACTAAAGATATATCCTCTATTTTCAAAAACGGTTTCCAATATTTTCAATAAAGCTATTTTTGAAAGTATTTTCACTGGATGTTGAAAACGAGTCTGCCAAGCACTTATAGATTTTCAGTCGTACGCCTGATCAACGTATGACCGAATTTCTATGAGAATTAGGATGGACTGGTTGAAACATCGAGTTATAAAAAGTATTTTCATAAAAACTTTTTTACTATATAGATTTTAAAAGTGTTTTAAAATAATCAAAGAGAAATTTATCTGATTACAAGCATTTTAATAAAATTTTGGCTTCGTTTCTTTTCGAGGACGAAAAGATTCAAAGGGGGGAGGAATGTGATAATCCGGGTTTTGTACATCTGTAAATTGACAAATAAGAATAGCTGGATATTATATAAATGAATTAAACTATAATAAATATTATATTGGAATAAGTATGTATTTGGTAATCTCTTATTATAATTATGGAAATTTGATAATAGTAATTTAATAATTTCTTTTATAAAAATTTAATTGGACAAAAATCTATCTTTTCAAAATTTATAAAAAAAAAATTCAAGTTAATAATTTTCAAAACTAGTTAAGATTTATTCTAATCAAGAATATATTAGCTTGAGTTAAAATAAGATTAAAATTTTTGGCCATTCCTTTGCTTTCAAAATTCATCTTTAAATAACACATGAACATAGTTTATAAATATATATAAATTTAAAACCTAAAGTATAAATTAATGTAAACATAACATATTAAAATAAACACTTGTATAATTAATATAAAAAGTTTTTAAACAATTGTAAATACATTAGTCAAGATTTAAACATTTGTTAATAATTGGACCCATGTAAAATACATTTGTCACCTATGTATCATTTGAATCAACAAAAGACAACTTAAGTATAAAATGTAAACAACATTTAATTAGGAGCTAATATTCTTTCTTTCTAACTTACACTTGTGCTAAATATAGTTTATATCTAGTTATAAAAATATATATTGATATAGGAATTAAACATTTGTAAACTTTTAATACATGCACTTAACACTTGTAGTTTTTATAGCACATGTAGAGACAAATGGCATTTCTAGGCAGCATGTAAAAAAAAGGCCTGTAATTCATTTTCTTCAATCAAAACATCAAAAACCTGCATTACTTGAAGCCTGATGCGTGTAAAACGTTTACATCTCTGTTTTCAAATAACATGCTTCAGCCACTCAATTCTATTTTCAAAGAAAACTCAAACCAAAAATCATGTCATCATCATCAAATCAGCATTTTGAAGCATTTTCTGTTTAATCTGAAAGCAAAGCATGCATGTCTTCAACCTGGATTTCAAACTAAGTCAACATGCAAGTGAAATTTATAAAAGCCTGGAAAAAAAATGCAGTGCTGTTCTCTGCAAAAAAAAAAAAGAGGTGAGTAAATTTCTCTTTAGACCCTGTTTTAATTAATCCCATGTGACAAACTTATATGGAATATTGAGTTTATGTCTGCATGCCTATTTTCTGGATTATGTCTAAACTGCTATATATCAATATGAATATCTATGTGAATATATATAAATACTCTGTTCTGTTGATTTACAGGCTACATTTTCATTTGAAGAAAATTCATATATCTTTCCATGATCAAATTTAAAACATGATTCTTGAATATATATAATAAAAATGAAATGATGATCATTACAGGGTAGTATGAATCTTATTAAAATAGATTCAAGTATATGTATCAAGTATTTATCCCAAAAATATATTATTACAGTGAGTATCAAAGTAATGGGTAAATATCGAATTTGTTAATTCAAATTTTTGTTCATAAATTCTGGTTAGTGAAGCAGAATCATGAGTTTAGGTGTTTAAATTAAGATTTTTAGTTTGGGGTCTGATGAGATAATGGGGTTTGAATGAATTTGGGATTATCGCTAGCTTCTGGTGATCAGCGCGATGGATGTTCTCGGGGTCGTGGGCGAAGTTGCCTGAAGGGATGACGATCACGAGAAAATTGAGGAGGTATTTTATTATCGACCGTGATGGTCGGAGTGAGGCAAACTAGGGTTTAGATACTAGCTGGGATCGGGTTTGTTTTCGAGGCCAGTGCGGCAATGTCGAAGCGTCGAGCTTGATGGAATGGAGGAGAAGGAGGAGCGTATGACTCTGGCAAACTTCTAGGCCGGTCGCAAAAATTTCAGATGGTCAGAGACGTTGGTGTTGGGTGAATGGACGGTTTGGGTCTGGGTTCTGGTGCCATCTACTTTACTCAATTTCGCTCTGGAGACCGTTACATAGTTCTGATGATCGGAATCATTTGGGGTTATTGACGCCGACTTGGAGATGTCATCGGCGGTGGGTCGGAGCGTTGGCGATGGCCGTGCACATGCACGAGTGATGTGCGTGTCTGATGTTGTTTTGGGAAGAAGTTGATTTCGGTATGTACTCGTGTTGTTTTGGTTGATGACTCGTGGTTAGCAGGAGGGTGTGAGAGACCGATGTGGGTTAGTTATGCTCAGGATGGTTGCTAATTTTGGGTTTTAAGTTAGCAGTTTTAAACTAGAGGAAAAATAAAATTTGTACAGATTTTAAACTAGAGAAGGAAGTGTTCGGGAATAAAAAAAATAAGTATATTAGTGGATAAAGTTTCTTAAGTTAATATCAACAAGTTTCATATATATATATATATATATCTATATATATATAGTTTAAATACAAATGTTTGAAATTAAATTATTTTGATTGATAATTATATGTTAGGTTAATTATGAAATCCCTATTTTTTTTTTAAATATAAGAATGTGATTAAATAAATAATTAAGCAATGAGATATTGAACTTTGAGATTAAAGTGATTTGTATAAATTAATTTCAAACTTTTAGTTTAAATAAGATATAAGTAAGTAATTAAATTAAGATAATGGGTTATCTTTGAATTAATTAAAGTCTTGAGACATTATAGGTTAGTTAATTTATTTACTTAACGAAAGTAATTAAAGGAATTAATTGATTTGTTTAAGTTAATTAATTGGTTTAATTAATTTAAATAATCACTTAGTGATGGGGTTGAGTGTAATTACTTAATGAGGTTTATTAAATGTAATTACTTAGTTAAGTAATTTGTGATGGTAATTACAAGGTGTAGTTAATTGAGGATTGAAAGTTGTTTTGGGTTAATTAACTGGTGTAATTAATATGAAGAATATTACTTAGTAGTGTTATTAATTGAGGAATTGACTAATAAAGGTTCTAGAAAGTTAATTAAGCAATGTAATTAATTTCAGAATGAGATTAATCAAGAGTGGTTAATAAATATAATTAATTAAAGATTAGGTATAATTAATGAGGAGTAATTTCTTAGCAAAGAAATGAGTGGATAATTACTGGATGTAATAAATTAAAAAGAAAATTACTTGATGGGAAGTAATTAAAGGATAATTACTTGGTGGAAGGAATTAAACGATAATTTCTCAGTGTAATTAAAGGATTAATAATATAATTAATCAAGGAGTGGGTTTAATTGATGGAGTAATTTAGAAAGTAAATTTCTAGTTGTGATTAATCAAGATTGATTAATAAATGCAATTAAGTTCAAAGTTAATTATTAATTGAAATTTAAGAATAATTAGCTAATGAAAGAAATTGGAGGATCGTTAATTAATGTAATTAATGGAAGTGATCAATTTTGCTTATTAATGATTGAATGTTGATGAGTGCTTTTGACTGATTGATATCTCTGATATGAATTGCTTTGTGATATGATATGTTGGTTTTAAACCGAGATAATTTAGTTATCTACCAATGATAAATTAATGTGGGTGACACTCTGTATTTGAATGTTGAATTGTAATTCACGCGAATATTTTGGATATGATGGTATTGAATTCGAAGAGACCGGAGTCGGGTATTAGTGAAAACCCGAAACCACTTCGATTCATTATAGATTGATATGTGAAATCAATAAGCTGGTTTGGAATGATTTAAGTAAATTGGACCATTTAATCTAAGTTCTGACACTTAGAAATTAAGGTGTAAAATAAATGATGACTATAACAACTTGTGAAATTGAAATTGATATAAGTTACCCGGGCACAGATAAGTTGTATACTTTTTGTATTCCTTGATAGATGGGTTTACTCACGCTGGTTTCCAGCCTGACCCGGGTGTTACTTTGATGTAATGCTCGGGTCAGACCGAGTATTACAGATTTTCAGGTAAGAACGTTCTGGAGCTCAGGAGGCGAGCTGGAGGGCTGAAGCGTATGGAGTGCTTTACCGCTGTGATATATTATTGTGATTGGGTCTTGTTCTTTAGACTATCCAGTGTTGTATATATGTGTAACTCCGATGTACTTAAATGTAAATTAACAGATATAGTTTTCTTTGTATAACTGATATTTTATTTGATATTATATTTGATCCACTGCGAATGTGAGGATTCTATGTCTTATTTCTGGCTTCTTCTTCTTTCTCTTTTCTTCTTTTCTTAACTATCTGGAAATTTCTGGATCGAAATTTTCGAGCCGTTACAAGTCCTAATTCCATCGTATGCAGAAGTTATGTTAATATGAGCTTATTTCAAATTAATTTCAATTGATTATAATTAAAGTGATTTCTACGCGTTTCGATCCCGTACAATCAAACGACAAGTGCGATCGCTACGAAACTTGAAATCCTATAATAATTCACCGTTACGGATCCGATGAAACTAGTTTCTTTTAAATCCGAGACAGTTACTAAAATGGCTAATTTTACGTTAATTAAATAAAAAAATTAATTAAATCACTTTTTTATTCAAATTTGATAATTAACAAATTTCATCCTTTTTAATCACTTAGACACTTACAATGAATTAATACAAGTTTTTATAACAATTCAATGTTAGTTATTATACTAATTACAGTGTTCAATTTACAATGTAACTAAATCCAATTATTTAATTCAAAAAAATTGATTTTATTCGATTTAAATCTTTTTATCAAGCTCATTATTATTCTATAAGCATAGTTAACATTTGTTTATACCTTTATTACACAAATATTCTACACTTTCCATCTTTTATTGGTATTAACTGCTATATTTCAATTTTATTGGATCTTTGCCAATTTTACCCATTTATTATAATTTAAAATCCCAATTAAATTTATTTATCTTGATTTCATTCTTTTTATTAAATCAATTATTACCTCATGAATAAAATTCACATTTCCATTCATTTTATTACATTCAGAAATTTCATTTATTGTCTTAGTTCTCATTAATGTTACATTTAGTTTCATTCATTGCAATTTATTTCCAATTTAAATTAATAGACTAAATAAATAGGTAACATATAATAGTTTTTTTCCATTTACTTTTAGTCGCATATTAATAAGTCATTATTTACAATTAAATGTTATAATTACTTACCTAACACTGATTTTATTCAATTATCATTAAACATATATTAACTCATTAATTAATTCATATTTACATTTTTTTTCTTATATTAAATTTATAACCAAGTTATAACATCTAAAGCACTTCAATTAATTGGAATTTCATTCAAATTGTTGCAGATTAACTTTAATTAACTTTGTTACGTTTCATTTTAGTTATTATTTCATTATTAAATTACAAATTTTTATTTCTTTCAATATTAAATTATCAAAATCTTATTAAATGAACAATTTCTAATTATCAAAAATTTACTGGTCGTTATAAGTTAGGTCTATTATTCAGACATTGGGAATAAACCAAGAAATAGTTATAAATTTTGGACAGTTTGTTTGTGCAGCCTTATACGACACAATAATAGAAAATGTTCAGATGCCTACACAATTATCTGAACTATATTATAAGACTAGCGTTACATATTTGAATATGACTCTTACCTATATTTATAATCGTTGTAGAATGCGTCTACTAATTTAATGTCAAATGTTATTATTATTTTAAAAAAAAGAACAGGATACAAATATGATAATACTATAAATCAACTCAAGTTCTACACTAGATGAGGGAAAAGTAATATATGTTGGTTTGTTAGTGAATTCAAAAAAATTAAAACATTGGAACTAAAAAAAATCAGAATATGGTGACATGGTCAGTAATTAAACAGTAAGGTTACACATCCGAATATTTTGTAACTATATGGCAGTATTATCAGAAAAGTTTACTACTTACTTGAGATTTCATTTTATTGTAGTGAGCGCTTACAAATAGAAAACAGTGCCCACAATTTATAAATATCTACAACAGAAGACACCAATTGAGTTTTGAGCTGACTGCAACAGAAGACACCAATTAGTGTACCCTTTCAAATCTTATAAAATTTACTTGAAATCGATTCTAACTTGTGTTTTAATCAGTATACTCCTCATTTAGTTGAACGGTTAAGCAATAGCTTTACGGTATAATTAAATACCATACTAGTATACTCTTGCTTCAGTTAATAAAATATAGACAGAAGTATTGCTCCAGCTCAATATGGTATGGTCAAACAAGTTCTAAAACATAGTGTGGATAAGAAGGACAAATTAGAAGAAGGAAAAAGATACACTGAAACGAATTCAACTCTATGCATTATGATATACTGCTATCTAAGGCTTTGACCCACAAAGACAAGAGAAAAATAAACATTGTTAATAAAATATCTTCAAAAGTTTAAATAAACCAAAAATGAATTCATTATCACTCAATTCTTAGTACACGGACAAACTTTACATATGATAAGATGTCAAGAAAATTTACAAGTGGGATCGCAATAAAATGCTTACATAAGTATGTAAAAATTACTGTCAAACTATTTGGATTATTTATAAATTCAAAAATTTATTTAATTTGTATATAAAACATAGTTAATTTATAAAAATTTATTCAAATTTATAAAATTTAGTTAAATTTTAGAAAATAATTTAAATTTTTATTAAACTAGATTAACTTAATTAAATTGATATAAGTTTTAATTATTTTTATAAACATTGTTAATTCTTATCAAACTTAATTAACATAGTTAAAAATTTGCAAAACATAATTAATTTTATAAACATGTTTAATTTTTATAAATGTGTTTAATTGTTATAAAACTTGCTTTATCTGGTTATTTTTTGTAAAATTTAGAAAATTTTTGTAAACTTTGTTAATTCTTATATAAAATATTTATAAATTAGGTAATAAGCAAAATTTACGAATACATGTCTAGAAAACTTTATTAATATTGTTGACAACAAGTCGCGCAAAGTCCGTATAAGTTGTTCTAAACTTTAATAATCTCGTTATATTCTTTTTAGGTTGAAATCTAAACTAGTTACGCTGTTTCTCATTAGAATTAACATGGTAATACTATCCATATTTTCTTATTATGGTAATACAAAGTTTTGGCTTTAGTGCTTATGAAGATATTATCAGTTAAGTGTAGTACTTTTAGAGACAGTATAAGTCCTAAGTTGTGCTGCTCGACATGAAACATTATTCCCAAATAAATTGTACACTTCATGTGATTCTATAAATTTCATGTCACTCAGTATGTTTGGAGCCTATTAACTACATTAAATCAAATTTTTAACGTAGTTTAAAACTGAGTTTAAACTCTGTTAAAAAAATGAGTTAACCAAGAGTTTAAACCGGTTTTAAATTGAGTTTAAAACCTGTTTTAAACTAAGTTTAAACTAAGTTATTTTGATCATAGTTTTAAAAAATTGATTTACATAAGTTTAAATTTAGTTAATGAAAAAGGCATTTGAATAAATCATATGTTTCATAATATTCACATAATCGTTGTTGCAGTAATTATAACACATCAGTTGTTACTACTCCACGTGCTGTATAGATTTGTGCTATGCACAGGGAAAGTACCTAAATTACATTCTCTTTTAGTTTGTCAAATTATAAATAGGAAAACTTATCCGAAATGAATTATTTGCAATATAATACTAGGAAAATTTATCAAAAAAGTACCAAATATGGCATGGTCACATGTACAACAATGAATTGTATGTAGGGAATTATAAAAAAGTTATATTCTTATATTCAATTTGTCAACCCTATTTAATTATGAAGTTTTATCCCAAATAATAAATATATGATTTTGCAATGCAAAGCAAACATGAGAATATAAGTAAAATGCATTTGATTAGAAATGAAAGTAGATATTCAAGTTCATCTAATGATTTCCTAATTGTCGATGAATGCATTACGTGTGGTATGCTAAGACATAACCATGTAGTTCATGTAGTAATTTTTTTTACATGTACTTATGCATTATGGGTAGATTTTATCAGGGAGTTTGATACACTGTATAGTGTATGCATGTTGTGAATTTGCCATTTAAAATGACATATATGCATCATGTATTTAATTATTTAGTGTGTCAGGTAATTAACATAACAGATCATTACAAAAATCTCTTATTCATATGAATATAATAAGCATAAGTAGCAGAAGGAGACATGAGCATAGTGGTATGCTTTAATTAGCTAGCAGGCATGGTTACAGCTGTAGGCCATCATTTGTCATGACTTATATGTATGACTATAAGACTATTGAATCCCTAGCTCTAGCATAACAGTCCCTGCTCATGTCCCCAAAACAAAAGGATTGTATGCACATTTTCTGAAGCAGATCTTCTTTACTCAGTTTATATTTTCATGTACCAATTTGTACATTTTGACTGTTAATCGGTTGTCGAAACTAAATCAAATTAAATCAAAATACGTGTGAATGAATGGCTCAAAGTAGACCTGTCAAAATATGACCCAACTCATTAACCCAACCCATTTACCCTACTTTTAAGTGGGTTGGGTCAACCCATTTATGAATTTTATTAAATGGGTTATGGGTTGGGTTGACCCATTTTTAAAAGGGTTATAAGTGGGTAACCCATTTACCCATTTATTAAAAACATTAAATTTTAATATAAATTTGAAAAATAAGAATTTTAAACATACACTGTATTTTTCATGAAAATTGACAGTTGTACTTAAAAAATAACAGGTCACTGCATCTTCATATTTGAACTTCACCGACTGTAGAAGCCGCTATTTTTTCTGTTCAGACTGCAATTAAAATTTCTAATTCCAAGTTATAAATTCGAAATTTCCAAAAATTTCAAAATTTAAATTTCAAATTTCAAATGTTCATATTCCAAATTTCAAATTCGATATTTCCAAAAATTTGAAAATTTAAATATCAAAATTTCAAAATTTCCAAAAATTTCAAAATTTCCAAAAATTTCAAAATCCGAAATTTCCAAAAAATTCAAAATTTAAATTTCAAATTTAAAATTTTCGAATTTCAAAATTCGAAATATCCAAAAATTTCAAAATTTCAAATTTAAAATTTTCAAATTTTCAAAATCCGAAATTTCCTAATTTAAATTTCGAAATTTCGAATTTCAAAATTTAAATTTTAAAATTTTCAATTTTAAAATTCAAAATTCAAAATTGAAAATTGAAAATTGAAAATTGAAAATTTTAAAATTCAAATTTTCAAAATTCGAAATTTCAAAATTTAAAATCAAAAATTTGAAAATTTAAATATCAAAATTTGAAATTTCCAAAAATTTCAAAATTTCAAAATTAAAAATTTCAAAATCCAAAAAGTTCAAAATTTAAATTTCAAATTTAAAATTTCGAATTTCAAAATTCGAAATTTCCAAAAATTTCAAAATTTCAAATTTAAAAAAAATTTAAAATTCGAAATTTCCAAATTTAAATTTCGAACTTCAAATTTCAAAATTTAAAATTTTCAATTTTTAAATTCAAAATTCAAAATTTCAAATTTTAACAAATTTCAAAATTCGAATTTTGAAATTTGAAATTTGAAATTTTAATTTGAAAATTTAAATTTGAAAATTGGAGTTTGAATTTTTAAAGTTCAAAATTTTGAAATTTCAAATTTTAAAATTCAAAATTCGAAATTTTGAAATTTTGAAATTTGAAATTTGAATTTCAAAATTTTTAATTTTGTACTGTGAAATTTTTAAATTTCGAAATTTGAAAAATTTAAATTTGAAATGTGAAATTTTGAAATTTGAAAATACATTTTTTAGAATTTTTTCATATAAAAAATCGACTTATGTGAGTCGAAAAGCAAAAAAAAAATTGCTTTTGCAATAAGTTGAAAAATGACTTTTAAAAGTCGATAGATTTTGTTTATCCATATTGACTTTTTAATTTTTTCATTTTATAAGCAAAAAACAACTTATTTATTGTAATCCAAACGGCCCCTAAATCTTTAAATGGGTTAAATGGGTAACCCGCTTATTAAACGGGTTGGGTCATATATGGCTAGGGTCATAAGTGGGTAAAAAAGAATGGGTCATAAATGGATTGGGTCAAACTCAACCCAACCCATTTTGACCCAACTCAACCCATTTGACAGGTCTAGCTCAAAGTAGTAGGTAAATAGGGACAGAGGAAATTGGAGAGATGATATAAATGAGTAATCGGGCGGCTATCTAAACCAGAGTACAAGCATATGATAAAGCAATAGTGAAGCTCAACTCCATTAGTAAAAAATCGAAGTTCGAAGAAGATTGAAGTTTTGGTTTGGGCGAAGAAGGGATAGAATGGAATTTATAGGAGTAGACGAGACAAATATTAAAGGAGAGAAAATGAATTTTAATTGTTAAAATATAAAAGACGAGGCGACAACCAAAACCTATCTCAGCGTAAAAAAATTCCTTTCGAAACAATGTTTATAGCATTTAACGTTAAAACGCTAATAATGATTGCCGTAAAAGTTAAATTTTGTTGTAGTGTCACTAACAACCAAACACACCATATAGAACTATAATAATTCTTGAAAATTTATCCTTATATATAAAAGATAATCAAGGTAAAATTATTTCATTTACTAATTTTAAAACAATATTGCGTCCGTTTGCCTTGTCAAGCGTTTTGAAACACCTATGATATCATGGCGTTCAATGTACCGACTAGAATTTATAAGCCCCTCAACAGATACATTAACACAATACAAAACATTTTTATAGTCACTAACAAATACACTCTCATATCTATAATACACTCAAACTCATTCAAGGGTATTACTAACCCATCTATAATGAGTACCCAACCAAAGCCTAGGTGTTTGCACAATCCTAAGCTTTGATACCACGTGCGATGAACCAGGTTTTTCGATCCTCAAAAATTGACACTAATGCATTTTCGGTACTTACATGCCGCAAATCCAAGTTCCAGAAAGCCAAATTGTTATGGGAAAGAAAGAAGAAGAGAAAAGAAGAAGAAGAAGAAGAGAGAAAGAAACTAAAAAAAACACAGAATCTCACAATCGTAGTGGAACAACATATAATATGATACCGTCTGTAACAACCCTGTTTACGAAGCCGTAATATTCAAAAAAATTAATTAAAATTATAGTATTCGAATTTGATTTGGATAATTATTAGTTTGGAATCAAATTATTAATACAATTAAAGTCTATTGAATAAAAGATACTGTAATACTAAAATTTGAAAACTTAATGAATTCATTTTTAGATAATATATTAAAATTTAAATGAAAGATTTAATAAATATCAACGAACTTTACAAAGGGGAAACTATAATATAATTTACACACATCCATCAAAGTACAACAATCAAATCACAATCATCAGTTTGGACAATTATAATTGTCTGTCCTCACAAATACAGATAATTTAAAACAACAGTACAGTGGAAAATAAACATATACGTGAATATGACTTGAAGAGCTCCAACTCTTCTGCTGAAGCTCTAAGCACTCCTGTGCAGTTAATGCCACGCTATTACCCCGCTATAACCTTGCAATATCTCATAGCGGATTTCTACCGCTAAGATTTTTCTATATAGCCCCAAAAATAGTCTTTCCGCTTTAGGCCCTACTATTTCCGCAAAATCTTGTTATTCCTGTTATTTCTGCTATATCTTTTTTAAAAGAAATGAATTGAAAAATGATATTTATACATTATAAAAGATATAAAATTAATCAAATTAATTGAATTTTTAATATATTTTTAGAAATGAAAATACTCTAATATTGTACAAAATTCAATTATGTTATATAACAATTTTACGTTTATTTAGAGTATATTCGCACATGTTTTTATTTAAAAGTATTGATGTGTTAATTATAATTCAATTGAATGTTAAAATTTCATTTAATTACCATTTATATATATGTAAAAACATTAAGTACGAGTTTTTTATGCTATTATAGAGTCATCCGGTATATCCCAATGTACCTCGTTTTATGACCTTTTGCACCACCACCGCATTGAATCTCCTAAGAGCTTTAAATGCACAGAAGCACCCAAATCTAAATCTGTAAATATGCTCGGTCTGACTCGAGCATTGAAAGGGAAGAACGACCAAATCAATCTGGTAAGCTAGCATGAGGAAACACGTTTCAAATTTATTTTAGAGTTATCAAAACTTTTCTTTATCAAAACAAAATATCTCGTAAGACCATGCTGCACATAAACATGGATGAGATTTTACCTTACGATAACCAAAACATTTCATATCAAATCATCTTATATTATACTATTGTCTATAACACAAATAATACTAATCATAGCCGAAATTATTACAATAATAAATTCCAGCATACTAGCTACAGAGTAGGTTATGCTAACAAAATGGTAGGCATGTATTGAAGAATGGATTCCATACAAATGACAAGGTAATGGGCTACCTTCCAATAGTACACCTCTAGAAAAATGTACCTAGAGTCCAGATACTACAAGCCAAAACCAACACAAACCAACCTACCCCTTCGTTGGATAGTACCGAATATGATATCACCCCGGTCGTTCTCGACGTATCCGTGGCCACAACGTATACAACATACTCGACATATAGATATGGCCATATCCTCATGGGAGCGACCTACATAGCCCTGCTGCTTCTACTATGTTGCTGTCATTTTCGGGTGATGAGGTTCGATTTAACAATTACCTTTCACATAGCACATTACACTTTGAATGCCACATTGTCATCCCCACAACCACGTAACTGATTTCTACAAACGTATAACTCATGAGCTCGTACGTCTTAGAAATGGGTGTCAAACTAAGAGAAGTTGCCTTCTTCGCCACCAGACAGATGATGTGTTTATAGAGATCAGTTAGTGTAATTAGAAATGCAACATCAGACATTCATCCATACAAGTTGTCTAGGAACAGGACAAACCGAAGGACCTCTCCTGCCACATCTTGTTGGGAATTACCTTAGGATTAGTAGCGAGAAGTCCTTGTATATCGTAGATTTCATAACAAATCACTACTGCCACCAGATATATAATATGCATCGTGGGTCTAGAGGCAAGTAGCCCTGCATCATGAAGATCTCCATCTTCAAAATCATTATCATAAACATGCACTTTCAAACATATACATTGGTCTGAAGTGGTTCTCGGATAATTCCAACCCTGGTCTCTCTGGACCAACAACGATAAAGAGGCCCTCAACCTCATACGAAAATCAAGCCTTGTAGACTTATCATGTTTCCAACTCTCAACTTGCTATCCTTTAGCCAAGAAGGAAGCCTGGTAGATTTGAGTATCATACACACTTCGTACTACTTGAATCAACATTCCTAATCCAAACGATAATCAAGCCTACTCGGTCGGTTTCGTGCTAAATGCACGACTAATCAGTTCCCACGTCAAGTCAAGGAAACCAAAAATGACCAAATTTGATGGTTGGTTATTTAACTATCAAAGCAACAAACAATATCTAGCACATAAGCAGTCACTAGGCCCATTTTATTAATCTTTTATTAATTAAATTAATTTCTAAATATTTACTTCAAATTATATTTAGAAAGATATATCCTTAGAACTGTTTCGATCCTTCGATATTGAAAACATTTCCATATATTTATATCAACAGTATAAGTATATTAAATAACACTACCATTTTAGGGAAATGCCAAATAGATTTCTGTAACTGTACAATTTTCGAGTTCATACATCTCAGCATGGGTGTTAAGTATAAGAAGCAATGCTTCTTATACCACCAAGACTTTATTACGATCATAAGAACCAATTCTTGTATTTCACAATGGAAGGTCAAAACACAATTTACTGGGTCAAAGCGAATGTAGCGTAAAACATCGTTACAAAAAACCAAAAACAATAGTATAGGAATTCGATTATATATATATATATATATATCCCGTATACTATATAAAACATTTTCTTTCGGAAATCATTTACTTTAACAACGGTTTATAGTCCATGCCTTCCGTACTTCCCCAAAAACATCTATTATCGCAATAAATGTCGAAATCCATGTTTTCGATACATATCACATTTTAAAACATTTTCCAAAACCATTTAAATTCCATTTGGAATTATTACTTTCAAAACTTTACTTTAAAAAGGTAAATTACTTTTCTTAAAACCATTAACTCCATCAAAATATTACTTTCAAATAATCATTTAAAAGGTTATTCAACTTTTAAAAACTTGAATGTATTTCCTTTATATAAAAATCCAGATTTAAATCTCAACATAAATCATTTCCATATTTATAAAACTATGTTTATAAGTTTCCTTTCTATTTTATAAAACTTATATTTTATAAATTCTCTTTATGTATAAAATTTTATTTATAAATCCTTCTTTTATAAAAACTCATTTTACTATCAAAATCCACTTTTAAATCCATTTCTTTATAGATATAATTTATTTATAAAATCCATTTATAAATCCATTTACCAAATAAATTTCAAATCCATTCACATAATATTTATAAATTTTGATTATAAATCTATATCATTATTTATAAAAAAAACCACTCTTATAAATCCTTTTTATAAACCATTCAAAAATTTCTATTTAAAAATATTTTCAGACAAAATCAAAGTTTTATAATATCAAAAATCATACCTTTTATTTATTTAAAAATAAATTCATTCCTTTTAATAATTTAAAAATTATTAAATCATGTGTGCTTCAAAAATCACTTTGAAAATCATTTCAATTCAAAATAACTATTTTATAGTATTTTAAAATGCTAAAGATATGGCCCAGTGCTACTATAAGACTAAATAAGCAAAACAATCCATGTTATCAATATGGTATCCAACAAATCGTCTATCAAAAAATACCCAAATGCCCAAATCCGTTGATCTCAAGAGATACCGGATTCTAGCTATCTCCAACATGTTGATCACGCACGACGACGTGTTAAAAGATCTACGATTCTTCGAACGTTGATCTCGCGCATGAGATACTGTGAATCGGCTTCAAGTCCCTTGATTCGAGCGCACTCGAATATCCGAAAATGGAGAAAGAAGATTACGCTCAACTTCCAATTTTAAAAGTGGCACAAAGCACACAAACAAAGTTTTATTCAAAATCAATCCCCTTTACAAATGACCCAACTCGCCTATTTATAGGCTTACATACATCACACGGCCTAACAGACAACGACCTAACACATACAACACCACAACACAGTTTCACCGACCTAACATAGGTAGTTAACAACCTAACACAAGCGACCTAAGAACAACGGCCTACGACTTATCAACAAACATATATATAATACAACACGAGTTAACATGTACAACATCACGCGACATAAGGAATAATCGACTCAACATTACACGAGTTACAACACATCACATGACACAACAATATCTTCAACACCATAGCTTGAGCGACCTACTGAAGAAAACCCTGCGGCAATATATGGATTGCGCACCTCTTCATGCGACCTAAAGACTCAGCAACTTATTACTTCTCGCGACCTAAAGTATGAACGACTTAAGGCAGCAGCATAAGTGAGCGACCTAATGAATTAGCAACATAACTTCTAAGAACAGGAACGACTTAAGCAAGGATCGACTTAAGTGAATGTACGACCTAGGTAGGTCGCTTGAATGCTATCCCGCTCGAGTTAGGTCGAGGCTTGCAGATAGAGTTAGGTCGCAACTCCTTATCTCGTGACTTGTTAGGTCGTGAGCGACCTAAGGAAAGTAATTGCGCTGCATCATCCTCCCCCGGTTGAAAGGAATTCGGCCCCGAATTCGCACTTTCCTCTTCTTCGACGCGCTTATCATCATAATACGGAATCAAGTGTTTGACTTAAAAACATCAGCAGTATGGATATGATCCGGTAACCTCAACTGATAAGCATTCTTATTAATCTTCTTCACGACTTCCAAAGGACCAATCTTTCTAGCAGCTGGCTTGTTGTAAGTTCCAATGGGAAATCGGTTCTTGGTCAACACTGCACATACAAAATCTCCTTCTTTGAATTCAACATTTCGTAGCTTAGTATCTGCTGATTGCTTATATTTCTCATTCGTCTTAAGCAATCGTTCCCGTACAACCTTGTGGCATTCTTGCAATTCATTCACAAAATCACTAGCTCTTTTGACTACTCCTTTCTGCGGTGGAACTACAGATAAATCCAACGGTCCTTTAGGAATTGTTGAGTACACAACCTGGAATGGACTGAACCCAGTGCTACGATTGACTGCATGATTGTGTGCAAACTCGGCTTGACATAGTTTCGAATCCCAACTCTTCAAGTTTTCATTCACGAGGCATCGCAATAG
The DNA here is from genome assembly GCA_030765085.1 of Allium cepa. Lineage (NCBI taxonomy): Eukaryota > Viridiplantae > Streptophyta > Magnoliopsida > Asparagales > Amaryllidaceae > Allium > Allium cepa. Next base: position 821,277,543 of record CM060939.1, read on the forward strand.
ATTACCCAGGGATCTGTTCACAATTTTAGTCTGTCCATTCGTCTGTGGGTGATAAGCACTACTGAATTTCAGCTCTTTACCGACCATTCTCCATAGACTCGTCCAAATATGACTTAGAAATCGAGTATCCTGGTCAGAAACAATGGACTCAGGTAGCCCATGTAGTCGATATACTTCCTTAAAGAACAACTGAGCAACACGGACTGCATCAGCGGTCTTTTTACAAGCTATGAAATGTGCCATTTTCGAAAATTTATCCACCACGACATATATAGAATCATTCCCTCGCTGAGTTCTTGGCAAACCCAACACAAAGTCCATGCTAATATCAATCCATGGTCTAGTAGGCACAGGTGATGGCATATACAATCCTGCATTCGTAGCCGTCCCTTTGGAAACTTGACATATGTGACATCTCTCCATAAATCTTTCAACTTCTTTTCTCATGGAAGGCCGAAAATAAGATTTAGAAATCAACTGCAATGTACGATCTCTACCCACATGACTTTCTTCATGTAACTCCTTCACAATCTTCATTCGCAAACAACAATCTGGAATACATAATCGATTTCCTTTAAAAAGAAAACCATCCACCAACACAAACTCATCCGTCTTTCCCTTCTTAACTTCATCTACAAACTTCGCAAAGTAAGGATCTTCAACAAACAATTCTAGAAGTACTTCAAACCCTGTCACTTCAACTTCATCATGGTCAACAAATGATTCCTTCTACTCAATACATCTGCCAAACGGTTTGTAACTCCCGATTTTTGTTTCACAACAAATGTAAACTGTTGTAAGTATGCAATCCACGAGGCATGCCTAGCTGCAATCTTGTCCTGCCATTGCAAATGCTTCAACGCTTCATGATCAGTATATAAAACAAATTCTTTATGGAACAAATAGTGTCTTCAATGCTTTACATCTTGCATAACAGCGTAAAATTCTACATCATAAGTATTATATCTCATTTTGGCTCCCGAAAGCTTCTCACTGGAATAAGCAATTGGACGACCCTTCTGACTCAACACTCCGCCGATTCCAACTTTCGATGCATCTGTATGCAATTCAAATAGCGACTGAAAATCTGGCAACACTAGAATTGGTGCTGACGTCAAAAGTTCCTTGATTCGCTCAAAAGCAAATCCTGCTTCCTCTGACCATGAAAATTGCTTCCCCTTCATACAATCAGTAACCGGTGCCATCACGCTACTGAAATGTGGAATAAACCTTCGGTAGAATGATGATAAACCATGAAAACTTCTAACTTCTGTTATCGTCCTTGGCTGTGGCCAATTTTTGATTGCTTCAACTTTATTCTGATCCACCTATGTACCTCCTTCTGATACAACATATCCCAAAAATAAGACACTATGCGTCATGAACACGCATTTCTTTGTTGCCGCATAAAATTGTTCCTGTCGCGGTATCATCAACACTTCTCTCAGATGATGCAAGTTTTCTTCTAGGCTCCCACTGTATATTGGTATATCATCAAAGTACACCACCACGAATTTCCCAATAAATGGTCTAAAGATCTAATTCATTGCCCACATAAACGTACTAGGTGCATTCGAAAGACCAAACGGCATAACTAACCATTCATACAACCCCTCCCGTGTCTTGAACGTTGTTTTCCATTCATCCCCTGGTCGAATTCGAATTTGTTGGTACCCACTCTTCAGATCAATCTTTGAAAATATAGCAGCTCCATTCAACTGGTCTAATAAATCATCCAACCTTGGCATTGGAAATCTATGCCTTACGGTAATCTTGTTCAGTACCCGACAATTGGTACACATCCTCCACGTTCCATCCTTCTTCGGTACTAACAAGGATGGAACTGCACAAGGACTTAAACTTTCCTGTACACGTCCTTGTTCAAGAAACTCTTCCACCTGCCTTCTCAACTCCTCGTTCTCCTTTAGACTCATTCTGTAATGTGGTCTGTATGGTAACACGGCTCCTGGAATAAGATCTATTTGGTGTTGTATGTCCCTCAACGGTTGTAAATCCTTTGGCAGCTCTTCAGGAAATACATCTTCAAATTCTTCCAGCACTGGTTTGACTTCCTCTGGAATTTCAACCTCCTCATTACTCTCACGTCCAATCAACAAAAATACTTCAGGTTCATCTTCGACTTCTTTAACAAACTCCTTCAAAGATAGCAAAGTCTTCAGTTCTTCAATCTCCTCCAACTTGCTTTCCTTCTGTTGTTGCCTTTTAGGAATTAAAGTGATTTTAGTGCATTCAAACATGAAACTGTAGCAATTAGTCCTCCCATCGTGTTGCACTGCTCTATCATATTGCCACGGTCTCCCCAATAACAAATGACATACATCCATGTCTACCACTTCACACCAAATTTCATATTTATACTTCTTTCCAATCGAAAAAGTTACACGAGCTCTTCGACCAACTTTCACTTCCCCACCTTTCCTCAACCATGCTAATTTGTAGGGTTTGGGATGCTTCTTTGTCTTTAATGCCAACTTCTTTACATCTTCTGTAGAAATGATGTTATCATAGCTTCCCGCATCAATAACAAACTTGCAAACCCTTCCCAAAATAGTGCATGTTGACTGGAAAATATTGCTCCTCAACCAATTGGTCTCCTCTTCCTGCTTTGGCGTCAAGCAAGATCTCTTCATCATTAAAGAATATCCTTCATCTCCCAACAATTCTTCTTCCTCCTCAGCTTGTGGTGAATTAGAACATTCTACTTCTGCATCCTCATCCTCAACCTCAGCAACCATCGCTCGCTTCTTCGGCTTCGGACATTCATTGCTTTTGTGACCAAACTCCTGACAATTAAAGCATTTGATACCACTATTGACCATGGTCTTAGCAACTTCACTAACAACCGGTTTACTAACAGCTTTGGAAACATTCGTATTGCTACTAGCTCCTTTCACTTGATTGTTGGAATTTGTAAGCACACCACCTCCTCTTCACCTTGCTTCTCCCAAGCTAGAGCCTTCTGGTGTGCTTTAGCCACGGATCTTGGATCAAACATATTCACCATATTCTGAATCTGCATTCTCAATCCTCCAACAAATCTAGCTGTCAATTGTTCCTCAGTCTCCATGATATCATTTCTGGCAATCAGTTGATAAAACTCATCCGCATAATCATTCACTGTCCTCGTTCCCTGTCTCAAATTCTGCAATCGTTGATACATAAGAGATTGATAATTGTATGGTAAGAAAGTTGCTTTCATTATCTTTCTCATCTTCTCCCAAGTGACAACTTTAGATTTTCCCATTCTCTCTCGTGTAAGTTTAGTTTGCTGCCACCATGCCATAGCTCTTCCCCTCAGTCTTGTAGCAACTAATTTGACTCGGCGATTCTCCTGCACATCCTTGAATTCCAAAAAAAATTCAACGGTTGACAACCAATCAATTCTTCATCTTGCATACCTCCCTTGAATTCTGGAATTTCGATCTTCATCCCCGACTCCCATCGACGATCATCTTCAAAATATCTATTTCAATCTCGCACTTGGCCATGATCTTGATAATGAATACTACCTCTATCACCATCTTCATCATAATCAAATGTACTTCGATATCGATCTCGACCATCAACATCTCTACGATCACACATGTCTCTTCTACTATGTCTTTCAACATCAAGAAATGGCTCATCTCTAAACTCTCGTGGAGTTCTTCCCTCTTCATTTCTGAACTCATGGTGTTCTCGCCTCAATGAAACTGATGATTCTCTTCGTTCTCGATAAGACTGTGGTGACACCCTCCTCGCGTCCGTAACCGATGGCGAGACTCTGTTTCCTCCATGGTTCGAGATTGGCGACCTTCTCCTTTGACTTTGATTCAAGTCGTTCATCAATTTCTCTAACTTTCCAATACCTTCATCAAACTTTTCATGGATACGTTGCTTCATCTGCTCAGCTTCTTCTCTTCTATACAACTCTGCAACATTCTGATGATGATTAGCTCTTCTCAGCGACATGATTATTCAACAAATTCAAACACACACTTCAATACTTAGCTCTGAAAAGGATTTGGCTCGGCTTTGATCAACTACTACACTTTCTCAAATTCCAACTCTCGGCCTTGATCTACAAAGTGATGTACGGCTTCAACTAGCTCTCGGATCTAACTCCAACACTTCTCTTGCTCTAGCAGGCTCAGCTTAGCTATGATTGGCTAAGTCTAGCTCCGATACCAAATTGATGCAGCGGAAATAACAGAAATGGATGAAACGGTGAAAATAGGAATCGATGGATTGAAAAAAATACCCAAATGCCCAAATCCATTGATCTCAAGAGATACCGGATTCTAGCTATCTCCAACATGTTGATCGCGCATGATGCCTTGTTAGAAGATCTATGATTCTTCGAACGTTGATCTCACGCACGAGATACCGTGAATCGGCTTCAAGTCCGTTGATTCGAGCGCACTCGTATATCCGAAAATGGAGAAAGGAGATTGCAATCAACTTCCAATTTTAAAAGTGGCACAAAGCACACAAACAAAGTTTTATTCAAAATCAATCCCCATTACAAATGACCCAATTCGCCTATTTATAGGCTTACATCCATCAAACGGCCTAATAGACAACATCCTAACACATACAACACCACAACACAGTTTCACCGACCTAACATAGGTCGTTAACGACCTAACACAAGCGATCTAAAAACAACGGCCTACGACTTATCAACAAACATATATATATAATACAACACGAGTTAACATGTACAACATCACGCGACATAAGGAATAATCGACTCAACATTACACGAGTTACAACACATCACACGATACAACAATATCTTCAACACCATAGCTTGAGCGACCTACTGAAGAAAACCCGGCAGCAATATAAGGATTGTGTACCTCTTCATGCGACCTAAAGACTCAGCGACTTATTACTTCTCGCGACCTAAAGTATGAACGACTTAAGGCAGCAGCATAAGTGAGCGACCTAATGAATTAACGACATAACTTCTAAGAACAGGAACGACTTAAGCAAGGAGCGACTTAAGCAAGGAGCGACTTAAGTGAATGTATGACCTAGTTAGGTCGCTAGAATGCTATCCCGCTCGAGTTAGGTTGAGGCTTGCAGATAGAGTTAGGTCGCAACTCCTTATCTCGTGACTTGTTATGTCATGAATGACCTAAGGAAAGTAATTGTGCTGCATCGGTCATAGAAGTTAGTTAACTCACAGAAATTTCATAAATCGCCAAAGAGATCTGGTTTGAATTAAAGGTTAATTACGCACTTAAACTGGGTTTAATTCTAATGAATGTTATTTAATTAAAGTTTAATTATAAATAAATTTATATTAATTCAGAGTATGAATTTTGATTTAATTATGGTTAACTAAAGTTTAATTAAGTTTTAAACTTATGATTCGGTTAAGGTCTACTTATTTTAATGTTTCTTTCAAAACTCTATCGGTTACTTATTTCTAACCAATTTTCTTGTTTAAATAAATTGTTTTAAAACCAAGGATCTCATGTCCATGCTATTAAGTAGCCAAATGGATTAAAGTAGTTGTAATAAAACATTGGCATGTTTTTATTGAAAGTAAGTCTACTTGTACTTATCACAAATACCGCGCTTCGAAAACGTAATGAATACAAAGAGTTTAATTTCGATAAGTACATAATGATTATCTAAGAATAGGAACTTATGTTCATACGTAAATCTTTACAACCTGATGGTGGAATTGTCCACTATAAAAAACTTAACCCTTTGAATTGTCAAACGTTGGTTTGGAAAGACGTTGTTATCAGATAACCACTTAGAACAAACTAAAACGTTCGAATTGGAAATTGTAAAGGCACAGTCCAAGATGAAGACTTTGAAGTGCAATGGCTATTTGCTACTAACTTTGAATGTGATTCCAAAATGGGTATAGTGGATATAATGCCTTCGATTCATTCATCCCTTAAATGAGTTGTATGGATGAATGCTGATATTGTGTCAAAATCTGAAAGGCAATGTTAGCATTCCAAGTGGAAATGATATAGAAAAGGTAAAGATGTAGCATTAAGCATCATCAACCGGGAATGACTAAAACATGGAAGATGCACCAAGGCTAAGTGGGTCACTCCCATTAGAGAAAGTCATTCCTTTCTAGAGTGCCTATATTAACTCATGCATGCTTCGGTACGGTTGCTGAACCCAACCGAGGGGTGATCTTATACCATACTATCCAGCAAGGGGTAGGCAAGTCTTGTGTTGGCAGGGGATCTAGGCGAGATCCTTGGTGATATATTATCTAGTGATGCACAGTGATGGGCGGTACCACAATAACTAAGTCATTGTATGGAATCCATTTTCCAATAAGCGTCTTCAGTCTTAGTTGCATACCTATTATGCTAGAATTTAATTAATGTAATAATTTTGGATATGTAAATTATTTATCTGAAAAACATAGACATTATCATAATATCACTAGATTTCAATATAATGTGTTTTATCTATCGTAAGGTAAAAATCCGTCTGTGTTTATGTACGGCGTGGTCTTACAAGAGGCCTTTGATTTTCAAAGTGTTTATAGAAGTTAAAATTAAGTTCTTTGAGTTTACTCACACCAGACTCATGTATGATCCGAAGTTTTTTTTTTCCTAAAACTCTTGGGTAATCAAATTTCTATAAGTAACCAAGTTATCTAGGTTTCTTATGGAATCATTTTGAAGGAGCTGGAGCAGGTGGCGTTACCGTTAGCTAGTTGTTATTATTTTTCCACTGTGTTTATATATGATCTATGTATTTTGTATGCATAGGTAGTTATAACTATCCAGTTGAAAGTTGTAATGTGTTGACTGTGATGTATTTTTATGGAGATGACAATGTAATATCCTATGTTATCTATTATATGTTGTTCTGATTCATGGTGAGATTCGGTGATTGTGTTGTTCCTTCGTATCTTTCTCTTTCTGCAAACCTTAATGGCTCGTCTTTCGGTGTAAGAAAGGTGATCATTACATGCACCTTATTCATTAAAAGTTGTTGCATCTTCTTCCTTATCATAATGACAAAAAGATTCAAGGAGACGCATCACATATAACATAAATTATCATTACCAATGAACAATAATTTTGTTAACAATGAATCAATGGGTAAGTTCCCATGATAAATAAATACAATATTAAAATGAACAAAACATTAATAATTACAAACGTTAAGCGATAATTAAATGAAACTTACAATGAGAAATGTAATTAGATGATAACAATAAAACATTGTTATAATAAATTAAAGAGATGGATAAATATATAATGACGTCGGGTGACATACTTATTTGATTTTCTAATTATCAAAAAGTAGAAAAATAAAACATGCAACTGTTTTTGAAATATTACCAATCATGGAAATTCCTCAAAACATCTTATGTTGTGTCATGCCATGGCAAAGCTTTCAGGTCTAGTCATCCACCTAGATCTAAGTAACGAAGTGGATATGGATGTCTTGATACTAATTACCGTATATACAAAATTATACAATTTAATAATTGTTTATAATCAAAGTTAGTAAATTTACCATCTCTGCACGGTAACATTGGAATAACTTAGAACTACCACGATTTGTGACGGGATTCTTAATTCTATTCATAGAGTTTCTATCTGACTCTACTTGTACATTTAAATTGAACAAGTTAAAATATTATTATGCTCTACATAATGTGTGATAGATTGTAACTGAAACTTCAATTCAAGTAATTAGTAAGAGATTAGTAAACTTATCTTCGCTTTTCTGTTATTCCACCAAACAACCCAAGCATCCCACATGCGTGCGCCAATCCAATCAGGCTTCTTCCTTGCTTTTTTATGACCGACATCGTGTCAAGGTGGTTATTCCTCATTTTTCTCATCTGGCATTTCTACAAAGAAGAATACCAATTTCTTACAACTCTACCACCCTCTACATGTTGAAAAAAATATAAGTTATACATTTATACTTGCTCAAAAAATTGTACAATAATTAAATATAATGATATAAAAATTTACACTTAATAAAAAGTCCTGCCAGATACACTCTATGATGTGGGGTGGGATTTTGACCCACCAAGGCCAGCATGCGGTCATCCTGCTCATGTAAGCTTGCTTAGAAATATTAAGAACAAGCTCTGAAGGCTCCAGCTCAAATCCCCTGCGTTCAACATAATACAGACCTTTAATAAATCATGAATAATATATTATACATAAAATATTTACGATGATGAAATAAATTTAGTACAGACCCCTTTGTTTTAGGCTGTATGGACGATGCGCCTGCTTTGATAGGCCGCTGCCATCACCTCTCATGGCGGTCCCTCTCTAAGAAGAAGAGGGGAAACCTGGATGGAAAGAACTTCGACGTCAAAAAATGACATAATACATGCCGTAGACATATCATTTTATTATGGTAGAATATATCATTTAATTATGAGAAAACATATAATTTTTATGAGAAAAATGTAACACTAATAATCACATAGATTATCTTATATCAGAATGTACATTATTAATCAGTCCTCGTCATTTCCTCTGTAGTCACAAATGCTTCTACTGAAATATTTGATTCATCTTTTAGAGGCCCAAAATTAATACGATCATCGGTTATTATTATTTCGTTGTTTTCTTCAATATCTGCCTGATAAGCTTGTTCGTTTGGAGCATACTTTCCATCAAACGTAAATTTTTCTTTTATCTTGAAAATTGCCGACCAATCTGCATTATCTCTTTTAGAAGATGGATAAGAAGCGTAATAAACTTGTTGTACTTGTTCGGCTAGTATAAAAGGATCGTGCTTATGATAACTTGAGGTATGCTTTACTTCAATAAGATTATGATATTTGTGCATGTTGATTCAAGAATTTGGAACATTGAAAAACCAATTGCATCTAAACAAAAAAATTCCTCCACGGGTCGTGTGAAATATGTCAATTGCAAAACCTGGGTTAGCACGTCGTAAAAATCATTTATATGATTATTTGGATCTTCACTGCCTTTAACAAATACATTGGTACTGTTAGTTAATTTTTCTACATCATATTCTTTAGTGTTGAATTTATAGACGAATAATATTTGATATGTATTGACATTTCCTTTTAATCCCAATGCATAGTGTTTCAATCCTTCATCAACCAAATAATTTCTCCGAATATAAACGTTGGTCAAAAACCAACCAACGAATTCTTTACTGAGATCGCCGCGTGGTTGTTGTGATTCTTAAACACTACGAATATAGACAATATATTGCATAATCTACAAGTGAATTATTGAAATGAATATATCGAGAATTATAAATTAATATTACTTATCTAATTATGCAAATTTAGCACAATTAAGAAGAATATATGTATGTGCTACATGACGATCTCTATAATCTAACTATAGTTCCACACATTTTTCAACAAGTCGGCATGTTGTCTAAAAATAATACATAACATTGCTTGAGAAGAATCTTATTCAATGCCTTCATAATTACATGGAACAATTTCAAATGACATGGTCATTGAAATAATAAGAGAAAAAGAACAAAGTTACTTCTTCGATATATGATTTGCAAATTGAACGTTTAACTCGTTTTTTTGTATAACTATTTTCTAGATGATTTAAGTACTTACTAGAAATTTATTTCAAATTAAAATTTATTTATATATGTAATTAAACTAATACTTAACTTACTCAATACTAATATCTTTCAAATGGATACATTCATCCATATTGCACAGGACCTAGAAGATGTGCTTTAGATGGAAGATGAATAGATAAAAGCTCCATTACATTAAAAAAAACTTTGAGGAAATATTTACTCCAGTTTGCAAGGCAGTAGGAAAATTTCTACTACAAGTTTAAGTAGATATCAACTTTTAACGTAGTCGAACAAAGCTCTTTATAAAACAAAATAAGTTCCATTATAACTGTCCAAAATTTTACGGGTAGCAATTCTTTGAAAGCGATGGGTAACAATTTTTTTATCATTACTTGACAATCGTGGCTTTTCATCCTACTTAGTTTACCAGTTTTAGAGTCGACACATCTACGAAGATTAGAAGAAATCCCTAAGGAAATTATTATCCTTCCACTCATTTAACGGAACTTTAACTTGGTTATTGACTAATTATAGCATGCTTTAGGTTATTCAGTGTCATTTGGCTTGATAAAAAGCTCAGAACGCTTGCATATTTTTTGTATATCAAATATTGGTTTCAAATCATCCTTAGTCTTCCCCTTGAAATTCAAAATTGTATCAAACACGTTGTCAAACACATTTTTCTCATTGTGCATCACGTTAATATTATGATGAAGAAGGAGATCTTTCCAATTAGGCAACTCCCAAAATATATTTTGTTTGCACTAATTATAAGTCGTCAATTTACTTGGAATTTCAATTCGTACTCAAGTTTCTTATATCTTTTGGTAACCCTTTACAAGTTCATAAATCCTTTCAATTGACCAAATCGTTGATGGTTGCATAGTCTCTTGTCTATTAGTTGTATTATTTTTTCTGTCCCTTCTAAAGGAATGATTAACATGAAGAAAACACTGATGGTAATCAAATCACAAAAATTTCTTACCATGCGGTAAAGAAAATGCACATGATTCTTTAATGCAATAAGGACAAGCTAAACGATCTGCCATACTCTAACCTGAAAGTAGTGCATACGTAGAAAAATTGCTAATAATATATCACAAAGAAGCAAACATACCAAAATTCCTTTTTTTTTTTGAAATGTTGTACGTTCCAACTCCTTTATGCCATAATGTTTTCAATTCTTCAATCAAGGTTGTAGACAAATGCCGATTCCTTATGTCCGATCATCAAGGCAAGAGACGAAAGTAGTGATAAAAATATATAGAGTTTCCATGCATATCCACGGAGATAAATCGTAAGGTGTAACGAAAATATGCCAAGGTGAATATTTAGAACCAAATTGAGAGAATGGTGAAAATCCATCAACATATAAACCAAGTCTAACAATACGGCTCTTCGTTGCAAAGCAGGATATGTCTTATCAAAATGCTTCCATGCTTCTTCATTGGCTGGGTGAGTTAAATTATCTTCTTCCAATGTTCTCATACCATGCTATCTCATATGAGGTGCGGTTACAAAATATGCATGTAACCTTTGAAGCCTAGAAGTGATGGGTAAGTAATGCATGAGCTTGTATATAACTTCCTTTACCTTCTATTTTCTTGATTTGTATCTTTCCCAGTTACATATTCTATACTTCCTAAGATCGATGTTCTATTTCCAAAACAACATGCAACCATTTAAACATGTGTCTATTTTTTGATATGGCAAAACAAAAGCAGACATAAGTTTTTTCACTTCATAATGATTTTTGTACAATAAATTATTGGGCGGCATATGCCGTTTTGTAACTTGTACAACAGTTGTAAATCCAGCTTCCGTGAAGTTGTATTTTGATTTTGTCGCAGTGTACTCTAGAGTTACTGATAATTAGGTGTCGTTTCTACAACCATCCCAAAAGAGTTTCTTACCAGCATCCAATATATCATAGATTTTCTTTGCTTCAATATTTGGTTCTTCTTCGATATTTACATCGTCGTCGTCAACTTAAATCGTATGGAACATTGATCATGCCGCATCTTCAATCATATCTTCTATGGGATTTTCCATGACAATGCCATTACGCACTTTCTCCTCTAACTGTAGAGGATTAGATACTGCAAGTTCTCCACGACGATCCTACACTTTATAATCTCGACATAAATCTGTAGTGGCATAAATGAACCGTAACCATATTCGATACCAAACACTTCAACAGTTTGCACCTAGCACACGAACAATGAATTTCTTTGTTTTTTCCATTATTACCTAAAGAAAATTCAATAAATACGTTTATAACATTGTAAAATGATCCTTTATTAAACCTCTCAACCCCTTTGTGGTCGGTACATCCAACTCCAATCAATAAAGTAGGTGCTCATTTTTCCTATTTAAGAAAATATGATAGAAAATCAAAGTAGTATAGATCATTTTATAGTTCGACATATTATTTTTTAATTCATTTATAAATTTTAATATTTTATTAATTATATAATATATTATTCTTTTCTATTTTGCTGTACAATTCATTTATACATTTTAATGTTCTTTTAACCATAATTCATTTATTAATTATTATTTGTACATTTTACGGATTGAGAAAAATTACTAATATAATATTAAAATAATTTGTTTACTGTTTTCTATTTTTATAATTGGTCATCCTACTTTCTGTTACAAACACAATAGCAGTTGCATTTCGTAAATCATTTCATTTTAAATGATTCAACAAAATTTTGGCAGAACTTCCACTTTGTTCCCTATATCGTACACAAATGCATGTACATGGAAAACAAAAATGAAGTGTTGTCGAAATTTTGTAAATCGTTTGAAGTGAGACGTTTACAAAATGTAATCACTTTACTGTGTTTGTAACTTGTCCAATATAAGGACAAATACTACAAATATTGTATCAGATGAATATGGATGTTCATTCTGTGATAAAAATGAATATCCATATAACAATCATATACATTACTTGTGAGACAAGGCCAAGAAGTCTCTAACGGATTTAAAAAAGTAAAGCAAATTTATGCACCAATTTGTTTACATATTACTGCTACTATACATCATAATTTTTTAATAATTATATAATGTATTAGTATTTATACAATAATTTAATTATATTTTATGGTTTATTAATTATATAATATATTATGATTTTTTACTTTTTTTATAAAATCATATTTTTTCGAATTCAACAAATTATGAATATAATATTATATTTAAAAAAATAACCACATTATACAATAATTTACCTTATGTCACATTTTAGTAGATTAGGTTTTATATATAATTAAAGGCATAAAGTAATAAATGATTATGTAAACAAATTATTATTTTCAACATTTTAGGAAACAAATACCGTAAATTATGCCCACATACGCTAATTAACCCAAGGCAACCCTAACATTAAATTATGCACATCACCACTAATTAACACATATACACATAAACTAAATATACTTTAATTTTCGGATTTAACACTAACAAATGTAATTAGCATTTAAAGTGGTATTATAAACAATCAATGAAATATTATAAGCAAATACAATCAGAAATTGACCATAACTTAGCAAATTAAACTTAATTAGGTTTAGTTAACAAAAACCGATTTGAGATGAAATAATTGTATAGGGTCGTGGAGAATGAAAATTAATGAAGTTGCTGTGGTTGACGACGTAGAGGAGAAGCCGACGACGAGATTGGGGAGAGATCTATGGTTTTGGAAGCGGATTTGGGTAATGAGATAATGAAAGCTGTTCTTGACTGGAGCAGACGTATATCTTGTTGGCCAATAGCCGTCGACGGCTATAGTTAGCATGGCTTCAAAAGGCTTTCAACAACTAGTTTATATTCTTCACTAGATATTCATACATTTTAAAATAAATTTAATATAAATTAGTTTGTTAGAAAAATTTAATTTGTAGAAAATATTGAATAGTTATGTTAGTTATCAATGAATATGAAACAAATATTAGTTATTACAACATCTTACTTGCCTTTTCAAATTAATTTAAAATTTTAAAATTTAATAGTTACACGATGCTTTCAAAACAAATTAATAAAACTATACAAATTATAGATTTCATCAAAGTTTTTGTAATTGATAGACGGAAACTTGTAGAAAATTATTATCTACGTTCGATTTTCAGTACAGCTAATTATTATCGTATATAATTATATATACAACAAAAAATATTATCGACAAAACTAATATAATTAATCAAAAAAATTCATACATTTGAATAATTGAATTAAAACATCTTTACAAATTCTTAAGTTGTTAATTATTACATATTTAACCGAGTTTCAAAACTATATATCAAATATATATTAATAAAGTAATTAATTTAAATAAATAAAATGAGAGACCGTCGGAAGTCATTAAAAATAAATCGACGGAGCCGTCGGTAGGTTTCACCGTAAATTACTGCCCTTCTTGTAGTGAGCACGTAAATGGATCGAAATTAAACCGAGGATGATGCGAGATCGTCGTTGAAGTTGAGTTATTAGGCTTTACATGTATTACGTATTACTTTTTGTTTGAATAGTGGTATGTGTTTGAATTTGTAGTTGAAATTAAATTTGAATTTGCATTATTAATTTTGAAATATTAAAATAATTATAAAATATTAAATACAAATACGAAATGGAGATCTTAAATAATAATTATGGAATATTAATATTAATTATTTACCATTAATTATTAATTATTATATATTACAAAATAAAAATTAAACTACATTCATATTATTTCCTACCCAACTTCTACAGCTTTAATCAAAGAACGCAAAAATTCCAAGTTATAATTTAGTTTGTCCACTGTTGCACCTAACTGTAAAAAACGCAATGGATAGGTAATTTTTGGCAGTGGACATAAAAAAGATAATTATCTCCATCTAAAAAGAATTGGCCACGCTAAAATAAACCGAATAAGTAAACATAAACCGGCCCATTAATCATACAGATAGAGGTCAGGGTTTCGTCATGCCTTCAAATCAAAGATTTCTTAATTGTTATCTTCTACTCTGATTCCGTGGTTGTCTTCCTGGCCGTCAATGAGAATTGATGAAATGATGACCCTTTCCCCAAACGATCGACGCTGATTATATTTTGCGCAATTTATTTTCTCGTTGGAGAAATCAAGCCAGTTGTTGTGATACATTTTCATTCGCTGTTTTAATTCATTTCTCGAGTATCAGTTTTTATGTGTTTTGATTATCAGTTTTTATTGAAATTTTAAGAAAACCGAAATGATGATAAAAGAATGGCTTGTTTCTCAATACTTTCGCAGTGGCCGCCCAAGAGCTTTCGCTCTGTGCCAGGCTTGAGAGCTTATGCTATTCATTCCGTCCTTGGATGTCTGAGTAATAAATTTGAGCTCTTGTTTGTTTTTTATTCTGGAATAATACTTACTGATAAATTGGCAATCCATGAGAGCTATATATTTATATTGATAACCTCTTTGCTCTGTTGCTTCTAAAGTGGCTGTATTCCTCGCTAGATTTCAGTTTCATTTGTTCCAACTGAAATTTATGTACTGCTATCTTGTAATTTTACTGTCCTCTGAATTTGTCATTCGCTGATTATTATTTTTTTGTTTAATGTTTAGTGCCATGATTTGCTCAACTTGTTTTGGTGGAGCTTAGAATTGCTGAGGCTTTATTGATAACAGCATCCACTGGAAATAAACTGAAGCTCATTTAAGATTTTATATCTGCAAATCAAAGGTTATTTAAGGCAATATTTGTTCTTGCAGTGGACCGTATTGCAAGTCATGAGAATGTCCGTTACCTGTGGTTGAACAATAATGGGTTGCTCGATACCAAGGTTGGTTTTTTGGTACTGACTAAGATATAGCCTTTTTGTACAGTATCTATTTAATTCATTACTTACTTTTGAGGTTATGATCTGCAAACTTCAGTATATAGCTTGTTTGGGGCCAAACATTATGACCCGTATGATAGTTCTTACAAGGACCTTTTAGAAGTAGATATGAAAATGACCAATTACATTTGAAACCAACATTCCTCTAAGATTCATTTTAATTTATCATTTTTAGAATTGAGCCAACTTTTTTTGCCTCAAATCTTCACCCCTTTGTAATTTTCAAAGTACAAACTGTAAGCATTAAGATTTATGGATACCTTATTTTCAGTACATAAAGAAAAAGTAGTTTTGAAGGGTGTGTATGCATTTTGTTCTTTTGTTATGACTCGGTTAGAGTGTAATGCATCTAGCCTTTACCCAATGTTACCAGGACCTGAGCTGACGGTGGTTAAATATGGACCGTCAATCTTTGCAGTCTGTGGTATTCGAGCCGAAGATCGAACCGCTTAACCGACAACTATCTGTTTATTTGGACTGCGACTCACCTCTCCGTCGTTCTGGGTCATCACCTACAGGTATTAAATTTGATATTTTTAATTTTTTCTGATGTAGTTTGATATTTTGTTTTGGGCTTTGGGGGCGTGGTACATGAGAGTGAGATGTAACTGCATTTGGATTTGTGACTTTGCATTCATTGATATGTTATTACATACTTTGGACGTAATCTTTTTTGTACTAATGTCACATTACCCTTAATTTTCATGTTTTATAAGGGTGTCTAAGTTCTTAAAGTATTTCTAGTCTCTCAAGTTAATTTATTGATCCTTTCGTTCGATGATCGACTCTGATTATCAGTTTTTATGTGTCTTGACAATCAGTATTCATTAAAAATTTAAGAAAACCGAGATAATGATAAAAGAAAGGCTTGTTTCTCAATACTTTTGCAGTGGCCGCCTAAGAGCTTTTGCCTTGCCAGGCTTGAGAGCTTATGTCGTTCGTTCCTTTCTTGGATATATGAGACTATTTTTTTATTTTATTTATAGTTTCAATCAATCAATTTAACCTTTTAACTGCCTTTTTTTCTGGAATTAATATTCAGTGGTAAATTGACAATTCATAATAGTTATATCGGTAACCTTTTTTGCTCTGTTGCTTAAAGAGTTGCGATATTCAACGCTTGATTTCAGTTTTATCTGTTCCAAAAAGAAATGTATGTACTATTAGATTGTAATTTTACTGTTCCTCAAATTTGTCATTTGTGTTTCTTCGTTCACTTTGTGAATGACACGATGTGCTTCGCTTGTTTTTTAGCAGTAAGCATTGATGATGCATAATTGATTATTGCATCTGCTGGAAATGAATTGAAGCTCATTCAAGAGTCAACAATATTGATTAACATATGACATTTCTTTACGTCTAGTATCCATTTCCTTCTCGATTTGGTTTTGAGGCAATGACGTTTAGAAACCTTTTTTACAACATGTTCATAGCTCAATTATTATGCTGTGTATATCAATGTTTACAAGGATTTTTTGAGGTAGCTATGGTAATGACAATTTCGTTTATTATCAACATTCATGTTTTTTCATTTTGATTTATTATATTTAAAATTAATCTGAATTTTATTTGCATCTCCGTCTATTCATGATACTCAAATTATAATTTGTGTACTTTAAAAGTTATGTTGACACTATTTTCAGTAAGTAAAGAAAAAATTATTTGATAGAAGAGTATGCCTCTTTGCTAATGTGTTTGGATTTGGTTAGATTATTATGCATCTACCCATGCTTCGCCGTTAAGTCTAATCAGTTTTAGTTTCTTTATTCTTTCACTAAAATTCACATATTAGTAATTTTTACCTTAAGTTATGTTTGTTAAATCGTATTCTATTTAATTTTACGAAATTCGGTGTCTACTATTTTTTTGATAATTAAAGGATGAGCTTATTTTTAATGAAACGATTGAAAACAATATTTTGCTTGCTGCTGATAATTCACTACTTGTAATACTCTTTATTGAATATGTTGGTAGGGCACATCATTTTAACATTAAAAAAACAAGAAAAACTACCTTTTATTGGTTGCATAAATAATATTAACAAAAATAAAAGATCGATTGCATATCATGTTAATTTCTAAATGCAAATTTGTTTACTTTAAGCAGTAAGGGTAGATTTTTTTTTTCTTTTTGCTTTTTTCCCTTTTTTTGTCCAGTAAAAATGCATTTCCCTTTTGGACTATCCACATCGTTTGTTTTTATATCAAGCTACTTTGCATTTGCTTGGTATTTTTGACCATTTGGTTTGTGTACGGTGGTAAATAAAAAGCAAGGTGTAATTGTTTAAGGATTAATTGGAGATTTTTAAAAATATTATGTTTTATGGATGAAATTTAGTATGTTATTTACAATTAGGTCAAAATTGCTAATACTGATGTTTTGATAGGTTTCAAAGCAGTTGTAGCGGCAATGTTAAGGTATTAAGATTTAACTAATGCTCAGTCAGTACCAAGATACCCATTTGGATATTTAAATGGACCTAGGCGGATAAATAGATCGGGAAACTTTTCATATCAATCATGCATGGTAATAGAAGGACGTTTAGAAGGATTTTTATGATGTCTTATTATTTCGAAAGTGGTTGCATGTTTTATTTTTCTAATTTTGACAGTTACAAGCTCAAATAAGTTGATGTTTTATTTTTCTAAATCTTTTATAATAATGTATTTTTGTGCTAGGTTAATTTCATTTCTTCTTGCAAGTTCCATTTTAGTTTTTGTTTACCATTTGTAATTATTCACAGCGTATAACTTACTCACTGATTTGTTATCAATAAAGAAGTGGTTTTCCGTCGATGGTTCTTTATCGATGGCAAATTAAGATTTTTATTGCTTTTGGAGCAACAATAGCGGCAAAGTTCGTACAAGGTATTGAAATTTTAACTAATGCTTAATTAATAACAAGACATCTATTTTGTTACTTAGATATATCTAGGTGGATGACTGGACTTGAGTGCTTTACATAGCACGATATGACATAAGATGTTTAGAAGAATTTCCACGGTTGGTATTGTTTAAAAAGTAGTTGCATGTTTTATTTTTCTACTTTTTGATAATTAGAAGGTCAAATAAGTAGGTCACTAGACGCTATCATATATTTATCCATCTTTTTAATTCATGTTAACGGTGATTTTTTCTTCTTCGGCTAATTACATTTCTCACTGTAAGTTTCATTTTGATTATTGCTTAGATCTGTAATTATTAATGCTATGTTCATTTTAATATTATGTTTATTTATTTAGCATGTGGAAATTATTCGTTGATTTATCGTCAATAAAAATATTGTTCATTGGTAACGATAAATTAGGTTATATGTGATGGGTCTGTAGGATCTAGATTAACCCTAGAGGGGGGGTGAATAGGGTTATAGCAAATTTTCTTGATTTAAACACAGAAGTAAACAGCAAAAATAAATATGCTGAAAAGTAAATCACACACAAAATTTACCCAGCTTCGGCAACCCCTGCGTACTGCTGCATTCACATATTTCTATTAGAATTAAACAGTATCACGCTTACAGACACTCTACTAGACTCGCAGACCCTTTTGCTCCCGCTCACAAACACTCTACTAGACTCGCAAACATTTGCTCCCGCTCACAAACATTCTACTAGACTCGCAAACATTTGCTCTCGCTCACAAACACTCTACTAGACTCGCACACCCTGCTCCCGCCTATAGAGTTTCGTTTACTCGCAAACTCTGCTTCCGCCTACAATAGAACTTTGATTACTCGCAAACTCTGCTCCCGCCTATAGAGCTTTGATTACTCGCAAACACTGCTCCTGCCTATAGAGCTTTGCAAACTCGCACACCCTGCTCACTGAACTAATTCTAACTAGACAATCTGACACGACCTAATCCCTAGGTGGTGATTTACAAATTCTTTGACTTGAAAAAATAAAAACAACAATTAAAAGACAAATAAACAAATAACCCTAAACCTTAATTAAAAATAACCCTAATTAAACTAAAGCCTTTTATAATAAGGTCGGCCCCTATTTTAATTCTATGACCCGTTCCCTTCTTCTTTTGCTTGGCCCGTTCCTTTGCTTGTGAGAATGGCGGCTTCGTCCTGTTTCTGAAATTAGGGCTTCGGCTCTTCTACTCCAAATTAAGGCTTCGGCTCTTGATTCGAATTTAGGGTATTGAAGCTGCGCCTTTTTCGTGTGCTTTGTTCTCGTTCGTTCGCTCTTGGCTGCTTCGTTGTTCGATCGAGTTCGACTCCTTGCTTCGGTATGTAATTTAATCTCTTTTTCTTTACTGGTTGATGCTTGAATTCGATCGTGATTCGAGTTGGATGATTTGTTTTTTGTTATGCTCGAACTCGAATGGATTTGCCGATGATGATCCTAGGGTTTATATAGGATTCAAAACCCTAATTTTGCGTTCGTATAAAATCATTTGAATTTGTCATATTATTCATCACGGCCACTTGATTTTGTTTCGATGATTGAGATGTTTTCTGACTTGATCAAAAACGTATATTGATGGTCACGGCTTTGCTTGGCCACCACGGTATTTAATTCTGACTTGTTCAACTTCGATTTTTGCTGGCATTTTTGGTTTGAGCTAGTTGCCTTGGTCATCACGGTTTGATTTGACTTGACTTCTGCGTAAATTTTTGGTTTCGTGAATTTCTTCGTTCATCTTGTAGTCTTCGTCTCTGGCCATTTGTGTTGGGCATTTCCATATGATGTTTGTCACTGTTGTATTATTGATTCTGTTTGCTCGGTTACTGATGCATACACAAACTGTTGCTCGAATTGTCACTTCATATACATATGTCTCTGTTCGCCATGTTGCAACTGCTTGTTGTAACTTGAAACTGTTTTGTCAATTCGAATTGCACTTGCACACTCCATGTTCCATTACTATATACTTTTGGTCATGTTGTACTTCTGGTTGGTCACTTGATTCACATGTGCACTGCGTGTTTGAAGTTGTGGCATGTCACTGTGATGTTTTCATTTGCTTGAGTTTTAACTGTGCTCGAGCTCTGTCCATACTTGCCTTTGTGGTCTTCACTGTGTTCATGATGGTTGCTGTGCACTTTTGTGCTTTGAGTCAGTTTCATTGTTTTAGTTTCATTGTTGCTGTGTTATCATCATGTTGGTTTGACTTGAACTCGATTCACTTGAAATGTCACTGCTTGGTGGTCATGTGCCACTGCTGAGTCTTTGGTGCTGTCTTGAATTTGTGCAGTCTGTTTTGAGTAACTTCCCATGTGTACATGTCTCTTCCCTGTATCTTCATTCATGTTGCTGTGCAGTAGCTTCACTGTTGCATTGAGTTGTTGTTTCTGGCCTGTGCACATTGTTGCATGCATTGAGTATTGAGTCTTTGTGGTCTGCACTTGGTTTCTTCACTGTGAACGTCGACTTTATTGTTGTTTGCTGCATATGGCTTCTCTGGTCGGTTTTACATGAACTTTACTTGGCATTTTGTATGTTTCATTTTACTTGACTTCTGTTCATGTCGGCACTGGCTTTGATGTTGTATATGAGATGCATTCATTACTGCAATACTTGTTGCACTTTAGTTGACTTGTGAGCTGCCCTGTGTTGAATCCAGTTTTTTTTTAAAAAAACTCGGGTTTGACCTTGTGCTCGAGTCGTGATTTTTATGTTATTGCACGTGAGTTGTACCCGGTTTTTCATTTGGGTTTGACATGTGCTCACCTGTCCCTGTAAATCAATCAAGTGTATATATCGGCGTGTACAGCCTTGTGGCATATACAGTAATACACTGTGTATGTCACAAGTTGTTCGTGTATGATGAATTCAAATTTAAATTATGACGAACAACCCAAATAACTGGGGCAAATTGTATTTTCAAAAATCTTGTTTCATTTTATATTGCAAAAATATTTCTTTTTCAATTTTACTGCGTTAGTTTATATTTTTGCAGATTGCTCAAATACTGGATTCAAACTGGAATGCAGTTGAAGATAAATACGAGTGTGAGTGATATGTAGTGAGGTGCTGATGTAAATGTGAAAAAAATGTGATGTAATCGAAGTTGTATAGTTATAGTGAGAGCTTGAAATTGTACTATTCAAAATTGTAATAAATATTTATTTGAATAAAATATCTGTTTGAATTCAAATTCTGTGTAATTTATTTTATTCAACAAATATTTATTTAAACTGTGAAAAATAGAATAGTATTTAACAAACATTTAAACGAATGTATATATGTTTATTATCATCAAACAAAAATCATATAAGCGCAAAGCGCATATTCAACAATCTCCCCCTTTTGATGATAACAAACATATATTTAAGATTTTGAATGTATTAAATGTATTTGATCGTTTAATTTGCTCCCTCTATTTGAATGCTTCCTCTCTACATGATACTCCCCCTACATATATGCATTCAAATAAAAATATGTAAATGAGCCTATATGCAAATGGAAAATTATTTGACCTTTACTTGATTCTATTTGACAAAATCTTAACTTTTCTCTCCCCCTTTTGTTATCAGCAAAAGAATAACAGTGTTGTAAAAATAGGGATGAAGTGACAGACATGAATCAAACATTTAACTCAATTGAATATAAATATCAAATTTCAATAAAACTCAAACAAAAATCATAATTACCCTTGTCAGGCGCATATTCCACTTTCAGAAGTGATGGGGATAAAATCATCAAAAAAATCATACAGTTTTGTCTATTTGTGGTATATTTATTTCAGGAAATTTGAATATCTACTAACCATGCATAACCGTTAGGACTTTTAAATGAGATTAGTAGTATTCCAATTTAATTTAAAAAAAATGAAATCAAGTATCTTCTAACCACGCATGACCGTGAGGACTTTTAAATGGGATTAGAATCAACTTGTCTATTAAACCAATTAATTTTGATATGCATTCCATACATGCATAACCGTAAGGACTTTTAAATGAGCATGGAAGCACATAATCAAAAATCCAAGTAATTCACTCATGCATAACCGTGAGGACTTTTAAATGAGAGTGAATACTTTGGATATTTATTTTTATTGCTAAATATAATAAATTGAAGCACAGATAATTTCCTTCACAGATTTAAAGATATTGAAAAACGAATGATTTCCTTTGTAAACTACCACAAATTTACATACTATGTGTAATTTTGATGAGTGATAGTCGATAGGAAGATGATAGAAATAGAAATGAACATGAAACTTTTACCCAACAAAAAGTTTTTATAACTCTTGTTATGAGATTCTAAAGAAATTTTCTAATTATACTTTCTCGAGTTATAATATATGATAAATATCAACACTCATCACTATTCATCTTTTCGATAATCAAAGGGAGTTAGATTAGTCAAAATAGTCATTTAAAATCAAATTTTAAAATTATAAAATCAATTTTTCAAAAATGACCAATCTGTAAATATGGTCAAACATGATTTTCTCGAGGGGGTTTTATAAGAAAATTTTCTGCTATTTGAAAATTATTTCAAGTGAAAAATATGCAGATATTTTCTTCGAAAAACGATGCAGCAAATGAATGTTTCAAAAATTAATCACGTTCCACTAGTAATTTTTCTATCAACTATATTACCAGTGTAATCTGCATCTGAATTTAAATTTCACTCAATATTCACTCGTTGGATGTCAAAGACCAGATTGTGAAATTTCAACAAATTATCTCATAATTGTTTTCAACAATTTTTAAATGAAATTTTCTTGAATTTGAATTGAGACTGTGTTAACAATCAAACAAATATCATATTGTCAGTTTCAGAAACAGTTATATTCATGTGTAATAGTCAATCAACATCATAATTATTTTAAAAAATTTCTTGAAGTTTCAACAATTTCTTAAAATCCTTTTTAACAGCTTTACACATGAAATTTGAAATCGTGCAAATTTATAAGCAGTGACCAAAATATCAAAACAAGTATATCTACGTGTAGCATGAATAACAATCATTTGACAGAACAACTTTATATAAATTAGTTCAAAGTTGAAAATCTGATTGGCCATCATTTAAGCACAAATCAAGGTCATAAATAAGAACAAGTCAAAAAATCATATTAGTTAAATCCCAATCAGTCAACCATCATAATTACTCCAAGTAATTCTATTTAAAGATGATTGGTCAATATTTTGAAAAAGTCATAGAATCAAAATCATCATCTTTTGTTCATCTCAATATTGGCTGATTTAGAGTATGGTGCAGATAATCACATTTAACATATTGTTAAAAATAATTTTACCTGTTTTACCTTTACGATAATTTTTCATGATTGCCCATTGTGGTTCTGTAACCTTTGTACTAGGCTAAGGAACTTTGCTTTGTCGCCCGTTGTGTTTCTGGAATAGCCAAAATCCAGAGAACACTATTGTTGTTCCTTAGCCTGCCACCACACCTACACGATGAAAGATTTTTGTGACCTATTTGTTTTTATAGGTCCATGATTGTTACTGGCAGAATATGAAACATATGTTTGTGGAGACCCAAAACTATTTATATATGTTCCTTTTGGCACCCAAATTTGTTTGACTTTCAAAGATTTTATATTTGTGCCTTTTGGAACCCAAATTGGTATAGTTTTCACGTGTTTGGGTCTATACCAACAATTATTTTGATTGTGTCCAAATTTTCTACAAATCGTGCACATTAAATTGTCTTGATTAAATTTTGTGTTCCTATGACTATGACTTTCAACATGATGTCCAATTATTTCAGATCGAGCAAAGACACTTTTACGTTTTGCATTATCATCATCTTGTGATTTCCCAAAACCTAGTCCTTTTCTATTGTTAGCAAAAATTTGATTTTCCAATAGCATGTTGAAAGATTTTTCGGCTCTTGAAAAGTTATTCAAAGATTTCTCAAGATTTTGGACTTTGCTTTTTAGTGACGTGTTTTCAGTCACAAGTGAGGTGCATCTGCTTATAAAATCCTTTTTCCTCGTGTCAATGTTTTCCTTAAGATTCAAGTTTTCTTTTTCAAGATTCTCAAAGTTATTCCTAAGTTTTGATAATTCTGAATCTAAAATCTTACATTTTTTACATTCTAGGTTTTGAATATTTTCAAGTTCGGTTTTTAACCTAAAATTTTCACGAGCAAATTCTCTCCTATCAGATTTCAGTTTTTCAATTTTAGATTCAAGAGTATCCACTACCTTAGTAAGATCAAGACACATAAAAACTAGATCTCTATAGGAATACTCACCTGCCTCACTAGATTCCTCGGAGGTTGCTTCTGATTCTGATTTTTCCATGCAACACAAGTTAGCCTCCTCTAAGCTGCTATCTGAAGCTTCCTCTCCTTCTTCATCATCCCAAGTCGTTGCAAAGGCCTTCTTCTTCTTTTTCTTTCCTTTGTTGTCTTTGAGAAGCGGGCATTTTGGTTTGATGTGGCCAGGCTTGTTGCAGTTATAACACGTCAGTTCATTATCGGAATTTTCGAAATCTTTTGACCGATTGCCCTTTGTTTTCTTCTTGCGTGGCTTGAATCTGGACCATCTTCTAAGATTATTGACAGCCATTACAAGCTCTTCAATTGGATCTTCTTCATCGCTTTCTTCTTTGCTCTTTAAGGCAATCGTCTTCTTCTTTGGTTCGGAGTTGTTGCGTTCTTCCTTTGCTTTTAGCTCAAGCTCATATGTCATCAAGTTGCCAATCAACTCCTCCATGCTTAGTTTGCTCAAATCTTTCGATTCTTGGATTGCCGTGACTTTTGCCTCAAAGTTCATTGGTAAAACTCGTAGCACCTTCCTCACAAGCTCTACCTCAGTGAAGACCTTCCCAAGCGCTCTAGCGTTGTATACCAAGGTTGAAAAACGTCCAAACATGTCTTTTATGCTCTCGCCTTTGTCCATCACAAAGTTTTCGTATTCGTTGCTGAATAGGGCTAGACGAGACTCCTTGACTTGAGAAGTTCCTTCGTGTGTCACCTCCAAAGTATGCCAAATTTCCTGTGCTGTTGTACAATGAGAAATTCTATTAAATTCGTTTTTATCAAGAGCACATATCAAAGCATTCATGGCTTTAGCATTTGTCGTTTTCAATCTCTTATCGTTAGCATCCCACCTATCCTTAGGTTTAGGAATCTCAGTATCACCAACGATTATAGTGGGAGGTTTATAGCCAGTTTCAATAATATTCCAAACATCATAATCAACAGAACTAAGATAGATACCCATCCTAACTTTCCAATAAGCATAATCGTTCCCGTTAAACATGGGTGGCCTAGCAATAGATTGCCCCTCAGAAAAAGTATTATTTTGTAGACTCATGACTCTAGAGTTAAATAAAAAATATACCGGGCTCTGATACCACTTGTAGGATCTAGATTAACCCTAGAGGAGGGGTGAATAGGGTTATAGCAAATTTTCTTGATTTAAACACAGAAGTAAACTGCAAAAATAAATATGCTGAAAAGTAAATCACACACAAAATTTACCCAGCTTCGGCAACCCCTGCCTACTGCTGCATTCACAGATTTCTATTAGAATTAAACAGTATCACGCTTACAGACACTCTACTAGACTCGCAGACCCTTTTGCTCCCGCTCACAAACACTCTACTAGACTCGCAAACATTTGCTCCCGCTCACAAACATTCTACTAGACTAGCAAACATTTGCTCCCGCTCACAAACACTCTACTAGACTCGCACACCCTGCTCCCGCCTATAGAGTTTCGTTTACTCGCAAACTCTGCTCCCGCCTACAATAGAACTTTGATTACTCGCAAACTCTGCTCCCGCCTATAGAGCTTTGATTACTCGCAAATACTGCTCCCGCCTATAGAGCTTTGCAAACTCGCACACCCTGCTCACTGAACTAATTCTAACTAGACAATCTGACACGACCTAATCCCTAGGTGGTGATTTACAAATTCTTTGACTTGAAAAAATAAAAACAACAATAAAAAGACAAATAAACAAATAACCCTAAACCCTAATTAAAAATAACCCAAATTAAAAATAACCCTAATTAAACTAAAGCCTTTTATAATAAGGCCGGCCCCTTTTTTAATTCTATGACCCGTTCCCTTCTTCTTTTGCTTGGCCTGTTCCTTTGCTTGTGAGAATGGCGGCTTCGTCCTGTTTCTGAAATTAGGGCTTCGGCTCTTCTACTCCAAATTAGGGCTTTGGCTCTTGATTCGAATTTAGGGTATTGAAGCTGCGCCTTTTTCGTGTGCTTTGTTCTCGTTCGTTCGCTCTTGGCTGCTTCGTTGTTCGATCGAGTTCGACTCCTTTCTTCGGTATGTAATTTAATCTTTTTTTCTTTACTGGTTGATGCTTGAACTCGATCGTGATTCGAGTTGGATGATTTATTTTTTGTTATGCTCGAACTCGAATGGATTTGCCGATGATGATCCTAGGGTTTATATAGGATTCAAAACCCTAATTTTGCGTTCGTATAAAATCATTTGAATTTGTCATATTATTCATCACGGCCACTTGATTTTGTTTCGATGATTGAGATGTTTTCTGACTTGATCAAAAACGTATATTGATGGTCATGGCTTTGCTTGGCCACCACGGTATTTAATTCTGACTTGTTCAACTTCGATTTTTGCTGGCATTTTTGGTTTGAGCTAGTTGCCTTGGTCATCACGGTTTGATTTGACTTGACTTCTGCATAAATTTTTGGTTTCGTGAATTTCTTCGTTCATCTTGTAGTCTTCGTCTCTGGCCATTTGTGTTGGGCATTTCCATATGATGTTTGTCACTGTTGTATTATTGATTCTGTTTGCTCGGTTACTGATGCATACACAAACTGTTGCTCGAATTGTCACTTCATATACATATGTCTTTGTTCGCCATGTTGCAACTGCTTGTTGTAACTTGAAACTGTTTTGTCAATTCGAATTGCACTTGCACACTCCATGTTCCATTACTATATACTTTTGGTCATGTTGTACTTCTGGTTGGTCACTTGATTCACATGTGCACTGCCTGTTTGAAGTTGTAGCATGTCACTGTGATGTTTTCATTTGCTTGAGTTTTAACTGTGCTCGAGCTCTGTCCATACTTGCCTTTGTGGTCTTCACTGTGTTCATGATGGTTGCTGTGCACTTTTGTGCTTTGAGTCAGTTTCATTGTTTTAGTTTCATTGTTGTTGTGTTATCATCATGTTGGTTTGACTTGAACTCGATTCACTTGAAATGTCACTGCTTGGTGGTCATGTGCCACTGTTGAGTCTTTGGTGCTGTCTTGAATTTGTGCAGTCTATTTTGGGTAACTTCCCATGTGTACATGTCTCTTCCCTGTATCTTCATTCATGTTGCTGTGCAGTAGCTTCACTGTTGCATTGAGTTGTTGTTTCTGGCCTGTGCACATTGTTGCATGCATTGAGTATTGAGTCTTTGTGGTCTGCACTTGGTTTCTTCACTGTGAACGTCGACTTTATTGTTGTTTGCTGCATATGGCTTCTCTGGTCGGTTTTACATGAACTTTACTTGGCATTTTGTATGTTTCATTTTACTTGACTTCTGTTCATGTCGGCACTGGCTTTGATGTTGTATATGAGATGCATTCATTACTGCAATACTTGTTGCACTTTAGTTGACTTGTGAGCTGCCCTGTGTTGAATCCAGTTTTTTTTTTTAAAAACTCGAGTTTGACCTTGTGCTCGAGTCGTGATTTTTATGTTATTGCACGTGAGTTGAACCCGGTTTTTCATTTGGGTTTGACCTGTGCTCACATGTCCCTGTAAATCAATCAAGTGTATATATCGGCGTGCACAGCCTTATGGCATATACAGTAATACACTGTGTATGTCACAAGTTGTTCGTGTATGATGAATTCAAATTTAAATTATGACGAACAACCCAAATAACTGAGGCAAATTGTATTTTCAAAAATCATGTTTCATTTTATATTGCAAAAATATTTCTTTTTAATTTTACTGCGTTAGTTTATATTTTTGCAGATTGCTCAAATACTGGATTCAAACTGGAATGCAGTTGAAGATAAATACGAGTGTGAGTGATATGTAGTGAGGTGCTGATGTAAATGTGAAAAAAATGTGATGTAATCAAAGTTGTATAGTTATAGTGAGAGCTTGAAATTGTACTATTCAAAATTGTAATAAATATTTATTTGAATAATATATCTGTTTGAATTCAAATTCTGTGTAATTTATTTTATTCAACAAATATTTATTTAAACTGTGAAAAATAGAATAGTATATTAACAAATACATTTAAACGAATGTATATATGTTTATTATCATCAAACAAAAATCATATAAGCGCAAAGCGCATATTCAACAGGGTCTAATTGAATCTTTTTATCATCATTATGACAAGGAAAAAGACGTGACCACTTTTATTGAATAAGGTGCTAAATGTCATTATACATGCATTTATATAAATAAAGGCTTAGGTCCTTTTCATTGAGGTTAGACCAATTACAGATGTATAGATTTGTTCAGTGGTTTTGCCTCTAGCAAACTAATGTCTTTTAGGTGATAAGAGAATACCAAAGAAACTAAATGTTAATTTTATATAATAACCCATATTTTATTGTATGGATAATAAAAATATCATTTTTATAACCAAAGTTCATTTGAATTGAATATAATATCGGTAAATTTTGACTCTTGACATTTTTATCTCGATAATAATCATAGGATGAATTTTACATTGAAATCTCGTAAAGCGTATAATTGTTGCTGCGAGTTGATTTAGGGTTTAAAATCAATTTCAAATGAAAGATATGATGTTTTTTCCCAAGAGCAGGCATAACAGATTTTTGGACTTGCAGTTTGGTAGATATGATTGCTTTGAGTGTGAATAGTCTTTAGGCAGAAGAGTGGATAATCAACCCAAGACTTGTTTTTAACCTTTTAGCAATTTTGAGATTTCGAAATTAGGGTTAATAGCATCCTTCTCAGCAGTTGCTATTCATGATTTTTTTCTCTTAACCTCTATTGACTAATAATAGTCAAAGCTTCATCGCTTTCTTCAGCAAAGCAACCTAAGTACTAAACATATGTATATATGAGCTTGTGCAGCAGTTACACGCTTCCCAACACAAAATTTGTAATTATCAAAGCTTCTCGTTAGTCTCTAGGCTAATCTCTTATTAATTGATATAGGTTAATTTATTGAAGAAAAAGATGGAGTTCTATTAGATCTGGATCTAAAGAGCTTAACAAATGTTTAAAGAAGGAAAATTATGGTATTAACTTTAATTTCGAAATTGTTAGGAGACCTAAAAACAAGCTTGTGTTAATTAGCCAGTAATTTGGTTAAAAACTGTTCCAATTTAAAATAGCCATATATTCTAAATCATAAGTCATAAGTTTATTATGATCACTCTACGTAAAGAGAAACAATCATATCTTGTATTTGGAAGTAGTTCAAAACCTAGTTTGGTATCTATCAAAAGTTAAATTCCTTATGTAATACCTCGTAATTTTGCTATAACTATTTTATAAGAAAATAATTAATAATTAGGAACGCTGAAAAATGAAGTTTTTGCAAATCAATTTGGCTTCGAAACTTACTCTTTTGGGTTAATGGTGATTTTCTGATCAATTTTCCTAAATAAGATTTTATGATTAGAGTTCAGATGAAAAAATTATTAATGTTTAAAGTTTTAGAATCGAAAATGATTATATTTGTAAATATGGTAATAAAATCAATTAACACTTGGAAACGTTAATGGAACTTAATGTTAAGAATTGTTAACATAAAAATTAAATCTAAGAGAATATAAGGGAAACAAATTATAGCAATCAATGTTAATAAGAAAAGCAATGATTTAATAAACAAACGTAAATAAATTAAACAAAAATCGTACGTTGTAAAATTAACACATAAAGGAAAAATAGTTTTGAAGGGTGATTGTGCATTTTGTTCTTTTGTTATGACTTGGTTAGAGTGTAATGCATCTAGCCTTTACCCAATGTTATTAGGACCTGAGCTGACGGTAGTTAAATATGGACCGTCAATCTTTGCAGTCTGTGGTATTCAAGCCGAAGATCGAACCGCTTAACTAAGATCTATCTGTTTATTTGGACTGCAACCAACCTCTCTGTTGTTTTGGATCATCACCTACAGGTATTGAATTTGATATTTTTAATTTATTTTGATGCAGTTTGATATTTTGTTTTTGGGCTTTGGGGGCATGATGCATGAGAGTGAGATGCTACTGCATTTAGATTTGTGACGTTGAATTCATTGACATGTTATACATACTTTATATGTAATCTTGATTTGTACTTATGTCACATTACCCTTAATTTTTCATGTTTTATAAGGGTATATAAGTTCTTAAAGTATTTCTATTCTCTCAAGTTAATTTATTGATCCTTTCCTTGGATGATTGAAGCTGATTATACTTTGCTCAATTTATTTTCTCCTTGGAGAATCAAGCTATTTGTTTTGATCCATTTGCCACTCACTGTTTTTATTCAGTTCTCGATTATCTATTTTTATGTGTCTTGAATTAATCTGAATTTTCTTTGCCTTCCATCTCCGTCTCTTCATGATATTGAAATTATAATTTGTGTACTTTAAAAGTTATGTTGACATTATTTTCAGTAAGTAAGTAAAAAATAATTTGAAAGAAGAGTATGCATTTTACCCATGTGTTAGGATTTGTTTAGATTATTATGCATCTACCCTCGCTTTGGCTCTAAATCTAATCTTTTTTAGTTTTTTTTTCTCTCAGTAAATTTCACATATTAGTATTTTTCTTCTTCAGTTATGTTTGTCAAATCATATTCTATTTAAGTTTACAAAATCCCGTTCCTAATTTTATTTTATTTTTTTGATAATTCACGGATGGGCTTATTTTTAATGCAATGATTGAAAACAACATTTTGTTTGCTGTTGTGAATTCAGGACTTGTAATACTCTTTATTGAAAATGTTGGTAGGCCACATCATTTTAACATTAAAAAAAAATTAACGAGTACCTAACTAGTATCAAGATACTCATTTGAATGCTTAAATGGACCTAGGCGGATAAATAGGTCGAGGATCTTTTCATAATAACTATGCACGACAATGGAAGGACGTTTACAAGGATTTTTATAATGTGTTATTATTTTGAAACTGGTTGCATGTTTTATTTTTCTAATTTTGATAGTTAGAAGCTCAAATAAGTCAATGTTTTACTTTTCTAATTTTGATAATTAGAAGCTCAAATAAGTCATTTGATGTTATCATACTGTCATCCATTTCTTAGGTTTCTTATAATAATATATTTTTGTGCTATGTTAATTTCCTTTTCTTTTTGCGAGTTTCATTTTTATTTTTATTTCCTATTTGTAATTATTTACCGCGTGTAACTTATTCACTGATTTGTTATCAATAAAGAAGCGGTGGTTCTTCATTGATGGAAAATTAATTCATGGAAATTAGGATTTTTATGGCTTTTGGAACAACAATAGTGGTAAAGTTCGTATGAGGTATTAAAATTTTAACTAGTGCCTAATTAGAATCAGGACATCTATTTCGTTACACAGAGAGATCTAGGTGGATGACTAGACTTATGAGCTTTGCATTGCACGACGTGACATATGGTGTTTAGAAGAATTTCTATGATTGGTATTGTTTTACAAGTAGTTTGCATGTTTTATTTTTCTATTTTTTGATAATTAGAAGATCAAATAGGTAGATCACTTGATGTTATCGTATATTTATCCATCTCTTTAATTCATGATAATAATGTTTTATAGTTTTCACCTAATTACATTTCTCAGTGTAAGTTTCATTTCGATTGTCTCTTAATGTTTGTAATTATCAATGTTGTGTTCATTTTAATATTATATTTGTTTATTTAGCATGCAGAACTCATTCATTGATTTATCGTCAATAAAATTACTATTCACTGGTAATTATAAATTAGGTCATATGTGATGCGTCTCCTTGAATCTTTTTATCATTATAATAAGGAAAAGACGAGACAACTTTTAATGAATAATGTGCTAAATGTCATTATACGTACGTTAAATTAAAAAAAGGTAGGTTTAGGTCCTCCTCATTGAGATTAGACCAATACAGACGTATAGATTTGTTCAATGGTTTCGTTTTAAGCAGACTAATGTTCTTTTGGATGATAAGATAATACCAAAGACACCGAATGTTAATTTTGTATAATACACCATATTTTTTTGTATCAATGGATAATAGAAATATTATTTTTATAACCCAAGTCTGTTAGAATTGAATATAATAATAATAATTTTTGACTATTGACATTTTTGACCTCGAAAGTAAACATTAGATAAATTTAACTTTAAAATCTAGTAAAGTGTATAACTTTTGATATGAGTTGATTCAGGGTTTGAAACCAATTTCAAATGAAAGAAATGATGGTTTTTTTCATAGAGCTGCCATAAAAGATAGTTGGACTTGCGGTTTGATAGATATGACAGTTTTGAGTATGAATGGTCTTTAGGAAGAATAGTGGATAGTTAATCCAAGCTCGTTTTTAGCACATTCGAGATTTCGAAATTATGGTTAATAACAGCCTCCGCAGCAGTTACTAAGCATGATTTTTTATCTCTGAATGCCTCTTAACCTCTATTGACTTAGAATGGTCAAAGCTTCATCGCTTTCTTCGGTAAAGCAACCTAAGAACTAAAGTAATGTATACTTGAGCTTGGGTAGCTGTGACATGCTTCCCAACGCATAAAATTTGAGATCATCAAAGCTCCCCGGTAATCTCTAGGATAATCCTCCTCTTATTAATTGAGTTAGGCTAATTTACTGAAGAAAACAATGGAGTTTTGTTAGATCTGGATCGAAAGAGCTTATGAAATATTTAGAGAACAAAAAATAATGATTACCGGCTACTATGAAAGCTGCTATTAACTTTAATTTTAAAATTATTGGCTGGCCTAAAAATAAGCTCGTGTTGATTAGCCACTGATTTGCTTAAAAACTGTTCCAATTCAAAACAGTCATATAATCTAAATCGCAAGTTCTTAAATTTATTATGATCGCTCTGCATAAAAAGAAACAATCATATCTTTTATTTGAAAATGACTCAACCTAATTCAGTTTTTATCGAAATTTAAACGCCTTATGTAATACCCCGTAATATTATGATAATTAATTTAAAAGAAATTAACTAATAATTGTTATGTCGAATTTGTTGTTGTTGCAAATATCACAGTTTGGCTACGAATCCGTTGGGCTAATGACGATTTTTTATGCAATTTTCCTAATTAAAATTTTCCAATTTAAGTTTGGATGAAAAAATTATTAACCTTGAAGTTTTAGAATCGAAAATGATTATATATGTAAATATAGTAATAAAATCAATTGGCACTAATTAATAGCATTAGCGGAACTTAGATGTTAAGAATTGTTAATATAAAAATTAAATCTAAGAGAACATAAATAAGGTAAAACAAATTATGGCAAATAACATGCAATGATTTAATAAACAAACGTAAATAAATTACATAAAAATCGCACGTTGTTAAAATTAACACATCGTAGGTGGACCGTGGAAGTACCCTTGTAGACTAGTAGTAGTCGACCTTAAGCAACAAACGATCGACCTGTGTGTTGTTAACTGCGGTAGTAAATTATTTTCTTGACGATCCTAATTTAATACAGTTTAATCGAATGGTTTATATTGATTTGAACCCTTATCAATATAGACCTAGACCTTCACTTTCAATATATGATTTCAAATGGACGTGGAAGCTTTGTCATTTTCTCTTCTCCATCAAAACTTATATTAATAGAATAGTCTAATTTGTACGAATACCACTGGAGAATTTCAGAATATGATAAAGATAGATAATATGTTCAAATTAAATCGCTGCAACCAAGGTAAACTAGACTTTGATTCAAATTAAATCCCGATTTACAGTTTGCTTTGGTTGTAGCGACTTCACTTAAATTTATTCTCTATCTCTATCATCTTCCAATATTCTCCAGTGTTACATACGTGCAAACTAGACCATTTCTACTAATTTAGAGTTTTATAGGAGAAGCAAAAAATGGAAAAGTTTCCGCGTCCATTAGAAAATTCAAAAACTTTTTGCAAAGGTATATTATTTTTCAAAACCAAGAACTTAAAATCTTTGGCTTTAAAAATTTTCATCATAAAATTTTCAAAATTTTTTCGCAAAGGTATTTTAAGTTTCAAAACCAAGAACTTTGTACAAAAATTCTTAGAAGTGTACATATTACATATTTTCTTTAAAATAATTTTTGCCACATCTCATGAAGTCGAGAATTTATTTAACAGTTTAACATCCTAGTGGACTTCATCTATTTACATGGTAAATTTTTAGTTTCAAATCATTTCTTTTATTAATAATAGCAACCAACACACAATTTTAGTTGAAATTTCAATTATAAATTTCCGCCTTTAAGGTACATAGATATTTACTCATTGTTATGCAACATCCCTTTCCTGGCCTTCGCTTAACAAAATTTATTTCTCGAATTTTTTAGGCTTAAATTCTCATTTTACTTTTATCTAAATAGTTAGTTAAACAAATTCTCTTAAATTATTATTCAACATCCAGTTTCTACAATTTTTTTCTTTCGAATTACTTGACTATTTTTATTGAAGTTCCTTTATTTTCATTGTTTTGCTATAACATAGTGGTCTACATTAAAAGTACATAAAAATAACATTTCTTATAATATAGTACGTGCATTTACCCTCAACAAAGACAAGAAATTTTTGAATTTTCGAAGGTGTTCTTGGAAGACACCATTTCAAAACTGCTTCAACTTTTGATGGGTCTACTCCTATCCCATATTTTGAATTAACATGTCCGGGAAATTTTACTTCGTCCAACAAAAACACACATTTACTTGGCTTTGCATACAACTAATGTTCCTTTAATGTTTGCAGCGATATACACAAATGTTTCTCATGCTCTTCTCTTGATTTAGACTAAGTTAAGATATTCATCAATAAATACTATGATAAATTGATCGAGGTAAGGATGGAACACATGATACATAAGGTCCATGAAAACGGCTGGTGCGTTAGTTATTCCAAAAGGCATGACAAAAAACCCTTAATGTCCATACCGTATTTGGAATGCTGTCTTTTGAATATCTTCTTCTAATAACCAGAACTCAATTCTATCTTCAAGAATATGTTAGCTCCTTAGAGTTGATAAAATAGATCATCAATCGGTGATAATGGATATTATTCTTAATTGCAACCTTATTAAGTTTTTGATAGTCAATACACAATCGTAGCATCCCATCGTGCTTCTTTGCAAATAATGTTGGATCTCCTCAAGGTGATTTGCTAGGCCTAATAAATTCTCGATCCTCTAACTCTTGAATTTTCTTTAATCTTGATTCTCTAATGGAGCCATATGATAAGCTTCCTTTGCTATTGGGTTCGTACTAGGGATCAATTCGATACAAAAATTAATTTCTCATTTTGGTGATAATCTTGGAATATTGCTAAATGCTTCTTCAAATTTACTGACCACTTTGATTTGCTCGAGTTGCGGGTCCACATTTTTAATGTCTATATATGCTAGGTATCCATATATGGATGCATTTCCAAGTTTATCACACTATTATAGGACTGTCTTATACTCTAGAATGGAAAATTTATAGTCATATCATGGCAATCTAGTTTGGCATAGTGTTTGTAAAGCCAATCAATACCAAGAACGAGATCAAAACTGATCATTGGGAAAAGAAACAAATCCGTAGGAATTTCCTTATCTTCGATATAAAGAAGATAATTCTTACACATACTTCTAAGTTCATTTTCCCTTTATACTAAGTAATCTATTATTAGGAGATTTGTTAATTGCTGAATCAGTAATCCTAACTTAGTAGCAAATAATAAAGATATTAATGAATCTATAGTAGCCAGATCAAATAAAACTTTAACTTGAAAATCAAAAATAAATAAGACACCTTCCACACGTTGTTATTCAAAAACTACTGCATATACTCTAACTTGATTCCTGGTGCTGCTTTATTTTCCTTTTTGAGCGTTTTATAGCCCATGCTCATGTGTCCAGATCACTGTTTTAAATCTTAGATATCTCGGCCGATATCTCGGTTGAGATCTCAGTTGAAGGCGTGGGCGAAACGAAACATGAGATATCGGTTGGTATCTTGTTTCAAATATATCGGTCGAAATTTACAAATATCGGTCAATATTTGAAGCGAAACGATATTCCGAGATCTCCCCGTAATAACGGCCTTTTTCTTCATTATTCGGTTTAACTTCTCAAAAATCACGTTGCTCATCAAAAATATCCAACTTACTCTTCTCCAGAGAAAATCGAACCCCCTCTTTTCAAAAAAATCAAACACCCTCTGCTTAAAAAAATCAAACTCGCTCTTCCAACTTCCAACGCCTCGCGATTGCTTCCAATTTTCGACTGCTCGATCGCTTTTGACAGTCTGTAGCTTCGTCGTCAATCAACCTCTCTACTTTTTACAAGTATGTAAATTAGGGTTTTTTTCTGTTCTAATGAAATTCAAAAATTGAATTTACAGTATAATTTAGAGTAGATTTGCAAATAGATTTAATTTGCAAGTATAATTTCATGGTTAAGACTACTACTTTCTTTGCTTAACATTATATGTTTATTCAAACATTTATTTTGTGAATATTGGTGGCACTATGAATGCTCTACAGCAGGAAGTAATGCAAGCATGAATGGTAGAATTTCCTTGTTTATGTAGTAGGAAGTAATGCAAGCACGATGGGTAGCATTTCCTGCTTTTATGTTGGTATTCACGCAACAAGGTTCATGTCTGTTTAGAACTTTAATTAAGTAAGTGGTGTTCGTTCAATATTTTTGTAATGTTTAATTAGATATGTACATATTGTTTACTTGTTTAAAACTTTTACTACCATGTAAACTTTATGGATACGGTTCTTTAATATTGTTTATAATATTTTAGTATTGTATGAACTGATTTGATTTAATCAAATTCCCATTTGGACACGTGCGTGTATTCGTTTTGTAAATTAATTTCATGTTTACTTCAGATCATAAGTATTTTCGCTCAAACCTTAAAGGAATTTAATACACTATGGCGCATGAAAGTGTTGTTAGTCGAGTTTATATGTGCTTGCTTTTAGGTTTAGCTGTCCATGGTATATGGTATGATTTTACAAATCAAGTAAGCGTAAATTTTCATTTATTTTAGTATATATAAATGTTATTGCATAATCAAATTAATTTTAAACATGAAACATTGAAATATACGCCGATATGGTCACGGGATGAACTTTAATGTCCGATATATACATCCGATATTGGCATCCGAGATGCACTCATCTTGTCTGAGATCTCTCCCGATACGATACCGAGTCACTAAAATCGCCAAGACGAAATATGATCGATATCCAAGATTTAAAACCTTGGTCCAGGTTCATTACAATTATAGTAAAATATCTTTTTTCTTTCATTTGGACACTCTGGAGTAATGTGACCATTTTTATTGCAATTACAACACGTCTTTATTTTAACCCTCTCCTTGTTGTGCCTCTCCTTGCTTTTTCTTCCTTATTGTATTGTGGCTTCTTCCCATTGAATTTCTTTTGTTTTTTTAATTTCCTTTGATTGTCGGGGTTTCCCTAATTCGAAAGGTTTTTTCTTGCTGAAGTTGAATGTAGTCTTCTTTAAAGTTAAGTGCTTTTAGATATAATTAACTCAAAAGTCTTGCGATGATCACCAATTAATGTCTCCTTATTAATGGAATTAGTCTTTTAGGAAATCTTCTAGTCCTTTTTAGGCGTATTAAATGACTTGCAAATTGAGCTAATGCCTTAAATTGATTTTTACATTAGGCTACTATCGTGTTTTCTTATGTGAGAATTTGAAATTTCAATTCTATCTCCTCCCTTTCATGTTTTGGAAAATCCTTCTCCAAAAACATTTCTTTAAAATTTCTTCAACTCATCACGCTTGAATCAGTTATAGTCTTGATTAACTCCCACCAGTTCCTTGCCTTCCCTGCTACTTGAAATACAGACAAATTTCTTTTTTATATTTCACTACAATCCAACACTTCAAAGATGCTTTTTAAATGTTAGATAAATTGTTCAGCTTTAAATGGATCAGCACCTCTAATAAAATTAAATTGGATGTAAATTCATAAAACGATGCAATAAATTATCAGTTAGATTATTCATAGGTCTTGAGGGGATTTGTTCCATTTGTTTCAGGATTACATTCAATAAGCTACATCCTTTTTTTGACAAAATTTGGGTCATTGTGTGCAACTTTCACATACGTCTCTATTATAAGTATGTAAAAAAAATGGAGATTAAACCACCAAACATGAAGCAACCTTTCATTTCTTTATATTACATTCTCCAAGGAAGTAATAGTGTAGGAAAGAATCTCGTAATATTATTTAATTCATTTTCCATGGGTGCTCGCATAAGTTCCATAACTTCTTTTAAGACCACGTTTGATCCTTGGGATTCTGACTCCTCTTCATCCAACTTCATTCATTTACTATTGGAAACATTTTCCTTCGTATAGGTCTTACAGATATTGAAGCTGATTTAAGATTCTACAATATTGATTAATATATGACCTTTCTGCACATCCAGTATCCATTTCCTTCTCGATTTAGTTTTGAGGCAATGGCGTTTAAAAAACCTCTGTTTACAGCATGTTCATGGCTTAATTATTATGTTGTGTGCAATGTTTACAAGGATTTCTTTGAGGTAGCTACGAAACTGACCAAATACTT
The DNA here is from genome assembly GCA_030765085.1 of Allium cepa. Classification (NCBI taxonomy): domain Eukaryota; kingdom Viridiplantae; phylum Streptophyta; class Magnoliopsida; order Asparagales; family Amaryllidaceae; genus Allium; species Allium cepa. The sequence goes on from CM060939.1 coordinate 821,316,613, forward strand.
TTATTACAAACATTCCTGTATTTTCATTTTAACTTATTAATTTCAGAATTAATTTAATTTTTTTTTCCTTCCTCCCTCTATTCATGACATTCAAATTATAGTTTGTATACTTTAAAAGTAATGTTGACGTTATTTTCACTGAGTAAATAAAAAATAATTTGAAATAAAAGCACGCATATTCCTCATGTGTTAGGATTTGGTTTGATCATTATGCATCTACCCTCGCTTTGGCTCTAAATCTAATATGTTTCTTTTTTTCCTCTCAATTAATTTCACATATTACTCATTTTTTCATCTTCAGTTATGTTTGTCAAATCATATTCTATTTAAGTTTAAAAATCCCGTTTCTACTTTTTGTTTGATAATTCAAGATGAGCTTATTTTTGATGCAATGATTGAAAATTACATTTTGTTTGCTTTTGTTAATTCACGACCTGTAATACTTTTAGTTGAAAATGTTGGTTGGCCACATCATTTTAACACTAAAAAAACAAAAAAAATAACCAGTACCTAGTTAGTATCAAGGTACTCATTTGAATGCTTAAATGGACCTAGGCGGATAAATAGATTGAGAATCTTTTCATAGCAAATATGCATGGCAATGGAAGGACGTTTACAAGGATTTTTTAACGTCTTATTATTTTGAAAGTGGTTGCATGTTTTATTTTTCTAATTTTTATACTTAAAAGCTCAAATAAGTCAATGTTTTACTTTTTTAATTTTGATAATTAGAAGCTCAAATAAGTCATTTGATGTTATCATACTGTCACCCATTTCTTTCATTTCTTATAATAATGTATTTTTGTGCCATGTTAATTTCATTTCTTTTTGCGAGTTTCATTTTAATTTTTATTTCCTATTTGTTATTATTTACCGCGTGTAACAAATTCACTGATTTGTTATCAATAAGAAGTGGTGGTTCTTCATCGATGGCAAATTAATTGATGGGAAATTAGGATTTTTATGGCTTTGGAACAACAATAGTGGTGAAGTTCGTATGAGGTATTAAAATTTTAACTAGTGCCTAATTAGAATCAGGACATCTATTTCGTTACATAGATAGATCTAGGTGGATGACTAGACTTGTAAGCTTTGCATATCACGACATGACATAAGATGTTTAGAAGAATTTCAATGATTGGTATTGTTTTAAAAGTTGTTTACATGTTTTGTTTTTCCATTTTTTTAATTAAAAGATCAAATTAGTAGATCACTTGATGTTATCATGTATTTATCCATCTCTTTAATTTATGATAACATTGTTTTATTGTTTTCAGCTAATTACATTTCTCAGTGTAAGTTTCATTTTGGTTGTCGCTTAAGTTTTGTAATTATTAACGTTGTGTTCATTTTAATATTATATTTATTTAGCATGTGACCTATTCGTTGATTTATCGTCGGTAAAAATATTTTTCACTGGTAATGATAAATTAGGTCATATGTGATTTGTCTCCTTGAATCATTTTATCTTTATGAAAAGGAAAATGACGTGACAACTTTTAATGAATAAGGTGTTAAATGTCATTATACATGCATTAAATTATAAAAATGGTTAGGTCCTTTTCATTGAGTTTAGACCAATACAGATGTATAGATTGTTCAATGGTTTCGCCTCAAGCAAACTAATGTTCTTTTTGATGATAAGACAATACCAAAGAAACCGAACCTTAATTTTATATATTAAATCACATTTTTTTGTATCAATGGATAATATATTTTTTAACCAAAGTTCGTTTGAATTGAATATAATATCAAATTTTTTTGACTATTTATATTTTTGACCTCGACGGTAAACATTGGACAAATTTAACTTTGAAATCTTGTAAATTGTATGACTTTTGGTATGAGTTGATTTAGAGTTCGAAACCAATTTCAAATGAAAGATATGATGGTTTTTTTCGTAGATCTGCCATAAAAATTTTTTGGACTTGTGGTTTGGTATATATGGCAGTTTTGAGTATGAATAGTCTTTAGGAAGAATAGTGGATAATTAATCCAAGCTTGTTTTTAGCACTTTTGTGATTTCAAAATTAGGGTAAATAACAGCCTCCGTAGCAGTTACTATGCATGATTTTTTTTTTATCTCTAACATCTCTTAACCCTTATTGACTAAGAATTGTCAAAGCTTCATCGCTTTCTTCGATAAAGCAACCTAAGTACTAAACAAATGTATATTTGAGCTTGGGCAGCAGTGACTTGCTTCCCAACGCATAAAATTTGAGATCATCAAAGCTCCTCATTAATCTCTAGGTTAATCCTCCTCTTATTAATTGATTTAGGCTATTTTACTGAAGAAAATGACGGAGTTTTGTTAGATCTGGATCTAAAGAGCTTATGAAATGTTTAGAGAACAAAAAATCATGATTACTGGCTTCTATGAAAGCCGCTATTAATTTTAATTTTTGAAATTATTGGCTAGCCTAAAAGCAAGCTCGTGTTAATTAGCCACTAATTTGCTTAAAAACCGTTCCAATTTAAAACAGTCATATAATCTGAATTGCAAGTCCCTAAATTTATTACGATCACTTTGCATAAAGAGAAACTATCATATCTTTTATTTGAAAGTGACTCAACCTAATTTGTTATTCATCACAATTTAAACATCTATACCCTGTAATATTACGATAATTAATTTTAAAGAAATTAACTAATAATTAGTAACGTCAAAAATATTTTTTTAGCAAATATCACAATTTGGCTACGAATTCGTTGGTTTAATAGCATTTTTTTATTCAATTTTCCTAGTTAAAATTTTCCAATTTAAGTTCGGACAAAAAAATTAGTAACATTCGAAGTTTTAGAATCGAAAATGACTATATATGTAAATATGGTAATAAAATCAATTAACATTAACTATTAGCTTTAGTGGAACTCAAATGTTAAGAATTATTAATATAAAAATTAAATCTAAGAGAACACAAATAAGGGGAAACAAATTATAGCAATCAGCGTGCAATGATTTAATAAACAAACATAAATAAATTAAACAAAAATGGCACGCTGTTAAAATTAACACGTCATAGGTGGACCGTGGATGTACCTTGGTAGACCAGTTGGTCGACCCTAAGCAACAAATGATCGACCCCTGTTGTTAACTGTGGTGGTAAATTATTTTCTTGAGGATCCTAATTTAGTACAGTTTAATCAAATGGTTTACATTAATTTGAATCCTTATCAATACAGACCTAGACTTTCACTTTCAATACATGATTTTCAAATGAATATGGAAGCTTTGCCATTTTCTCTTCTCCATCTAAACTCTATGTTTTTAGAATAGTCTAATTTGTTTGTATACACTAGAGGTGGGCATAAACCGCACCGCTAAATTGAAACCGCCCATCGCAAACCGATGAAAAGGTATGAAAAACTGCTCCGTATTATCTCTCTAAACCGAATATTCAAAACTGACCCGACCCATTTCATTACGGTTTGGTTGCGATTTTGAAGGGTGAAACCGACCGTATTAAACAGGATGGGATTACTTTCTATATAAAATTATCTGCAGAATTTTTATACCAGGTTTATTCAAAACGGGCTCTGTTTTTTACCATTTATTTAAAAAAGTGCTCTGTGGACATCCCCAGCTACATATTTGCGGCCGATGAAATGTTATACCTCACAAATTCCAACCTTTGTATATTACTTATATTTTTTAATTTTTATTCATACCTGGCTACATCAGTACCTCAAAGTCAAAGGCTCAAAGCCTCAAACCCCACTTACGTTTATTTTACAGTAGCTAGCCCGCCGCCACATCCATTTCCCCTTTTCTCTCTCTAATAACCTAAGGAAGACGATCACTGCTTTATGCCAATTCTCCCTTTCCTTTGCTTGTTTGTTGATCTTAGATTTCATCTTCTTTTTCAAGTACAAACGAGGTAAATTTAAGTTAATACCTTATTTACTAATTCTAACTTCTACAACTTATTATGCATTTTGTGCTGATTTGGTTGCATGAATCTGGTTATTTCATGAATCTGGTTGTCAACGTTGATTTTGATGTAATTGACTTAAATTTTAACTTATTTAAAACTGTATTGTAGCCAAAAGCAGTTAGTTTTGATGCATAACTTCTCATCGGCCTAAGCAGTAAGTTATATATAAGCCATAAGCAGTAAGTTTCTCTAGTTCTTTAGCTTAAGTGGTAAGAATCGTATTCAAATGTCTCTTCCACTGTTGAATAAAAACCAAGTACAAAAAAAAATGGTAAACATATACAGCAAAAAAAATCATGTACAGGAAAGTTTAGTGAATGCATTCACCAAACTTATTCAAACAACTCCAGATTTTAATGACCAGATAGTAATTATAAAATATACTTACAATAGCACATGATCATTTTAATAATTTTGGTGAATGTAGAAGTAAATTTTTATCATTCTTTGAAGCAACATGTTCTCAAACAACAATTTAATATCATTTGAGGATAAGTAAGTGGAAGGCGTGAGGTTAGCAGATTAGTTGTGAAAAGGATTTCACAGTGAAAAAGAAAAGAGTATGATAGTGCATTACACATTATTTTTTTAAGTATGTTCTAAACTCAGAATTTTATCATGGTAAGTATTGCTTTGCTGTGAAATAACAACTACAAATAAAGATGAATAATAGCGAATATGCATTACCTAATACCTACATAAGTGCAGCACCTTTAATTTTTTTTCACCAGACCATAAATAATAAATGCTTCTTGCCTATTAATTGAAGCTACTGGATTTTCATTAAAATTGAAACTGCTAATTGTTAACTGTTAATTTCCCTCTTGACTTTGTAACATTTGTCATTGATTATTACACAAATTTTCTTTTAATGTAGTTACCTAGTTTTGCATTTGAGAAAGCTGAAGTTTCCATTAAATAGGAAATAGTATTAGACCAATAGAGAATGCCTATTTCATTATTTACATAGAGAAAAAAATATTGATGTCGGGGAAAAAATATTATGTAAATTCTTTTATTTAGTTTTTGGGAAACATGAAACTATTCCCCTTCAACGTTTAATCATGAATGAAATATGGAATTTTTCATGAATACAGAGGTTGTACAGGGAGTATCCTCCAACAGAAGTATTCATTCCCTCTGAATCCTCTTCCTTCAGTGCAAAATTAATTTTGTTATATTTGCAGTTCTAGGTTTTAGCCATCTTACTTTGGTATGAATGCTTATGTTGATAAGGTAAAATATAAGTGAATATTTGGATTCATAAGTGTGTAGTAAGAAAACTATTATCATTCAAAAATCAAAATGTTATATATTTGCACAGATATATGTTGGAACTGCAACTCTAGAACTGCACTGACATAAGAAAACTATTTTCGTCCAAAAATCAAAACGATTTATTTACTTTCTTTCATATTCAATATATTAGTATGTGTCTTATGAATGCACGTACAGGCGTGGAAAATTGACACCGCAACTCTGAATTTTTTGTTACTTCTTGCCGGATATGTATATATAAAGACTTTTATGCATGGTTTTGAAGATTTGAAGTTATGTGATTCATGAAATGGGATTTCATGCTGTAGTTTATGGTATTTTAGTTTGGTGCACTCGTGGTGAAAGTAAAATATGAAGTTTTAATATTTGAAGTTTATGTAATTATGCAGTGAAGCATTATGTGGTCAGGTATGAATGAATTGTATGCTAGAAGAAGTTTATGATATAATTAATTAATGAAGTATTATGTAGTCAGCCTCGTATTGAATTGTATGCTAGAAGTACATATGTATATTTGAAAAATCAATCATGTGATGTCTAGTTGTTGTTTATTTGAAAGGAATGTTTCAAAATTAGTATACCTGGATTTGATTAGTAAATCTGATGTGCAAATTGCAAAGATATAAAATCAAACCGGACCGGACCGAAACCGTACATATGCGTTTTTAACCGAACCATAGTGAAATATAACATTATGGTCTTTATTTTTAGCTAACCGTTTTTACGGTGCAGAAATCGTCTGAGCTTCAAATGGGACCACACTTACCCGTGCCCACCTATAGTATACACCACTAAGGGATTTTAGAATGTGATAGAGATAGATAAGGTGTTCAAATTAAGTCACTGCAACCAAGGTAAACTAGACTTGGTTCAAATTAAATCTGGATTTATAGTTTATTTTGGTTGTAGAGAATTCATTTTAATAAATTATCTATCTCTATCATCTTCCAAAATTCTCCAATGGTATATAAATGCAAACTAGAATATTTCTATTAATTTAGAATTTTAGTAGAGAAGCAGAAAATGGAAGAGTTTCCGCGTCTATTAGAAAATTCAAAAACTTTTCGCAGAGGTATATTATTTTTCAAAACCAAGAACTTGAAATCTTAGGCTTTAAAAATTTTCATCATAAAATTTTCAACAACTTTTCACAAAGCTACTTTAAGTTTCAAAACCAAGAACTTTGTACAAGAATTCTTAGAAGTGTACATATTACACATTTTCTTTAAAATAATTTATGCCGCTCTCATGAAGTCGTGAATTTATTTAACATTTTAACATCCTAGTGGACTTTATTTATTTACACGGCAAATGTTTAGTTTCAAATCATTTCTTTTACTTATAATATCAACTAACACACAATTTCAATTATAAATTTTCTCCTTTAAGGTACATAGATTTTACCCCACAACATCCCTTTCCTAACATTCGCTTAATTAAATTTGTTTCCCGAATTTCTCAGCACTTAAAATCTCACTTTACTTTTATCTTAATAGTTAGTTAAATAAATTCTCTTAACTTATTATTCAACATCCAGTTTCTACTATTTTTTTCTTTCGAATTACTAGACTATCTTTATTGAAGTTTCCTTATTTTTATTGTTTTGTCATAACATAGTGGTCTACATAGAAAGTAAAAATAACATTTCTTATAATATCGTACGCGTATTTACCTCCAATAAAGATAAGAAAATTTTGAATTTCCGAAGGTGTTCTTAGAGGACACCATTTCAAAACCGCTTCAACTTTTGATGGTCTACTCCTATCCAATATTTTAAGTTAACGTATCTGAGAAATTTTACTTCTTCCAACCAAAACACACATTTACTTAGCCTTGCATAAAACTAATGTTCCTTTAATGTTTGTAGTGTTATACACAAATGTTTCTTATGCTCTTCTCTTGATCTAGTGTAAATTAAGATATTCATCAATAAATATGATGATAAATCGATCGAGTTAAGGATGCAACATATGATATTTAAGGTCCATGAAAATGGCTGGTGCATTAGTTATTCCAAAAGGCATGAACAAAAACCCATAATATCTATATCGTATTTGGAATGCCGTCTTTTGAATATCTTCTTCTAATAACCAAACCTCAAATCTATCTTTGAGAACATGTTAGCTCCTTAGAGTTGATCAAATAGATCATCAGTCAGTGATAATGGATGTTATTCATAATTGTAACCTTATTAAGTTCTTGATAGTCAATACACAATAGTAGCGTCCCATCATGCTTCTTTACAAATAATGTTGGATCTCACCGAGGTGATTTGCTTCGCCTAATAAATCCTCTATCCTCTAACTCTTGAATTTTCTTTAATTCTTGATTCTCTAATGGAGCCATATGATAAGCTTTCTTTGCTATTGGCATCGTACTAGGGACCAATTCGATGCAAAAATTAATTTCTCATTTTGGTGGTAATCTTGGAATATTGCTAAATGTTGCTTCAAATTTACTGACCATTTTGATTTGCTCGAGTTGTTGGTCCTCATTTTTTAACGTCTATATATGCTAGGTATCCGGGTATGAATGCATTTCAAATTTATTACATTACTATAGGAATGTCTTATATCCTGGAATGGAAAATTTATAGTCATATCATGGCAATCTAGTTTTGCATAATGTTTGTAAAGCCAATCAATCCCAAGAACGAGATCAAAATGAGTCATTGGGAAAAGAAACAAATCCACAGGCATTTCCTTATCTTTGATATAAAGAAGATAATTCTTACACATACTTCTAAGTTCATTTTCCCTTTATACTAAGTAATCTATTATTAAGGGATTTGTTAATTGCTTTGAAATCTTGTAAAGCGTAATTTTTCATTGAAATCTTGTAAAGCATACAACTTTTCCCTTACACATAATTCTTACACAATAAACACCAGATGGATTTTTCTTTGAAATCTTGTAAAGCATACAACTTTTGATATGAGTTGATTTAGGGTTTGGAACCAATTTCAATTGAAAAGATATGATGCTTTTTTTCATAGTGCAACCATAATAGATTTTTGGACTTGCGGTTTGGTATATATAACAGTTTTGAGTATGAACAGTCATTAGGCAGAATAGTGGATAATTAATCCAAGCTCTTTTTTTAGCACTTTTGAGATTTTGAAGCTAGGATTAATAGGAGCCTCCTCAGTAGTTGTTGATCGTGATTCTTTCATCTCTGAATATGTAACATCCCGCCTTTTTATATGCTTAAGCAGACACACATGTCGACTCAAACCATACAGAAGGATGGATTGTTATGAGGTGAATAAGAAAAATCAAAGAAAAAAAAAACAGAATCTCACAGCGGAAGGACAAAATATAATAATCAAATAACAGTTCATGAAGCTGTTTTATAAAACATTTGATTATACGTATACAACACAGATCAGAGTTACACATACCAGAGAATAATAAACAATGCAACGGAATAGTATGCATGTAGTGGAATGATATAATAAATAATAATAATAAAATTTTCTTCTTCGTCCTCCAACAATAAGGTCTTCAAGTCCTGAAATGCTCAGGCTGACCCGAGCGAATTGAAAAGACAAAACACTCGGGTCAGAACTAAAAGATCTTATTTAAGATAAATCAACAGCAAAATATGAGTGGAACGGCGTCAGAGATGTTTACAGGATTTGACATCTTCTATCCAGTGTCAAACGTGAGTGCAATAACTTAAGAGATGTTCGGGATTCACATCTCCTAAGGATCCGTTAAACTATCTACTATGTAGTAATATACGCCATTATAATAATGTCTATAGTAAAATAAACTTACTTTTTAACAGCGTTAAGGGGTTACCCATGTAGCCCTTACCATGTAATAGTCCCAGTAGTCCATCTAGCAACACAATATCTCCAGATCGGGAGACTACCCTAAATACTCCACGGGCTACGGGAGAAATTCAAAATCGTACAAGGCGCGCTAGGTTAGGTGACACGGCACACATGGCAATGCCAGGATAGATATACCAATTACTATCTGGACTGGTGGTGATGCATGGCACGCAGCTACCGCCCACCTCGAGCCACACCCCCAAAATCAAAAATCAAAAGTGGCCACCGAATCAATCTCAAAGTCGAAATATAATGGAATGGTATCGAAGGAGTGTGCCCGATAAGAGGAGCTACCTCACTGGTCCGGAATTGCTCCTTTTTAGCCACCTTATGCCAAATCACGGGAGTCGGTCCACGTATATACCTCAAAGGAACGCCGCCACCATCCTACTTCATTTTGGAATCTCCTCCGTGTACACGGTTGTTAAAGTGGTTTTCAGAGTTGGTAGAGAGTATAACAACTTCCGATCCTGATCTCTTTAACAACCAAACGTTATTATAACACCGCGGTCATTTAAAAATAGTTTATACTTCAAAACAAAATATCATTGCCATTTCCAAACCAAATACGATGTCATTTCCATTTCAAAACCAATCAAATATGATATCGTTTCCATTTCAAAACCACAACAATAATATATTATTTCCCTTAAAAACCAAATCAATAATATGTCATTTCATTTCAAACCATATCAATAATATATCATTTTCATTTCAAAAACCACATTAATATTATATCATTTAAATAAATCCAAACTTCCAAATTACTGAATATTTCCTTCAATTCCTTTAAACTTGAGATATTCCCTCTTTACATCATCTTAAACCAAAACCTTATTATAAATTCAGATTCTTACATCTTTAATTTCAGTAAGTTCCAAATCAATATATATTTAAAGACAAATCTTAATTAAATGCAATTTCAAATAAATTCATTTCAAAATCATGTTATTTCAATGTTGTAACCCTCCGAAACCAAACACTTTGAAATCATAATAATTTGAAACTCATAACTTCGAAACACTTCAATTTCGATAAAACATTTCAATTTAGATATATTCCAAGGCTTTAAATATTCCATAATTTCAAACTAAATCTGATAATCTCATATATATCTTAATTCAATTTATTATTATTTAGTTTTGAAATATTTATTTAATAAATTCTATATTCTTTAAATAAAACTCAAACTTGAAATATTCGTTAATCACCTTAAACCATCATCAAGTTATAAATCATGCCCTTTAAAATCTCAAATTCAATAAGTTCCAGATTGCTTGAATTAAATAACATTCTTAATTAAAAACAATTTTAAACTGATTTCAAATCCATCTTCTCAACCTTAATTTATCACTATCATTATAAACTCTATATACATATATATTAAAATATAATTTAAATTAATACTTACCCATGTTATATTTTAATAAAATCATACGTTATTATTACTCTCATTTATGAACAAAATTTTACATAGCTTAAATTTAAGAATTTAACTATATATATATATATATATAAAATACTAATATAATGTCAAAAATCAATATTTATATAAACCCTTGTATTTTGTTTCCAAAACCATAGAAATCACTTCAAAATATTTTTACATATAGACCACAGTGTTTGTATATAATTTTCTATCCTACAGTCAAGTGATACGGATATTTATCATTTCAATCCATAATTTAAAATATAAATACGGTTATATATCATTTCAAACTGCAATCCCAAATGAAATAAAATCCATAACAACTTGCAATTTATAACAATATAGAATACAACATCCATTCATCCAATATCAATCATCAAACATTTATCACAATCATCATCCAATTTAATCAATAACATCAACGTAGAACAGATAATAAATAACAGGTTTTTACAGAGAGTTTATATTCAATAATAAATTAAATAAAAATTCAACTGGCAGTTTATATGCATTAATAAATTAAATAACAATTCAACTGGCAGTTTATATGAAATAATAAATTAAATAACAATTCAACTGGCAGTTTATATGCAATAATAAATTAAATAACAATTTAGCAGGAAGTTTACATGCAATAATAAATTAAATAACAGTTTAATTCAATAAATTCAGTTTAACTTAGATGATGGTTAAAATATGCCAAATAATCATAAATAAATCTCAAATCACATCAAAAATTAATTTAACACACATACGAAATTTTAGAAACTATGAGTGGGTTAAAACACTCACCTTTTGAATTTAAATTGAATTTAAATCCAGTTTATAACCAAAATTTGAATAGCCTCATAATTCTTCCAAACCAACGTTAAAATGTCCGAAATTTTGATAGGATCGCAGCGGAGAAAAACGCGCGTGAAATGGACCTCGTATGTGAAAGTTATTGCAATTAGGTGATATTCGATTTTTAAATTTAAACAAATAAAATAAATACACAGATACACGTCACCCTCACCGTGCAATCAGAAACCCTAGCCTATACAACCTCTCTCACACACTCGAATGAAGCTACGACACAGCCACACCTTCCACGCCGACCTCGGCCATCGTGCCTTCCCCCAGTACAACCCCGACGGACCCTCGCTACCCCTACCCCATGCGACTGAGTCGCGATCGTCAATGGCACAAAGAAAATTGCAGCCGCCGCCACAACTTCGAGCCCAAATCGAATTTTTCCGATCGGTCTGGCCGCCAACTCGCTGCGCAACCCATGCCGACGGTCTCCCCACTTGTCACTCCACACAACCATGCCTCCAATTTGACGATCAGACGAGGTTCACCAACGGGCGATGAACGACCGATAGTTGATCTTCGATTTCTGGCCAAATAGTGACCCGAATTGGAAACCGAATTATAGATCTGAGACGCGCTCATCGAGAGCTTCAGATCGATATATAATTTGATATGTATTGAGGAGTTTGAATTTTTGAGGTTGAATTTTGTATTGAAACTGGGTTGTGAATTTTAAGGTTTGTCTGCCATTGAAAAAGAGGAGCAACAGAAATTTCTATATGTATAGAATGAGAAATAGAAAGGCTGCTAAGTTTTATAACATGATATATATAGGTAGGGCTGAGAAATAGAGGAACATATACGATTGGTTTGGACCGTTGAATGATAAATGGCCTGAAAAGCCCGTTCCGACTCTGGAAAGAAATTGGGTCAACCCATATTTCAAAATAGATGTTTTAAAATATTTTAAAATCAATGGAATATGTTTCAAGTCCAAATTCCATCATATGAAGAATTTATGCTAAAATCAACTTATTTTAAATTGATTCAATTGATTTCAATTTCATTGATTTCAAAGCGTTTCGAGCCCATGCGATCAAACGACAAGTCTGATCGATATGAAACTTGAAATCCTTAAATATTTTACCGTTACGGATCCGATGAAACTGGTTTCATCGAAATACAAATCAGTGGAAAAAATGCCAATATGTACATTAATTAAATAAATTAATAATTAATCAATCAAATTAAATTTTAAATTTCAATTCTATAATTGACAATTTTTATCATTTTTAAATTTCTAAATCATTTCCACTAATTTAAACAAATTTAGATGTCAATTTAGAGTTGATAATTCTATCAACTTCATTGTTAAGCTCAATTTCGTTAAATTCGAAAATTATGAATTTAATTTCCAATAATTCCATTCAACTTACTTTTCATTCTATTATTCACTTCCTTGTTTTTAGATGGATGAAATTAACATTGGATTCCTAATCTATTACATTGATATTCTCAAATTCCTTCTTAATTTCAATTAACGTAATATTTAGATATTTAATTTCATTTAATTGCAATTAGTCCAATTATTGTAGTTCAAATCCTAATAAATTCATAAATCTTTATCCCATTCTTTCAATTCAACAAATTGTCCTATTGTGAATAACCTTAACATAATTTCCAAATATTACCTAAATTAACATTAACGTAATATTTTATTTAGATTTATTGCAATTGATTCCAATTCAATTTAGTGGATTAAAATATATCGGTAACTTATAATAGTCGTTGCCATTTACTCTCAATCATACTTTTATAAGTTCATTAATTCCAAACCAATATTATTATTACTTATCTACCATTAGTTTTATCAAAATATAGTTTATTGCATAATATCTCATCAATTAATATAACTTTGAAACTATTTCCAAATTTTACTATTTATAATCAATCATAACCCTACAATTATTTCAATTAATTAGGATTGCACTGAACTAGTTATTTATTAACTTGCATCAACATTCTTACATTTCATTCCCAATATAAATTCATTAACGAATTTCAAATTTTTATTTATGCTAGATTTAATTACAAAAATCATATTAAATTCACAAATTTAATTATCAAAACTTATGGGTCATTACAGAACATCTCTTAACCTCTATTAGTTAAGAACGATCAAAGTTTCATTGCTTTCTTTAATAAAGCAGCCTATGTACTAAACAAATATATATCTAAGCTTGGGCAACCGTTACACGCTTCCTAACACATAAAATTCGAAATCATCAAAGCTCCTCATTAATCTCTAGGCTAATCATCCTCTTATTAATTGATTTAAGCTAATTTATCGAAGGAAATGATGGAGTTCTGTTAGATCTGGATTGAAAGAGCTTAAGAAATGTTTAGAGAAGAAAAATAATTAGTGGGTACCATGAAAGCTGCTATTAACTTTAATTTCGAATTGATTAGCAGGACTAAAACAGGCTTGTGTTGATTAGTCACAAATTTGCTAAAACTATTCCAATTTAAAATAGCTATATATTCTAAATCGTAGGTCCATAAATTTATCATACCCATTCTATGTAAAGAGAAATGTTAACGGTAAAAATAGCTTTAACGCTAACACCCGGTGTATATCGTGATGAAGTGAAAGCACCACCCGCTTACACGGGAATCAAAGTAAACAAAAAATAGAAGAAAAGTAAAAGAGACAGAGATTTTTATAGTGGTTCGGCTTCTAGCAAGCCTACATCCACTTTACATCCTCCATTATCTTCTTCAAGCACACTTTTACAAGATTACAACACCTTTACAACACGATTGATTGATTACAACACTTTTACAATTCACTTTCGAGTTTACAACACAATTGAAGAAGGAGATTAGAACTTTGATCATAGATTGATCCTCGGATCCATGCTGAATGTAGTAGATGCATTGATGAAGAATCTTCAATGGTTGAGATGCTCGGAGAGTCGAGAAATCAGCAGAGTGTAGGCGCCTTGAAATCCAGAAAAGTCCATTTGTCGTTGGAGTAGGCGGAGTATTTATAGGAGAGTTCGGAGTTGGGTCGGCTGGGTATAGGTCGTGAGCGACCTAGGGGTAGGTCGTAAGGTCGAGGACGACCTAAGGGATTGACTATAGGTCGTGGGCGACTTATAGGGTGGCAGAATAAGGAGTAACGACTTAAGGGATAATGGCATTAGGAGTTATGGCATGGAGTGACCTAAGGGAAAAGACGGGGTCTGCTTTAGGTCATGAGCGACTTAGGATGGGTCGTGAACGACTTACTAGAAGAGGGAATGTGAGGCTTAGGTCGGTAAACTATAGGTCGCTAGGTCGCTCCGTGTTTGGTGAGAGATAGGTCGCGAGCGACCTACGGGTTAAGGATAGGAGTTAGGTCGCGAGCGACCTAACTTGGAGGGAGATAGGTCGCTAAGTCGCAAGGAATTCTCTAGCTCGCCAGGTCGCTGGAAGCTTTAACTTGTTAACTCGCTGGAGGCTTTTGACAGCTAGGTCGCTTAGGTTAGGTCGCTCGAGCCTTCAAGTAGTTAGGTCGCTGGAAACCTTAACTCGTTAGGTCGCCTAAGGTCTTCGGCTTTGTTATCTCGCTAAGTACTTAAGTCGTTGGACGCTATAGATCGTTGCATACTTGAGAAGTTAGGTCGCCAGGTCGTGTACCTTCTTAAGTCGCTTCACTCTGAAGATGGTTAGGTCGCAGCACCCATAGGTCGGTAGGTCGCATACTGTTTTGGACGGGGCGTTGCCCCGCACCCCGCCGGGGGCGCTGCCCCCTGGACCCCTGCGACCTGACCGGGCAGGTCGAACACCGTAGCGGTGGCGTTGCCCCCGCACCCCCACCTTGGGGGGTTGGCACCCCTTGGATCCCCCCTCCGTAGGGGATCTTAGATGAGAAATCATTCAACAGAACTTGCTTTGTTGAGATGTTGAGTTTGACCAATCTTTGAGACGAGCTATCTTGCTTTTCTCGGTCGATCTTTTAATATCACGGCTTTGCTAAAAAGGTGGGATAACAAGAAACAATCATATCTTTTATTTGTAAGTGGTTTATAACCTAATTCGGTATCTATCAAATGCCTTATGTAATATTTCATAACTTTATGATAATTAATTCAAAATGAAAATAATTAATAATTGGTAATGTCAAAAAATGATTTTTTTTGCAAATATCACAATTTGGCTACGAAACTTACTCTGTTGGGTTAATGGCAAATTTTTTGATCAATTTTCGTAAATAAAATTTTTCTATTGGAGTTCAGACGAATTTTTTTTTAATGTTTGAAATTTTAGAATTGAAAATGATTATATATGTAAATATGTAATAAGATCAATTAACATTTAGTAACGTTAATGGTACTCAAATGTTTTTTTAGTACTTAGATACAACCTATCACTGGGACAACATATCATATGTCAATATATGTTCGAATCACGCTGCACAAGTTTCGAACTTGAGAAACATATCATATGTCAATATATGTTCGAATCGCGCTGCACAAGTTTCGAACTTGTGACCTCTCACACCAAAGTCAAATCACTTAACCACTAGGACAATGGTGCTTGTCAATGGAATTTAAATGTTAAGAATTGTTAAATATAAGAGAATATAAATAAGGGAAAACAAATGATAGAAATCAACGTCAACAAGGAAGGAAAAAAATGATTTATTAGGCATACGTAATGTTAACCCTCAATTTTCTACGATTTAAGAACTGTACGACTCAAGTAAGGTATACGACTCAAGCAGAGTGCGCGACTTAACGAGTTGAAAGACTTCGCGACTTACGACATAGAGAAGTCTACGACTTAACGGTTTAAAAGAGAAGGGATGGTTCACGACCTAAGGCCTCCACGACTTAAGGTTTCTATGACTTAAGGAAGTATACAGTCTACGACTTAAGGAAGTATATAGTCTACGACTTAAAGAAGTCCACGGCTCAAGGATAGGATGACTTAACGATTCAAGAGATGGAACGACTTAAGAAGGAAATGAGTTAACGACTTAAAGCTATCCGCGACTTACGACCTAGCACGTGTCGTGAGCGACTTAAGCAAATGAAGCGCTGCTTCTTATTTAACACGGTGGCCTCTTAACTCGTACACGATTCAGGACTTGGGTTATTATCTGAAATAAAGGAGCTTACCAGTTAAGCCACGACTCACGACCTAGCTTGAGTCGTCCACGACCTAAAGTTACCGAGTAAAAGTCCGATGCCGCGTTACTTATACAAGAGGATGTTGACTCGTGGGCGACTTAGGACTTGTAACAGAAATTCTGATAGATGAGTAAACCTTTGTGAGACCATGGGCTTGGCCAGATAAGTCGGCCACGACCTACCATAAGTCGATCACGACTTACGACCCAAGGGGGAAATTTCCCTATAAATACCAACCTACCTCAAGCATGAAGGGGACTTTTGGACAATCTCTTCAAGCGCTGATACTCTGCCAGTTTCTAAACCGACTTTATACTTGAAGTTTCGAAGAACACTACAAACTACTTTGAAAGACTTTCACACATCCGACATGGATTCGAAGACTTTCATCTACATCGAAGCTTAAGCTACTTGCTCAAGTGTTTTGTAACTAAAGAGATTTGTACTTGAAGAGCATTGTATCTTTTTGTAACAAGATCAGTAATAAAGATACTTAAAGTGGACGTAGGCTACTCCTTAAGCCGAACCACTATAAAATCGCTGTCTCTTACTGTATTTTCTGTTATTTTAGCTGATATTCTGTTCCCGAACTGTCGGGTGGTGCTTTCACATTCACACTTCACACACCGGGGTGTTAGCGTTCGATTTTAAGTGTTAACATTTTTGGTGCTTTCGCTGAGAACCCAACTCAGGATACTTCCATCATTGCTCCGCAAAGGTTTGTGGAAAAGATTTCTTTTAAAACCAGAAGTTTATTGAAAATAATGGCTCCTAGGAGAAAACGAAGTTCTGTAAGATCCGACAATGTTTAAGAGAATACCGCTACCTCTCCTCCTTCAAGTCAAGAAGCTCCAACTGTTGGAGTTACAGGAGCAGAAT
This sequence comes from Allium cepa, assembly GCA_030765085.1. NCBI lineage: Eukaryota > Viridiplantae > Streptophyta > Magnoliopsida > Asparagales > Amaryllidaceae > Allium > Allium cepa. The sequence goes on from CM060939.1 coordinate 821,333,941, forward strand.
TGGACGCCGTAGTTTTGGGGTTGAATCAACAATTGAATGGCCAGAATGCACAGTTGGAGGCTCAAAATGCCCAGAACGCCCTGATCTTAAGTAAGTTGAATGATCTACTTGGACCTAACCGTCAACCGGTTAATAATGATGGAAACCCTACTGCGGGAGTTCAAGATGGTGTAGGAGGGAACGTTTCTCAAAGAGTCGCAGACCCTATGGAAAAGACACCCCTCCAGGCTGGAGGATCAGGACCGCAGCCGACCCTCCGTGAACGGTTGTCAAGACAGAATTCAGAGAGAATGGCTGATGTTTGCCCTCCAGAGCCTTTAAATGATGAAGAATATTTTTCAGCATGGTTCGTCAGATCATGAAGGAAAGTATGCGAAGAGATGAAGATGAGAAAGAATTGGGTTTTGCTCCAAGCAAAACTCCATTTACTGAGAAAATCTTGAAGGCAGAATTCCCAAGAAAATTCGTTCCTCCTACTATTTCGGCATACAAAGGGACCAGCGATCCTAATGAGTTTCTGTATAAGTACAATTGGCATATGATGGGTGCCAGAGCATCTGATGAAATCAAATGTCGATATTTCCCTGTATATCTGGAAGGTGTGGCTCTATTATGGTTTACAAAGCTGCCGGCCAGGTCCATTGATCAGTTCTCCGATTTGACCAGGAAATTCAAGGAGCAATTTCGATTGTATGCTTCAAAAGCAAAGGATATAATGTCGCTGTCAAGTCTAGAGCAAAATCCAGGAGAATCGATCAGATCATTTTTGAATCGTTTCAACATAGCATTGGCTGAGGTAGATAATGCTGAGCCATGCATGGTCCTAACATACTTGATGAGGGCGATTGACAAATCAAGCGAATTTGGAAAATGGTTGAAAATGAAAGAACCAAACTCGCTCTACAAATTCTACAAGAAAGCGGATGAATTCATGCGCTTGGAGAGCTTCCAAACACCGGCTAAGGCGGTATCAGTAGAAGCCGGGAACAATGGTGCTGCTTCGAACAAGAAAGAACCTAACACTCAGAAAAGGGGAAATGATGGTGGAAAGAAACAAGGAGATGCTAAGAAAGGTCGTCCTTTCAATTTCACGCCCTTGACCGATACCCCTGAGAACATCTTCTTTGCGACCAAGGATGATGTCAATTATCCGACACCACCTAAAATTAGAGTGGGAAGTAAGATGGAAAAAAGTGGAAGGTTCTGTCGGTTCCACAACCAACCCGGCCATGACACCAACGAATGCCGTCATTTGAAAGAGGTTATTGAACAACTCTTGAAAGAGAACAAGCTTCAACAGTATGTGAAAAGGAATAGAAATGCCCCAGCCTCGTCAACTCATGGACAACAAGTTCCCGCTCACCGTCCTGGCTCAAGTGAGAAGGCCGTAGAACATGAGTCAGAAAGACCTGTCATCAATATAATAACTGGAGGGCCTCACCTAGCAGGCAAAAGCTGGGGCGAGATGGAAAGGTATGCCCGGGCCTTGAGGCATGTACCGGCTGAAGAGAATGTTTTTGTATTTGAAAATGATGCACCTTTAAAGTAACAAAATACTTCCACTGATGATATTGTATTCAGTGCCAGAGATTCTTTGGGTATCGAGGCTCCTACCATAGATCCTTTGGACATATCCGCTGGTATTGGGCCGGCTACTGTGAGAAGAGTTCTAGTTGATTGTGGAGCTTCATGCAACATTCTCTTCAAGAAGACTTTTGATCAGATGAAAATTCCTATGGCTGATGTTTAAGCTTCATCACTTAAGATTGCTGGGTTTGCTGGAGAACCCAAACAGCCGATTGGGACCATAGATTTGTTTGTAGAACTTGGAAAAGGGCTGAGGAAGGTGGCTCGAAAGCAAACCTTTATAATTGTTGAAGAATTCTCTGCCTACAATGCCTTTTTAGGCCGACCAACTCTTACTGCATTCAAAGCTGTTCTTGCCCCATGGTGTCTGACTATAAAATTCTCCACAGATAATGGAGTTAGTGTGATTAAAGGAGATCAAGATGCGGGGCGAGAATGTTATCTAACAGAGTTGCGTGAGTCAAGGAAAAGAGAAACGGGAAAAGGTGCGGCGGCTCCAGTCCGCATCAAAGAACCAACCTTGTAGCAATTATAGGGTGGACCCTGCACTGGTGAATATAGTGGCGCACGAAGAGAGATGGATCCAAGAAAAGCCGATGCAGGGGAGAATAGGGTAGTACCGGTAGAGGTAACAGTGTCGGTACCCGTTGACCCAAAGGACCCAAACAAAGTGCTAAATGTGGGTTCACAACTCAACACAACAGTTTAGAATGTTCTGATTTCATTTTTGAAGTCAAATTTCGATGTATTCGCTTGGACTCATGCTGACATGTGTGGAATATCCCCAGAGATTGCAGTACACACTCTGAACATTGATCCAAAGTTCACACCCGTGGAACAGAAAAGAAGAACTCAGGGTCCAGAAAGGTCAGCAGCATTGAAAGAAGAAGTGGATCGGCTCATGGAGAACGGTTTCATCAGAGAATCTACTTATCCAAATTGTGTATCAAATCCAGTGCTAGTTAAAAAAGCTAACGAAAAATGGAGAGTATGCATTGACTTTTCAGATTTGAACAAAGCCTGCTCCAAGACTGCTTCCCGCTGCCCAGGATTGGTCAGTTGGTGGATGGGACGGCGGGGCATGAATTGTTATCTTTTATGGATGCATACTCCGGATATAACCAGATAATGATGCATGAGCCAGACCAAGAGGACACAAGCTTCATCACAGATGTTGGACTCTACTGCTACAAGGTCATGCCTTTCGGACTCAAGAATGCAGGGGCAACTTACCAAAGGCTTGTTAATGCCATGTTTAAACCGCAGATTGGCAAGACAATGGAAGTTTATGTTGATGATATGCTAGTGAAGTCTAGGAAAGCAGTGGACCACATGGATCACTTGGCAGAGATGTTCGTAGTACTCCGAAAGTACAGAATGAAGCTTAATCCTTTGAAATGTTCATTTGGAGTGGAGTCCAGAAAGTTTTTGGGTTTCATTATGAGCGCTAGGGGCATTGAAGCTAATCCTGCTCAGATCACTGCCCTGAGAGAGGTCAAAACTCCTGGAACGAAGAGGGAATTGCAAAGTCTCAATGGAAAGGTTGCTGCCTTGAGTCGGTTCATTTCAAAAGCTACTAACAAATGCATTCCATTCTTTGATACTCTGAAGAAAGGAAGAAAAAACTTTGAGTGGACTCCTGAATGTCAGAAAGCATTTGATGAGTTGGTTCGTCATATGGAAGTGCCTCCGATACTTTCAAAGCCTGACGACGGTGAAGATCTTTTTATGTATTTGGCAATTTCATCTCATGCTCTCAGTGCAGTGTTGGTACGGGAAGACACAAGGATTCAGCGCCCAGTCTATTATATCAGCAAAAGATTCACCGGGGCAGAGGAACTATTCAAGGTTTGAGAAACTCGCCTATTGTTTGTTAATCGCATCAAGAAAATTGAGGCCGTATTTCCTAGCTCATCCCATCAAAGTCCTCACTGATCAACCTCTAAAGCAAGTCATATTCCGTCCTGAGACTTCGGGCCGTCTTTTGAAATGGAATATTGAACTCAGCCAATATGACATCACTTATCATCCCCAGAAAGCAATCAATGGACAAGCCTTAGCAGATTTCATCGCAGAATGTACGGATAAAGGTGATAGTGTGGAAGAAGCCACTGATAATACCCCAATCCAATGGAAATTGTATGTCGATGGCGCAAGGAATGATTACTGTTCTGGAGCAGGGGTTGTCCTTGAAACCCCAGAAGGGCGATCGCTATGTTATGCACTGAGACTAGAATTTCCTTCGACAAATAATGAAGCAGAATATGAAGCTCTCATCGCTGGTTTAAGGATCGCTAAAGAACTGAACATCAAGGCGTTGCAGATCTTCAGTGATTCTCAGCTTATTGTCTGCCAAGTCAAGAAGGAATTTCAAGCTAAAGGAGGGAATCTACCCGCCTATTTATCAAAAGCCTAGGAGCTTCTTGAAGATTTTGACCGTTATTCAATAAGCCATATACACCGAGAAGAGAACATGAAGGCGGATTCTCTCGCGAAGTATTCAAGTACTGGTGAAGCTCAACTATTGGGATTAGTTCCCGTCGAAGTCTTGTCAGCTCGGAGCACAGATGAAATGGATGTTGATTGGATTATGAATGTATCCCAAGAGCAAGAATCATGGATGACTCCGATATTTGAATGTTTGCTCAATGCTTCTTTGCCAGAAAGTTCAAAAGAACGACAGAGGCTTCTAACGAAAGCCTCTAGATATATGATCCAGGATGGCCGATTGTACAGACGAGGATTTTCAATGCCACTACTCCGCTGTGTAACTAAAGAAGAAGCCAAGACAATTCTACCTGAAGTACACGGAGGGGAGTGTGGAGATCATACAGGAGGTCAAACTTTAGCAAAGAAAATTCTCCGTTATGGATATTTTTGGCCAGAGATTAATCGAGATGCTGTTGACTATTCCCGAAAGTGTGATAAATGCCAGAGATTTGCCAAAATTCCTAGAGCACCTTCCACGGAGCTAACACAAATGGTCAGTCCATGGCCGTTTGCCATCTGGGAAATAGATTTCATTGGGCCTTTGCCGACTGCCAAATCAGGGATTAAATATGTTATCGTTGCTGTTGATTATTTCACTAAATGGGCTGAAGCTGAACCATTGGCTACCGTTACCTCTAAGAAAATGATAAGTTTTGTGACTAAAAATATCATTTGCAAGTATGGTGTGCCTCAGAAGATAATCACAGACAATGGTACGCAATTCGAAATTGAGGAATTCCAAGATTTCTGCAAACGATTCAAGATCCGAAAAAACTTCTCAGCAGTGGCTCATCCGCAGGCAAACGGGCAAGTGGAAGCAGTAAACAAGATCATCAAATCAACCATCAAAAAGCAGCTAGAAAAAGCAAAAGGTGGTTGGATCGATAAGTTACCACTTGCACTATGGGCATACAGATTTACCCACAAAACTGCGACTGGGCGTACTCCATTTTCATTGGCATACGGATCAGAAGCAATGATTCCGGTAGAAACGGAAGTTCCCTCACACAGAAGGATCCATTTTGATCAAGATGAGAATGAAAAACTGCAATTGGAAGCGCTTGACCTCCTTGATGAAAGAAGAGAAGAGGTTAAGCTTAGAATTGCAGCCCATCAGCAAAGGATAGCCAGACACTTCAATTCCAAAGTTCGACAGCGCAACTTTGAAGTTGGGGACTTAGTCCTGAAGAGAATTATGACAACCACAGGTGTGTTTAGGCCAAACTGGGAGGGGCCATATGTCATAGGCACGAAACTTCTTGATGGCACATTCAAACTCACAACTGTCGAAGGAGAACCAATTCCAAGAGCTTGGAACAGCAATCATTTGCGTCCATATTTTACTTAAAAGCTTTGCTGAAATGTTGTAAAAGAATTACGAATATATGATTCCTGTATTGAAAGCAATTGTAAAGCAAGTGAATAATGAAAAGCTATAAAGTGGATGTAGGCCCAGCTTTTGGCTGAACCACTATTAAGTTTGTGTTCTCTACTACTATAAACTGCTTTGTTTTATTTCGACATATAAAACACGTTAATTGTGTTACTAGAAATGTCGATTTAATAATGCAGTCCATAAAAACAAAACTTACCCATCGCAAGACCAAGCGATCTCCGACATCACCCAGCAAGAAAACGCTAAACCATTCAAAATTTCCATACTCAAATCCTACGAAAGAAGTGCTTCGAACAAAAGTTAGTGATGTGGATGGAAGTGGACCATTTCTAACTAACTGTGAATGTTTGTACAAACGAGCATCCAGTTAAATATCCTGTGTCTACCACCACCAACTCGCTTAACTATGAAGTATATTTCTTTGGGTAAGGAAAATTGTTGGCAACTAAAAAGGGATGATATATGGAAAAGATAACGGGGATCACCGACATGAATAGATGGCAAAGAGACGTGGGCGAGCAAGCATCAAACAACAAAGGACCTCTTCGGAGGCACAAGCCCTCTTCAGAGGCACAACTCTTCGGAGGATAAAGACCTCAAACGGGGCATGCCAGAAGACTTTCTCGGCATGGTATGGAATGATCGGAAGCACCTTCCCAACAGGAAGGCAAAGCGCTTGTTTACTAGTTGAGACAGTTTGCGTAGACAAGCGTCCAAGTAACTTGCGTCCGCCCCATGAGTCCATGAGACGACTGGAGGCACCTTCCCAAGTGGAAGGCAAGGCGCTCGTTCACTAGTTGAGACAATCTACGTAAACAAACGTCCAAGTAACTTGCGCTTGTCCCGTGAATCCAGCCAACCATGAGAAAGAATTCCAGGTAGACTCGGAGGCCCATTTCACCATAGTTGAAATGCTAAAAGACCTCGAGCGGGCCTCGCCAGAAAAAGAGAGTTTTTTCTCGACATAAAGTTGTGGACTGATTGGTGATACACTCCCGTGAATCCATCCAACTAAGAGAAAGAAGCTCCAAACTTCCAGGGAAAAGCCCTACTCAGAGGCACACATTTCACCGTGATCTGAAATAAAACTTCACACGAGTCGAAATGTGAAAAGCCCTCTTCAGAGGCCCATTTCACCACAATTGAAATGCTAAAAGACCTCGAGCGGGCCTTACCAGAAAAAGAGATTTCTTTCTCGACATAAAGTTGCGGACTGATCGGTGATACACTCCCGTGAATCCATCCAACTAAGAGAAAGAAGCTCCAAACTTCTAGGCAAAATCCCTACTCAGAGGCACACATTTCACCGTGGTCTGAAATAAAACTTCGCACGAGTTGAAATGTGAAAAGCCCTCTTCGGAGGCCTGCTTCCCAGCGAACAGGGAAAAGATAAAAGCCTCTCCCTAGAGGCAGAAACAAAAAGACCTCTTCCCATAGGCACAATCAAACAAACAAGACTTCTTCCCAGAGGCACAATCAAACAAAAAGACCTCTTCCCAGAGGCACAATCAAAACCTCTCATCAGAGGATCAAGCAGGTTGAAACCCCTTTTTCTTTTCGAAAGGCCCACTGCACTAAGTGAAACTCACTAGCCAAAGCAAAAGTGACTTTTTTCAGAAAAAAGGAAAAGAGGAGTGTAAAAACTTTGCAATAAAAAAAAGGAAGCCCTCTTTAAAGGCACACTTTAACTTTCAAAGGAAGATTGGTTCATGTATTCTTGAAAATACTCTTCCTCAAAAAAGTTAAAGTGCCCTTCGAAGGCCCGCTTTACCACATAGGAGAATTCATTTTGTAAGAATGTATATCTGCAAAAGAAAAAGTAATATCTCCGAAGGGTGGAGCGTGAAAACTCATATGAAACGAACTGTACTCTATTTTGAGCAGAATAATATTCCTCCAAGTATGGAATAATTATTCTCCAGAAAATAAGAGTACAAGTCCTCTCAAAGTTGAAAATATTGCAACGAGCTTATGGTATAGGGGCAACAAGGTATATGTTTCAAAATAAAAAGAGAAGCGGAGGCCGGTACCCGCACAATCTCCGGCCAGTACATGCATAAAGCAAAAAGTAAAAATAAGGGGAAGCAGGGCCTATTACTTCTTCTTGCCACCACCTTTAGAGCCTTCTCCTGACCTAATAGGCAGTTTTTCAGGACGGCTTGGGAGAGTTGGGGATGAAGGAGAGAGGGTTGCTGCCGGATCAACCTTCGCTTCCTCTTCAGAAACAAGAATGCTTTTCCTTTTCTTCTTGAAAGTGGTACGCTTCCTCCTCCTCCTTGAAGAAGACTCACTTCCCACGGTAACAAGAGCAGCCAGTTTTACGTCATCATAAATAGTATGCTCCGGGGATTTGTCGCCTCCTTCAAGTCTTCGTCCTTCTGCTCCTGCGAAGCGATTGGATCATCCAAGCCTTGAAGGGCTCCTATTAATTCTTCCTGTGATCCCGGCTGGGAAATAGGAGTGCTTTGAGGGAATGGAGGAGGGACAGCTGGAGGAGGAGAAGTCTATGTGGCACTTGGCGTTTTTGCTACAGAAGAAGAAAAGCCAAAAATATTAGCATCTCCAATGAAGAAAGGAGATAGCGGCTCATTGAGATTTAAGAAATAATCAAAAAGTTCGTCAAACTCATGAGGAGCAAACAAACAGTCCACTTGGACAAGATTAACAGTAGAGTTACGTGGAGAAGTCGGCTTCCTAATGTCAACTTCATAAGCCTGTGCTTCGGTGCTCTCTTCGCCTTCATCTCCACCCTGCGTGCTTGTGATCTCAGTTATAACTTTAACAGGGGACGGGGAATGAGAACCGGAGCCTGTGATGTCAACATCGGCCGAAACCGAAGGAGGAACGGGGGCAGTTAATGGTGCTTCTTTCACAAAGTACTGCTCCCTTGCCTCAGCTCGTGCTTTGGCAAGTTGCTCTTTTCCCCGAGCTAGAGAAGCTATGGCATCATCATCTAGAAAGTGTTCTGCAAGAGATGCTTCAGCATAGCTGGCGCCTGCACCTCCAAGCATGTCAAGAATTGACTCCCAAACCTCAGCCAGGGTAATCCCATACTTCGGTCCTAAGAATGAAAGGCTCCCACGCCCCATAACGCTATGCACGTAGAAGTCAAATAAAGTGGAGTTGACATTAGCTTTAGTCGCCTCATGCGACTGTTCGGCAGCCTGCCTTCCAGCGATAGCTTCATCACGTTCCTTCTCGGTCTTTAATAATTGGGCCTTTAGCCTCATAATCTCCAAATCCTGGGAGTTGACCTTCTCCCGTAACTCTGCAATGTCAGCACGATACCTTTCCGTTGTTTTCTGCTCAGCCTCAAGTTGTGCCTCGGCATGTCGCTAAGCAGCGTGAGCATCGCGAACTTGCTTTTGAAGTACTTCTTCTTTTTGAGTATATGAGGTAGAAGAAGTAGCAAGCTCTTGTTTAAGTTTTTCAACTTCTGCTTCAAGCTTCTCGTTGTAATCAGTGATGTTCCTCATCTCAGTATCATGTTGGCTTAAAGTTTTCTGCCACTCGGCCTTATAATTTTCCATGGTCAGCATGGCCTCTAAATTCACGCGTTTGACCCTCTGAAGCTCATCAACAAGCTTTTGCCGCCCTGACATCCGCTCGATATCAAGTCTAACAGCATCAAGATTTTGTAGCATTGCTTGTTTATCAATAGGGACCAAGTCAAGATCAAACCGCACTCCCTTTAGGCACCAGTGCGGGAACTGGCTTTGCAGAGTAGTCGGGCCTGGTCCAATTTAGAATTTAGGCCTGTTGACTATTGTCTGAATGTCTGTCTTCCCGAGAGCAGGAGAGCCGGAAGGGATGTCAAGTGAGACGGGGGCAGCGGCCTTTTCAGGATTTGTAGATGAATGCTTTTCACCGTGCCTGGCACGCTTGCTTGGGTCCTCAACTATATGACTTTTTCCTCGGTCGTCATGCGACTTTCTTTTGTGAGAGTCGTCACCTCTCTGGGAAGAATCATGGTGCTCCTCCCTTTCTCTCCTCTCATAACGTTCTTCTTGAGCCCTCCTCTCTGGAGCCTTTCGAGCGGCTCTCTCTTCGTCAGTTTCTCTGTAAACGGGAAGGTAGCGCCTATAGTCATATTGATTATGCCTCCCGTAGCGCTGAAAGTCGTCGTAATAAGAGCCGTTGCATCCCATCGGAGAATCTGAAATTAAAAAAAAACAAGCCTTAAAAGTCTTCGGAAAAAAGAAGTGAAGTACGAATAAGTGTTGAAAATCCTATATGTGTGTGGTGTACAAACTACGCGCGTCGGGCTACAAACCACTCTTTGGCACAGGGGTGGTAGTGACTTGAGTGGCAGGCGTCAGAATTTGCTAAAAAGTGGATGTCGCCTCGACAACAGGAGAAGAAGCTTTAGGGACATCATCTTTAAAAAGTTCCTGTGAAGTTATGATCAGGACGCTTAGCCCCTCAAAAGTATCATCACCGCCATGCCCCGCGGGAGTTTCTTTTTCGGCTTCCAGATCGGCCGCATCTTCAGAGCAACGAAGAGTTTCTTCCTCCTCAATAACTGGGGCAAGTGCCGATTTGCTGGATGGACCCGCAACATCGGTAAGTGTGGGGCACTTCACCAGTGAGGTTTCAGTAGAGGCTCCTTCGGCATAAGCTTTTCAGCAGGGGTTGAGACATCTGGTGCCTCCGCTGGAGAATCGGGGACTTCATGAGGCTGAGTGGAGCGAGAAGGGTGAAGAAGTCCGAACCGGTGAAGGAATTCATCGTTCAACAAAAATTTCATGTCCCGCTCTTCAACCGGTACAGCCACGAGCCTCTCGAGAGTTGGCTTGTGGCTGGGATCTCTAGAAGGAGGAGGGAGCGATGAAATAAAATAAAAAAAACGAAGTTAACATTTGGCAATCCGGACTTCGCAAAACTCAGAGAATAGAAGAAGTAAAGGTAGATGATCTTAATTCCTTCCCTCCACACAGCATAAAACCCCGGGGGGCAGCGGACAAAAAAGAACAGAGTTAAGAACCCACGAGCAGTGTCGGGAAGGCCAACGATCAATTTGCGATTTCGGGCGCTTCTCACGACGGTGATAGAAGGGTGATCCTTAGTCCTGGTAAAGGAGCATAAGAAGCAAATCTCATCGAAGCTTGGAAGTCGATCAAATGTTCTCCTAAATAGCACAACAGCCCCACTAGAATGGCGTAGCCATTGGGGTGTAGCTGGAATGGGGAGATGGCTAGTTGACGAAGAAGATTATGAAGAAAGTTGTTGAAAGGGGGAATGGCCCCGCTCAGGTACATTTGCCGGTTGACCGCTACAAAGCCAGGAGGCGCCACATCAGCAGTGTTAGTTTTCTCAGGAAGAGTGGCATCTGCTTCAGCAATGCCAAACTGAATGCATAACTGATGAAAAACTTTGTATGATAAAGTGGTAGAGGCTCTCTCTGGAGGATTAACTAGGGGAGCCGGAATAAGAGTGGCTTCTCCAATCTGGGCTGTTATCTCTTCTTGTTGAGAAGTCATTCTACACAAGCAACTGGATATTCAAATGTGAAGGTGCACGTTTCCTAAAAGTGTGAAGTGTTGTGCAGAACTAATAAAAATAACAAGTAAATATAACTGGAATTAAACTAGTCGACAGTTGGTCGATTACCAAATTTCAGAACTTGTTAATTTAAAGTTCAGGTATAGTATTAGTGCAAACTGGGCAGTTTCAGTTGACTATTTCAATGTTTCTTTAATACTTTACTTGAATTTGATGATTTAAAAGCACTTCGTTCACACAATCTATTTAAGTTGATTATCTGTTGTTAACTAATCTGCTATTTGATGTGGGCAGTCAGTGGCAGTATACTCGTCCCAATATTCTGTAAATATTGTATCGAATAGATTGTTAGCTTGCAAGTCAAAGTGATCTGTGAAAGAATGCAGCAAAGTTTAACAGTTCAAAGTTCAAGTAACAGTTCAAAGTTCAAGCAACAGTCCAAGGTTCAAGCAAAGTTTAAAAGTACAAGTGCTAAGTCGCCGATGACTCAAGTGCTAACTCGGCGACGACTTAAGCGCTAACTCGTCCACGACCTAAGGGTTATTGGTTATGAGGCGAGTTAAGTTAGGTCGTTTCAATCTTGAGTCGTTAATGCTTTAAGTCGGCTGTGTTCTAAGTCGTAAACCGTGGAAGATAGAAGAATCTTCAATTCAAAGCAACGAGAAATTCTCAAGTCCTAATTCGGCCCCGACTCAAAGCTTAAGTCGTAAAGTTGGCAAGTCGGTCCGGAGTTAAGTCGCGGAGGTTATTGGGTCGCTCAAAATTACTGAGTCGCGTCCAAGCTAATGTCACGCTTCCTTTGACCGGCCGACCTCTTCTTAAATCAGTAACCTATCATCCTCTTAACCCGTTAACCCGCATAGGACAATATATTCTCCTCTAAATTCGCAGATCAACTGACTCGAAATATGGTAACCCATCGTCTTCCCCTTGCAAGTCATCTAAAAACACGATCGAACCGCTCCAAGTTTGCCGGCAATCAATCGTAACGTGATTTGAGATGAAGCATGGTGTGAGGATCTGGATTGGGGTTAGAAAGTGGGAAGTCCATGATCGAAAAGTAGCGATAATCGTGAAATCGAGTGATTAATGAGTTTACTTACGCAGTGTGATGATAAAGATTGTAGGAACTTGATTGGTGACGAGGTAAACCGATTGATTCGTTTCTAGAGGCTTCGAAGGTCAATAATGGCGGAAGCAAACACGGAAGCAAGTAGGTGAAGAAGAAGCGACCTAAGCCTTTTATATCTCAGGGCAGTGGAACTTGAATCTGCACACGAGTTAAGATAACTCGAAGCACACGACCTACGACCTAGGCGTGTACTTCGAGGGGCAAATGTTAACCCTCAATTTTCTACGATTTAAGTACTGTACGACTCAAGTAAGGTATATGACTCAAGTAGAGTGCGCGACTTAACGAGTTGAAAGACTTGGCGACTTACGACATAGAGAAGTCTACGACTTAACGGCTTAAAAAAGAAGGGATGGTTCACGACCTAAGGCCTCCACGACTTAAGGTTTCTACGACTTAAGGAAGTATACGGTCTACGACTTAAGGAAGTATACAGTCTACGACTTAAGGAAGTCCACGGCTCAAGGACGGGATGACTTAACGATTCATGAGATGGCACGACTTAAGAAGGAAATGAGTTAACGACTTAAAGCTATCCGCGACTTACGACCTAGCATGTGTCATGAGCGACTTAAGCAAATGAAGCGCTGCTTCTTATTTAACACGGTGGCCTTTTAACTCGTACACGATTCAAGACTTGGGTTATTATCTTAAATAAACGAGCTTACTAGTTAAGCCACGACTCACGACCTAGCTTGAGTCGTCCATGACCTAAAGCTACTGAGTAAAAGTCCGATGCCGCGTTACTTATACAAGAGGATGTTGACTCGTGGGCGACTTAGGACTTGTAACATAAATTCTGATAGATGAGTGAACCTTTGTGAGACCATGTGCTTGGCCAGATAAGTCGGCTACGACCTACCATAAGTCAATCACGACTTACGACCCAATGGGGAAATTTCCCTATAAATACCAACCTACCTCAAGCATGAAGGGGACTTTTGGACAATCTCTTCAAGCGCCGATACTCTGCCAGTTTCTAAACCGACTTTATACTTGAAGTTTCGAAGAACACTACAAGCTACTTTGAAAGACTTTCACATATCCGACATGGATTCGAAGACTTTCATCTACATCGAAGCTTAAGCTGCTTGCTCAAAGTGTTTGGTAACTAAAGAGATTTGTACTTGAAGAGCATTGTATCTTTTTGTAACAAGATCAGTAATAAAGATACTTAAAGTGGACGTAGGCTACTCCTTAAGCCGAACCACTATAAAATCGCTGTCTCTTACTGTATTTTCTGTTATTTTAGCTGATATTCTGTTCCCGAACTGTCGGGTGGTGCTTTCACATTCACACTTCACACACCGGGGTGTTAGCGTTCGATTTTAAGTGTTAACACGTAAAAATATTAAACAAAAATAGTATGCTGTTAAATCAACACGTCGTTGGTTGACGTGGATGCACCTAGGTCGACTAATAGCGGCCGGACCTAAGAAACAAGCAGTCGACCTGTGTGTTGTTAACTATGGTGGTAAATTATCTTATTAACGATCCGAATTTAATACAGTCTAAGCAATTTTTTTTACATTGGTTTGAATCCGTATTAGTATAGACTTGGACCCTCGCTTCCAACACATAATTTTTAAATGGACGTGGAAGCTTTGCTATTTTCTCTTCCCCATCAAAACTATAAATTAGTATAATAGTCTAATTTGCACACATACACCATTGAAGGATTTTAGAAGATGACAGAGAGAGAATATGTTCAAATCAAGTCATTGCAACCAAGGTAAACTAGAGTTTGGTATAAGTCAATTCCAGATTTACATTTTACTTTGGTTATAGTGACTTCTTTTGATCCACACCATCTACGTCATCTTTCAAAATCTCTAATGGTGTATACGTGGGATATTTTTTATTAATTTAGAGTTTTAGAGGAGAAGATAAAATGGAAGAGCTTCCACTTCCATTATAAAGCTACGAGTTGGAAGTGAGGGTCTATGTCTATATTTATAGTGGTTCAAACCAATGCCAACTTTTCGATTAAACCGTATTAAATCCAGGACATCTAGAAAATAATACAAAGTCATAGCTAACAACACATGGGTCGACCATTCGTTGCCTAAGGTCGATTGGTCAACCTAGGTGCATCTCCGGTCAACCTACCATGTATTGATTTAACAATGTGTGATTCTTGTTTAATTTATTTATGTTTGTTTATAAAATCATCAGTTTTCTTTCGTGTTAACGCTAATTGCTATAATTTGTTTTTCATATTTATATTCTTTTAGATTTAATTTTTATGTTAACATTTCTTAACATTTAAGCTTCCATTGACATTACTCATTAGCGTTAACTAATTCTATTACCATATTTACATATGTAATTATTTTCGTCGCTAAAATGTCAAAACCTAATAATTTTTCGTTTGAACTCTGGTCGAAAAGTTTAGATATGAAAATTGTTAAAAGAATCATCATGAACCTAATGGTGTAAGTTTCATAGCCAAATTGTGACATTAGAAAAAAATTCCATTTTTCACCGTTACTAACTACTAATTAATTTCTTGGACATTAATTATCGTAAAATTACGAGGTGTTACATTATCCTCCCCTAAAAAGAATTTTATTCCTAAAATTCCTTAATGACTAAACAATGTGAATGTTTAACCATATTAAACTAATAATCCCATTAGTGCAGAACCAATTATGCAACCAAACATATATAAGCGTACAATATATCACGACATATATGATATGCAAACCAAGCAATTTTAATCGGCAACTCCTACATGAATATTTTCTTAAAAATTAATTTTGAAAATACAATGCAAAAATTCAAATATACTGGCAACGCTATATGCATGCAAATTTTGAAAGCCAAAAACTTATTTTTACATCCAATTTTTCCCACACTTCGATTAATAGAAGTATAATTTAGTAAGTTTTGCATCTAATTTCTATCATCTAAAATCCTTCCACACCATTTTAACATCAAATCTAGAAAAACCCAGTTTTCTAATACTATATTTTTATGTTGGAAAGGGGTGTAGATGGAAAATTCCATAATTCACATCCTTATTTTATGTACCCTTTTTTCACCGTACCTTGGAATTTTCTCATTCGTCCCTAATTCTTTTACAACTTTTTCAAGTACAGTACACATAAGTAAATTCTATTTTAAACCTTTAAAATTTTTAAACCTAATTAATTTAAAACCAATTTAGTTCACCTATCAACAAGGTACGAAGGAAGTGACTCCATAGCTAAAATAGCATTTCCAGGGTCTCCAACCGCATTTTATTTTACTGTCACTTCTATTGCTCAGCAAAATTTATAATAACCAACCTATCGACTATTCCCTCTATGTCAAGCATTTGACATTTTCGAAAATCAAAAATTTGCTCTCGTTTTTTTCAACATTTTTTTATATTAGTTTTAAACATATCGCTAAAAATTTTAAGCTTTAAAACTTTTCAGTCAAAATTTTCAAAAACTTTTCGCAAAGGTATTTTATGGTTTTAGAAACCAAGAACTTTGAACATAAATTCTCATAAGTGTACATATTGTATATTTTCTTTAAAATAATTTATATCAAATCTCATGAACTTGGGAATTCATTCAACAGTCTAACGTCCATAATGGGCATAACCTATTTACACGGTAAATTTTTAGTTTTAAAACATTTATTTTATTTTGTAATAACAGCTAACATACAATTTTAGTTATAAATTTTAGGCTTTAAGGTACATAGATATTGACTCATGGTTACATAACATCCCTTTCCTATCCTTCATTCAATAAAATTTGTTTCCCGAATTTTTTAGGACTTAAAATCTCATTTTACTTTTACCTCGGTAGTTAGTTAAATAAATTCTCTTAATTCATTATTTAACATCCAGTTTCTACTTTTTTTTCTTTCGCAGTTGACTATCTTTTTTGAAATATTCTTATTTTTGTTGTTTTGCCATAATATAATGGTCCACATAGAAATACATAAAAATAACATTTTTTTCTAATATCGTACGTGCCTTTATCCCGACCAAAGACAAGAAAACTTTGAATTTTCAAAGGTGTTCTTAAAGGACTCCATTTCAAGACTGCTTCAACTTTTGATAGGTCCACTCCTATTCCATATTTTGAAATAACATTTCCGAGATTTTACTTCTTCCAACCAAAACTTACATATACTTAGCTATGTTCCTTTAATGTTTGTATTATCAACAAATGTTTCTCATGCTCTACTCTTGATGTAGAGTAAATTAAGATATCATCAACAAATACTATGACAAATTGATCAAGGTAAGGATGGAATACACTATACACAGGGTTCATGAAAAGTGCTGGTGCGTTAGTTAGTCCAAAAGGCATAATCAAAAACTCATAATGTCCATATCGTGTCTGGAAAGCCGTCTTTGGAATATCCTCTTTCTTTATCCTTAACTGGTGATAACCACACCTCAAATCTATCTTTCAGAATATGTTAGCTCCGTAGAGTTGATCAAATAGATCATCAATCCATGATAATGGATATTATTCTTAATTGTAACCTTGTTAAGTTTTTGATAGTTAATACATAATCATAGCATCCCATTGTGCTTCTTTACAAATAATACTAGAGCGCCCCCAAGTTGATTTCCTTGGTTTAATAAATCCCTGATCCTCTAACTCTTGAATTTTCTTCTTTAATTCTTGATTCTCCAATGGAGCCATATGATAAGCTTTCTTTGCTATTGGGGTCGTACTAGGGACCAGTTCAATACAAAAATCTATTTCTCATTCTGATGCTAATCTTGGAATGTGTATGCTACAATGGAGCTATGGTCATACAAGACGAGACAAATTAGAAACGGTGATATATGTAACAAACTTGGAGTAGCACCAATTGAAGAGAAGCTAGTCCAACGCCGCTTAAGAAGGGTTGAGTATCTCCAATTAAGAGCTCTAGAGGCACATGTAAAAAGGGATTTGAAAGATTGGAATATATTCATAGAGCTGGTATCGGACATGAGCGCGTGGAAGTTAGCGATCCACATACCAAAACCATGAGTTAGGAGTTTTTTTCTGCTTAGGATTGAGTTAGAGTTAGTGTTACAAGTTTTAAATTGCAGGACTAGTAATAGAAGCCTAAGACGCAGTATTTGGTCTTCCTTATTATTATTATCATGGTTTTTTAATTTCTTTATATATTTACCTTTATCTTAATTTTTATTTTACTTATTTATTATTGTTATCGTTTCTTTATTTTTTTTATTGTTATCTTGGTTTATTATTATTGTTGTTGTTGTTATTACTTTTAAATTGACTTTGTCATTTAGTTTTGGGTTCCATCTTTAGTGACCCCAATTCGTTTGAGAATAATGGCTTACTTGATGTTTGTTGTCTGTTTGGTGATAATCCTGGAATATCGCTAAATATTTTTCAAATTCACTGACGATATTGATTTGCTCAAGTTATCGATCCACATTTTTAATGCCTATATGTGCTAGGTATATAGATATGAATGCATTTCAAAATTTATTACACTAGTTTATGAATGTCTCATATCCCAAAATGGAAAAGGTTATAGTCATAATGGTAATCTAGTTTGGCATAATGTTTGTAAAGCCAATCAATTTCAAGAATGAAATCAAAATGGGTCATTGAGAAAAGAAACAAGTCTACAGGAATTTTCTTATCTTTGATATAAAGAAGATAATTCTTACACATATTTCTAAGTTCTGTTTCCTCTTCTGCCAATTTATCTATTATTAGGGGATTTGTTAATTGTTGATTAGGCAATCCTAACTTAGTAGAAAATACTAAAGATATCAATGAATGTGTGGAACCGAGATCAAATTAAACTTTAACTTGAAAATCAAAAGTAATAAGATACCTTCCACATATGGTCATCCAGAAACTACCGCATATATTTTGGCTTGATTCCAAGTGTTGGCTTATTTTTCTTTTTTGGCTTTTCATAGCTCTTGCACATGTTTCTAGATTCATTACAATTGTAGCATACAATCTTTTTTCTTTCATTTGGATAATTAGGAGGAATATGGCCCTTGTTATTGTAATAACAACATGTCTTTAATTTATGTAGACCCTCTCCTTGTTGTGCCCATCCTTGCTTCGTTTTCTCATTGTATCATTGCTTTGATTATTGGATTTCCCATGATTGTTGGGGTTTCTCTAACTCGAAAGGTTTCTTTCTTACTAAAGTTGAGTGAAGTCTTCTTCAAGGTTAAGTGCTTTAGATATGATTACCTCATAAGCCTTGTTATGATCACCATGACTCCTTATTAGTGCAATTATTCCTTTTGGAAATCTTCTATTCCATTTTTAGGTGTATTAAATTACTTGAAAATCGAGGTAATTCCTCAAAGTGATTTTGATATTGTGCTACTATAATGATTTCCTGTGTGAGAGCTTGAAATTTCATTTCCATCTTCATCTTTTCATATCTGGAAAATACTTTTCCAGAAACATTTCCTTAAAATTTCTCTAAGTCATCACCCTTGAATTAATTATGGTCCTGATTAACTCCTACCAGTTCCTTTATTTAGGTCTTCCAAGTGTTGGAATTTCACCTCGTCTTCTGGGAAACTCGAACTATGGGAAGCTTAGGGAGTTGCTATTCACTTAATCCCTCCCTATGAAACTCTAATTTCCAATGTCTTTGTCTTATCATTGTTAACAATTATAACAATTATAAACATGTCAATAAATAATATAAACTTCCTATTCTGGAAAAATCGAAAATATAAGGTTACATTCCTGTGAAACGATAAGGGATTTCAACTAAGCACCACTTAAACTTATGCTCCGATACCATTCATAATAGTATCACAAATTTGTAAGGTAAACTACAAAACAATAAATTATTCAGGGTAAATGATTTCAAGCGGAAGAAATATGATACACTGATACTTCCTTTACTATATAGTTTACATAGGGCCTTGCTTTCATCTTCATACATATATTTACATTTAAGTTTATAGTACTAAATGAGAGCTATAAAAAAATTTGCTTCTGTTTGACCATGAAAAGTTCCACCTCTTACTCAACTTATCCAAATTTGAACTGTTTATGTGTAGCATTATAAGCAACACCGACCTAGTGAGGTAGCTATTTAGACTAAATATCATGTCGCGTCATATGAGTGTATTTTAAAAGTTTGATAGAAATCATCGTACCAATTATAGCACTTATTGGTAGCATTCATCAATACGTATATTTTGACATATCTTGTCACAAGAAATTATCCAAGTTGTCCATATATTTTAAAATATACTAGGTATTTTGTAAGGAATGAAGGAATTAGGCCATCTCGCCATGGAATAAATTGATGAATTTCAATTTCTTTTACCCTATTGGATCTTAGTTGACACTATGAGCCTATATAAATAGAACATTTCTATGTTTATTTTCAAATAAAATCATTTATTTTATTTAAATTAGTTAAAGAAAGTTTAAATAAATTTAATTTTAAATGTAGTGTATTAAATACAGCTAAATTTTTTCAATAAGAGCTAATATATATAGGGAAGGAAACCTTTCATTTCTATTCCTCAAACGAATAATTAATTGAGAGCATAAATAAGACTTAATGCATATATAAGAAGGAAACCTTACATTTCTTTTCCTAAAATAAGTAGTTAATTGAGAGCATTAATTGCATTATGGAAAAATGATCCTTTCATTTCTCTCTTTAATTTTAATCGATTGATTAGATTTAATTTACATATATGTATGTATGTATGTATTTGATACATACATACATACATACAAAGATATATATATATATATATGTATGTATGTATGTATATGTTGTATGTGTGCATGTGTAACATGATAATCCGTGAAGGGTATAATGTGCCCGTATATTGATGTTGGGATTTACATTGCAATGGACACACTAGCTCATTTTGTGTATACTGTAATTTGTCCAAATATGTGCTTGTACAATATGGAAAAACAAGATATTAATATATGTAAATGAATATATATATATGTGTATGTATGTACATAATATATATGTATATGTATGTATATACATACATATACACATACATACATACATACATACACATACATACGTACACACATATACATATACATATACATATACATATACATATACATATACATATACATATACATATACATATACATATACATACATACATATATATATATATATATATATATTATTGAATAAAACAGTTTCTACCATAATAAATTAATGTAAAATAATTATATGAAAAATGTCTTATAATTTTAGAAAATATGGAAACACAATTTGGGCTTAAAATATTTATGGAATTTTCTCAAGTAAAATAATATTTATCATCAAAATAATTGATAACAGCCCAAAATTAAATTAATTCTTAAAAATGTGAAATCAGGTTGAAAAATTCTAAATCTTTTTTGAAGGTTCCTGAGATATATTTTAGACTCATAAATTTTTTTTGGAATTTTCTCAATTGAAATTATATTTTTAATTAATAATTGATTACATGATAAAATAATTAATTATAAAGTTTACTAAATTAAGTTATAAATGTCTAATTTTTTTAAAGGTATCTCAAATATATTTTGGGCTTAATTAAATTATTTACAGCTTTTTTGATTGAAATTAGATTTTTAATTGAATAATTGATTGTTGGTCGAAACTAAATTAATTATAAAAAATATTAAATTAAGTTTTAAAAATACGAGAATTTTACAATAAGCTTCTTTTCTGGTGCAGCAAATTTTAAAATTTTAAAACTATTGTACCATTAATTATTTTATAGATAATAAATAACACATAAAATCATCAAATAATAATAAAATATGTATATACATATGTAATAATTTTTTTTATTATTTTATGATCCATAATAAGTATAAATCATCAAATGAAAATTTTAAAAACAAATATATACGATACAAAATTTTATATACAATTATACATATCGATTATTTGTAGATCTCTACACATTTAGTCCATACACAAACACACACAGAGATATATATATAAATCAAAATTGAAAAATTCATTTTTTGGGAAAATTAATTGAATAATAAATCAATAAACAAAATATTACAAAAAGCACATAAACATTCCAGTTGTAACAAACACATGTATCCACTAAAATCTCACATAATCTAAACAATAAATTGATATGAATACAAATAGTTGATTTTGATGTAAATCGCTTTATATGGTAAAGTTGATATCAAAACAATACTAATAAATGAATGTTCACCTCTTAATGAAGCCTTTGATTCCACGTTGAACAATAATTTTTCTTCTTAGGATAACTCCCAATCCGTTAGGTTGCTAATCTAGGATTCGAGACCTTCTACTACAAATTAGTATTTTTTAAATTTGAATTGAATTTGAGAATTTTTTAGGATTGTTTTAGAGGATATTTGATGCAATTAAAATAAAAAAGAAGAAGAAAGTGGTGGCTCAGCGAAAATGAAATTACACCGAGATTAGTATTTATATGCGTAGGATAAGAAAGCAAACTATTTAAGTTGAACAATACTTAGAACATTTAATTAGATAAATTAAATAGAATAATGTAATGGTAGTGCGATAAGAAAAAATGAGATTTTATATACATTATGGTCGAGCATTAGTTAATAAATTTATAAGATTGTTTTATAATTTGAACACATAAAAGAATATGTGGAAGGTGTAAAATTGGAATATATAGGTCTTTTATCTCTTAAACCCTTACCTCACATGTCATTCACATTTTCCATTAACTTAAACAATCAAAGAAAGAAGAGGAAAACTGACCATAACCTAAGGAGAACAAAATCAAGGGATTCAAGGGGAACAAGCTTAGGGACTCAAAAGCATATTCATATCTCAGGTCCATTATCAAATCAAGATGAATAATGATAAACCATCTCATTTTTATGCTTATTTGGTATCGAATCTTGTATTGGCTGATTCGTTCATGTTGAGTAGATATGCTTTATCGATTTTATCATTGTTTGGGTTAAATGATAATTTAAGGAAATTGTATGAAATTTGTTTAAGTGAGTTTTAAGAGTACAACCTAAGATTATCTCCAAATGATTTGATTTTTGGATAAGTTAAGTAAAAATATATTTTAAAGATGGTTTTTAATTTCATAATTTGCCAAATCATAGAGAATATTTTATGTATTTCCTTAGGAAGAAATTGAGCTAATTTTGGCTTTTAATTATTAAAATTTTATTTCTGCTATGAAATTTTTATATGATAAAGAATATCATTTTTCTGAATTTGTGTGAATTTTTGAGATTTCGCACAAGTAGTTTCGAATTATGGTGAGTTTATTATGGTAGAAAAACACTTTAAAAGTTAATTAATTATGCATATTTAATTATTTATTTGAAAGTATGTTTTCGAACATAAATATTGAGTGCGATTAAGATTTCTGAAAAGGATTTGTAAAAGATTGTTTTATCTAATAGAACTTGGACAAGAAGAATGATTTGATGAAAAGTTTTACTTTAAGTGGAAATAAATCAGTTTTAATGGTAATTGTAAGTCTGTCGTGTCACTACTATAGTCATTGAGCCTGTTGTAACAACCCGTATATTTGCACCATTTAAATTGACAATATTCAAACTTGTCAACTTAAATAATACAAAACACGAACCATTAATGGAGTATAAATATATAAACGAGAATCATCACAGAATCACAGAAATATAACATCACAGAATAGTGCAGCGGAAATACAACATAGTCATAAGAGTAGTTCATGAAGCTACCTATAAATACAACAATGTCTCAGATAAAATAAAATAGAACACATGGATATCCAATAGTCTGAATAGAAAGAGCAATACTGATAAGATAAGATAATGATAGTCTTCGGTCTTCGGTCTTCAGCTCCAAGTAGAAACAGCAACAACAATCTCAGTCTGATCCGAGCATATGCACAAACAAACACTTGAATCAGGACATATATTCTTATACAGATAATATTCAAATTAAAATAACAATAACTCAAAGATGAATGGAATAACATCTTTAAGGATCCGTTAAACTATTTATACATAATAGTGTACGATACATAGATAATGTCCAACAGTAAAGTAAAATATCAAAATAGTGTTAAGGCGTTACCATTTTCCCCTTAACACATTTCATATAGCATTATAGACTATACTGCACTGTAAACTCCACCGTAAACTAGTGGGATATCAGGGAGTACTCCATAGGTATAATACAAAACAAATTCGTAGTGGTCGCGTATACGGGACTACAAGTACGACAAGGCACATGAGGCAATACCCAAGGTAGTGAAACTACCGTTTGCCTGATCCGGACTGGTGAGAACGCATCGCCGCAACAATCGCAACACCGCGAGACAACATTCCAAATTCAAGGGTGTGCACCAATCAATCACAAAAGCAAATGAGTAGTTTAGGAAGAAGTGTGTTCGCTCGAGGTAGCTAACCCCATTTGGCCCGGCACGACTCCTGTTTTAGTCATTTCCAATTTGACACAAGTGTCAAGGCTATCCATTATCGTTCACTTTCTTCAGTCATCGCGTACGTCAATCCAACCACTTCATTCTTGATCACACTCCGCGTATAGTTATTAAAGTGGTTTTCGGTTTAGACAGTGAGTATGTCCCAAACCGATTTCATTTCTTTAATAACCTTCGTAATTAATTTTTCGATTGGTCGCTTCATATATTTCAAAACCAATTCAATTTAAATATTAATTTCAATTAGAATTCATAAATCAACATTTCCTTAGTCGTTCTAAATCAAGTTCCAAAATTTACATTTCATAAATTCACAATTTCATTTCGAAATTTTTATAATTCAATTTCAAAGTTCAGTTTAAAACAATTCAAATATTCATTTAATTTCGTAAATAAGTTCATTCCATAATCATTTAAACTTAATTTAACGCTCAAATCGATTTAAACTCATTTATCGATTTCATTCGATATTCAATAATTTAATTGCCATTAAAATAATTTCCGTTAAATTTCTAATTCTTTAAATTTACTTTCTTAAGTTCAACTTATTATATCAAGCTTACAAATTTAATTTAAATTAAATCAGTCAAATCCAATTCTTTAAATTCCAAATCTTTCATTTGTTTCGATAAACGCATTTTTTCTTGTTAAAGAAATTCATTTCATTTATTATTTCCTTAGTTACCAATTTCAAACCCAATCAAAGAAACTTAGTTTCACCTATTCAAAAATCCAATTTCATTTAGTAAAGAATATTCAATTCAACTTAATTATTAAATAATTCCGTCTCATCAATTTGTCACAAATTTCAAATCTTAATTATTACGTTTCAAACTCATTCATTAATAATCCCAACTTAATTATTAATAAATTTTAAAACCTAGTTATTAATCATTTCAAAACTTCGTCCTTAATAATTTCAAACTTCATTATTGATAACTTTAAAACTTAATTATTAATTATTTCAAAACTTCATTATTAATATTCTAAAACTATAACAGCCCGCAAATCCATACCTCTTGAGTTAACACTATTCTACAACAACCAACTCAATTTGTACAGAAACACGACCATTTGGGTTTAAGAAGAAGAGGTAGAAGAAGAGAAAACAAAATCAACATCAGAATCTAATCATCGCAGCGGAATACAATATAATAGATAATAAATAATCTTTACTCAATCAAATAAATCTCTGTTTATATATTACATCAATCAGAGTACATCAATCACAACCCAACATCAGTATCATACAAATGAGTACACGACAACTCAACACAGCGGAATATGTATATATATACAAGTACGGGAGTACGTATCGCCATTCTGCTCGTCTCCTGAGCTCCATAGCATCATATCCTGTATTCTATAATACTCGGTCTGACCTGAGCATAACAGTTAAATAATACCCGAGTCAGTCTGGATTACCAGCATGAGAGAATCACACCCAATTGATTATTAAAGTTTCAAAAATCCTTTGAAATCAAAAGCATCTCGTAAGACCACTCCACAAATAAACATGTCGGGTTTTTACCTTACGATAGCTAAAACATTTTTATTAAAGTCCTCTGATATTATAATAGTGTCTATGGAAAGTAAATAGAATCTAGCTGAAATGCTTGCATCTCACGTTTCAGCAATAGTTGGGCACAATCAAAACAGTACGGGTACGTAGGGAAAATGGATTCCAACTAATGGCTAGGCACTGGGGTACCACCTGTCACAGTACCTGGTCTAGATCAGCGTACCGAGGAGCCATCCTAACTCCCCTGCAACACAATACCGGAACCATCCCTTACTGGACAGTCCCGAGCAAGATCACGCCGTGGTTGGGATCAGCAACCACCCACTAAGCCGAAATTAAAGGGACATCTAGACAGGGATGACCTCACCCTCCAGTGGGGGCTACCCATAAAGCCTTGCTGCATATCCCCTGATTTTCAGCCATTCCTATTTGATAAGGCTTGAGGCTAAGCGTTACCTTTATAAAATATATCCCTTAGAATGCCTCGTCCACCTGACGATGTCTCGCAAGCATTCATCCATACAAGTCCATCCCGGGTTCGAACGGAACCGAAGGCACTATTCCTATTACATCCATTTTGGAAATATCCTCAGGATTAGTAGCGACTAGCCCTTGCACTTCACTGCTCCATCTTCGAATCCAAAAATCGTTTTCACGAAACGTACAAACCGGATCGAAGTGGTTTTCGAGAAATAAATCTCGATCCCGATCTCTTCGAAACGATCAACGTATTTGTCCAGTATTGATAGTCGGTTATTTAACTATCAATTTCTATTCACAAACAACCATCAAACAATAAATAATTTTCCAAATTATTTATTAATCCCAAAAATATCTTCACCAGATATATTTCTATTTTCAATCCTTTGAAAACAGTTTCAGCACCATCTTTCTTTTCAGAATAAACTTTCCCAAATATTTTCTATCTTCTCTGAAATCACCAAGCACAAAACTAGATTTCTAAAATAATTTAAAACACTTTACTTTGAAATATACTTTAAAACATTTAAGTTAAAACTACTTCAATGATTTGTTAAAAATACATACTGTATGAATATTTGAAAATAATGTTACTAAATAAAATATAAAATTAGATTTCACTTTTAAAAAATAAAATACTAAGTCACGCTTTAAATGATTATTGCTATAATAGATTAAAATAATTATTGCTATAATAGATTAAAATAATTATTGCTATAATGGATTAAAAGGAAATACTTACTTTAGAATTTAAATATTTAGAAATAGTAAATTTTCAAAACATACTTCTTACAACAACTTTAAACTTTTAATTTATATTTAAAAATTTACTTTGAAAACGTACTTGGTTATTCAGAGAGAAATTCCCAATCTCAATCACTTAAATCAGTTTTCCAAATTGATTTCCAATTTATTTCATTGAAATAAATTTCTTTACTTATCCGCTCATTTCGAAATTCATTAATTATGGATTTATTATTATTTTCAGTTTGTTTTTTAAATCCTTTAGCTGAAATGTACAAATTTCAGGTTATTCCGAATTTCTTCTTTATTCTTCTTAAATAATTTAAATCCTCAATTTAAAATAAATGTTTTGTTCTTTTAAACAATAACACTGAAGTTTAAGTTTCATTAACTTTCTGTTTATTTAAATTTTCCTTCTCATACTCAAGATTTATCTATTAAAATTTTAAAGTCACTTTATTTCCTTTCCAGTTCATTCACAAATTTATTCAACTCTTCTATAATTATTTTACTTACAATTTCACTTCTTTTATTTTCATTCCCAAACTCAAATTTTATATTTGGTAATTCATTATTGTCCGATTATAACAATCAAGCCATAGCATTTAATATTTCCATATAATTCATTACAGAATATCAAATATTCAGAATAGAGAATATTAAATAATTGAATAAAGTTGAGGGGTCCAGTTGGATCCCTCAAACCTGTTTTTTTCCTGCATCCACAGATGTTAGCACAATATAAAATGCCAATTCCAAACATATACCACACTATAACACATAAATCAATTCAACCATTTCAAACAATTATTTAAATTTAATCATTTAAATTTAAATTTAAATTAACCGAGTGAGATTAACTCACCTTTGACTTAAAATTTGTAGACCATCCCAATCCATTTTCAATCCAGCTTGTTTCTCTATTTTAGACCTTGGATAACATTACGTAATTTATTAATATCTGAGATAATCAGATAATCCGTTACTATTTATTAATTTTAATTTAACTAATAATTTTCCTATAAAAATCCCTTTGTTTAAAAATAATTAGTATAAGTTAATTACACTAATTAGTCTCCTTACTATTTTCAGACCTTGTATAACAATTTATACGATTTTACTTACATTCGAACCAAATGAAAAATCAACTACCATTTAATATATTTATGTTAACAACTTATTTGGTTTAAACTAAATTTCCTTTTTTTTATAAAATATATGTGACTTAAGCATATTTCATGAAAAGTCAGATTTATATATATAAACTCTACAACACTCTACTATATAAATAAAATTTCATTTCATTTTTTTTAATTTCAAATTCATAAACATATAAATTAAATAAATAAATTTAAAGAAATACCTAACTGCTCGAACGCCAACATCCACTCGAGCTCGAAGGCCACCGGAGCTACAGCTGCTCATCCCTTCGAACGCGAGCGAAAAACCAACATCAAACGCAGCACAAACAACCCCTTGCCAACGACTCCTACTCGGTGCTCTTCCCATCGACAACCGCGACCCGTAGTAAGCGCCGCCCCTCCCCTCATCGCACAAAGAGATCGAACGCGCCAGCAACAAACGCAACTACCACTCGCGATACATCGCGACTCCAAACCCCAAAACTACGCATGCGAGCAACCCTAACGAGGCAAAGATTCGAAGTCGAAATCGTTCTCGATTTTGAAGATGGGTTTGAAATTGTAGAGGAGAGGAACGAGCGAGTGAATCGGACTGCTTCAATTTAGATAGAGGTGAATTAAGAAGATGAGAAAAGAAAAGGTAAGGACTTCGTCCATTACATAATTTTTCTCTTTCATGAATTGACGAATTGGTTTCGAAAGGAAGCAACACGGTTTTAAAAAAACGAAGGCGACATTGATATCATTGTTAGCTTCTGAGGGAAGACAAAGGTAGCGTGCTTGAAACGAGAAGGGAAGACAACTATGGTGGCTACTGATTTAACCTGATTTGATTTAAAGAAAGTTTTTATTTAATTTTTCAACGCGTTCACTTATCGTACGTTCACACAATAACCTCAAATACTACGAAAATTGAAATCCGGTAA
Source organism: Allium cepa (assembly GCA_030765085.1). Classification (NCBI taxonomy): domain Eukaryota; kingdom Viridiplantae; phylum Streptophyta; class Magnoliopsida; order Asparagales; family Amaryllidaceae; genus Allium; species Allium cepa. Next base: position 821,362,275 of record CM060939.1, read on the forward strand.
TAATACAATATTACGGACCCAATGGAACTGGTTTCGTCAAATTCTGAGACTGTGCCTCGGAAATCTATTTTTAAATTCAATTCAAACGATGAAATTTCAAAACTGAATAAATCACTATTAAATTCAATTTTAAACCTTCTATTATCTTCAATGTTATCAATATAAATTTTACAAGCCTTCAAATTATTTTTAATAGGCTTAAAATTCTGGATTCAACATTTCATCCAATTTTAAATTATATAAATTCAATAATTGAATTATCAAATGAATTGTGATATTCGTAATTCAAGTCAAAATTACTCTATTGAATATTCAAAATCAATTAAATATTTCGATTTAAAGGCTTAAAAATTCCGGGTCGTCACATTCCTCCCTCCTTGAAAGAATTTCGTCCCCGAAATTACTAATTAGGAAGAATGGTCCAATACCCGTTTATTATTTCCCTAAACCAACCGGTTTCTAACAATTTATCATCGCACCAACTATCTTCTTATAAAAGACTCATTATTATTCTTATTAACCTTCCAAACTTCTCCATAGTTTCAAAGTGTACTATTGGTTTAACCATTCAAGTTTCAATTTAAAACCAAATTTTGAATTATCAAAAAATTTCTCAAAATTTTTCTAACTCTCTAAATTTCTAAAAAATTTCGCCAGCGTCTCCTTTGCGTGGCTAGCTCGGCACTACTACAAAAATGGCTCTACGACCTCCCAAATCCAAAAAGAAAACAAAAGGCCAAGTGGCTCAATCCAAATCCCAATCAAATTTCATACCAAATTTAAAATACATACCTTTTGTCGGGCAATTCATATTTATCTTTCTGAAATCAAAACCAAATCTCTTTTCCCTTTATATTACCAGCATATCCTGTTTAGCACCAATATCCAATCACAATATTCCCAAAACAGTTTATCGATTTTCTTACAAACTGTCCGTATTTATTCATTGAAATATTAACTTAGATTATATTTGTAGTATCAATTCCCAATCAACAATTCACCATTCCCTTCTTAAGTTAGTATAAGTATTTTATATGTTTCTTATATTTATTTTCATCTCCCACTTTAGTTTATATCTATTTCTATTCAAATCGATTCTTCATATTCATATGAATTTTATTTATCTCCAACTCTAAATATTTAAATTTTATTTTTCATTTATAGCGATTCATGTCATTATTTTAAGTTGGTTTCCTTTACTAATTTATTTTAGTATCCAATTTGAATTTGTTTGTCGTTAACAAAATTTTCCAAAATTTTCTAACTCCCAAAATTTCTGAAAAAATTTTTGGCAGAGGCCCCTTTGTACGGAGGAGCTTTTGCAATTTGACAAAAGAGATAAATGTATATACATCGACCCACCCGGTCGGAAAAAGCTAAAACAGTTCATATTTCCTATTTTTATTGAGTAGGCGTACCTTATTTTGCATTTTTAAGCAAGCAACTAATTTATTTAGCAGTAAATGCAACCCAAATCCAGCCATACAGCTTCCAGGTATCTGTACTTACTCAATTTAAACATGTAAGAGCCAAATATATGCAGTTTAACTATATTTCACTCAGTTGCAATGGTTAAAACATATGAATTCTAAAGAAATGCACATCCAACATTTTCCGTAAGCAATTTTTTTACAACTTTCATACTAATTCAACTGTTTCAATTAATTTATAAACCATTTTCATTCAATTTGAATGGTTTTCAATCCATTCGTATACCACTTCATCAATTTGAATGGTTTAAAACTCAATCGCTTACATTTAATTTATTCTTAAGCAAACTGAACTCATATTTAATTCAATTGCTTTCAAAATCAATTCATTTTACCCTTATCAACACATAGAATTTTAATTACTTCCATTTACATCCAAACGACAATTTATCCCATGCAATTCGATGAGATTTATATGAATAAATCAGTATTTATGCTTTATAACCAATTTAAATTGATTTCAACTCAATTTATACTTAATTCTATTCCACTTTCAATTTATCCACAATCCATATGTTCTCATTTTCATTGCATTCCAGATTTGAATCCATTTACTTGCATTTCATTTTATTAACCAAACTAGTTCATTCAAAACCATTAACAACTTAGGTTCATCTTCATTACCAGTTAAATTTTCCTTTTATTTTAATTCATTCACAATTATTTATTTAGCTTGACACATTCTCAACCCAATCATCAGCGTTTCATTTAAAATTATTCTATTAAACTTGAAAACATTCAATTGTTAATATTGTCTCCAAGTTATTTCAATTCCTTAACATTTTAAATGTTTACAATTATTTATTTAAGAATTTTCATTCCATTAAATATTATCGGCAACTCACCGAATTTTATTTCGATTAAAATTTATTTTCACTTGATTTAAATCCAACCCAATATCATTACACTTAGTTTTAAGTTGAATTCAATTCAACACTTCTCCATCCATTTAGCTTAAGTTAATTTACTTCAAATTTATTCAAATTTATACTTAAGCTCATTCTCATTTTGCAAATAAATTTCTCTTTTCAATTTAACTTAATTCTATTTTAATCCAATCCAATCCCATTTCAAGCTTCAAATTTATTTGATCGGTTATTATACACTTTAACTTTTTAGATTCAGCTCATTCAATTGATTACAAGGCCATTTACAATTTATTTCCACTTATTTAGATTTTATTTGTAATTCAATCCATTACTATTTCAATCCAATTTCATCTTTTATTCAATACATTTCCAATTATATTTAATTTGTTAACACTTCACGTTAAATTTTAATTTTAAAACTCAAGTTCTGAATTCACTATCCATTTTCAAATTACCACCTAATTTTATGAACACACAGTTCAATTACATTTTCTTCACCAACCATTTTAAGTCGAATTCAATTTATAACTCGAGTTTTATTTCTGAACTTCATCATAAACTCACAATTCAATTTTATTTAACATTTCATTAACCAATTTATTAACAAATTAGTTCTCTCCTATTTATAGTTCAATACTTGATCTTTAACCCCAAATATCACTTTATTTAATTTTCTTGGTTCAATTTAGTTAATACTTCAAGTTTGGGTTTTCTTTTCATTATCCAAAACATCAAACAATATTTATTTTGGATTTTCTATTCCACTTTCAAAATTTATAAGCCACAACTTATTATTTACACAATTCCATCCATTATAAGCTTGAATATATTCATTTTTTATTTTTAACTCAAGCCTTCTATTTATTTATAGCCCAAGCATATTTTATTTCTATGGATTTTTAATTCTCTTACAAGTTATTCTAATTAATTTATTCAATCCTTATTCAATTTATGTTTCATTTATTTAAGTAAGAATATAAGTCCATTCATAGTTCAATTGAATTCTTATTCCAATCCAATTTTATTTGAACTCGATTTTATTTAACTCAATTCGATTCAATTTTATTCACCAATCCAAGTAAATCTCATTTTTTAACTTCTCACTTTAAATTTAAATTCCAACCTTCAAAGCTTATATTCCATTCCTGATTTAAAAATCATCTCAATTTACAAGTTTACAATTATCTCATCAGGATTTTTATACACCCGGCTTTGGGTTCAAATTTATTTTGAAATCTTCAAACTTCTCGAATCACATTTCTCAAAAGTCAAACCAATCATGGTTTTATTCCTAACAAATTTCCTTTGAGATTGCCAAAAACAACTAACTTTTCTGAACAAATCAATTCCGTCACTTAGAAATTCGAAAATGAATACTGATGATGCGGCCGTCATCATCAGAATTATTTTCCAATAATCCAAGCGATTTCAATGCTATGTCACTTTCAAAATTCATTTAAAACAAATTTCTTTTCAAAAATATCTCCAAAACAATAATGTTATCATTTATCTTCAAAACACTTCGATAACATTCCCAAAATCTCTGAAATTTTGAATTTCCAAATCCTGCTTAAATAAATTTTAACTATAATTCATTTGTACAGCTTTATGTTTATACAAATTGCCATTTAATGTTATTCCAATTCATAAATTACCTTTATATAAATTTTATTTTAAATTGAATTTATTCCCCTAAATTTTAGTATACTTTAATTTCTAGTTAAATTTTCACTTAGCAATGATAATACTTTAATATTATCATTCCTAACATCCAAGCGACCATATATTAGCTAAAATAGTTTACAAATCCTATTCTTTATATCAAAATATGTTTTGGGTAAAATTATTTCATTTACCCATATTTAAAACAATATCGTGTCGATTGTTCTATACAAGTGTTCAGAAATCCCTTCATACAGTTGCGCAGACTGTGTCGACGAAGGTTCATATGCCACTCAATAAACCAATCAACACAATATTAAAACAGTTTATATTCACTAACAAATACGCGCTCATATTTATTAATACGCTCAAACTCATTTTAGAGTACTATAGACCCTATTTTATGAGTAATTCCCACCAGAGCCAAGGCTATCACCAACCTAAGCTCTGATACCAACTGTAACAGCCCGCAAATCCGTACCCCTTGAGTTAACACTATTCTACAACAACCAACTCAAGTTGTACAGAAACACGAACCATTTGGGTTTAAGAAGAAGAGGTAGAAGAAGAGAAAACAAAATCAACATCAGAATCTAACCATCGCAGCGGAATAAAATATAATAGATAATAAATAATCTTTACTCAATCAAATATATCTCTGTTTATATATTACATCAATCAGAGTACATCAATCACAACTCAACATCAATTTCATACAAATGAGTACACGACAACTCAACACAGCGGAATATGTATATATATACAAGTACGGGAGTACGTATCGCCATTCTGCTCGTCTCCTGAGCTCCACGGCATCATATCCTGTATTCTATAATACTCGGTCTGACCCGAGCATTACAGTTAAATAATACCCGAGTCGGTCTGGATTACCAGCGTGAGAGAATCACACCCAATTGATTATTAAAGTTTCAAAAATCCTTTGAAATCAAAAGCATCTCGTTAGACCACTCCACAAATAAACATGTCGGGTTTTTACCTTACGATAGCTAAAACATTTTTATTAAAGTCCTCTGATATTATAGTAGTGTCTATAGAAAGTAAATAGAATTTAGCTGAAATGCTTGCATCTCACATTTCAGCAATAGTTGGGCACAATCAAAACAGTACGGGCACGTAGGGAAAATGAATTCCAACTAATGGCTAGGCACTGGGGTACCACCTGTCACAGTACCTGGTCTAGATCAGCGTACCGAGGAGCCACCCTAACTCCCCTGCAACACAAGACCGGAACCATCCCTAACTGGACAGTCCCGAGCAAGATCACCCCACGGTTGGGATCAGCAACCGCCCACTAAGCCGAAATAAAAGGGACATCTAGACAGGGATGACCTCACCCTCCAGTGGGGGCTACCCACGAAGCCTTGCTGCATATCCCCTGATTTTCAGCCATTCCTATTTGATGAGGCTTGAGGCTAAGCGTTACCTTTATAGAATATATCCCTTAGAACGCACATCGTCCACCTGACGATGTCTCGCAAGCATTCATCCATACAAGTCCGTCCCGGGTTCGAATGGAACCGAAGGCACTATTTCTACTACATCCATTTTGGAAATATCCTCAGGATTAGTAGCGACTAGCCCTTGCACTTCACCGCTCCATCTTCGAATCCAAAAATCATTTTCACGAAACGTACAAACCGGATCGAACTGCTTTTCGAGAAATAAATCTCGATCCCGGTCTCTTCGAAACAATCAACGCATTTATCCAATATTGATAGTCGGTTATTTAGCTATCAATTTCTATTCACAAACAACCATCAAACAATAAATAATTTTCCAAATTATTTATTAATCCCAAAAATATCTTCACCGGATATATTTCTATTTTCAATCCTTTGAAAACAGTTTCAACACCATCTTTCTTTTCAGAATAAACTTTCCCAAATATTTTCTATCTTCTCTGAAATCACCAAGCACAAAACTAGATTTCTAAAATAATTTAAAACACTTTACTTTGAAATATACTTTAAAACATTTAAATTAAAACTATTTCAATGATTTGTTAAAAATACATACTATATGAATATTTGAAAATAATGGTACTAAATAAAATATAAAATTATATTTCACTTTTAAAAAATAAAATACTAAGTCACTCTTTAAATAATTATTGCTATAATAGATTAAAATAATTATTGCTATAATAGATTAAAATAATTATTGCTATAATGGATTAAAAGGAAATACTTACTTTAGAAGTTAAATATTTAGAAATAGCAAATTTTCAAAACGTACTTCTTACAACAACTTTAAACTTTTAATTTATATTCAAAAATTTACTTTGAGAACGTACTTGGTTATTCAGAGAGAAATTCCCAATCTCAATCACTTAAATCAATTTTCCAAATTGATTTCTAATTTATTCCATTGAAATAAATTTCTTTACTTATCCGTTCATTTCGAAATTCATTAATTATGGACTTTATTATTATTTTCAGTTTGAATTTTAATTCCTTTAGCTGAAATATACAAATTTCAGGTTATTCCCAATTTCTTCTTTATTCTTCTTAAATAATTTAAATCCTCAATTTAAAGTAAATGTTTTGTTCTTTTAAACGATAACATTAAAGTTTAAGTTTCATTAACTTTCTGTTTATTTAAATTTTCCTTCTCATACACAAGATTTATTTATTAAAATTTTAAAGTCACTTTATTTCCTTTCCAGTTCATTCATAAATTTATTCAACTCTTATATAATTATTTTACTTACAATTTCACTTCTTTTATTTTCATTCCCAAACTCAAATTTTATATTTGGTAATTCATTATTGTCCGATTATAACAATCAAGCCATAGCATTTAATATTTCCACATAATTCATTACAGAATATCAAATATTCAGAACAGAGAATATTAAATAATTAAATAAAGTTGAGCGGTCCAGTTGGATCCCTCCAACCTGTTTTTTTCCTGCATCCACAGATGTTAGCACAATATAAAATGCCAATTCCAAACATATACCACACTACAGCACATAAATCAATTCAACCATTTCAAACAATTATTTAAATTTAATCATTTAAATTTAAATTTAAATTAACTGAGTGAGATTAACTCACCTTTGACTTAAAATTTGCAGACCATCCCAATCCATTTTCAATCTAGATTGTTTCTCTATTTTAGACCTTGAATAACATTACATAATTTATTAATATCTGAGATAATCAGATAAACCGTTACTATTTATTAATTTTAATTTAACTAATAATTTTCCTATAAAAATCCCTTTGTTTAAAAATAAATAGTATAAGTTAATTACACTAATTAGTCTCCTTACTATTTTCAGACCTTGTAGAACAATTTATACTATTTTACTTACATTCGAACCAAATGAAAAATCAACTACCATTTAATATATTTAAGTTAACAACTTATTTGGTTTAAACTAAATTTCCTTTTTTTTTATAAAATATATGTGACTTAAATATATTTCATGAAAAGTCAGATTTATATATATAAACTCTACAACACTCTACTATATAAATAAAATTTCACTTCATTTTTTTTTAATTTCAAATTCATAAACATATAAATTAAAGAAATAAATTTAAAGAAATATCTAACTGCTCGAACGCCAACATGCTCTCGAGCTCGAAGGCCACCAGAGCTACAGCTGCTCCTCCCTTCGAACGCGAGCGAAAAACCAATATCAAACGCAGCCCAAACAACCCCTTGCCAACGGCTCCTACTCAGTGCTCTTCCCATCGACAACCGCGACCCATAGTAAGTGCCGCCCCTCCCCTCATGGCACAAAGAGATCGAACGCGCCAGCAACAAACGCAACTACCACTCGCGATACATCGCGACTCCAAACCCCAAAACTACGCATGCGAGCAACCCTAACGAGGCAAAGATTCGAAGTTGAAATCGATCTCGATTTTGAAGATGGGTTTGAAATTGTGGAGGAGAGGAATGAGCGAGTGAATCGGACTGCTTCAATTTAGATAGAGGTGAATTAAGAAGATGAGAAAAGAAAAGGTAAGGGCTTCGGCCATTACATAATTTTTCTCTTTCATGAATTGACGAATTGGTTTCGAAAGGAAGCAGCACGGTTTTAAAAAAACGAAGGCGACATTGATATCATTGTTAGCTTCTGAGGGAAGACAAAGGTAGCGAGCTTGAAACGAGAAGGGAAGACAACTATGGTGGCTACTGATTTAACCTGATTTGATTTAAAGAAAGTTTTTATTTAATTTTTCAACGCGCTCACTTATCGTACGCTCACACAATAACCTCAAATACTACGAAAATTGAAATCCGGTAATAATACAATATTACGGACCCAATGAAACTGGTTTCGTCAAATTCTGAGACTGTGCCTCGGAAATCTATTTTTAAATTCAATTCAAACGATGAAATTTCAAAACTGAATAAATCACTATTAAATTCAATTTTAAACCTTCTATTATCTTCAATGTTATCAATATAAATTTTACAAGCCTTCAAATTATTTTTAATAGGCTTAAAATTCTGGATTCAACATTTCATCCAATTTTAAATTATATAAATTCAATAATTGAATTATCAAATGAATTGTGATATTCGTAATTCAAGTCAAAATTACTCTATTGAATATTCAAAATCAATTAAATATTCCGATTTAAAGGCTTAAAAATTCCGGGTCGTCACAAATACTTAATTATCAAAAATTTCAAAACTTAATTTTAATAATTTCAAACTTCGTTCCAAACTTAATTATTAATAAATTACAAGACTTGATTATTAATAATTCCAAATTTAATTATTACTAATTTCAAACTTAATTATTAATAATTTCAAATTTAATTATCAATTAATTCTAATTTAATTATTACATAATTAAATTTGAATCAATATTCTTTTGTCAATTACGACGTTCATATTTGTTTCAAACTTAAATATTCACATTTACAATTCATTCGAATTTAAATTCCAATTTTTATTCAAAACCTTGTTATTAGTCAAATAAAACTTTATTTTATTTTAAATCAAAACATTGACCAATCGATTTTAATTTAATTTTCTATCCTAAGTCAAAGTTATTTGGGTATTTATCATTTCAACTCGATTCCATTTCAATTCAAAATCAAAACATACAAAGGGAACTTGCAGTGTGATAGCTGGGATGGTGTCAAAGTAAATAAACAAGCAATAGCATCCATTCACAACAATTTAACAATTTATTAAATAATCTCGAAATAATAGTATTAATTTACATTGTTATTTATGTAAATTAATATAATTATTTCTAGAACCTACACTATCATTTCATGTAGATTAAAGATTATTATATTTCAGTTTTTCACTTGTCATTCAATTCAATTTCAATACTACAACAAATAAATTAGATGTACGTTCAAGGGTTCAAAGTGAAATTTATCAAATTATACGTGTCAATTAATCTTAACAATTAAAAAAAAGTCATATTCAACTAGTCCATATTCAACATATAAGGGGACAAGTTAATCAACATTCAACATAAACAATTAACTTAATTTCGTTAAATATTCTATATCACTTTTAACTTGCATATTTTATCACTTAACAATATCAATCAACATTCAACTTAATTATCACATAGCAATCAGTTATCAACCAAACTAGCATAAGAATATATATCGTGAATTTTTTTTTCACCTTTCGTGGATAAAGAAATTGACGGCGAAGCAAGAATAAGCACGAATAGAAGTCGGTAGACACGAACAACGAACACGATGACGGAGAAAAAGAACGAAAGCTGAAGATCGATGCTGCTGCGAAAGAACTCAGTCGGTTGCTTCTGCACACAACAAGCAAAGAAAAGTCGGTTACAAATTTGGCAACCAAAATAGATATTGGCGTAAATTCTCTACTGCAATATCCAACGCTATTTACAAATCTCAGTTTCGTTTTTTTAATATAACATGGCCGAGACTAAAATGCATCCAACCCTTACTTACTCACGCATGAAACCTTACTTATGCATCCAACCCTTACTTACTCCCAAACATGCAAGCACTACATCCACCCTTCCATGTGTACTCACCAAACATACAAGCCTTCCTCCCTGATGCATATGCACAGCCAACCCAATTTGCATATTTCCTTTCAACATGTGTACTCACGCATCTTTTTTTTATATATATACTCACGCAACTCTTTTTTAAAAAAAAAACCAAACACACACGCATGAACCACAATACAACATGCACGCGACTCATACATACACACACCCACTGCACACGACGCACACACATTTTCGAACCCAAAGTACGCACACCACACAATACAGGCACATGCATGCAACTCAGTAACACATTTACACTCACTCAACATTTGCATACACAAAATACATCACGCACACAACTCCAACACCACAAATTTCATACGCAGAATGATTGAGTGGATCGGCTTCAGGTAGGTGGCAAGTGGAGGGAGGGCTTGTTTGTGGTGGAAAAAGGGGAGTGGAGTTTTTGTTTCGGCCTGGGTGTGTTGAGTTGGCTTTGGCCATTCTTTGTTTGTTTGTTTTTTGCAGAAAGAGGTATGAGAAAGAAGAAAGGAGGGGGAAAGCGGAAAGGTATATGCAAGCTATTGTGTGTTTTTGTTCGGTCTATATGCTAGTTTCATTTTTTTGCAGAGAGAAAATGAGAAAGAATTAAGAAGATGAAAGAAGAAGAGAAGGTACCTGAAGATGTTAATTCGTGAACAGTGAGATGAGAATGAAGAGCCTCCACAGCTTTTAACTTAAAATTTGAGTAACCGTAATAAATGTTTTTCGAGCTTCCAAACGTCACGTACAATCCCAAAGTTAACCCCCCAGCTTCCAACTACCACCTTAAATGCTTCAGCCGAGTTTTACATTTATTTTCAAAATTTCTTTTGTAAACGGGCTGAAAGACTTGGGCAGAAATTTATTTAAACGGTCCGTTCAGAACAATCTAATTAAGCGACAAATTTTACAACGGACCCCGATTAGCACGAATAAATATACCGTTTTGATCAGTGCGACGATGCGCTTCCAATGGTACATAGATAACTGCGATACGATGGTTTTATAAAAATTTGATTTTACGCCTCTTAAATTGTTCGTTTTGAAAAACAATTTAAACGGAACAGGCGATTACAGTTTTTGAGGAAACAAATTCCATAATCATGATCATAATAAGTTTTACAACATAAATGTGTAAAAATATTTGAATTTGGAAGATAAATTTTACGCAGCTTTATATGGACTGATATACAGTAAAATGCGAACGAAGTTTACTATAATAATTTGCGACGAAACTTTTTCTATGTTCTATCTAACTAGACGCATGTCATAAATAAAGTTTGGACGTAAATTGATATCGCTTATAAATTTCAAAATTTTTATATTGAAACGATGGATTTAAGATTTAAAATGAGTCGGAAATTCAAGGTCGTTGCACCTGTTACATGCTCGCATCCATGAGTGTCGACGTCGATGGAGTGCGAAGCGTGTGGTAACTGCTTAGATTGTTCTCGAGCGATTCCAACTGGGTTGAAATGGACCTCGACGATATGCTAAAATTTGCACCGTTGTAGCATCGAGTTTCAAAGTTAAGCAACCTTAACCTGTTACTCACACCAGATCCATGTCTTACTCGGAGTTTATTTCTGTTTTTCTTGAACTCTTGGGTGCTCAAATTTTTACGAGTAGCCAAGGGATTCAGTTAGCTTTGACGAATTGTGGAGGAGCAATGGAGCAGGAGGCTTCAGCGTGTAGATGTATAGTGTTCCGCTGTGTTTTATTTCTCTGAGTTGTTTTGAGTTGTAATAACTAGACAGGTGCTTATAACTGTCTAGTATGTGATGTATAATCTGTATAACTCTGATAGTTGTTGTATACTATGTTATATCTTATGTTATTAATATGATTTATTCATTCCCCTGTGAGATTATGATGTTGTTTGGTTCTTCTCTATCTTTTCTCTTTTCTATCCCTTTCTTTCTTATTAATGATGCGTCATTCTGCGGAGATGAATGGCGGATCATTACAGTGGTATTAGGGCGAGGTTGAGTGAATACCTAGGCTTTGGAGTGATTTCTTCTTGGGAGAGCGTATTTGTATTATATATATATATATATATATATATATATATATATATATTTCTACCTATTTGTTGGGTTACCTGTTCAGGTTTTCCAATATTAGTTATAAAGGTGGATAAGGTAGTGATTTTTGTAGCACAACTACTACCAATGGAAGGAGTTTGAATGTTTGAGGTTGGAAGTTTATCCGTCGAGACTGTAAACCTAATATCGTCTCGCGTAAGTTGTGCAGTGGTGTAAAGATTTCATCGATCTCTGAAGGAAGCCTATTGATGTTCGGAGTTTATCTTTGAAGTTGGTGAGTAGAGTTTGGATCTGTCGGCTGAGCAGAAGCGAGTAATGGTATCTTGATACCTCAGGAAGTAGTAGATGCGTGATAGGATGTAGTGAATATGGATGTGTCCGAAGATGTTTCTTTGGAAAAAGTTTAGGGTAGTATGTCTGCTTTGGTGTTGTGGCTGCGTTCAGCAGGGTGTTTCTGTTTGGCTTTGAGGTCCGAGTTTCTCAAGAGCTTTGGATTAGGAAGTCTTTGGCATTGGTATCGGTAGTGCAGCTCAGAGTGTTCTGTGTTGGCAGAAAGTTTTCTGGCTGAGTAATTTTTCTGGAGGTGGAGTTCAGAAGTAGCGGTGTAGATCCATTTCTTTGATGGATTGGCTAGATAAGTGTAAGCTATTCTGATTGGTAAAAAGAGAACAATTTCTTTGAAAAATGATCTGGGTTGATCGCAAAAGTGACTTGCGATAGTTGAGTGTTCTCTTGGGTTATCTTTTGCCTGAGGCATCTGGAGATTGAGTTTTTCTTATCGATTAGGATTCCAGGAGTGGAACCGGTGGTTCAGTTTAGTTGAAGGATGGTTCCTAGAGATATAGTTCGGTGAAGCAGCTCTGCATTTGGTGGAACTTCTGAGTTTTTTGTCCATATGGATCTGTTGAACCATATTTCTGGGATGTGTTGTCCAGTTTGTGCTCATGTTCATCATCAGCATTTTCTTCTACTCCAGATCAGAGTTGTGCAGCGGAAGCAGTTTGGAAGTGCTTTTGTTTTATCTTTTTTAGATAGGAGAAGTTTGTTTTCTTCTGAAGGTTGTAAGTAGAATTGTGTTCTTGATCTTGGAGGATCATAGTGTTGGGTTGTTTTTGGTCCTGTTTTTTTCGAGAGGCATCAGCGTAAGGTGAGCTGATCGGGAAGGATATAGGCACCCCAGGATCGTCCGAAGAGCTTTGTGGATAAGAGACGAAGGAATTTGGATTCTGGAGTCGAGGATTTGATTTCTGATAAGTTTACCCTGTTAAAGGAGCTATAAGTTTTGGGTAAGACTGGAAAGCTAGCCCCGAGATGTTTTGGATCTTTTCTGTGTTCTTGTAAGGATAAGTGTTTGGTTTTCAGGATTGAATTGCCAGTTTTGATAACTGGGATTTGATATGTTTCACGTATCTTTAAGGGAGTATGTGTATGATCTACTCTGGTTATGGAGCCAGCAGTTCTAGAGGATTTGGTTGTTGAGTCAGACTTGTCTGTAGTTTGATATCCTGTTTAGTTTTGTAGATCTAGATGAGTAAAGCTCCATAGCTTAGTAGGACTGATTGTTTGGATTCTATAGAGCGAGTATTTCGGTATTTATACTTAGAAAACCCTAGGAAATTCTCTCCAGAATTTTGTCTGGATAGTTAGATTTGTTTGATTGGATAAATGGATTGCTATGTGTTGGGCGGATTTTCACCCAGAAGATCTCAAGACCAAGAAGCCGCAGTTTCACCCGGGCTCGCGAGCAACCTCTACTTTGTTATCCCGTTTTTTGGTCAAAACTGGAATATCAATGTCGAGCGCGTCTCCACCACGATCAAGCTAAGAAGAAGCAACCAGCAAGCGTATGTAAGCCCAGAGTTCCACTCAAAATCCAAATACAAAGTCCATTCGGCCTTATACTCTCATGTTCATTCGGCTATGCAAGCATACAGTCCCATTCGGCATTCACATGCGCAAGTTCATTCGGCATAAGCTACCGAACCAACTCCCTGCTACCCCATGCCGAACCAACTCCCTGCTACCCCATGCCGAACCAACTCCCTGCTGCCCCATGCCGAACCAACCACGAGAACTCACCATCAACCGAACCAAGTAACCACCGAATCAAACCCAAGGTGGCACCGAACCACACTCCTCTCCTCTACCACCGAACCAAGCTTCGCCGAACCAGAAAGCTGCCAGTCCAGATTGCTTCAGCCCAAGCCCACCTGCAGCTATATACTTCCAAGACCCCTGCCCCCTACCTCACTCTATAAATAGAGGGGCAGGGGTACAACAATGGAGGACAATTTTTGGAGACAAGTTTGAGAGCTCAAGCAAGGAAGGAACTTTCAAACTACTTTCATACACTTGTATACAAAGCATTGTACTTGTAATCTGGAAGAAGAAAGATAATAACATATAAAGTGGACGTAGGCACATTCTGGCCGAACCACTATAAATCTGCGTGTCTTTTACATTTCAGCCCTTACTTTTCTCATATTTACATACTCATCTAAAATCATTGAAAATCACACATACTCAACTAAAATAATACGACTTGGAGGTGTTTGTCCATTTTTTGTGCAAACATTTTTGGTGCTTTCACTGAGAACTGAACTCAAACTTCATCTTCTCCCACTCAACCTTTTTCCTAACGACATCACTCGTTGCTTAGAAATCATGCCTTCCAAACAGAGAAGGGATGTTAACAAAGGAAAGAACATCGCAACTAGCAGCCTTCCAGATCCAGCAATCACAGATCAGCCCACTTCAACAGCAGTACCAGATGAAAATCAGGAAAATCCAACTGGTCCCGCAACGGAACAACCAATCACTAGGGCAGATCTGGACAGGGTTGTGGCTGAAGTAACTAACCGCTTCACATCCCAACAAGAAACTTTGGTGGACCAACTCATGACACGCTTAAGGGACGCTGAAGAGTCCAACCGCAACACTGAATCATGGGGTGAATCCCAATCCGGAGGATCCCGGAGGCAACAAAGGTCTTCACTCTTCGAACAAGCCATCAACAGGAAAAACAATGATAGGGGCCGCGCCCGGACTCAGCCCGAATTCCGACTCGAGGAAGCCCTTGGAACCGAACCTAGCGGGGGAGGCACCAGGCGAGGGTCGGATGTAGCTGAGCCAGTCATGCCACCTAATCATAGAAACCCCGCTGAACGGAGCCGAGCTAGAACTCAGCCCGAAGTTGACCCCATGGATGTGCTCGAAACAGAACCCCACAGGGGAAGATCAAGGCAGGGGGCAACTGTAGCTGGTCCTAGCGTGCATCCAAGCAGCCAAAGACAACCACTGGATAATGCTAGAGGTGATAGACTGTACCATCCCTACAGGTCATCTGGACGAGATAGATCCCGCAGGGAAGAACCGAGCTCATTTTTGTCCGCTCCAAGTTCTGACGAGCGGATGGCACGATTATTCAGAGAATGTGTCCAACGGGAGCAAAGGGACCGGGGAATAGGCGCTAGGGTCACCAGTCCCTTTACCCGAAATATCGAAACTGCCATCACTCCCCGGGAATGGAAAATGCCAACCATGGAACCTTACAAAGGAACTTCCGACCCCATCGTACACCTGCAGAGATACACCCAGCATATGCTCATGAGTGGAGCAACAGAAGGAGTATTATGTAAATGCTTTCCGCTATTCCTATCAGATCTAGCTACCTCCTGGTTCTGCCATCTACCCCAAGGATCCATCAACTCATGGGAGATGTTAAAAGAAAGGTTTATTAGCCAGTTCCGCATCCATGTGGAACAACCCAGGGATGCTTATTCTCTATCCAATGTCAAACAGAAAACCGGAGAGACGCTACAACAATATCTAACACGGTTCAACGCCGCAGCGGCAGCAGTTCAAGATGCCGATGAAAAACTCACTCTAATGGCCCTCTGTAGTGGTGTGCATCCAGACACCAAGTTTGCCAGAAGATTAACTAAGGAAAAACCAGTTACCTTGCCTGATTTCTTCCATGAAGCTGGAAAGTATATGAGACTTGAAGACGCTGCTACGGAGAGGCAGCCAGGGCAACAAGGCAAGATAATTCAGGACAAGGTTCCCACTGCAGCTAAGGACGCTCGAAGAAATGAATCTAGAGACAATGCTGGGGGCAGAAAGGGTGAGAAACGCCAATATCGACCAGGGCCAAGATTTGACTCCTACACTCCTTTGAATGAAACAATCGAAAACATCTACCTAGCCACTCAGGGCGAACTCGGATACAAGCGCCCCCCGCACAAGAAAGAATCAGATAACGCACTCAAGTCCGGAAAGTTCTGTCGCTTCCACGAATCCCACGGACATGACACCAATGAATGCCACCATCTTCGGGACTTGATCGAAGAACACATTAGAAGAAGAAGACTGGAACGTTATGTGAAAAGTCAGAACAGGACTCCAACTCCTGCCAATGAGAACTCAAAGCAACCCCTCCCAGAAGTAGGCGGAGGGAGTCGCAACAATCACAACACCAGTGGCTCTAGTCAAGAGAAGATAGTAGTCCTTACCATCTCAGGAGGACCACACATTGCCGACAGAAGTTGGGCAGAGATGGAAAGGTACGGCAAGTCGCTTAGAAATACCGAAGGATACGTTAACTCCGTCACAGAAGAACGCCAACCGAAACGAAAAGAGAGCGACGACATCATATTCAGTAGACGCGATTTGGAAGGAAGACAGTACCCACATATGGATCCTATGGTCATCTCTGCCTGGTTCGGCCCTGCTAAAGTTTTTCGGATTCTAATAGACACGGGAAGCTCCGTAAACATCTTGTTCAAACATGCTTTCGACAAAATGAAGTTATCAATGAAGGATGTGTCTCCCTGCGACAAACCACTGCACGGTTTCACTGGAGATGCAAAAATGCCCCTCGGGCAACTTGACCTCTTCGTCGAAATAGGAAGTCATCCCCGCTCCGTGGTGCGAAAACAAACGTTCGTGCTAATAGAGAACCACTCGGCTTACAACGCCTTCTTGGGGAGACCAGCCTTGTCTGACTTCCAAATTGTCCTAGCCCCCTGGTGCCTGAAGATGAAATTCCCGACAGACAACGGAATAGGAGAAGTAGAAGGAGATCAAGACGCTGCCCGAGACTGCTATGTAACTGAGCTTCGCAACAACCGCAGAAAGAATAAAGGAAAAGATGCAGAGACTACTCTCTGCATGAAAAGCTTGGAGGCATAGCAACTAAAGAAAGCCCCTCCTCTTCGATACACAAGCGATCCCTTCAATGAACTAGACCCCCGGGATAAAGAGGAGGAGGCTACCGCCGAGCCTGCAGAGGCTATGGAATTCGTATCTGTAGATAAGCATGATTCAAGTAGACTATTAAAAATCGGATCTCAGCTGAAAACGGAATTGAAGGATCGACTCATTGACTTTCTCCGCCACAACTTAGATGTATTTGCGTGGACCCATGCCGATATGACAGGAATCTCCCCAGACGTAGCATGCCACATGTTGAACATCGATCCCACCAAGGTACCAGTAAAGCAGAAAAAGAGGAGCATGGGGGCAGAGCGATCAGCAGCCCTTGATGAGGAAGTAAAAAATCTACTTGCTAATGACTTCATACGGGAAGCCATCTACCCAGAATGGATCGCTAACCCAGTGCTAGTAAAAAAGGCCAATGGAAAGTGGCGAACATGTATTGACTTCTCCAATCTGAATGACGCTTGCCCGAAAGACTGCTTCCCACTTCCCCGAATTGACCAACTCGTGGACAGCACAGCTGGGCACGAACTCCTATCTTTTATGGATGCATACTCCGGATATAACCAGATCCCCATGCACGCTCCCGATCAGGACCACACTAGCTTCATCACCGACCGCGGATTATATTGTTACAAAGTCATGCCTTTTGGACTCAAAAATGCTGGAGCTACCTATCAACGCCTCGTCAACAAAATGTTCGCAGAACTGATAGGACGTACTATGGAAGTATATGTGGATGACATGTTGGTGAAGTCCAGGAAAGCCAACGACCATGTAAGCCATCTGGACGATATGTTTCGGGTACTTCGCCGATATGGAATGAAGCTGAATCCTCTAAAGTGCTCCTTCGGAGTATCATCGGGAAAATTCTTAGGATTCATCGTCCACGCCAGAGGAATCGAAGCAAACCCTGAACAAATCCGAGCTTTAAAAGAAATAAGGATACCTTCCACTCGAAAAGAAATGCAGAGCCTAAACGGAAAGGTGGCCGCCCTAAGCAGATTCATTTCCAAGGCAACTGACAAGTGTGTCCCTTTCTTCGAAGCACTCAAGAAAGACAAAGGGAGGTTCGAGTGGACCGACGAATGCTTAAAAGCCTTCCTCAACCTAATCGAACACCTTCAGAGACCACCAGTACTCTCAACTCCAAATGAAGGTGAAGTGTTATACCTATACCTCGCTGTATCATCTCATGCTCTAAGCGCCGCCTTGGTAAGAGAAGAAGACCGCACACAACGTCCGGTTTACTTTGTAAGCAAGAGATTTACGGGGGCAGAAGCCAGATATCCTAAACTTGAGAAGTTAGCATATTGTTTATTGATCGCGTCACGGAAACTGCGACACTACTTCCAGTCTCACTCCATCAGGGTTCTAACCGATCAACCACTAAGACAAGTGCTCCATCGTCCTGACACTTCTGGGCGACTCCTCAAATGGTGCATCGAACTAAGTCAGTATGATATCACCTACCATCCTCGCACCGCTATCAAAGGACAAGCCATGGCTGATTTCATTGCCGAATTCACTACCAACGAAGGCAAGGAACAATCCGAAGTAGCAAAAAACATCAAGTGGAACCTCTTTGTAGACGGAGCATCGAACGAACAAGGCTCGGGGGCAGGTATTGTGATCGTCACCCCCAGGGGAAGAAAGTTGTACTATGCATTAAGATTGGAGTTCACGGCCACTAACAACGATGCTGAATATGAAGCAGTAATAGCGGGATTGGAACTGGCCCTAGAAATTGGGATCAATTCCTTATGTATTCATAGTGATTCTCAGCTTATCGTAAACCAGGTACTAGGAGAATTCCAGACTCGAGGAGAACGGCTCGCAGCATACCTAAAGAAAACCAGACTGCTGCTCGATCGATTGGACCATTATCTAATCAAACACATTCCTCGAGAAGAAAACCAAGAGGCAGATGAACTTGCAAAGCAAGCTAGTATGAAGGACAGCACCATTCCCGGAGCACTAGTAATCTCAAGGCAGCTAGCCCCAAGTTTCGAACAAGTAAATCTGATAACTGCAATCGAAGAAGGAACCTGGATGACTCCTATCCGGAAATATTTGCAAGATGGCATACTACCCGACAGGCGTGACGAAGCCAAGAAGATCTTGAGAAAAGTTCCCCACTACACAATACAAGAAGGCATCCTCTACCGGCGTGGCTTCTCTAGCCCCTTATTAAGATGCGTCGCCGGAAGGGAAGCCAAGGAGATATTAACAAACATCCATCAGGGAGGATGCGGAGATCACACTGGAGGACAGACTTTGGCAAGAAAGATACTCCGATATGGATATTACTGGCCCACACTAAACAAAGATACCCTAGACTTCGTTAAGAAATGCGACAGATGTCAGAAGTTCGCCAAGATCCCTCGACTGCCCACAAACGAAATTACTCAAATGACCAGCCCTTGGCCCTTTGCTGTATGGGGAATTGACTTAATTGGCGAACTGCCAACGGGCCGAGGCGGAGCCAAATATGCTATAGTGGCAGTCGATTATTTCACCAAATGGGTGGAAGTGGAACCTTTAAATAAAATATCTTCAGCAAAAATTATTAACTTCTTGATCAAAAACATTCTGTGCAGGTATGGAGTCCCCCTCAAGATCGTATCAGACAACGGACTCCAATTTGACAGCGAAGAATTTGCCGACTGGTGCCAAGAGCATGGAATTCATAAAAGCTTCTCATCAGTAGCTTACCCTCAGGCAAACGGACAAGTTGAAGCTGTCAACAAAATTCTCAAAACCCTAATCAAGAAGAAACTTGAAAAGTCAAAAGGCGCTTGGGTGGACGAACTTCCTACGGCACTATGGGCATACCGCACATCTTTCAGAACATCAACGGGACATACTCCTTTCTCTTTGGCATATGGATCGGAGGCAATGCTCCCAGTTGAGACTATTGTGCCTTCCCACCGTAGAATCCACTACAACCCAGAAGAAAACGAAGAACTCCTCCTCATGTCTTTGGAACTGATTGAGGAAAGGAGAAACGATGCAGCACTCAAAGCAGCAGCTCACAAACAAAAAGTGGCAGCACTATACAATTCCAAAGTCAAGCATCGCAGCTTACAAGAAGGAGATCTTGTCCTCAGGCGAATCTTTCCGCGCCCCGGGGCACTGGACCCCATCTGGGACGGACCATATGTAATTCACAAAGATCTCCACAACGGAGCTTACATTTTGTCAACAGTGGACGGAGAGGTGTTCCAGAGGGCATGGAACATCCGACACCTCCGTCGATACTTTTCTTAACTTGTACTGCCCATATGAAGTGAATTAACAAAGAGAACCAGTGGACGTAGGCATTTTCGTGCCGAACCACTTTAAAAAATCTTGTCTCTTTTTAACTTGTTCCTTTATGTCTTGGCTACTTGTTAAGTTTTATCCCTTTCTGTTGAACAAAATCCTATGGCATCTCCACTCAAGACGCACCGCGGCCTCATCTAGACTAGGCCTAACAGGTACGCCACGATTCTATGCACTCGCCAATGAGACTCTTTTGCTCCAGCATCCCTCTGCTGCGGGTTAACTCATTGCGCGCCTGCCCTCAAAGCCAACTGTAATGAGCCGATTATAAGTCATCATAAAGGCCGACTATAGCCGATGGCAGCTCATTACGGCGTTCGGCTCGTCGGTAACCGTGAACCTACTTTAAGCCCCAACATAAGGTGTGGCCAGCCAGGGGTAGTTCACGGCCAACGGCACCCACGCTAGCCGGCCACGGTAAATCGAATAATACCCACGATTACGGACCATAACGGTTCGGGTAGTTACCGTGCGCGATCTCGGCTCCGATGTGTCTTAAGTGCGGCTGTGGTAAAAAAGAAAACTCCCCGCGGAGGCGTAAGATGGGTGACAAATGTCTCCAAGACCCACAGCTAGGGAAAGTGACTACAAAACCCGTTTGCCACGAACTTAAGCACATCGACGGCCTTCCGTGACTGGAAGTTTTACTTTTACTATATTTCCATTTCATTTAAATATTTTTCTCCTATCCTGTATAACAAACTCTAAAGTACAGGAAACCAAATAGGAAACATTCACTCATGAGGCTCTAAGCCTGCGTGCTGGGTAGCAGGGCGCTCTGCTATACCCGTGAACAGTTACACAAGACACTCAAAGCTACCGCCTGCGAATAAAACATAAAGGGCGGTACTCTCTTCTCTTGTACATAAATGCGTAACTATAACTTATTCATACACTGACATTGCAAAACGTGAAATTATATTTCAAGCAAAAACTTAACATCAAACACAAGTGGAATCACAGGCATATACATAATTATACTTCTCACACAGCACATAAAGATAGCAACAACATTTAAACATGACAAAATCAGCTTATATTATAAGATCACACGAAGTTATTCTTTGCAAATAATTTTATTACAGTTGCATATCAAAGACTAACATGAACAGTGATAAAAAAGAAACAAAAAGATGGCAGATGCATCCACACTCCATCACCAACTCCCCCAGTCTACTTAGCCGCAGGATCGGAGCCCCCAGCATGTGGATCTGAAGTCCCACCTGTCCAGATCGGAAGAGGAATTCATTAAACGAACGATCAAGTTATGAAAACACGGAAAGAAAAGAAAGGGAAAAGAATAACTCACCAGCATCCGCCGCTTGATCCTCATCATCCAACTGCACGCCCGCTTCCTCCGCAGCAAGCAGCCGCATCCCCTCCTTCACCGCCGCTTGCTCCTCCTTTGAGAACTGAGCAGTAACCGCACTCAAGTTGAAAGCCTCTCCGCCTTCCTTACCCGCGTTCACCCTGGCCTCCTCTAAAGCCTGGAGATACACCTTGGCCATGACCCGAGGGTAATCGTCCATCCAAGACAAGCCGCCCTCTTTCCAAGTATGGAAGTACATATCCTGAAGCATCTCATCCATCATCCCCTCATTTTCCTCAAACTCCCTCACCCGAGCCTCGGAAGCTTGCAACTTAGCGACGGCGACGTCCCTCTCTGATTGGTATCTCAAGCAGTCAGCCTGGAGTGACCTCCTCATTTCCTCCTCCTTCAACCTAAGGGACCTCCTCATCTCCTCCATCTCCTCCTTCAACTCAGCCTGAGCCATCTCCGCAGCCTCGAGTCTCCCCGACAACTCCTCTACCCGCTCGAGATCCGCATTTCGAACCTCATCCACCGTTGTAATGGCCATGTTAATCCGCTCCCTGCAGGTAACCTCCATCTTCCGTAACTCCGCCCTACTGGCCTTCTCCATGGTCTCTTTCAGACGCTGGGAGGCTTCCTCATGCTGGGAGATCTGGATGGCTTGGTCGGCAAGCTGCTTGGCCTGATCGGCAACCTTTAGCCTTAACCGAATATTAGCACTCCCAATCTCCTCCCCGGCCTTGACCAATCGAGCATGATGCTCCATTAACTTCTTAGTCTCTTCGGCCACCCGGTCAATATTAGCCTTGGCCTCGTCCCCCATAGTAACTACCCGAGTAGTAAGCAGATCAAGATCTAGGGACTTGGCCTCATCCAGCACACGTACCATGGGGTTGCGGGGAAGTAGGTGCTCGCCCGTGGTCTCATCAAATGAAATATCCCGAAAACTTGGGTCTAAATCAGGATGACCGGCAAAAGGGTCACGAGGCACGGGGCGAGGCACATCGGGACGCCTTATATGAATGACAGTAGATCTCTTGGAAGGAGGAGGAGGGGGGCAGGGCTCCGTGCTCTCCTCCGTAGTATCACAAGGAGGCTGAGTAGGGGGAGACAGAGTAGGAAGCTGCGAAGCAGAAGAAGACTCAAATAAGGAACGGCTCCGCTTCCTCTTCTGAATGCCCTCTTCGATGACCCCAAGAAGAGGGCGGTACTTGACTACGTCCCCAGTGCGATCAGTAGAAGGTTTCGCGGAAGCTCTCCTCGACTTAAATTGTTCAAGGCGGTGTCGAACATCCGACGTTTTACCCGCCTGGCCTGCCCCTGGAATAAAGAACAAGTGTTACGAACATACAATAATCCGCAATTCAAAAAATGTGCTAAGTTAAAAAGAAAGAAAAGTGAGGAGACACATCTGTTATACAAACCCGGCGGAGGAGTGGGATACTGCAATAAGTCCTGGATCTCATTCCAGGACGGAAGTGAACCGTAAAAAATTTCTAAGTCCCTATCGAAAATGGAATCGGCAGAAGACAAAAGTTCACCTTGCATCGCCGGGGTCACCCTAGCTGAGGAACCCTTAGAGGATGGGTCAGTGCTAACCACAGCTTTGCCGGTTTCCTCTGCCTTCTCCGTTTCCTTCTCTGTTTCCGACTCCCCCTCTGACTCCCCGAAGGCCCGACGGAGAGCCTCATCCAGTTCGAGGTCCTGCTCAGAGGTTAGAGCAGCAACACCGCTACCACCCTGACCATCGCCATCTCCTCCACCCTCCGACCCTTCTCCAACTTCACCTCCTTCCTCCTCTTCTACACCTTCCTCCTCCGGGACATCCGGGCAAGTACTTGGAGAAGGGCCATCGGACTCCTTGAGCTTCTTGCCTCCTACGACTGGACGTTGTGCAAAGGGCTTCCTCTTGCCACCCTTCGCTGTCACCCCACCTTTAGGCTGGGCAGCCTTCTCTTCTGCCGTGTCCCTCTGTTTGACTACGGACTGATGTGGGAGGATCAAATTATACGACAAGAGCCTGGCATTCCTAATCAGATAAGCAGCCGATCTGTCTCTCCCGGAAATAGCTTCAATTTCTGCTGCCATCCGAACCAAGCGATCATCTTCCACAACCGCAAAACCACCTGTCGCTAGCAAGAAATAAAAGCGCATAAGAGAGTGAATTACAGCCAAGACAGGAATTATGAGTAGAGTTTTTACTTACATCCGGAGGTAAATCGGCGAATAGAGACGGAGTCATCCCTGACAAAGAACCACTCCTTCTTGAACATGCTATACTTCGAGTATAAATCCAAAACAGGCTTGAAGGAAACGGCTGACTCCAAGCTAATATATGGGGACCCCTTCCTGTACCCCCTCAGATTGTACAGATATCGTATTTCCCGGTGGGAGGGGGCGCGCCCATATCTCTTCTGGAAGATAGCATATAAGCATACCAGAATGGCATAAGAGTTGGGCTGAAGCTGGAATGGAGCCACCTTCAGATAAGTGACGAAGCTTAGTATCCAGGCGTTGATTGGAGGAATAGCCCCGCACATGCAATGGTACCGGCTATAAGCGAAGTACCCCTCAGGGGGATCATATGGCATGACCCCTTCCCCCGGTAACAACATAAGAGCCCTGTCTATCCCAAAGGAACGGGATATAACGTCAAGTTGCTCCTCCTTTAAGGAGCTTGGGAAGCAGTCAGGGGGAGAGTTCAAAAGTTCCTGTGGACCACATCCGTCCACTAGAGACTTCGGAATAGGTCGGTGTTGCCCGGATCCTGATTGGACTGGGGGCGAGGAAGAAGAAGGCTCTCCTGTGCCTCTAGACTTCTTTCTGTCTGATCGTGTTTCCGCTTTGCGAGACATTTTCTGCAGCACAAGAAAAACCTAATATTAGAACAAGGAAAATAGAAAAGTAAACAAACAAGTGCGTGCAAGTGTGGAATTTCATTCGCAAGCTGAAGTCTTCCAGATCACAAGTTCATTCGGTTTCCATGTTCATTCGGCTTCCAAGTTCATTCGGTTTCCAAGTTCATTCGGTTTCCAAGTTCATTCGGTTTCAACCCCATTCGGTTTTCATCTCATTCGGCTCCAAGGCAGTAGTCCCATTCGGTGAAGCAAGGACATACGTGTGTATTCGGTAATAAGTATATACCTGGTTCGGTATAAGGTTGGTTCGGCAAACACTTGATTCGGCAATGGAGTGATTCGGCTCTACTCGTTCGGTAAAGAAAAACAAGGGGGGTACGGCCTCTATATATAGGCAAACTCACAACCACCGAACCAGATGTCTCGCCCAACCGGACCAATGATACCGGACCACCAGAAGCCGGATGAGAATAGCCGGACCAACCAAGAACCGAATGGAACCCTCTATCTACCGTCCAAGACCAGGAACTGGGGGCACGCAGGGCGCTTCACTCAGATAAGTGCCGAACTCTAAGAGCTTACTAATAAAATAAAAAATATGATAACAATGGATAAGTCGTGAATCTCTCACTAACATGGATTAATCATTTACACGTGCACGCGACCACGAACGGTCCATAGGCACGCTCTGAATGGCTATTAACCCTATCGTCATGAGAATTTACACTTTGACATCCCTTTTTAAGCTCATCAGTCAAATGGATATTTGATAATTATGAAATGGCTAAGCTACTTACACATGTACGGGGTCGAGAACAACCCCTAGGCATGCTCTGAGCTAGCGATAAACCACCTTGACAAACGATCCAGGGAACCACTCTAACGTGAACCTGGCATCGATAACCCCCTCGGGGTACACTAACTCGCCTCGAACGGCGCAATTCACTTGATCACAAATATTTCGACCCCGAACGGTCGTTATTTGAAACCACACTAAAACTATAAATCTCTTTGCAGGACATCCACAAGATATAAACATCCAGCCCATGACATTACAAGACGAGTCTTCCCACCAACGAGAAACAAAGCGCGACACGTGCAAGCACGTGCCCCACTTTGGGGGGCAAATGTTGGGCGGATTTTCACCCAGAAGATCTCAAGACCAAGAAGCCGCAGTTTCACCCGGGCTCGCGAGCAACCTCTACTTTGTTATCCCGTTTTTTGGTCAAAACTGGAATATCAATGTCGAGCGCGTCTCCACCACGATCAAGCTAAGAAGAAGCAACCAGCAAGCGTATGTAAGCCCAGAGTTCCACTCAAAATCCAAATACAAAGTCCATTCGGCCTTATACTCTCATGTTCATTCGGCTATGCAAGCATACAGTCCCATTCGGCATTCACATGCGCAAGTTCATTCGGCATAAGCTACCGAACCAACTCCCTGCTACCCCATGCCGAACCAACTCCCTGCTACCCCATGCCGAACCAACTCCCTGCTGCCCCATGCCGAACCAACCACGAGAACTCACCATCAACCGAACCAAGTAACCACCGAATCAAACCCAAGGTGGCACCGAACCACACTCCTCTCCTCTACCACCGAACCAAGCTTCGCCGAACCAGAAAGCTGCCAGTCCAGATTGCTTCAGCCCAAGCCCACCTGCAGCTATATACTTCCAAGACCCCTGCCCCCTACCTCACTCTATAAATAGAGGGGCAGGGGTACAACAATGGAGGACAATTTTTGGAGACAAGTTTGAGAGCTCAAGCAAGGAAGGAACTTTCAAACTACTTTCATACACTTGTATACAAAGCATTGTACTTGTAATCTGGAAGAAGAAAGATAATAACATATAAAGTGGACGTAGGCACATTCTGGCCGAACCACTATAAATCTGCGTGTCTTTTACATTTCAGCCCTTACTTTTCTCATATTTACATACTCATCTAAAATCATTGAAAATCACACATACTCAACTAAAATAATACGACTTGGAGGTGTTTGTCCATTTTTTGTGCAAACACTATGGTTGTTAGCATATCATCGATATATGTTTATGTTTTAAAATTAAAATCTTTAAATAGATTATTACCTTTGTTTTAAATTTCGAGGATGAAATTCTTTTAAGGGGGAAGGAATGTGATGACCCAAAATTTTAGGCAATATCAATTTAATAATCTGAATTAAAAATTAATTTGATTTGATAATCTTTATTAATAAGATTGGAATTAATTTAATCATCCAATTAATATATATTTAGTTGATAAATTTTATCTTTTAAAAGCTAATAAATTGTTTTCTATGTATAATGTATATAGAAAATGCATATATTGTAAATAGATAAGCTTTGTTTTAAATTTAATAAATAAATAAATCTTGTTTTCTTATATATATATATGTATATGTATATGTATATATATATATATATCTTTGGTAAATTGGGAATTATGATTTATTTAAAGTTAAACTTTTAAAAGCTATTTTATAAATAACTATAGGTTTTAAATACTTAAGTTAAGTATTTATTTTTAAACAAATATCTTTAATTTAGATTTCAAATAAGATTTGCAAAATGATTTGTCTAACATTCTTTTTAAAAAAATTGTTTAATAAATATGATTTGTAAATTAGGTATGAAAGTATAAAATTAATATATGAAACATCAATTCATTTAAATAATAAGTAATTTATAATCTCTTTTATAAATTATATAAAAGTTGTCAAGTGTGTTATTTTAAAATAATAAATATATGTATTGTTTTTATATATAACTATAATTGGTTTATTCTTTAAAAGTTATCTATATATATATATAACTAAGAATTAAAAACTAAATAATTAAGTTAAAAGCTTTTATTAACACTTAATAATAAATACTAATTACTCTTAGGACAAGTGTAGTTAAATTATGTAACTAATGTAACAAATGTAAACTAATAATCATCTTAAGATGACAAATGTAAAAATTTAATACAAGTGTCAATTTATTTTATTTTTTCTATTATTTTAATAAAATCAAATTTCAGCCATTATAAATACATATGTTTTCTTATCTTCTTCTCTTTTTCTATTTTCATTCTCAAAAGAAAATTTGAATCAATACTTCATAGAACCAGAAATAAGAACAAAGCCTGGAATTTCATCTTCGTTATTAAAACCTAAAGCATTAAAACCTGTAATCCACTTTCAAAATCAAGCCCGCATACCACTTTTAAATTTCCAGAAACTACAACCTGTCATCATCTCAAAAATCAAATGCCTCCATTATTTCAAATCTGGAATTCAAGCCAGCATGCATGTAGTTCTTTTTAAAAATAAGTTTTAAAGCTCTAGCAACTCAAGTTTTCAGCAAGCAACTCAGTTTCTAAACAAAAGCAAAACAAGTTTAAAGAAAAGGGAATCCAGTTTTCAAAAGTTTCAAATTAAATCTGGAGGCTTTATCTTCTTCAAAATCTGGTGAGTAACATCACTTCTAAAAGTTTAAGTTTATGAATACAGTTGCATGATTAAATATCTTAAATATGTATTTTTGTGTATATATATTGTTGTATTTCTGGATGTATGGTATGCATGTAGTTTTCATCAGAGTACACAGAGTGTATAGCTTCAGTTTACAAGTTTTGATTTAAATTCAAAAACCTTTTGATTTTGACTCTGTTTAAACTTAAGATTTAAATAAAAATTGTTTGTTTTGTCATAGAAAAGATTTTAAATTTTTCTTTAAGTTAAATTAAATTTGAAATCTCACTGGAAATTTAAAACAACAGTGCATGTGTGATAAAACTGAAAACTCAAACATCTTAATTGATAAATTCAGGGATATATTCTGAATTCTTAATCCAAAACATGATTTTTAAAATCGAAATCATAATTTTTAATGTTGAATTGAGGTTGCATTTCTGGTTTAACCAGAAAGGAGTTTTGGGAAGTTATCTGGTGATCTAGTTGCTTTGGAGGTCTGGGATCTTCAGTGATGATGGAGGAGTAGGCATTGATTAAAGGAAAAATGCCAGGGAGATTAATCAAATCATTTTGGAGGAGCGCGAGGTTGATTAGAATACGTAACCCTAGTTTTTAACTAGGCTAATTGTTTTGGTCGGCACAGCCTATAGGAGTGATCGAGTTCAACAAGTTTTCGAGGAATGATAGCATAGTAGTTGATGAGACTGTGGCCAATGTTGCAAGTTACTAGTGGTCGGAGGGTCATGGTCGAGGCGATGACAGGTTTGGGATGGGAAGGTTTCTGTTGTTCCAGGTTCTGGTTTAAAGTCTCGAATTCGATTTTGAGATTTGTTGTGGCGATTCAATGTTAGGGATCATGTTCGAGAGTGATCGGCAAGTTGTAGAGATCGTCAAAGATGATCGGAGTTGGAAGAAGCCAACTTGCATGTGCACTGTGCACTTCTGTGCTTTTGATGATGTTGGTTTTGTCAAAGGTTTTGTTCGTTAGTAATTCTCGAGTAATTCGGGTGTTAAACTCGAAGAGGTGTGGAGTTTTGCTCGAGGCTATTGGGAATGGGCTTGGGTAAAAATTTTGGTTTACGGGTTTTTAAACCTGTCAGTTTTAAATTTAAAACTGAGTTTTTAAGTGTAAAGTAGGGATTTAAACTAAGTTTAAATCAAAGTTTTAAACTGGATTCAAAATCTAATTTGAATCATAGTTTTGAAATAAAATATAGTTTTTTAAAAATTTAAATTGTTTTAACAACCTTAAATTGTTTAAATAGTTTGAATTTTAAAAAATGAAGTTTAAAATGTAAATGGTTTTAAAATCTAAGTTAAATCTGGAATCAAGATTTAATCTGTATTCCAGTTTTGAAATAAATGAAAGTCTTGAAATTTAAATTTATTTAAACAACCCGAATGTTAAAATGTATTTTTAAATATAGTTTGAATTTAAAATAAATCTGGATTAAAATTCTTTTAAGCTTCCTTTATAAGGTATGTATTTCTAACTTGTGAAATAAAAGGGGTTTTTGAATTGTTTTAAACTTTGTTTAAGATAAATTTGAATTCATTTTAAATCTTAAATTTAAAATGAAATTTGAAAGTAAATTTAAAGTAAATTGTTTTAAAATATTTTGTGAATGGTAACTTAATCATTAATAAGAACAAAGTTTTATCTTAAAGTAAATTAGAATTTAATGATTTGTAATTCATTAAATTATTAAGGTAATTTAAATGGATAATTTAATTAATTAATTAATTAATGGAATGGATAATTAATTAAAGTAATTAATGGTTTTAAATTTATTAATCACAGTTTAAAATTAATTATTCTTAGAATAATTAGTTTGTAATTAGGAAATCATTAATGGGATAAGATTAGATTTTAAACTAATGATTGAAGATTAAATAATGAAGTAATTAAAAATTAATTAAGTCACAGTTCACACTTAATTAATTAAATAATTAGGATTAATTAATGGATTATTAAAAATTTATTAATTTGTAAATAACATTGATTAATGTAAGATAATTACTTTAGGAAGTAATTAAAGAATTGTTAATGATGGTCATTAACTTAAGATTATTTAATAATTAATTAATGTGATTAATTTTTAATAATTAATTAGATTAATTAATTAATGATAATCATTTGTGAAATTGTTTAAGTTTAATTACTTAATGGAAGTAATTAAGGAATTAATTACTTTAATGTAATTAATTAAGTTTAAATGTAATTTGTTTAAGTTAATTAATTAAGTTTAATTAAGTTAAACATTGGATGCTTTGATAAATAATTACTCAATGTAATTAATGGATTGAAATTACTCGGTGAAGTAATTAATTGACAATTACTGGATGTAATTAATGAAAATGATTTAAGAATGGAAGTAGTTTGGATTAATTACTTTGTATAATTAATCAAGGGATTAATTAGGATAACTAAATAAGGAGTAATTAATTTATTTAATGAAGTAATTAAGGGTAGTTAATTACTGAATGTGATTAATCAAAGGTGATTAATAATTATAGTTTAATTAAGATAATTTATTAATGTAATTAATTAAAATAGGATAATCAATTAAAATGAAATTGAGGATCATTATTTAATATAATTAAGGATGTAACTAAGGATTAATTAATTAAGATTAATTAATCAATAATAAGTAATTAAAGGTAATTAATTAATGTAATTAATTAAGGATCAATGTAATTAGTTATAGTTAACTAATTAATGAAGTAATTAAAGGTTAATTACTGTTTTTGGTTAAGAGTAATTAATTTGTGAAATTAATTAAAGGATAATTACTTGAATGTAATTAAAGAATAATTAAGCAAGGGTGATTTATTAAGGTGGATAATTAGAGGATAATTGGTTAATTGATTTGTAATCAATTAATAGTTATGTAAGCAAGATTTATATTGATGTAAGTAATTAATTTAGTTCACCTTAAATTAATTAGAAATGATGTAATTAATTTAATTTATTTTAAATTAATTATATTTGGTGTGATTATTAATCATTGCTTATGAATGGATGATATTGTTTGCCTTGAATGGTTTAAGATCTCAGATATGAGATAAGTAATGTTGTGTGATATGGATGCTTTGGATTGCATTATGATGATAATATGGATTATCTTTTGATAATGGTAATATGGATTATCTGTTGTGATGATAATGATGATTATCTATTGTGATATGTGAATTATCTATCTGTGTATTTATAGACAAAAGAATTGAATTGTTTTAAACTTTAAAACAACTTGGCCTTAAAAGATACGATTTGGATTTCAATGAGACTGGGATCGGGTTTCCAGATTTGGATATCCGAAAACCACATCGATCCAAATTAACGATAGGTCGTGAATCTCAAGTGAAGAGTGAAGACTCGAGGTGTAAGGACTATTCGTCGTTAAAACTCTGAGGGTGATTCCAATACGAGTTTAACGGGGTAGTACTTTCAGATTCGAGATAAAGATTTAGAGTGCAAGGGTTATCGCTGTTAACTCAAAGGGTGATTCCAAAATGAGTGTAAGGAGATAATGCCTTCGGTTTCATTCGAACCCGGAACGAACTTGTATGAATTGAATGCTTTCAGAACATCGTCATGTGGACGATGAGCATTCTAAGAGATGTGTTTCCTAAAGGTAATCATAACCTCATGCCTCATCAACCGGGAATGGCTAAAACATGGGAGGTGCAGCAAGGCTAAGTGGGTCATGCCCAAGTAAGACAAGATTTTCCCTTGTCTAGAGGTCCCTTTTTATTCGGCTTAGTGGGCAGTTGGATATGCGCACCAACTACGGGGTTGTCTTGTTCGAGACTGTCCAGTAAGGGATGGTTTCGGCCTTGTGTTGCATGGGATTTAGGGTGGATCCTCGATACATTGATCTAGGCCACGTACTGTGACGGGCGGTACCCCAATAGCCCTGCCATTGTATGGAGTCCAAAATCAAATAAGTGCAATCGGTTTTAATTGTATTACCCACTTTTGTGGTTAGTAGCTGGAATTTAATGTATGTAACAATTTCAGCTATTTTCTATTTACTTGGAAACCCTAGACCTATTATAATATCACTGGATTTTCTATCAAATGTTTTGGTTAGCGTAAGTTAAAAACTTTTTCATGTTTTGTGCGAAGTTTTACGTGATACCTTTTCTTTTCAAAGGTTTTTCAAAGTTAAGAAACCTTAACCTGTTACTCACACCAGACCCATGTCTGACCCAGAGTTTATTTTGTTTATCTTAAACACTTGGGTGTTCAAATTTTTACAAGTAGCCAAGGGATTCAGGTTAGCTTTGACGAATTATGGAGAAGCAATGGAGCAGGAGGCTTTAGCGTTTAGATATATAGTGTTCCGCTGTGTTTGATTTCACTAAGTTGTTTTGAGTTGTAATAACTAGACAGGTGCTTATAACTGTCTTGTATGTGATGTATAATCTGTGTAACTCTGATAGTGTTGTATACTATGTAATATCTTATGTTATTAATATAATTTATTCGTTCCGCTGTGAGATTCTGATGTTGTTTAGTTCTTTCTTCTCTATCTTTTCTCTTTTCTGTCCTTTTCTTTCTTATTAA
This sequence comes from Allium cepa, assembly GCA_030765085.1. Classification (NCBI taxonomy): domain Eukaryota; kingdom Viridiplantae; phylum Streptophyta; class Magnoliopsida; order Asparagales; family Amaryllidaceae; genus Allium; species Allium cepa. The sequence goes on from CM060939.1 coordinate 821,395,113, forward strand.
TGATGCGTCATTCTGCGAAGATGAATGGCGCGTCGTTACAGAGTATCTAAGCCACTGTTCGAATGACAGTCCGTCATGCAAATCAAAATGTGGAATAACACTAATAAACGATGAAAATGCTAGTTTCCTCATCATAAGGTAAGGTCTTCCCCTGACCAATGCCTATACCGATCAACATAGCGAAGTATAATGGTGTAATACGCAGCTGTCCAAAACAAAAGTGAAAGGTATGAGTGGTCTTCCACCAACATGCGGCCAAAGCACCGCATAATTGAACATTCGAATTTAATAAATTGTCGATGCCTGTTAAAGCAATTTAGCATTATTTAAACCCTGAAAGTCAATTATTATACAAAAAGTAATTATGCAATTACGTACTCAAAAAGTCTCCAAATCCTATCTCTCACAGCAAAGCATGTATAATGGCATCAGTATCATAATCTCGGATAATCCTATAGAGCCTTATTACACTAACCCAAAATCCATGTATGCGCTCACGACAAGCCTAAGTTTAAACATTTTGCGTATTCAACTTTTATTGTGCAATTTGAACCGGTAAAAAAATTAAAGGTGGATAACTTACAGAATTATCAATCCACGTGCTAAAGTGCACTTCTTCATCTGGTAGTATCCGGAAATTGACCATATCTTTGTTTGGACCCAAATTTTGGTCGATGTGGAGGTCCAAAACTACAGCTGCTGTATTTTTTCCCCAGCATCTTCATATAACCACTGTGCTTCTTCGCCCTTCAATGAACGTGGGCGGTGAGAGTGCGGGTGTGCTACCTTCAGTGGGTGCGTTTTCATGGATGGTGGAACATTTCATTCTGTAACAACCCACATTTTATTGATAGTTAAATTAAAATAAATTTAATTGATAACTACGGAAACAGCGAAAAATGAATTTTTCCTAACTTTGGGGTTTGACCATGAAACTTATACCATTGTATTCGTGGTAATTTTCTGATCAATTTCCATATACAATGTTTTCTGAATAGACTTCAAACTTAGAAGTTATAGCCGTTTGAAGTTTTAGCATCAAAAACAATTACCTATGCAAACATAAAAATTTTACCAATTACAAATATTTGCAATTAATTCATAGGATATTTATAAAATTAGTAACAAAATGTTTGTGATGAATGTAAATTATTAAGAGAATTAGATATAAGAGGAAAAAAATAAGGGGAATGTTAACGCTAAAATTGAACGCTAACACCCCGGTGTAAGTAGAGATAAAGTGAAAGCACCACCCGTCGATATGGGAATTAGAAGTAAGTAGAAAAGTCATAGAAAAAACAGTAAAGAGACAATAGTTTTATAGTGGTTTGGCTTCAAGTTAAGCCTACGTCCACTTTAATCTCCTTTATTGCTGATTTGATTACAACTTATACTACAATCTTCGATTACAACATCACTTAGACAAGTAACTAGAACTCCGATGTATGAGAATTCTTCAAATTCATGTTGAATGTATTAGATCTCTTCTTGAAGTTCGTTGAAGTGTCTTTCATGTTTGGAGTGTAGGATGAGTCGAGAAATCAGCAGAGTATAGGCGTTCCAAAAATGAACCGAAAAGTCCTTTCTCAGTTGGAGTAGGTGGAGTATTTATAGGGAAAATCCGGGCTAAGTCGTAGGCCACGAACGACCTAAGGGTAGGTTGTAGGTCGTTAGCGACCTAAGCGATACAAGCTACGGCTTATCCTTGTTGCACTTAGTCAATCTGAGCGGGTTAGTAGGTCGCAGCGACTTAGGGAGAAGCTGCATAGGATTTTGTGGCATAAGGAGTTGTCTCGGTCGGCTTAGGTCGCGAGCGACCTAATGAAGAGGCATAGGAAGTTGCGGCATAAGGGATTATCTTGGTTTATGCTAGGTCGCTAGGTCGCTGGGTCGCTGGGTCGCTAGGTCACTAGGTCACTAGGTCGCTAGGTCACTAGGTTGCTAGGTCGTTGATCTGTCGAATCTTTGAAGTCTTTTAGGTCGTTAAGCCGTTGTGTCTTTCTCTTGCAATGTATTGTTAGGTCGCTAGGTCGCTTACTATATTACGTCGTTAGGTCGCTTATGTTGCTTACTATATTAGGTCGTTAAGTCGTGAAACAGAACGATATTAACACTTGCCCCTCGAAGTACACGCCTATGTCATAGGTCGTGTGCTTCGATGTACTTTCTCTAGGTCGTGGGCGATCTAACGAGCTAATTAACTTACGACCAATACGCCTCCTTCCTTCCCACCTATATAATTCATTAGCTCGCTTCTCATTCCTCACTGAATTGTTTGCCACTGCCGCCATTGATACACCAGAGCTCAGAGCCTTAGCACAAAATCTTCTCCTTTTTCATCTCCAATCGTTAATTCCATCAGTAAATTTAGGTATTCTCGGGCATTTATTTGCCGCATTTGTCACTGATTCCCCATAATCATCTCTATACGATTTTTATTGTTATGTTGCAGAATTGCACTCGTATTTGCCCTTCGGTTCTTGTCGAGTTGTTAGCAACTTCTGTAGAAACGAATCGGCCTAGGGTTTTATGGAGTTTCTGGAAATTTGGAGGAGATGATGAGGTTTTAGGTTAACGGATTATTGGATTTAGTTCATGTTCGGCACTTCTGGTGAAGCAAGGGGGGTGGACACGTGGCAACGTGTGAGTGGAGAGCAGGACATAAGGGTTTTGATGGGAGATGGCTTTTCATTGCCGAGTTGCTTCTTGCGACCTAACAGATTCACGATCTAACAAATTTGCGACCTAACAAATTGGCGGCCTACCCTTTGCGACCTAACAGATTTGCGACCTACCCCTTGCGACTTAGACCGTTTTCGACCTAACTTTTTAGGTCGCGAGCGACCTAGGACTTAGCCAGATTCACACTGCTTTGACCTGAAGCTTTAACCTGTATCATAACTTTTAACTGGTGGAAACATGATATTGATGAACTTTTTGACTTGAACAATGCAACTTTAAGAATCTTCGACCTATGCCAAGTCGTTTGAGCTTGACCACTTGTGAAAATTGGACAGCATTTAACTGAATTTTTAACTTGAACTGTTGAGATAAACTGCCTGAACTTGTTGCACTTCTTTACAGATTATATTAACTTTTAATGCTAACAACCTGTTAAATACAACATTTGCAGAAAACTAGGGCGAATATTCTGCCATTGACTGCCCACATCGAATGACAGATTAGTCGATAAAGAATAATCAACTTTAAGGAAATTATACGAATGAAGTGCTATGAATCTACAAATTCAAGTGAAGTATTAAAGCAAAACAAAATTAATTAATCAACTAAGGTTGATCTGTTTGCATCAACACTGCACTTGTATTTGGACTTAAAATAATAAGCCCTGAAATTTTATAATTGACAAATGTCTATTAGTTTAATCCCAGTTATATTTGATTGTCTTTCTATTAGTTTTTCACAATACTTCACTCATTTAGGAAACGTGCACCTTCATATTTGAATATCCAGTTCCTTGTGTAGAATGACTTCTCAAAAAGAGATAGTAGAGAAAGCTGGAGAGGTCTTCCCAATAGCTAACCCCTTAGATGATCCTCCGAAAAGAACTCCGACTACTCTGAATCAACGGGTGTTCAACCAACTATGCATTCAGTTTGGTATTGCTGAGGCAGACGCTTTGCTTCCTAGGGTAAACGATACTGTTGACAGGCCACCTTTTGGTTTCATCGCAGTTAATCGTCAGATGTGCTTAAGTGGAGCTATTCCTCCCTTTAACGATTTTCTTCAACAACTCCTTCTCCGATTGACTATCTCTCCCTTCCAGTTGCACCCCAATGGCTACGCCATTTTGATGGGACTATGTGTACTATTCAGGAGGACACTCGACCGTCTTCCAAGCTTTGAAGAAATTTGTTACTTATGCACATTTGCGAAGAATAAAGATCACCCTTCTATAATACTCGTGAGAAGCACAAGGAACCATAAATTGATCATCAATCTTCCCGAAAGCGCCCACGGGTTTCTGAACCAATTTTTCTTCGTCCGTTGCCCCCTAGGATTTTACAGCATTTGGAGAGTAGGAAGTAAGCTTGCCTATCTCCGTTCTTTCCGTTCCTGAACTTTTCAAAATTCGAGTTGTTAAATGCTAACTTCATTCTTTACTTTTACAGCACTTCCTCCTCCTTCTAAAGGTTCAAGCCATAAGCCGACTTTTGAAAGACTAAGTGTTGTAGTGGTTGAGGAGAGAAGCATCAAATTTTTGCTGAAGGACGAATTTTTGCATCAATTCGGACTTTTGCATTCTTCCTGATCTAATCAGCTTCATGATGACCCTGGTTCTCAAACAGAGACTCCAGATTCCCCAGTTTCCACTGGAGAACTTACACCGAAGGAACCTACTGCCGAGGCTTCATTGGTGAAGTGTTCTGCTTCTGTTGACATTGCGGGGTCATCCGACAAATTTGCACTTCCCCCGGTTATCGAAGAAGAAGAAGCTTCTCAACATTCCGAGAAGGCTGCTGATGCAGGAGCTGAGAGAAAGAGTCCCGCTAGGCATGACGGTGACGACACTTTTGAGGGACTGAGCGACTTGATAGTTACTTCACATGAACTCTTCAAGGATGATTCTACCGCTTCTAAACTTGCTTCTCCAGCAGTTGAAGTGACACCAGCTTTGCAAACAACTCCATCAACCCAAGAAATAACTCTTAAGCCGAAGAGTGGTTTGTAGTTTGATGTGCGTAGTTCACACACCACACACAATTAGGATTTTAGTAGCTTTGTGCACTTAACTTCTTTGCTTTGAAGATTTCTGAACTTGTCTCTTCTTCATTTTCAGGTTCTCCAATGGGACGTAGCGACTCTTACTATGATGATTTTCAGCGTTATGGAAGACGCGACTCCTATGATCCAAAGCGGTATCTTCCTACCTCTAGGGAGACCGACGAAGAAAGAGCCGCAAGAAAAGCTCGCGAGAGGCGGGCTTATGAAGAGCGCTATGGGAGAAGGGATGAGCGACATGATTCTTCCCAAAGAAGTGAAGATTCCCACAAAATAAAATCTCATGATGACAAGGGGAAAAGTCACATCGTTGAAGATCCAAGTAAACGGGCCAAGCTTAGCGAAAGGCCGGAGTCTGCAATTTTTAAAAAGCCAGCTGCTCTCATCTCTCTGGAAATCCCTTCCAGCTCTCCTGCCCTTCAAAGAGCTGATATTCAAACGATCATTAGTAGGCCTTCATATCAAGTTCGACAGTGTCCGGCTACTCTTCAAAGCCGGTTTCCGCACTGGTGCTTAAGAGGAGTGTGTTTTGATCTTGATTTGGTCCCAATCGACAAGCAAGCTATGTTGCGTAATCTTGATGCCGTCAAACTCGATATTGAGAGAATGTCTGGTTGGAAAAAACTTGTTGACGAGCTTCAAAGAGTAAACCGCACAAACCTCGAAGCCATGCTGACTATGGAAAACGATAAATCTGAGTGGCAGAAAATTCTCGACCGGCATGATGCAGAGATGTAGAGCATCGTCGCTTACAACGAGAAGTTTAAAGAGGAAGTTGAAAAACTCAAAGAAGAGCTTGCCACTTCTTCCACTTCCTATACTAAAAAGGAAGAAGTGCTTCAAAAACAGGTGAGAGATGCTCATGCCGGACAAAGAGACGCTGAAGCTAAATTCGAAGCATAGCAGAAAGTTGTAGAAAGCTATCGAACTAACGTTGCTCAGTTGCAAGAAAAAACCAGCTTCCAGAACTTGGAAATTGAAATGTTAAAAGCTCGACTTTTTGAAGTTGAAAAACAGCGTGATGAAGCTATCGCCGGCAAAGCAGCAGCCGAAGAATCTCATGAAGCGACCAAGGCCAACATCAGCTCTACCTTATTCGAGTTTTACATACATAGTGTTTTGGGGCGCGGTAGCCTTTCGTTTTTAGGTCCGAAGTACGAAATCACTTTGGCGGAAGTGTGGGAGGCCGCAATTGATGTGCTTGGAGGCGCTGGCTATGCTGAAGCAGATCTTGAGGCACGCTATCTGGATGATGATGCCCGTGCCGCCCTTGCCAAGGGGAAGAAGCAACTTGCTAAACAGCGAGCCGGAACGGCGGAAGGAGAACCTTTAGGGAAAGCACATTCGACCGACCCAACTCTTCCTTCGGTTTCGGCCGACATTGACATCATTGGCTCCAGTTCCCATTCCTCGCCTCCTGCCAAAGCTGACATTGAAATTATAACTGCTCATACTGGAGATGAGGCTCAAGAAAGCGGTGAAGCACAAGGCTTTGAAGTTGACGTTATAAAGCCAACTTCTCCAGATAACTTCAACATTGATTTAGCTCAAGTGGATTGCTTGTTCACTTCACATGAACTTGACGAACTTTTTGATTATTACTTAAGTCTTGACACGCCACTATCTCCTCTCTTTGCAGGGAATACTGACTTTAACTTCTCTACTTCTATAGTGAAAACGCAAAGTGCCACCCAGACTTCTCCTCTTCCAGCTGTTCCACCTCCGTCTCTTCAAATTACTCCTTCTTCTGCTTCTCAACCGGGGTCGCAAGAAGAATTGATAGAAGCTCTTCAAGGCTTGGATGACCCGGCTGCTTTGCAAGAGAAGAAGGTTGAGGAACTTGAAGAAGGTGAAAAGACTATAGAGCCATTTCATGATGACTCAAAACTGTCTGCACTTATCACTCCGGGTAGCGAGTCTTCTTCAAGGAAGAAGGGGAAGCGTGCAATTTCAAAGAGGAGAAGGAAAAGCACTTCTGCTGGAGAAGAGAAGGTGGAAGTAGACCCAGCTGCAACTCTATCTCCTTCTTCCCCGACTCGACAGGGCCGACTCCCAAAGTTAGCCATTAGGCCAGGCGAGGGCTCTAAAGGTGGCGGGAAGAAGAAATAATGAGTCTCATTCTACCTTTCTTGTTTTTCTTTTTGCTTGTACATAAAGGCTTGTATTAACCGGAATTTATGCGGGTACCAGTCCCCGCTCTTTTGAAACCTGCACATGTATAAAAAATTTATAGTATGGAATGAAATGATTCTTTTTACTTGTACAATCTTTGATTGTATTTGTGAATGCATTTATTCCTTATTTTCGCACAAGTTTCTTCACTGTGATATTGCAATAAGTTTGTGGTATGTTGCTTAAGCGTTGCTTTTATTAATGTACCTTTGTTGTATTGTATTGCCCCCATACCATGGCTTATTGCAATTCCTTTTATTTGGTAAAACTTTGGAGAACAGTTCTTTGGCTTCGAGAAGACTTGTACTCTTAAGTTGGAGAACAATTCTTCTGTTTCGAGAAGACTTGTACTCTTAAGTTGGCGAACAATTCTTCCATTTTGAAGAGGCTTGCACTCTTTCTTTAGAGAATAATTTTTCCATTTTGAGGAAATGTTATTCTGCTTTAGTAGAGTATGCCTTTTATTGGAGAATTCTTCTCTCTTTTTTGTTTGGAAATATTACACTTCACTTTTGGAGATAGTCACTTTTATTTTTTGATAAGTGTACATTCCTACGCGGTGAAGCGAGTTTCCAAAAAGGGCTTTGAATTGGCACTACAACTTCTGTGGAAGAATATTTTCAAGATGAGAAAATTGATCTTCCTTTGATAGCTGCAGTGTGCCTCCGAAGAGGGCTTTCTTTTTTTTATTTTTGTTGTGCCTCGTTGGAGGGATTTTTTTTTTGTTTCGTTCACTTGAAAGTGCTTTTCTTGGGACGTGCCTCCGAAGAGGTCTTGTGCCTCCGAAGAGGTCTTGTGGTGCCTCGGGAGAGGTCTTCTGCCTCCGAAGAGGGCAGGTGTGTGCCTTTGGTGAAGGCGAGTGCCTCCAAAGAGGTCTTGTGGTGCCTCGGGAGAGGTCTTGTGCCTCCGAAGAGGTCTTGTGCCTCCGAAGAGGTCTTGTGCCTCCGAAGAGGTCTTTATTTGATTGCCTGGAAGTTACTCTCTCATGGTTGAATGGATTCACGGGGCAGACGCAAGTTACTTAATTGGATGTTCGTTTGCACAAACAATCGTAACTAGTTAACAAGGGCCCTCGGTGATTCCACCAATCTTTTTTGGTTGAATAGAGAACTTTCTTTTTTCGGCGTGCCTCGTTAGAGGTCTTTATCCTCCGAAGAGATGTGCCTCCGAAGAGGGATTGCGCCTCCGAAGAGGTCTTTTGCCTCCGAAGAGGTCTTTGGGGTGGTTGGCTTGCCATGAAGGTTGCATCTCACCGTTAAGTGGATCCACGGGGCGGACGCAAGCTATCCAATCGGATGTTCGTTTGCACAAACGATCGCAACTAGCTAGCAAGGGCCTGGTGCCTTCGCTTTGGAAAGGTACCTCTTCGGTGGTTCCACCAACCTTTTTGTTGAGAAGCAGGACTCCTTTTTGGTTTTTTTCTGTCTGCTTGCCCATGTCTGTTCGTCATTTGCTCATTAGCGATTCCCTATTATCATTTTCCAAGCACATGTTCCTTTATTTTACAAGTAGTTTGTCTTATCCAAAGAAGTGTACTTCATTATTAATCGAGTCCGATGGAATCACTAGCTATTTGCATGAAGCACTCCTTATATAGGATTTGGAATCTAGGATTTTTGTGGCTTGGCATTGTTTATTGAGTGATTTCAGGGATCGCTTGGCCTTGTGATGGGTAAGCTTTTTTTTAAGGGCCTACAATGTTAAATCGAAATTTTAGCAATACATTTAAAGTATTTACACAACGTGACAAAATAAGCATTTTGTAATAGTAGAGAACACAAGATTTATAGTGGTTCGGCCAAGAACTGGGCCTACATCCACTTTATAGTTCTTATTATTCATTCATACTGCTTTTACAATGGTTTACAATGCAAGAACAATACATCCATAATCATTTTACAAACTTAAGCAAAGCTTTTAAGTAAAATATGGATGCAAGTGATTGCTGTTCCAAGCTCTTGGAATTGGATCTCCTTCGACAGTTGTCAGCTTGAAAGTGCCATCAAGAAGTTTTTTTCCTATGACATACGGCCCTTCCCAGTTTGGCGCAAACACTCCTGTTGCTGTCATGATCCTTTTCAAGACTAGATCCCCAGTCTCAAAAGCTGCGTTGGCGAACTTTGGCATTGAAGTGCCAGGCAATTCTTTGCTGATGAGCTGCAATTCTGAGCTGAGCCTCTTCCCTTTTTTCATCAAGGAAGTCTAATGCTTCAAGTTGCAACTCTTCATTTTTGGTTTGGTTGAAATGAATTCTTCTGTGTGAAGGGACTTCTATTTCCACAGGAATCATTGCTTCTAATCCATATGCTAATGAGAATGGAGTGTGCCCAGACACAGTTTTGTGGGTAGTTCTGTATGCCCGTAGTGCTAATGGCAGCTTATCGACTGAACCACCTTTTGCTTTTTCCAACTGTTTTTTGATGGTGGACTTGATAATTTTGTTTACTGCTTTCACTTGCCCATTTGCCTGCGGATAAGCCACTACTGAGAAGCTTTTTTGGATCTTGAATTGCTTGCAAAAATCCTGGAACTCTTCACTTTCGAATTGGGAACCATTTTCTATGATTATCTTTTGAGGCACACCATACCTGCAAATGATATTCTTAGTCACAAAGTTTATCATCTTTTTAGAGGTAATAGTAGCTAATGGTTCAGATTCAGCCCATTTAGTAAAATAATCAACAACAACAATAGCATATCTGATTCCGGACTTGGCAGTTGGCAAAGGCCCAATGAGATCTATTCCCCAAATAGGAAATGGCCATGGACTGACCATCTGCGTTAGCTTGGTGGAAGGTGCTCTTGAGATTTTTGCAAATCTCTGGCATCGGTCACACTTTCGGGCGTAGCTAACAGCATCACGATTAATGTTTGGCCGAAAATACCCGTAGCGGAGTATTTTCTTTGCTAGAATTTGACCACCTGAATGATCCCCACACTCTCCTCCGTGCACTTCAGCTAAAATGTCTTAGCCTCTTCCTTGGTTACACATCGGAGTAATGGCATTGAGAATCCCCGTCTGTACAACCGACCGTCTTGAATTACATATCTTGAGGCTTTCCTTAACATCTTCTGACACTCCTTTGAATTTTCTGGAAGGGAGCCGTTAAATAGATATTCCTTGATTGTAGTCATCCACGACTCCTGCTCTTGAGAAACAGTCATGATCCAGTCAATCTCCATTTCTTCGGTACTTGGGGCTGACAAGACTTCTACAGGAACTAATCCCAGTAATTGAGCCTCGCCAGTGCTTGAATACTTTGCGAGAGAATCTGCCTTCATGTTCTCTTCCCGGGGTACATGACTTATCATGTAATTATCGAAATCATCTAGGAGTTACCAGGCCTTTGACAAGTAAGCGGGAAGATTTCCTCCTTTAGTTTGAAACTCTTTCTTGACTTGGCATACAATAAGCTGGGAATCACTGAAGATCTGCAACACTCTGATATTCAGTTCTTTAGCGATTTTCAAGCCGGCAATAAGAGCTTCATATTCTGCTTCGTTATTTGTCGAAGGAAATCCCAATCTCAATGCGTAGCACAATGATCGCCCTTCGGGGGTTTCAAGCACAACCCCGGCTCTAGAACAATAGTCGTTTCTTGCGCCATCAACATATAATTTCCATCGGGTTGGGATGTCATCAGTAACTTCTTCCTCGTTGTCACCTTTATCTGTGTATTCTGCAATGAAGTCTGCTAAAGCTTGTCCATTGATTGCTCTTCGGGGGTGGTAAGTGATATCATATTGGCTGAGTTCAATATTCCACTTCAGAAGACGACCCGAAGTCTCTGGGCGAAATAGGACTTGCTTTAGAGGCTGGTCAGTGAGGACTTTGATAGGATGAGCTTGAAAATATGGCCTCAACTTTCTGGAAGCTATCAGTAGGCAATAGGCGAGCTTTTCTAGCTTTGAATAATTCATCTCTACCCCAGTAAATCTCTTACTGATGTAGTAGACCGGACGCTGAATTTTTGCATCTTCCCGTACTAATGCTGCACTGAGAGCATGAGACGAAACTGCTAAATATATGAAAAGTTCTTCACCGCTGCTAGGCTTAGAAAGTATTGGAGGCACTTCCATATGACGAATTAGTTCATCGAAAGCTTTCTGACATTCCGGAGTCCATTCAAAAAATTTCCTTCCTTTCATAAGAGCATCAAAGAATGGAATGCATTTATCAGTGGCCTTGGAAATAAACCGACTCAAAGAAGCAACTTTCCCATTGAGGCTCTGCAATTCCTTCTTTGTCCTAGGGGATTTGACTTCTCTCAAAGCAGTAATTTGCGTAGAATTAGCTTCAATGCCCCTACCACTCACAATGAAACCCAAAAATTTCCTGGACTCTACCCCGAACGAACATTTCAAAGGATTAAGCTTCATTCCATACTTTCGGAGGACTGCGAACATTTCTGCCAAGTGATCCATATGGTCCACTGCTTTCTTTGACTACACCAACATATCATCAACGTAAACTTCCATAGTTTTGCCAATCTGTGGCTTGAACATAACATTAACAAGTCTTTGGTAAGTTGCCCCTACATTCTTCAGTCCAAAGGGCATGACTCTGTAGCAGTAAAGACCAACATCGGTGATGAAGCTCGTGTCCTCCCTATCCGGCTCATGCATCATGATTTGGTTATATCCGGAGTAAGCATCCATGAAAGACAACAATTCATGCCCAGCTGTTCCATCCACCAACTAATCAATCCTGGGTAATGGGAAGCAGTCTTTGGGGCAAGCTTTGTTTAAATCTGAACAATCGATGCGTACTCTACACTTTCCATTCGCTTTTTTAACCAGCACCGGATTAGAAACCCGATTTGGATAAGTGGACTCTCTGATGAAACCATTCTCCATGAGCCGATCTACTTCTTCTTTCAATGCTACTGACCTTTCTGGACCCTGGGTTCTTCTTTTCTGCTTCACAGGTATAAATTTCGAATCAATATTCAGAGTGTGTACCGCGATGTCTGGAGATATTCCACACATATCGGAATGACTCCAAGCGAATACATCCAGATTTGCTTTCAGAAATGATATCAAAATATTCTGAAACTTCACACTAAGTTGCGAACCCACATTTAGGACCTTGTTTGGATCTTTCGGATCAACAGGTACTGGTGCCGTTACTTCCACTGGCACCACTCTATTCTCCCATGTACTAGCTTTTCCGGGATCCATTTCTTTTCGTGCTTCACTATGCTCGCCAGTGCAGGGTCCACCCTGTAATTGCTACAAGGTTGGTTCTTTGATGCGGAGTGGAGATGCCGCATCCTTTCCCATCTCTATCTTCCTTGCTTCCCGCAACTCTATCAGATAACATTCTTACCCAGCATTCTGATCCCCTTTAATAACACCAACGCCATTATCTGTGGGGAATTTCATAGTGAGGCACCATGGGGCAAGAATTGCCTTGAATGCTGCAAGAGTTGGCCGACCTAGGAAGGCATTGTAAGCAGAAAATCCATCAACAATCACAAAAGTCTGCTTTCGAACCACCTTTTTCTTCCCCTCTCCAAGTTCAACAAATAAGTCAATAGTTCCAATTGGCTGCTTTGGTTCTCCAATGAACCCAGCAATCTTCTGTGATGAAGCCTGAACATCAGCCATAGGAATCTTCATTTGATCGAATGTCTTTTTGAAGAGGATATTGCAAGAGGCGCCGCAATCAACAAGCACCCTTCTTACAATAGCAGGCCCGATGCCTGCAGAGATGACCAAGGGATCCATGGTAGGAGCTTCAACACCCATAGAGTCCCTGGCCCTGAACACAATATCATCATTAAAAGTTCTTTGCTGCTTCAAAGGTGTAGCGTCTTCCAACACAAAAACATTCTCCTCTGCTGGGGTATATTTCAAAGCACGAGCATATCTTTCCATCTCGCCCCAGCTTCTGCCTGCCGGGTGAGGACCTCCTGTGATTACATTAATAACAGGTCTTTCTGATTCATGCGCGGTAGTCCTCTCACCCGAGCCAGATGGATGAGCAGGACGTTGTTGGCCCTCAGTAGTTGAAGTTGGGCTGTTCCTATTTCTCTTAACATACTGCTGCAGCTTGTTCTCTCTCGGCAGTTCTTCAATCAAACTTTTAAAATGGCGACATTCGTTAGCGTCATGACCGGGTTGATTATGAAACTGACAAAATCTCCCACTTAACAGCCTTTTTCCCAACTCTCAACTCAGGAGGTTTAGGATATTCCACAACATCTTTAGTAGCGAAAAAGATATTCTTCGGAGTATCAGTTAAAGGGGTGAAATCTGAAGGTTTTAAGAAGCGAGGTTTCTTCACATCCTTCTGCTTCTTCCCATCGTTATTCTCCCTCTTCTGACTTTCGGATTCCTTTTTGGTAGGAGGAGTAGTGTTATTCTTAACCTCTGTCAATGCCATTTTCGCCGGTGCAAGAAGGATCTCCAAGCGCATGAATTCGTCAGCTTTCTTGTAGAATTTCTCAAGCGAGTTTGGTTTCTTCATCTTCAACCATTTCCCAAACTCACTCGATTTGTCGATAGCCCTCACTAAGTAGGTCAGGACCATTCGTGGCTCTGCATTGTCCACTTCAGCCAAGGCTATGTTGAAGCGGTTTCAGAAAGATCTAATAGATTCTCCGGGATTATGTTCCAGGCTGGACAATGACATAATATCCTTCGCCTTTGAAGCATACAACCTTAATTGTTATTTAAACTTCCGAGTTAAATCGAAAAACTGGTCTACAGATCGGACCGGTAGCTTTGTAAACCAGAGTAGAACCACTCCTTCCAAGTATACCGGAAAGTACCGGCATTTGATCTCATCCGATGCTCTAGCACCAGTCATGTGCCAGTCATACTTATATAGGAATTGGTTAGGGTCGCTTGTTCCCTTATAAGCCGGAATGGTGGGGGGAACAAACTTCCTTGGGAATTCCGCCTTCAGAATCCTTTCGGTGAACGGAGTTTTGCTTGGAGCAAACTTCCATTCTTTTTCATCTTCTTCCCTTTGCATACTTTCTTTCATAATCTGTCGAACCATGCTCGAAAGGTATTCCTCATCATTTAAAGGCTCTGCGGGACAGACTTCAGCCATTTTCTCGGAAGTTTGCCTGGACAAACGTTCGCGGAGAGTCAGCTGCGGTCTTGATCCTCTAGCTTGGGGAGGTGATTCTTTGGCAGGGCTAGCTGCTCTTTGAGGAATATTCCTCTCTTCAGGATTATGAACATCATCAGCAAGGTTTTCTTCATTATTCACTGGTTGACGGTTAGCTCCGTGCAAAGCATTCAACTTATCAAGCATTAAAGTGTTCTGGGCTTCCATTTGCTGATATAGCCCAGACACTGCAACATCTAGCTCTGCCCGTGTAATTCCAGCACTTGGAGCTGCTTGACTTGATGAAGGAGAAGTGGCAGTATTTTCATGGACATCACCAGGTCTAGTAGATCTGCGCTTTCTTCCAGGAGCCATAATCTCTGATAGACTTCTGGTTTTGAGAGAGATTCTTTCAACGAACTTTTACGAAGCAATGATGAAAACACCTTGAGTTCGATGTTCTCAGTGAAAGCACCAAAAATGTTAACGCTAACACCCTGGTGTAAGTAGAGATAAAGTGAAAGCACCACCCGTCAATACGGGAATTAGAAGTAAGTAGAAAAGTCACAAAAAAAAACAGTAAAGAGACAACAGTTTTATAGTGGTTCGGCTTCAAGTTGAGCCTACGTCCACTTTAATCTCCTTTATTGCTGATTCGATTAAAACTTATACAACAATCTTCGATTACAACATCACTTAGACAAATAACTAGAACTCCGATGTGTGAGAATTCTTCAAATTCATGTTGGATGTATTAGATCTCTTCTAGAAGTTCGTTGAACTGTCTTTCGTGTTTGGAGTGTCGGATGAGTCGAGAAATCAGCAGAGTATAGGTGTTCCAGAAATGAGCCGAAAATTCCTTTCTCAGTTGGAGTAGGTCGAGTATTTATAAGGAAAATCCGGGCTAAGTCGTAGGCCACGAACGACCTAAGGGTAGGTCGTAGGTCGTTAGCGACCTAAGGCATATGAGCTACGGCTTATCCTTGTTGCACTTGGTCAACCTGAGCGGGTTAGTAGGTCGTAGCGACTTAGGGAGAAGCGGTATAGGAAGTTGTGGCATAAGGAGTTACCCCAATTGGCTTAGGTCGCGAGCGACCTAATGAAGAGGCATAGGAAGTTGCGGCATAAGGGATTGTCTTGGTTTACGCTAGGTCGCTAGGTCACTAGGTCGCTACGTCGTTGATCTGTCGAATCTTTGGAGTCTTTTAGGTCGTTAAGCCGTTGTGTCTTTCTCTTGCAATGTACTGTTAGGTCGCTAGGTCGCTTACTATATTAGGTCGTTAGGCCGCTTCCTATATTAGGTCGTTAGGTCGCTTACTATATTAGGTCGTTAGGTCGTGAAACAGAACGATATTAATAGGGAATAATTAACATTGTAAACTAATCGGCTAAAAAGTGCAATTAATTAATATGTGAATTAATATTGCACATTAATATATAACCTCTGTGTGTGTGTGTGTGTGTGTGTGTGTATCAGTTCCCTCAATTTAAAGAAGTTTACATATAAATGTAACAAATAAATGTTCAAATTCAAATCTGCATAATAAATATGCATCTTAATATATATGTTAGTTGAATGGTGGAATTAATTGACATGCCAATTAATGAAACGTTAAAATGTGTAAAAATTATTAATTAAGGAAATTAACTAATAGAGGTGACTGTTAATCTACTAATGGGGCTATTAATTAGGATTGTAATGTAATCAGTAGAAAATATCAACTAATAAGGAAAACAAATAATAGTTGACCTAGGTTTGAATGTGTACATATGGGCAGTAAATTGCTGCACGTAAAAATTAATTGAAGGATCAATTAAGAAGAGAATTAATTAGATAATTGATGGGTTGTATCTGTTTAAAAAAGAATGTAATGTAATTATTTCCATCAGCCGTCACTTTCTTCATCTCTCTCTTATAGTAAATAATGGCTTCTTTCTTTATTATTTTCACCTACTTCTCAAAAAACTTTCACCAAATAAATCCAAATAAAATATATGTGAACAAAATAGAGAAATTGCAACAAATTAGAAAAGGGAAGTTGTAGAACGGCGTGGTAATTTTAGAAGATAGATATTTAAAGGTAAGGACTGTAGGTGAGTTGATTTAATTATATATCTTTTACGTTTATGATATATTATTGTTAGATCACCATTAAATAATTTTATTCAGTGTTTATTTTAGTAATTAGTTCTGCCGGGACTGTAAATTGTATAAGAGAGCTTATATTTAAATAATATTAGGCTTGACAGTTAGAGAAAGGCATAAGCCTAAAAGTGAGAAATTTACAGTTATTTACAACTATTTTAGAGTACAAATTTAGCCTGTAAATGTTAGCTTCTTTTTGTTCCTTTTTACGTGAATAATATAGTTAAAGAGAAGAATTCGCAATATGGATTAAAATAAGAAAGTACTAGATTTTCGATGATTAGATGTAAAATAAGAAAAGCTGAAATAAAGCAAGAAAAATAGAAATCTGCAGTAAATTATGCTAAAACGGGTAAATAAAATAAAAAAGGGGAAAATCTAATGACTTGATTTGGAAGTAAGTGATAGATTAATTGGTTGGTTTAGAAAATAGAATATATTTCTATAGTTTAATATTTAAAAAGATAACGATAAAGGAAATTGCAAGAATAAAAGAAAAAAAGGAGAATTAGTGTAAAATAGTGAAATTACTGCATTTTGCACTATCCAAAAAGTAAAGGGATAATAAAAGAAAAATCTTCCAGTTACGGATTATTGTTTATAGCATTATTTAGTATTCAAATATGGAAATGGATTTTTAGCACAGTTATCGTAATCAACCAAATAGGATAGAATTACTTCCTAGAATATAAGAAAATAAAGTAAAGAATTGAAGGAATCAAGTTAATTATTAGATAAGACTAGATGCTATAAATAGAAATGTACTTAGACCAGCATTTACTGTGAAAATAATAGAATAAAAGCAAAGAAGTTATTATGATAAGTAAATTTGCGACAATCGTACGTAAACCCAAGCCAAGATTGGCATATAATATAAGAGAATTAAATAGAAATCAATATCATAATAAAATAAGACAGACTAGAATAGAAAAGAGACACTTGTAATTATATTTATAATGTGCATATTACAAAATTGAATTAAAGTGAAAATTACAAGTAAAATTATAACATAGGTTATAATTTAGTAGAAAGAAAAGAAATGGCTTATTTTAAGACTTAAACTAAGTTAATAAGCAAATAGAGCAGAAATAACAAAAGAGGCTTATTTTAATAAGATTAGTCCTTGAATTAGATTAATAAGCAAGATAATAGAAGTGGCCCCATACCAACAACATTCCTTTTCATTTAGGAACTGATGGTATTAAAATTGTTAGGTGAGGCTGGGACAAGATTATGCTAATTAGGGTAAATAAGTAGCCAACAGAATAAGAAAAGTAAACGAAACACAAAATAAAAGATTAGACTTAGGGTCTAATAAAATAGTGTGATGCTGGAGCAGCCCAAAGGAAGAGCCTAACGAAGTAGTTCATTGCTGATTTCAACACAGGAGAAGCACGTCCAACTTAGTTTTTTGGGCTAGAAGGAAGTACGAGACTTCAAAGGGACATGAGGGTACTCTAGGATAGCCCTTTGGGGGCAGGCGTTGTGACGACCAGGTATTTCGAACCATTCAAATCGACAATCATCCACTCATGTCAGACTTGAATTGCTCAAAACAATATATTGTTAATTTATAATTGGCAAAACTTAGCATATACAGTAAATAAATCAATCATAGACACAGAGTAATATAACAATAAGTGGCGGAATAGGTAAGTAGTACTTAATGAGCTACTATATAAACATCGGTGTCTAAAACAAATACAGTGGATATCTCAATTACAACGGAATCTAAGACAAAAACAATGACAAGTCTGAACAAATCAACAAGAAACAACTTAGAAGCTGAATAGACAAAGACCGATCTTCAAGCGAAGCTCCAAGCTCCGAAGGAGAGTCGCAAATGCTGTGACACTCAGTCTGACCCGAGCATAAAGCAAAACACAAAACAATCGAGTCAGGATTAGCATTCTTATAATAGTAAGTTCAACTCAATTGAAATGTCAACTGAAATACAAAATAACTTAAAGGGTGCTTGGGATTTCCATCCTTTAAGGATCCGTGGAATTATCTACTATGTAGTAATATACGCTACCTATATAATGTCTATAGCAAACTAAACTATTAAAATAGCATTAAGGCTTTACCCATATCCCTCTTAACAGATTTTATATATTCCCATAATCTATATAGTACCATAATTCCTCCGTAAGCTAGAGGGCTATCAGAGGGCACCATAGGTATGGTACAAACTAAACTCGCGCGATAAAGCATGTGACAAGGCACGCGAGGCAATGCCAGGGTAGAAATAACATTTGCACTCACGGACTGGTTGCAACGCATAGCAGCTACTACCGTCCATCTCAAGACACGCTCCTAAATCAAAGATGCACCCAATCGACTCACAAAAGCATTAGAAAGGTATCGAAGAAATGTGCTTGATACGAAGAGCGACCCAACTTGGCCTGGTATTGCTCCTGTTTTAGCCACATCAAGCTGACTCACGGGAGTCAGGGCTACGATAATACCTCCTACAGAATCGTTCGCCAAACCATCCTACTTCATTTTTAAATCTCCGCCACGTGCACAGTTGTTAAAGTAGTTTTTGATATTGGCAGAGAGTATGACAATATCCGATCCCGGTCTCTTTAACAACCAAACGTTTATTTCACGCTGTGGTCATTTATATTTCAAACAGTCTATATATCACAATATCATATTCTTTCGAAAATCATTTCAATTTCGAAATCACATTCACTTTCGAAATCATAACGACAAAATAGTTTAAATTTTCATATCAATATATTCGTATTTAAATCCATTAAATTTCAAATCATAACAATTCCAGCGTAAACAGTTTAAATATCGAAAGTGGTTTATATATATATTGAAATAGTTATAAATTAAAATAGTTATAAATTAAAATAGTTATATATTGATATAGTTTATAATAATTATATATTAAAAATAGTGTGTGTGTCTACATTTATATTGAAATGGTTTCAAGTAAGAATTATTTCATCCAATTTCGCAAATCAATTCAAATCAAATTTTAGTTCCAAATTCAATTCAAATCCATCCCAATTTCAAATTCTCATTAAAACCATTTTAATATATCGATTTCAAATCCAGATTTGAACTACACATTTAAACCACTTTCAATTCAGTAGGTTCCAAAGTTAAATATTCAAACAATTTACAATTACGCAATTTGATAAATTTCATTTATATCTCAAAATTCAGCTTTAATTGTATTTAAATTTGAAATATTCACTAATTCATTTTGATAACATTTAAATGAAATCTCAAATTACAAATTTAAATCAATAATTCTATATCTAACTTCTATTATATTAAATTTTAAAAATATTCATTTAATCATTTTTTAAACATTTATATAAAATCTCAAATTCAAATTTAAATCAAAATTTAATATTCAATCTCAATCTTGTTTAAATCTGAAATATTCATTTATTCACCTTTAATCAAAATCAAGTTACCAAGTTATAAAATCCTATCTTAGAAATTCTCTAGTTAATAAGTTTTCAAGTCAATTCCTATTTAAATACAATTAAACTAATTTAATTTCAAATCAATTTCAATTTATCTTTCCAACCTTAATTTATTAATGTTACTACAAAATCTATTTTCAGAATATTAATATAATTTCAAAATAGTTTAAAACATATTATATATATATATATATATATATATATTAGGTAAATGAAATTGTATTAAATTAAATCTTATTATTAAATTAAATCTATTTTAAATCATATTTCATAAATTTTAAAATAAAAAAGTTACAAGTAAAATTTTGTAATTTAGATTTTAAAATATAACTTATAATTTTAAAATTCCCAAAACATATAAAAATAAAATCTAAATTTTAACACATATATTACTAAAATCTTTATATTATATTTAAAAATCAATATTCATTTAAAACCCATATATTCACTTTCAAACTTTGGAAATCATTTTCAAAAATAGACCAACGGTGTCGGTATATAATTTTCTATCTTATGATCAAGTGATACAGATATTTATCATTTCAATCCATAATATAAATTTAATATTTACATGTATACATCATTTCAACCTGAAATCTCAAAACTTCAAAATCAATGAAAATTGCTTGGTTTTTTCATTTCAACCCATAACGATTTTCCCTTAATTTATAAGATCTTGCGGATATGTATCATTTCGACCCATATGGGATTTCAAAACTAAAAGGGAACTTCAAGAGTGAGAAAAAATATGATAATAACATAACATGTCGACAACGGGCATAAATCATCAGTTAAAGATTTGAAAATAATATGTACAACAGGTTATGGTGTCATACGATATAGGTAAACAAAGGCTGGCATATCACATTTAAAATTAAATAACTTAACAATTTAAATTTAGCAACATATTTCAATCATCATTTCATGTAAACTAAATTTGCTAATTATAAGAACGTTAATCATGAGTAATTGCTTACCTTTCGAGGCTAGAGAAATTTGATAACGATTTAAGCTACGAATCCGAGCAACCAATTCCAAAGTAAAGTATGATGAACATGAATTTGGCGATCAAAGCAAAGCTGGAAGTTTGGAATTGACAGAAAACAAATCAAAACTAGCTTAATATAAAATGGAAAAAATATATGTTATATATATATATATATATATATATATATATATAATTTTCTCTTAATCAATTTAAAAACATATATTTAAAATAAATTCTCAATATATATTTTAAAGTCAAAAATTTAATTTAAACACATAAAAAATATCTCTATGTATTTTGGAAAACCAAACTCGTGTATATTGATATAAACTAATATATAACTTACATACATATTATATTTTAAAATCAATATTTATTATAAAAATATCAATACAACTTATTTCATTTTGTGTGTGTGTGTGTAGAACTTATAGATATGAACAAACATATTATATATAACTTATATAAATTTATAAGTATGTAAACGAACACATTATTTGTAACTTGTATAAACTTATATATATATATAGACAAACAGTTCAGGTATATAAACTAGTACAGACTTACATAATAGAAGAAACTTTATATATGTACATATATACAATTTAAAAGTCAATAATAAATAAGAAAACATATATTACCATCTAAAAATTTCCGTGTATATATATACACATGGTGGAGTCTTGTCTGGAAGCAGGGGTGTAAAAGGCTTGCGTGTGATGTAGCAAAATGGGGGAGAAAGATAAGGTCAGAAACAAGGTGATGGGAAGATGAGCGGGTTGGCTGCCGTTTATGATGGAGTGGAATGAACTGGGCGGCGGTCGTTCAGGTAGAGAGAAGAAAAGAAGAGGCGAGCGAGGCTGAAGGCTGAATGCAAGGTGGTGGCTGGCGTGGAGATGGTTGGATCTGGTCATGTGGTTTAGCTTGCATGGCTATGAGGGACACTCGATGGTTTGGCTATAAAATAGGAGGGGGCTGCTTCGATTTTTGGGTTAAGGGGAGATGAGCAGGCGAGTTGCGTGTTGTCGGTGGCAGAGAGGCCGAAGTGAGAGGATTATTGGCTGTTGCTCGAGTGAGGAGAGGATGGGAGGTACATGCTGCGGTAGATGGTGATGGTTGGGGTTGTGGGTGGATGAAGGTGTAGCGGTGGTTCAAAGAGAGAGAGAGTGGGAGGAGCGGATCTCAGTCAGGGATGAGAAAGATGGCGGAGGGAACAGAGGTGGAAGGGAATCTGAGTGGGGGCTTCAGTTGTAGGGGTGTACGGCTGTTTTGGAGATGGTTTGCCTTACGTAGTTGAAGAATGGGGGAGAGGAGGCTTGCGCAAGTCGTTGTTGATGGCTGGGCATATGCGGCGGTGGGTATTGATGTGATGAACTAGAGAGGCGGGTAGCTCGAAATGGAGGAGACGCAGCTTTTAGGTGAGTACAGTTTATATATATTATTATGTTTTTCTCAAAAGAAGAAATAGAATCAAAGAAGAGAATGGGCAGAAAACGAACCAACGATTTATATTTTGAATATAGGGAATAGGAAGATTTAAAAGTTGATTGCTGGAAATAAACAAAGCAAATGGCCGTTGGTTATTCACGTTGGAAAATGGTTAGGTAAAGAGAAAACAAAAGGGCTCAATATGGATAACCGTTTTCACGGATTTCGCCGCGTACCGGACTTCGAAATACACAAATGAATATACTACAGAGACCAACACAATGAGGTGAATAAAATGGTATACAGATATCAGCGGTATGATCATCCTATTAAAATTTGATATTCGGTACCGAAAATGCTGTTAAAACGCCGAAATTAAGATAAACAGGGCTAGAGAAGTTCAAATTTAACGAAACAAAATATGACGTCTCAGTCAGAAAATGATTTATATTTTTGTTATGAAAATATATTCAGCTTCTGAAAGTATTTTATTTTCATTAATTCAACTGATTTATATTTAAATAAAATAACAGAACTAACTTTCACATTTTCAACTGAAAATCTTCCATTTGCTATGTTTCAATAGACGCATAACAAATATCAATTTTTTACTGTTAAATTTAACTGTTTTAATTTCATGAAATATTCAGTTAATTACCTTATTAAAACTGCTAAAATTTCCGGGTTGTTACCCTCCCCCACTCAAAACTTTTCGTCCCCAAAAAGGAATGGGATAGAAGAATAGAAGTAACAGGAAGATAAGATATATTGAAATACAAAATACAACAATTAATCCAAAACCATACAAATTGATTTAAATCGAACTAATATAGTTTTAATTCATTTTATCCAGCCAACAAATATTCAGTATATTTACCTTTGGTTTATTTCTATTCAAGGTATTTTCATTCAGTTGATTTAATTCCAATTTTCGTAACGTTTATTACAAAAAGAAAATTCTTTCAGACAAAATTTATTCCATTTAACTTACAGACAAAATTTATTCCATTTAACTTATTTATTTAATCCATTTGACTATACTTAAGTTAGTTCTACTTATAATTCAACTTCAACTATTCTTGTTCACATCTATATACTTAAATATCATTTTCTATTTATTTCAATTAATTTCGCTTCACATTTCTTATTGTCATAAATGAAGTGTATGAACATTTATTATAACAACTAAATTTTTATTTACAAATATTCTTAACAAAATTCATTTTGAACGTTTTATTACTTACATTTATATTGTATATTATTCAATTTCATTTTCTTATTACATCCAAACTTTCCCGCTAAGTTTTATTAGTGTTTTCAGATTGTAATTGAAGACCATACAAATTTCCCTATATTTACAACATTTCTATTGAACAAGAATTAGTTTGGGCATCTTATTACTTAGGTTTCTCTTGTATAACCTTCAATTATGTGACGACCCGAAATTTTAGGCAATATCAATTTAATAATATGTATTAATAATTAATTTGATTTGATAATTTTTCTTTATTATTTTAATTTAAATTGATAAATTTAATCTTTTAAAAGTTAGTAAATATTTAATCTGGCAATATTGATCAATATCTTTTTTAACAATTTAAAAAATTGATAAGAATTATTTTTCAATGCTAATAAATTTTTTAATCTATTTATAATATATATATATATATACACATATATATATATATATATTTTGAATAGAAATATCTTTTGTTTTAAATAAAAGATGAATTTTCAAATTGTAATATATATGTATGTATATATTATAATTTGATGTTGTTTTGAAATTTAATTTAATTTATTGATAATTTATATATGTATGAATATTGTAATTTGAAGCTTTGTTTTAAAACTCAATATTTTCAAAAGTTAATTTAAGATTAATTCAATTATTTCAAAGTATAAGATAATTATTTATTTTTAAATATGATAGTTTAAAAAAAGGATTTAATTAAAGTTTTATTTTTGTTTTCTTTAAAATGCTTAAATTTAAAATGTTTATAAAAATATATGTATAAGGTTATTAACAAACTTTCTTTTAAAAAATTATTTCTTAAACAATAAATATAGATGTTTTAGATTTTTAAATACATGTATAAAGATTTATTTATAATATAATTAGTTTTAGAATATTTTCTTTAAAAAGTAAATTTATATATACATATGTAAGTATTTATTTATTTAGTGAATTAAATAAGTAGGCTTATATTAACATTTAAACTAAATGAAAATTTATTAAAAATAATTAAGTAACATATGTAACCTTGTTAGTCATCTTAATAACACATGTAAGGCAATTAAGCAATATGAATGACAAATGTAAATTCTTAATAACAAGTGCCATTTTCACCTTAATTTACTTTTGTTTTTTTATAAAAGTTTAGCTTGAAAAGAAATTTGTTTCCTCTTTCAATTTCCAATCTCTATTCTTCTCAAATTCTTTTTCTTCCTTCATTCTTTCATGAATTAAAGAGCAAACCATAAAATTATTTTTAAAACCTGAAATTTAAAGCCAAACGCAAAATTTAAAATCTGCAAAGCAAAGTTCTTCACATCAATTTACAAACCTGCAACTTCAACTTGCAATTCAAAGGGAAATTCAGATCTGTTTCAACATTTTAAAACATCAATTTGAAGCATGCATTCAATTTCAACAGCAACCAAAGCATTTTTTTCCAAATTAAAAATTTCAAGGCCTGGAACAAGTCTTGTTCTCTACAATCAAGTGGTGAGTAAATCTTCATTTTAAAAAAAAGATATGAACCTGTTATAAACCCAGACATGTGTGATGATTTATATAGTAGTTTAGTTTCAATTGTTTTGTGAAGAAGATTGCATATTTATATACAAAGAAGAGATGTAGTATGTGACTGCATATATATGCTCTGTTAAATTATAGGTTATGATCATTCAAATTAATTCAAATCTCCCAAAAGAAATCATTATTTAGCTTAGATAATTTAATGAAAATTGTTTGTTAATGGATGATGATTGTGTTTAAAATCATTTCAGGATCTTTACTTTAGCAAATAAGTTTAAAATTTAGAAATACAGTGAAACCTTGATTCATGTCAAAATTCTACATTTTTAATTTCTGCTTTGGATTATATAAATGGATTTGTAGTTAAAATAATGATTTTTAACATGCAGTTCATAATTTTTAAGATGATAATCTGTTGGGAATTTGGAAATGAATGATTTCGGCAATTGACGAATTGCCGAAAATCAACTCGATGTTTGAAGCTGGTATCTTGGTCGAAGTTAGCTTTCGAAGTGTTGATGATGGGAAAACTGTACATGAATTTGTCCAATGGCCAATTTGTTTGAATTTGACCGAACTAGGGTTTTATATTGACTTTGGTTGGGCTTGACTGTCGTGACATTTGCGACATGAGATGTGGACCGGAGGCGATCGCAAGGTGGGGGATGGAGGCGAGGTGTTACGGCGATGCTCTGGGAAGGTACTGGAGATGTCGGTGGCGAGTTCATCAATGGCGATTGGGTTTTGGGTCGAGGTAGCTGCAGTTTTTTCGAATTTAGGGTCGAATTTTGTTTCGATGTGGGATTCTGGATTCTAGGTTGAGGGAATGGTCGTCGTGGTCGACGGCGACTTGGAGATGGCCGGAGGAAGGATCGGCGTCGTTTAGTTCGTCGTGCAAGGTGCACGGTGTACGATTTGTATACTGGAAATGTGGAACTGGGAAGACGAGTTGAGACTCAGGGAGCACTCATGATTTTCGTAGTGTCGACTCGAAGCGGTTGAGGGTGGCGAGTGTCTCGAGGGAAGCACGGGGTATTTAGGTGATTTACTCGAGTATTTTAGGTTGTTGCTTTTTAATTAAGTACTGTGTAAAAATATAAGTTTTCTGATTAAAACTTATTGAATAAATAAAAAATTAAGCTTGAGTTTTATAAAAGAAAACAAAATTTAAAACTTGTTGTTTTAAAATAAGTTAATCAAACTTTAAAAAGTATTAATTGAATTTATTTTAAAATTTAAATTTGTTTAAAATGATTTCTTTTTGAAGTAATTAACTTCATTAAATTTTGAATTTTAATTTAAAAGGGAATGTTTTGAATTTAAATATTAAATCAAAAGTTTAAGTAAATTTTAAAGTAAATTTTTAATAACTAAGTTTTCAAATTTATATTGAAAATGAATAAGTTTAAATTAGATAATTAAAGTGTTTTTAAATTTCAAATTGATTTCCAAATGCTTTATTTTCAGATAAAGTTAAAGTTATAATTTTGTAAACCATATAAAATAATTTTTTTTAAGTTATTAAAATTTGATTAATTTTAAATAATTTATTTATGAAGATAAATAAGGTTAAATTATTTTGATATGAACTTAAGAATACTTAATGTGATTTATTAATAAGTATAGGATTAATTAAGATTAATGTTTTTCTTAATTAATTAAGGATTTTTTAAGTATAAGAAGTCAATTAATTATTTAATTAATTTTAAATGATTAGTTAATTGTTTGTTTAATTTTAAATAATCACTTAACTATGAATTAATTAAGTTTTATTACTTAATGAGGTAATTAATGGTTAATTATTGAATATAATTAAGAATGGAAATTACTTATGGAAGTAATTAGTGGAAAATTACTCATGGGAGTTATTAAATGGAAGTGATTAATGGATAATCACTTGATGTTATTAATTAAGGAATTGACTAATATAAAAAAAATTTGAAGTTAATTAATTATGGAGTAATTCATTAATTAAAGAATTAAGAATTATTTAATAATGGAATTAATTACTTGTTAAGGTAATTAAGAGAGTAAGCATCTAATGAAAGTAATTAAAAGATAATTACTTATGTAAATAATTAAGGGTTAATTACTTAGTTAATTTTAGTTAATTAATTAATGTGATTGATTAATTAATGAATGAGATTAATTTAGGATTAATTACTAAGTTTAATTAATTAAAAATGTAATTAATTAATAAAGTAATTAATTAAGAATTATTGATTAATAATTACTTAATGAAGTAATTAAAGGTTAATTAATTAGAATAATTAATCAAAGGGCTGTTTATGATCAATAAGATGGTTAATTACAAGTTATTTATTTAATTATTAAAGAAATTATTAATTAATAAGGATTATTAGTTAATATAATTAATTAATCAAGGTTGATTAATAAAAGTGATTAATTTAAGTGTGATTAATTAATTGTAATTAATTGAGGTTTAATGTAATTAATTATAATTAATTAATTAATGGAAGTAAATGAAGGATCATTAATTATTGTAATTAATGATAGTAATTAAAGGTTAATTACTATATATGGATAAGAATAATTAATTTGTGGAATTAATTAAAGAATTGAAGGCTAATTACTTGAATGTAATTGAAGGATGACTAATCAAGGGAGATTAATTAAGGAAGATCATTAAGAGATGATTAATCTATTTATTTGAAATAAATAAAGGAAGAAGGATTAAAGTAATCCAATTGATTTGGAGTTAATCAATTCTGCTTATAAAATGATTGATTGATATTGGATGACTGATATTGAATTTTGAATGATGTTGGATGATTTGGATATCTATGATATGTGATATGCTGCTTTGTGAGATGAATGGTTGATATGAATTATCTATTTTGATAATGTGATTTATCTATATGTTTATATCATCCTGAATATAAGTTAATTATTTAAAACCCTTAAACAACTTGGACATTAAAATGGTGTTTGGATTTCGGTGTGACGGGGATCGAGTTTATCTGAAAACCACATCGATCCAAATTAAACGTTAGGTCTGAATCCAAGTGGAGCTTAGTGAAGACTCGAAGTGTAAGAACTATACGTCAGTATAACTCTGGGGGTGATTCCGTGATGAGTTTGACGGAGATAGTACTTATACGTTCGAGATGGTGATTCAGAGTGCAAGGGCTATGGTCGTTGACTCTGAGGGTGATTCCAAAATGAGTGCAACGAGATAGTGCCTTCGGTTTCTTTCGAACCCGAAACGAACTTGTATGGATCGAATGCTTTAAGAACATCGTCAGGTGGACGAGGAGAATTCTAAGATAGATGTGCTCGATAAAGGTAATCGCAGCCTCAAGATTCATCAACCGGGAATGGCTAAAATAGGGGAGGTGCAGCAAGGCTTGGTGGGTAGCACCCATTTCAGGGTGAGGTCATTCCTGTCTAGATGTCCCTTTTATTTCGACTTAGTGGGTGGTTGGTCGCGCCAACCACGGGGTGATCTTACTCGGGACTATTCAGTAAGGAATGGTGACGGCTTTGTGTTGCAGGTGATTGGGAGTAATCCTCGGTACAGTGATCTAGGCCATGTACTGTGACGGGCGGTACCCCGGTAGCCCTGCCGTTGATGGAAACTCATTCTTCCTACGAGACCCTACGGTTTTGATTATATTACCCACTTTTCTGGCTAGTAGTTGGAATTTAATAATGTAACAATTTCGGGTATTTCATATTTACTTGAAAACCCTAGACACTATTATAATATCACTGGATTTCCTATCAAATTTTTTGGTTAGTGTAAGGTAAAAACTTTTCCATGTTTATGTGTGGAAAGCCTTATGTGATACCTTTTATTTTCAAAGGATTTTCTAAAATTAAGCAATTTTAACCCGTTTACTCACACCAAACCCCTGTCTGATCCGAGTGTTTATTTTCTATTTTATTAAACTCTTGGGTGCTCATATTATATTTGAGTATTCGAGGGATTCAGGTTAGCTTGACGAACTCTGGAGGAGATATGGAGCAGGTGGCTTCTGCGTGTAGATATATTATGGTTCCGCTGTGTTTGTGTGATATCTATATCTTGTGTACTTGAGTTGTATAATTAGACAGATGTTTATAATTGTCTAGTATGTGTTTTATAAGTTATGTAACTCTGATGTAATATGATACTATGTAATATTTTATGTGATATATTATATTTCATTCGTTCCGCTGTGAGTATATGATGTTGTTGAGTTTCTTCTTCTTATCTTTTCTTCTTCTGTCCCTTTCTTTCTGAATTAGTGATGCGACTTTCTGGTGTTAGAAAGTCGGGTCGCTACAGCTGGTATAAGAGCATTAGGTTGAGTGAATACCTAGGCTCTGGAGTGGTGTCTTTTTTGAGAGTGCGTACTTGTAATTTTTGTATATAATTTTATATATATATATATATATATATATATACCTAATTTGTTGGGTTATCTGTTCGGATTTTCCAACATAAGCTTAAAGGTAGATGGAGTAGTGGTGTGTGTGTAACACGACTACCACTAATGGAAGAGGTCCATATGTTTGAGGTTGGATGTGTATTTGTCGAGACTGTAGAGATTTGTAGTTTGGAGTAAGGAATTCTCTGATCTCCGAAGGAATTTTTTTTAAAAGATTCGGAGTTTATCTTTAAAGTGTAAGTTTGGATCTATCGGAAGTGCGTAAGTAAGTGATGATATCTTGATAACTGCGTGATGAGATGCAGTACCCATGGATATTTCAGAAGATGTTTTCTCTTGAAGCAGTCTTAGAAGTAGTTGAGGAGCAGCCTTTACCTGCTGTTAGGAAGATTCGTCTGTGTAGAAGTTATATAGATCTTTAGCATGGAGGCTGGCTATTTTGGAATATGAGACTAAGGTATATAAATTGTTTCGCTTCGGCATGGTCTCATTTGTCATCCCTTAAGGAGAGCGAGAGGTTGATGCTTGGTTTGGAGCCCAAATTTCTTGAGAGAATTTCTGCCATCTCGAAGGTCTGTTGTGTGGTTTGTTTTCGAGAAGCCTTTGGATTAGAAGTCTTTGGTTAGCTGTGGTAGCAGTGCAGCTCGAAGTGTTCGGTGTGCTGACAAGAAGGTCTTTTAGCTTTGCAGTATCATAGGGGTAGATTTTGGAAGCACCAGTGTGGCCATTTCTCCGATACTTCAGGAATCTTGGTGGTTCTTCTATAGTAGTCTGGGCAGATGGTGAATGTTTTCTTCAAGGGTTAACCTTGTTTGGAAAAACTTAAAGCTGCTCTAGTTGATTAAGAGAGGACAGTTTCTTTGGAATCCGAATTAGGTAGGATCGCAAAAGTGACTTGCGATTAGTTTGGGAATTTTTCTTAGGCAATCTTTTGTTTGAGACTGAGGGTTCCCGTGTGGAAGTAGGAGCTATTGATGTAGTCAGATGTTTGTCTGCATCTGGAGTTGAGTTCCATATTGTTTTGGTTTCAGAAGCGATACTGGTAGTTATCCTGGTAGTAGAATGGTTCCCGAAAGGAAGAGTTGGTGTAGAAGCTCAGAAATTTTTTTGAATTTGGGTTGGTCAGATCTAATTTTTGAGTTGGATTTCTGTTATAAGGTAGTGTGACTGCGTCAGATGGGTCAGTAAGATTTTATGGATTTGATGAACAAAGTTTCCGGATATATTGGATAAGTTTGTGTTCGTGTTCATCAATAGTACTCTCATCTATTTCAGAATCGGAGTTGTGTAGCGGAAGCGAGGTAGCAGCTGTGCGAGGAAGGAAGCAAGTTCAGTTTACTATTGCTTGGGAAGTAGAGCTTGTGTTCTGGATTTTGACGGATCTTGGAAGACTTTTCTGTTGAATAGGATCCAGAAACTGGTTTGTCTTGGTCAAGTTGTTTCTGGAAGTATCAGCATAGGTTGAGCTGATCAGGAAGAAGATTGGCAGCCCAGGACACTACAAGAAATTTGATTTTTAGTGGCGCTCAAAAAACGCTACAAAAAGTTTTGGTGGCGTTCTGATAAACGCCGCTAGAAAACATGCGACTAAAAATCCATGATTTAATATAACAACCAATGCGAGGTTATACATGCCATTACCGGTGCCTACCAAACCATGAGTTGATGTCAGCATGGATTTCGTTTTGGGTTTGCCGAGAACTCAAAGGGGAAATGATTCTATATTTGTTGTGGTGGACAGGTTTTCGAAGATGGCACATTTTATAGCCTGTAAGAAGACAGCGGATGCAGTTCGAGTGGCTCAGTTGTTCTTTAAAGAAATCTATCGTTTACATGGGTTGCCGGAGTCTATTGTTTCCGACAGGGATACCAGATTTTTAAGTCATTTTTGGCTTAGTTTGTGGAAGATGGTGGGAACGAAGCTGAATTTTAGTAGTGCTTATCATCCGCAAACAGATGGGCAGACAGAGGTGGTGAATAGATCGTTGGGAAACTTGTTACGATGTTTTGTGAAAGACAATTTAAAGAGTTGGGATGTGAAGTTGTGTCAAGCTGAATTTGCTCACAATCATGCAAATAACCGAAGTACAGGCTTCAGTCCATTTCAGATTGTATATTCAAGCTTATCGAAGGGGCCGTTGGATTTGACGATGGTACCACAACCGAAGGGGACAGTTAAACGAGCTGCTGATTTTGTTGATGGGTTGACAGAATGCCATAGAATCGTTCAGGAACGATTAGAGAGGACAAATGAGAGGTATAAACAAATGGCGGATAAGAAACGAAGAAGTGTTGTCTTCAAGGAAGGAGATTTTGTCTACGCAGTGTTAACAAAAGATCGTTTTCCGGTTGGCACTTATAACAAGTTGAAAGCTCGGAAGATCGGTCCAGTGGAAATCTTAAAGAAGATAAATGATAATGCGTATCGGTTAAAGTTGCCGAAAAATGTTCATACTTTTGATGTTTTCAATGTCAAACACTTAGTCCGGTATTATGGGGAGGTACTTGATGAAGAAGGCGAAGATGTGAATTCGAGGATGAATTCTTTCCAACAAGGGGAGGATGATGAAGCGTTTACCTCAAAAAAATCACCGTGCCGACTCATCCCCCACTTCCCCACGACTTATCCCCACCACCGACTCACGAGTCCCCTCCATCCACGACCCACGAGTCAATCACGGCCGACTCATCACAATTCGCGACTCATCCCCATCGCCACTTCCCACAATTCGCGACTTATCACAATTCGCTACTCATCCCCATCGCCATCCATTTCCCCACGACTCGTCCCCCTCACCGACCCATGACTCAACTCTACCCCGCGACCTACGATCCATCCATCACCGACTCATGACACATATCAATCTCGCGAACCATTCTTTTCCCCTTAGCCACGATTAGCTCGTTCCCCGACCCAAAACACGAAAAAAAACCTAAACGCGAATGAGTTTCCCCAATTTCCAGTAGGGTGAAACTTCATTGAGTCGCGAACGACTCATATTTGTTTTGAAAAGTCACGAACAAAATATGAGTTGCTCCCAGTAAGTCGCGTGACAATTTCATAAGGTCGCGGCAATCTCCCTGAGTCGTTACCGAGTCACTTGAACGTGGCCGAGTCACATTAAGTCGATTACGAGTTATTTTAAGTCCCGAGTCAAGTTGAGTCATGTACTGTATAGTGTTTAGATTGTTTGTGTGTGTTTGTTGTACCGCCTTGTTAAGTCGTGTATTGAGTTGTAAGCCTATAAATAGGCACGTTATGTCATTTGTAAAGGTGGTTGAAGATTGAATAAAATTTCTTGTTGATTGCTTTGTGCTTTCTTCTCTAATTGGTAGTCGAGTGAAATCTCCTATCTCTACCTACGTCATTCGAGTGCGCTCGAATCTTCGTTTGTGAAGCCGATTCACGGAATCAAGTGCGCTTGATCAACGTCGAAGAATCGTAGATCTTTGTTTCTCGGTATCGTGCGCGATCAACGAGACGAAGATAGCTAGAATCCGACATCTTTGGATCAACGGATTTGGGCATTGCAGTATTTTCAAATCACCGATTGCTACATTTCATCAATTGAAGTTTGTTTTGAAATATCCGCTGCGTCATGTACCCAATCGAATCACAAAAGCAATAGAATTATATCGAAGAAATGTGCCTGTTAGGGGGAGCGATTCCACTTGGCCTGGTATAGCTTCTATTTTAGCCACATCAAGCTGACTCATGGCAGTCAAGGCTGCGATAATACCTCCTACAGAACCGTTCGCCAAACCATCCTACTTCATTCTGGAGTCTCTACCATGTGCGCAGTTGTTAAAGCGGTTTTCGGTATTGGCAGAGAGTATGACAATATCCAATCCTGTTCTCTTTAACAATCAAACGCTTATTTCACACCATGGTCATTTATATTTCAAATAGTTTATATATCACAATATCATATTCTTTCCAAAATCATATCACTTTCGAAATCGCATTCATGTTTTAAATCATAACCATAAAATAATTTAAACCTTCATACCAAAATATTCATATTTAAATCCATTAAATTTTAATTAATAACAACTCCAGCTTAAACAGTCTAAATATCAAAAGTGGTTTATATATATTCAAATAGTTTACGTATCAAAATAATTTATATATTAAAAATAATATATATATATCGAAATGGTTTCAAATAAGAATTGTTTCTTTCAATTTTGAAAATCAATTCAAATCAAATTTTAGTTCCAAATTCAATTCAAATCCATCTCAATTTCAAATTGTCATTAAAACCATTTAAATATATTGATTTCAAATCTAGGTATGAACTACACATTTAAACCACTTTCAATTCAATATGTTCCGAAGTTAAATATTCATACAATTTACGGTTACTCAATTCGATAAATCCCATTTATATTTCAAAATTCAACTTAGTTGTATTTAAATTTGAAAATATTCACTAGTTCATTTTGATATTTAAATGAGATCTCAAATTACAAATTTAAATAAAATCAATAATTTGATATCTAACTTCAATTATATTAAATTCTGAAAATATTCTTTAATCATTTTTATAAACATTCAAATAAAATACCAGATTCAAATTTAAATCAAAATTTAATATTCAGTCTCAATCTTATTTAAATCTGAAATATTCATTTATTCACCTTTAATCAAAATCAAGTTATCATGTTGTAAAATCCTATCTTTGAAATTCTCAAGTTAATAAGTCTCAAAACAATCCTTATTTAAATACGGTTCTTAAACAAATTAAATTTCAAATCAATTTCAATTTATCTCACTACAACAAAAAGACTATATTACAACTGTATTTTTACAACTGCCAAAAAATGGCAGTTGTAATAAAGCTTTTTTACAACTCTTTTTTTCAGAAAGTTGTAATAAACTTATTTTCAACAATTCTTTTATTATGCCAGTTGTAATAGATGTCTATTGCAACGTTTCGCTTTTGCCTGTTGTAATAGATACCTATTTTTAACAACGTTCCCTTTTTGTTAGTTGTAATAGATTCCTATTACAACCTTTTTTGTTTGCCAGTTGTAATAGATATCTATTTTTAATAACTCTTGTTTTTTGTCAGTTGTAATAGATGTCTATTACAACCTTTTCCGTTTGCCCAATGTAATAATTAATTAACAATCATAATTAAATAATAATACTTAACAACTAGTAATTAGTAATTAACAATGAATAATTTTTTATTAATAATTCTATTAAATAATAATTATTAATTAGAATATGAATAATTATTATTAATAATCACTACTTGATAATTAATAAATAATAACTTAAATAATTAATAAATAAGAATATTTAATAATAACCTTAAAAATTAATAATAATTAATATTAATAATTAATAATCACTATTAAATATAATTAATAATTAATAAATAGCAATTTTTTTTCAAAAAATTAATATTTAATATTTAATAATCGACAACATATACATAATGATTAATGATTAAATAACCAATAAAAGATTAATAAAAAATAATCAACAGTTGATATATTAATAATCAATAAATAAATAATAAATAATAAATATTTAATTAATAACTAATAATTTGTAAATATTAATTATTATTAAATAATAATTACTACTAAATAATAGTAACTAATAATTAACATATAACAATATTTTTATAATAAATTAAAATTAAAATTTCAAATTCCATATAAATAATAATAAAAATTAATATTAATATTAAATAATTAAAATAATAATTAATTAAATAATAATTCTTAATAAAAAATAAAAAATAAATATTAAATACATAATACTTAAATAAAATAATTCAATATTAATGTATAATAATTAATAACTACTATTAAATACTAAAATTTAATAATTAATTTGAAATATCAAATAATTCCTATTAATAATTAGTAGTTAATAGTTATTTAGTAATTAATAACGAATAATTAATAAATAAATATTAACGATTAAACTAATAATTTATATATATTTCACTATTAAATACTAGTAATTAGAATAAATTTATTTAATAATTAATGTCAAATTTTTCTTATATTAAATAGTAAATTTCAATCGTTTTATCTACTAAAATACACGAACATTAACTATATTTTGATTAAAACCGGACCAATAATTATCGGATGCGGATGTGATCATATTTGTATTTGTTTTCCAATATCAGATAATTTTTCATATTTCGAATACAAACAAATGAATTTTAAATTTTTCGGATATTCGTTGCCAGCCCTACGTTGGACCTAATTACATAATGCTGTATGTTGAAGGCATACAAAATTTCCTCGGCTCCAACCAAATTTTCCTTTGGCTCCAACATCAAATTTCCTTTTGGCACCAAAATCAAATTTAGTTTTGCTCCAAAATCAAATTTATAGATTTTATTTTGTAATATTCATCTACGATGTTTGAAATTCAAGGTTTTTTTTAGCAATTAGTAATTGATAGGAAATCATTAATATTTAAGAGGTAATATTTATTATTTAGTATTTAATAATTATAATTGATAATTGTACTTAATATCTACTATTTCAAGAAATTTAATTTTTTAAATCTATAAAATAAATTTAAAAATATTCATAAAACTCGGAAAAAAGAAATTTTCATGAAATTAAAAAATACAAAAACTAAATTTTTAAATAATTTTTAATTTTATAAAATATTCTAAATTTTAGAGAATTCGAAAATGTTGAACGAAACATAAAAATTACATTGCAAATCATTGCTTCCATATGCATACAGAGGTTTTCTTTTATAACTATTTTTATTGACATATGCCAGTTTTGAATATGTTTAATTATAGTTGTTTAAAACAGCGTACCATTAGTAATTTATAAGTAGCAATTGAAGAGGTCTTTTGTAACCATATTTTACCGAGTAAACAATAGGTCCATCCAGCAGCACTCTTTCGTTGAAATTTCTTATGCCGCTATGGTTTTTCATTTTCCCGCCGCTTCATAATAGAAATCCTCTAGCATCAGAAATTACTTCATTCTCCACTGCTAATATCCCTAAATGACTAAGTTCCCAAAAATCCCTAACCCTAAAACCAAAATCACTTCCTTTCCTACTCCGACCACTCTCGTCCCTCTGTTTAACCTGTTTGTCCTTCCAAAACCCTTCGTCCTTCAAAGAGTTCAGATTCGAATCCAACAAAGCCATACGAATCAAAGACGAGCAGGTCGGATTCGTAACCTGGTGGAATGGGCATGCATACTGGTCGGGATCTGAATCTGAAGAAACCCGAATAGCTAAGACAGAGAGCGCCGCAAGGAGAGAAGTACAGTAAAATGCTGAAATCGACATTGGAGTTGAAGTTGAATACTGTTTGCGTTGAAGCTCAGTGTCCCAATACTGGTGAGGTATAAAATAATTTTCCATAAAGTTTAACTTCAAATTTGGATTTGACGTATGAGAACTAGTGCTTTGGGTTGAGTGATGTAGTTCATAAGCTGAATGATTTGCCTCCACTTTTAATTATATGACATATTCGCAAAAAAAGAGTTGATATTAGATTGTTAAGAGTTGGCAACTGCAAGTTCATTGAAAGTATTTACAGAAATTGCGCAGTTATTGAAGTTGAATGGTTAGACATTAAAGCCACTTTAGAGTCCACGATTAAAAAGATTCTCATAACCTCTCCTAAAAAATTGCTTAATATGTAGCTCAATAAGGATGAAAATGAAATTATATGGTTGTACATTCACGTGATGTGAGTTTGATTATGTTGTCTTAGCAAAATTATAAAATTAGTCAAGGCCTATTTTGAATTGGATACATTTACATAAGAAGATAACTATGCCAGTTAGGAGGCACTAGTCTGTTTAGTTGATGAAAAAAGCAGGCTTAATTGTAGATATAAACAAGCAAAGATGGATGTAGTGGGGCAGTTGAATAGTTGAACACCATGGGCATTTACATAAGAGGATAACTTAGGCTTGTCTCACCGTTGGCATGGACGGTTGAACACCATGGGGCAGTCAGTGATTCTATTTTCCTCACAATATTTTGTAAAATTTTGTTTTTTAGCCTTCTAGTACGTTTTCATTGTCTATGGTTAATTGTTTAAATCTTATCTGGTACTAGTGATTTTGTTAAAGTGGAGTTTTACTTGATCAGAGAAAAGTGTTTATTTCTTTTTTTGTGTATTTTTGTCTTTAAATCTTTATCAAGTTTATTAGTTCGTTGCTATTGTTCTTACGAGAAGTGCATGGTTGAAAGCTTCAGATCCACATTTTTAATATTAATAAACCTTCACGTTTAACAATTATTGTTATTCTTGTCCATTTATTAATAAGAGTTAAATTCTTGGTTACTGTTCCATTGAGGATCTAAATGTTGCTTAAAAACGAGCTTTTTTGCATCGTCATTAAAAGTCCTTTTGTGGTTGTTAGCTTTTTATAGTGTTTTTTGTTATTTATTAAGTTGTATTCGTTGTCCAGTTTTGTGACATTTAGTTATCTGAAATGCTAAAGAAAATGAGGACTACAGTATGCATTCTATAAGTAGCTACAAATTAGTTTTCATAGTTAATTTTCGTACGTTTTGAAGTTGATTATAACCCTATTTTCTGTGACGTAATCGTGAACAAAAGCATACGCTAGTATCATCTAATAAGCAATGTATTTTGGGTTTTTATCCAAACTATCTTTTGTACAAATTCAAATTGCTGGTTATAATTAATTTCTTCAAATAAATAGCAATTCAGTTTGCATGAAAGTTTAAAATAAACACTATTCAAAATACAATGTTTCTACCAACAACATACACAAAAAACATGCTTTTTTAATGTAATTACATATTTTTGTTTGTGTGCTCTTTCCTCTAAAATTCATATATGTTAATTGTTGGAAAGATATTGTTTTGAATTGTTGCTACGTGCAAGTACAATGTTTTGAATCGTGTGTATGGGAATCGCTTATTACGTGCAAGGAATTGTTACAAAGGAGGGAGGTCTAGTTTTCGTTACGGCCTTCCAACCATTGTGTGTGATCATAGTTGATGTTTTAGGGTCCCTCATTCTTTCTGAAGTGATCACTTTGGGAAGGTCTTCCTGTGTTCATATCAGGCTTTCTGAATTATAGAAATAGTAGTTTATCAAATAATCTGGATTATTAATTTGGACAACTTTTATGCAGGGTGATTGGAGCATTGGTCTTCATTGACATGCTGGGGTTATAATTCCTAATCAATTGCTCCGTACAAGGCAGCTGCATCTTTATCTCAATCGTTGATACCATTGCATCCAAAAGATGTTTGATTCGAGAAAAGGTTGTATTTGTGTTTTAGAGTATTAAGTTTGCTAGTATTATGCTTAGAAACTAGGATCTTTTGCAATAAAAAAGATTTACCAATTTGTTTCAAGTTACTTGTTGCAGTAAGTCTAGATAAGTAGATGCCCTTCAAGCGGATGTTTGTTTTTGCAATATCTTTAACAATAAAGAATGGATATATATTACTATGATGGTGTATAATTTATAGTTTGTATTTTGAATATAAAGTTGCTTATATGTTCTTGCTGCATTACAATGTGTTTAGAATTTTTTTTTACATTTTTTAACCATAACTGCCTATAGTAGTTGTGAAAAAGTCTTTTACAATTGCTAATAGTAGTTGTGAAAAGGTCTTTTACAACTGCTAATAGTAGTTGTAAAAGACCTTTTTACAACTGCGATTGACAGTCGTAAAGGAATTTTTTTACAACTGCCACTGGTAGTTGTAAAAGACTTTTTTACAACTGCGATGAGCAGTTGTAAAAAATTATTTAACAGCTGCTGAAGATCGTTGTAAAAAAATATAGTCCTATTACAACTTTGGATACCACGACGGACGGCTGTCCGTTGTAATAGATGTATTACAACTCTTTTTGGCAGATGTTAAAAGGTGTTTTTGTTGTAGTGTCTTTCCAACCTTAATTTATTAAAGTTATTACAAATATATTTTCAAAATAAATATAATTTCAAAATAGTTTAAAACATATTATATATATATATATATATATATATATATATATATATTAGGTAAATTAAATTTTATTATATTAAATTTTATTATTAAATTAAATCCATTTTAAATCTTGTTTCATATCATTTGAAAATAATAAAGTTATATGTAAAATTTTATAATTTACATTTTAAAACATAACTTATAATTTTAAAATTCTAAAAACATATTAAAAAAAAAATCTAATTTTTACATACACATTAATATTAAAATCTTTATATTTTATCTAAAATTCCATATTTATTTTAAACATAAATATTTCCTTTCAAACTTTGGATATCATGTTCAAAAATAGACCAATGGTGTTAATTTTTGTCCTATGGTCAAATGATACAGATATTTATCATTTCAATCTGCAATATAAATTTAATATTTACGGGTATATATCATTTCAACCTGAATTCCCAAAACTTCAAAATCAATGAAAATCGCTTGGGTTTATCATTTCAATCCATAACGATTTTCCCCTAATCTATACGATCGTTTTGGGTATGTATCATTTCAACCCATAGTGAATTCTAAACTAAAATAGAACTTTCAGAGTGAGAACAAATATGATAATAACATAACATATCGACAACGGGCATATATCATCAGTAACAAATTTAAATATAATATGTACAACATGTTATGGTGTCATATGTCGTAGGTAAACAATGACAGATAATGGCCTATAACACTTAATAATTAAACAACTTAAAAATTCAAATTTAACAGCATATTTAAATCATCATTTCATGTGAGTTACATTTGCTAATTATAAGAACGTTAAGCGTGAGAGATTGCTCACCTTTCGAGGCTAGAGAAATTTGATAAAGAACTGAGCTACGAATCCGAGCAACGAATTCCAAAGTAAAGTATGATGAACACGAATTTGACGATCAAAACAAAGCAGAAAGTTTGGAATTGACGAAAAACAAATCAAAATTAGCTTGATATAAACTGGGCAAAATATATGTTATATATATATATATATATATATATATATATATATATATATATATATTTCTTTTAACCAATGTAAACACGTATATTTAAAATGAATTCTCTCTATATATTTTCATCTAAAATTTAATATAAACACATAAAAAATATCACTACATATTTTTGAAAAGCAAAATCATCTATAATGATATAAACTAATATATGGACTAATATATAACTTACATACATATTATATTTTAAAATCAATATTTATTAAAAAAAATCAACACTTCATTGTGTATATATATATAACTTAGAGATACGAACACACATATTAGATATAACTTATATAAATTTATAAGTATATAAACGAACAGATTATTTGTAACTTGCATAAACTTATATACGAACACATACAGTTCAAATATATAAACTAGTACAGAATTACATAATAAAAGCAACTTTATATATGTACATATATATACAATTTAAAAGTTAATAATAAATATGAAAATATATATTACCTTCAAAAAATTTCCATGCATATACATACATGGTGGAGTCTTGTTTGGAAGCAAGGATGTAGGAGGCTTGCGTGTGAGGTAGCAAAATGAGAAGAAAGATATGGTCTGGAACAAGGTGATGGGAAGATGAGCGGGTTGGCTGCCGTTAATGATGGAGTGGAATGAACTGGGTGGTGATCGTTTGGGTAGAGGGAAGAAAAGATGAGGCGGGCGAGGCTGAAGGCCAAATGCAAGGTGGTGGCTGACGTGGAGATGGCTGGATCTGGTCGTGTTGTTTGGCTTGCGTGGCTGTGAGGGACACTCGATGGTTTGGCTGTAAAAGTGGAGGGAGCTGCTTCGGTTTTTGAGTTAAGGGAAGATGAGCAGGTGGAGTAGCGTGCTGTCGGTGGATGAGAGGCCGAAGTGAGGGGAAGATCGGTTGTAGCTCGAGTGAGGAGAGGAAGGGAGGTGCATGCTGCGGCAGATGGTGATGGTTGAAGTTGCGGGCATATGAAGGTGTAGCGGTGGTTCAAGGCGAGAGTGTGGGAGGAGCGGATCTTGCCAGGGGTGAAAAAGATGGTGGAGGAAAAGGAGGTGGAGGGGAATCTGAGTGGTGGCCTCGGTTGCAGGGGTGTACGGCCGTTTTGGTGTTGTTTTGCGTTGCGTGATTGACAAATGGTGGAGAGAAGGCTTGCGTGAGTCATTTGGTGATGGCTGCGCTTATGCGGCTATGTGTATTGGTGCGGTGAACTAGAGAGGCGGGCAGCTCGAAATTGAAGAGACGCAGCCTTCTGGTGAATAAATTTATATATATATTATTATGTTTTTCTAAAAACAAGGAACGGAAGAGAATGGGCGAAAAACGCACCAACAAATTATATTTTGATTTCTAAAGATTGATTTTTGGAAATAAATAAAGCAAATGACCGTTGGTTATTCACGGTGTAAAATGGAGAGACACAAAGAAACAAAAGGGCTCAAAACGACTACCGATACGGATAACCGTTTTCACGGATTTCACCATGTACCAGACTCCGAAATGCACAAATAAATATACTACGAAGATTACCATGATAAGACGAACATAATAATATATAGATATCAATGATACGATAATCCTATCAAAATTCGATATTTGGTATCGAAAGTGCTGCTAAACCGCCAAAATTAAGATAAATAGGGGTAGAGAAGTCCAAATTTGACGAAACAAAACATGACGCCACACTCAGAAAATGATTTTCATTTTTATTATGTAAAAATATTTAGATTCCGAAAATATTTTATTTTCATCAATTCAACTGATTTACATTTAAATAAAATTACACAACCGAACTAACTTTAATATTTTCAAATGAAAATCTTCCATTTACTATGTTTCAATAGACGCATAACAAACATCAAATTTTCATTATTAAATTTAATTGTTTTAATTTTAAGAAAAAATCAGTTAATTACATTATTAAAACTGTTAAAATTTCTAGGTCGTTACAGGCATAGTGAAGCAGTCCTCCAGAGGCGGCATGTAGGTGTTCCATCAAAAGAGTATGCATTGACTGCTTTTTGCATGGCAAGACCATTTTAGGCAGTCAAAAGGAGTTGATGTTCAGAGTAGGATATTCTTATGTCCCAGTACTTGCAAGTAAGTTTAGTGGGCAGGAACCAAAAAAGACAGTCACATGCAGATGTCAGGCCTGCATCAAAACCAAGTGCGAGTATAGGAAAGACTTGAGTTAAAAAAACAGTCCAATGATACTTTCACTATCGATACATTGGATGAGGTGCGCAGCCAATTGGATGTTTAGATTGTTTGCGGTAGGGTACAACTACTTATCTCTTTAGAGGTATTTCGATTAGTTGAGGGGCAGTGGCGTGGGACCATAGCCACGATAAGAAAAGGGACAGACCATGTAGAATATCTGTATTATAGGCCTAACACGACAGTCCTTTACAGAAAAAGAAAATCCCCGACTAAGTTCTGTACAAGGTAAACCTTATTAAGCGAGATTCAGGGAGTAAGCAGAATGATTACATATAGTCCTCTGGATACGCAACGGGTGATACATTGTGGATGTTTAAGCATTAGCATAGACTAGTGCGGATGCATTTTTACGCTTTCATAGTAGACGACGGAACATCTGCATTGTGGGCCTTATGAGGTAGTCCTTTGTAGATGTAGTCACAGAACGCAATAGAAGCAAGGCGATGTAATCCTTTGCGAGGAGGATACGAAAAGTACTATGGGTAGTACCTAGGACCAATGCAGTCATTGGCCATATAGCTACATATATACCAATTATTAGGTTTTAATCTATTAGGGAGTAGATGTGGATGATTCTCGCACAGAGGTGAGAGTATTATAAACCCAATGGACCTAACATAATAGTAAATGAAATAAAACTGTATATGTAGAATTAAACTTAGAAGTGTATAATTTGTCCATTTACCGGAACTTTAGTTTGGACTCCCTCCTTATAACATCCTACAGGTTTGGTAGATGGAAGAGACTTTCCAGCTTTGAGACATTTGTTTAGAAAATGTTATTTTATTGGTGAATATTTACTTACTATTATATTTTAGTCAGTTCCACTATGAGATATTTATCTGAGTTCGATATATTTGTTTTTGCCTATTTGCAAGATACCAAATACCCAACTCGGGCTTCAGTGGGCTTGGGTGTTAGCATTTTTGCGGAAAATCCGGACCCACTGGAATTCGTGTTATTACATTTGGTATCAGATCATAGGTTTAGGATTCCTAGGTAGATAGTAGTGAACATATATATTTGTATTTTTGAAAAAATATATAAATATATTATGTACTAAAAGCCAAATTGTCCCCAACTATAGATTTTAACACATGAAAAGTTTTTAGTAGTATATTTATGCATAGCTTGCTAGTTGGTTTGGGATGACCCAAGTTTGTTGAGCCCTATGTTAATTACCGATCTATAACTTACAAATAAGCCATGTTTAGAGAGAAGCTTTGTATCCATATGTTTTAAGAAGTAGGAAAGTTCCCTAAGGATAGTAGGAAGAGTGTTTTTATTTCTGAAAGAATAAGAGATTTTAGTAAAAAGAAAATCCACTTTATGTCTAGCCTAATAAAATGAAACTTTTGGAATTGAAAAGTTGAAAAATATAATCGTTAATATATTTGAGGAAGTAAATATTGGGTTTTTGAAAAAAAATAAGTGATATGAAATTAAAATTGGTTTTTATATGATGTATATTTTGTTCAAAGTAAAATTCATTTTGAGGAATAATGGAGCATGTAGCTTCTTTATAAGTAAACACTGATTCTAAAATATAAAAACCTAGAGTGTATTAAGTATCGAAAACATAGGTTACAACATTTATTATTCTAATAGATGTTTTCGTGAAGAAAAAGAGAATCATAAACTATGACTCTATTGTTATAGTAGGTTACTCCCAAAGCAAATGTTTTTACATAGCCGATGAGTTAATTAATATTTATTTTAATCAAATCCATATATTAGTATTTTTGGGTTGTAGTAATGATGTTTTATGCAACATCTGTTTTGACCCAAGTAAGTTTTGGAGATAATTTCTAGAGTGATGTGTATGTACACTTATTATTTAAATAAGTATATGAAAATATTAAAGTAGTTTTCAAAATGATTTCTTTTGAAAAATAATGTACGTTAAATTAATGAATTTAGTAGGAAATCCCTTATGTAAGTGAATATAGAGTAAACGTACTTTAATCTATTGGATTGAAATGAATAATGATACAATTTTCTATAGACCACAAATAAAGATGTTTTGTGCAAGTTATAAGGAATACGTGAAAGAGATGTACAAGGTATGGAAAGCACCATATTTTTGATTGTCTTTTTCAATAAAATATGAAATAAATTCCATATAATTTCACATAAACATGAAACCCTCCTTTAAAGGATTCATAGAAGGTTTCGGAATTAATGGTTTCTCATAAAAGAAAGTAGTTCAAATGCATTAAGGTAAAAAACCATTAAGTGTAGTAAGTTAGAAACTCCTCCAAGTTTAAGTAATTGGAAGAGTGGTATTGA
The DNA here is from genome assembly GCA_030765085.1 of Allium cepa. Lineage (NCBI taxonomy): Eukaryota > Viridiplantae > Streptophyta > Magnoliopsida > Asparagales > Amaryllidaceae > Allium > Allium cepa. The sequence continues at coordinate 821,439,723 of CM060939.1, forward strand.
TATTTTATAAAATAATTGTTCTTATCTACTTCAGTTTTAGTAGATTTGAAAATCTATGAAAAAAAGATATTTTGAAAACATGTGAGAACATTTTTTTAAGTCAAGAAAAAGAAGAAAAATGTTTCAAGAACAAGCAGGACATGTTTTAAGAAAAGATGGTTTAGTGGAAAAGTAAATAAGTTTTTGAAAAAAAAAATTTAAGAAACCAAATACATTTGAATTTAACAGAAAACTTTAGAATAACACTTTCAAAGGCAAGAATTTTGGGATTCAATGTTTCAGAAATTTAGGAGTTTTAATTTTTGAAGAAAAATGATAAGTACCAAACCAAACCCACTTTTAAATATGGAGCAGATAGAAATCATTTCCTAGGTGGAACGGGAAAAATATAAGGCTATAATTACTCCTAGTAGTAATAATGAAATTTCCTGTAAGGTGCATAGGACACTAGCAGAAACCTAGAAATATTGCTTCATGCGTGTAGACTATAGAAGAATAGTGAAATGATATTAGTAAGATAATAAGACACACGTGGTTGGGATAGTTAGACCTTAGTTGGGGAAAAATGAAAGCTAAAGAGAGAATTTCCCCAAGCTTAGTTGCCTTCTTAGATAGAGACTGCATAGATTAAGATCTTTATCCATTGCATTAAAAGAGACTTAGTTTTTTCGTTATGAGCATGGAATAGAAGAGATGAATAGACCTTATTCGTCATGAGTAATACAACAACAGTTGGTAATAAGTAATAGGCGGCAGGAGGAGCATATGAGTTACTTGGATTCCTAGAGTAGAACCTTCCTATGTCAAAGTGGACATGGTCCTAGACCTTCTTGCCTTAGATGATAGCGGTGTTTTGTTGCTATATTAAAAGAAGAGTAAAAGTAGATAAAAGGTAACTAAATGAAAACAGTAAGATCTAAAGAAAGCAACTGAAACGTCTTTAGAAATAAATGAGAATTACAAAATAAAAATACATCTTTTCCATAAATTAAGCTTGTGAAAAAGTTTGAAAAGAAAAATATTTCTTACGAAAACTGTGCTTGCGAAAGCAAACAGGGATTTTCATAGAATAACAGCCCGAATTCCAAGTACGAAGAAAGATGTGCGTAAAAGAAAAATAGAGAAATGTGGAGTTTTTTCATTTTCTACCTTCTTTCTGACATAAGAAATCGATTTCGAAAAATTAGATTTATTTGACATTCGAATATTAAAAGTTGTGTGGTAGGAATTGGATGAAAAATTCGTTGAACTACACCCATGTTCAGTAGGAGTGGGGAAAATTGGATGAAAAAAATTTTGTGTTTTCAAATGATTGCATTCATATAGAAATTGTAAGAATATTTAGGGTGTGTGCATCATATTTTAAGTAAATTTTTAAAGAAGTAAAGCATTCATATAGAAGGTACCTCTTAGAAATTAATGTACGTGCATAAATTTTGTATTGAATAACACTCTTGTACAAGAACACGAATGGTCACAAAATTGGATGTACACAAAATGGATGTGATTGACGTGAGAAAAATTACATAATTTTACCTTTATCAAATTTCGGGAATAAAATTTCCTAAAGGGTGGGAGAATGTTACACCTCACATTTCATTGACAGTTAAATTAAAATAAATTTAGTTGATAACTATGGAAACAGTGAAAAACGAAATTTTGCTAATATTGGAATTTGACCATGAAACTTATACCATTGTGTTCGTGGCTATTTTTTGATCAACTTCCATATACAATGATTTCTTAATCGACTTCAAACGGAGAAGTTACAGCCGTTTGAAGTTTTAGCGTTAGAAACAATTACATATGCAAACGTGGAAATTTTATCAATTATGAACATTTCAATTAATTCATTGGATATTTACAAAAGTAGTAACAAATTTATTATGTTTGTAACGAATGTAAATTATTAAGAGAATTAGATGTAAGAGGAAAAAAAATAAGGGGAATAATTAACACTGCAAACAGGAACAGCTAAAAGGTGCAATAAATTAATATACGGATGAATATTGGAGATTAATATACAACATGTGTATGTGTATATATTAGATCCCTTAATTTAAAGAGGTTAACATGTAAATGTAACAAATAAATTTTCAAGTTCAAATCTAAATAAAAAAATATGCATATTAAATATATATATATATATATATATATATATATATATGTTAATTGAATGGTGGAATTAATTGACATGTCAATTAATGAAACGTTACAATGTGTTAAATATTAATTAAGGAAATTAGCTAATAAAGGTGATATGTTAATCTACTAATGAGGCTGTTAATTAGGATTGTACAGTACAAAATGTCAATTAATAAGAAAAAGAAATAATAGTTGACATAGATTTGAATGTGTACATAAGGGAAGTATATTGTCGCACATAAAAATTAATTGAAGGATCAGTTAAGAAGATGATTAATTAGATAATTGATAGGCTACATTTATATAAGAGAGAATGTAATGTAATTCTTTCCATCAACCGTCACTTTCTTCATCCCTCTCCTACAGTAAACAATGGCTTCTTTCTTCATTCTTTTCTCCTATTTCTCACAAATCTTCACTACATAAATCCAAATAAAATATATGTGAATAGAATAGAGAAATGACAACAAATTAAAGGAGAGATGTTAGAATGGCGTGGTAGTTTTAGAAGATAGAGATTTAAAGCTAAGGACAACAAGTGAGTGACTTAATTATATATCTTTTACGTTTATAATATATTATCGCTAGAATCCCATTAAATAATATTATTCAGTATTTATTTCAGTAATTAATTCTATTAATTAGTTATGCTGAGACGGTAAATTGTATAAGAGAGCTTATATTTAAATAATATTAGGCTTGAAAGTTACAGAAAGGCGTAAGCCTAAAAGTAAGAAATTTATAATTATTTACATCTATTTAAAAGTTAAAATTTAGCCTGTAAATGTGAGCTTCCTTTTGTTCCTCTTTATGCAAACAATATAGTTAAAGGGAAGTATTCACAATTATGGATTAAAAAAAGAAAATACTAGATTTTCGGAGATTAGATGTAAAATAAGAAAAACTGAAATAAAGCAAGAAAAATAGAAATCTCTAGTAAACTATGCTAAAATGGGAAAACAAAGGGGAAAATCCAATAACCTGATTTGGAAGTAAGTGATAAATTAATTGGCTGGTTTAGAAAAGAGAATACATTTCTATAGTTTAATATTTAAAAAGATAACGATAAATGTAATTGCAAGAATAAAAAAAAGAAAAGGGGAATTAGTGTAAAATAGAGAAACTACTGCATTTTGCACTATCCAAAAAGTAAAAGGATAATAAAAGAAATATCTTGCAGTTATGGATTATTGTTTGTAGCATTATTTAGTATTAAAATATGGAAATGGATTTTTAGCACAGTTTTCGTAACCAACCAAATAGAATAGAACTACTTCCTAGAATAAAAGAAAATAATTTAAAGATTTGAGGGAATCAAGATAATTATTAGATAAGACTAGAAGCTATAAATATAAATATACCAAGATGTGCATTTACTGCGTAGGTAATAGAACAAAAGCAAAGTAGTTATTATGATAAGTAAATTTGTGACAATCGGATGTAGACCCAAGCCAAGATTGTTATATAATATAAGAGAGTTAAAGAGAATTCAATATCATATTAAAAGAAGACAAACTAGAACAGAAAAGAGATGCTTGCACTTTTATTTATAATGTATAGATTATAAAAGAGAATAAAAGTGAAAATTACAAGTAAAATTATAACATAGGTTATAATTAAGTAGAAAGAACAGAAAAGGCTTATTTTAGGACTTAAACTAAGTTAATAAGAAGATATAGCATAAATAACAAAAGAGGCTTATTTTAATAAACTTAGATCTTGGATTAAGTTAATAAGCAATAAAATAGAAGTGGCCTATACCAACATCATTCCCTTTCAGTCAGGAACTGATGGTCTCACAATAGTTAGGTGAGGCTGGGACAAGATTATGCTAATTAGGGTAAATAAATAGCCAACCAAATAAGGAAAGTAAATTAAACCCAAAACAAAAGATTAGACTTACAGTCTAATAAAAAAGAGTGAGATGCGGTTAGAGCCGGCCAAAGGATGAAGAGCCTAACGAAGCAGTTCATCAAAAATTTCAGCACAGAAGAAGCATGTCCAACTTAGTTATTTTGGGTCAGAAGGAAGCACGAAAGTTCAATGGGATGTGAGGGTACTCTAGGATGGCCCTCTGGGGTAGGCGTAGTGAAGCAGTTCTCTAGAGGCAGGTCTGTAGGTGTTCCATCAAAAGAGTATGCATTGACTGCTTTTTGTATGGTAGGGCCATTGTAGACGGTCAAAAGTGGTTGATGTTTGGAGTAGGATATTTGTATTTCCTAGTACTTGGAAGTAAGTTTAGTGGGAAGGAACCAAAAGGATGGTCGCATGAAGATATCGGGCTAGCATCAAAAACAAGAGCCAGTTTGAGAAAGATTATAGTTAAACCAACAGTCCAATGATACTTTCACTATCAAGACATTGGATGAGGGTCGTTGCCAATTGGATATTTTGATTGTTTGCAGTAGAGCACAACCACGTAGCCTTTTAGTGGTCTTTCGATTAGTTGACGGGTGGCTGCGTGGAGCCATAATTACAATTAGAAAAGGGACAAACCAAGTAGAATATCTATATTATTGGCCTAACAAGGCAGTCCATTACAGAAATAGAAAATCCCCGACTGAGTTCCATACAAGGTAGCCATTGTTAAGCGTGATTCAGGGACTAGACAGAATGATTATGTATAGTCCTCATGGTACGCACTGGGTGGTACATTGTGGATGTTTGAGCATTATTATAGACTAGTGCCGACGTAATTTTACGTTTTCATAGTAGAGGACGAAACATCTATATTGTAGGCCTTATGAGGCAGTCCTTTATAGATGTAGTCGCAGAACGCCATGGAAGTAAGACCATGGAGCTCTTTGCAAGGAGGATGCGGAAGGAACTCGTAACATCCCGCCTTTTTGGATAGTTTAAATCAACGATAAACAACACACATCAGACTAAAACCATACAAAAGGACAGACTGTTATGGGTGAATAAGAAAAAAATAAGGAATGAAAGGAAACAAAACAAAATCTCACAGCGGAATGACAAAATATAATAATCAAATAACAGTTCATGAAGCTGTTTACAAAACATTTGCTTATACTAACATAATACAGAATTAGAGTTTCACGTATCAGTGATAAATAAATAATGCAGTGGAAAAATATGAATGTAGTGAAATAAATATATTATATAATAGTTATAGTAAATAATAGTAGCACAAATCTTCGTCTTCGTCCTCCAGAAATAAGTCTTCAAATCATGAAATGCTCAGGCTGACCAACGCAAATTGAAAAGACAAAACACTCGAGTCAGAACTAAAAGATCTTATGTAAGTTAAATCAAATAAAAATAAATATGAGTGGAACGGCGTCAGAGATGTTTACGGGGTTTGACATTTCCTATCCAGTGTTTAACGTGAGTGCAGTAACTTAAGAGATGCTTGGGATTCACACCTCCTAAGGATCCGTTAAACTACCTACTATGTAGTAATAAACTATTATAATATGTCTAGTAAAATAAACTATTAAAATAACATTAAGGCGTTGCTCATTTCCCCCTTAACACAATTTATAATGCCAATAGTCTATACAGCACCGTAAATCCCCAAAAACTGGAGCCGCCAGAGGATACCCCATAGGTACGACATAAAACAAACTCGTAAAAGGCGTGCTAGGGTAGGTGATACGACACAACTAGGCAATGCTAGGGTAGATATACCAATTACACATCCGCACTATTGGTAACGCATAGCCGCAACTACCGCCCAACTCGTAACACACTCTCGAGTAAAATTCAAAGGGTGGCCACCAAATAAATCGCAAAGTCAGAATATAGTATCGATGGAATGTGTCCGATCAGAGGAGCTACCTCATTGGCCCGTCAATTGCTCCTATTTTAGCCACCTTATGCAAACTCACGGGAGTCGGGTCCACGTAAAAATACATTTAGGATAGTCGCCACCATCCTACTTCATTCTGGAATCTCCACCGCGTACACAGTTGTCAAAGTGGTTTTTGGTATTGGCAAAGAGTATGACAACATTCGATCCCGGTCTCTTGGCAACGAATCGCTTATTACACAGTGGATGGTTCTTTTTCATTTCCAAAATTGTTTTATAATTGATATCAAAATATCATATTCGATTCAAGCGATATCACTTTCAAAATCATTACTTACTTTCGAAATCGTATTCACCTTTGAAATCATATCATATTTGAAATCATAGTTCGATAATTTTATTACCTTTCAAAGTCAAATTCACAGTTTATATCAAAATATCGTATTCTCAAAATTATATCACTTTCAAATCATATTGTTTCCAAAATCATAATTTCTTCCAAAAATCATATTTCCAAAATAGGTTAAATCCTTGCTTTAAAATCATCATTCCAATTTATTATAATATTCAAAATTCCAACTTAAGTTATAACATCATTTGGCCTTATTTTCCTTTTAAACAATGAATTTGAATTTAAACACTTTCACTTACTTAGTTTGGAAATTTATAAACGGTTTAAATAGTTACAAATAGTTAAAATGCTCCAAAATAGTTTAATTATAGGTAAAGCACTTTTAAATTGATTTAAAATAGTTAAATAGATTTAATTTAGATTAAGTATAGTTAAAATAGATTAAATAGCTAAAAATAGATTAATTAGATTTAAAATAAATTAAAATGGTTTAATTATTTTAAAATAAATCAAATTGGTTTTAAAATAGATCAAAATAATTTATATAGTTAGTACTAGTTAAATAGTTTAATAAATTTGAAAATCTTAATAATTGGAAAATTTAAAATAATATATTTCAAAATAGTTTACTTAAAAATATGAAACCATTCATTTCATTTCCACATTTTTGGACCATTTCAAATTTCCAAATCAACAAATCAAATTTCAACAAACAATCCAATTTCATATCGTTTCAATTCTTATTCAAAATCAATATGGCTTACACCAATTTCAAAATATTCTGAAGTTATTTTCAAACAAATTTAATAACTCAATTTTGATAGAATTTCATTTACGAAAAAGTTTAATTTTTAAAGTTCCCATTTAATTCTTAAAAAAAATTCCTTTTTAAACCAATTCATAATTCAACATAAAACTTGATTTTTCAATACAAGAAACGAGTTACAGGTCCCTATTTTTGATGTTGCTGTAAGAAAAGTCCCTGTACATATAAGTATGTAAATTTAGTCTATATTTTTTGAAAAATAGAAAACGCAAGGTGCTTTGCACTTTTCTGACAGAAAATGCAAGCTAACTTGCAATTTTTATCAGAAAAGCGCAAGCTAGTTTGTGTTTTTTATTTTGATTTTTTTTTTAAGTTTTGAAATTTTCAGATAAAATTAAATTTTCGAAAAGCGCAAGTTAACTTGCACTTTTATAATAAAAGCGCAAGATAGTTTGCGCTTTCTTATTTACAAAAAACAGGGACTTAATTTACATACTTATTATCATAGGGACTTTTCTTACAACAACATCGAAAACAGGGACCTTCGGTGCAAAGCCCCTTTTCAATAATACTTAAATTTATATAAATTAAAGTTTTATTTCAAAACATCAATTGATTAAATTCAGAAATTTAAGGATTTTAAAATCATTTAGTTTAACCGATCCAGTGTCCACATATAATTCTCTACCATAGGGTCAAGTGTTACAGATATTTATCATTTCAATCCGCAGTTTAAACATTTTACGTTTGTATTTCATTTCAAACCACAATCCCGAATGAAATAAAAATTCATAACGAACTTGCAGTTTATAATGATATAAAATACAACATCCATTCAACCAATATCAACAATCCACATCATCACAATCATCATCCAAAATAATCAATAAATATTAATATAAAACTAATAATCGATAACAGGTATTTACTGGCAGTTTATATTCAATAATAAATTAAATAACGATTTAATTCAAATAAATTCAAATTAACTGAGATGATGATTTAAACAATATCAAACAGTCGTAAATAAATTTCTAATCACATCATAAATTAATTTCACAAACATGAGAAATTTTAGAAGTTGTGAGTGGGTTAACACACTCATGTTAACTCCTTTGCTCGAGCGACTCAAACCAGGCTCGCGACTCACAATGATTACCGACTCAACAGCCTTAGCTTGTTGTCGACCTAAAATGAATGACGACTCAACTGATTGCCGACTCAAAGTACCTCGCGACTCAGCTGCTTGCCGACTCAAGGTACCACGCGACTCAACTGATTGCCAACTCAAGGTACCTCGCGACTCAATAAGTTACCGACTCAACAATTGAGGAGTTGCACGAGTTAAAGAATTTTGCGACTTACGACCTACCTTGAGTCGTCAGCGACTCAAGCAAGCAAACAAAAAGCCACATCCAGTTAACTCGTGCGCGACTCACAGCTCACAGTTTACGACTTAAGGGACTACGACCTAAAAGACCTAAAGGCAGAACGACCTAGTGACTCAAGACAAAGAAGGGCGAAAGCAACTGCATTTGAGTCGTGATCGACTTACGACCTAGTATAAGTCGTACACGACCTAAAACCACAGAGCCAAAATTTTAGTGCTGCCTCATTTTAAACCGTGACTTCTTAACTCGCGAACGAGTTAGGACTTATATCCAGATGAACGAAGAAAAGCTCAGTACCACTTCACCTACTCCACTGCCTGCTGACTCTTGAACCTTGAGTCGAGCGCGACCTACGACTCTCCCCGAGTCGGTCACGACTCAGGACTTGGGTGAAAAATTCTTATCCAGATTTGCCTATAAATACGTGACGATCTCCAACATTGGGGGGACTTTTTTTGGATCATTTTCTTCAAGGCATTGAGACTTCACTATCATCAAAGAAATCTACACTCCATCGCTTCAAGCACACGCAAGACGCTTAGATCAACTTCGCATAGGAATTCTACACATTCAATCATGGATTCGAAGAACTCTGTCACGACGAAGTTTTCCTTAGCTACTTGTTTTCTGAATTGAATTGGATTGTAATTGAAAAAGATTGTAATAAGTTGTAATCCGATCAGCAATAAAAAGGATTGAAGTGGACGTAGGCTTGATCATAAGCCGAACCACTATAAACTCTGTGCACATTTACTGCATTTTCTGTTACTTACTGTTATTTCTTGATTCCCGTATTACGGGTGGTGCTTTCACATCATTTTTACACACACCGGGGTGTTAGCGTCAGATTTTCACGTTAACATTTTTGGTGCTTTCACTGAGAACTGAACTCAGGTGAATTATCATCATTGCTCCACGAAAGTTTGTTGAAGTAATCTCTCTGAAGACTAGAAGTTTATCTGAAATCATGGCTCCAGGGAGAAGGAGTAGATCTGTTAGATCTGGAAATGTTCAAGAGGAAACCTCCGCTTCCCCAGTACCTAATCAAGCCACTCCACCTGTTGGGGTTACAAAAGCAGAGTTGGATGCTGTAATCTTAAGGCTGAACTAGCAGATAAATGCCCAAAATGCACAATTGTAGGTTCAGAATGCCAAAAATGCTCTAATTTTGAATAGGTTGAACGATTTGCTTGGGGAAAACCGTCAACCAACGAGTAATGAAAGGAACTTTGCTGGCAACGTTCATGATGCTGAAGAAAGGAACGTTCCTGAGAAGGCTGCCAGTCCCTTTGAGCAGACACTTCCTGAAGTTGGTGGAACTAAAGCTCGAAATGATGAGTGGTATCTTTCTGAAATGGTTCGACAAATCATGAAAGAGAGCATGCAAATTGATGAAGACGAGAAAGAATGGGGTTTCGCTCCAAGTAAAACCCCGTTTACCGAAAAGATCTTAAATGCGGAGTTTCCAAGGAAGTTCGTCCCTCCAACCATTCCAGCTTACAAGGGGACAAGCGATCCTAACGAATTCTTGTATAAGTATGATTGGCACATGACAGGTGCCAGGGCTTCTGATGAAATAAAGTGCCGATATTTTCCTATATATCTGGAAGGTGTAGCTCTGCTTTGGTTCACCAAGCTACCAATCCGGTCTATAAATCAGTTTTCTGACCTAACCCGGAAATTCAAGGAGCAGTTCAGACTATATGCTTCAAAAGCCAAAGATATCATGTCGTTGTCAAGTTTAGAACATAATCCAGGGGAAACTATCAGATCTTTCTTGAATCGCTTTAATATAGCGCTGGCCGAGGTAGACAATGCAGAACCACGGATGATCTTGCCTTATCTGATGAGGGCCATTGACAAGTCAAACGAATTTGGAAAATGATTAAATATGAAGGAACCAAATTCCCTTGAAAAATTCTACAAGAAAGCAGATGAGTTCATACGCCTGGAAAGCCGTCCTGTACCGATAAAGGCAGTATTGGAAAAAGCTGAAGATAACATTGCTGCTCCACGCAAGAATGAATCTGTAGGACAGAAAAGGGAAAATAACGATGGGAAGAAACAGAAAAATCTGAAGAAGCCTCGTTCCTTCATGCCATCGAATATACTCCTTTATCAGATACGCCAGAGCGTATTTACCTTGCCACTAAAGATTCTGTTGATTATCCTAAACCTCCTGTTCTGAGAACCGGGAAAAGAGCTATACAAAGCGGGAAGTTCTGCCGCTTCCATAATCAACCCGGTCATGATACCGACGAATGCCGCCAATTGAAGAATTTGATTGAAGAGTTGATAAGGGAAAACAAGCTGCAGCAATTTGTGGAAAAGAATAGCAGTAATCCTGCTTCGTCTAGTCAGAGGCAACAAGCTCCTGCTCATCAACCTAGGACAAGTGAGAAGGCTGCAGGGCATGAATCTGGAAGGCCTTTTATCAATGTCATTACGGGAGGACCTCACCCAGCAGGCAGGAGCTGGGGTGAGATGGAAAGGTATACCCGGGCTTTGAAATATGTACCGGCCGAATAAGATGTTTTTGTTTTGGAAGACGCTACGCCCCTGAAACAACAAAGAACTTTCAATGATGATATTGTGTTCAGAGCCAGGGATTCCACAGGTGTTGAAGCTCCTACCTTGGATCCCTTAGTCATCTCGGCTGGCATCGGGCCAGCTATTGTCAGAAGAATTCTCATTGATTGTGGTGCATCCTGCAATATCCTCTTCAAGAAAACATTCGACCAAATGAAGATCCCTATGGCTGATGTGCAAGCCTCGTCGCAGAAAATCGCTGGCTTCACTGGAGAGCCAAAGCAGCCGATAGGAACCATTGATTTGCTTGTAGAACTTGGAGAGGGAGAAAGAAAAGTAGTCCGCAAGCAAACTTTTGTGATTGTCGACGAATTTTCTGCTTATAATGCTTTCCTTGGCCGTCCAACTCTTGCAGCGTTCAAAGCTGTTCTGGCCCCATGGTGCCTCACCATTAAATTCTCCACAGACAATGGAGTAGGAGTTATAAAAGGGGATCAAAATGCTGGGCGGGAGTGTTATCTGACAGAGCTGCGAGAGGCATGGAAAAGAGAAATGGGAAAGGATGCGGCAACCCCAGTCCGCATCAAAGAACCAACCTTGTAGCAATTACAGGGAGGACCCTGCACTGGCGAGCATAGCGGAGCACGAAAAGAGATGGATCCTAGAAAAGCCAGTGCAGGGGAGAATAGAGTGGTACCGGTGGAAACGACGGTACCGGTACCTGTTGACCCGAAGGACCCAAATAAGGTGTTGAATGTGGGTTCACAACTTAATGTGTCGATTCAGAATATCTTAATATCTTTTTTGAAGGCAAATTTGGATGTTTTCGCTTGGACTCATGCCGATATGTGCGGAATATCCCCAGAAGTTGCAGTACACGCTCTGAATATTGATCCAAAGTTTACGCCTATGAAACAGAAAAGAAGAACCCAAGGTCCAGAAAGGTCAGCAACATTAAAAGAAGAAGTTGATCGGCTCATGGAGAATAACTTTATCAAAGAATCTACCTATCCGAATTGGGTTTCAAATCCAGTGCTGGTTAAGAAAGCCAACGGAAAATGGAGAATGTGCATCGAATTTTCAGATCTAAACAAGGCCTGCCCCAAAGACTGCTTCCCATTACCCAGGATCGATCAACTGGTAGATGGAACAGCGGGATATGAATTGTTATCTTTTATGGATGCCTACTCCGGATATAACCAGATCATGATGCATGAGCCAGATCAGGAAGACACGAGCTTCATCACCGATGTTGGTCTTTACTGCTACAGAGTTATGCCCTTCGGGCTGAAGAATGCTAGGGCAACCTACCAAAGACTTGTTAATGCTATGTTCAAACCGCAATTGGGCAAGACTATGGAAGTTTACATCGACGACATGTTAGTAAAGTCTAAGAAAGCAGTGGATCACATAGAACACTTAGCATAAATGTTCGCAGTCCTCCGGAAATATGGAATGAAGCTTAACCCTTTAAAATGTTCGTTTGGGGTGGAGTCCGGAAAGTTCTTAGGTTTCATCGTGAGCGCTAGGGGCATTGAAGCTAGTCCAGCTCAAATTACCGCCTTAAAAGAAGTCAAAGCTCCTAGAACGAAGAAGGAATTGCAAAGTCTCAACGGGAAAGTCGCCGCCTTGAGTCGGTTCATTTCCAAAGCTACTGATAAGTGCATCCCATTCTTTGACGCTCTCAAGAAAGGAAAGAAAAACTTTGATTGGACTCCCGAATGCCAAAAAGCCTTTGATGAATTGATTCGTCATATGGAAACGCCTCCAATACTTTCTAGGCCCGGTGATGGTGAGGATCTTCTTATATACTTGGCAGTATCATCTCATGCTCTAAGTGCAGCGCTGATACGAGAAGACAAGAGGATTCAACATCCGGTTTACTATATCAGCAAAAGACTCACTGGGGCGGAGATGAATTACTCCAAGTTGGAAAAACTCGCATATTGTCTACTGATTGCATCAAGGAAGTTGAGGCAATATTTCCAAGCTCATCCTATCAGAGTCCTCACTGATCAACCTCTAAAGCAAGTCCTGTTTCGCCCTGAGACTTCGGGTCGTCTTCTAAAGTGGAACATTGAACTCATTCAATATGACATCACTTATCACCCTCGAAAAGCAATCAACAGACAAGCTTTAGCGGATTTCATCGCAGAATTGACAGATAAGGGTAACGGTGGGGAAGAAACGATCGATGATTCCCCAATCCAATGGAAGTTATATGTTGATGGCGCGAGAAATGACTACTGTTCTGGAGCCGGGGTTGTACTTGAAACCCCTGAAGGTCGGTCATTATGCTATGCGCTAAGATTGGAATTTCCTTCAACGAACAATGAAGCAGAATACGAAGCTCTTATCGCTTGCTTGAGAATTGCTAAAGAGCTAAACATCCGAGCATTACAGATCTTCAGTGATTCTCAGCTTATTGTATGCCAAGTCAAGAAGGAATTTCAAGCGAAATGGGGAAATCTGCCTGCCTACTTGTCAAAGGCCTAGGAACTTCTATGTGACTTCGATCACTACACGATAAGCCATATTCCTTGAGAAGAAAACACGAAAGCAGATTCTCTCGTAAAGTACTCTAGCACAGGCGAAGCTCAATTTCTGGGGTTAGCTCCAGTGGAAGTCCTGTCGGCTCCAAGCATTAATGAGATGGATATTGATTGGATCATGAGTGTGTCTCAAGAGCAAGAATCATGGATGATTCCAATAACAGAATATCTGCTCAATGGCTCTTTACCGGAAAATTCAAAAGAACGACATAAGCTACTGAGGAAAGCCTCTCGCTATATAGTCCAGGATGGCCAATTATACAGACGGGGATTCTCAATGCCATTGCTTCGATGTGTATCCATGGAAGAGTCCAAAACAATCCTAGCTGAGGTACATGGAGGAGAATGTGGTGATCATTTAGGTGGTCAAACTTTAGCAAAGAAGGTTCTCCGATACAGATATTTTTGGCCAGAAATTAATCGAGATGCTGCAGACTATTCCCGAAGATATGACAGATGCCAAAGATTTGCCAAAATTCCTAGAGCACCTTTTACTGAACTCATACAGATGGTCAGTCCATGGCCATTTGCAATCTAAGGGATAGACCTTATAGGACCTTTACCAACTGCCAAATCTGGAATCAAATATGCCATTGTTGCTGTAGATTATTTTACTAAATGGGCTGAAGCTGAACCATTGGCTACTATCACCTCTAAAAAGATGATAAATTTTGTGACTAAAAGTATCATTTGCAGATATGGTGTGCCTCAAAAGATAATTACAGACAATGGTACTCAATTCGAAAGTGAAGAATTCCAAGATTTTTGCAAGCGATTCAAAATCCGAAAAAGCTTCTCAGCAGTGGCTCATCCGCAGGCAAACGGGCAGGTGGAAGCAGTGAACAAAATTATCAAGTCAACCATCAAGAAGCAACTCGAAAGAGAAAAAGGTGGTTGGGTCGATAAGCTACCACTAGCACTATGGGCATACAGAACTACCCACAAAACTGCGACTGGGCATACTCCATTTTCATTGGCATACGGGTCTGAAGCAATGATTCCGGTAGAAACAGAGGTCCCTTCACATAGAAGAATCCATTTCAATCAAGCGGAGAATGAAAAACTACAGCTTGAGGCACTAGATCTCCTTGATGAAAAAAGAGAAGAGGCTAAGCTCAGAATTGCAGCTCATCAGCAAAGGATAGCCAGACATTTCAATTCTAAAGTTCGCCAACGCAGCTTTGAGATTGGAGATTTAGTCCTGAAGAGAATTATGACGGCGATAGGTGTGTTTGGGCCAAATTGGGAAGGACCATATGTCATAGGTCAGAAGCTTCTTGACGGCACATTCAGACTCACTACTGTCGAAGGAGAACAAATCCCAAGGGCTTGGAACAACAATCACTTGCGTCCATACTTTACTTGAAAGCTTTGTTGAAATATTGTAAAAAGAATTATGAATGTATGATTCTTGTAATTGAAAGCAATTGTAAAGCCGATGCAAGTGAATAATGAAAGACTATAAAGTGGATGTAGGCCCGAATTCTTGGCCGAACCACTATAAATCTTGTGTTCCTTATTATTATTACATGTTTGCTTTATTTTCGATATGAAAAGTACATTAAATGTATTGCTGAAATGTCGATTTAAATTTTTGCAGACAATGAAAATAAAACTTGCACGTTACAAGACCAAGTGATTCTTGTTATCATTCAACAAACAAATTTCGAGTCACAAAAGCCCCGGATTCAAATCCTAGATAGGAAGTGCTTCAATTGAACGGCCAATGATTTCGCTAGAAACGTGCCCTTGCTAATAAATTGAGATCGTTTGAACAAACAAACATCCAATTAAGAAGCTTATGCCCGTTCTCGCGAACTTGCCTAGCAATGAAGTACACTTCTTTGGATTAAACAAACTACTTGTAAGAGAAGGGAGTGTGAGCTTGAAAAGAAAAACAAAGGATCGCTGAAAAGGCATAAGCAAGTGGACAAGGAACAGCTAAAGCCCTCTTCGGAGGCACAACTCTTCGGAGGATAAAGACCTCTAACGAGGCATATGCCGCAAAAAAGAAAGTTCTCTACTCAACAAAAAAGATTGGAGGAGTCATGACCCTCCAACCATGAGAGAGTAACTTCCAGGCAATCAAAGCCCTCTTTGGAGGCACATTTCACCAGGAGTTGAAGTGTAAGAGCCCCTCTTCGGAGGCCCACTTCACCAGAGTTGAAATGCCAAACAAAATAAAGCCCTCTTCGGAGGCACATTTCACCAGGAGTTGAAGTGTAAGAGCCGCTCTTCGGAGGTCCACTTCACCGGAGTTGAAATGCAAAACAAAGTAAAGCCCTCTTCGGAGGCACATTTCACCAAGAGTTGAAGTGCAACAGCCGCTCTTCGGAGTTTCACTTCACCAAAGTTGAAATACAAAACAAAAAAAAAATATAAAAAAATAAAATAAAAAGACCTCTTCCCAGAGGCAGAAATGAAAAGACCTCCTCCCGGAGGTACAATCAAGCAGAAAGACCTCTTCGGAGACACACGTTTCACCAAGATTGAAATAAAACTTCCAGGTGTTGAAACGTGAAAAAGCCTTCCTCATAGGTGCAACTTTTCAAAGAAACAAAAATCAAAAAGCCCTTTACTGTGGTATAAAAAAAAATCCTCATCAAAGGCATACTTTAACTTTCAAAGGAAGAATGATTTACCTATTCTGGAAAATAATCTTCCTCCGAAAGAAATTAAAGTACCCTTCAGAGGCCCGCTTTACCACATAGAAGAATTCACATGTTAAATGTGTATATACAAAAGAAAAAGTGATTTCTTCGAAGGATGAAGCATAAAAACTTATATGGAGGGAGTTGTACTCTGTTTTTAAACGAGATAATATTTCTCCAAATATGAAATAATTATGCTCCAGAAAATAAGAGTACAAGTCCCCTTAAAGTATAAAATATTGCAGCAAGCTTATGGTATGGGGGCAGCATGGTATAGTTACATACAACATGGTATAGCTACATTGGTAAAATTACGCTCGAACAACATACCACAAGCTCACTGCAATATCATATAAAGAAACTTGTACAAAAATGAATAATAAATGCATTCTCAAATTCAAACAAGAGTTTGTACAAATAAAGGGTCATTTTATTCAATTCTGTTACAATTTCTTACAGATACAAGTTTCAAAATAAAGGAAACGGGGGCTGGTACCCGCACAATTTCCGATCAGTACATGCAAAAAGTAAAAAGCGATATGAAAGCCACAGAACCAGAGCCATCATTTCTTCTTCCGTCCACCTTCTGAGCCCGCACCTGGCCGGATAACCAATTTCTTAGGCCGGCTTGTAAGAGTAGGGGATGAAGGAGAAAGGGGCTCAATCGGACTTTCTTCGGTTTTTTCTTCGCCAGTTGAAGATCTCTTCTTCTTCTTGGAGACTTCCTGCTTTCCTCTCTTCTTGGAGGAAGACCCACTCCCTGGAGAAAAAAGTTTAGCTAATGGTTCATCATCGGAACCAGTTGCTTCTGGAGTCTTCTCACTCCCTTCAGTTTCTTCTCCCTTGTGTTCTTGTGAAGCAATGGGATCGTCCAAGTCTGGGAGAGCTTCTATTTGCACCTCTTGTGATCCCGGTTGCGAGGCAGAAGGAGGAGTCACCTGAATAGATGGAGGAGGAATAATTGGAGGAGTGGAAGTTTGAACAATGCTCGGCGTTTTCTCTACAGAAGGAAAAAAGTTCAAGTCAGTAAAAAGAGGAGATAAAGGTTCGCTGAGGTTCAAGAAGTAGTCAAGAAGCTCATCAAGCTCGTAAGAAACAGATGAGCAGTCTACTTGGGCAAGATTAACAGTAGGGTTACCTGTAGAAGTCGGTTTCCTGACATCAACTTCGTAAGCCTGTACCTCGACATTCTCGTCACCTTCATCTCCACCTTGTATGCCTGTGATCTCGGTGGTAACTTTAGCAGGAGATAGAGAATGAGAACTGGAACCGATAATGTCAATTTCGGCCGAAGGAGAAGGCCGAATTAGAGCAGTTGAGATAGTTTTTCCCGAATATTCTCCTACCGCCGTTTCGGCCTTAATTTTGCAAGTTGTTCTCTCCCCCTGGCGAGAGCGGCGCGAGCATCATCATCAAGGTAATGCTCCTCAAGAGCTGACTCGGCATAGCCAGCGCCTTTACCACCAAGCATATCAAGTGCAGACTTCCAAACTTCAGCCAGAGTAATTTCATACTTGGGGCCTACAAAGGCGAGGCTACCGCGCCCCAAGACGCTATGTAGGTAGAAGTCAAATAATGTTGAGCTGATGTTGGTCTTCGTTGCCTCATGAGATTCTTCAGTTGCAATTTTTCTGGCAACGGCCTCATCGCGCTCTCTTTCAGCTTTGGAAAGTTGAAGTTTAAGCATTTGAATTTCCGCCTCCTGGGAGCTGACTTTCTCCTGTAGTTCTATGACCTCAGCATGGTACATTCCTGCTGTTTTCTGCTCAGCTTCAAGTTGTGCCTCGGCATGTTGCTGAGCTCTATGAGCATCATGAACTTGCTTTTGAAATATTTCTTCTTGTTGAGAATATGTCGTAGAGGAAGTAGCAAGCTCCTGTTTAAGCCCCTCAACTTTTGCTTCAAGCTCTTCATTGTAAGCAGCAGTACTCTTCATTTCGGTATCATGCTGCTTAAGAACCTTCTGCCATTCGTCTTTATCATTCTCCATAGTAAGCATGGCCTCTATATTTGCACGGTTGACCCTTTGGAGCTCATCGACAAGTTTTTGCCAGTTCGACATCCTTTCAATATCAAGCTTGACGGCATCAAGGTTCCGCAGCATGCAGGCTTGTCAATAGGGATCAGATCAAGGTCGAACCGCACTCCCTTCAGGCACCACTGTGGAAACCAGCTTTGCAAAGTGGCTGGGCCCGGTCCAACTTGAAATTTAGGTCTGCTAATTATTGTTTGAATGTCTGTTTTCCCAAGAGCGGGGGTGCCGGAAGGAATGTCTAGCGAAACGAGGGCAGTAACCTTTTCAGGAGTGGTAGAGGTATGCTTCTCACCATGTCGGGCTCGCTTGCTCGAGTCCTCAACCATATGACCTTTTCCTCGGTCATCATGGGATTTTCTCTTGTGGGAGTCGTCGCCTCTCTGCGAAGAATCGTGGCGCTTCTCCCTCTCTCTTCTTTCATAAAGCTCCTCTTGAGCCCTTTTCTCTTGAGCCTTTCGGGCGGCTCTTTCTTCATCGGATTCTCTGTAAGAGGGGAAGTAGCGCCTATAATCGTATTGGCTACGCCTCCTGTAGCGTTGGAAGTCATCATAGTAGGAGCCGCTACGTCCCATCCGAGAACCTGAAATAAAAAGAGATAAGCTTTAGAATTCTCCAAAGTACAGATAGTCAGAAGCACAAAAGTGCCAAAAAAAATTTCTAAGTGTGTGTAATGTGCAAACTACGTGCATCAAACTACGAACCACTCTTTAATTGTGGAGTAGTTGTGGGTGTAGTAGTTAGCGTCAACTCTTGAGTTGACGGAGTCTGTTGCAGGATGGAAGTCGCTTCAACTATTGAAGAAGAAACCCCGACAGTGATAGGATCATCTTTAAAGATCTCTTGTGAGGTGGCAAAGAGATCGCTCAGTCCTTCGAAAGTGTCATCCCTGCTCTGCTTGGCAGGGCTGGTTTTCTCAGCTTCTTCGCCAGATTTCTGTGAACATTGGGGAGATCCCCGAGGCTCTTCCTCAATAACCGGGGCAAGTTTGTCAGATGGCTCCGCAACATCAACAGAAGTGGAGCACTTCACTAATGAAGCCTCATGAGAAGGTCCTTTTGGTATGGATGTGTCAGTAGAAACTGGGGTGTCCGACGCTCTAGCCGGAGAGTCTGGGATTTCATGAGGGTGTGTAGAGCGGGAAGCGTGCAAAAGCCCATACTGATGCAAAAGTTCATCCCTCAACAAAAACTTTATGCTCCTCTCTTCTGCGGCCACGACATTCAATCTCTCAAAAACTTGCTTATGGACTGGATCTCGGGATAGAGAAGGAAGTGCTGAAAAAGGAAAGAGTGAAATTAACGATTAACAACTCGAGATTCGAAAAGCTCGGGAATGGAAAATAGAAGCAGGTAATCTTACTTCCTACTCTCCAGATGGCATAAAACCCTGGGGGGCAGCGAACAAAGAAAAACTGATTTAAAAATCCATGAGCACTTTCGGGTAGATCAGTCACGAGTCTGCGATTCCTAACACTCCTTATGACAACAATGGAGGGATGGTCTTTAATCTTGGTAAAGGAACATAAGTAACAAATTTCTCCAAAGCTCGGTAACCGACCCAGGGTTCTCATGAATAAAACACACAACCCCATCAGAATGGCGTAACTATTGGGGTGCAGTTGAAACGGGGAGATAGTCAATCGAAGTAGAAGTTGCTGAAGGAACTCGTTGAAGGGAGGAATAGCACCGCACAAGCACATTTGGCGGTTGACGGCGACGAAACCACGGAGAGGTCTATCAGCAAAATCATTTGGCCCAGGCAATATAGCATCCGTTTCAACGATGCCAAACTGAGCACGCAATAAGCTAAACGTCCGGTAGTTTAAGGAAGTTGAGACTCTTTCCGGTGGAGCAGTCAGTGGAGCAGCTATTGGAAGAGCCTCTCCAATCTGTTCCGTTACTTCTTCTTAATGAGAGGCCATTCTACACAAGCAACTGGATATTCAAATGTGAAGGTGCACGTTTCCTAAAAAGTGTGAAGTGTTGTGCAAAACTAATAATGACAAGTAAATATAACTGAAGTTAAACTAATCGGCAATTGATCGATTACTAAATTTCAGGACTTGTTAATTCTAAAAAGGTTCAAGTGCAGTATTGGTGCAAACTGGTCGATTTCAATTCACTATCTCAATATTGCTTTAATACTCTACTTGAATTCGTTGAATTGAAGCACTTCGTTCACACAATCTATTTAAGTTAATTACCTTCTGTCAACTAATCTGTCATTTGATGTGGGCAGTCAATGGCAGTATATTCGCCTTGGTTTTCTATAGTTGTTATTTTCAACAGGTAGTTAGCTTATAAGTTAACAAGATTTGTGGAATAATGCAACAAAGTTCAAACAATTTAAAGTTTGGGCAATTCAGAGTTTAGGCAATTCAGTCCGGTAATACAAGTTAAATAATCAAGTGGGATTATGCTTTTAAGTGACAACTCGCTCACGACCCAAGGGGTATGCGGTGAGTTGAGTTAAGTTCTGTAAGTCGTAGTGTGCATGGAGGAAAAAGCCTCAAATCAGAACAAAGCAAAATTCTCGAAGTCCTGTCTCGGCCGCAACTCAAAGCCTAGGTCTCATCTACTTGAGTCGGTCAAGGGTTAAGCCACAAGAAGCAACTCGGTATGGAAAATAGCCAAGTACTGAGTCGTCCATGACTTATGGCTTGAGATGTTCACGGTCTAAAGGATAAGTTGTAGTAAGAATCTAAAGAGTTGAGTCACTCGTACGACCTAAGTCCTAAATCGTCAGGAAATTAACACGACCCAAAAATTAGGTCGTGGACGGATGAGATTGCAAGGCCGAGATTGCAAGGCCTTCCTAAGTCAGTAGACCCAAAAAACCAACTGAGTAGTGAGAATTCTAGGTCATCTCCTCAACCGGTTAACTCCTTTCTAACCCATTAACCCGCTAAGGACCTCCTCATCTCCTCCAAACTCACAGACCAGTTAATTCGGGACACTGCAATCCATTATCTTCTCCTCACATGGTCAGAAATCACCCAAAAAACAAATTCGAATCCCTTCAAGTTTGCGACAAATCTGATGCACTACTATGTTATCACGAACGATAACAACAACATGATCG
This sequence comes from Allium cepa, assembly GCA_030765085.1. Classification (NCBI taxonomy): domain Eukaryota; kingdom Viridiplantae; phylum Streptophyta; class Magnoliopsida; order Asparagales; family Amaryllidaceae; genus Allium; species Allium cepa. Next base: position 821,460,997 of record CM060939.1, read on the forward strand.
ATAGCAGTCGCAAATCAATCAGAAAAGTGGTTCGCGATGGAACACGACACAAAGATGAATTGGATTCAGAAAATGGGGAGTCCGGATTCGTGAGTCAATAGTGATCGTGGATTGAACAGAAGGTGAATTCACTTACGCAATATAAAAGTTTAGATGAGTTGACGACTGATTAGCTTGGATTCGTCTCTGGAAACTTGAAGGATCGTTAATGGTAGATCAAGTAAAACAGATAAGCAGTAAAGTGAGGAGGAAGGACCGACTCAACGGCTTATATACGAAACAGGGGGGAAGATGAAAGGGCTAACGAGTCATAAGCCTCTTTGAGTCGTTTACGACTAATGCACTGGGTCGAAGCACACGACTCACGGTTTAAGCGTATACTTCGAGGGGAAATTGTTAACTCCTTTGCTCGAGCGACTCAAACCAGGCTCGCGACTCACAATGATTACCGACTCAACAGCCTTAGCTTGTTGTCGACCTAAAATGAATGACGACTCAACTGATTGCCGACTCAAAGTACCTCGCGATCAGCTGCTTGCCGACTCAAGGTACCACGCGACTCAACTGATTGCCAACTCAAGGTACCTCGTGACTCAACAAGTTACCGACTCAATAATTGAGGAGTTGCACGAGTTAAAGAATTTTGCAACTTACGACCTACCTTGAGTCGTCAACGACTCAAGCAAGCAAACAAAAAGCCACGCCCAGTTAAGTCGTGCGCGACTCACAGCTCACGGTTTGCGACTTAAGGGACTACGACCTAAAAGACCTAAAGGCAGAACGACCTAGTGACTCAAGACAAAGAAGGGCGAAAGCAACTGCATTTGAGTCGTGACCGACTTACGACCTAGTATAAGTCGTACACGACCTAAAACCACAGAGCCAAAATTTTAGTGCTGCCTCATTTTAAACCGTGACTTCTTTACTCGCGAACGAGTTAGGACTTATATCCAGATGAACGAAGAAAAGCTCAGTACCACTTCACCTACTCCACTGCCTGCTGACTCTTGAACCTTGAGTCGAGCGCGACCTACAACTCTCCCTGAGTCGGTCACGACTCAGGACTTGGGTGAAAAATTCTTATCCAGATTTGCCTATAAATACGTGACGATCTCCAACATTGGGGGGAATTTTTTTGGATCATTTTCTTCAAGGCATTGATACTTCACTATCTTCAAAGCAATCTACACTCCATCGCTTCAAGCACACGCAAGACGCTTAGATCAACTTCGCACAGGAATTCTACACATTCAATCATGGATTCGAAGAACTCTGTCACGACGAAGTCTTCCTTAGCTACTTGTTTTCTGAATTGAATTGGATTGTAATTGAAAAAGATTGTAATAAGTTGTAATCCGATCAGCAATAAAAAGGATTGAAGTGGACGTAGGCTTGATCATAAGCCGAACCACTATAAACTCTGTGCACATTTACTGCATTTTCTGTTACTTACTGTTATTTCTTGATTCCCGTATTACGGGTGGTGCTTTCACATCGTTTTTACACACATCGGGGTGTTAGCGTCAGATTTTCACACTAACTACTCACCTTTGAATTTAAATTGGATTTAATTCAAAACAAGCCTAAAAGTTGAATAGTCTTAGAATTCGTTCAAACCTGCGTAAAAATTTCTGAAATTTTAATACAATCCCAATGCAAGAAACCGCACGTGAATTGGATCTCGTATGCCAAAGTTATACGCCTTAGATCATTTGAAAACAAAAATTTTAATAAATAAAATAGCATTAAAAAAATATACCAGGTCATCATCCTTTTCCAAGCAAAACCCTATTCATGCGTTTCATTCAAATAGTCGCCTTCCTTCAACAACTTTGACCGCCCATGCATGCTGCCACGATCAATACCACAACGATCCAGTCGCACCACCACGCAGATATCCTCCAGTCGTCCCTATCGCCAACTTGCGGCGATCCCCGATCGGCCACAGCCGAACCGTCGCTGCCACCATAGTTCACCATTTTCTAGCGATTCCATTACCTCTAGCGATGAACGAAGGTCATCACCAAGACCTACACGTCGACCCCTTGTGAATGCTACTGCCCGACCGAACCCTAGTCGCAAATCCACCGTCGAAACCAATAACCCAATACGAATGGCCGAGGATAAACTAGCCAATTCCGGCCACACAGCAACCCAGATCGAGAAACGAATCACAAAATTGACTTGCGCTCTTTGAGAGCTCCAAATTAATATATAATTCGATATAGTTTGAAGAGTTTGATTTTCAATTTGATTTTTGATTTGAATTTGCAGTTTGGGATTTTGGATTTTGTCTGCTATTGAAAGAGGAGGACCAAATAGAATTGTTCATACAGAAATAAGGAATAAGAAGTGACTAGGGTTTATGATGACATATATATAGACAGAACAACATAGAAAGGACTGGGCTCGATTGGTTTGGAATGTTGAATGATAATGACCCGAAAAGCCCGTTTTGACTCCGGAACAAAAATGGGTCAACCCTTATATCAAAATAGATGTTTTCAAATATTTTAAACTCAATGGAAAAGGTTTCAAGTCCTAATTACATCGTATGATGAAGTTATGTTAAAAATATTTTATTTCAAATTGATTTCAACCGATTTCAATAAAATTGATTTCTAGGCGTTTCGAGCACATACGGTCAAATGACAAGTCAGATCGTTCCAAACTTGAGATCCTACAATGATTCACCGTTGCGGATCTGGTGAAACTGTTTTTATCGAAATCTGAGTCAGTGGCCAAAATGACTATTTTCACATTATTAAATTAAATTAATATTTAATTAATTAAATCACTTTTTCGATCCAAATTTAATTATTTACCATTTCCATCATTTTAGATTACCTATTAATTTTTTTTAATCCTTAAAACAAATTCCCATGTTGGTTTATTATTGAATATTCCACTAATTTCAACGTTAAATTTCAATTTCCATAATTCAGTAATTATAAATTGAATTTCCAAAAATCCTATTTAATTGAACTTTCATCCTATTATTCGATCCATTGTTGTCAAATGGATGAAATTAACATTGGTTCATGATCTATTGCACTTAAGTTTAATTTCAACCAGTTATTATAATTTCTTGCATAATATTGAATTCATTCCATTACCATTAGTTATATTATTTCATTCGTTAAATACAATATTCACATTTGGTTTATTATATTAAATTCAATTCAACTAACAAAATCACAGGTAATTACTATTTACATTTAATTACATTCCCAAGTTCATTGCTTACAAACAAATGTTACCATTTGCTTCATAACACAAATTTCATTCAATTCAAATTAAAAAATTTAAATATTACATTTGTTTCCTTGCATTCAATTTATAGCCAAGTAACCATTTACATTATTTCATTTATTTGACTTTCATGCAAATTGTTAATAATTAACTTGAATTAACATTGTTTAATCTTAATTTAGTTATTATTTCATTATTAAATTATGAATATCCATTTCTTTCAATATTAAATTACCAGAATCTTGTCAAATTAACAAAATTAATTATCGAAAATTTACGGGTTTTTACAGTACTATGGGTAATACCTAGGACCAATGTGGTCATTAGGCATAAAGCTACATATAAACTACTTATTAGGTTTTGATATACTAGGGTCTAGATGGGCACGATTCATGCAGAAAGGAAAGAGTATTATAAACCCAATTGACCTAACATAACAATAAATGGAAATAAAACGATATATGTAGAATCAAGCTTAGAAGTGTATAATTTATCCCTTCACCAAAACTTTAGCTCTGACCCCATCCTCATAACATCCTACAGGTTAAGTAGATGGCAGAGACTTTCCAGCTTTGAGACACTTGTTTAGAAAGTGTTATTTTATTGGTGAGTATTTACTTACTATTATATTTTAGTTAGTTCCATTATGAAATATTTATATGAGCTCTGATATATTTGTCTTTGCCTATTTACGGGATAACAAATACCTAACTCGGACTTCAGTGGGCTTGGGTTTTAACATTTTTTTTTGAAAAATCTAGACCCATTGGAATTCAGGTTGTTACACCTGCGCTCAGACTGCCACTACTCGGAGTCTCCGAAAATCTCTTTTCATTTTTTTGAGATAGTGGATATTTGCGAGCAGTAGAAATGGCTAACGAAAGAAGAAAGGAGGAAGGAGAAGAGGGTGAGGGAGAAATGAGCACAGCCGACTAATTTATAGCCGGCTGTGCTCTATCCCCTTAGCCAGCAAAAATAAGGTCGGCTAAGGGGTCGATGTGGATTATAATCCACACCTCGTTATGGATTGAAATCTAGCGGGAATGGATTGCAGTCCACACCTCGTTGTGGATTGCAATCCACACCTAAGCCACTTAGTCGGCCTTATTTTGACCAGCTAAGGGGAAGCATACCAAGGGTGCTTTCTCCCTGGTTGGGGTTGCTTTTGGGGTCGATTGCCTTGAATCGACCCCTAGCAACCCCATATGTTGGAAATGCTCTAACAAGTTGAAATAATCCTATTCCATAGTTTAAATTTATCCAAACAGTCGAATGGAAATTGTAGAGAAACAGTAGTGGTTCTGTTAATAGGGAAATAAACCAGTTGATAGAAGAAAATATGGTATTTGTTAGGATGGTGGATATAGCATGCACAATGTATGAATGACACCTACAATGGAGTGTAACTAAAATAGACTTTGACATGATTCTTCACCTAAGCTATCAGACGTAGATATTTCAAGAAACAGTCAATAGGCTATTTAGAATCGGAGGTTTGATATATGAGGAACTGAAGCATAAAATATCTAATTAAAAGTACAGTATATGCTTACCTTTTAAGGTGTTGTGGCTACTAAGGGGAAGGACTTTGAATGGTAGCATGGTCGGATTGAAAGCTGTGGATTTTAAAAAAAATTAATCTTAGTAACATGCCAACTATATGTAGATAAGAAAAAAATACATGACTTCAAATCATTGTTAGTTAAAAAAGGAAAATTTGTACAGGGTAAATATTGAAGGTGGTAACATGACATCAAACGATTAAGAAAAATAGAGGACTATTAATTCTAGTTTATAATTTGTTAAAACTAAACCCTTGGTATGTTGAATACTGTAACAAAATCCGGTAAATGAAAAAAAATATGACGATTATATTGACAAAAAATAACATGTTGAACTATTGTTTTTGGCATATGTCACAGCTATTTTATTCTGTTCTACTTATCTAGTATTGCATTGTGGAACAAACAGACATAAAGTTATAGTTGAATGAAATAATATTGTTTTCTCTCTTGTTAAAACTAATATTCTACATTGAATTTGATGAAGCTAGTTGGTATATAGGAAGAAAGACATAAACTGTTGACAACTTACTAAAAATGACTACTGTAAATTATATGTGTGCATGTGTGTGATCACAAACATAAATTCACACATAGATATGTGCATCTGTGCTTGCACGCGCCTGGGTTCTGTTCTATAGTATAAGAAATGCATAAAGTATATATTTTTGTATTGCTTTCTTCCCTTTTTGAAAAAGAAAAGGAAATGATACTAGTGGATTAGCACTGGGAAAACTAGCATAGCAGTAACTCATATTCAATATTGAAAACCAAGATTTTTGAAGGAAAACGAATAAGAAGTGCAGTAAGAAGTACAGCAGAATAGGTGGAAGAGCACGATGAACCACCTATACATATGAGTCTGGCTGAATTTTTGTCCTAACAGAAGTGTCAGAAAAAGTGCATGTACTTTTACGCTGTTGGGAAGGAAAATTAGCTTTGGTTAATATAGTATTAATTCCAAACTTAACTATGTTTGAAACCGGTTGCTTGTGTACTTTGGTTCGGCGTTGGAGTATGAGCGCTCAGGACAGTCAGTAAGTCTGAGCTGGTAATTACACACCGCCAATAGAGTTGTTTAAGCATACTTGTTAAGGGATGAAGAAACGATATTTAATCGCATTGATAGGACAGCTAGTTGTTTCCCTATTACTTGCATTACCTTGTTGAAGCCGTTGTTTGGTGGGTCTGTGTGGAACGGAATGCAGTTTTCAAGGTTGTTTATTTTTTTCTTATTCTCGTTGCGAGCACATGTATTTATGGGCCTATGACACAATTGAAGAAGGCAAGATTGTAATGCAGTGAATGCATTGGCAGGGAACGTACGTTTGAGGTGTTTGCTGGTGCGTACCTTTTATGAGAAGATTTGTTGCTTTAGATTTTGAAGATGTCTTTTTTCAATCCTGGATCGCTCAAGTGTAGAAGTTAGTTCTCATGGGGCCTGTAGTGTAATATATGTTAGCATGAGTATAACACTGAAACAACACAAGCCTTATTGGTATGTTGTGGTTATGTGTAGGTTGGAGGACATAACCATTAGCGGGGATATGTTCACTTAGATTCCCCTAGAGCGCAAAATAGATTGTAGTAGTGTTATGTGTTCTTCAACCTACTCGGGATAGGTTGAATTAAAAAGACAGCTGTAAAAGCAATATTGAAGTAGAGAGGAATGTTAATTACAACGACAGGGTTAGGACTTACCTATCCATGGATGTCAACCTGAGCCGAAGAATAAATACATTATCATAATAAGAAATATGAGGAAAATGTTTTTGTGAGGTGAGAAAATTAGTTTATTTTTTGTGTAAGCATAAGCATGCAATGAATACCGTAAGTATTGGATGGAAAGGTATGTTGTCCTTATTATGTCAGTGAGTGAAAGTTGGTTGTTTGAGAAGATCGTTTGTTACAAAAGAGATCGTAACCGTAGTTCCGTGCATGTATTGTGTAAGTGTTGCCTATGTCAAAATTGATGAAAGAAATGTTGACATACTGATGAGTGAATTGGGGGTAAGCAAAATAAAATCAATATTTGTAAGTTGGGAATAATTTTTGGTCGATGGTGGCATGGGAAGTGCAATTTTGAGTTTTATAAATGCTACAATATGTATGTAAATGCAGTAGTGCAAGAAGACTGAATTTTTGCAGTGAACTAAAGAGAACATAAATGTTTAAACCATATATTCATGGCTCTACAATATTCTACATTGAATTTGATGAAGCTAGTTGGTATATAGGAAGAAAGACATAAACTGTTGACAACTTACTAAAAATGACTACTGTAAATTATATGTGTGCATGTGTGTGATCACAAACATAAATTCACACATAGATATGTGCATCTGTGCTTGCACGCGCCTGGGTTCTGTTCTATAGTATAAGAAATGCATAAAGTATATATTTTTGTATTGCTTTCTTCCCTTTTTGAAAAAGAAAAGGAAATGATACTAGTGGATTAGCACTGGGAAAACTAGCATAGCAGTAACTCATATTCAATATTGAAAACCAAGATTTTTGAAGGAAAACGAATAAGAAGTGCAGTAAGAAGTACAGCAGAATAGGTGGAAGAGCACGATGAACCACCTATACATATGAGTCTGGCTGAATTTTTGTCCTAACAGAAGTGTCAGAAAAAGTGCATGTACTTTTACGCTGTTGGGAAGGAAAATTAGCTTTGGTTAATATAGTATTAATTCCAAACTTAACTATGTTTGAAACCGGTTGCTTGTGTACTTTGGTTCGGCGTTGGAGTATGAGCGCTCAGGACAGTCAGTAAGTCTGAGCTGGTAATTACACACCGCCAATAGAGTTGTTTAAGCATACTTGTTAAGGGATGAAGAAACGATATTTAATCGCATTGATAGGACAGCTAGTTGTTTCCCTATTACTTGCATTACCTTGTTGAAGCCGTTGTTTGGTGGGTCTGTGTGGAACGGAATGCAGTTTTCAAGGTTGTTTATTTTTTTCTTATTCTCGTTGCGAGCACATGTATTTATGGGCCTATGACACAATTGAAGAAGGCAAGATTGTAATGCAGTGAATGCATTGGCAGGGAACGTACGTTTGAGGTGTTTGCTGGTGCGTACCTTTTATGAGAAGATTTGTTGCTTTAGATTTTGAAGATGTCTTTTTTCAATCCTGGATCGCTCAAGTGTAGAAGTTAGTTCTCATGGGGCCTGTAGTGTAATATATGTTAGCATGAGTATAACACTGAAACAACACAAGCCTTATTGGTATGTTGTGGTTATGTGTAGGTTGGAGGACATAACCATTAGCGGGGATATGTTCACTTAGATTCCCCTAGAGCGCAAAATAGATTGTAGTAGTGTTATGTGTTCTTCAACCTACTCGGGATAGGTTGAATTAAAAAGACAGCTGTAAAAGCAATATTGAAGTAGAGAGGAATGTTAATTACAACGACAGGGTTAGGACTTACCTATCCATGGATGTCAACCTGAGCCGAAGAATAAATACATTATCATAATAAGAAATATGAGGAAAATGTTTTTGTGAGGTGAGAAAATTAGTTTATTTTTTGTGTAAGCATAAGCATGCAATGAATACCGTAAGTATTGGGTGGAAAGGTATGTTGTCCTTATTATGTCAGTGAGTGAAAGTTGGTTGTTTGAGAAGATCGTTTGTTACAAAAGAGATCGTAACCGCAGTTCCGTGCATGTATTGTGTAAGTGTTGCCTATGTCAAAATTGATGAAAGAAATGTTGACATACTGATGAGTGAATTGGGGGTAAGCAAAATAAAATCAATATCTGTAAGTTGGGAATAATTTTTGGTCGATGGTGGCATGGGAAGTGCAATTTTGAGTTTTATAAATGCTACAATATGTATGTAAATGCAGTAGTGCAAGAAGACTGAATTTTTGCAGTGAACTGAAGAGAACATAAATGTTTAAACCATATATTCATGGCTCTACGCCGATATGTGTAGGAATTTTGGATAATGATGGCGGATATATACAAAGAATATAAAATTAAATATGTTGGTACTGCTATTGCAGGCAGAAGTACAGTTTATAGTAGGTCATCATTTAGTTGTCATATAGTTTGAACCAGTTAATGTAACCATGGTTAGAAATATAGAAAGCACGGTTAAATGAATGTTAATTCAATAGTTAGTCGATTACGAATGGCTGAAATGTGTTAGATTGTCTTTGCAGGCCTGATGAATTTATGAAACCGTGGGCAGATGAAATTATAATAGTACTTTGTATGGAACAGTAACCGTATTTGCGGGACCGGGTATAGTCCAGATTAGTTTTAAGTATATTTAGAAACATATAGTGGACACAAAGTTGTAATGCTTTATTCGAAACCAAACAGAGTACATGTAACAGAAGACAAACAACAGAGAACATAAGAGGGAGGTGCATCACAACATTTCACATAAGTTGAGATACGTTAAGAAAGAGTAAAGAAGCTAGGCGGTAGTCATACAATTTTTCTTCTTAGCATTTCCTTTGAGCTGAGTAGCCTTGTTGTCCGAGGAACTTGGAACCTCTAGTGTTATACTTTGTTAGTTAATTTAGTAGTAAGTTAAAAAAATTAAAGGCCTAGGGGTAGATGGCGAAAAAAAGGCAGATATAAATGCAAAATGTCATGGACAGAGCAGCTGCTTGGCAGTAGGTCATATGTATGTGGTTGACGATATAGATACCTTAATATTGCTAGGTTTATGCGACGTACTGCTGTTGTCGGAGGTTTGAGGAGGAATTTTTGTTGTAGTTAATTTTTTCCTTCCAGCTGAATCAACATATGTGTCAAGCCTGGCGTGAAAATTTTCAGTTCTACCAATCAGCTAATAGAGAGCGGTTGTTACTTTCTTCCTACTTCCAACCTTCAAACAAAATACAGGTTTTGTGAGGGGCAAATATCTTGTTTAATGTTGCAACAGGGGAGGGAGACTAATTTTTGTATGGTGACTTGTAATAGCGCAACGATAACCGGGATGAATTCAGAAAATACCTCATTTGTTTGGATTAGGTACAAAGATTCGGCCTTTTGTCTTAGAAGAAACTCTTCCACCTGCTTGTGTCATCATCAACGATTAGTTCCAAACAAAACCTAGTAAGGGTGAAAAGAGAAAGGATGATGAGCGTTCATAGGAGATGTATATGGATGCTAAATTGTAATGTCATTTTTTATGTAATGGCAATTCTATGTCTCTCTCACATTTGTTGCAGTAATTCTTCGGCACCGATGGACAGTACTCATGGGGTACAGGCATTCCAATAGAGTGTCCAAATGTTGATGAGAGTCAATCAGGTGGACGTTCCGATTGCGTATAAACATTTTCTTTTATTTGTAACAGTTAATATTTAAAAGAGTAAAATATTAGTGTAATCATGGCGTTGTAGCAAATTATAGTGTACAAATAAATCAATTATCGATCTAATATATGCGAAGGAATGGAATGTTTAAGCGCACACAGTTAAGCAAATTATTATATTTAAAAAAGCTGCTAAATTTTTTGGATCCCATAAGAATAAGAATTCTTAGTCCATAGATATGTAGGCATGAACAAAATGGTTGTAGACCAAAGTTGGAAGTTCAAAAAGCCTTCTCCTTCTGTACAACTATATTTACAAAATGGGGAGTTGTTGCAATAGCTAAAATAATCTTATATATCAAAAAATATGTGAATAGATGAGATCTGTAAGGATGAATGAATTATTTGATAGACATCTAGTGTTGTACAATTTACCTCTTGTAAGACGTCATACTTAAAGCATTCATATACTCACTGTGCATAAATTGTATTAAACTACGGATAAAATAATGATGTAAGCAGAGGTTATTGTAAAATGGTACCGAGGTTGGGTTAAATCTTCCACGTAGATAAGTTTATAAATATTAAAAAAAAATTGTAAGAAGAAATATATATATCTTGCCGAAAGCAATAAATGAGAGGCCGAGGTATAGAATTGGAGCAAAAATTTTGGAATGGACATGACCAGGAAGGTAAGTTGGATAATTTTTTTTTCTATTTACGCGCAGTGCACTTTCCATTCCGAAGATGAAGTTGTGCATGCAAAGTTTCGGCAAAAAGTATAAGATCAATAGTGCAGGAATAAAATTATCACCCAATAAAAAGGAAAAACAGTTGCTAGAAAGCTTGCACAGGGAGTCTATTTTTGAAAACAATTTTTGTAACAATCTAGACAGGTTGACGGTGAGGGAGTAGTACTGTACTTACTTCATACATAAATGGGTGATCCGAGCTTATTGTTTCGGAGATGCACTTATGAGTGATAAAGTCAGTAGGTTTTTTGTACTGACCGTCTTCACTGCAGAATGTAGGCAGTCTTCGTTTGCGGAAGCTAGAAAAATTGCAGAAAGTGGAATTGTTAGTCAGAGGTTGAAATTGGTTTGTTTTTTCTGAAAATGTGAAATAGAGACACTTAATATAAAGTAATTGTATCTTTGTTTATGTTTTATCTCCTCATTTTCCCTATTTAGGTAGCAGCCTATTTTGATATGTGTTAACTCCACTTTTTCAGCAAGGCCGTGATATCAAAAATCGACCGAGAAACCAATGATAGTTCGTCTCGAAGAATAGTCAACTCAGCATCCCAACAAAGCAAGTTCTGTTGAATGGCTTTTCAGATAAGATCCCCTACGGAGGGGGGGTTCAGGGGGGGTGCCAACCCCCCAAAGTGGGGGTGCGGGGGCAACGCCATCGCTACGGTGATCGACCTGCCCGGTCAGGTCGCAGGGGTCCAGGGGGCAGCGCCCCCGGCGGGGTGTGGGGCAGTGCCCCGTCCAAAACGGTATACGGCTTAGAGAATGAAGCGACCTATCTTCTACACGAAGTCAGCGACCTAACACATGAAGCGGGCCAAGCGACTTAACTTCTGATGTGGGTTACCGACTTAACAAGGTTGCCGATTTAACAAGTGGCACGACCTATCGACTTAAAAGGCATCGCGACTTAGCGAGTTATGCAACTCAGCGACTTAAGGCATAAAGAGGCTCAACCGAGCTAACGAGCTAACAGGAGAAGCAACCTAACAGGTAATGACCTAAGTACTCCGCGACCTAAGAATCACTAAGTCGCTCGCGACCTAAGAATCACTAAGTCGCTCGCGACCTAAGTATCACTAAGTCGCTCGCGACCTAAGTATCAATAAGTCGCTCGCGACCTAAGTAGGTCGGAGCAGTTCCTTTAGGCCGTATTTGGTAGGTCGCATCTCTCTCCCCTGCCATTCCTTAGGTCGCCCACGACCTAAGTTATAGCCGACCTATCCTAGCTGACTTATCCCTAAGTCGTCCATAACTTGTTAGCTCGCTCAGAAGAGACCCACGACCTATGATAAGTCGCAACGGCCGACCTACGACTTACCTTAAGTCGGTCACGACCTAAGACCTGTTCAGAAACCCCTATAAATACGCCACTAGCTCCATCATTCAAAGGATCTTCTTCGGATTCTTGGAGGACGCCATTACTCTGCTGCATTTTCAACTCAAACAACACTTCAAGAATTTCTATCATCAAGGACGCTACAACGAACTTCAAAAGAGAATCAATATCATTCAACATGAATTCGAGGGATTATACTTCTTTGAAGTTTGAGCTACTAGTCCAAAGTGTATTGTAATTGAAGAAAGTTGTATAGAGTTGTAATCAAATGAGCAATAAAGAAGATTGAAGTGGACGTAGGCTCGATCTTACGCCGAACTACTATAAAAATTGTGTCTTTTACTGCTTTTCTATGATTTGACTGCTTAACTCTGATTCCGGTATTAACGGGTGGTGCTTTCACATTAACTTTACATACACCGGGGTGTTAGCGTTCAGATTTTCACGTTAACATTTTTGGTGCTTTCACTGAGAATCCAACTCAGGAATACTTTCACCATTGCTTCGCGAAAGTTTGTTGAAAGAATCTCTCTAAAGACCAGAAGTTTATCCGAGATAATGGCTACTGGAAGATAGCTCAAATCTGGCAGATCCGGTGATGCTCATGAGAATACTACCACTTCTCTTGCTCCAAATGAAGCAGCTCCAAATGAAGCAGCTCCGAGTGTTGGAATTACACAAGAGGTGTTTGATGCTGCAGTTTCTGGGTTATATCAGCAAATGGAAGCCCAGAACGCTCTAATGCTGGAAAGAATGAATGCTTTATTTGGAGGCAACCGTCAAGCAGAAAATAATGAAGAGACCTTTGCAGATGATGCCCATGATTCCCAAGAGAAAGGTATCCCTCAAAGAGCAGTTGGCACCGCCGTAGGGGCACCTTCTCAAGCTGAAGGTTCAAGGCCACAGCTAAATTTTCGCGAACATTTGCCCAGGCAAACTTCTGAAAGAGCAGCTGACTTCTGCCCGGCAAAGCCTCTGAACGATAAGGAGTACCTAGCAGGGATGATTCGCTCAATTATGAAAGAGAGCATGCAGAGGCAAGAGGATGAAAATGATTGGGGGTTTGCTCCAAGTAAGACACCGTTCACCGAAAAGATCTTGAAGGCAGAGTTTCCAAGGAAATTTGTACCTCCTACTATCCCGGCCTATCGAGGCACAAGTGACCCTAACCAGTTCCTGTACAAGTACGATTGACATATGACCGGGGCAAGAGCAACAGATGAAATCAAGTGCCGATACTTTCCGGTATACTTAGAGGGAGTGGCCTTACTTTGGTTCACAAAGCTGCCAGTTAGATCCATGGATCAATTTTCCGACTTAACATGAAAGTTCAAAGATCAGTTCAGGCTATATGCTACAAAGGCCAAGGATATAATGTCACTCTCTAGTCTAGAACAAAATCCCGGGGAGTCTATCAGATCGTTCTTAAACCGCTTCAATATAGCCTTGGCCGAGGTTGATAACGCAGAGCCACGGATGGTTTTGACTTATCTGATGCGGGCTATCGATAAATCGAGTGAATTTGGCAAATGGCTAAAAATGAAGGAGCCAAACTCACTTGAGAAATTCTATAAGAAGGCCGACGAGTTTATGCGCTTGGAAAGCTTTCCTGTGCCAACAAAAGCAGTCGTGACCGAAATTCAGAATGTCAATGTTGCTTCTAATAAAGGAGAATCTGGGGGACAGAAAAGGAAGAATGATGATGGGAAAAGGCAGGGAAATCCAAAGAAAAACCGCCACTTTGAACCGTCGAATTATACTCCCTTAACTGATACTCCAGAGAACATTTTCTTGGCAACAAAGGATATTGTTGAATATCCTAAACCACAAAAGTTGAGACTAAGGAAAAATGCCACGCAAAGTGAAAGATTCTGTAAATTCCACAATCAACCTGGCCATGACACTGACGAGTGTCTCCATTTGAAGGATCTGATTGAGAAGTTGTTGAAAGAGAATAAACTTCAGCAATATGTCCGGAGAAACAGGATTGATCCATCCTCATCCACTCAGGGGCAAATACTTCTCACTCATCATTACGACCCAAATGAGAGAACTGCAGCGCAGGGATCTGAGAGGCTTATCATTAATGCTATCACAGGGGCCCCTCACCCAGCGGACAGAAGTTGGGACGGGATCGAAAGATATGCTCGTGCTTTGAGACAAGCCCTGGAGGGAGAGAATATCCTTGTTCTGGAAGATGATGCCTAATGGCCATATTTCACTTCATGGCTTTTGCTTAAAATTTGTAGAATAATACTGGATTTATGATTCCTGTATAAAATGCCGTTGTAAAAACAGTGCAAATAAATAATAGGAACTATAAATCTTGAGCTTTCTATTACGATAAAATGCTTGTTTCATTTCGATATGCAAATATCTTAAAATATATTGCTAAAATGTCAATTTAATGTTGCAGGCAATCAAAGCAAAGCTCACCTAGTCAACACATCACAAAGCCAAGCGATTCCTACAAATCGCTCAACAGGCGAATATCAGGCCACAAAAATTCCATACCCAAATCCTACATAAGAAGTGCTTCAAGCAAACAGTGAGTGATTAAACCGGAGGTGGGCCCTTGCAAACTAATTGAGATCGTTTGTGCAAACGAACATTCGATTAAGTAGCTTGTGTCCGCCCCTGCGAGCTCACTTAGCAATGAAGTACACTTCTTTTGATAAAATAAACTACTTCCAAAAGAAGGAAATGTGGGTTTGGAAATGATAACGGGGAATCACTGAGGATCAAATGGTGAAAAGACATGGGTGAGTAGGCAGGGAACAAATAAAGACCTCTTCAGGGGCACATTTCACCAGAGTTGAAGTGCAAACTCATCGGAGGCCCACTTCTCCAGAGCTGAAATGCCAAAGACCTCTTCAGGGGCACATTTCACCGGAGCTTAAGTGCAAACTCTTCAGAGGCCCACTTCTCCAGAGCTGAAATGCCAAATAAAGACCTCTTCGGGGGCACATTTCACCGGAGCTGAAGTGCAAACTCTTCGGAGGCCCACTTCTCCAGAGCTGAAATGCCAAATAAAGACCTCTTCGGGGGCACATTTCACCGGAGTTGAAGTGCAAACTCTTCGGAGGCCCACTTCTCCAGAGCTGAAATGCCAAATAAAGACCTCTTCGGGGGCACATTTCACCTGAGCTGAAGTGCAAACTCTTCGGAGGCCCACTTCTCCAGAGCTGAAATGCCAAATAAAGACCTCTTCGGGGGCACATTTCACCAGAGCTGAAGTGCAAACTCTTCGGAGGCCCACTTCTCCAGAGCTGAAATGCCAAATAAAGACCTCTTCGGGGGCACATTTCACCAGAGCTGAAGTGCAAACTCTTCGGAGGCCCACTTCTCCAGAGCTGAAATGCCAAATAAAGACCTCTTCGGGGGCACATTTCACCAGAGCTGAAGTGCAAACTCTTCGGAGGCCCACTTCTCCAGAGCTGAAATGCCAAATAAAGACCTCTTCGGGGGCACATTTCACCAGAGCTGAAGTGCAAACTCTTCGGAGGCCCACTTCTCCAGAGCTGAAATGCCAAATAAAGATCTCTTCGGGGGCACATTTCACCAGAGCTGAAGTGCAAACTCTTCGGAGGCCCACTTCTCCAGAGCTGAAATGCCAAATAAAGACCTCTTCGGGGGCACATTTCACCGGAGCTGAAATGCAAACTCTTCGGAGGCCCACTTCTCCAGAACTGAAATGCCAAATAAAGACCTCTTCGGGGGCACATTTCACCAGAGCTGAAGTGCAAACTCTTCGGAGGCCCACTTCTCCAGAACTGAAATGCCAAATAAAGACCTCTTCGGGGGCACATTTCACCGGAGCTGAAGTGCAATCTCTGCGGAGGCCCACTTCTCCAGAGTTGAAATGTCAAATCAAAGCCCTCCAGCGAGGCGCAACAAAAAAAACAAAGAAAGAAAGAAAGGCTTCTCCAACACAAGGCGCACTCTACTAAAGCAAGAATAATATTTCCTCAAAAATGGAAAATTATTCTCTAAAGAGAGAGTGCTTGCCTTCTCAAAATGGAAGAGTTATTCTCTAAAGTAAGAGTACAAGTCTTCTAAAAACAGAAGAATTGTTCTCCAAAATCTCCTCAAAATGGAGAATATTACAATGAGTTGTGCTATGAGGGCAATATAATATTGCTACATTAACAAAAGCAGTACCCAAGCAACGTACCACAAGCTCACTGCAATATCATGCAAAGAGAATAAAGAAACTTGTATGAAAATGAGGAATAAATACATTCTCAAATACAGACAAAAATTTCTATAAAATTTTTTATGCACGTGCGGGTTTCAAAAGGCAAAACAAGAAGGATGACCCCACACCGTCAAATGGAGTAAAACATTACACCAATAAGGCTTCCGCAATAGGTTCCATTGATGCAAGTTCCTTTGCAAAAGCTGGGGCATCTGAAGTTTCTGCTTGAAAACCAGGGGCATCGTGAAGCTAAGTCGACCACAAAGAGTGCAAAAGTCCGAATTAGTGCAAAAATTCATCTTTCAGCAAAAAATTTAACGCTCCTCTCCTTAACCGTCACAGCACTTAGTCTTTTAAAAATTGACTTGTGACTGGAATATTCGGAAAGAGGAAGGAAGTGCTGCAAAATTAAAGAATGAAATTAGTACCAGACAACTCGGATTTTGAAAATCGCAGAAATGGAAAGATCCAGTTTGCCCCACTACTCTTCTTATCGAAAAGACATTCTATATGAAGAACTGAATATTCAAAAGTAAAGGTGCATGTTTTCTAAATGCGTGTGAAGTGTTGTGCAAAGCTACTAAAATAACAAGTAAATAAAGCAATACTTGAAATAATACTGGTTGGCATATGTCAATTCAGAAGAATTCGAGGCTTGTTATTTGAAAGTAAGTGTGGTGTCAATGCAGATAGCAGTTATAACTGTGTAAACTTTGTGTTGATACTTCATTCAAGACAGTTGATTCGCAACACTTCATCAAGACCATACTAATTTGCTTACAGTAAAATACCAGTTCTTTGATCTAATCCATCACTCGATATGGGCAATCGGTGATGAGTATATTCGCCCTATTTTTCTGCAAATGTTGCGTTTAACAGGTTGTTAAAATAATATGTAAAGAGATGCAACAAGTTCAGGTCAAAGTTCCATTGAATTGCATTGGTCAAGTTTAAAAGGCTTCAGGTCAAAACAAAGCAAAGTTGCCTAAGTACAAGCTCAGTAGCTCAGTAAAGCACGAGTTAAGAAGAATCGAAGCACACGACCTAGCCCCTAGGCGTATACTTCGAGGGGCAAGTGTTAACTCCACTTTTTCAGCAAGGCCGTGATATCAAAAATCGACCGAGAAACCAATGATAGTTCGTCTCGAAGAATAGTCAACTCAGCATCCCAACAAAGCAAGTTCTGTTGAATGGCTTTTCGGATAAGATCCCCTACGGAGGGGGGTCCAGAGGGGGTGCCAACCCCCCAAGATGGGGGTGCGGGGGCAACGCCACCGCTACGGTGATCGACCTGCCCGGTCAGGTCGCAGGGGTCCAGGGGGCAGCGCCCCGTCCAAAACGGTATACGGCTTAGAGAATGGAGCGACCTATCTTCTACACGAAGTCAGCGACCTAACACATGAAGCGGGCCAAGCGACTTAACTTCTGAAGTGGGTTACCGACTTAACAAGGTTGCCGACTTAACAAGTGGCACGACCTACCGACTTAAAAGGCATCGCGACTTAGCGAGTTATGCAACTCAGCGACTTAAGGCATAAAGCGGCTCAACCGAGTTAACGAGCTAACAGGAGAAGCGACCTAACAGGTAACGACCTAAGTACTCCGCGACCTAAGAATCACTAAGTCGCTCGCGACCTAAGAATCACTAAGTCGCTCATGACCTAAGTATCACTAAGTCGCTCGCGACCTAAGTATCACTAAGTCGCTCGCGACCTAAGTATCAATAAGTCGCTCGCGACCTAAGTAGGTCGGAGCAGTTCCTTTAGGCCGTATTTGGTAGGTCGCATCTCTCTCCCCTGCCATTCCTTAGGTCGCCCACGACCTAAGTTATAGCCGACCTATCCTAGCCGACTTATCCCTAAGTCGTCCATAACTTGTTAGCTCGCTCAGAAGAGACCCACGACCTATGATAAGTCGCAACGGCCGACCTACGACTTACCTTAAGTCGGTCACGACCTAAGACCTGTTCAGAAACCCCTATAAATACGCCACTAGCTCCATCATTCAAAGGATCTTCTTCGGATTCTTGGAGGACGCCATTACTCTGCTGCATTCTCAACTCAAACAACACTTCAAGAATTTCTATCATCAAGGACGCTACAACGAACTTCAAAAGAGAATCAACATCATTCAACATGAATTCGAGAGATTATACTTCTTTGAAGTTTGAGCTACTAGTCCAAAGTGTATTGTAATTGAAGAAAGTTGTATAGAGTTGTAATCAAATGAGCAATAAAGAAGGTTAAAGTGGACGTAGGCTCGATCTTACGCCGAACCACTATAAAAATTGTGTCTTTTACTGCTTTTCTATGATTTGACTGCTTAACTCTGATTCCCGTATTAACGGGTGGTGCTTTCACATTAACTTTACATACACCGGGGTGTTAGCGTTCAGATTTTCACGTTAACAATATGTGATTAGTTTGACTGACCTCTTTAGTAGATTGGATCCCTTGGTAATATCCAAATCCGTGTAAATAAGTATTGTAGTAGTTGAGCTCAGGCTTGGCTTGCTTGTAAGTCATGGCAGAATCAAGGTTTAGTAATAACATATGTATAATACAAGGTAAAGGAGGATATGTACATATAGGAAACATAAACCAGTAATTCTTTGTGGTCATCGATGTACGGATAATTTTTTTAGAGTTGTCATTGATAGCAAAGTTATCTATCAAGGTTGCTTTGTCGCCCCACGATGTAGCGGCAGTGCGACTATCACTGTAGATGATATAAAATAATGTTCAAAGAATAATACAGTAGAAATTCGATGACATGTATGTCGAGTGAAGAAATAATGGAAAAGCAAAAGATACCAGTGAAGATATAACATAAGCTCGCGCTTAGGATCCACTGAACCATTCCCAGTGGATTGATTGACGACATCGCCAACATGGTGAAGGACCCCAATGACATCTGAATTGAGCGGTTGATGTGTAGTTGATTTGTAAATAAGTAACAGGCAGATTAATATGATGAAGTGGAAAGTAGATGGGATGCAGTATACTAACCCGACAAATATTTTATAGTATGAGTTCTATTGATTATCGACCGATAGTCCGCAAAGGAAAATTTATGTGCAGGTATGGTGTCATCATGGTTTTCAACTTCGGCGATTGTTGTCAAAGCAATGGAGCCATCTTAACTGGTTTGTGCACCGGCAGATACTGACGCAGCGTGGGAAGTGAATTCGATGATGTAAATCGAATCCGTTCAGGATCTCACACGATTAGCGGAAATAATCGGTGAATCGACGAAGAATCGATTATTTTCGCTAATCGTGTGAGATCCTTGACGGATTCGATTTACATCGTCGAATTCGCTTCCCACGCTGCGTCAGTTTGGTATCAAAGCGAGATCGTAAGAAGTTTGCATCGTTTGGAGACTTGGGTGTCAAGAATTTGAAGTTTGGAGATCGTATTTGCAATTGTTGAGAAGTTTAGTGTTCATCGTGTTCATCGTGCAGTTGCAACAAGTTGGGAGTTTCGATCCATCTCACTTTGGATCAAAATTCGGAAAGTGTTTGAAATTTATTCTTGAGTTTGTTTGAAGTTCAATCATGCCTCCGATGAAATGGAACAACGAATCAACGAGAGTTTCACTGAAAAGTTGAATGAAGGAATTGGTCGTTTAGAGAGAATGATGCTTGAAATGAATCAAAATCGACGAAGAGTTTCACCTGAATCGAAACATGGGGGAAGTAGAGCTTCGATACATTTAGATCGGGAGAGAAGATCAAGATCATAAAAGTATTGATAATCGTGATAGGAATGTTGATCGAAGGAGTGGTAGTAGAGATGTTGGAGGTCGTGATCGACATCGATATACTTCAGATTTTGATGAGGAGTTTGATGGTGATAGGAGAAGTGTTCATTACCGAGATAGAGAACAAACACGACGACACTATCGAGATGTAGATGATGATCGTCGATGGGAATCAGGAATGAAAATGGAGATTCCTGAATTTAAAGGTGGAATGGTTGCAGAAGAATACTTGGACTGGTTGTCTAATGTTGAGGAGATCTTTGATTTCAAGGAGGTTCCGAAAGACCGTCGAGTGAAGTTGGTTGCTACTAGGTTGAGAGGGAGAGCTATGGCGTGGTGGCAGCAAACCAAACTTACACGAGAACGGATGGGGAAGTCGAAGATTGTTGATTGGGAGAAAATGAAGAAATTGATGAAGGCTACATTTTTACCTTACAACTATCAATCACTCATGTATCAGAGGTTGCAAAACTTGAGGCAAGGGACGAAGACTGTTAATGATTATGCTGACGAGTTTTATCAACTAATTGCTCGAAATGACATCATGGAGACAGAGGAACAGTTAACGGCGAGGTTTGTTGGAGGTTTGCGAATGCAGATTCAGGATATGGTTAATATGTTCGATCCAAGATCTGTGGCGGAAGCACACCAAAAGGTGTTGGCTTGGGAGAAGCAGGGAAGGCGTGGAGGTGGTGTGTTTACTAATTCCAACAATCAAGTGAAGAGTACTAGTGGAAGTTCTAATGTTTCTAAACCTGTCAGTAAACCGGTGATAAAGGAGGGTGAAAAGGCGAAGGTTAACAATGGTTTCAAATGCTACAATTGCCAGGAGATGGGTCATAAAAGCAATGAGTGTCCAAAACCGAAGAAATGAGCTATGATAGCTGAGGTTGAAATTGAGGATGTTGGTAAAGGTGATTCTAGTCCAGTGGAGGAAGATGAACAGGACATCGCATCGGGAGATGAAGGGTGTAATCTAATGATGAGAAGATCTTGTTTAACGCCGAAACAAGAGGATGAGGCTAGTTGGTTGAGGAGCAATATTTTTCAATCTACATGCACTATTCTGGGAAAAGTTTGTAAATTTGTGACTGATGCAGGAAGTTGTGACAATATTATCTCTACTAAAGCTGTGAGGAAGCTGAAGTTGAAGACGGAGAAACACCCTAATCCTTACAAACTAGCATGGCTGAGAAAAGGAGGAGAGGTGAAGGTGGATAGGCGAGTTCGAGTTCCATTTTCTATTGGAAAGAAATATAAAGACGAGATTTGGTGTGATGTAGTTGAGATGGATGTTTGCCATTTGCTTCTGTGAAGACCGTGGTAGTATGATCGAGCAGTGCAACATGACGGTCGGACCAATAGCTATAGTTTTATGTTTGAAGGCGTTAAAATTATTTTAGTTCCAAAGAAGAGACAGCAAGGTAAGGGAAAATCTGAGGAGATTGAGGAGGTGAAAACTCTATTGACTTTAAAGGAATTTGTTGAAGAAGTAGAGGAGAGTCCTGAAGTGTTTTTGTTGATTGGACATGAAGCTACTGAATCCGTTGAAATTCCAAAGGAAGTAAGACCGATATTAGAAGAATTCAGTGATGTATTTCCAGAAGAACTACCAAAGGAGTTACCGCCGTTGAGGGATATTCAACATCAAATTGATCTTGTGCCAGGGTCAGTGTTACCTCGCAGGCCACATTACCGGATGAGTCCGAAGGAGCATGAAGAACTGAGAAGGCAAGTGGAGGAGTTGTTAGAACAAGGGCGTGTCCAGGAGAGTTTGAGTCCATGTGCCGTGCCAGCCTTATTGGTACCGAAGAAGGATGGAACGTGGACGATGTGTACGGACAGTCGGGCTCTAAACAAGATCACTGTGAGATACAGATTTCCTATGCCGAGGTTTGATGATTTGATTGATCAATTGAGTGGAGCTGTTGTGTTTTCCAAGATTGACCTGAAGAGTGGACACCATCAAATTCGTATTAGACCGGGTGATGAGTGGAAGACTGCTTTTAAAACCAAGGAGGGTTTATACGAATGGTTGGTTATGCCATTTGGTTTGTCAAATGCTCCTAGTACTTTCATGAGAGTGATGAACTAGATTTTTAGACCATTTGTTGGGAAGTTCGTGGTTGTTTACTTTGATGATATTCTGATATATAGTGGGAGTACGGAAGAACACATCCAGCATTTGCGAGAAGTATTGCTGATTCTATGACAAGAGCAGTTTTATGCAGCAACAAAGATGTGCGTTGTTTCTTAAGTCGTTTGTCTGGTGTTTTCTCATGTCAATTCGCGTTATGTTGTAACTGTTTGTAATGTGTTGTACTTTGTGTAGTGGTGTTGTAAGCCTATAAATAGGCGAGTCGTGTCATTTGTAAAGGTTGTTGAAAATTGAATAAAATTTGGTTTGTGCTTTGTGCCTCCATTTTTAAATTAGTAGTCGAGTGTTAACTCCTATCTCCACTTCGGCATTCGAGTGCGCTCGAATCAACGAACGTTGAAGCCAATTCGCGGAATCAAGTACGCTTGATCAACGCTCAAAGAATTGTAGATCTTTCTTCACGGAATCGTGCGCGACCAACGTGTCGAAGATTGCTAGAATCCGGTATCTTCATGATCAACGGATTTGGGCCTTTCGGTATTCTTAAATCCATCGATTCTTCGTCGATTCACCGATTATTTCCGCTAATCGTGTGAGATCCTGGACGGATTCGATTTACATCGTCGAATTCGCTTCCCACGCTGCGTCAGATACCTATCACTAGCAAGAGTGACGGTGAATTCATCTATGTCGTAGATCAACCTTTCTTTTAGCTTGCCAAGGAAAAGTGTCATGAAATGGGGCCTACAAATCCATGTATTTATCCACCCTAGAATAAGATAAAGCATAAGTAGGCGACAACATGTAAACTTATAATTTGCAGGAGCAGTAGCAGATTCATCTTTAGAAAGTATCAAAAACTTTTATACAAATGGAGACATAGTTATAAGATCAATTTCACCCTAGAGGGTGGATGAATAGGGTGATACTAATAATTCTAAAAATTTATGCAGAAGTATATAAAATAATCGCAACACAGGTATAGCAAATAATAAAAGCATAGATAATAGAAGAATAAAAAAAGAAATAGAACAACACAGATTAACCCAGCTTTGGAAAAACTCTGCCAACGTGCTACCCCCAAAGTTTCTATAGAAATTAAGTAGTCAGACGCTTACACACGTAAGCTGGCGACATCCGATATCGACTAACCTAACTCTAAGCTCAAAACCCTACCACAAATCAGCCACTAAATTGCGAATTCTCGAACTGCACCACCGTAGTTCGTCCCCTAGTCACACGACTAGGAAATTACAAAGGTTTAAAAATAAAATACAAAATAAAAACAATTTAGAAAAACAAAACCCTAATTTTAAAAAATAAAGACCAACTAATAATTGAAAGAAGTCGGCCTAAATTAAATAAGGAATCCCCTTTCTTTGTTATTTCTTCGGCCTGCTTTCTTTTATGTTTGTGACAATGGTTGTATCTTTGATTGTCTTCGTTCCTCTATATGAAAATTAGGGTTTTTGAATTTATTAAAGTCGCCACTTAAAAGAAGGTGATGCTTCGATTCCTTTCTTCGATCGATTATATGTTCACGACAGCTTCAATTAAGTCGTGTTCGATTGTTAAAATGGTATGCGATTTTTCCTTTCACTGATTATTGATTATTCGCGACTTTGATTCGATTTGAATGATTCATTCCTCTCTGTTGTCGCTTGAACTCGAATAATTTACTGTAAATGACGTTAACATGTTTTATAGCACTACTAGAAAAGCAGTATATTCTAACACCCCTGTTCCAACGGCCGCCAACGGCTTTTCCAACGGCTTCCAACGGCCCGTTAATTTTTTACGTGGCCGTTGGAAGCCGTTTGAATCCATTGAAAATAAGCCGTTTGCGGCCGTTGGAAGCCGTTGGAAATTTTCCTGAGATATCAGCCCGCGAGCCATCTTCTCCCTCATTCTCATCTTCCCCAAAACAAATCCCCAAATCCCCCATCTCCTACCAAACTACCGCCACCCCAAAAACCATCCAAATCACCTCCCACGCCATCTACAAGGTACTCCGGTCCATCTCCATCCTTTTACATCTCCAAATCAGGTATTTTTTTCAATACCTAAATTTTTGGTTTTTTTGATTTAGGGTTTAATTTGACTTGTGCTTGTTTCCTACTTGTTATTGTATGCATATTACATCATGCTATCCCCTAATTTTAGTTATTATCCCATAATAAACAAGTTATTACCGATTGAAAATTTTGTAATTTAGGATATTTTAATACTTTATATATGTTTATTTGGTTAGTATTGAACGTATGTGTGTGATAGAGTTTATTGCATTTGGAATCCGTTAGAACGGATATTGGATTTGTGCGAATACGATTTTTGTATTTGTAGGAACACGTGAATTTGTAAAAAATGAATTTTGTGTACAAATTTAGTGTATAAAATGAATTTAGTACTTATGTAATAAAAGGTAACCAATATTAATTAAACGAATTATATATTCAAATTTAATATAAACAAATATTTAAATCTTTAGATATTATTCGGCCCCGTCTGACAAGTGTTGTATATGATCGTTTCAGGGATATTCGTTTTTTCCACAAAACGGACAACTCTATTCATCTGATAAATCATTTGTCGGATTTGTCCCACTATTGGACAAGTTACAAACACTATAAAGTAATTATATTCCATCAATCATATCACTTTAAACGGTTCACAAAATTTCGACGGCATTTCCTTTACATTCCTTGTGTACACGCATTTGTGTACGATACAAGGAACACGGGGGAAATGCTGGCGAAATTTTGTGAATCGTTTAAAATGATATGATTTACGGAATATAATTACTATTGTGTTTGTAATAGGAAGTAGGATGACCGACCATCAAAGAAAGACACATAAGTGGCAATGAAACAATAGTTGCTTATTTAAAATAAAGTTTGTGAAATTAGCAGTTTGCAGCCGTTGGAAAATTTCCTGCAAAATATAAAATGAATGATTTATAACATGTTTACTCTATCATAGGTTTTCTAGTAGGGAAACATGGTCAATTACTTTATTGATCGGAGCTGGATGTATCAAAGAAGGGAAATTAGTGGCGCAATAAGCGAACATTTTCTAAAAGGGGTACAAGTGTTCATCGAATTTGCTATAAGTAATATTGCAAACGATGAAGAAATTCGTTGTCCGTGTAGTAGATGCAAATTGTTGAACTATTTGGAACCGAATATGGCTAAGGTTCATTTGCGCCAATTCGGTTTCGTACCCAATTATTTGCTGTGGGATCGTCATGGAGAAATTGTAGCCCCTAATAATCAAGAACAGTCGGTAGAGGTCATCAACGAAGAAGGTAGTACGAATCTCATAGAACATATGGTCGAAGATGCAGCACGATCAATGTTCCATACCATTGTAATTGATAACGACGATGTTAATATCGAAGGGGAACCAAATGTTGGAGCTAAAAAAATATATGATTTATTGGATCATGCTAAAAAAAACCCTTTGGAATGGATGTTTAAGCGGCTCTCAATTATCGGTAACTGCAGAATACATTGCAATGAAATCAAAATACAACCTTACAGAAGCTGGATTTACGGCTGTTATGCAAGCTGCTAAACGTCATATGCCATCCGATAATTTAATGTGCGAAAATTATTATGAAGTGAAAAAACTTATGTCATCTTTCGGTTTGCCATATCAAAAAATAGATACATGTTTAAAAGGTTGCATGCTGTATTGGAAAGAAGACATCAATCTTAGAAATTGTAAAATATGTAATCAGGAAAGATACAAATCGAGGAAAAAGAAGGGAAAAGAAGTTCCGTACAAGCGTATGTATTATTTGCCCCTCACCCCTAGACTTCAACGATTATATGCATCATCTGTAACAGTGCATCATATGAGATGGCACAGTGTGAGAACACCTCAAGAAGGTACATTGACACACCCAGCCGATGGAGAAGCATGGAAACATTTTGACAAGAAATATCCCGATTTCGCAGCGGAGAGCCGAAATGTTAGACTAGGTTTATGTACAGACGGCTTCTCACCATTTTCTCAGTTTGGTTCTAAATATTCATCTTTGTAACGACCCGCTATTTTGGACTATTCGCATCCGCACATGTCAGACTTGAATAATTCAAAATACCGAATTGTTAATTTAAGTTTGGCAAAACTCAGATATATAGTAAATAAATAATCACATAATCACAGACACAGAGTAATAATATGCAGCGGAAGTAAAAGAGATAGTAGTTCATGAAACTACTATATAAATATATAAGATACATCAGAGTCAATAAGTTACAACAGAAGTCTCGAATACAACAGTCAAATATAAGAATTAGAATACATCACTGGAATCATCGAATATCTGAAAGCTGGACAGATAGCTGGATCTCCAGGCGAAGCTCCAACTCCAAAGATAAGCCTCGTAAGCTGGTACTCTCAGTCTGACCCGAGCGTAAAGCAAAACACAAAACACTCGAGTCAGGATTAATATTCTCATATCAATAAATCCAACTCAAGTGAAATAGCAATCGAAATACAAGTAACTCAAAGGATGTTGGAATCACCATCCTCTAAGTATCCGTTAACTATCTACTATGTAGTAGTGTACGCTAAATAGATAATGTCTATCAGTAACATAATGTATCAAAATAGTGTTAAGGCGTTAACATTATCCCCCTTAACACATTTTATATAAATGTCATAGTCTATACAGCACTGTAAACTCCACCGTAAACTAGTGGGATATCAGGGAGTACTCCATAGGTATAACACAAAACAAATTCGTAGTGGTCGCGTATATAGGGATACAAGTATGACAAGGCACATGAGGCAATACCCAAAGTAGTGAAACTACCGTTCGCCTGATCCGGACTGGTGAGAACGCATCGCCGCAGCGATCGCAACACCGCGAAACAACACTCCTGAAATTCCGAGGGTGCACCAATCAATCACAAGTAATGAATAGTAGTTACGAAGAAGTGTGTTCGCTCGAGGTGGCTAACCCCATTTGGCCCGGCACGGCTCCTGATTTTAGTCATTTCAAATTTGACACAAGTGTCAAGGCTATCCATTTTCGTTCTCTTTCTTCAGTCATCGCGTACATCATTCCAACCACTTAATTCTGGATCATCACTCCGCGTATAGTTATTAAAGTGGTTTTCGGTTTAGATAGAGAGTATACCCATAACCGATTCCGGCCTCTTTAATAACTTTCGTAATTTAACACCGATTGGTCGTTTAATATACTTCAAACCAAATCAATTTCAATTTCAATTAGAATTCGTAAACCATCATTACGTTTGTCTTTCTAAATCAATTTCCAAAATTTACGTTCAAACTTCCAAATTGCCATTTGAAAATCTTATAATTCGATTTCAACTTTCATTTAAACAATTCAAATATTGATTCGAGTTCGAATATAATTTTCATTCCGAAATCATTTAAATTGTTTAATTTTCATTCAAAAATCAATTTCAATTCATTATCGATTTCATTCAATATTCGCTAAGCTAATTTATCATTTAAAACAATTTTCATTTAAATTCCAATTCATTTAAATTGATCACTTAAGTTTAATTTTATTATAACAAACTTACAAATTTACTTAAATTCAATTCGTCAAATCAAATTCTTAAATTACAAGTCTTGCATTAATTTTAATAAAATGCATTTATATTTCCAGTTAAAGAAACTCAATTTCACTAATCTCTTTACTTAGTTACAAATTTCCAAAATTCAATTAATAAAGAAATTAAATTTCATATATTCGAGAAGTTTTATATTACTTATTAACTTACTTAAATTTTCCAAAGTTTAATTAAAAAATAAAGAAACTCAATTTCATTTATTAACGAAGTTCAAATCCACTTATCCAAAAGTTCTATTTCTCTTATCAAAGAATTCAATTTTTATTCAATTATCAGTTAATTCAAACTTATTCAATTATTAAATAATTTCAATCTTAATTTTTAATAATTTCAAAACTTAATAATTACCAACTTGATTATCAATTCAAACTTAATTATTAAATCATTTCCACTTGATTATGAATTCAACTTAATCATCAAATCATTTCAACCTAATTATTAATTCCACTTAATAATTTCAAAACTCAATTATCACTAATTCCAAATTATTTATTAATAATTCCAAATTTAATTATTAAATAATTAAATTTCAAACAACGTTCTTTCGTCAATTTCTACGTTAATATTTGTTTCAGATTTCAATCTTTACATTTTCCTTCAAAAATTCAAATTCCAACTTCATTTCAAAACTTATCCTTTATTCGAATAAAATCATTATTTTATTTTTAAACCAAATTATTGACCAATCGGGTTTTTATTAAATTTTCTATCCTAAGTCAAGTTCATTTGGGTATTTATCATTTCAACCCGATTCCATTTCAATTCAAAAATCAAAGCATAGCAAAGGGAACTTACAGTGTGATAACAGGGATGGTGTCAAAGTAAATAAACAAGCAACAACAACAATCGATAACAATCCAATAATCAATTCAAATAATCCCGAATTAATCGTATTAATCCGCATTGTTATTTGTGCGAATTAATATAATTAATTCTAGAATCTACACTATCATTTCATGTAGATTAAAGATTATTATCTTACGGTTTTTCACTTGTCGTTCAATTTCAATTTCAGTTAAATACTTCACCGATTTATACAAACTACGTTCAAAGGTTCAAAGTATAATTTATTCAAATTCTACGACAATTAAAGGGTCAATGTAACTGATCAAAGTTAACATATGAAGGGTCCAGTTTAACTAATCAACTTAAACATATGGCGGGGTCAAGTTTAACAAATCAAAGTTCGTCATATATAATCCGTTTTAAATTGTTAACTATTCTACATCAAATTTAACTTGCAAATTAGTTATCACTTAACACCACAATTAACATCCAATTCAAACAACAATCAATCAAATCAATTATCAACCAAACTGTATTATTATCACATAAATCATTAACAGATAATGGTGTCAGGTGTCATAGGTGAACAGATGCAAGTAACAGCAGATATAACAGTATAAACAACTAACAGCAGCATATTTCAATTATCGTTTCAATTGAAATTAAATTTAATAAATAAAGAATATTAATCGTGAGTGATTACTCACATTTCGAAGCTAGAGAATACAGAAGATAACACGGATACGCATACTGATACGGACACTGAAATTTGAATGATGAATTGAAGCAAAGCCAAAATCGGCACGTATTCAATCGATCAAGCTGGTAATAAGAATAGATGGAACAAATCAGAATGGGTCGATGAAGAAAATTGGTATAGGAGAACCTTTATAACCATATATAACTATATATAAGAATCATATTCCAAATTCAATGCAATTTTTTTTTTTTTTAGTAAATATGTTATTGAAATCGGTATGTACTAATTATAAAAGAAAATTACTACAACTTTATAACTAATATAAGTATAACAAGCTGGAACCCATATGTACAGAATCAACAAATAAATCATATTAATATACTTAAACCCAATAGAATCGACTTAAAGTATAATATGTATGGGTAGATGTAAAATGCCAGTACATACTAACTTATATAAAACAACTTTAAAACTTTATAAGTTAACAGAAGACACATTGTCAAACAAAACAAGTATGTAATATATATACAGGTTAATTTATACAAGAGTAGTTATAAAATAAATTATACAAGTTATATGCAACCTGCGCTTTATAAAATAGATGTCTAAAACTAATATAACAAATACCATATACTAATAGGAAATCTTGTATAGCACTATATGTATAGATGCAACAACATAACAAATGTAATTTATACTTTGCTTATAATATACTAAGTGTAAAACAACTTATGAATGATAAGCAGAACAACTTCTAAAAGAAAACACATGATAGTATATACAATAACAGATATGCAATTTTTTCTTCTTTTACTTTTGTTTTCTTTTCTTTTTATACTAAAATTATAAACAAACAAAACTTTAAAATAGCAACATGATATAACCCAATATAAACTACTGCTGTAAATCAATTGTATACATGTGAATCATATATATGTTGTTATACCTTTTCTCATGATGCACGAAACAAATTACACTTTGACGCGATAAGAAAGCAAGCTGGAGTTGAGGAAGGCGGCTCGGCCACGAGATGGTGGCACGCAGGGAGTGGTCGCTGTCGAGGCGGCTGCCGTGCCAGCTATGGTCGACGAGGGTGGAGGCAAGCGTGGCTGTTGCAGCCATCGCAGTGGGCCGGAGGGTCGGTTGAAAGAAACAAGGCAAGTGGAAGGAAGGTGGCAGCGGTGATGGGTTCACGTCGTGTGGAGGAGATGAGGCTCGCGAGTTGTTCATCGGAGGGGAAGGTGCTGTTGAGGCCGAGCTTGGATGGTGCGAAGAATGGTGGCGGAGTGGTTGTGATGGGGTGGTGATGGCTGCTGCTAGGGAAGGGTTGCGGTGAGCAAATTTTTTTTTTTTACAAGTACGGCTACAGGTAGATTATGGTGAAATGATACATAAACTTTGTAAAACATGATATACTTCTGTGAGAAGAAAGATAGGAACAGGAAGAAGAAAGGAAAAATGAAGGGGAAAGGAGCAATGTGGAGAGGGTTTAAATCTGGATGAGCATGTTAGGGGTTGCATGAATATGACTGAAAAGTGAAGAAGGGAACCAAAAGAAGGAGAGCAGAGAACCAGAGAAATACACAAGAACGAAGCAATATAAATTTTGAAAATAGCAATATCGATTGTAACGATGGAATGGTAAAAGTCAGTGAATGCTGAGGGTCATAGTATTGAATTCTGAAATTAAATTTAGTAGATGGCTATTGATTGGGACGACAGATAGATGAAAAGGCATTGGAAACCCAAAAGCCCAAATATAAAAGCCGGTACGATGAACCGTTTCACGTATCCGGTTGTGCACCGGACACCAAAACACAGTATTGAATATATCGCAGAGATCAGCATGACGAGACGATCAAAACGATATATAGATATCAGCGGTACGATTAAATTTATAAAATTTCAAAATTTCTACCAGCGGAAAATGCGTAAAAATCGCAGAAAATTAAGATCGACGGAGCCAAAGATTCCCGAATTTGGAAAAACGACAAACTGACAACTTGCTCAAAAGATGATTTAGAATTTTTCTATGTAAAAATATTTTGGTTTTGAAAACGTTTTATTTTCATCATTTTTTAACTGATTAGATTGAAGTAAATTTACGCGCAAAATAAACTTCCATATTTTCGGACGAAAATTTACCAGTTGCTATGTTTAACAAGGCGCATTCCAAATATCAAATTTATATTTCAAAATTTTATCGTTTAAAAATCCCGCAAAATTCTAATTAATAACGTTATTAAAACCGGCTAAATTTACGGGTCGTTACATTCTCCCCCACTCAAAACTTTTCGTCACCGAAAAGGAAGGAGGTAGGAGAATAGAACAACCAAAAGAAAATAGACTTGAATTACATAATAAACAATTAATTTAAACCATAGAAATTTCAATTTAAATAAATTTATATTCAACAATTTGTTTTTAAATTCAAGATTTTCATTAAAATTGATTTGATTTCACATTCATTAATGTTAGGTACAAAAGGTTCCTTTCAATTGAAATTCAATTTAAATTCAACTAATTCAAGATACTACCTTAAGTTGATTTAATTCAATTTATTAACTTCCAAAACAACCTTTTTTTTATTAATCACATCTTTATTCAATTAACTTATTATTCTATTTATCTCCATAAACATCTTATAATTTAAATTTAAGTGAATAACATTCATTACACGCACTCACATTTTACTAATAAAGACAATTTATATTATATATTATCCAATTTCCTTAAATTAACAATTTCAAAGATCATAAATTTGAATAGTCATTTATTATAATCATACTTTATTTGCCTAATTTAATTCTTCTTTATTCAAATTATTACTAAATTTATTCTACTTAATATCTCTTATCATATATATATTAAATATATTTACCTTTATTATGACTACTCAAATTATTTAAAAATTCCTTTGATATCATTTTATATTGTATAATATTCAATTACATAGTTAACCTTTGAAACTTTAGGTAAGTTATATATAATGCAATTGAGTATTATCCAAATAAAATTTTACAATTCAGTTATTTCAAGTTAAGTATTTAGTCTAAAATTTTGGCTTCATTGAAAATCATCCGTAAATTTAAAAAAATTAAGAAATAAATTTCCGATTAACTTCAAACAGCTTAGAGATAAAGTAAATATACCTGTATATCATAATATATCAAATCAAATAAAATTTAAAATAATATACCAATATATATAAATCAAATTATCCTTACGAAATTTAAATCGATTAAATTTTCAAAATAAAACTGTAGCAAAGCTACGAATTAGTCTCTCCACTTCGAAACTCGAAAATGAATGTCGATGATGCGGCCGTCATCACCGAAATTATTTTCCAGCGACAAAGGGGAAGAGCTCAAATTTAAACATCTAAAATTTCTTTCAAATGATTTCTATTCGAAAATACTTTAAATAATATACCTTTTAAAACTTTAAATACAAGGTTTGAAATCTATCGGAAATTAAATTCCTAAATTCTTGTTTTAAATTCATTTTATATTCTAAATCAAATTATATCCAAGTTTTATAAATTCATTTATTTATATTATACAATAGCCAATGGTTTATACATAAATGAAAATTATTATCATTTCGGACCAAGGATTCGTTACTCATTTAATTTCAGGAAAATTATACTTATATAATATTATTATACACAATTTATTTCGTTTACCAAATTGAAAACAATATTGTGTCGGTTTGCTCTGTTCAAGTGTTTTGGAAATCCTATCGATAGCGTTGATCAGACGAATCGATCGAAAATCCAAATCAACATCAACAACTCAAACAACACAATATATATAAAACATTTTAAATATTAATTCACAAATACACTTTCTCGCTCGATGATACAATTATGGATTTCAAAATAAGTACAGAGATTCAAATTTGATGGAAATCAAATTAAAGAGAATTTTGATTCGATAATAAGTTCAAAACAGAAGATAAGATAGTTCGATTAAAAGAACCGAGAGATGGATAAGCTTATTTAATTCACGGGCAACCTTCACCGGGTCGACCGTAACTTCAAGAATTAGATCGACGCAGAATTTCAAGGTAAATCAACATTCGAACTCAAAGAATAGAATAGAATTCAGATATCACAAGGAATAGATATCATCGTAAACCAAAGGTACAGAAATCTCTGGTAAATCAATGTTTATTGTAAAGGAGTTTCACCCATTTACAAATAATTCGAAGGTTGGCGAGACCCCGATTATTATAAAGATTATTCGAAGTGGAATTATGGAATACTCCAGAATTTAAAAACAGACGAGTAGTGAGGGATAAGAATTGAATTCCGGAACCGAGGGAATGTTCCAAAATTCGAAGGAATTGAGTCAAAAGGAGGTGATTGAAACTCGAGTGGGAGTGATTCTGTAAATACATTTACCCTATATGCTGAGTTTTGCCTAGAGCTACCAAAAGCTCTGATACCAACTGTAACGACCCGCTATTTTGGACTATTCGCATCCGCACATGTCGGACTTGAATAATTCAAAATACCGAATTGTTAATTTAAGTTTGGCAAAACTCAGATATATAGTAAATAAATAATCACATAATCACAGACACAGAGTAATAATATGCAGCGGAAGTAAAAGAGATAGTAGTTCATGAAGCTACTATATAAATATATAAGATACATCGGAGTTAATAAGTTACAACAGAAGTCTCGAATACAACAGTCAAATATAAGAATTAGAATACATCACTGGAATCATCGAATATCTGAAAGCTGGATAGATAGCTGGATCTCCAGGCAAAGCTCCAACTCCAAAGATAAGCCTCGAAAGATGGTACTCTCAGTCTGACCCGAGCGTAAAGCAAAACACAAAACACAAAACACTCGAGTCAGGATTAATATTCTCATATCAATAAATCCAACTCAAGTGAAATAGCAATCGAAATACAAGTAACTCAAAGGATGTTGGAATCACCATCCTCTAAGTATCCGTTAACTATCTACTATGTAGTAGTGTATGCTAAATAGATAATGTCTATCAGTAACATAATGTATCAAAATAGTGTTAAGGCGTTACCATTATCCCCCTTAACACATTTTATATAAATGTCATAGTCTATACAGCACTGTAAACTCCACCGTAAACTAGTGGGATATCAGGGAGTACTCCATAGGTATAACACAAAACAAATTCGTAGTGGTCGCGTATATAGGGATACAAGTATGACAAGGCACATGAGGCAATACCCAAGGTAGTGAAACTACCGTTCGCCTGATCCGGACTGGAGAGAACGCATCGCCGCAACGATCGCAACACCGCGAAACAACACTCCTGAAATTCCGAGGGTGCACCAATCAATCACAAGTAATGAATAGTAGTTACGAAGAAGTGTGTTCGCTCGAGGTGGCTAAGCCATTTGGCCCGGCACGACTCCTGATTTTAGTCATTTCAAATTTGACACAAGTGTCAAGGCTATCCATTTTCGTTCTCTTTCTTCAGTCATCGCGTACATCATTCCAACCACTTCATTCTGGATCATCACTCCGCGTATAATTATTAAAGTGGTTTTCGGTTTAGATAGAGAGTGTACCCATAACCGATTCCGGTCTCTTTAATAACTTTCGTAATTTAATACCGATTGGTCGTTTAATATACTTCAAACCAAATCAATTTCAATTTCAATTAGAATTCGTAAACCATCATTTCGTTTGTCTTTCTAAATCAATTTCCAAAATTTACGTTCAAACTTCCAAATTACCATTTGAAAATCTCATAATTCGATTTCAACTTTCATTCAAACAATTCAAATATTGATTCGAGTTCGAATATAATTTTCATTGCGAAATCATTTAAATTGTTTAATTTTCATTCAAAAATCAATTTCAATTCATTTATCGATTTCATTCAATATTCGCTAAGCTAATTTATCATTTAAAACAATTTTCATTTAAATTCCAATTCATTTAAATTGATCACTTAAGTTTAATTTTATTATAACAAACTTACAAATTTACTTAAATTCAATTCGTCAAATCAAATTCTTAAATTACAAGTCTTGCATTAATTTTAATAAAATGCATTTATATTTCCGGTTAAAGAAACTCAATTTCACTAATCTCTTTACTTAGTTACAAATTTCCAAAACTCAATTAATAAAGAAACTAAATTTCATATATTCGAGAAGTTTTATTTTACTTATTAACTTACTTAAATTTTCCAACGTTTAATTAATAAATAAAGAAACTCAATTTCATTTATTAACGAAGTTCAAATCCACTTATCCAAAAGTTCTATTTCTCTTATCAAAGAATTCAATTTTTATTCAATTATCAGTTAATTCAAACTTATTCAATTATTAAATAATTTCAATCTTAATTTTTAATAATTTCAAAACTTAATAATTACCAACTTGATTATCAATTCAAACTTAATTATTAAATCATTTCCACTTGATTATGAATTCAACTTAATCATCAAATCATTTCAACTTAATTATTAATTCCACTTAATAATTTCAAAACTCAATTATCACTAATTCCAAATTATTTATTAATAATTCCAAATTTAATTATTAAATAATTAAATTTCAAACAACGTTCTTTCGTCAATTTCTACGTTAATATTTGTTTCAGATTTCAATCTTTACATTTTCCTTCAAAAATTCAAATTCCAACTTCATTTCAAAACTTATCCTTTATTCGAATAAAATCATTATTTTATTTTTAAATCAAATTATTGACCAATCGGGTTTTTATTAAATTTTCTATCCTAAGTCAAGTTCATTTGGGTATTTATCATTTCAACCCGATTCCATTTCAATTCAAAAATCAAAGCATAGCAAAGGGAACTTACAGTGTGATAATAGGGATGGTGTCAAAGTAAATAAACAAGCAACAACAACAATCGATAACAATCCAATAATCAATTCAAATAATCCCGAATTAATCGTATTAATCCGCATTGTTATTTGTGCGAATTAATATAATTAATTCTAGAATCTACACTATCATTTCATGTAGATTAAAGATTATTATCTTACGGTTTTTCACTTGTCGTTCAATTTCAATTTCAGTTAAATACTTCACCGATTTATACAAACTACGTTCAAAGGTTCAAAGTATAATTTATTCAAATTCTACGACAATTAAAGGGTCAATGTAACTGATCAAAGTTAACATATGAAGGGTCCAGTTTAACTAATCAACTTAAACATATGGCGGGGTCAAGTTTAACAAATCAAAGTTCGTCATATATAATCCGTTTTAAATTGTTAACTATTCTACATCAAATTTAACTTGCAAATTAGTTATCACTTAACACCACAATTAACATCCAATTCAAACAACAATCAATCAAATCAATTATCAACCAAACTGTATTATTATCACATAAATCATTAACAGATAATGGTGTCAGGTGTCATAGGTGAACAGATGCAAGTAACAGCAGATATAACAGTATAAACAACTAACAGCAGCATATTTCAATTATCGTTTCAATTGAAATTAAATTTAATAAATAAAGAATATTAATCGTGAGTGATTACTCACATTTCGAAGCTAGAGAATACAGAAGATAACACGGATACGCATACTGATACGGACACTGAAATTTGAATGATGAATTGAAGCAAAGCCAAAATCGGCACGTATTCAATCGATCAAGCTGGTAATAAGAATAGATGGAACAAATCAGAATGGGTCGATGAAGAAAATTGGTATAGGAGAACCTTTATAACCATATATAACTATATATAAGAATCATATTCCAAATTCAATGCAATTTTTTTTTTTTAGTAAATATGTTATTGAAATCGGTATGTACTAATTATAAAAGAAAATTACTACAACTTTATAACTAATATAAGTATAACAAGCTGGAACCCATATGTACAGAATCAACAAATAAATCATATTAATATACTTAAACCCAATAGAATCGACTTAAAGTATAATATGTATGGGTAGATGTAAAATGCCAGTACATACTAACTTATATAAAACAACTTTAAAACTTTATAAGTTAACAGAAGACACATTGTCAAACAAAACAAGTATGTAATATATATACAGGTTAATTTATACAAGAGTAGTTATAAAATAAATTATACAAGTTATATGCAACCTGCGCTTTATAAAATAGATGTCTAAAACTAATATAACAAATACCATATACTAATAGGAAATCTTGTATAGAACTATATGTATAGATGCAACATCATAACAAATGTA
Source organism: Allium cepa (assembly GCA_030765085.1). NCBI lineage: Eukaryota > Viridiplantae > Streptophyta > Magnoliopsida > Asparagales > Amaryllidaceae > Allium > Allium cepa. Next base: position 821,498,553 of record CM060939.1, read on the forward strand.
ATTTATACTTTGCTTATAATATACTAAGTGTAAAACAACTTATGAATGATAAGCAGAACAACTTCTAAAAGAAAACACATGATAGTATATACAATAACAGATATGCAATTTTTTCTTCTTTTACTTTTGTTTTCTTTTCTTTTTATACTAAAATTATAAACAAACAAAACTTTAAAATAGCAACATGATATAACCCAATATAAACTACTGCTGTAAATCAACTGTATACATGTGAATCATATATATGTTGTTATACCTTTTCTCATGATGCACGAAACAAATTACACTTTGACGCGATAAGAAAGCAAGCTGGAGTTGAGGAAGGCGGCTCGGCCACGAGATGGTGGCACGCAGGGAGTGGTCGCTGTCGAGGCGGCTGCCGTGCCAGCTATGGTCGACGAGGGTGGAGGCAAGCGTGGCTGTTGCAGCCATCGCAGTGGGCCGGAGGGTCGGTTGAAAGAAACAAGGCAAGTGGAAGGAAGGTGGCAGCGGTGATGGGTTCACGTCGTGTGGAGGAGATGAGGCTCGCGAGTTGTTCATCGGAGGGGAAGGTGCTGTTGAGGCCGAGCTTGGATGGTGCGAAGAATGGTGGCGGAGTGGTTGTGATGGGGTGGTGATGGCTGCTGCTAGGGAAGGGTTGCGGTGAGCAAATTTTTTTTTTTTTACAAGTACGGCTACAGGTAGATTATGGTGAAATGATACATAAACTTTGTAAAACATGATATACTTCTGTGAGAAGAAAGATAGGAACAGGAAGAAGAAAGGAAAAATGAAGGGGAAAGGAGCAATGTGGAGAGGGTTTAAATCTGGATGAGCATGTTAGGGGTTGCATGAATATGACTGAAAAGTGAATAAGGGAACCAAAAGAAGGAGAGCAGAGAACCAGAGAAATACACAAGAACGAAGCAATATAAATTTTGAAAATAGCAATATCGATTGTAACGATGGAATGGTAAAAGTCAGTGAATGCTGAGGGTCATAGTATTGAATTCTGAAATTAAATATAGTAGATGGCTATTGATTGGGATGGCAGATAGATGAAAAGGCATTGGAAATCCAAAAGCCCAAATATAAAAGCCGGTACGATGAACCGTTTCACGTATCCGGTTGTGCACCGGACACCAAAACACAGTATTGAATATATCGCAGAGATCAGCATGACGAGACGATCAAAACGATATATAGATATCAGCGGTACGATTAAATTTATAAAATTTCAAAATTTCTACCAGCGGAAAATGCGTAAAAATCGCAGAAAATTAAGATCGACGGAGCCAAAGATGCCCGAATTTGGAAAAACGACAAACTGACAACTTGCTCAAAAGATGATTTAGAATTTTTCTATGTAAAAATATTTTGGTTTTGAAAACGTTTTATTTTCATCATTTTTTAACTGATTAGATTGAAGTAAATTTACGTGCAAAATAAACTTCCATATTTTCGGACGAAAATTTACCAGTTGCTATGTTTAACAAGGCGCATTCCAAATATCAAATTTATATTTCAAAATTTTATCGTTTAAAAATCCCGCAAAATTCTAATTAATAACGTTATTAAAACCGGCTAAATTTACGGGTCGTTACATTCTCCCCCACTCAAAACTTTTCGTCACCGAAAAGGAAGGAGGTAGGAGAACAGAACAACCAAAAGAAAATAGACTTGAATTACATAATAAACAATTAATTTAAACCATAGAAATTTCAATTTAAATAAATTTATATTCAACAATTTGTTTTTAAATTCAAGATTTTCATTAAAATTGATTTGATTTCACATTCATTAATGTTAGGTACAAAAGGTTCCTTTCAATTGAAATTCAATTTAAATTCAACTAATTCAAGATACTACCTTAAGTTGATTTAATTCAATTTATTAACTTCCAAAACAACCTTTTTTTTATTAATCACATCTTTATTCAATTAACTTATTATTCTATTTATCTCCATAAACATCTTATAATTTAAATTTAAGTGAATAACATTCATTACACGCACTCACATTTTACTAATAAAGACAATTTATATTATATATTATCCAATTTCCTTAAATTAACAATTTCAAAGATCATAAATTTGAATAGTCATTTATTATAATCATACTTTATTTGCCTAATTTAATTCTTCTTTATTCAAATTATTACTAAATTTATTCTACTTAATATCTCTTATCATATATATATTAAGTATATTTACCTTTATTATGACTACTCAAATTATTTAAAAATTCCTTTGATATCATTTTATATTGTATAATATTCAATTACATAGTTAACCTTTGAAACTTTAGGTAAGTTATATATAATGCAATTGAGTATTATCCAAATAAAATTTTACAATTCAGTTATTTCAAGTTAAGTATTTAGTCTAAAATTTTGGCTTCATTGAAAATCATCCGTAAATTTAAAAAAATTAAGAAATAAATTTCCGATTAACTTCAAACAGCTTAGAGATAAAGTAAATATACCTGTATATCATAATATATCAAATCAAATAAAATTTAAAATAATATACCAATATATATAAATCAAATTATCCTTACGAAATTTAAATCGATTAAATTTTCAAAATAAAACTGTAGCAAAGCTACGAATTAGTCTCTCCACTTCGAAACTCGAAAATGAATGTCGATGATGCGGCCGTCATCACCGAAATTATTTTCCAGCGACAAAGGGGAAGAGCTCAAATTTAAACATCTAAAATTTCTTTCAAATGATTTCTATTCGAAAATACTTTAAATAATATACCTTTTAAAACTTTAAATACAAGGTTTGAAATCTATCGGAAATTAAATTCCTAAATTCTTGTTTTAAATTCATTTTATATTCTAAATCAAATTATATCCAAGTTTTATAAATTCATTTATTTATATTATACAATAGCCAATGGTTTATACATAAATGAAAATTATTATCATTTCGGACCAAGGATTCGTTACTCATTTAATTTCAGGAAAATTATACTTATATAATATTATTATACACAATTTATTTCGTTTACCAAATTGAAAACAATATTGTGTCGGTTTGCTCTGTTCAAGTGTTTTGGAAATCCTATCGATAGCGTTGATCAGACGAATCGATCGAAAATCCAAATCAACATCAACAACTCAAACAACACAATATATATAAAACATTTTAAATATTAATTCACAAATACACTTTCTCGCTCGATGATACAAGTATGGATTTCAAAATAAGTACAGAGATTCAAATTTGATGGAAATCAAATTAAAGAGAATTTTGATTCGATAATAAGTTCAAAACAGAAGATAAGATAGTTCGATTAAAAGAACCGAGAGATGGATAAGCTTATTTAATTCACGGGCAACCTTCACCGGGTCGACCGTAACTTCAAGAATTAGATCGATGCAGAATTTCGAGGTAAATCAACATTCGAACTCAAAGAATAGAATAGAATTCAGATATCACAAGGAATAGATATCATCGTAAACCAAAGGTACAGAAATCTCTGGTAAATCAATGTTTATTGTAAAGGAGTTTCACCCATTTACAAATAATTCGAAGGTTGGCGAGACCCCGATTATTATAAAGATTATTCGAAGTGGAATTATGGAATACTCCAGAATTTAAAAACAGACGAGTAGTGAGGGATAAGAATTGAATTCCGGAATCGAGGGAATGTTCCAAAATTCGAAGGAATTGAGTCAAAAGGAGGTGATTGAAACTCGAGTGGGAGTGATTCTGTAAATACATTTACCCTATATGCTGAGTTTTGCCTAGAGCTACCAAAAGCTCTGATACCAACTGTAACGACCCGCTATTTTGGACTATTCGCATCCGCACATGTCGGACTTGAATAATTCAAAATACCGAATTGTTAATTTAAGTTTGGCAAAACTCAGATATATAGTAAATAAATAATCACATAATCACAGACACAGAGTAATAATATGCAGCGGAAGTAAAAGAGATAGTAGTTCACGAAGCTACTATATAAATATATAAGATACATCAGAGTTAATAAGTTACAACAGAAGTCTCGAATACAACAGTCAAATATAAGAATTAGAATACATCACTGGAATCATCGAATATCTGAAAGCTGGATAGATAGCTGGATCTCCAGGCAAAGCTCCAACTCCAAAGATAAGCCTCGAAAGATGGTACTCTCAGTCTGACCCGAGCGTAAAGCAAAACACAAAACACAAAACACTCGAGTCAGGATTAATATTCTCATATCAATAAATCCAACTCAAGTGAAATAGCAATCGAAATACAAGTAACTCAAAGGATGTTGGAATCACCATCCTCTAAGTATCCGTTAACTATCTACTATGTAGTAGTGTATGCTAAATAGATAATGTCTATCAGTAACATAATGTATCAAAATAGTGTTAAGGCGTTACCATTATCCCCCTTAACACATTTTATATAAATGTCATAGTCTATACAGCACTGTAAACTCCACCGTAAACTAGTGGGATATCAGGGAGTACTCCATAGGTATAACACAAAACAAATTCGTAGTGGTCGCGTATATAGGGATACAAGTATGACAAGGCACATGAGGCAATACCCAAGGTAGTGAAACTACCGTTCGCCTGATCCGGACTGGAGAGAACGCATCGCCGCAACGATCGCAACACCGCGAAACAACACTCCTGAAATTCCGAGGGTGCACCAATCAATCACAAGTAATGAATAGTAGTTACGAAGAAGTGCGTTCGCTCGAGGTGGCTAAGCCATTTGGCCCGGCACGACTCCTGATTTTAGTCATTTCAAATTTGACACAAGTGTCAAGGCTATCCATTTTCGTTCTCTTTCTTCAGTCATCGCGTACATCATTCCAACCACTTCATTCTGGATCATCACTCCGCGTATAATTATTAAAGTGGTTTTCGGTTTAGATAGAGAGTGTACCCATAACCGATTCCGGTCTCTTTAATAACTTTCGTAATTTAACACCGATTGGTCGTTTAATATACTTCAAACCAAATCAATTTCAATTTCAATTAGAATTCGTAAACCATCATTTCGTTTGTCTTTCTAAATCAATTTCCAAAATTTACGTTCAAACTTCCAAATTACCATTTGAAAATCTCATAATTCGATTTCAACTTTCATTCAAACAATTCAAATATTGATTCGAGTTCGAATATAATTTTCATTGCGAAATCATTTAAATTGTTTAATTTTCATTCAAAAATCAATTTCAATTCATTTATCGATTTCATTCAATATTCGCTAAGCTAATTTATCATTTAAAACAATTTTCATTTAAATTCCAATTCATTTAAATTGATCACTTAAGTTTAATTTTATTATAACAAACTTACAAATTTACTTAAATTCAATTCGTCAAATCAAATTCTTAAATTACAAGTCTTGCATTAATTTTAATAAAATGCATTTATATTTCCGGTTAAAGAAACTCAATTTCACTAATCTCTTTACTTAGTTACAAATTTCCAAAACTCAATTAATAAAGAAACTAAATTTCATATATTCGAGAAGTTTTATTTTACTTATTAACTTACTTAAATTTTCCAAAGTTTAATTATAAATAAAGAAACTCAATTTCATTTATTAACGAAGTTCAAATCCACTTATCCAAAAGTTCTATTTCTCTTATCAAAGAATTCAATTTTTATTCAATTATCAGTTAATTCAAACTTATTCAATTATTAAATAATTTCAATCTTAATTTTTAATAATTTCAAAACTTAATAATTACCAACTTGATTATCAATTCAAACTTAATTATTAAATCATTTCCACTTGATTATGAATTCAACTTAATCATCAAATCATTTCAACTTAATTATTAATTCCACTTAATAATTTCAAAACTCAATTATCACTAATTCCAAATTATTTATTAATAATTCCAAATTATTTATTAATAATTCCAAATTTAATTATTAAATAATTAAATTTCAAACAACGTTCTTTCGTCAATTTCTACGTTAATATTTGTTTCAGATTTCAATCTTTACATTTTCCTTCAAAAATTCAAATTCCAACTTCATTTCAAAACTTATCCTTTATTCGAATAAAATCATTATTTTATTTTTAAATCAAATTATTGACCAATCGGGTTTTTATTAAATTTTCTATCCTAAGTCAAGTTCATTTGGGTATTTATCATTTCAACCCGATTCCATTTCAATTCAAAAATCAAAGCATAGCAAATGGAACTTACAGTGTGATAACAGGGATGGTGTCAAAGTAAATAAACAAGCAACAACAACAATCGATAACAATCCAATAATCAATTCAAATAATCCCGAATTAATCGTATTAATTCACATTGTTATTTGTGCGAATTAATATAATTAATTTTAGAATCTATACTATCATTTCATGTAGATTAAAGATTATTATCTTACGGTTTTTCACTTGTCGTTCAATTTCAATTTCAGTTAAATACTTCACCGATTTATACAAACTACGTTCAAAGGTTCAAAGTATAATTTATTCAAATTCTACGACAATTAAAGGGTCAATGTAACTGATCAAAGTTAACATATGAAGGGTCCAGTTTAACTAATCAACTTAAACATATGGCGGGGTCAAGTTTAACAAATCAAAGTTCGTCATATATAATCCGTTTTAAATTGTTAACTATTCTACATCAAATTTAACTTGCAAATTAGTTATCACTTAACACCACAATTAACATCCAATTCAAACAACAATCAATCAAATCAATTATCAACCAAACTGTATTATTATCACATAAATCATTAACAGATAATGGTGTCAGGTGTCATAGGTGAACAGATGCAAGTAATAGCAGATATAACAGTATAAACAACTAACAGCAGCATATTTCAATTATCGTTTCAATTGAAATCAAATTTAATAAATAAAGAATATTAATCGTGAGTGATTACTCACATTTCGAAGCTAGAGAATACAGAAGATAACACGGATACACATACTGATACGGACACTGAAATTTGAATGATGAATTGAAGCAAAGCCAAAATCGGCACGTATTCAATCGATCAAGCTGGTAATAAGAATAGATGGAACAAATCAGAATGGGTCGATGAAGAAAATTGGTATAGGAGAACCTTTATAACCATATATAACTATATATAAGAATCATATTCCAAATTCAATGCAATTTTTTTTTTTAAAATCAAAACACATAATTTTTTTTTTGGTAAATATGTTATTGAAATCAGTATGTACTAATTATAAAAGAAAATTACTACAACTTTATAACTAATATGAGTATAACAAGCTGGAACCCATATGTACAGAATCAACAAATAAATCATGTTAATATACTTAAACCCAATAGAATCGACTTAAAGTATAATATGTATAGGTACATGTAAAATGCCAATACATACTAACTTATATAAAACAACTTTAAAACTTTATAAGTTAACAGAAGACACATTGTCAAACAAAACAAGTATGTAACATATATACAGGTTAATTTATACAAGAGTAGTTATAAAATAAACTGAACAAGTTGTATGCAACCTGCGCTTTATAAAATAGATGTCTAAAACTAATATAACAAATACCATATACTAATAGGAAATCTTGTATAGAACTATGTGTATAGATGCAACAGCATAACAACTGTAATTTATACTTTGCTTATAATATACTAAGTGTAAAACAACTTATGAATGATAAGCAGAACAACTTCTAAAAGAAAACACATGATAGTATATACAGTAACAGATATGCAATTTTTTCTTCTTTTACTTTTGTTTTCTTTTCTTTTTATACTAAAATTATAAACAAACAAAACTTTAAAATAGCAACATGATATAACCCAATATAAACTACTGCTGTAAATCAACTGTATACATGCGAATCATATATATGTTGTTATACCTTTTCTCATGATGCACGAAACAAATTACACTTTGACGCGATAAGAAAGCAAGCTGGAGTTGAGGAAGGCGGCTCGGCCACGAGATGGTGGCATGCAGGGAGTGGTCGCTGTCGAGGCGGCTGCCGTGCCAGCTATGGTCGACGAGGGTGGAGGCAAGCGTGGCTATTGCAGCCATCGCAGTGGGCCGGAGGGTCGGTTGAAAGAAACAAGGCAAGTGGAAGGAAGGTGGAAGCGGTGATGGGTTCACGTCGGGTGGAGGAGATGAGGCTCGCGAGTTGTTCATCGGAGGGGAAGGTGCTGTTGAGGCCGAGCTTGGATGGTGCGAAGAATGGTGGCGGAGTGGTTGTGATGGGGTGGTGATGGCTGCTGCTAGGGAAGGGTTGCGGTGAGCTAATTTTTTTTTTATAAGTACGGCTACAGGTAGATTATGGTGAAATGATACATAAACTTTGTAAAACATGATATACTTCTGTGAGAAGAAAGATAGGAATAGGAAGAAGAAAGGAAAAATAAAGGGGAAAGGAGCAATGTGGAGAGGGTTTAAATCTGGATGAGCATGTTAGGGGTTGCATGAATATGACTGAAAGGTGAAGAAGGGAACCAAAAGAAGGAGAGCAGAGAACCAGAGAAATACAAGAACGAACCAATATAAATTTTGAAAATAGCAATATCGATTGTAACGATGGAATGGTAAAAGTTAGTGAATGCTGAGGGTCATAGTATTGAAATCTGAAATTAAATATAGTAGATGGCTATTGATTGGGACGGCAGATAGATGAAAAGGCATTGGAAACCCAAAAGCCCAAATATAAAAGCCGGTACGATGAACCGTTTCACGTATCCGGTTGTGCACCGGACACCAAAACACAGTATTGAATATATCGCAGAGATCAGCACGACGAGACGATCAAAACGATATATAGATATCAGCGGTACGATTAAATTTTTAAAATTTCAAAATTTCTACCAGCGGAAAATGCGTGAAAATCGCAGAAAATTAAGATCGACGGAGCCAAAGATGTACGAATTTGGAAAAACGACAAACTGACAACTTGCTCAAAAGATGTTTTAGAATTTTTTTATATAAAAATATTTTGGTTTTGAAAACGTTTTATTTTCATCACTTTTTAACTGATTAGATTGAAGTAAATTTACGCGCGAAATAAACTTCCATATTTTCGGACGAAAATTTACCAGTTGCTATGTTTAACAAGACGCATTCCAAATATCAAATTTATATTTCAAAATTTTATCGTTTAAAAATCCCGCAAAATTCTAATTAATAACGTTATTAAAACCGGCTAAATTTACGGGTCGTTACAATCTTGGCCTATGATAATCACACCTTACAATCTACCTCCGTGGATGTGAATGAAAACTCCATATATGTTTCTCACGATTGTTGTCCCTGGTCCTGATGATCCGACACAGGGCATTGATGTTTACTTACAACCGTTAATCGAAGAGTTGAAAATATTATGGTATGAAGGAGTTGAAACATACGACATATCAAAAAAGAAAAATTTTCAGATGTTCGCTTCTTTATTATGGACTATTAGCGATTTTCCTTTACATGCAATGCTTTCGGGTTGGAGTACGGCCGGTCGTTTTGCTTGTCCTTATTGCATGGAAGAAACACGAGCATTTTCTTTGCCAAATGGAAAGAAAATTTCATGGTTTGATTGCCATCGATGTTTTCTTCATATTAATCACCCTTTTAGAAGAGACAAAAAAAACTTCATAGCTAATAGACATGAGACTCTACGACCACCAGCGGTTTGGTCAAGCGAGGATATATATGAACTTGTAAAAGATTATCCAAAGATACAAGAGACCGGACAACAAGAAGAAATTCAAGGTAAATCGATATTTCATAATTGGTGCAAACAAAGTATATTTTGGGAATTGCCTTATTGGAAAAATCTATTAATCCGTCATAACATTGACATGATGCATAACCAAAAAAATATATTTGATAATGTGTTTTATACAGTTTTGAATGTGAAGGGCAAGACTAAGGATGATTTGAAATCTAGACGTGATATAAAGCAAATATGCAATCGTCCTGAGCTTCATATGACTCCCGACAATAAAAAACCCAAAGCATGCTATGAACTAGACAACAACCAAGTTAAAGTACTGTTACAATGGGTGGAAGGATTACGATTTCCCGATGGAATTTTCTCTAATCTTCGTAGATGTGTCGACTATAAAAATGAGAGACTGAGTGGAATGAAAAGCCATGATGTCATGTAATGATGGAAAATTTGTTACCCATCGCTTTCAAAGAATTGTTACCGGTAAAAGTTTGGACGGTAATAACAGAACTTAGTTTATTTTACAAGGATCTTTGTTCAACTACGTTAAAAGTTGACCGTCTACTTAAACTTGAAGAAGAAATTCCTATACTGCTCTGCAAACTGGAAAAAATATTTCCTCCGGGTTTCTTTAATGTAATGGAGCATTTACCTGTTCATCTTCCATATGAAGCACGTCTTCGAGGTCATGTGCAATATGGATGGATGTATCCATTCGAAAGGTATGTTACTATATTGAATATGTAAATGTTGATTTAAGTATAAATATAGTAGTTAATACTTAACCTAAGTATTTTTTATTAGGTACTTAAATCATTTAAAGAAAAAAGTGAGACAAAAAGCTCGAGTTGAAGGTTCTATTTGCAAATCATATATCGAAAAAGAAGCTTCTTTCTTTTTCTCTCATTATTTTAAAGACCATGTGAACTTATCATTTGTAAGTGTTCCGCGTAATGACGATCAGCCCGTTGAACAAGATTCTTCTTCTGAATCAATATTATCTATTTTTAAACAACATGGCCGGCATGCTGGAAAATGTGAGGAAGTATGACTAGATGATAAAGAATACCATGTAGCACACACATATATTCTTCTTAATTGTCCTGAAGTTGCACTATTTGTTAGGTAATTAGCACATTCCAAGTTTTGTTAAATTTAATACTACACGTGTGAATAAATAATAATGTAATATATCATGTTTGTGTTTGCAGTATTTATGAACCACAAAATCCAGGCGGCGATTTAAGAAAAGATTTCAGTACTTGGTTTTCGAAATACGTTTCTGATACCACAAATAATGTGCTCGATAAAGGACTGAAACATTTGGCGTTTGGACCGAAAAGAAAAGTTAATACGTATCCAATATTTTTTGTTAATGGATATAAATTCAACACCAAAGAATACAGTGCTGAAAAATTAACAAACAATACTGGTGTATTTGTTAAAGGCAGTGATGACCCTAGTAATCATATAAATGATTTTTATGGCGTGTTAACTCAGATATTGCAGTTGACATATTTTACAAGACCCATGAAGGATGTTTATTTGTTTAGATGCAACTGGTTCAGCAATGTTCCAGCTTCTGGTATTAGCGTGCATCCAAAATATAATCTTATAGAAATTAAACATACCTCGCGTTATTAAAAGTACGACCCATTTATACTAACCAAACAAGCCCTACAAGCTTATTATGCCCCTTATCCATCTTTAAAAAGGGATAAAGCAGATTGGTCTGCGGCTTTTAAAACCAAAGCAAGATTTACGTTCGATGGACAAAATATTCCAGACGGACAAGCCTATCAAGCAGATCTGGAGGAAAATGCTGAAATAGCAATTACAGACGATCAAACTGATTTTGGACCTTTAAATGATGAGACAAATGTATTAGTCAAAGCATTTGAGAGTGTAGAGGAAAACGACATAGAGCACGAAACCGAGTCTAAATCAGAAAACGATGAGGACGACTGAGTAATATCCGGTAATTTTTAAAAGTATTCACATTACATCGATCTCTGATTAATAATGCATTTATCCAATTTATATAATTTTAATGACAATAAGCGTATACTCACACACTCAACACATACACAACATGACACATTTGTAACATATTGTATTACATTTTTTAATGGTTCATCATATCATGATTATTATGAATTGTATATGTATGTATATATGGAAGGTATATATATTATGTCCGGTTCCGGTTCTGGTTCTGGGTCTCGGCGACGTGGCTCTTCACGTCATATTGGAGAGAGTAGTGGTGAGCCACCAGCTCGGCCACTTGTTTACTTGCAGCCTAAGGCTGATGAGACGTAAGTATCATAATTAGCAAGCATAGCATTTTAATTTTTTAATTGTACATGATATATCTACAATTATCTATAGTTCAATTTTATATTTAATGCAGTGGATTTGAGTTGGATCCATCCAAAGTGGTTCTGAACATTTCGAAGCAGGCGTACATGGCTAGGATGACCGATTGCTAGCCCAAGTGGTGCAAGATCCCCGACGACGTGAGAGAGACGATTTGGCAAGATTTTCTGGTAAGTTTATACCGCTTTACAAGATGACTAATTAAATACAAATAAATAATTAGTAATATTTTCTCATTGTACAGGGCGCCATAGATTTGCAAGAGCCTGACGTCAATTTAGTTCAGCGACACTGGAACTCCAGGATCGCGAAGAACTATAGGGAGACTATGTCGGAGACTAAAAAAGTAGGAAAGATGTCCAAGTGGATGAGCACGACTGTATATGAGAAGTGGATTAAGTGGTGGAACTCTGAGGAGTTCAAGGTAAATCTATAATAGATCTCAGCAATTTTTTACCGTTTAATAAATAATTAATCATTGTAAATTTGCAGGAGGAGTCAGCTAGGAACTCGGCAAAAAGGAGAAGGGATCCTGTATCACACCGTGGAGGCTCCAAATCTTTCCAGCATCACCGCGAAGATTTGGTAAATTTATCTATTTTCACATTTGTATATTGATCAGTTCAGTAATTAGTTATGTACAGTTAAATTATCCAAATTATCAATTGCAGGAACGAGCTCGTGGAGGCTCTGTTAGCTTAGTGGACGTGTTTGCTCACACCCACACGTCTAGGCAAGTAGATGAGGCTGGCAATATCATATATCAGTGGGGTGATCAAGATAGGGCGACCGAGGATATGTATGCATTTTTTAATTTCTAATACTTACACCGATAAGTTTATTAATTTCTAGCTATGCAAAATAATTACATGCTATTATTTTTTAACTGAAATTGTTTTTTTCATTATAGTCGAGGTTGCAGGAGGCACAGGCTTATGCGCTTCAGTAGTCTGGTCGTGATGCGCTGACACAGGAGGAGCATGATAATATTTTTACCGCTGTTATGGATCCGGCGCAATGGAGTAGACGTTTTGGCTTCGGGAACCTAACGGTAATTAATCCTTTTACGTATGTACAAAAAATCAGCGTTTAGATATATAATGTTATAATATTTTATATACTGAGACAACCCTTTTGCTATTATTTCTGTTTGCAGGCTCGACAGGCTCGACAAGCTCAAAAAGACTAAGACGAAGAAGAAATCAAGGAGCTTAGAGCTATGGTTGAGCAGCTACGGGAGGAGAATCGTCTACGAGCCATCCAGGTGGAGCAGCTGGATCAAAAGCTTGCGCAGTATTTGCAGAATCATGGTACCCTTCCTTCATCGTCTGGTGCTTCTGGAGGCGACGAGGATCCTTGAGGAGGTATGTTTTTGAGTATTTGTGTTTGAACAATGTATATATTGACTTGGAGATGTTTTGATGTTGATGGTGATGTTGTATATATTGGTACGGAGTGGGTGAGAAATATTTTGATGGTATTTACATGGTTTATTGACATTTGTTGATGGTATGTACGTTGATGGTATATTTTGTGATGTTTGATTGGTTTGGTTTGTTTATATTGGTGTTTTATTGATTTATGTGTGTTGTTTGTATTGATATTGATATATATGAGTGGAATTGATTGGAAATGGAATGGAAATTGAATGGATTGGAAATGGTGTGGGTGGAAGGTAAATAGGCTTGCTGTTCTACAACAAAATAAACCCAGTATTTCCAACGGCTTCCAATGGCTTCCAACGGCTTGTTGGCCATTTTATTGTAACGGTTTCTAACGGATTCCAACGGCTCCAAGCCGTTAGCGGCCGTTGGAAATTCCGTGGGAAATGGTCCGTTGGATCCGTTGGAAAGCATTGGAAGGCGTGGGATTTATTCCAACGGCTATTCTAACGGCTTCCAACGGCCGCCAACGGCTAGGAGCCGTTGGAATAGCCGTATTATCTTATAGTGTAGGGTTCGATTCCCTTTATTTTCGTTCGAATATATTCTGTTTGAATTCTTCACTTGCTAAGCTTTGGCCACTGATTTTCATTTGGATGTTGTTGATGTTCTCTGAGATTTTCAATTCCTATAATTTGCATTGCTTGAATATCACGGTTTCGATTCTTTGGCCAGCATGGCTCTGACTTAATTTGAAACTGCCATTTCATTCACTTGACTTCTTCAGATTGATCAATTTCTATTATCACTTTAACACCTATGGCTTCTTGCTATGTTGATTGAACTACATATGTATTCATGCAGTTATAAGTCTGTGACTTACGATAGCAACACAAAAAACGCTGTAAATGAGATCTTTTGACAGCGTTTGAAAAGTGCCACAAATTGTTTTAATGACGTTTTTGCACACGCGGTAAAAAACATGTTACAAATAGGAATGGTTATTAGACAGCAAGAATAAAACGATATAAAAAGTTCCAAACAATAGCGTGTTACCAACTCTATGAAAACTCTCTTAACAATTGCGTTTTTTGATTGCTATTAACAATTTTATAATATAGCGCTTTAAAAACGCTATTGTTACCTTTTACAGCATTTTAAATGCTATTACCTTATTCATAAGATTTTCTGTGCTTCTTTTTGACGTTTCATTTCCTATATGTATTACGAATTTAAATATCTCTAAGATCACATTTGACTACCAATACATTATATGTAAACAAAAAAATTACACCAAAACAACAAGTGTTCATTGTATTCCCTAACTAAGTATGAAGATTACAAATGCAAATAGACAAAACTAATATTATACATAAGCAACCTTACCAAAACCATACATAGAAGTATTCAAAACACTAAAGATACACACGACACTATATATTACTTCAAATCACCTTGTTGCTACTTGCTAACACCAAATGTATTAGTTACCTGTAAAGAAAAAGTTTCATAACTAGTCGTAATAGGCATGATTCATGAAAAATATACATACAAAGTGACTTTTGAATAATAATATATGACGTTTATGAACTTATTCAATTCTGAACCACTATTGTATTTAATGAGCACAGATACCATTAATTTTGTAAAACTTATTTAATTTTTATAAAAGTTGATTCATTTCCACAATATCACTATAATTTTTGGCAACTTAATTAACTTAGATAAATCTTTATGATACATAATAAATTCTACATAAACTTTGTCAATTTAGTTAAATTTTTATAGAACGCAACTATTTTTTTTAATCAAACTTGGATAAATTTTACAAATTTAAGTCAGATGTTTATAAAACTTGATTAAATTTATAATAATTAGTTAAATTTTATTAACTTGTTATTTTTATAAACTTAATTTATTTTAAAAACTTAATTAAAGTTTATAAACTTTGTTATTTTTTATAGACTTGCTCAATTTGTATAAAACTCGGTTAACTTCTACAGAAATTAGTTAATTTTTATAAATTAGGTTGATTTTTGTAAGTTTGTTTAGTTTTTGCAAAACTTAGGTAATTTGTTAAATTTTTATAAACTTAATTATTATTCTATAAAGTTGCATGCCTTTTACAAAATTTTGTCAATATTTAGATAATTATTTAATTTACATACAACCTGTTTAACTTATTTAAATTTTTATACAACTTAGTTAATTTGTATAAATTTACTTTTGGTTCTCTAAAACTTAGTTAAGGTAGAAAATTATTTACTTTTTATGAAACTTGGTTAACGTAGTTATCTATAATTTATCTAACTTAGTTTAATTTAAAAAAGGTAATTAAATTTTTATAAAACATAGTTAGCTTTTTATAAAACTTGGTTAAATTTTACAAACTTAATAATCGGATGTTTATAAAACTTAGCTAAATTTTATTAACATTGTTATTTTTATAAATTTTGTCTATTTTGAAAACTTAAATTTACTTAATTTCTATAAAACCTTGTTAACTTCTATAAAAATTAGTTATCTTTTTATATAAGGTTAATTTTTATAAATTTATTTAATTTTTGTAAACCTTACATAACTTTGTTAATGTTATATTTTGTTTTAAATACCTTACTCAACAATTGCATGTCGATTGTTATAAACTTATTAATTTATATAAAACTTAGAAATTTTATAAACTTATTTAATTTTAAAAAACTTAGTTTAGTTAATTATTACACAACATAAGTAATTTTAAACTTAATTAGTTCATTATCCATATCTAGTTGAGAGGTACCATTCGCAAAAGCTTACTGAACTACTTTCGTATATATTTTTCGCTTCTAATAGTGGAGAAATGACAGAATATCAATTTGACAGTGGATATTTTAGAAAATTCATTGAAAGGGAAAAAGATAATTACTTCAGGTGCTACTAATATTTGACTGCACTAAACTGAGCATGATATTCCTCCATCAACTATAGTGATAAACAGTTTCAAAGTAATGACCGATTTCCAGACCTATGGCTATATTAACATGAAAGTTGAATGATACCATCTTTATTTACTATAACAAAAAATACTAGATGTATCTTTACATGAGATTGGTATCCATTACAGCAGATGTGCATGTGGTCAGTGGGCATATTCCCAGAGAATTAAATCATGCAGCAAAGTTGATAAAAATATGCGGCTAATAAATTAATACAAGCACACTCAATCATTTATAGACAGGAACAAATGTGTGAAGTACCTATAGTAGTCGAAGGAGCACAATTTGGAGATAAAAGAAACAGGTCGGGGAAAGCTGGCACAAAGGAAGAAGGTAGATGCAAGTCGGTAACCATGTACTACAATCTACGGGCAGTAATTTTTGGGATGAATACCGAGATTAAAAAAGTTAGAAATTGTTAGTGAGTTATAAATTATAAACCTTCTTTTGGTTTCAAATGATTATGAATAGTCAACAGATGCAACCAGAAAAATGGTTAAGAGGTGCATGTTTAATTACCAAACGACGACGGTCATCATCGTGCATATCAGTAAGCCTTCTCCCTGTCCTATATAATGTTCAAGTAGTGGGTCACAAATCTACAACAACTCTTCCACAAATTAAATAATTTATAAACATACAACCACTATTATGGACTTATAGTTAGAAGGAAATGTGGGTGATAATCATGGTCGAAATATTATAGGACATGGAAACAGACAAAAATATGTATGCATAAACCAGTAGTTCCTCAAACAATATATTGGTGCTTTGTTTAGAGGAAAAATAACATATGAGCATAAACATAATTAAAGCAGAAGGATCAAGTTAATATGTGGAGGACATACCCCAATAAAGATTACAACCCTATAGCTGTGAGGTTTACCGCCAGTTACAGCCATATAGCAGTTCAGTCATATAGGTATCCTATTATAAACCATAAATGTCAATGCAATCGAAAAATCGAGCAACACATATAATCAAACATGTTATCAGCTACCAAATAATGGCATCGGTGGGGAAAAAAGGTTACACACATACATGTAGTTGGAACCAAAGCTCGCGCACAGGGAGGGAACCAAAATTAAGGAAACTCACCAATAATCCACCAATTAGCAGTGTTATGTCTAGTTAACATACATCAACAGCCAAACATACGTAGGAAAGAATATGTGTCCAAATTGCAGGTATCCGTTGGTGGAGAAAGTATGGGGAAAAGGACAGCAGTAGAGAGGTACATGACAGAAGGGAAGAAGGATTAAAAACAAATACTATAACGGCGACGCCCAAATGATTACAAAACCGACGAATAGTTGGAGTACAAATTTTTAAAAATTAAAAGTAATTGTTAACTGATAAGATAGGAGAAAAAGAGATTGAGAATAAAGTGTGTGAAAGGAAGTAAGAAGCAAGGAGGTTTTCCCGTTAATATTTTAAATAAAGGATACCTAAGTTTGAATAAATATACTAGCTCGGCTATAAGATTATCATATATAAACTATGTATGTACAACTAAATATATTCATATATAAATATCCAATTACTATATATATTCAAGTACATACTAAGTATGAACTTATTATATAACTGAGCTACATATATGAGATTACATATTCAGTAACTAATGCAACAAACACACATTCTATTGTACACCATAACTGAATATAGTTAGACTATTTTGTGTTACTTAACTTAGTACATACCTGAATATAAGTATGGATATAACTGAATTATTTCATATTACTAGACTTAGTAGTAACTAATGAACTTAGTATAAACTTAACATGTAACTGAATATCAATAATGAACTGCTAATGTACTACTGTAGAGTTGTACTACTTGGCTATCATTCTATTATTGGTATTATTTTAGAGTTTGTTTAAGCTCGTCGTTCTTTAATGGTCTATAGCCCAATCTTAACAAGTTCATCATTCTATTTAGGCCCATAGGTGAGGGAGTAGGTAAAAGGGAACTAAGGAAAAAAAAGGAGAGAGTACATAGATGGGAAAGGACAGTAAACAGAACTATTTCAGATTGTCAACATCAGCAAGGAGGTTTTCCCATTTTCTATTATAGATAATAGATACGCATAATAAATTAATGAGATGGGCCCGATTCCTTTAGCCTGTATACAATGCATTAAACTAGAAGTGACCAAAGAACCTTAATTAGTAAGAGATCTTAAAGGGGATGTCGCTTTGTAAAAGGAGAACCCATTTATTATGTATCACACCTTTAATAGAACCCATAACTAACCATATCACCTATGACAACCTACACTGGCCCAAAACAAATTTCTAGAAACACTTTTATCATTTGTATTGAAAATACTTCAAGGCGAAGATAACATTTGACATAGAACACTAATTTAGTTCTGCCAGTTGTAAGAATTATAACTGGTTTATATATCATTTGAATTCAAGATCCATGGCAACAACAAGATTTAGGTGTTAAGAAATGAGATAAGATATTTACCATGAGAGTAGAAATGGCCCCGTCAAGTTATTATGGACAATTGATTAAGAGTGTCATTAGTGACAGAGTAAATTTCAGGACAAGGAAATTGTCCATTGATCAATATCCCTTATAAAATTAAAACATAAGCAACATGAATATACCATTATGGATGACAGTAAACATTGCATTCTTAGGTTATTGTATGTAATATGTGGAAAGCTTACCTGCTGCTTAACACCAAGAGGGGAGATTTCCCCAAATGTAACAACCCAATCAAAAAAATCCGCAGGGATCCTTTGCTTTAATTGAATATATAGAACAAAATAGAGCAAGTGCTTTTACATACTTGTATCTTATTCGATAACCTATTTACAACCAAATTTCTAACATAAAAACATATACAATCATCCATCGCGAACAACCCTTTGAATCTGCACTTCACGATTTAATTTTTGATTTTTGATTTTACATCAACTTATGTGCCCCTTATTTCGTACTTTCATGATAACCCTATGGGGTTATCCAGACCTTAAGAACAGGACCAGATGACCAAAAAGTCATGTCTTAGCCCATCTCATGATTTACTACAAAATAAATGCAAGAATGACACCCATTGTCATCATCTATTAAGATTACAACTTATATTGAAGTTGTTTACATCCTACAATTGGAAACAAGAAATATAGTGGAGACAACCAAGTTGAAAATTAGACATTGACTAATCGACCATGAAGAGCAACTTTAACTCTGTCCTTAGCTTATAATACAAAATTAAACACTATTATACTAGCAGACCAAATGAGTACAAATATAATACCTAACATTCGATGCAGAATCTAATTAAAGATACAGATCCGCATAGTTTAGTTTTAGGATTTGCAAATCATTTATCAGAACCATGCATTAAAAACCCAAGCGTGCTTTATTCATTAGTTCTATCATATACGTTACATGGTACACATTATATGGTGCACACAAACATATTAAATCAAATAAATAATTTGATAAGCCTTCCTTACACATACTACTTCTAACTGAGTAATTTTTACATTTGATCTTAGGTTTATCGACTTAAAAACCCAAGCAAAGTATTTTCTATTGCAAAATACATTTTTTCCATTAAATAAACTATTCTGGACGATAATATTATTATTAATATATAAGCTAAATAACATCTGATAAATATGCATTTTATATCTGGAGTTAATATTCAAAATCACCACTTACTTATTTGCCAAATATTGAAACATGTACAATCTATCAAAATCTTAATTGATCCATATTGAACCAGTCAGGTTGGAAACTAGTACATTCAACTTTTTGAATGCAACATGATGCAGTAATAAAGTGCATTTTTTGAATAAATTCTATGTAGAAATATAAATTCATAAAACAATAAAATGAATTTCCTCGTTTCTGCATAACCAAAGTCAACTAATTGCTGGAAGCTTGGAAAGCAGCTAGTTCAACTAATTTCTGTCCGCTTGCAGCAAATCCATCTATTGAAAAATAGTTCATCTGCTAATAAATAAAGGAATACTTAACTTTCAGCTCAGAAAATAAATTATCTAGGTGGAGCAAAATCAATCATGAAGTATATACCTAAAAGTTGAAAAATATATACCCAAAAAATGGTCGAAGTTCATGGCAAGGTAGAGGAATCAGAGTAGTGGCAAGGTTAAGGAATTAGATGAATCGGAGCAGCGACGAGGTTGAGGAAGTTGAGGAGAGACGAGCGGTGAGGTTAAGGAACGGTGATTAACGATTATTAGGGATTTGGGAGGGAAGTGTGAAATGGTATTTTAGGGGTAGAAATTGAAATATGACAGGAGAGTAAAGTTATACGCGCCAAATTTTGGTTTTAATTGATTGCGTGTTAGTGAGCTATAATTTTTATGTCAACATCTACTAAGTAGGTAATGATTGCAAGTCATGCTTCAATGCAATCCTCACATGATACTAATAAACCATTTTCTTGTAGTGCGTGCTTGTATTCATTGCGTAGTCAGGTTGTACTTGTTGTTGCATAGGAATATAAGTGCATGATGTTTCTTGTTCTGTTTTGTTTTGAACATGGCCACTATATTATTTTGAACTTGTAGTATTTTGAAGTTGTAGCCTTTGTGTTCACTGCTTTATTTGGTCTGTTTTATTTTTTGTGTTCTCCGACCACATGTGCTAGTTCTGGTTGAAGTTGTTTCCTTTGATCTGTATGTAGTCAGTGGTCGCATACGTACTCATGTATATACATGTATTCACATGCATGTATATATGTGTAATTGTGTAATACATGTGTCGTATCCAATTTATACTCGATTTGTTCAAGTGTGTATTTGCACTTGTGTTGAATCCAGCCTCGGCTCGGGTTTGACCTTGTGCTCACCTGTCCTTGCAGTTTTATCAAGTGTATATTGTTGTGCACGGCCTTGTGGCATGTACAGTTATACACTACGCATATCACTAGCTATTCGTGTATGACGAATTCAAAATTGAATATGATGAGAAACAACCCAACTAACCTAGGCAAATAACATTTTCAAATACACATTTTATTTTACACTGCACAAATATTTCTTTTTCAGTTTTATCACTCAGTGTTTAGTTTTAAGATAACTCAGATGCTGGATTCAAACTGGAGTAGAGTTGAAGATAAATACGAGTGAATGATGCAAATGTAAATCAAAAATTGTGATGTAATCAAAATTATATATATATATATAGTCAGAGCTCAAATTTGTACTATTCAAAATTGTAATAAAATAACGTTTGAAAAAAATATCTGTTTGAATTAAATTCTGTGTTATTTATTTTATTCAGCAAATATTTATTTAAGTATGTAAAAATAAAATAGTACATTAACAAATACATTTAAATGAATAAATATATGTTTAATGTCATCAAACAAAAATCATATACTAGCATATTCAACAATCTCCCCCTTTTGATGATATGAAACATATATTTAAGACTTTGAATTTATTAAATGTATTTAATCATTCAATTCGCTCCCCCTACTTTAATGCTTCCTCTCTACAGCAAAGCTCCCCCTTCATATGCATGAGAATAGATAAAAATATGCAAACGAACCTAGATGCAAATAGAAAATACAAGATAAAATATTTGACCTTTATTTGCCAAAATCTTAACTCTTCTCTCCCCCTTTGTTATCAGCAAAAGAGTAATAATGTTAGAAAGAAATAAAAATAATGTGACAGACATTAATACAACATCAATACCCAATCGAGCAAACAAAAATCATAAATACACTATTAGGTGCATATTCCACTTTAGAATGATAGGGATGATATCATCATATAAAAACTAATAGTTGTGTCTATTTGTGGTATATTTAAATCAGTAATTTGAATATCTACTAACCATGCATAACCGTTAGGATTTTTAAATGAGATAAGTAGTATTCCCAAATTTTATAAAAAATGAATTTCAAGCATCTTCTAACCACGCATAACCGTGAGCACTTTTAAATGGGATTAGAATCAACTTGTCTATTTAATAATCAATATTGATAGCTTTTTATACATGCATAACCGTGAAGTCTTTTAAATGAGCATGAAAGCACATAATCAAAAATTCCAAGTAATTCACCCATGCATAACCATGATGACTTTTAAATGAGAGTGAATACTTTGGATGTTTTTTATTGCTAAAAATATAATAAAATGAAAAACGAATAATTTCTTGTTTAAAATACCATATATTGGATTTTGATGAAATGATGGTCGATAGAAATTTGATAGAAATAGGGATGGTCATGGAATTTTTACCAACAAAAAGTTATTATAAATCTTGTTTAAATTTTTAAAGAAATTTACCAAATATACTGTCTCAAGTTATAATATATGATTAATATCAATATTCATCATTTTTTCAATCACTATTTATCTTTTTGATAATCAGTATGGAGTCAGATTAGTTAATGCAGTCATTTAAGATCAAATTCAAAAATAATTATAAATACAAAATTTTCTAAGATGACTAATCTGAAACAAGTTTAGCAAAACTAATTTCTAGAAGGGGTTTTATAAAAAATTGTTTGCTATTTGAAATCATTTGAAATGCAAAATATGCAGATATTTCTTTGAAAATGTTATGCAGTCAATGAATGTCTCTACGTAAATCACGTTCCACTAGTAATTTTTCTATCAATCAGGTTACCAGTGTAGTCCGCATCCGAATTTTCCTTTGGCTCAAAAATTTTCATTAGTTGGATGTTATAGGCCAGATCGCAAAGTTGCAACAAATTCCTTAAATTCCTTTTTAACAGCTTTTAAACTAAATTCTCTTGAATTTGAATTGAAATCGTGAAAATTTACAAATAGTGGTCATAGTGTCAGATCCAGAAGCAGTAAGATAAGAAAATATATCCGCGTGTATCATGAGTAATCATCAATCAATTAAACAACATTGTCAGTCCTAACAACACTATATGAAATAGTTCAAGAATGAAACGGTGATTGGTCAACATTTTTGCACAAATCAGAATCAAAAATAAGCACAAGTGAAATAAGAACATATTAAATAAGAATAAGTCAGAATCAACATTTATTTGCTTATCACATAACTGGCTGATTTAAATTAGATTATTGTGCAATCTTTCACATAGTTCAAGATAAATGTATTGTTACCTTTTTTACCTTTATCGATAATTTCTTATTGTTGCCCATTGTGATTTTGCCACCTTTGTACTAGGCTAAGTAACTTTGATTTGTAGCCCATCGTGTTCCTAGAACAACCAGAATCTAGGTATCACTTTTGTTGTTCCTTAGCCTGCCACCACACCTATATGAGAAAAGATTTTTGTGACCTATTTGTTTTTATAGGTCCATGGTTGCTAGTGGAAAAATATTTTGAAAAAGATTTTGAGTAGACCCAAAACTATTTATATATGTTCCTTTCGGCACCGGGATTTGTTTGACTTTGAGAGATTTTATATTCGTGCCTTTTGGAACTTAAATTGGAATGATTTTCACATTTTTGGGTCTATAGCAGCAATTATTGTGATTGTGTCCAATTCTTCTACAGATTGTGCACTCGATTTTCACATAATTAATTTTACTTCTAATTCTTTCAGATTGGTTATACCCAATTCCTCGTCTAACAGTATTAATAGTTTGTTTCCCTAATAGCATATTTAATGATCTTTCTCCTTTTGAAAATTTTCTAAAGTTGTAGACAATTATTGGACTTGTGTTTTGAGTGATTCATTTTCCTTCAGTAATTGAGTGCACTTTTTAATAGAATTTTCCCTCCTCATGCTTTCACCTTCTTTCAAAATCAGAATTTCATTTTCAAGTGATTTTATTTTATTTTCTGATTTTTTAATTTCTTATCCAAGTGATGGACACTTATCACACTTAGGGCTCTTGGTTTTGATAGTTTTTAACCAATTTATCAAGTTGTTTATTTAATTCTATCAAACTATCTCTTTATGATTCAGTTTTGGCGTTCTTCTCCCTAAGTCGTTCAAAACAGCCATTTACTTTATGAAAATATATAAGTAATTTCGAATGAGTAGGTTTTGATATCTCACTTGCCTCATCATCATCACTGTCAGTTGATTCTCCTTGAAGACACAAATTTCTTTTTCACTCTCACTACTAGTGCTTTTATCAGCTTCATCAGTTTCATCCCAAGTAGGTGCAAAATTTCTCCTTTTCGGTTTCTTTCCTTGACTGATTTGATTTTGAGGACAATTGGGCTTGATGTGACCAGGTTTGTTACACGTGAGACAAATGATCTCTTGCTCTTTTGGGTTGTCTAAAACATTGACTATTCTGCTTTTCAATTTTTGATTTAGAGGTAGATTTCCGTATTTGTGATTCCACCTTTTGAATTTCTTTATTAATAGTGCCAGCTCAGGTGCTCCATCGTCATCATCGTCTTCGTCACTTTCTGTCGTTCCTTTGAGAGCTATCGATTTCTTTTGACTATTACCTCCTTCACGCTCTTCCTTGAATTTCATTTCTAGCTCATAAGTGGTGAGGTTTCTGATGAGTTCTTCAACCTTAACTTGTTTCAAATCTTTTGATCTTGAATGGTAGTGACTTTGGCTTAAAAATTTTGTGGAAGGACTCTGAGGATTTTTCGGATTATTTCCAACTCTCTATATGATTTTCCAAGAGCGTTTGATTTGTATACGATATTGGAAAGTCGACCATTAATCTCTTTGACATTTTCATCCTTGGCCATTGTGAAGTTCTCGCGCTACGACATGGCAAGGAGAGATTCTTTGACTTGAGACGTTCCTTCGTGAGTCACTTCAAGTGTGTACCATATTTCCTGTGCAGTTAGACAGTGTGAGATACGATTAAATTCAATTTGATCCAATAAGCAAATAATAGAATTCATAGCTTTAGTATTAGCATTCTGTAGTTTATTTTCCAGATCTGTCCATTGATCCATCGATTTTTCATTTTCCTGATTATCCACAACTATAGTCGGTGTCCTATATTCTGTCTCAACTATATTCCAAGCATCAATGGTTTTCAGAAAAAAATTCATTCTAAGCATTATTGAAAGAAGTCGTTTAAAATTTTAAATTTTTAAACAAAAATTGGTTTTTGAAAAATCAAATTTTTAAAACAAAAATTGACTTTTGTTCCTAGCTCCAATACCACACGTAGGATTGATTTCACCCTAAAGGGGGGATGAACACGGTGATGCTAATAATTATAAAAATTTAATGCGGAAGTATATAAAATAATCGCAACACATATATAGCAGAATAATAACAACACAGATAATAGCGGAATAAAAACAGAAATAGAACAACACAGATATACCCAGCTTCAGCAAAACCCTACCTACATGTTGCCCCCAAGGTTTCTACTAGAAATTAAGTAGTAAGACGCTTACACACATAAATTCGCGACATCCGCTATCGACTAACCTAACTCTTTCCTTAAAACCCTGCCAAAACTCAGCCACTGAGCTGCGAATTCTTGAACTACACCGCCGTAGTTCATCCTCTTGTCACACGAATAGAAAATTACAAATGTTTAAAAATAAAATACAAAATAAAAACAATTTAAAAAAAACCATAATTTTAAAAAATAAAGCCCAATTAATAATTAAAAGAAGCCGGCCCAAATTAAATAAGGAATCCCCTTTCTTTGTTATTTCTTCGGCCTGCTTTCTTTTCATTTGTGGCAATGGCTGTATCTTTGCTCGTCTTCATTCCTCTTTACAAAAATTAGGGTCTTTGAATTTGTTGAAGTCGCCGCTTAAAAGAAGGCGATGCTTTGATTCCTTTCTTCGATCGATTATATGTTCATGGCAGCTTCAATTAAGTCGAGTTCGATTGTTAAAATGCCATGCGATTTTTCCATTTACTTATTATTGATTATTCTCGACTTTGATTCAAGTTGAATGATTTGTTCCTCCCTGTTGTTGCTTGAACTTTAATAATTTACTGCCATTGGTTAACGGGTTTTACAGGGTTCGATTCCCTTTATTTTCGTTCGAATATATTCTGTTTGAATTCTTCACTTGCTATGCTTTGGCCATTGATTTTCGTTTGGATGCTGTAGATGTT
Organism: Allium cepa; assembly: GCA_030765085.1. Lineage (NCBI taxonomy): Eukaryota > Viridiplantae > Streptophyta > Magnoliopsida > Asparagales > Amaryllidaceae > Allium > Allium cepa. The sequence goes on from CM060939.1 coordinate 821,524,938, forward strand.
CTCTGCCTTTTTCAATTTATATAATTTGCGTTGCTTGAATATCACGGTTTCGATTGGGACTTGTTCGATTCCTTGGCCACCACGTCTCTGACTTGATTTGAAACTGCTTTTTCATTCACTTGACTTCTTCGGCTTGATCGATTTCTATTATCACTTTCACATCAATGGCTTCTTGCTATATTGATCTGTGCCTTTGTCTTCTCGATTAGTCCCCGACCTATTCGATTGATCGTTTTGACCTTCGGGTTTGGTTTATCGATGACATGAGGTAAACTTTGTACTGCTTTGAGTGTGAAAGTGGCTGACGGATAGTAAACCATTTAGTGCGAACGAGTGGTTATGGGACATACGTTAACATTTTTCGGATTCCTTTTCGAGAGTTGTGACATATTCCGCCAGTTAGTGGTGTCCAGTACCGGGTCTCTGACCTTCACCACTACGGTTTGTTGCCTTCGGGTATGTGCCTTCGGGTTTGTTGCCCTTTAGTATCGCTTCCGATGTTGGTCGTTATGAGCTGCATGGGTGATATTGGGTTGCCCTTTAGTATCGCTTCCAATGTTGGTCGTTATGAGCCGCATGGGTGATACTGGGTTTGGAGTTTTCGGGTTCATGGATCCTTGTTTGTACAGTACCGAGCTCGAGCAAATTTTCTGATGTTTCATTCATATGTATATTCCCTCGGTATCGCCCTTCGGTGTTGGTCTTTTTGAGCCGCATGATGCGTAGCGTTTACCTTATGGAACTTGTATACCTTATTGGTATTTGTTATTTGCCTTTTTGCTTGCTTTGGGATATCTTATCCTTTGTTCCTATATGTTGCCGATGATATGAGGCTTGTTCTATATGATTCATCTTTTGTTAGATGATTGTGTTATCTCCTTTAGAGATATTTGTTATACTTTGTAACCTTGCAGGTTTATTGTTGTTCAGTTTATCTAACTGATTTGTTTAGCTAGACTGACCCGTGTATTTTATACTCGGGTCAGACCGAGATGTTTCAGGTTAGGTGCATTTGGACTTAGCCTATTTTGCTTCCGCATGGACTACTTCGCTAGCTTCTTTTTGCCATAGCTTTTGTGTAGTCCTATTATGTTGAAACTCTGATGTGTATTCTTCTAGATTTGTCTGTATATTGTGGTTGGCTATACCACTTGATATGTATTATTTTGTAAACTCTGTTATGTATCTGTATATGTGTATATGATGATCTACTGTTCTGTGATGTATATTACATTTGAGTTGTTATATTCTGTTCTGATAGATCCTTCAACCACCTATGGTTTTGTTTAAATATTCATTGGATATGTCGATCTGTTTGGTGCGATTATTGTCGATGTATTCAATAGATAGTTAGAGCAAGACTATAGATGGTCGCTCCTATCCAGCCATATTCTCCGTGTTAGCAGACGGTTTTATCTATTAATACTCTTTGCTAGCGTGGGTATAGTGGTGGGGCGTGACAGCGAAAAAAATATGACAAACACAGAATAGAAGCACATATTACGATACATCAAAGTGTATAAGTGATACAAATCTTTGAACCATCGTGTCTCTTTATTCCATCAAGGTTAGATAGAAATTGGGAATACGTCTAGGAATGCATTATATTCCGTAGTATCTCATATTGTAATATCTACCTTGTGCATAATCTTGTTCTTATCTTACCTTCAGCGTACGGCTGGAAGAGGCAGGGGACGACGTTCGGATGTTGGGCAATCCAGTGGCACACATCTGGATGGCGTTTATTTGTCTGCCGATCAGTTTATGGAGTTGTTTAGGAGTACTCAATCTCCAGTTCCTCCTCGAGTGTCTCCACCTTGCAAGTCTGCCTTTGCACGTCAGTGCAGTGATTTTGCTCATCTTGGAGGAAAGCCGTTTAAAGGCTCTGAATCCGTTCTTGAAGTCCAAGCTTGGTTTCGCACATGCGAGCGTATCTTCTCTCGTATGGGTCTTTCTGACCATGATATCGTTCTTGTAACTTCTAGCTTATTACAAGAGCGAGCCCTTGATTGGTATGAGCTTCTTATAGCCGAGCTTGATGAGTCTACTCTTTCTTGGACTCAGTTTCGGGAGCGATTTGAGCTCAAGTTCGTTCCTGAATCTGAAAAAGTTTTATTGACCCGTCGCTTCCTTGAGTTGAAGCAAGGGAAGTCTTCTGTTTCTGAGTATGTTGCATCATTCGAGGCTTTATCTAAGTATGGTCTTGAATTTATTAGCACTTCTTATAAGAAGAATTTGAAGTTTGTCTCTGGTCTTAAGTAGTATCTTAAGAAGTCCTTGTTGCTTCAACTTAAGCTTTCTTTTGAAGAATTAGTTGATTCGGCACTTCATCTCGAAGCTGTCGAGAAGGAGTGTGATAGTGATGTTGATGTTGAGGTTTCCAAGAACCCCAACAAGAGGCCGATTCCATTTCAGAAGTTCAGGTCTTTTCCTTCTAAGAAGAAGAAGACTGGTAGTTCTACCTCTCATCCTCAGTCTTCCGGAACGCCTTTTATTCGGAAGTGTTTTAATTATGGTTCTCCGGATCATATTATTCGAGCTTGTCCTAAACCTCTATTCTGTCGCCATTGCAAGAAGGAAGGTCATCATGTTTCAGCTTGCCCTACTGTTCCGGCTGGTGCTAAGTCTAGCAATCTTTATGCTACCAAGGCTTCTAAAGGTCCTTCTCAACCTAAAGGTATATCTCCATCTATTTTGGAAGGTTCTATTTTATTTCATGATCATAGTATACGAGTTCTTTTTGATACGGGTGCTTCACATTCTTTCGTATCGAAGAAGCACGCCGATGATTTATCATTGCATATTTCTTGTATGGTTACGTCTTTAAGGATTGCGAATCCTATTGGGGGATCCGCGACCCTTAGCTTGCTTTGTGATGATGTTAAGATTGTTTTATGTGGTTTTTCTTTTCGTACGAATCTGCACGTTATTTCTTGTCTGGGATTTGATATGATTTTAGGTATGGGCTGGCTAGTGAGATATGATGCCATGATTATTTGTTCGGAGAAAATTTTGTATCTTCGACATCCGGATTCGCCTACTCAGTTATCTCTTGATCTTCGGGATGTGGATAATTCCGAAATGGCCTTATATTCGCTTGAGTCGCGAGATGATGATGATATATCTTGTATTCCTATTGCTTGTGACTTTTCTGATGTTTTTGAGCCTGTATCGGGTTTGCCACCCAAGCGGGCAATTGAGTTCCGCATTGATCTCATTCCAGGCGAGCAGCCAGTTACTCTTCCTCCCACGAGGATGTCTACAAGGGAAAATGAGGAACTCAAGAAGCAGCTTTTGGAACTTGAGTCCAAGCAGTTGATTCAATCTAGTTTTTCTTCGTGGGGATCCGCGGTCGTCTTCGTGAAGAAGTCTGATGGAACTCTTAGGCTTTGCATTGACTATCGCAAGCTTAACGAGTTGACCATTAAGAATAGGTATCCATTGCCTAGGATCGATGATATGTTCGATCTATTGAGTGGTGCTAAGGTCTTTCTCAACTCGACCTTGCCACAGGTTTTCATCAATTACGAGTCGCGGAGGATAGCATACCTCTTATAGCTTTCCGCACTCGATATGGTTCTTTCGAGTGGCTCGTTATGCCGTTCGGTTTGACGAACGCTCCTGCTTTCTTTGTTGATCTCATGAATCAGATATTCCGGGAATATCTCGACAAGTTTGTCCTTGTATTCATTGATGATATCCTTATTTATTCTAAGTCGGAAGCCGAGCATGCTGATCACTTGAGCATTGTCTTGAGCACTCTCCGTCATCATCAGCTTAGAGCCAAATTCTCCAAGTGCCATTTTTGGGAGAATAAGGTTAAGTTCTTAGGCCATGTTGTATCTTCCGATGGCATTTCTATCGATCCCTCAATGATCGAAGCCATTTAGAATTGGAAGAGGTCTGAGAATGTGCATGAGATCCGTAGTTTCCTTGGATTGGCGGGTTATTACCGTCGGTTCATTAAGGACTTTTCCCGTGTTGTGCTTCCTCTCACTTGCCTTACTCGGAAAGGCATTCGTTTTGATTGGTCCGACAAGTGTGAAGCTTCCTTTCCGACATTGAAGGAACTTCTGACTAATGCTCCTATTCTTGTGGTTCCCTAGGGGAATCATGATCTTGTTGTCTACACCGATGCTTGTGGTAGTGGTCTCGGTGCTGTTCTTATGCAGAAGGATCGGGTAGTTGCGTATGCTTCTAGGCAACTGCGTCCGAATGAAGCTCGCTATGCCACTCATGATCTTGAGTTAGCCTCCATCGTCTTCGCCTTGAAGATTTGGCGACACTACTTATTAGGCGAGCGCTTCATTCTCTACACCGATCATAAATCCTTGAAGTATTTGTTTACTCAGAAGGAACTCAATATGAGACAACAACGTTGGCTCGAGTTTCTTGCTTCTTATGACTGATATCCAGTATACCCCTGGTAAGGGTAATCGTGTTGCAGATGCGCTTAGTCGCAAACATTCGGCTGTTGTTTCTATGATGCTTGCCGAATGGGATGTTCTTGAGACTCTATCTTTTTGTGAAATTCGTGATCGAGGTTCATTTTCTGATTCTCCTATCCTATTATTTAGTTTGGGAGCTCGACCTATTTTATTGAATCGTATTGTCGATGCTCAGCGGCGTGATCCTGATTTGTTGCATCTTATTCAGCTTTGTGAGTCTGGATCTTGTGATGAGGCATTGCAAGATTTCAACATTGATTCTCATGGGTGTCTTCGTAAGAAGAACCGTCTTTTTGTGCCTTCTGATCTTGCACTTAGGCATGACATTCTTGATGACTGTCACCGTTCTAAGTATACTATTCATCCCAGTAGTAGCAAGATGTATGCCGAAATGCGTCGCCTTTATTATTGGGAAGGCATAAAGCGCGATGTGGCGAGTTATGTGAGTAATTGCATAACTTGTCAGCGTATAAAGGCCGAACATCAGCGGCCTTCTGGTCTTCAGCCTTTTGAGATTCCATTGTGGAAATGGGATCAGATATCTATGGACTTCATTGACGGCCTACCTCGCTCGAGATCAGGCCATTCTAGCATTTGGGTTATTGTTGATCGCCTCACTAAGTCTGCTCATTTTGTCCCTATTAAGTCTAGTAGGACCGCTTCGCATTTGGCTAAGTTATATGTCAAGGAAATCGTGAGACTTCACGGTGTTCCTAGTTCTATTGTGAATGACCGTGATCCTGTATTCACGAGTCATTTTTGGAAGAGTCTTCAGCAAGCTTTGGGGACAAAGCTTAATTTTTCTACAGCTTATCATCCGCAGTCTGATGGACAGACAGAACGGGTGAATCGTATCTTGGAAGATCTTCTCCGTATTTGTATTTTTGATTTTGATGGAAGTTGGGAGGATCATCTACCTCTTGTAGAGTTCTCCTACAACAATAGTTTTCAATCTAGTATCGGTATGGCTCCTTTCGAAGCCTTATATAGTAGGCCATGTCGATCTCCTTCATGTTGGTTGGAATCTGGGGAGAAGCTTATTCTTGACCCAGATTTTGTTCGTCATTCTTCCGAGAAGATTGATCTTATTCGATTGAGAATGAAAGAGGCACAAAGTCGCCAGAAATCCTACGCGGATAGCCGTAGGAAACCTCTCGAATTCTCGATCGGTGATCTTGTTTTTGTTCATGTTTCTCCTTTGAAGGGGGTTATGCGTTTCAGTACGACTGGGAAATTGGCTCCTCGCTTTATAGGACCATTTTCTATTACTGAACTTATTGGTCCTGTGGCTTATAGAGTTTCACTTCCAGCTCACTTATCTGGTATTCATGACGTGTTCCACGTCTCGCAACTTCGGAAGTGTCTTCGAGGGTCGGATTCTGTTATTGCTTCTCCTGATTTGCATGAGCTTGAGATCTCACCGGACTTATCTATTGTTCAGCAGCCTATTCGCGTACTTGACACGGAGGTGCGACACCTTCGAAACAAGGACGTGCCGCTTGTTAAAGTTCAATGGTCCGCTAATCCCAATGATTGTACTTGGAAAACCAGAGAATTTATTGAGCGATCTTATCCAGGTTTTCTTTCTTTGCTTTGAAACAGTGAGTATGTCTTTTCGTCTCAAGCTTATTTCCTTTTCTTTTGGATGTAGTATGTTTGTAGTTGTTACAAATATCATCTCTAGGAATTGCGGGGACGCAATTTTGTAAGGAGAGGAGATCTGTAACAACCCGCATATTTAACGATTATATATTTAAATGTTTTATTTAAATATAGCGTCGTTAGTCGGATTTAGGTCCGAAAAGCTACTTTCTGCAAATGGCCGAATTGGAGCTCGAAACCACTTCCATTGGTTCCAAAATGGCGTTTGCGATCTTTTTGAGTATAATCTTTGATATGTTTGGAGTTTGTGAATTTTTGCAACTTTTCTGTTTGGGTTTTGGGTTTGGGCTCAGCCATTTGTTAGTTTAAACCCCTAACTCAGCCCTCTCTTCATCCATTCACCCTCATTTCATTTCTTAGCTTAAGAAAACTGAAAATGGTGGAAGGGAAAGAGAAATAGAAATTACAAGCCCTAGTTCCATTTGCAAACTCCAAATTCTTTCTCCAATATTATGAAGAAAACATAGGTAAGCTCCTCTTCATCTTCTCCATCTCTTCTCCTCTTCAATTTTAGAAAGTTTCCTTAACCTAATTTAGGAAATGTTTGCTATAATCTTAGATTGAAGCTTGTAGAGTTGAAGTGGAGAGTGGTTGGTTGTTTCCTTGCATTTGGTCTTCTCGTCCTTTGTTTTTGAGTTAAAAAGGTGAGTTTTTGGAACTCACATCTAAGCTATTGCTTTTGCTGAGGTTTGGTATGAATTACTAACCTCTATTCATGTCTATTGAGTTGGATTTGGATCGATTGGTTTTCGATATGTTTTGGCCACTTTGGCCTAGGCAAATTGTTGCCCAGACCAGGTGACCAGACGTCTGGTAACCAATCTTAGACGTCTGGTTTGTACCTGGAGTGAAAAATATAAACATACGGCAGTTGAAAGAAAGTCAGAAACCACTCTCAGACGTCTGACCCTCAATTTCAGACGTCTGAATGGTTTCAAACGTCTGGTTCGCAAAATCAGACGCCTGGCTTGTTTTGCTGGGATTTTCCGGAAGACGAAATCAGACGTCTAAATGCACCCTTCAGACGCTGGAATCCCCTGTTTTGCCTAATTTGCCTATTTTGGCTAATTTTGAGTTAATTTCCAACTTTTATCGATTCGTGTTGATTCCAATTAGTTGTTATTGCATATTTGACCTTGATGACTTGTTTTTGACTTCATTCACGGGTTTTATAAATAATCTCTCTAAATCGTATTAAAAGCTCCCTTCTCCAAATTATAAATTCTATTTATAATGCACACACACAATTTCGCACTTCGAGCGAAGTGGAAGGAAGATTAAATGGTTATGTAAAACACGGACCATGAATCTATGCGTTTGTCTTCCCGATTAGTCCCCGACCTATTCGATTGATCGTTTTGACCTTCGGGTTTGGTTTATCGATGACATGAGGTCAACTTTGTACTGCTTTGAGTGTGAAAGTGGCTGACGGATAGTAAACCGTTTAGTGCGAACGAGTAGTTATGGGACATACGTTAACACTTTTCGGATTCCTTTTCGACAGTAGTGACACATTCCGCCAGTTAGTGGTGTCCAGTACTGGGTCTCTGACCTTCACCACTACGGTTTGTTGCCTTCGGGTATGTGCCTTCGGGTTTGTTTCCCTTTAGTATCGCTTCCGATGTTGGTCGTTATGAGCCGCATGGGTGATATTGGGTTGCCCTTTAGTATCGCTTCCGATGTTGGTCGTTATGAGCCGCATGGGTGATATTGGGTTTGGAGTCTTCGGGCTCATGGATCCTTGTTTGTACAGTACTGAGCTCGAGCAAATTTTCTGATGTTTCATTCATATGTATATTCCATAGGTATCGCCCTTCGGTGTTGGTCGTTTTGAGCCGCATCATGCGTAGCGTTTACCTTGTGGAACTTGTATACCTTATTGGTATTTGTTATTTGCCTTTTTGCTTGCTTTGGGATATTCTTATCCTTTGTTCCTATATGTTGTCGATGATATGAGGCTTGTTCTATATGATTCATCTTTTGTTAGATGATTGTGTTATCTCCTTTAGAGATATTTGTTATACTTTGTAACCTTACAGGTTTATTGTTGTTTAGTTTATCTAACTGATTTGTTTAGCAAGACTGACCCGTGTATTTTATACTCGGGTCAGACCGAGATGTTTCAGGTTAGGTGCATTTGGACTTAGCCTATTTTTCTTCCGCATGGACTACTTCGCTAGCTTCTTTTTGTCATAGCTTTTGTGTAGTCCTATTATGTTGAAACTCTGATGTGTATTCTTCTGGATTTGTCTGTATATTGTGGTTGGCTATACCACTTGATATGCATTATTTTGTAAACTCTATTATGTATCTGTATATGTTTTTATGATGATCTACTGTTCTGTGATGTATATTACATTTAAGTTGTTATATTCTGTTCTGATAGATCCTTCAACCACCTATGGTTTTGTTTTAAATATTCATTGGATATGTCGATCTATTTGGTGTGATTATTGTCGATGTATTCAATAGATAGTTAGAGCAAGTCTATAGCTGGTCGCTCCTATCCAGCCATATTCTCCGTGTTAGCAGACAATATTATCTATTAATACTCTTTGCTAGCGTGGGTATAGTGGTGGGGCGTGACATGCCATGTACATTGATACATTGTGCATGTCACAAGCTGTTTGTGTATAATGAATTCAAAAATGAATATGATGACGAACAACCCAAATAACTGAGGCAAATAACATTTTCAAAATACCCATTTTATTTGACACTACACAAATATTTCTTTTTCAATTTTACTAATTCGGTGTTTATTTTTTAGATAACTCAGACGCTGCATTCAAGCTGGAGTAGAGTTGAAGATAAATACGATTGAATGAGTGATATGTAGTGAGGTGCAATTGTAAATTGAAAATTATGAAGTAATCAAAATTGTGTATATATATAGTGAGAGCTCAAATTTGTACTATTCAAAGTTGTAATAGAATATTTGTTTGAATAAAATATCTATTTGAATTTAAATTTTGTGTTATTTATTTTAACCAGCAAATATTTATTTAATTATGTGAAAATAAAATAGTACATTAACAAATACATTTAAATGAATATATATATATATATATGTTTATTATCATCAAACAAAAATCATATACTACATATTCAACAATAATAAAGTAACTCGTTTGTTACAGAGATACATTTGTGATATATTATGGCATTTTTGTAACTTCAGTTTATAAAATACAAATAATTTATGTGTCTATTTATGCCTTGCAGTTCATAGTGACTACTTGAAATATATCTACGTATATTGAATCAACAACATAATTTAGAATGCAGCAACACTGTCATTACACGCCATGGGGACTATATCTATGCCTTACTGGACAAATTTTTCATACATATTTTATCCTCCGACAAATCTGTGAATTTTTTTATATTCACTATAATTATTTCAGTTAATTTCAAAAATAATTATAAAAGATCATACATATTTACGCATTTTTTCCTTTCTCATTGTTGACTATGATGTCGCACTATTTTTCAGCCATGTTTTTTCATTACCATTATATTAAAATTCTTACATATAAAGAAAGTTGTCTTCATTATTAACAGTGTAGTGTGGATAGTATATAAGAAATTATGGTGCTTGAGGTTTACGTATCGAAAAAAATACGAAAATGAATAATTGAACATTTTAAAATAAGAATGTTTCATAGAAAAATGGTGTTAATAGCAAGATTATGTGAATTTATTCAATTATAACTGGAAAATGACTGCATGATCGATAAAGTCTAAATTGTAGAGGAATGAAAACAACATTCCAATTGTAAGTAACCAATGCATGAAATTAATTAAATGGAAGACAACGTAGAAAATGGGATGTTGTGAAACAATTTTCTACCCAGCTTACCAAAAATAACTTAATATACTTGCCAGTTGTGTTTTCGACTTTTCTTTAGAAAATGTAAACTTGCAAAACTATAGAGAAAAAGGCAGAGAAAATATTAAGAGAAATCAGAACTTAAGATCAGTGATATAGATTGGTGCGTATGAAGTAAGGTGGATAGTTGCTGGGATGGGTCTGGCACTAGCTAATATGGTAGAAAAAAAGAGTTGCGAACTCTGATGTAAAAGTGTATACATCGAATGGAGAAGTTGACCTTAGTTTATGTACAGATCACAACTGCAGTTAGCATATAAAAATGTTTTTCCATTGGCAGAAAACAGAAGCATGAAAAGGAGTCATAGTAAATGGGGAAATGGGAATAAAAGCCGAGATAATAAGTGTGGAGCAGAGTTGAGGAAAACTCGAAATTGAGTGGGGAGAGATAGGAAAACATAGAGTACAAATTTCTTATGGCATGCAACAGTTGGTGCACTTTTTTCTAGTAGGTATGAAATACAAATAGGCATAATCATGAATTATGTTCACAATAACTCTTATGTTAGTAGGCCAAAAGTCATACTTCTGAAAGTTTAATATGATTATGTAAGTCGTTGTCTATGAAGAAATAAATGCACCTGTTATTGCCTCGCTTTGTATTGCAATCCATCATTATTTCTTATAATTTGCACGAACACTTATTGCTCTCTATCTCAAACATTGGTTCCCTTGTCTGCATAAATAATCAATATAAAAATTTTAAAATTGAAATTACCTAGATTCATTCATGATGCAAATACACAGAAATACAAACTTTTACATATTGACATGTGAGTAAAAACTAAAAAAATTAATTTAGAAGATGATCAGTCGCATGAGAATATGTACATGAACGAATATCAATGAATAGGACTAAAGATGTATAATCATAAGATAATTTTTCTCCACTACATAGTATATTGCTCATTAAAGTGAATCATATTTTAGTGCAACAAAGATAACATGAGTCATTTGCAATTCTTTTAATCACTAACCATGTAGCAGAATTTGGGAGGAACATTTGTCTCTTCGTCTTAAAATCAAGCTTCTCCTCCTATAATTCAACAATTATTGTCAAAGTCAAATGAAAGAAATAAACAAAGTTAGTTCAAACAATGGTTACATGAATATAAAAGGTGCAGGACAAAAATATCGATATAGCTTTGTTTCCATTAAAAGATAAGTAGTTATTTTTTATACGAATGAATTCCCAACTATAAGATGAAAACCAATCAAGAAGGAAATAAAATACAAAAGGTCGAAAATGAAGCTAAAAAATAAATTTAACGCACGCACTACATGTGAGTGAGAAAAATAATTCTAGGATGATGAACTGTATGGGGTCAACAGCAATAAAGAATATGATAATGTGTTTGAAGGTGAAAATTAAAACAAAAATAAGTACAGATTTGGGGAGTTTAGTTTCTATAATTGTGGACGAAGGAAAATAAGGGAAAAGTTGAAATTAGACGCAGAAGCACGCATACTTGTATATGGTGTAGATAAATAGTAATGGTTAAAATGATATTGGTAGCGATAATTAATATGTTTATCCATGCTGAAAACAAATTTTTGTCAGTTTATTTTTTTTTTGCCAAGATTGTCGATTTAGCACTTCGAAATATGGTGATGAGCAAATGATTGCAACTTTGCTAAATTTTTAGCTCAGTGATATGGTTTAAAACTACTGAAGAGGTATCGTGAAATAAAAAGCCACTATCAGTGAATACACCATGACATAAATATGTCTGCCCTGGTTAACTAAATATGGTATCATCACCGTCTACCGCACATCAAGCAAAGCTCCCTCAAGAATAGCCTAAGAATAAAAAAGCAAAACAAAATCATAGAACTATAAAAAGTTGTGTAGTTTGTTGCTCAATAATACACCTGACAGCCCTTCTGTTTTTATTTATAACAAACTTGAAAGCACCACAATAAGGAAAAAATACTTATTAAATCACATAATGTTTATCAAAGTATCAGTAGAAATTAAGCGATTCTACAAATATTAGACAAATAACGTTTACTTTTTCAAACTCTAGCTTAACCAGTCTTGTAAATTATCAATCTAATTGCCATGGTAAGTGCTTCAATAGTTTGTATGTCAATCAGAAAAGCTGTCAAGCTGCTTGAAGATAAAAATAACAATAGCTGATTTTATGGTACTATAAGTCTTAACACACAACGATACAAACATGGTATAGTCTAAGCCGTCTAAATTCATAATTAGTTAAAAAAAGGCGCAAAAAATTACAAAATTAGCTTATCATATTTTTGACCCATAACATTAATCAATGATGATTTAATTTTCATTTCTATTTTTGTTGAACAACACAAAAACCATTTGTATTAATTCTAACACTACAAATCAAATTTCATTATCATATCGTAGGTCAGTTCATGATAAATTTATTTATAGTATAATAAAGATATATATAGTTAATATCTACAGTTCATACGATAAAATTTTATTTTATAAAGTTACACAGCTAGAACTATAAATGTTTGTATTTTAAAGTACAAATATTTATAAGTTTAGCTACATACATGCAATTTAAAATGTATATTTTTGCTGGAAAATTCGGCAAGAGTATTTCGTGAACCTTATTTTCAAGAAGAGTTTTTTCAGGTGTCAAGATTAAAAAAAAAGAACGAATCTTAGTTTTCACTTTTATTGATCTATGTAGGATACTTACGCCGACCAATCAAATTAAATTTTAAAGGCTATTAGTTGTGACGTCTGGATAAAAGTTTAATAAGAGGCTGTTCACAAGTTGGATTGGAAATAACGTGCAATATACTGTATTTACTTTTTATTTAAATTATTAATTAATTATAATTAATGTACCAAATTGGATATGAAAAATTACAAATTAATGATAAAATACCCAAAAAAGTTCTAAAAAACTCAAAAACTAAGATAGTGTTGGGTTTAAAAACGAGTTTCGAGTCTGTTTTCAAATATGAGAGAAGTGAAGTGACGACATATGCGGTAGAAGAAAAATAGAGGAAAGATGGAGGGACGAAAGGACGATGGAAGGATGAATTGTGTTAACCCCGCTGAAACTTGGACCGACTCATTTACTCAACTAATACCGACTCATCCATGTAGAGGGAAGAACGACTCGTCTATCTAGATCCGACTCATCTAGGACCGACACATCTGGTCCCGACTCATCCACTTAAGGTCCTCACCGACTCATTGGATATACGACTCAAGGGATTAGCGGTTCGTAGGAAAGGGCCGACTCAGCAAGACCCCGGCTCAACAACCTCAGCGACTCATCTAGTCCCCGACTCAACGAGTTAACGACCTAAAGTCCAAGGCGACTTAAAGGCCAGCAAGGTAAGACATCAACGACTCATGAAAGTTTACGACTTAAAGGGTGATACGACCTAAGGCTTCAGGAACAAGTTCAAAACCATGCTGAAATGAGATAACTCGTTGAGTAGCTACGGCCATGATGAGTCGTATACGACTTACGCTAGCATAAAAGGAGTTATGTTCGGATTGACTCGAGAACGACTTATCTCTTTGGACCAAGCCAGTAGTTTGGCCTTGAGTTAACATGAGACGACTCACCATGACTCGCCCACGACTTAAAGTCGTTAAGTCGTAACCCATTGCCACAATGCCTATGCCAAGGGAGATTGACTCGGACACGACTCAAGACTTGTCATAAAATCCAGCAGAGGAGTAAGCATTGGAGGAGTGAAGGGATGATTCTATGAGTCGGCCACGACCTAATTTGACTCGGCCACGAGTCAGGCATGAGCCGGGTACGACTCACGACTTAAGGCTGAAAACTCCTATAAATACAAGGCCACCTCCAACATTCAAAGGACTTTTGGCTCACTCTCTTCAAGCGCCGATACTCTGCTGCATTCCGAACCAATTTAACACTTGAAGCTCTCAAGACACTAAGAACGCTACAAACAACTTCAAGGAGAGATCACATACATCCAACATGGATTCGAAAACTCTCATCTTCATCGGAGTTTAGGCTACTTGTTCTAAGTCTCTTGTAATTCAAAGTGTATTGTACTTGGGAAGAATTGTATCAGCTTGTAACGAGATTATTAATAAAAGTACTTAAAGTGGACGTAGGCTATACCCTTAAGCCGAACCACTATAAAATTGTTGTTGTTTACCGCTTTTCTGCTATTATCTGCTTGTAATCCGTTCCCGAGTAATCGGGTGGTGCTTTCACAACTACAACTCATACACCGGGGTGTTAGCGTTCAAATTTTAGCGTTAACATTTTTGGTGCTTTCACTGAGAATTGAACTAAGGAAAAATTATCATCATTGCTTCACAGAGATTTGTAAAGAGAATTTCCTTGAAAACCAGAAGTCTGTCTGAGATTATGGCTCCTGGAAGGAAGAGTAGATCTGTCAGATCTGGGAACATTCAAGAGGGAACATCCGCTTCCCCTGTACCTAATCAACCCACTACGTCTGCTGGGGTTACGAAAGCGGAGTTGGATGCTGTAATGTTAGGGCTGAACCAGCAGATAAACGCCTAGAATGCACAATTAGAGGCTCAGAGTGCCCAAAATACTCTAATTCTGAATAAGTTGAATGATTTGCTCGGGGCAAACAATCAACCGGCTGGTAATGGAAGGAATTATGCTGGCAACATTCATGATGCTAATGAAAGGAATGCTCCAGAAAGGGCTGCCAGCCCCTTTGAGCAAACGCTTCCTGAGGTTGGTGGATCTGGAACTCGACATGATGAGGAGTATCTTTCTGGAATGGTCCGGCAAATCATGAAAGAAAGTATGCAAAGGGTTGAAGATGAGAAAGAATGGGGTTTCGCCCCAAGTAAAACTCCATTTACTGAGAAAATCCTAAAGGCGGAATTTCCAAGGAAGTTTGTCCCTCCAACTATCCCAGCTTACAAAGGGACAAGTGATTCGAATGAATTCTTGTATAAATATGATTGGCACATGACAGGTGCCAGAGCCTCTGACGAGATAAAGTGCCGATATTTCCCTGTATACCTTGAAGGTGTGGCTCTACTGTGGTTCACCAAGTTGCCAGTCTGATCTATTGATCAGTTTTCAGACTTGACCCGAAAGTTCAAGGAACAGTTCAGGCTATATGCTTCAAAGGCCAAGGACATCATGTCATTGTCAAGTATAGAACAGAACCCTGGTGAATCTATCAGATCTTTCTTGAACCGCTTTAATATAGCGCTGGCAGAGGTGGACAATGCTGAACCGCGAATGATATTGACTTATCTGATGAGGGCTATTGATAAGTCGAGCGAATTTGGGAAATGGCTAAACATGAAAGAGCCAACCTCCCTCGAAAAGTTCTACAAAAAGGCAGATGAATTCATACGCCTGGAAAGCCGTCCTGTACTGGTAAAGGCAGTGTCGGAAAAAGCTGAAGATAACACTGTTGCTCCACGCAAGAATGAATCTGTAGGACAAAAAAGGGAAAATAACAATGGGAAGAAACAGAGTAATCTGAAGAAGCCCCGATCCTTCAAGCCATCAGAGTATACTCCTTTATCAGATACGCCGGAGCGTATCTACCTTGCCATTAAAGATTCGGTTGACCTCCCTAAACCTATCCCTTTGAGGACCGGGAAAAAGGCTATACAAAGTGGGAAGTTCTGCCGCTTCCATAATCAACCCGGTCATGAGACCGATGAATGCCGCCAGTTGAAAAATCTGATTGAAGAATTGCTAAGAGAAAACAAGCTGCAGCAATTTGTGAAAAAGAATAGCAGCAATCCTGCATCGTCAAGTCAGGGGCAACAGACTCCTGTTCATCAGCCTAGGATAGGTGAGAAAGCTACGGGGCATGAATCTGGAAGGCCCATTATCAATGTCATTACAGGAGGACCTCACCCAGCTGGCAAGAGCTGGGGTGAGATGGAGAGATATACCAGGGCTTTGAAATATGTTCCAGCCGAAGAAGACGTCTTTGTTTTAGAAGACACTACGCCCCTGAAACAACAGAAAAATTTCAGTGATGATATTATTTTCAGAGCCAGAGATTCCACAGGTATCGAAGCTCCTACCCTAGATCCCTTGGTCATCTCAGCTGGTATCGGACCGGCCATTGTCAGAAGAGTTCTCATTGACTGCGGAGCATCATGTAATATCCTCTTCAAGAAGACATTCGACCAAATGAAAATCCCGATGGTCGATGTACAAGCCTCATCGCAGAAGATCGCTGGCTTCACTGGGGAGCCAAAGCAACCAATAGGAACCATCGATCTGCTTGTAGAACTTGGGGAAGGAGAAAGGAAAGTAGTCCGCAAGCAAACATTTGTGATTGTCGATGAATTTTCTACTTATAATGCTTTCCTTGGCCGTCCAACGCTCGCAGCGTTCAAAGCTATTCTAGCCCCATGGTGCCTTACTATTAAATTCCCTACAGACAATGGAGTAGGAGTTATAAAAGGGGATCAAAATGCTGCACGAGAGTGCTATTTGACAGAGTTGCGAGAGTCAAGAAAAAGGGAAATGGGAAAGGATGCGGCCGCCCCGGTCCGCATCAAAGAGCCAGCCTTGTAGCAATTACGGGGCGGACCCTGCACTGGCGAGCATAGCGGGGCACGGAAAGAGATGGATCCCAGAAAAGCCAGTGCAGGGGAGAATAGAGTAGTGCCGGTTGAAACAACAGTACCGGTACCTGTTGACCCGAAGGACCCGAATAAGGTGTTGAATGTGGGTTCACAGCTTAATGTGTCAATTCAGAATATCTTGATATCTTTCCTGAAAGCAAATCTGGATGTCTTCGCTTGGACTCATGCTGATATGTGTGGAATATCTCCAGAAGTTGCAGTACACGCTCTGAATATTGACCCAAAGTTTACACCAGTATAACAGAAAAGAAGAACCCAAGGTCCAGAAAGGTCAGCAGCATTAAAAGAGGAAATTGATCGACTCATGGAAAATAACTTCATCAAAGAATCTACATATCCGAATTGGGTTTCAAATCCTGTGCTGGTTAAGAAAGCTAATGGAAAATGGAGAGTGTGCATCGATTTTTCAGATCTGAACAAGGCCTGCCCCAAAGATTGCTTTCCTTTACCCAGGATCGATCAACTGGTAGATGGAACAGCGGGGCATGAATTGCTATCTTTCATGGATGCCTACTCCGGATATAACCAGATCATGATGCATGAACCGGATCAGGAGGACACGAGCTTTATCACCGATGTTGGTCTTTACTGCTACAGAGTTATGCCCTTCGGATTGAAGAATGCAGGGGCAACCTACCAAAGACTTGTTAATGCTATGTTCAAACCGCAATTGGGCAAAACTATGGAAGTCTACGTCGACGACATGTTAGTAAAGTCTAAGAAAGCAGCGGATCACATTGAACACTTGGCAGAAATGTTCGCAGTCCTCCGGAAATACAGAATGAAGCTTAACCCTCTGAAATGCACGTTTGGGGTCGAGTCCGGAAAGTTCTTAGGGTTTATCGTCAGCGCTAGGGGCATTGAGGCTAGTCCAGCTCAAATTACTGCCTTGAAAGAAGTCAAAGCTCCTAGAACAAAGAAGGAATTGCAAAGTCTCAATGGAAAAGTTGCCGCCTTGAGTCGGTTCATTTCCAAAGCCACAGATAAATGCATCCCATTTTTGACGCCCTAAAGAAAGGAAAGAAAAAATTCGATTGAACTTCCGAATGCCAAAAAGCCTTTGATGAATTGATTCGCCATATGGAGACGCCTCCAATACTTTCTAGGCCTGGCGATGGCGAGGATCTTCTTATATACTTGGCAGTATCATCTCACGCTTTAAGTGCAGCGCTGATACGGGAAGACAAAAGGATTCAACATCCAGTTTACTATATCAGCAAAAGACTCACTGGGGCAGAGATGAATTACTCTAAGTTGGAAAAACTCGCCTATTGCTTACTAATTGCGTCTAGGAAATTGAGGCAATATTTTCAAGCTCATCCTATCAGAGTCCTCACTGATCAACCTTTAAAGCAAGTCCTGTTTCGCCCTGAAACTTTGGGTCGTCTTCTAAAGTGGAATATTGAACTCAGTCAGTATGACATCACTTATCATCCCCGGAAAGCAATCAATGGACAAGCTTTAGCGGATTTCATTGCAGAATTTACAGATAAGGGTAACAGTGAGGAAGAAACGGTCCACAATTCCCCTATCCAGTGGAAGTTATATGTCGATGGTGCGAGAAACGACTACTGTTCTGGAGCCGGAGTTGTACTTGAGACTCCTGAAGGTCGATCATTATGCTATGCACTAAAATTGGAATTTCCTTCAACAAACAATGAAGCAGAATACGAAGCCCTTATCGCTGGCTTAAGGATTGCTAAAGAATTAAACATCTGAGCGCTACAGATATTCAGTGATTCTCAGCTTATTGTATGCCAAGTCAAAAAGGAATTCCAAGCAAAAGGGGGGAATCTGCCCGCCTACTTGTCAAAGGCTTGGGAACTCCTGGGTGATTTCGATCATTAAATGATAAGCCACATTCCTCGAGAAGAAAACATGAAAGCAGATTCTCTCGCGAAGTATTCGAGCACAGGCGAAGCTCAATTTCTGGGGCTAACTCCAGTGGAGGTCCTGTCGACTCCTAGCATTGATGAGATGGACATTGATTGGATCATGAGCATGTCTCAAGAGCAAGAATCATGGATGACTCCGATAATAGAATATCTGCTCAATGGATCCTTACCAGGGAACTCAAAAGAACGACAAAAGCTACTGAGAAAAGCCTCTCGATACGTAATCCAGGATGGCCGGTTATACAGACGGGGATTTTCAATGCCATTACTTCGATGTGTATCCAGGGAAGAGTCTAAAGCAATCTTAGCAGAGGTACACGGGGGAGAATGTGGCGATCATTCAGGTGGCCAAACATTAGCAAAGAAAATTCTCCGGTACGGATATTTTTGGCCAGAAATTAATCGAGATGCAGCGGAGTATTCCCAAAAATGTGACAGATGTCAAAGATTCGCCAAAATTCCTAGAGCTCCTTCCACTGAACTCACACAGATGGTCAGTCCATGGCCGTTTGCGATATGGGGAATCGACCTTGTAGGACCGTTACCAACTGCCAAATCTGGAATTAAATATGCCATTGTTGCTGTAGATTATTTTACTAAGTGGGCAGAGGCTGAACCACTGGCCACTATCACCTCAAAGAAGATGATAAGTTTTGTGACTAAAAACATCATTTGCAGATACGGTGTGCCTCAAAAAATAATTACAGACAATGGAACTCAGTTTGAAAGTGAAGAATTACAAGATTTTTGCAAGCGATTCAAAATCCGGAAAAGCTTCTCAGCAGTAGCTCATCCGCAGGCAAACGGGCAGGTGGAAGCCGTGAACAAAATTATTAAGTCAACCGTCAAGAAGCAACTTGAAAGAGCAAAAGGTGGTTGGGTCGATAAGCTACCACTGGCACTATGGGCATACAGAACCACTCACAAAACTGCGACTGGGCACACCCCGTTTTCATTGGCATACGGGTCAGAGGCAATGATTCCGGTAGAAATAGAAGTCCCTTCACACAGAAGAATCCATTTCAATCAAGCAGAAAACGAAAAGCTACAGCTTGAAGCACTAGATCTCCTTGATGAAAAAATAGATGAGGCTAATCTCAGAATTGCAGCTCATCAGCAAAGAATAGCCAGGCATTTCAATTCCAAAGTTCGCCAACGCAGCTTTGAGATTGGAGACCTAGTCCAGAAAAGAATTATGACAGCGACAGGTGTGTTTGGGCCAAATTGGGAAGGACCATATGTAATAGGTCAGAAGCTTCTTGACGGCACATTCAAACTCACCACTGTTGAAGGAGATCAAATTCCAAGGGCATGGAACAGCAACCATTTGCGTCCATACTTTACTTGAAAATTTTGTTGAAATATTGTAAAAAGAATTATGAATGTATGATTCTTGTAATTAAAAGCAATTGTAAAACTGATGCAAGTAAATAATGAAAGAATATAAAGTGGATGTAGGCCCAATTTCCTGGCCGAACCACTACAAATCTTGTGTTCCTTATTAGTATTACATGTTTGCTTTATTTTCGATATAAAAAGTACATAGAATGTATTGCTGAAATGTCGATTTAAATTTTTGCAGACAATGGAAGTGAAACTTGCACATAAAAAGACCAAGTGATTCTCGCCAAATTTCAAGTCACAAAAGCCCCGAATTCAAATCCTAGATAGGAAGTACTTCAATTGAACGGCCTATGATTTCGACAGAAACGGGTCCTTGCTAATAAATTGAGATCGTTTGAACAAACAAACGTCCAATTAAGAAGCTAGTGCTCGTTCTCACGAAATTACCTGACAATGAAGCGCACTTCCTTGGATTAAACAAGTTACTTGTGAAAAAAAGGGGGGGGGGGCAGAGGATCATTGAAAAGGCATAAGCAAGTGAACAGAGGAACAACCAAAGCCATCATCGGCAGCACAAGTCCTCTTCGGAGACACAACTCTTCGGAGGATAAAGACCTCTAATGGGTCATACGCCACAAAAAAGAAAGTTCTCTACTCAACAAAAAAGATTGGAGGAGTCATGACCCTCCAACCATGAGAGAGTAACTTCCAGGCGATGAAAACCTTCTCTGAGGCACGTTTCACCAGGAGTTGAAGTGTTATGACCGCTCTTCGGGATTTCACTTCACCAGAGTTGAAATGCAAACAAAATAAAAGCCCTCTTCGGAGGCCCATTTCACCAGGAGTTGAAGCGTTATGACCGCTCTTCGGAATTTCACTTCACCAGAGTTGAAATGTAAACAAAATAAAAGCCCTCTTCGGAGGCACATTTCGCCAGGAGTTGAAGTGTAACAACCGCTCTTCGGAATTTCACTTCACCAAAGTTGAAATGCAAAAACAAAATAAAAACCTTCCTGAAAGCCCACGTTTCACCGAGATTGAAATAAAACTTCCAAGTGTTGAAACGTGAAAAGGCTTTCTTCGAAGGCACAACTCTTTGGAGGTACACGTTTCACCAAGATTGAAATAAAACTTCCAAGTGTTGAAACGTGAAAAATCCCTCCTTAGAAGTACAACCCCCCTCCCGGGGACACAATTCAAAGGAAAGACCTCTTCGAAGGCACAATCAAGAAGAAAGACCTCTTCGGAAGCCCACGTTTCACCAAGATTGAAATAAAACTTCCAAGTGTTGAAACGTGAAAAGGCTTTCTTCAAAGGCACAACTCTTTGGAGGTACATGTTTCACCGAGATTGAAATAAAACTTCCAAGTGTTGAAACGTGAAAAATCCCTCCTCAGAGGTACAACTTTGTATATAAAAAAAAAATCCTCATCAAAAGCGTACTTTAACTTTCAAAGGGAGAGTAATTTACCTACTCTGGAAAATGATCTTTAAAAAAAAAAAAAAAAAGAGGAAAGAAAAGAAGTTAAAGTACCCTTCAGAGGTCCGCTTTACCACATAGAAGAATTCACTTGGTAAAATATGCACATAAGCAAAAGAAAAAAGTGATTTCTTCGAACGACAAAGCGTAGAAACTTATACGAAGGGAGTTGTACTCTACAAAAATTTTCTTTAAAGAATAAAATAATTATTCTTTAGCAAATAAAAGTGCAAGTCCCCTCGAAGTATAAAATATTGCAGCAAGCTTAAGGTATGGGGGCAACATGGTATAATAGTATAGCTGCATCAGTAAAGTAATACTCAAACAACATACCATAAGCCCGCTGCAATATCATATAAATAAACTTGTGCAAAAATGAATAATAAATGCATTCTCAAATTCAAACAGAAGTATGTACAAACAAAGGATCATTTTATTCAATTGAAATGGAGGTACAGGTTTCAAAATAAAGAAAAGCGGGGGCCGGTACCCGCACAATTCTCGACCAGTACATACAAAAGGCAAAAAGCTAAAATCTTCACTTCTATTTACTACCTTTGGACCCTTTTCCCGGCCGAATGATTAGCTTTTCAGGTCGGTCAGTTGGCACAAGGGAAGGAGGAGGGGTAGGCGCAGCTGGTCCAACTTCTGGCTCCACTTCAGTAACAGCGATTATCTTCCCCCTCCTCTTTGACGTTCCGTGCTTTTTCCTCCTCTTTGAGGAAGACTCACTTCCTGGAGTGACAAGTTTAGACAAAGTTATGTCATCGGAAGGAGTCCGCTCCGGAGATATCTCACCTCCCTCAAGTCCCTCGTCTATATGCTCTTGCGAAGCGATGGGATCGTTTAAACCATGAAGGGCCTCTATTTGTTCCTCTTGCGACCCGGGCTGTGAAGCAGAAGGAGGAGCCACCTGGGAAGACGGAGGAGGGATAACCGGAGGAGGAGAAATCTGAGCGGTGCTTGATACTTTCTCTACAGAAGAAAAGAGGTTAAAGTCAGTAAAGAGAGGAGATGAAGGTTCATCAAGGTTGAGAAAATAGTCAAGGAGCTCATTAAACCCATGTGAAATAAATGAGCAATCCACTTGAGCGAAATTTACAATGGAATTACCTGCATAAGTTGTCTTTATTACGTCAATTTCATAGTCCGGAGCTTCAGCACTCTCTTGCGATTCATCTGTGGCTTGAGTAATTTTGGCCCCGGTATCAGTTTGAGCAGGGATCGGTACATAAGAGCTAGAGCCAATAATACCCGCATCGGCCGAAGTTGAAGGAGGGACAGGGGCAGTCAAATTTGTTTCTTCTTCTTGATGCTCTTCCCCCACTATTTCAACTCGTGATCTGGCAAGTTGCTCCTTCCCTCTGGCAAGGGCTGTGCGAGCCTCAAAGTCTAAGTAGTGCACCTCCAACTCCTCTTCAGTGTATCCGGCCCCTTTAAACATATCTAGTGCGGCCTCCCACACTTCGGCCAGGGTAATCTCATACTTGGGGCCCAGGAATGCAAGACTGCCACGCCCTAATATACACTGCAAGTAGAAATCAAATAGTGTCGAGCCAATATCAGCTTTGGTAGCTTCGTGGGCCTCTTCAGCTGCAATTCTACCCGCAACAGCCTCATCCCGCTCTCTCTCGACTTTGGATAACTGGGCTTTCAATTTTTCAATCTCTGCAGCCTGAAGGCCAGTTTGTCCTCGTAACTGAGTAATATCAGTACGGTTGCCCTCTATAATCTGCTCCAACCCATCAGCCTTGGCCTCAGCATCCCTTTGCGCGGCATGATCATCCCGCACCTGTTGAAGAAGCACACTCTCCCTTTGAGAATAAGAAGTGGAAGAAGTAGCAAGCTCCTCTTTAAGTTTCCCAACTTCTGCCTCAAGTTTCTCATTATAATCGGCAATACTCCTCATTTCTGCATCATGCTGTTTAAGGATCTTTTGCCATTCAGTTTTGTCGTTCTCCATGGTAAGCATAGCTTCGAGATTGGCCCTATTCACCCTTTGGAGCTCATCAACGAGTTTCTGCCAAGATGACATCCTCTCAATATCGGTTCTAACTGCATCAAGGTTCCGTAACATAGCACTTTTATCTATGGGAACCAAATCAAGGTCAAAGCGAACTCCTTTTAAACACCAATTAGGAAATCGGCGTTGAAGAGTGGCTGGACCTGGTCCAACTTGGTATGATGGCCTATTGATGATTGCTTGGATATCAGTAGGGGAAGGGGCAGGAGATTGAGAAGAAGTAGGAGCAGTAATCTTCTCTGAAGGCGTAGGCATTGGCTCCTCAATAATTTTGGCCCGTTTGCTCGAGTCATCAGTTGTGTGACTCTTCCCTCTATCATCATGAGATTTGCGTTTAAGGGAGTCACTCTCTCTGTGGGAGGAATCATGTCGACTATCTGGTCTTCCAAAGCGTTCTTCATAATCACGTCTTTCCCGAGCCTTCCGGGCAGCCCTTTCTTCATCAGTCTCTCTATGAATAGGAGGATAGGATTGATAGCCATACTGGCTGCGTTTCCCGTATCGTTGAAAGTCATTATAGTACGAGCTGCCTCGCTTCATTGGAAAACCTAAAATTAAAAAAAAAAGAAACAAAACTTGAGAATCTTTCAAATGTTAAAAAAAAGAGCATAAAAGTGCCAGGAATTCTAAGTGTGTGATGTGCAAACTACGCGCATCAATCTACGAACCACTCTTTAATTGGGGAGTAGTTGTGGGTGTAATAGTTAGCGTCAACTCTTGAGTCGACGGCGACTGTTGCAAAGTAGAAGTAGCTTCAACTACTGAAGAAGAAATCCCGGCAGTGATAGGATCGTCTTTAAAGATCTCTTGCGAAGTAGCAAAGAGGTCGCTCAGTCCTTCGAAAGTATCGTCCCTGCTCTGCTTAACAAGACTGGATTTCTCAGCTTTTTCACCAGATTCTTGTGAATGATGGGAAGATCCCTGAGGCTCTTCTTGCTCGATAACCGGGGCAAGTTTGTCAGATGGCCCCACAGCATCAACAGAAGTGGAACACTTCACTAGCGAAGCCTCAGGAGCAGGTCCTTTTGATATGGATGTGCTAGTAGAAACTGAGGCATCCAACGCTCTAGCTGGGGAGTCTGGAATTTCATGAGGACGCATAGAACGAGAAGTATGAAAAAGTCCGTACTGATGCAAAAATTCATCTTTCAACAGAAATTGAATATCTCTCTCCTCAACCGGCACGGCTTTAAGCCTCTCAAAAGTCGACTTGTGACTAGGATTCCTAGAGGGAGGAGGCAGCGCTGAAAATAAAAAGAAGCAGAGTTAACACTTAGCAGGTCAGTCTCACAAAGGTCAGATAACAAACGAAGTAAGGATGGATGATCTTACTTCCTTCCCTCCACACAGCATAAAACCCCCGGGGGCAACGAACGAAGAAGAATTGGGTTAGAAACCCATGAGCAGTGTCAGGAAGGCCAACAATTAATTTGCGGTTTCGGGCGCTTCTCACAACAGTAATAGAAGGATGATCTTTGGTCCGGGTAAAGGAGCATAAGTAACAAATTTCATCAAAGCTCGGAATTCGATCAAGTGTTCTCCTAAATAGCACACACAACCCCATTAGAATGGCATAGCCGTTGGGGTGTAGCTGGGATGGAGCAATGGCCAATTGACGAAGAAGTTGTTGGAAAAAGTCATTGAAAGGAGGAACGCCCCCACTTAGGCACATTTGTCGGTTAACTGTCACAAAGCCAGAAGGTGCTATGTCAGCAGTGTTACTTCTCTCAGGAAGAATGGCATCTGATTCAGCAATGCCAAACTGAGCACACAACTGGCGAAAAACTTTGTATGATAGTGTGGTAGGGACTCTTTCGGGAGGATTAACTAGTGGAGCCGGAAGAACAGTTGCCTCTCCCGTCTGAACTGTTGCATCTTCTTCCTGAGATGTCATTCTACACAAGCAACTGGATATTCAAATATGAAGGTGCACGTTTCCTAAAAGTGTGAAGTGTCGTGCAAAACTGATAAAAATAACAAGTAAATATAACTGGAATTAAATTGGTCGACGATTGATCGACTACGGTAATTTCAGAACTTGTTAATTTAAAGTTCAAGCATAATATTAGTGCAGGCTGGTCAGTTTCAATTGACTATTTCAGTGTTGCTTTAATATTCTACTTGAAATCGATAGCACTTCGTTCACACAATTTATTTAAGTTAATTATCTGTTATTAATCAATCTGTCATTTGATGTGGGCGGTTGATGGCAGTATATTCGTCCCAATTTTCTGTAAATATCATATTAAACAGATTGTTAACCTACAAGTCAAAGTAATCTGTAAAAGAATGCAGCAGAGTTCAACAGTTTGAAATTCAAGCAGCAGTTCAAAGTTCAAGCAGAGTTTAGGAATGCAAGTGCTAAGTCGTAGACGACTTAAGTGCTAAGTCGTAGACGACTCAAGTGCTAGGCCATAAACGACTCAAGAGCTAAATTATACACAACTCGAATGCTAACTCGGCAGCGCCTTAAGTGCTAACTCGCCAACAACTCAAGAGTTTTTCCTACGGGTCAAGACAAATCATCGGTTCTCTGGCTAGCTCGTCCACGACCTAAGGATTGGGGGGCAAGCTAGGATGAGTCGATTTAATTTTGGGTCGTTGGTGTTTTGAGTCGGAAGCGCTCTGAATCGTGAGTCGTGGTGAAAAGAAAAAAACTCTAGTTCTAAGCAGCAAGAAGATCTCCAAGTCCCATTTCCAAATCCTAACCCATAACCCGTTAACCCAATGGCATCTCCAAAAATAACAACTTTAATCCTATTACGATACAGAATCGCCTCGAATGACGAATCGCCACAAGGCAAATCAGGCAAACCCAAATTCATCGGTTATCAGTCCAACCAAACTCGTAAAGCTCGAAGGAACGAACCGGAAGTGGAAAATTAAACGCAAGAGTCGATGATGATCGACAATCGGAAGGAAAGCAGGATTGCTTACGTAGTGTGATGCCCGAAAAAATTGAAGGTGGATTGAGTTGAAATCGTCTTGGGAAGCTCGAAGAAGTGTTAATGGCAGAAGCGATCTAGGAGATTGGTATGAGAAGAAGAAAATGAAAGTAACGATTCATGCCTTTTGTACTAAGGTAGTAGGACATGAGTCGGCACATGCGGGTTAAGATAAGTCGAAGCACGCGACCTACGACTTAGGCGCGTGCTTCGAGGGGCAAATGTTAACCCCGCTGAAACTTGGACCGACTCATTTACTCAACTAATACCGACTCATCCATGTAGAGGGAAGAACGACTCATCTATCTAGATCCGACTCATCTAGGACCGACACATCTGGTCCCGACTCATCCACTTAAGGTCCTCACCGACTCATTGGATATAATACTCAAGGGATTAGCGGTTCGTAGGAAAGGGCCGACTCAGCAAGACCCCGGCTCAACAACCTCAGCGACTCATCTAGTCCCCGACTCAACGAGTTAACGACCTAAAGTCCAAGGCGACTTAAAGGCCAGCAAAGTAAGACATCAACGACTCATGAAAGTTTACGACTTAAAGGGTGATACGACCTAAGGCTTCAGGAACAAGTTCAAAACCATGCTGAAATGAGATAACTCGTTGAGTAGCTACGACCATGATGAGTCGTATACGAATTACGCTAGCATAAAAGGAGTTATGTTCGGATTGACTCGAGAACGACTTATCTCTTTGGACCAAGCCAGTAGTTTGGCCTTGAGTTAACATGAGACGACTCACCATGACTCGCCCACGACTTAAAGTCGTTAAGTCGTAACCCATTGCCACAATGCGTATGCCAAGGGAGATTGACTCGGACACGACTCAAGACTTGTCATAAAATCCAGCAGAGGAGTAAGCATTGGAGGAGTGAAGGGATGATTCTATGAGTCGGCCACGACCTAATTTGACTCGGCCACGAGTCAGGCATGAGCCGGGTACGACTCACGACTTAAGGCTGAAAACTCCTATAAATACAAGGCCACCTCCAACATTCAAAGGACTTTTGGCTCACTCTCTTCAAGCGCCGATACTCTGCTGCATTCCGAACCAATTTAACACTTGAAGCTCTCAAGACACTAAGAACTCTACAAACAACTTCAAGGAGAGATCACATACATCCAACATGGATTCGAAAACTCTCATCTTCATCGGAGTTTAGGCTACTTGTTCTAAGTCTCTTGTAATTCAAAGTGTATTGTACTTGGGAAGAATTGTATCAGCTTGTAACGAGATTATTAATAAAAGTACTTAAAGTGGACGTAGGCTATACCCTTAAGCCGAACCACTATAAAATTGTTGTTGTTTACCGCTTTTCTGCTATTATCTGCTTGTAATCCGTTCCCGAGTAATCGGGTGGTGCTTTCACAACTACAACTCATACACCGGGGTGTTAGCGTTCAAATTTTAGCGTTAACAAATTGTTTCCAACGCTTCTATTATTTTCCAAAATATGGAAAATAAAAACAAAAAGTTTCTTTTTATTTTTTTATGTTAATTTCGTTTTCTAAAATGATTTTTTCAATAATATACGTTCGTTTTGCGCATTTGTTACGAATGAAAATCCAAAATTAAAAACGACAAACCGAACATAACCCAAAACTTTAGGAATCACGTCTAATCAAACCGACCGTTAGGGAGGTTTGTTTACTGTCACTGGCCAAAATCAATTTTTTCGAAGCCAAAAAAACGTGGATCTTGTCTCATCGCGGTTTCCCTAAAAAAGTGGATCTAATTGTCTCATCGCGGTTTCCCTAAACTTCCTCCTTTTATTTCGCGCATCAAACATTCCAAATTCAAATCTATTATGATTTTCAAATTCTAAAATTTCAATTTCAAATCGACAATTTTAAATGCTTTGATTAATATTTTTTTGAAATTCATATTTTCAGATTCAAATTTCAATTTATTCTTTTCCAACATATTATCACTTAATGTTTAAGTAGTGTTAACAAAAATTTTAGTGTATATTTCTTATCTAAGCTATACAATCGAACGATCGGTTTCTCCACCGTTGTGCGGTTATACTAGTTTATCATCTATAACTATTACTCTTCGAGTGTTAAATCAGCTTATCCATGAACATTCCCATAATGTATATCCCAGCATTCTTGACGCCACCATTACTACTGTTGGTCTACAGCCAACGATACATATAATGTTAGTTAACTTGAATTTGAAATTTGAAGTTGAACAAACTGGATTTCCAAATCCAAAAGATACGCATTCATGTTATGTGCTCATGTTGAGTTCCTACTTTTTTAAATCGCCTAACTTACAAACTAGCATTGAATTCTGCATCAAAGTCGTTTTCAGGGTAAATTCTATCAAAGACTAAGACGTCATCGACTTGCATATGATCATTAAAGTACATTATGTTCTTTTCAATATCTTGTATTAACGTAACCAACTTATAATCCGTTACTATATTAATCATCATACCGTATTTTATGAAAAATAATTAGTGTATATTAAAATTTAAAAGTGCGGTTCATAAATCGTTCCAAATAATTAATGGTTGTAGACTAGTTAACAGACTATTCTTCCTGATGAATGCAGAATGATAATCTATCAAGTATACATACTTTTAATTATTTGCTATATACCATGAATAGATGAATAATTGGAAAAAATTTCAAAAGAAATGTAACATCCCACCTTTTCGCACACTTTAAACCGACACACGTGCCCATTCAAAGCATACGCAAGGGCGGATTGTTATGGGGTAAATAAGAAAAACAGAGAAGAAATAAAACAAAATAGAATCTCACAGCGGAAGGATAAAATATAATAATCAATATACAGTTCATGATAACTGTTTACAAAATATTTATTTTACTTATACAATGAATATCAGAGTTACACATACCAATACAATCAATGCAGCGGAAATTTAGAGTGTGGTGCAATACTATAATTAATAATAATACGAACTCTTCGTCTTCGTCCTCCAAAGCTAAAGTCATCGATCCTGAAACGCTCGGACTGACCCGAGCGAATTTGAAAAGACAAAAACACTCGAGTCAGAACTAAAAGATCTTATGTGAGTTAAATTAACAGAAATAAATATGAGTACAGTAACTCAAGAGATGTTCGGGATTTACATCTCCTAAGGATCCGTTAAACTATTTACTATGTAGTATATTGCGCTATTATAATAGTGTTTATTTATAAAATAAACTTACTTTTTAATAGCATTAAGGGGTTACCCATATAGCCCTTAACACAAATAATGCCAGTAGTCTATACAGTACCGTAATACCTCCTGATCGGGAAGCTACCAGAGGATACTCTATAGGTACGACACAAATAGAAACTCGTAGTAAAGGCTCGGTATGGTAGGTGACACGGCACAACTAGGCAATGCCAGGGTAGATATACCAATTGCTATCCAGGCTGGTGGAAACGCGTATTCGCAGTTACCGCACACCTCGGACTAACTCCCCAAAATCAAAATATAGAAGTGGCCACTGAATCAATCCAAAATCAAAGTATAATATCGAAGAGGAGGGTCCGATCAGAGGAATGACCTCATTGGCCTGAGAATCGCTCTTGTTTTAGCCACCTTATGCCAACTCACGGGAGTCGGGTCCACGTATTTACCTTACAGGAAACGTCGCCACCACCTACTTCATTCTGGAATCTCCACCGCGTACACGGTTAGTCAAAGTGGTTTTCGGTATCGACAGAGAGTATGTCCATATCCGATCCCGGTCTCTTTGCCAACCCATCGTTATTATAACACCGCGGTCATTTAAAAATAGGTTATACTTTAAAAATCAGAATAAACATTCCATTTCATAACCATGAATACGATATCATTTCAAAACCCAAAACCATATTTTATCACTTATCCCAAATATAATTCTTTTCCAAAATCATAATGCTTTAACTTCATAACGTCTGAAAATCAAATATTTCAAAGCATAATATTTTGAAAATCATAATTTAAAACCATAACTTCTAAAAACTTGAATGGTTTGGACATTCAACGGTATATGAATTAAATGGTTTATTTTAAATGTTACTTTGTAAAGAAAATAGTTCTCATGGCTTTACAAATACATTTCTTTATTAAAGTCTAAACCAAAATTTATATTATCTCTCTCAAGTTCCAAAACCACTTCAATTTATTTATATATACGTATATCCATTTTGAGTATTAAGATTTCAAACTAAAGTTGGATTTTATGCTTTCAACAAATCAATTGTTCTATTAATTAGTCTTGAATATTCATATAAAATCCATAAATAATAAGACTTCAATTTCTAGTAATAAAATATATATATTTTTCCCAATTCAAATTATACTAGAATATTCATTTCAATTTATATTGGAAAAAATCCAATTATAAATATCATATCTTAAAATTTCCAAACTTAACATTTAAACATATGATATAAATTATTAAACTCCATTTTCTTAATTTTCTTCCATTTTTAATAAAGATTTTTATACACCTTTTAATTTCAAAATTTTCAACTTCATATGTATATATATATGGAAGAAAAATATTTATACAATATAAAATTTAAGATTATTATAAACTGTATTCCATCCAAACCATAGAAATCACATTTAAAATAGTTATATATATACCGCGGTGCCTGTATATAATTTTCTATCCTATGGTCAAGTGATACGGATATTTATCATTTCAATCTGCAATTTAAAAGATATAAAATTTTGCGGTTATATATCATTCAAACCACAATCCCGAATGAAATGAAATATGCATGATAATTTGCAATTTAATGATATACAATAAACATCCATTCATCAACATCATCCATCATCCAAATCGCAATCACCAATCAATATCAATCAATAACAATATTATTTTTTGTACTACATAACAGGTAATACTGGCAATTTTATTCAAATTAAATTTAACAGCTATTAATCTACAGTCTATATTCAGAAATGAATTATATAACTGTTAACTAGCAGTTCATATACAAACAAATAAATTTTAACTGTAAATTTATACGCAATAAATTAATTAAATTAACAGTTAAATTAAATAAATGCAATTCAACAGATATGAATAAATAAACATGCCAAATACTCATAAATAAATTTCTATTCATTTCTAAAATTAATTTAAACAAACATAAAAGCTTCTAGTAGTTGTGAGTGGGTTAAAACACTCACCTTTTGAATTTAAATTGAATTCAAATTCAATTTAAATCCAAAAATTTGACAGTCTCCAAATTCATCCAAACTCATGCCAAAACGTCAGAAATTCTGATACGATCCCAGCAAAACAAGACACGCATGAATCCGAGCTCGTATGCAAAAGTTATGAAAATTTGAAAAATGGAAAATTCTGATCCTGGGTCGACTTCGGGATTGACTTCGGTGCGCCGACTCAATTCCCCGGTGCTTGCTTGGAGTTTTCGCCAAAACGACCCGGATCGACCAGAGTCATTTTCTTCCTGACCCGAAGTTGCTCTAGGGTTTTCTCCCCTGAAACCCGAAGCGCGACCAGAAGCTGCTGCAGATCCAATTTTTTTTTTTTTTTTTTTTAATTTGAATTTTTTTTTTGAACTGGCTGGATCTAGGGTTAGCCCCCATTGAAGAAGAAGAGAAGCTTGAAAAAGATGAACGTACAGCAAATAGACAATAGAATGGAGCTAGGGTTTATAACTGTATATTTATAGGTAGGGTTGGGTTAGAGTAGATAGACTAGATAGATGAACGTACAAAACAAACTAAGGCCCAAAAAGCCCGTTCTGACCCCGGAACAAAATTTGTCAAACCCATATATCCAGATAGGTATTTTAAAATATTCTGAACGCGATGGAAAAAGTTTCACGTCCAAATTTGATCGTATGAAGAAGTTATGCTGAAAACAAGATTTCCAAATTGATTTCAAATTGATTTTAATAAAATTGATTTTCAAGGCGTTTCCCGTCCGTACGATCAAACGACAGGTCCGATCGATACGAAACTTGAAACCCTATAATAATTCACCGATACGGATCCGATGAAACTGGTTTCATTGAAATCCGAGTCCGTGACCAAAATGGCTATTTTCAATATTCATTAAATAAATTAAATAAATTATAAAAACCCAATTTTTACATCTAAATTCAAAAATTGACCAAATTTCTCCCTTTAAATTTTCTTAATTATTTACTCCAATTCTAAACAATTCAAGTGTCAATACATAGTTGTTCTATTCATCAATTTAGATGTTAATCCTTACTTAAAGGTTAAATTCCAATTTTTAATAAATTCAACATTATACGTTTGATTAAATTTATTAAATTCACTTTCTTTCTATTATTCAAAGTTATTGATGTCAATTTAATGAAACTAACATTGGTTCAATATCTATACATTAAAAATCTCAATTCTAAACTTAGATCTCAACTTATGAAATAGTTAAATAATAAATTCCATCTAAATCTACATCTTCCTACTATCTAAATATTTAGAAAAATTACTTACCACTTTTTATTGTAAATTTCTAAACTTGTAGATTTGTGTCATTTCTAGCCCTCTAGATATTTAATATTAACTAAAAGCAAATTTACATATAATTTCCATCGTCAATTATTTTAGTGAATAAATCTTCAAAGGTTACTGCAATTAATCCCATTAATTGCAATAAATTCTAATAAATTTGACTCTATTTGATTACAACTCACAAATAAATCAATTATTACTCCCTAAATAGTTAACGTTTCTTTTATATTCCAATACATTAATATTTACCCAATTTCCATCTTTTATTTGCATAAATTACTGTATTTCAATCTTATTGGAAATTTTGTTAACTTAACACTTGAATAAAACTTAAAACCTCAATTAATTCATTCCACTTCGGTTTCATTCTTAAGATTACACTAATTATTATATTATAAAAATGAAATTTTCCCTTGGTTACATCTTATTTATCCACTTACAAAAATTCCACACTAACTGAAATAATTTAGTGCATAAATTGAAAATGATTAAATTAAACTTAACAAACAAATAGAATAAATACGTACAATAATTATTGTCATAAATCTTTTTTATAAGTCTACACATAATTATTACCTTACAATACGTTTTACGTTACTATAAAATTTATACACTCTTCCATTACCATATTAATAATTAATAAAGTAACGTTCATTCTTAATAACAACGTTATACTATTCAACATATAAAAGGACTCCATTCCCCAAATACATTCATTTATATTTATTCTCTTAAAGTTCTCATTTATTGACTAGACACGTTAATTTAGATTCATTTACATCGAATGCCCTTCTTAGCTATATACTCAATACATGTTAAATCTACATAATTTTTACCCTTTTATTCAAATTCACTTATACCATCAATAATAAAATGTTGCCCTAAATTTAGATTCAATTATATACATTAGATAAATGGGTAAACTTTTGTAATTATCCCATATATGAAAATATTTTTATGCATACATTTCCACATACTTACTATGCATTCATTTATTAAATTACTAATTGCCTTATTCAACTTATCCCTATTTACTACCAAATTTCAAATTTAATAATGGCTTATCAATACATAAAATTTACATAGGCAAAACAAATTTTATCACTATCTTAAGTCCATTTATTATAATTTAATTCCCTTAACTGAATCAAATGCTTATTTTTTTTTTACATTCTTACCATTCCTTCCCATTATAAATTCATTAACGGATTTACAAATCTCTTTCTTCCAAATATTAAATAACCAAACTGATTACAACCACTGTTCTTATCAAATTTTCATAAATTTGTTCAAATCTATACTCTTTTTCCATATAAATAAATTTTATGTTACTACTAGATTTTTATCCACTACAGACATTAAATTTTTACTATCTACACTTACTACATCTTTGTATTAATGAATCCCATTCAAGTTAATATTTATATTAACATTCACAAATTCAACATTTATATGTTTCTTAAAATTTACTTTCAACCAAATGTGCCAATTTACATTTCATTTCTATTCAATATATATTCATTTTATTCCATTCATTCGGTACTGCATTGAAATATATTTATTCTCTAATACTAACGTTATTATCATTAAATTATGATTGGATTCCAAGTTTTTATTCAATACCTTGAACAATAACTTACATATTAACCAAATCCTTCTTCTACTTAATTCAAATTGGATTATGTTCCAATTCCTATAACCTAGGTCTTGAGTCACCATTTACATAATTAAATTTATCGTTTATTTCAATCTTCGTTTATAATTTAAAGTTCTACTAAACTAAATTACAAAACTTATGAACTTTAACAAATTTAATCCACCAATTAAATTATTTTGATGTTTATATATTGCAATTCAATTCAGTTATTATTTCATTAATACCATTTTAATCAACTAATTATGACTTATAACCACAACACAAATCTTCGTTATTCTACCTATTGCCATATAACATTTCAATTGTTAAATCTTAAATCTCAGTTACTATATCCAACTCCTACATTTATTATAAATTAGATTAAAAATTATATTAATTCAATTCATTTAATATTATTAATTTAACGGGTCGTTACAATCTCCCCCACTCAAAACTTTTCGTCCCCGAAAAGGAAAAAAGAAGGGAGAAGGAAGAGTAAAACAGTACATCTTATTTCAAACATTAACTTATTGACAATATTACTAAATTAATTCCCTTATATAAAATATACCAGTTTTATAATCATTATATTCTTTTGTACTTAAATTATTAAAGTTGGGAAAATATTTTCACAAAATTCTAAGTCCAAAATTTACGAAATTTTTTGGCAGAGTCTCTTTTGTACGGTGAGGCTTGAGAGAAAATATAATATCAAAATATACAAATATATTACATATATTATCAAAATATTATATCCCAACACGGGAAAAATAGCGCTTTAAACGTAATCCGAAAACGTACCTATTTGTCGGGCAATATACGCTTATTATTTTGGAACCAAAAGCAGTAGCAGTTGCTTCCATCACCTGTATTCACTTTTATAATCTAAAAGGTTAAATATTTATTTTAAAGTGAACTATTCAAGTGGATTAAATCATTAATCAACCAAACAATTCAACAACCATCAACCTTACAAACGACATACATACACAAACAAAGCAACCATTTAATCTATCAAACAAATAGTTGTTTGGGTCCAAACTTGAAATTTGTATGAAATGAAATTAACTATCAAGTGCATCCTTTACTCAACAGTCTTAGATGGAACAAAGATAGATACTTAATCATTTAACCACTTCAAATTTCTTACCCAACAACATAAATCAAACAACACAATTTAAACCAACACCCAAATTTATTTATTATACATTTATCTCATGCTTCAATGGTTTGATTTTCTTTCTTTCATTTATGGAGTGATTTCTTTATTTCTTACAAATTTTCATTTTCCATTTATCACAAAATTCATTATATTTGTATTCCAATTTATTTACTAAAGTTTCTATCATCTATTTATACTACTTACCTTTACTTATATAGTAAAATTTCCAATTTATCTTAAGCTTATACAATTAATTCTCATTAACAATAGCAAATTAATAGAATACCTATATTACCTCAAGCTTCACTTGTAAGATTTCTCCTTTCATTTTCTTAATAACATTGCAACTTTTTATTATATGGTAAGTTATGTATGTTTTAATAATGTAAGTGAAAATTTACAAGTTTCTTCTCCATTCCTTTAATTAATATATATTTGTTTTATAAATTACAATTTCGACTTACCTTTAGTCTCATTCATTTATTTAATGTTGAAGTTTCCATTATATTTAATTACAGTAACCCTCTACTTACACTTAATTTATTAACCTTAATTTCACTAACCTAATTTTTTTTTATATAACTAATTAATGGAAATTCAAGAATTAATACCGGGTCAAATTCCAAAATTACTTTAAAATAATAGATAATTAATTTCTTACAACTTTTAGATCTCTAATTACCTTTAAACAATTAAAATTTTAAATAATTTCAAAACAAATCTGCAGTAGAGTTTACTACAGTGGCCTTTCCCTTCGAAACTCGAAAATGAAAGTCGATGATGCGGCCGTCATCACCGAAATTATTTTCCAGCGACAGAGAGGAAAGTACAAACTTATTTTCTTCAAAATCCTCTTTTAAAACAATTCTTCCGAATTATACTAAATATTTATATAAGAAATTACCTATAAACCAAATCATTATATTTCACAAATCCTTTGAAAGAAGATTTTCAAAAATCCCGGACTTAAGTTCTAAAATCTCCAATTTGATTTATTATAATTTCAACTTAGCTTCAATTTATTACAAATATTTTTATATTACCTAACACCCAATCTATAGCAACCAGATATATATATATATATATATCTTTATAAAAATATTTTTATATATAGAAAATATAATAGACAAAATTATTTCATTCACCCATGTTAAAAACAAATATTATGTCGGTCTGTCCTATTAAGTGTTTAGAAATCCCAATTGATGTCATAGCGTCCCATGCATCAACCAGAATTTATAAATACAAAGCGGAACAGATTAACACAATATCAAAATCTTTATTAACACTAACAAATACGCTCTCTCATATATATACACTCAGCGACTCCCATAGGGTATTACTACCCTATTAACAAAGAGTCAAACCCCACAAAACCAAGGTTTATCGCTAAACCAAAGCTCTGGTACCAACTGTAACATCCCACCTTTTCGCACACTTTAAACCGACACACGTGCCCATTCAAAGCATACGCAAGGGCAGATTGTTATGGGGTAAATAAGAAAAACAGAGAAGAAATAAAACAAAATAGAATCTCACAGCGGAAGGATAAAATATAATAATCAATATACAGTTCATGATAACTGTTTACAAAATATTTATTTTACTTATACAATGAATATCAGAGTTACACATACCAATACAATCAATGCAGCGGAAATTTAGAGTGTGTTGCAATACTATAGTTAATAATAATACGAACTCTTCGTCTTCGTCCTCCAAAGCTAAAGTCATCGATCCTGAAACGCTCGGACTGACCCGAGCGAATTTGAAAAGACAAAAACACTCGAGTCAGAACTAAAAGATCTTATGTGAGTTAAATTAACAGAAATAAATATGAGTACAGTAACTCAAGAGATGTTCGGGATTTACATCTCCTAAGGATCCGTTAAACTATTTACTATGTAGTATATTGCGCTATTATAATAGTGTCTATTTATAAAATAAACTTACTTTTTAATAGCGTTAAGGGGTTACCCATATAGCCCTTAACACAAATAATGCCAGTAGTCTATACAGTACCGTAATACCTCCTGATCGGGAAGCTACCAGAGGATACTCCATAGGTACGACACAAATAGAAACTAGTAGTAAAGGCTCGGTATGGTAGGTGACACAGCACAACTAGGCAATGCCAGGGTAGATATACCAATTCTATCCAGGCTGGTGGAAACGCGTAGCCGCAGTTACCGCCCACCTCGGACTAACTCCCCAAAATCAAAATATAGAAGTGGCCACTGAATCAATCCAAAATCAAAGTATAATATCGAAGAGGAGGGTCCGATCAGAGGAATGACCTCATTGGCCTGAGAATCGCTCTTGTTTTAGCCACCTTATGTCAACTCACGGGAGTCGGGTCCACGTATTTACCTTACAGGAAACGTCGCCACCACCTACTTCATTCTGGAATCTCCACCGCGTACACGGTTAGTCAAAGTGGTTTTTGGCATCGACAGAGAGTATGTCCATATCCGATCCCGGTCTCTTTGCCAACCCATCGTTATTATAACACCGCGGTCATTTAAAAATAGGTTATACTTTAAAAATCAGAATAAACATTCCATTTCATAACCATGAATACGATATCATTTCAAAACCCAAAACCATATTTTATCACTTATCCCAAATATAATTCTTTTCCAAAATCATAATGCTTTAACTTCATAACGTCTGAAAATCAAATATTTCAAAGCATAATATTTTGAAAATCATAATTTAAAACCATAACTTCTAAAAACTTGAATGGTTTGGACATTCAACGGTATATGAATTAAATGGTTTATTTTAAATGTTACTTTGTAAAGAAAATAGTTCTCATGGCTTTAAAAATACATTTCTTTATTAAAGTCTAAACCAAAATTTATATTATCTCTCTCAAGTTCCAAAACCACTTCAATTTATTTATATATACGTATATCCATTTTGAGTATTAAGATTTCAAACTAAAGTTGGATTTTATGCTTTCAACAAATCAATTGTTCTATTAATTAGTCTTGAATATTCATATAAAATCCATAAATAATAAGACTTCAATTTCTAGTAATAAAATATATATATTTTTCCCAATTCAAATTATACTAGAATATTCATTTCAATTTATATTGGAAAAAATCCAATTATAAATATCATATCTTAAAATTTCCAAACTTAACATTTAAACATATGATATAAATTATTAAACTCCATTTTCTTAATTTTCTTCCATTTTTAATAAAGATTTTTATACACCTTTTAATTTCAAAATTTTCAACTTCATATGTATATATATATATATATGGAAGAAAAATATTTATACAATATAAAATTTAAGATTATTATAAACCGTATTCCATCCAAACCATAGAAATCACATTTAAAATAGTTATATATATACCGCGGTGCCTGTATATAATTTTCTATCCTATGGTCAAGTGATACGGATATTTATCATTTCAATCCGCAATTTAAAAGATATAAAATTTTGCGGTTATATATCATTTCAAACCACAATCCCGAATGAAATGAAATATGCATGATAATTTGCAATTTAATGATATACAATAAACATCCATTCATCAACATCATCCATCATCCAAATCGCAATCACCAATCAATATCAATCAATAACAATATTATTTTTTGTACTACATAACAGGTAATACTGGCAATTTTATTCAAATTAAACTTAACAGCTATTAATCTACAGTCTATATTCAGAAATGAATTATATAACTGTTAACTAGCAGTTCATATACAAATAAATAAATTTTAACTGTAAATTTATACGCAATAAATTAATTAAATTAACAGTTAAATTAAATAAATGCAATTCAACAGATATGAATAAATAAACATGCCAAATACTCATAAATAAATTTCTATTCATTTCTAAAATTAATTTAAACAAACATAAAAGCTTCTAGTAGTTGTGAGTGGGTTAAAACACTCACCTTTTGAATTTAAATTGAATTCAAATTCAATTTAAACCCAAAAATTTGACAGTCTCCAAATTCATCCAAACTCATGCCAAAACGTCCGAAATTCCGATACGATCCCAGCAAAACAAACCGCGCGTGAATCCGAGCTCGTATGCAAAAGTTATGAAAATTTGAAAAATGGAAAATTCTGGTCCTGGGTCGACTTCGGGATCGACTTCGGTGCGCCGACTCAATTCCCCGGTGCTTGCTTGGAGTTTTCGCCAAAACGACCCGGATCGACCAGAGTCATTTTCTTCCTGACCTGAAGTTGCTCTAGGGTTTTCTCCCCTGAAACCCGAAGCGCGACCAGAAGCTGCTGCAGATCCAATTTTTTTTTTTTTTTTTAATTTTTTTTTTTTTGAACTGACTGGATCTAGGGTTAGCCCCCATTGAAGAAGAAGAGAAACTTGAAGAAGATGAACGTACAACAAATAGACAATAGAATGGAGCTAGGGTTTATAACTGTATATTTATAGGTAGGGTTGGGTTAGAGTAGATAGACTAGATAGATGAACGTACGAAACAAACTAAGGCCCAAAAAGCCCGTTCTGACCGCGGAACGAAATTTGTCAAACCCATATATTCAGATAGGTATTTTAAAATATTCTGAACGCGATGGAAAAAGTTACACGTCCAAATTTGATCGTATGAAGAAGTTATGCTGAAAACAAGATTTCCAAATTGATTTCAAATTGATTTTAATAAAATTGATTTTCAAGGCGTTTCCCGTCCGTACGATCAAACGACAGGTCCGATCGATACGAAACTTGAAACCCTATAATAATTCACCGATACAGATCCGATGAAACTGGTTTCATCGAAATCCGAGTCCGTGACCAAAATGGCTATTTTCAATATTCATTAAATAAATTAAATAAATTATAAAAATCCAATTTTTACATCTAAATTCAAAAATTGACCAAATTTCTCCCTTTAAATTTTCTTAATTATTTACTCCAATTCTAAACAGTTCAAGTGTCAATACATAGTTGTTCTATTCATCAATTTAGATGTTAATCCTTACTTAAAGGTTAAATTCCAATTTTTAATAAATTCAACATTATACGTTTGATTAAATTTATTAAATTCACTTTCTTTCTATTATTCAAAGTTATTGATGTCAATTTAATGAAACTAACATTGGCTCAATATCTATACATTAAAAATCTCAATTCTAAACTTAGATCTCAACTTATGAAATAGTTAAATAATAAATTCCATCTAAATCTACATCTTCCTACTATCTAAATATTTAGAAAAATTACTTACCACTTTTTATTGTAAATTTCTAAACTAGTAGATTTGTGTCATTTCTAGCCCTCTGGATATTTAATATTAACTAAAAGCAAATTTACATATAATTTCCATCGTCAATTATTTTGGTGAATAAATCTTCAAAGATTACTGCAATTAATCCCATTAATTGCAATAAATTCTAATAAATTTGACTCTATTTGATTACAACTCACAAATAAATCAATTATTACTCCCTACATAGTTAACGTTTCTTTTATATTCCAATACATTAATATTTACCCAATTTCCATCTTTTATTTGCATAAATTACTGTATTTCAATCTTATTGGAAATTTTGTTAACTTAACACTTGAATAAAACTTAAAACCTCAATTAATTCATTCCACTTCGGTTTCATTCTTAAGATTACACTAATTATTATATTATAAAAATGAAATTTTCCCTTGGTTACATCTTATTTATCCACTTACAAAAATTCCACACTAACTGAAATAATTTAGTGCATAAATTGAAAATGATTAAATTAAACTTAACAAACAAATAGAATAAATACGTACAATAATTATTGTCATAAATCTTTTTTATAAGTCTACACATAATTATTACCTTACAATACGTTTTACGTTACTATAAAATTTATACACTCTTCCGTTACCATATTAATAATTACTAAAGTAACGTTCATTCTTAATAACAACGTTATACTACTCAACATATAAAAGGACTCCATTCCCCAAATACATTCATTTATATTTATTCCCTTAAAGTTCTCCTTTATTGACTAGACACGTTAATTTAGATTCATTTACATCGAATGCCCTTCTTAGCTATATACTCAATACATGTTAAATCTACATAATTTTTACCCTTTTATTCAAATTCACTTATACCATCAATAATAAAATGTTGCCCTAAATTTAGATTCAATTATATACATTAGATAAATGGGTAAACTTTTGTAATTATCCCATGTATGAAAATATTTTTATGCATACATTTCCACATACTTACTATGCATTCATTTATTAAATTACTAATTGCCTTAGTCAACTTATCCCCTATTTACTACCAAATTTCAAATTTAATTATGGCTTATCAATACATAAAATTTGCATAGGCAAAACAAATTTTATCACTATCTTAAGTCCATTTATTATAATTTAATTCCCTTAATTGAATCAAATGCTTATTTTTTTTTTACATTCTTACCATTCCTTCCCATTATAAATTCATTAACGGATTTACAAATCTCTTTCTTCCAAATATTAAATAACCAAACTGATTACAACCACTGTTCTTATCAAATTTTCATAAATTTGTTCAAATCTATACTCTTTTTCCATATAAATAAATTTTATGTTACTACTAGATTTGTATCCACTACAGACATTAAATTTTTACTATCTACACTTACTACATCTTTGTATTAATGAATCCCATTCAAGTTAATATTTATATTAACATTCATAAATTCAACATTTATATGTTTCTTAAAATTTACTTTCAACCAAATGTGCCAATTTACATTTCATTTCTATTCAATATATATTCATTTTATTCCATTCATTCGGTACTGCATTGAAATATATTTATTCTCTAATACTAACGTTATTATCATTAAATTATGATTGGATTCCAAGTTTTTATTCAATACCTTGAACAATAACTTACATATTAACCAAATCCTTCTTCTACTTAATTCAAATTGGATTATGTTCCAATTCCTATAACCTAGGTCTTGAGTCACCATTTACATAATTAAATTTATCGTTTATTTCAATCTTCGTTTATAATTTAAAGTTCTACTAAACTAAATTACAAAACTTATGAACTTTAACAAATTTAATCCACCAATTAAATTATTTTGATGTTTATATATTGCAATTCAATTCAGTTATTATTTCATTAATACCATTTTAATCAACTAATTATGACTTATAACCACAACACAAATCTTCGTTATTCTACCTATTGCCATATAACATTTCAATTGTTAAATCTTAAATCTCAGTTACTATATCCAACTCCTACATTTATTATAAATTAGATTAAAAATTATATTAATTCAATTCATTTAATATTATTAATTTAACGGGTCGTTATAGGAAACCATATAAATAAAATTATTTGAAAGAATTGCTCAATAATAAATCTTCATCTAACCGACCGTTAGGGAGGTTTGCTCACTGTCACTCGCCAAAATCAATTTTTCTGAAGCCAAAAAATGCGGATCTTGTCTCATCGCGGTTTCCCTAAAAACGTGGATCTTTTCTTATCGCGATTTTCCTAAACTTCCTCCTTTTACGTCGCGCATCAAAGATTCCAAATTCAAGTCTATTATGATTTTCAAATTCTAAAATTTCAATTTCAACTCGACAATTTTGAATGCTTTGATTAATATTTAAAATTAAAATTTATTTTTTCAGATTCAAATCTCAATTTATTCTTTTCCAACATATTATCACTTAATGTTTAAGTAATATTAACAAAAAAAATTAATGTATATTTCTTATCGAAGTTATACAATCAAACGGCCGGTTTCTCCACCGTTTTACGGTTATACTACTCTAGTTAAATTCTACATAGTCAGATAACTTTTTATGTAGGTGGACATTAAACAAAAGGAGCAGGGAGTAAAATTGGAGAGAAAATATTACCATGTGTAAATATCTCAACCCAAATAATATACCCATATTCATGTGTTAGCCAGCACTCAAAAACTAAATAAAGGAATAGATATTTAAAGCGACACATACAAAAAGCCAAGCGAAGTCATTTTCTACCATTAAAATCTCTGATATCTGGCGAATTTAAACAGTTGGACCACGTCCAGTTTGATCCAATAAAGGAAAGTTAGCAGGCCAAACTGGACAAAATGTTGAATTCTAAGTTGTGGGTGATGGTGACGCCAGGTATAGTTTTGGGTAATTCATTGTGTATGTTCACCAGCATGCCAATAATGCGGTCAAGTTGTTAGCTTACGCTTGATTTATAAGCACGGGTAAATTACAGTAGAAAATTTTGTTTGAATTTGTGCTACTTCCTGTTGGGATCCCTCCTTAATTAGAGAGTTTCTAGAAAATTCTAGACGTTTCTAGAGAAATCTAGAATTTTCTAGAATGTTTCGGAGAACTCTAGAGAAGTGTAGAACTCACTAGAAGCTTGTGGAAGAGTGTGGAACCCTCTGGAATATTCTAGAGATGTGTGGAACCTTCTGGAACCTTACGGAAGAGTATGGAAGAAT
The DNA here is from genome assembly GCA_030765085.1 of Allium cepa. Lineage (NCBI taxonomy): Eukaryota > Viridiplantae > Streptophyta > Magnoliopsida > Asparagales > Amaryllidaceae > Allium > Allium cepa. The sequence continues at coordinate 821,568,961 of CM060939.1, forward strand.
AAAGAAGAGAATGGAAGAGTGTAGAGATTCCTAGAGAGTGTGGAGCATTCTAGAGAATCAATCTCTACCGTCGGATGCATGTAATCTCCACCATTCATTATGGAGGTTGAGTAGTATAAATAGGAGAAGGAGCCCTATTACTAGCTATCGAAGAATCCAAGGAAGAAGCCACTTCTTAGAGTGAGAATAAACTTGAGAGTTAGAGAGATTCTCTTTGAGAGAAAAGAGTGATAGCTTAAGATGTTTTTATCCTCAAGCTTGAGTGAGCCACCAAGTGTGAGTTACTTTTGTAATCATATTATTGTAATCCTACTATTCTTTTGTATAGTGGAAGAATCTCCATATTGGAGAATTATAAACTCTTGTGCTTCCATTGCTACTTTTAATCTTAAAGTGTCTATCTTAACTTCACGAAGCGGGGAAGACCGAGATTTTCCCAACAGTGGTATCAGAGCCAGGTTCATCCGTAGCCGTAATCAAGCTCGGGTAAGTTCAAGATGGAGGATGTTGTCGCTCATGATGGAGACATGTTCAAGCTCACAGCTAACAACTACTCCTATTGGATGCCAATGATGGAGGACCACTTGTATTGTAAGGATTTGCATGAGCCCATCATCCACAAAAATAAGGTGGAAGGAAAGAGTGACGCTCAGTGGGAACTGTTGAACTGTAAGGCTGTTGCTATGATCCGTAAGTACATCGACAAAACTCTCTTCGAGCATGTTTCTGCTTATACCAATGCCTATGAATTATGGACAAAGCTTGAGTCCATCATTCAGAAGAAAACGCCTCGCAACAAGGCCAATTTAGTTCGACGGTTGGTGAAATTGGAGCATAAGGATGGTCATAGTATGATTGAGCACTTGAATAACTTCAAGGGGCTCGTAAATCAACTAACAAAAATTGATATGAAGATTGATGATGAGCTACAAGCCCTTCTACTCCTTAGTTCCTTACCGGAAAGTTGGGACACACTTGTTGTCACGCTAAGTAACTCAGCTCCGGAAGGAAAGTTAACTATGGATACCGTCAGTGACAGCCTTCTTGGTGAAGAAGCAAGGAGAATGGAACGAGATGAGTCTTTCCATCCCGAAGCTAATGTTGTTGAGAATCATGGTAGGAATGAAACCCGTGGACGTAGTAAGAGCCGAAATCCCCATCAATCTCGAGGTAGATCCAAGTCACGCTCGAAGATTGCATGCTATTACTGTGGAAGGATGGGTCACAAGAAAATGGAAAGTCGAAGCTTCAAAAGAGACCAAAAGGCCGGTAATGTTAAACCTGACCAAATAAGCCTAACAAAGAAGCAAGAAGAAAAGAGTACTACTGCCATAGTATTAAAGGAAGATCTGCTATATCTCGTTGGTGAAAGTAACATTCTAAACATTGCTTGTGATGAGAGTTCTTGGATTGTTGATTCTGGTGCTTCCTTCCATGTTACTCCACATGAAAACTTATCATCCTACCAAAGAGGTGACTTTGGCACGGTGCAAATGGGAAATCAAGATAGAAGCAGGATTGTTGAAATAGAAGACATCACTCTGACGACAAGCACCGGGTGCAAGCTTGTTTTGAAAGATGTGAGGCATGTGCCGACCATGTGCCTCAGTCTTATCTCCGCTGGAAAGCTAGATGATGACGGTCTAATGAATTACTTTGGTGAAGGGAAGTGGAAGCTCACCAAAGGAAGTTTGACAATAGCTCGAGGAAAGAAGGTAGGATCATTGTATGTAATGCAAGCTAAGCTATGCAAAGTAGAAGTAAACATCTCTACTGATGATATGGACACATGGCATAAACGACTTGGGCACATTAGTGAGAAAGGTCTTCACATACTCGCTCAGAAACAACTCCTCCCTGACGTGAAAGGTAAACTACTTCATCCTTGTGCTCATTGTTTAGCTGGAAAACAACATAGGGTTGCTTTCCAAAGATCTTCTCCGCCCACAAGAAGAAAGAACATTCTAGACCTCGTGCACACTGACGTATGTTCGATGTCTGAGAGATCCACTGGTGGTGCTCTATATTTTGTCACCTTTATTGATGATCATTCAAGGAAAGCATGGTTGCACCTGTTAAAATCAAAGGATCAGTGCTTGATGCCTTCAAAGAATTCCATGCTCTGATGGAGCGTGAGACTGTACGGAAGATCAAGTGTGTACGATCAGATAACGGAGGTGAGTATAGAGGTCCTTTTGAAGACTATTGCAAGAAATATGCCATTAGGCTAGAGAAGACCATCCACCCGAAAAAACACAGAGGAGTATGTTACGCTCACTGATGAGGGGGAGCCTCAAAGCTATAAAGAAGCAATAAGTGATTGTCATAAAGAAGAGTGGAGAATAGCCATGCAAGAAGAAATGCAATCCTTGCATGAGAACACCACATATGAACTAGTGGAGCTACCAAAAGGGAGAAGAGCTTTAAAGAATAAGTGGGTGTATAGAATCAAGACCGAAGAGAACTGTTCAAAGCCTCGCTACAAAGCTCGATTAGTCGTCAAAGGATTTGGACAAGAAAAAGATACTGACTTTGAAGAGATATTCTCTACGGTGGTAAAGATGTCATCAATCCGAGTTGTGCTTAGCCTAGCAGCCATGCAAGATTTGGAGATTGAACAACTCGATGTCAAGGCGGCGTTTCTACATGGTGACCTAGAGGAAGAGATCTACATGGAACAGCTTGAGGGATTCAAAGTTCCAGGCAAAGAATATCTAGTGTGCCGCCTCACAAAGAGTCTATATGGACTTAAGCAAGCACCAAGGCAATGGTACAAGAAGTTCGACGCATTCATGGCAGAACATGATTTCAAAAAGACGGAAAACGATCATTGTGTCTTCATAAAGAGGTAAGTAAGTGGTGACTTTCTCATACTTCTTCTCTATGTTGATGATATGCTAATCTTTGGACAAGACCGCATAAAGATAGCTGCTTTAAAGAAAGATCTAAGCATGAGCTCTGCCATGAAAGATTTGGGGCCGGCTAAACAGATTCTTGGGATGAGAATAACTCGTGATAGATCAAAAAGACTGTTATGGCTATCCCAAGAGAGATATATCGAGAAAGTCTTGGAAAGGTTCAACATGCACAAATCAAAGCCGGTTAACACTCCACTAGCTGGGCACTTCAAGCTAAGTTCGAAGCAGAGTCCGACAAGTGAAAAAGACAAGGAGGAAATGAAGAAGAAACCATACTCATCTGTAGTAGGCAGTCTCATGTACGCAATGATATGCACAAGACCAGATATCGCTTATGCAGTTGGTGTCGTCAGTCGCTTCTTGGCTAACCCAGGGAATGAGCATTGGGTTGCAGTCAAATGGATCCTCCGATATCTACGTGGAACTTCCAAAAGGTGTTTATGCTTTGGAAAAGGAAAACCTATGTTAGAAGGATATACAGATGCAGACTTGGCTGGTGACATTGATTCAAGGAAATCAACATCAGGATACCTAACCACTTTTGCAGGGGAGCTATTTCATGGCAATCAAAGCTGCAAAAGTGTATTGCATATCCACTACAAAGGCAGAGTATATCGCAGCTACTGAAGCTTGCACGGAGATGTTGTGGGTGAAGAACTTGTTGCATGAATTGGGAGTGGATCAAGAAAAGTATGTCTTGAAGTGTGACAATCAAAGTGCAATTTACTTGGCAAAGAATTCAACATTTCATTCCCGCACAAAGCATATTGATACAAGATATCACTGGATCCGAGGAGTCCTCGAGGAAAAGAAAATACATCTTGACAAGGTTCACACAGATGAGAACTGGTCTGACATGATGACCAAGGTAGTACCAACAAAGAAGTTTTAAGACAGCTGTCAAGGTGCCGGCGTACTACTACCCCCCAATTCAGTCAGGAGGGGGAGATTTGTTGGGATCCCTGCTTAATTGGAGAGTTTCTAGAAAATTCTAGACGTTTCTAGAGAAATCTAGAATTTTCTAGAATGTTCCGGAGAACTCTAGAGAAGTGTAGAACTCTAGAAGCTTGTGGAAGAGTGTGGAACCCTCTGGAATATTCTAGAGATGTGTGCAACCTTTTGGAACCTTACAGAAGAGTATGGAAGAATAAAGAAGAGAATGGAAGGGTGTAGAGATTCCTAGAGAGTGTGGAGCATTCTAGAGAATCAATCTCTACCGTCGAATGCATGTAATCTCCACCATTCATTATGGAGGTTGAGTAGTATAAATAGGAGAAGGAGCCCTATTACTAGCTATCGAAGAATCCAAGGAAGAAGCCACTTCTTAGAGTGAGAATAAACTTGAGAGTTAGAGAGATCCTCTTTGAGAGAAAAGAGTGATAGCTTGAGAAGTCTTTATCCTCAAGCTTGAGAAGTCTTTATCCTCAAGCTTGAGTGAGCCACCAAGTGTGAGATACTTTTGTAATCATATTATTGTAATCCTATTATTCTTTTGTATAGTGGAAGAATCTCCATATTGGAGAATTATAAACTCTTGTGCTTTCATTGCTACTTTTAATCTTAAAGTGCCTATCTTAACTTCACGAAGCGGGGAAGACCGTGATTTCCCCAACACTTCCGTAGTACTGTAAATATCTCATTTTATTATAATAACATAAGATCTTCACGAACATCACCCCCAAATACCATATATGATGCCTTTAACCTAATTTTAATTCGTTACATATTTTTCACACACTGGATAAAGGTTCAAAATTCACTTCCATCCAAATCTATATAAAAAAAAAAATTCACAAAACACCCCATATAAGTTTTGTAACGAAAATATGCAGTCTAAATATCATTAAGAGCAAATATTTGTATTCTAAACCACAAATGTTTGTAGTTTTAACTTCGTATTTTTTGTCCATGCTGAAAGAAGGTGTGTTTTATAGTTTATATATATGTAGCCTATACGGTAAAATTTTGTACTACGAAAATACACAGCTAAAATTATAAGTGTTTGTATTTTAAAGTACAAATTTTTTGTAAGTTTAGCTGCAATATATGCAGTTTAAAATGTATATTTTTGCTGAAAAATTAGACAATAGTATTTCGTGAACCTTGTTTTCAGGAAGAGCTTATTCAGGTGTCAGGATTAAAAAAAAAGAACAGATCATAGTTTTCACCTTTATTTATCTATCTAGGGTCCTTTCGCCGGCCAATTACATTAAATTTTAAAGGCTATTAGTTGTGACGTTGTGCATAAAAGTTTAATAAGAGTCTGTTTATAAGTTGGATTGAAAATAACTTGCAATGTACTGTTTTCTTTTTATTTAAAATATTAATTAATGTACAAAGTTGGATATTAAATGTTACTAATTGATAAAATACATAAAAAAATTTAAACAAACTCAAAAACGAAGATAGTATTTGCTTTAAAAACGAATTTCAGATCCGTTCTCAAATATGAGAGAAGTGAAGTTATGACGGATGCGATTGAAGAAAAAATGAAAGGGGTAGAAGACGACGGAAAGATGAATTGTTTCCAGTGCATCTGTTATTTTTCGAAATACGGAAAGTAAAAAAGTTGCTTTTTATTTTTTATATTAATTTTTTTTCTAAAACGGTTTTATCTGCAATATACGTACGTTTTGCGCAATATTTTATGAAGGAAAATGCAAAACTAAAAACGAAAAACCAAATATCATCCAAAACTTTAGAAATCACGTCTATCTTATCTTCTACAATTCTACCCAACGGCTAACTTTTCTAAAAAATTTGAAATAAAATGTGGACTATTACATTTGACTTATCTGAGTTAAATCGGGTTGTCCATGAACTTTCCCATAATGTATATCTTAGCATTCTTGACGCCACCATTACTATAGTTCGTCTACAGCCAACAATACGTGTAATTTTAGTTAGATTGAATTCGAAATTTGAACTTGAACAAACTGGCTTTCCAAATCCAAAAGATACGCATTCATGTTATGTGCTCATATTGAGTTACTACTTTTGTAAATCACCTAACTTACAAAATTGCATTGAATTCTGGATAAAAGTCGTTTTCAGCATAAATTCTACCAAAGACTATGACATCATCGACTTGCATGTGATCATTCAAGTACATTATGTTCGTTTTCTTATCTCGTATTAACGTAATGAACTTATATTAATCATTGTGCTCTTTTTACGAAGAATAATTAGTGGAAATTTGGTTCTACCCTCTAGTTTTAGATAACTGAAAAAATGTTTCAAAAAACATGTTTTACGTTACATCTTGTTATTAATTTTGTTAAAAAAAAAATTCAGACTTAATAGTAATCATTTCTGTGATCAAAACTGTTTATTTTTAATTTTTTGAAATATTACAAAAGTTTATAGAAAAATTTCGGTAAAAATATGTAAATATTTTCAGCGTGAAAAATATATATACAAATACATGAAGTTTTCGCATTGAAAATATTTGTTTTTATATACTTGTATTAGTTTCAATTTATTTCCTAATTAAATTACACTATTGTCGCTATTTATTATCGTATATGCCTGTTCTTTTTTTGCTTTTGAGCAAGGTTTGTCTCACACTTCTCTCAGGATTCCTTCCTTTGCTTGAAATATTTATATCCATTTCTGTACTTGCTCACTTTCATTTACATTATTCTTATATTTTGACTAAATTACATATTACATAATACATGCAAAAAAGTAAATAAACATAACACAGACCAAATACATATTTGCTGCATAGAATGACATAAGTTATATAATAATAGAAAATACACACATATGCTACTGCACAATATTTATAAGTGCATTACATAATTCAACTCTATAGATATATGCTACTGACAACAGAAGTGTTAAAACGAAAATTACAACATTAACAATAATAATTTGATTTAATTCTTTATAATTCGGTGTAGGCGCTTGTGGAGAAGCTTGTTTAGCGCGTGGTGAATCCTGAGATGCTAGTTTTATATTTAAATCTGCACCAGCAACTACAAAACAATTGATTAGAACAAATCCTATGAACCTGCAAAGACATAACAACAACCCATTCATTTGATTTCAAATATTATAAATGATTGTTTAACATTCCAACCGAAAGATCCGGAAACCGAGATTTCAGTGACGGATTAAGGTAATGGAATGTATGTAAAATTTAGAAATTGAAAAACAAAATTACCAGAGACCGCGAGAAGCAGGCATGTGTGCAAAAATTTGTTCTTAATTTTTTTTCTACAAGAACCGTGACACTGGTTCACTTCCTACAGCCTAGATCGCCGACTCGTCGATGTTGGCACCAACGTCGGAGGTGGACGAACGGTGATGGTTTGTGTTGCGTGGTAGACGAACGGTGGAGAGGAGGCTTGCGCGAGCCGTTGGTGATGGTCGCGCTTATGCGGCAATGGGTATTGATGCGGTGAACTGGAGAGGCGGGCAGCTCGAAATGGAAGAGACGCAGCCTTCCGGTGAATAAATTTATATATACGAGTATGATGGCACGTCCGTTGGACGTGTGTCAAAATGGAAGTGTGAAAATTTTTGTGTGTGCTACCGTTATGCTGGTGATATATATAGACACAGACACACATACGTACATATGTACACAGATATATATATATATATATATATATATATATATATATATATATATATATATATATATGGGTGTATGTGTGTGTCTGTGTATATGTGTTTTATATTTTCCCTTCTTTTCTGTACAGTTGCAGTAGTGTATAGCTATATATTAATTTTGGTCTAATTATATAGGCTGACCAGCACCGAATGAGAAGTTTGAAGCGGCCAGGAAGTAGATTGATGCAGCAAGAAATGCAATAAAATGAACATTCATTTGTTGATGCAGTATTTGAAAAAGAATAAATGCACACAAACAATGCATTTTTAAGCAATATTTATGGAGAATACTATTAACAATATTAAGTATCTATATCGCATATAGTGATGAGTTTCGGTCTTTTTAAAAAAAAGGGCAACTCTGAGTAGAAGTTTAAATAAAAGGGCAACTCTGAGTTGTGAAGGCTAATGCGACCTCCACAACTTCAGTTGAATCATCGGTCGATTCTTCCCTATAGCTGGCACCTCTTCCTCTGATGATAGGTTTTAACAAAATTGGTTTGGCACCAAACGGCGAAGTGTTAAATGAAGAAAGTACTGTAATATTGGACGTGGTGTGTACAAACCAGACAACATATAGTAGTTATATCATAATCCCATTGTTGCATGCAGTACGTTAAGAATCTCTACTCGACCCATGTGTCCTAAGTATAACAAAGCCAAACACACTTATAACAGTACACTGTAAAATCCAAACACTCAAACCTGTTGTTGACATTTGCAATCTTTTCCACCACAAAGTCCTTGTTATAGTTTTATAACAGTACAGAACAGAAGATATAACTCAATAGTACGAAAAACTTTTCAGTGCATTAAACTAAATATTATAGTGTAGTACTAAATCCTTTTATTTGTGACTCATTACGTTACACAGTCATGTATTTGGTCATATATACATACAGCAGCAAAAAACCAAACAAACTTTTCAAGAAAAGAACCGCATGACATGCTCCATCCTTACATAATTTTTAAGCTGAACTTTCTAATTTCTAAAAAAAAAGCAGCTATTTTATATAGGTCCCAATGCAAGCACAGAAAGTTCATCAGGATATGCAGAAATTTTGGCAATCAAAAACTCAGACGCACTTTTAACAATTTTTTGTCCTGAAGGGAGCGACCGAAATAAATTGCCCAAACCATTAGTTCCATGTACGAAGTCACAAACATGGGGCATCCCACCCTATAATTTCCAGCTAAATTAGAACAATATATTGAACATGTGATGAATTTCTTACCTCGATAGGTCGCGGCCGCTTCCTTGAATCGCAAAGCAGTAGGTCGCGAGCCGTTCTTTTCAATCGCGCAACGCTAGGCCGCGAAGCACCAAAGGTCGCGAACGACCTATTCCCCACCATGTCAAAGCCTAGGTCGCGCGCGAGTAGGTCACGGCAAACCCTATGTCGCGAGCTTTCTGATTTCAACATCGTATGTCGCGAGGCAATTACAGTAAGTCGCGAGTGACTTAAGCCCGATACCAGCCGAGATGACCAAGGGATCCAAGATAGGAGCTTCAACACCTGTGTAATCCCTGGCTCTGAACACAATATCATCATTGAAAGTTCTTTGTTGTTTCAGGGGCGTAGCATCTTCCAAAACAAAGACATCTTCTTCGGCCGGTACATACTTCAAAGCCCGGGTATATCTTTCCATCTCACCCCAGCTCCTGCCTGCTGGGTGAGGTCCTCCCGTAATGAAATTGATAACAGGCCTTCCGGATTCATGCCCTGCAGTCTTCTCACTTGTCCTAGGTTGGTGAGCAGGAGCTTGTTGCCCCTGACTAGACGAAGCGGGATTGCTGCTATTCTTTTCCATAAATTGCTGCAGCTTGTTTTCCCTTATCAATTCTTCAATCAAAATTTTCAATTGGCGGCATTCATCGGTATCATGACCGGGTTGATTATGGAAGCGGCAGAACTTCCCGCTTTGTACAGCTTTTTTCCCGGTTCTCAGAACGGGAGGTTTAGGATAGTCAATAGAATCTTTAGTGGCAAGGTAAATACGCTCCGGCGTATCTGATAAAGGAGTATATTCCGATGGCTTGAAGGAACGAGGCTTCTTCAGATTTTTCTGTTTCTTCCCATCGTTACTTTCCCTTTTTTGTCCTACAGATTCATTCTTGCGAGGAGCAGCAATGTTATCTTCAGCTTTCTCCAATACTGCCTTTACCGGTGCAGGATGGCTTTCCAGGCGTATGAACTCATCTGCTTTCTTGTAGAATTTTTCAAGGGAATTTGGTTCCTTCATGTTTAGCCATCTTCCAAATTCGCTCGACTTGTCGATGGCCCTCATCAGATAAGTCAAGATCATCCGTGGTTCTGCATTGTCCACCTCGGCCAGCGCTATATTAAAGCGATTCAAGAAAGATCTGATAGTTTCCCCTAGATTCTGTTCTAAACTTGATAACGACATGATATCTTTGGCTTTCGAAGCATATAGTCTGAACTGCTCCTTGAATTTCCGGGTTAGGTCAGAAAACTGATCTATAGACCGAATTGGTAGCTTGGTGAACCAAAGCAGAGCTACACCTTCCAAATATACAGGAAAATATCGACACTTTATTTCATCAGAAGCTCTGGCACCTGTCATGTGCCAATCATACTTATACAAGAATTCGTTCGGATCACTTGTTCCCTTGTAAGCTGGAATAGTTGGAGGGACGAACTTCCTTGGGAATTCAACCTTTAAGATCCTTTCGGTAAACGGGGTTTTACTTGGAGCGAAACCCCATTCCTTCTCGTCTTCATTCCTTTGCATGCTCTCTTTCATGATTTGTCGAACCATTTCAGAAAGATACCCCTCATCATTTCGAGCTTTAGATCCACCAACTTCAGGAAATGTCTGCTCAAAGGGGCTGGCAGCCCTCTCAGGAATGTTTCTTTCTTCAGCATCATGAACGTGGCCAGCAAAGTTCCTTTCATTACCCGTTGGTTGACGGTTTGCCCCAAGCAAATCGTTCAACTTATTCAAAATTAGGGCATTTTGGGCATTCTGAGCCTCCAATTGTGCACTTTGGGCATTTATCTGCTGGTTCAGCCCTAAGATTACAGCATCCAACTCCGCTTTTGTAACCCCAACAGGTGGAGTGGCTTGATTAGGTACTGGGGAAGCGGAGGTTCCCTCTTGAACATTTCCAGATCTAACAGATCTACTCCTTCTCCCTGGAGCCATGATTTCAGATAAACTTCTAGTCTTCAGAGAGATTCCTCCAACAAACTTTCATGGAGCAATGATGATAATTCTCCTGAGTTCAATTCTCAGTGAAAGCACCAAAAATGTTAACGCTAAAATTTGAACGCTAACACCCCGGTGTGTAAAGTGTAGTTGTGAAAGCACCACCCGATGATTCGGGAACAGAGTATAAGCAGAAAACTGCAGAAAAAACAGTAAACAACAGCAGTTTTATAGTGGTTCGGCTTATGATCAAGCCTACGTCCACTTCAATCCTTTTTTATTGCTGACTGAATTACAACTTATTACAATCTCTTTCAATTACAATCCAACTCAATTCAAAAAGACAAGTAGCTAGAGAGAACTTCAATGCCACAGAGTTCTTTGAATCCATGATTGGATATGTCCTATCTTTGTGTGAAGTTTGGTCTAAAAATCCTGCGTGAGTTTGAAGTGATGGAGTTTAGATTGTCTTGAAGATAGTAGAGCCTTGATGTCACGAAGAGAATGATCCCAAAGCCCCCTTCATGTTGGAGTTAGCCCTCTATTTATAGAGAATTCTCGGTAGAGGTTTTCGCAAGTCATGAGTCGTGTACGACTCATGGAGAGTCGTAAGTCGTACTCGACTTAAGGTTCAAGAGTCAGCAGGCAGTGGAGTAAGTGAAGTGGTTCTGAGCTTTTCCTCGTTCATCTGGATACAAGTCCTAACTCGTTCGCGAGTTAAGAGGTCACGGTTTAAAGTGAGGCAGCACTAAAATCTTGGCTCGGTGGTTTTAGGTCGTGTACGACTTAAACTAGGTCGTAAGTCGTCAACGAGTCATCTTATTACGACATGATATTGAACTTGCTCTCTAAGTCTTAGGTCGTAACGTCTTTAAGTCGTGGACTTTCTTAAGTCGTGACATTCCCTAAGTCGCTTAGGTCTTAATCCTGTTAGGTCGTTAACTCCTTAACTCGTAAGCTTTTAACTCGCAGGCTTTTTAGCTCGTGTACCTCCCCTGAGACATGACATATCTTAAGTCGCAGAGGCCTTAAGTCGCAGATTTCTCTGAGTTGTGAGTCGCTTAGTTTTGTCAACTCATTAAGTCGTTTTATCCTTAAGCCGTAAACCGTTCACCTCTTTAAGTCGTAAGCCATTCACCTCCTTAAGTCGTAAGTCGCACAATTCTTTAACTCGTGCATCTCCTCAATTCGTTGAGTCGGCAATCAGTTTAGTCTTGAAGTACCTTGAGTCGTAGATCCACTGAGTCGCTGAGAACTTTATCTGATGAGCCAGCCCAGGCCTTAACTCGTTGACAAAACGGGGTTAACAGTCATCATTTGGAAGAAAGTTATTTCCTGTCAATCAACATATCCATTTCCTACCTAGAAGGAATATATGCAATCAAGTTTTTTCCATATTTATTTACGTTAAAGAACAACGCGATCTTTGGACGATTAGTGTAAGCCTAGAGCTACTGCATCTTCTTATGTTCTTAAGATGTTGAAAAGAAGAATCGATCACTCCTATTTTATATACTCATTAACCAAATCACTTTTTCACCCAAATGCAAATCTTACTTCAAAATTGAATTTAAGAACCCATGAAACAGTAAAAACGATATGTTTCTCAATGAGCTCTATGACAAACAAATTCATGTTACATAAGTAAAATTTCAGCGGAAAATGAAATTTGGAGAAGAAATGAAAAAAATCGCAATATAATTCGTGAGCACAACTAAGTTTATCGCGATTAATTTGGACACTCTAGTCTAATGCAAAATATATACAAAATCAAAGTTTCATAATGTAAAAAAATATATGTTAATAACTACCTAGAATGCCACAACTCTTTGATAGAAAGAGTGACTTGGAGACGTTTAGATAAATTTCCATAATTGAAATCAAAATGATATTCTTAATTCAAATTACCTTTTCCATATGAAGCAAGTCTTCGGATGCCACAACTATAGTCGCACAACTGATAAACACGCAGCAGCCGAGATAAAATGCTAGCAAACCATCTTCACTTCTATTAGTTCAAATACGTACCTGTATTTTACTGTAAAAGAAAAGAAAGTATGTCATGTTTAACTCAGGTGATTCAACTTAGAATACCAATAATCTTGTATAGGACAATTTCAGAAATGTACAAATCGATGCTATTAAAATCAAATTGCAGACTGTCAACGTTATCCACTATTCATTACTGAACAAAACAACCAAGGCGAGAAGGAATATTCCCGTAATATTATGCAGAAGAACAATTAAAATAAAAAGGATCTTTTCAGCCTAAATTGCCTTTTTGTTGATGAAGTCTTTAGATGACACAACTGTAGCCCGACAACAAATAAAACAGTCAGAAACCGAGATAGAATCGTAGCAAACAATCTTCACTCATATTAGTACAACACCTAACTTTAATTTGGTCTAAAAGAATAAAAAGTATGGTTTTTGTAGGTAACAAAATTGTAGAATGAGTTTACTGAGAATCAGGGGTAACATTAAATTATGAAGTTAAAAAATAAAAACTTCCAACCGATAACTTAAAAAAAATCACTTACGCGACCAAAGTTGAGAGCGGCAACCTCTAGCGCTTCAGATCCGTCGCCTTACAGATTGATGAAGAAGATAGAAAGTTTATTTAGTCCAGTTATGATGGAGCATAAGCCTCGCGGTTTGACAGCGGCATAAGAACCAAAATTGGAAAATTGAGGTCCGTCGCGGTGAAGAGTGGGAAAAGGCAAAGGGGAAATGTTTTCGAAGCGGAAGAAAAGTGAGGAGGGGGAAAAGAAATGCGGGGAGGAAAAGGAAAGTGAAGGGGAAAGGTAGTTAGGGAAACGTGGGATGATATCGGTGTTGGGACGCGGGATGGTCTGGTGTTGAAAATACAGATGTGCCCTCTAGGCATTTTGTGGTTGGAGTCTGCAATATGGGCAAGATGGGAAGTGTCAAAAAGGCTTCACTTTGACCGGTTTGACCAAGGTTTTGCATTATAGTATAGATATATATATTATTATATTTTTCTCAAAAAAGGAACATAATAACCAAAGAAGTGAATGGGCAGAAAACGCACCAACAATTTATTTTTGAATATAGGGAATGGCAAGAGTTAAAGAGTTAAAAGATAGATTTCTAGAAATAAATAAAGGAAATGACCCTTTTATTCATGGTGAAAAAGGGGGAGACACAAAGAAAACAAAATGGCTCAAAATGATTAGCGATACGGATAACCGTTTACATGGATTTCGCCGCGTATCAGACTCCAACACACACAAATGAATACACTACGAAGATCAGCATGATGAAATGAACAGAATGGTATACAGATATCGACGATACGATTATCTTATCAAAATTCGATATTCGATATCGAAAATGCTGTATAACGTCAAAATTAAGATAAACGGGGCTAGAAAAATCCACATTTGACGAAACGAAATATGACGTCTCACTCAGAAAATGATTTTTATTTTTATTATGTAAAAATGTTTAGATTTCAATTTTTTTATTTTCATCAATTCAACTGTTTTGCATTTAAATAAAATTACACAACATAACTAACTTTCATATTTTCAAATGAAAATCTTTCACTTGCTATATTTCAGTAGACACATAACAAATATCAAATTTTCATTATTAATTTTAATTGTTTTAATTTCAAGAAAAATTCAGTTAATCACATTATTAAAACTGTTAAAATTTTCGAATCGTTACAGGCGTAGTGAAGCAGTCCTCTAGAGGCAGTTCTGTTGGTGTTCCATCAAAAGAGTATGCCTTGACTTCTTTCTGCATGACAAGACCATTGTAGGTAGTCAAAAGGAGTTAATGTTTGGAGTAGGATATTCCCATAGATTCGTCTTGCGGCATACGCAAGCATGCGTTTTGTTGTTTTTTTTTTCCTTTTTGATTTTTTGTGTTAGGGTATTTGAGATTTGGGTACTTGGTCGGGTTCCACGATTTGGGAAAGAAAAGTGCAAGGTACATTCATTTCTAATTTTATTGTAAATGGGCTTGATCAAAAGTGAGGAATGAAGAGATTTTGAAATGAATTTATTTGCTTTCTCTTCAAACTTACAACTAAAGTTCTTATATAAATAAAATTTGCATTTTCCCCTATTGTTAAATTTTTTCAAATGTGAGTAATTTCATTATGGATTTGTAGAACCATTTCCTATTTCAATTAATGTACTATCTAATTTACAAAGTACAATTTCGATAATTACGCGACATCGTTTGATTCAATATTTATCTGTCTTTATTCAATTATTCATTGCATCGACGTAACGTAAATTAAATTTATTTTCCACCTATTTCAATAATATAAAATTATCTACACTTTTAAAAAAAATTATAACGAACAGTAACACTTTATCCTACTTGATATATTTTCTCAGAAGAACTTATTAATTAATTAAACTTGTTTTTTTTATAAAAATATGTTATTAAATAGATTTCAATTAAGTAAAAAGTTAATTTCAAACAATAGTTATCAAAAATCGAATACGACCATATTATTTTAATTAAATTTGTACGATACTACAGCTTCGAATAACATGACATACAAATTTATTGAAAAAAAAAAATCAAGTTTTAGAACTTTCGGAAATTTCGACAAATTCTTTTATATTTCTTCAAAAATAAATTCCAATTCCAGTTAAAACCTTCATACATTATTTTTCAAAAATAAATCCATGTTTCACAAAACTAATGCACAATCGTCAAAAGTTATATTTTTACCCCTACTTAAACTCAAAAATGATAAAGCATCAATGGTTTAAATACGTAGAAACAGTCATCTGCCTGGAGTAAAAAGATACGAAGAAATTTGTATCAGAAGTCAGAGCATTACCATATAGAAGAACAAGTACAATGGAAGTATGATGACAGTCAATAAATTGGTGCAGTCTATAATAATAGGTGCAGCCTATAGAGTGATAAAGGTCATAAAGAAAACTCTAAAATTTAGAGACATTTAATGATTATGCCTTCCACGCTCCTTCTACTTGGACATTTACAACTACTCTCCTAAGAAGCAATTGTAAACAATCAATTGGAAACGTGTATCAATTTTTGTAACTTGTTTTATACATATACCATGCCTAGCTCGACGCTGCTGAAACAATTTTTTTGCCTGGTGGAACCATCTAAAACTATGAACCCTTCATATTTTTCTATCCGCGTATGTCATGAGGCAGTAGAGTTCAACTTGCCAGCAAGTAAAGTCAGTCTCCTATAGTGTTTATATGTAACTTTTAATTTTTCTAATACAATTAACCCAAGCATTGAACGCTTATTTTTTAGTCACAAATACAAATATTATTTGATCAACGTCGTAACATAAATTTGATTGTTAAAGTGGCTGCAAATTTAGACATAGGAAGTATATATATATATATATTTTTAACATGGGTTGCATTTGAGTTCTTTCACGACAAAATGGATTTATATCAAAGCGCGTTGCAGGAGACATTTTCAAGTACATCCTAGGAATTTTCGAGTGTAGTAAGTGTGTGTGTGTGTGTATATATATATTACTGTCGTTTTCTGTACGGTTGTTCTTAGTTTCCATGAAGTGTTCAAATGTTGTATTACATTAAACCCGAAGCTACTTATAAAGGATATGTGATTAAGTTGTTCTAGTCGAGCAGACATCAAAGGATATGTGATTCAAAGCACAAAAGTTATATGACATAAAAATACAAATAAATAATATATAAAGGAAGATACGTATTATTTTTTGTCCATGCAGAAGTCAATGTATGATAGTGCTTGATGATGGTTCTAAATCGAAATGATACAATTAGCACATTTACAGGTCAAGTCAGGACAAAGAAAAAGACGGTACAAACGCTTTGGCAACTGTCTCTGTATGGATAGTAACATGTGTAGTCATCATTCCACTCCAGCTGGAAGGAAGAAAAGAACTCATGTCAGAAAGTTGAACAAAGCAGGTCGTTTATGTGTACTATAGAGTTAAAAAGACTCTGAAAACTAAAATGTATATATACGTCGAATGCTTTATGAAATGAAATGTTATAAAAATTACATAACAGTTATCTATGCTGACTGTAGCTGGAATGTAAAAGGCATAGAGCAGAATGAAGCAAAAGTCCTTGCCATGTTACAGTAAAACAATGTAGTAATAAAACAGATGTGCAAAGGCATCCATTGCAGTTGATGAATTTAAAGGTTTACTTTGGTCGAACATAAATGTAATATACTATTTGAGTTGCTAAATTATTTTGGTGCCATTAAATAATAACATAAAAGGAAAATGAAATAAAGGAAATATGTGATAATGTGATGCAGTTCTAAATTATGCTGCACTTTATCTGTTCGAGCCTGTAAAAATAATTGGTCTTGCCAAATAAAACCGGATGTAGTTGCAGAACTGAGTCAAATACGTACGTATTTTAGTTTGTCATAATCCTTATAGCCACAGTTTACTTTTACCACAACAGATCAGTTGTGCAGCATGTATTACAAGAGCTAGCAAAATTTTATTTTCGAGTATTGAGTGGACAAATAGAAATATGCCGTAAAAGGCATAAAACCACAATAATCAAAACATGTTTGGTAGAAGATTTATTTTGTTATGTACAGTGCAAAAAGAAAATATTGTACTTCATAATAGTTCTGACAATATAATAAATAGTCGATCTTGCTCTTTAGTCTAAAGGTAGCAAATGTGGAAGCAAAATGCACATTGGTGGTTCATCCAGAGTGGCAAGTAGTTATCTGTGGAGGGAAAAAAATAATATAGCATAAACAGCTGCATAATGTCACAAACTTTAACAGAATGTTCCAATATGGTATTAGAACAGTAAATGAACATATAATAATTAGAAAAAAAGCTCTAAGACCATTCCCAACCATGTATTGGTTGGGAAGGAGCCGACCCACAACGGGCGGTCGGTTGGCAACCCTGAAGGTCGTCAAAGCAATCTCGAAGATTGCTTCTTAACCGGCTAAGCCAACGGCTACTAAGGTAGCCGTTGGGCAATTGTCGGCCCAAAAATAGCCGGCTAACTTTATTCAAGTGACCGTTGCTTCTCCCCTATATAATATGTCCATTCCATCATTCTGTTTACACCATTTCCACTTTAATTTTCTCTCTTATTAACATAGTTTCTTTAATCAATATTAGCAATATCGAAAAATTCTACAGGAAAATCACAGAAGTCTTCATCTCCTAGATCTCTACCTCTACAATGGCCAGATAACAAGAATCCGGCGCAACTCAATCAGCATATATATAATTCTCAACATGGTCGAAATCAATTTCATTTTCAACAGGCGTTAATTTCATATTAGCCTTAACAAAATCAGAATATCTACCATTCTCAACAAGATTCGAAGCAGTACCAAAATTCTCAAAATGCGAATTATCCGCAGTATAGTTCGTTTCAACAAAATTATCAGTATGATCAAAACTACGTGTTTTCCAATAGCCAACGACGGTCAGTAATGCCTTAGCGCTCCTCAAATATATCAAAAAATATCAATAATCAATTTGGAGGCAACAAATTTGAAAATCAGGAAATGCAGTTTGATGTCAATGAAATAGCCGATGAAGAATATGATTGTAGGAATCCTACTTTACCTTCTGGTCAAACTTGCGAAAATCAACCATCGAGAATCAACATTTCAGGATCTGGAACCAAGGAACCGAAAGGTGGGAAAATGATAAATGGTCACCGGACGAGGAAGAAGAATTAGCATTCTGCAGGGTTGAATGCTCTAGACATAATGTAACGTCCACCTTTTCGCACGCTTTAAATCGACACATGTGCCAATTCAAATCATATGGAAGGGCGGATTTTTATGGGGTAAATAAGAAAACAGAGAAGAAATAAAATAAAACGGAATCTCACATCGGAAGGATAAAATATAATAATAAATATATAGTTCATAAAACTTTTTACAAAATATTTGCTTCTTCTTTATGCAATAAATGTCAGAGTTCACATACCAATAAATAGCAATGCAGCGGAATTAAATGGTGTAGTGGAATAATATAAATAATAATAATACAAATCTTCGTTTTCGTCCTCCAGAGCTAAATCTTCAAATCCTGAAAACGCTCGGACTGACCCGAGCGAATTCGAAAAGACAAAAACACTCGAGTCAGAACTAAAAGATCTTATGTGATTTAAATTAACAGAAATAAATATGAGTGCAATAACTTAAGAGATGCTCGGGATTTACATCTCCTAAGGATTTGTCGAGAAGACACTCCATAGGTACGACACAAATAGAAACTCGTACGAGACGCAATAGGGTAGGTGAAACGGCACAACTAGGCAATGCCAGGGTAGATATACCAATTACGCTTTCGGGACGGCGGTAATGCGTAGCGCGCAGCTACCGCCCACCTCGGACAAACTCTCCCAAATCGAAGAAATCAAAAGTGAAGGTGGCCGCCGAATCAATCCAAAGTCAGAGTATAGTATTGAAGGGAAGTGTCGGATCAAAGGTGCTACCTTATTAACCCGTCGATCGCTCCTGTTTTAGCCACCTTATGCCAACTCACGGGAGTTGGGTCCACGTATTTACCTTACAGGAAACGCCGCCATCAACCTACTTCATTCTGGAATCTCCACCGCGTACACAGTTGTTAAAGTGGTTTTCGGAGTTGGCAGAGGGTATGACAACTTCCGATCCCGGTCTCTTTAACAACCAAACGTTATTATAACACCGCGGTCATTTAAAAATAATTTTACTCTCAAAAACCATAATATAATATCTATTTCAAAACCATCTAAATACAATATCACTTCCATTCCAAAACAAACTCATTTGATATTATTTTTATAAAAACCCAAATTAATATAATATCATCTTATTTCAAATATATTTCTTTTCCAAAATCATACTACTTTAAAATTTATGATAATACAAATTGGAAATGTCCGAAGGTTGCAATAACCTATCGGGCCTTTGATGCTCGGCCTTAACAAGTTGGTAAGTCATGCAACGCTTAATGAAGTTAGCAATATCAGATTTCATTCCATCCCAATAATAAAGTCGCTTTATATCCGCGTATATTTTACTACTACTTGGATGAATGGTAAATTTTTAACGATGAGAATCTTCAAAATGTCTTTACGAAGATCACGAATATTTGGCACGATAAGTCTATCATCAAATTTTCGAATAAGGCCATGAGCATCAATATTAAAGTCTTTCAATCCTTCAATATAGATTTTATCCCTACAATTTTGGCTAAGAAGAGCCAATTTGGGATCTAGCTTTTGGGCTTCAAGAATGCAGTCTAAAAGAGAAGAATGAGCCTCAAGAATACACAAAACAAGAGATGAACATAAATCAGATTCACAATCTTGAATCTCGCAAGTGGACAAAATCCCGAGGCCATTCCATTCGGATATCATCATAGAAACAACCGCTTGTTGCTTATGACTAAGGGCATTGGCAACACGATTTCCCTTTCCTAGATTATAAAGAATATCAAGAGCATAAGATGTAAGAAACTCGAGCCAACGTTGTTGATGCAAATTAAGTTCCTTCTGAGAAAATAAATATTTCAAAGATTTATGATTGGTGCAAAGAGAAAATTTCTCTCCCAAAAGATAATGACGCCAAATTTTAAGGGCGAAAACAATAGCCACGAGCTCTAAATCATGAGTGGCATATCTAATCTCGGTAGGCTTTAATTGCCTAAAAGCATATGCAATAACACATTCCCTTTGCATGAGAACGACTCCCAAACCAACACGACTAGCATCGGTGTAAACTGTTAAGTTTTGGTTCCCTTCGGGAATCACAAGAATAGGAGCATCGGAGAGGAGTTCCTTTAATTTCTTAAAAGAACTTCACATTTGTCCGACCAATATATTTAACTCCCTTCTTTGTCAAGCAAGTAAAAGGCATGGAAATCTTAGAAAAGTCTTTTATGAAACGACGGTAAAAACCCTCTAATCCGAGAAAACTATGGATTTTCGTCACACTCTCTAGTTTCTTCTAATTTTGAATCGCTTCAATCTTTGAAGGATTCACGGAAATTCCAAATTCGAAAATATTATGACCGAGAAATTTCACACAAGATTGCCAAAAGTGTCACTTAGAAATTTTTTCTTTTAATTGGTTGCTCCTAAAAGTTTCCAACACAATCCGAAGACGCTTTTCATGCTCTTCCTTGGTTTTAGAATAAACAAGAATATGATCTATAAAGATGAGAACAAATCGATCGAGGAAGTCTTTGGAAACTCGATTCATAAGGTCAACGAAATAAGCTGGAGCATTCGTTACACCAAATGGCATAACAAGACATTCATAAGATCCATAACGAGTACGGAACGATGTCAAAGGAATGCTATCATCTGCAATATGAAGCAGATGAAAACCGGTTGCTAAGTCTAGCTGTGAAAAGACTCTAGCACCACTAAGTTGATCGAAAAGATCATCAATCCAAGGTAAAGGATATTTGTTCTGAATGGTAAGATCATTAAGCTTGCGGTAGTCAATGCAAAGCCTAAGCATTCCATCGGATTTCTTCACAAAAATAGCTGAAGCACCCCATGGAGAGGAACTAGAACGAATAAACTGCTTCGTCTCCAATTCGGATAATTGTTTACGCATCTCCTCATTTTCTTTATGGGAAATATGATATGGAGGACGAGTGATAGGTAGAGCTCCAGGGATTAGATTAATTTTGAACTCAATTGCTCGCTTAGGTGGTAATCCTAAAACGGGCTCAAATATGTCGGAAAATTCACGAACAACGTGAATGAGACAAATGACATCTTCCTCATCATCATTATCGTCATCATGAGGATTTAGAGAATACAAGGATGCTGCCACTTTAGAATCTGAATCTTTAAGGACAATAGAAATCCGCTTAACGGATTGAGGATGTCGAAGATGAATAGTCCGCTCGGGACAAAGGATATGGTCTTCATAACGGTTAAGCCAATCCATTCCCAAAATCATTCCAAAGCCTAAATAATGCATAAAATGCAAATCGGCCTAGAAAGAATAATCACATAAAATAATCTCGACATCTTTACAAAGTAAAATGAGTGTTGCGGATCCACCAACCGGATTCACAACTCTCAAAGAAGTCATCAAAGCCATAACACTCAAAAAGTATTAACAAGTTCTTTTGATATAAAAGAATGGGATGCACTCGTATCAAAAAGAAATCAAATAGGATGATCACGAAACATAATAATGCCTTCAAGGATAGAATGAGAGATACCTTGACCATGAGAAGTGTCACTAGGGGCTTGCACGACATTTAGCTTTCCCTTGCTCTTGCTTTGAAGCTTGGGGCAAGAAGATAAAGGATGACCCAACCTTTTGCAATAACGAAAAAAGAAAGGTTTCGGACATCTGTTAGCAAAATGGTCCTTAGAACCACAATTGTAGCATTGCCCATGACTAGGCGTAGAAGTCTTTGCCATCGGAGTTGCCTGCTTCCCTTTCTTATTGGGATAAGGGCCTTTGAACTTAATAGGCCTCTTCTTGTTGTTGTTGAAGCTCGGTTTGTAATCCATAACTTCAGCATCATCTTCTTTAACGGTCTCTTCAAGTCGAAGAGCGATATCAACAAGCTGATCGAAAGAAACTTCTAATTTTAGAAGTAACGGCTTTTTGAGATTCTTATTCAAGCCATATACAAACCTCTGATTCTTCTTCAATGGGGTATTAATGTACTCGAACCCATATTTAGAGAGGGATTCAAAAGATGCGACGTAATCCGTCATAGAGGGTTCACCTTGAACAAGGTCAATAAAGCGCCGAGCATATGTTACTTTCTCGGCTTTCGGCACAAACTTTAATTCGAATCGCTCTCGGAATTGCTCCCAAGTAAGTTCCTCTTTAATAATTTTAGAAATCAGAAGCTCATACCAATTTAATTCTCTTTCATGGAGCATGCTGGAAGCCACTTGGACTCGATACAGATCAATGAGATTCATGCGAGAAAAGATGCGATCGCATGTTCTAAGCCAAGCTTGGACTACGATAACGCCCTCGGAACCTTTGAATATCTTTCCACCCAAATTTTTATAATCAATGCACAGGCGTGCAAATCCGTATTTTGGGTTGTAAGCTCTGGAATGGGTCTGACAGCTTGAGCATTCTTTACAAGATCTAGAAGCTGTTGGGTAGACAAAAATACTCCATCCTGAGGTGTAGCACTTGATTGACCGGCGATGGGACGGCCTAGTCTAACCATTTCTCTTCATTAAGAAAGAAAGAAAGAAAGAAGAGGGAAGAGGTTATTCAAATGAGTGTCAAACAATCATGATTGATAAAACAAGACATCATAAAAGAAAATATGATAAAACAGGTCCTATGACTCAGATAAAATCCTAAGGCACGACTCCTACGAAGAACTTAGGACGATGATTCTTGCCAGATTATTCTACATTGTTCGGAAGTTTGGCTCCGATACCAAGCTGTGACCCCCCACCTATATACTCACACTAGCCAAGGACACTATGGAGTAATGCCGTCAATTAGCATGAAGAATAAGTCTGTTGAGGAGCGACCAACCGTGTAATTACTTTGTGCAAGCACCGATATATCGGATAGTATAACACGCATTTCATTTCAAGAGGAAATCCGACATACCTTACAAACTCAAAGCTACTGCATAGTGGCTATATGATATTCGAAAAAAATATAGAAGTAAGCATAACACAAATCAGTCACTGATGTTGATATCTCAAAGGCAGAAACATATATGAATATAACACATAGAAGTGTATATCATAGTAGTGGTCAAACAAGATCCACAATATCACAAAATAATAGGTACACATGCTAGACAAAAGAATAAGTATATAACAATGAGTCTCTATCTTGATTGTATAACAACAAAAACTACTAAACTAGAGTAGTTAGTCAAAATTCAGATAACGTTCCCAGAAGAAGAGTCAAGCAGAAGCACCTGTAACATCTCGGTCTGACCCGAGCTTTATTTAATAAGAAAATAATAAACGGATCAGTTTAGCTATAAATATTAGATAAAATAAGATAGAAGAACAGATATGACAAAAACTTATGATAACAATAATGCCATACTATGAAAAGTACACATTTGACAACACAAAAATCATTCAATATCTCAAAAATCTCATAACACCGAAAAGAATGTCATATTCTTTATCTTATTCACCAAACCCTGAATATTGGAAAACATATCATTGCCAATCAAAAAATTGGTGGAACACAAATTCTAGAAATCATCAACAAGAAATCCAAAAATCACAAAAGGGGGAGGCCTATCACAAAATGGGAGCATGAAAACTCACCAACACGTGTATCACAAACGGAACGCTATTCCATGGTCGCTAACCATTGAGCTGGTGCAATAACGTAGTACAATATCGTTACGCCCGAGGAACCTGAAACTCAAATAATTCGAACAACGACGTAGTACAACAGTATGTCCGTTGAACCTGATAAGTCAGATAATGACGTAGTACAACGGTATACCCGATGAATCCGAACTCCATAAAAGAGCATGGGCCGCTAGCCCATAAAAACGAGTCGAAACTCCAAAGAACCAATAGGTCATTAGCCTATAAAAGAAATGAGATGAAACTCAATAAAACGAGGTACGGTCCCCTACGTGGACGAAGATACATAGCATATCGCTAATATAAATTGCAAAAATGATCATCATAGATCATCAAGAAGTGTCAATTACACTAAGCTAGTAAATAAATGAGTTTAGCTTCATGTCCCATAACCACTGGGTTAGCTTAAATATTTAAGAACAAATTGTAGATCTCTACTCGAAAAGTATCACAAGAGTTTCAATCGAACAAGTCCAAAAATTAACTGACGAAATAAACGCAAACGTTTCATACCACTTGTTTTACTAAGCCGTTTAATTAGATTTCTAAAACAAATTAGTAAAAGGTTTATATATACTAATAGGTTGGAAAACAGTTTTATAAACGAGCTTTGTATTGAGAGTAGAGTTGAAATCATTTTGAGGAAAGAGTTTTGATATTTCCTATTAGTATAGAAACCTTTGTATTTCAAAGTGACAAGTCACAAAAATGTTTGTAGAAACAATCAATCTCCAAAAATTCACATACGAAGACGTGAATCAAATCCAATGAAATCGATACTAAATCCATCAAATTGGATATTCCCCAAAATCCCAAAGTAGAAGTCATCAAGTCGATAATAAGTGATAACAACAAATCGATAAAAATTGGAATCTCAAGCAAAATAGGAGAATTGGACTAAAGCAAGCAGGTCAGTCGACTGGACCAGACGGTCAGTCGATTGGCATAGAACCTGGAAACTCTCGGGTTTCCAGGTCAGTGGACTGAACCATCAGGTCAGTCGTCTGATACGGGGACAGAGAATTTTCTGCCCCCGGTTCATTCGACTGACCCCCTGGTTCAATCGACTGAACCTGCTTCACCAGCAGCTTCAGCCTAGTCCCCTTGTGGGGAAAAATCCAAAATATGAAACAGGACGATACGGGCGAGCAACGACGACTAGGGATTTACGCCTAGCGATAACCCAACCTTGTATAGCTCTCCGAAACACCTCACTAATGTGTTCAAACATCAAAGATTGGACTTTCAAAGATTTGGCCTAAAAACACCAAAAATTGGAATATTCACCAATTCAATCCAAATCAAAAGCAAATGAACATAAATAAGTGCTAGGAATTCATACCTAACAACGATGATAGCTATAGAAATATATGTGAGTTCAAAAACTCACCTTTTACACAAAAACAAGGAAGGAGAAGCTTGGAAACAAAGGAAGATCAACCACTCTTCAATCTCAACTCTAAAAGCCCCAATCTAAGATCATAAGCAATAATTTCCCCAATTAGATTATAGGAAATTTCTGAAATTGGAGAGAGATTGAGATGGAGAAGAAGAAGGAGATGCTTACCTAAGCTTCTCTTTGATTTTGGAGCTAAAACTTGGATTTGCAATTGAAGCTAGGGCTTAGGAATTTATAATCTCTTTTCTCTCCCTTTATTTTTGCTTAAAGCTTGAAGTGTTAGGAATGAGAATGAATGAAGAGAAGAGTGGGTGGAGCTAGGGTCATATGTTGAGTTATTGGGCTGAAACCCAAACCCAAAGCCCTAAGTGAAAATGTCAAAATTCAAGCTAACTCCAAACATATCATGGTTTACACTCAAAAAGGTCGCAAACAACATTTTGAACCCAATGAAAGTGGTCATGAGTCCTAATTCGGCTGTTTGTAAAAAGTAGCTTTTCGGACTTAAATCCGATTAACGATGCTATATTTAAATAAAATATTTAAATATACAATCGTAAAATATGCGGGCTGTTACAGAATATTGATAGAGAGATACTTATTGTGAAAAACAAAGTTTTATGAAGGTTTTTCCTCTCTACTTATTTCCAACGTCGATTAGTAAGATAAATATCAATAATGAAAAAGAATGAGGTTATGTCTAGGTTCAATGTAAAATGATTGATAAAGTTAATTAATTTGTGATCCTCAACAGTCAAACTGATAGATTTAGGAGTATACCATAGGGATAATTCTGTAATAATTGTAATTAGTTAACTCTGTAATCAATTCTCGTTCCTATTAAAGACGTCTTCCTTTCTGTTATATATGTATTTGTTATAGTATGTTATAGATTACTAAATCCTTAATTAGAATATATTTAACAAAAAATCCATAAATGGCGTGTTTGTGATACTAGCTACAAGTGGTTGTAATCATGAGAATTATATCTGTTAACAAGATTTCTTGTCAACACCCCAAAATGATGCTAAGTATGGTGAACAATTCTTTGTACAAGTAGAGCAGAAGAAGAGGTCTAAATCCTTTTTAGAATTGCCTTTCAGTTAGACTTTATTTGCTGGTGTATCTTAAACAAACCTTTCGACAGTGTCGAAAGGGTGAGTTTCCATGTTTGATAATCTTTCAACTCAGATAGGTAGGTATGGTTTCTCCTCCGAAAGCCTTTCTTTCGATCTGATTGGAACACCCTCGGTTAAAATTCCTTAAATTGATTTCGACCTTATCGAAGGCCTAAAGTTATTGATTGGCTTTGGTTCTTGGTTATTAAGAAAGAAGGGAGGTTTCGATCTTGTCGGAAGCTTGGGAGCTTATCTTTCTTGAGTCTAGGTGGGAAATCTTATGCTTTAGTAGATCTGTTATAGGTTTCAACTTTGTCGAAGGCTTTAGATAACAGAGTAAACAACTCTGAATTGGTTACAGAAGTTACTGGAGCTTGAAGTGGCATCGATTGTGTCGATAGGAGCCTTTCGATCGAGGTGAAACCCTGAAAACAGGAGTGAATCCAGCAAAAGCTATAATGAAATAGTAAAATAGCATAAAGTAATTGAAACTTCCCTTTCTCCAACTCCAAAGTCTTTATTTCAATTAATTCCCAAATTTATGTACCAAATAGGGTTACAATGCTTAGTTTAAGAGAATACAAGTTTTGAGTGAAAGGAATTGGCCCCCAAAACATGATCCCTTGGGTCTTATTTATAGATGCGACCTAGCAGCTTTCGACCATTATGCTTTCAACTGGGTCGGAAGTTGGCCGTTGAGAGATTTAAGCATGTCGCCCCTTTGTCGAAAGGTATGGCAGCACTTCTCTTCTTTGAGTTGACTCAAAAGTTCTTCCAACTCTGTCATTAGCCATAACTTTTTAGTTCCGATAATGTTTGGTTGTGCCCATGATCTAGTTTTGATATGATGCAGAACCCTCCTGGACCATGTTAGTTTCGACCATTCGAAAGGCTAATAGCTTTCGAAGGGGTTGTTCTCGTCAATGCTTTGTTTTTGCATAGTTCAAACAAAGGCGAAATATTTGGTGTCAGAAGTTTTGGCACATATGCAAGTAGTTGTTCCCCTTGTCTTCAAAGGGTGTTGCTTTGACTCAATCGAAAGGTCTTCTTTGAAAGGCTGTAAATGAAGGCGGAAGGGAGCTTTCGCCTTTTTCATCTTCTTCAAAAGGTTTGAAATCCTCTGAATATTGAAAGAAGGGATCTTCAGACACCTTTGAAAGATTTTGAGGCTTATAAAATTTGATGCAGCATCTCGTCGACTCCTTCGAAAGGTTTAACAGCAGCTCTTCTCACTAGCTCTCTACTCCAAGAGGCTTCAACGTGGTAGAAAGGTGAGTTTTGGAGTAACATTTGCCCCCCTCCCCCATGAACCAATGCTCTTGACTTTCCAAGTCTTCTTTTTCAAAACCGAGAAATTTCCTGCCTCTTGGCCTTCCCACGTAGATCTGGGTCATCCATTAAAATCTGATCTAGTGGTTGATATTGGGATACTTTTCTTATATAATATGCTTTTCTTCCTCCTCCTCTTTCATTCTTCCTGTAATTAAAATTTTATACACAAGTAAAAGAATTCTATAGACTCTCAATCTTTCATCATGCTTCCGGAAATCAAAATCACCAGCAAATCCAATACGTAAGTTTTAAATTTAACTCTATTTCATTAACTTCAATCGGACTCAATCCCTCTAAAAATTGAAATTCATCTTTAAAAAATTTCCAATTTCGATTTTTCTGAAGGTGGATTTCAATTGATTTACTGAAAAGTTTTTTAATTTAGTTTCAAGAATTTTTGAAGTTCTATTTTTCATTTATGATTTTGAAATTTACAATGGATGATTCTTAAACCCATCACTTATCGGGTTCTGATTTAAGTACAAAATCTTTGCCTTTAACCCACTTTTGGTTAATCTGGGTCTTTAGTTTATTAATTACCTTAATTCCTTTTGAAATAGAGTCAGATTAGTTTCATTTTTAATCCATATTGTTGACAGATTTGATTTACTTATTTGTTAAGATAACTTTGAAACATGGATTTTCAATCGGGTTTGTGGGTTAGAAAAACATGATTTCTTTATCAAGATGTTTCATGAGCACGGATGAAAAACTTAGCGCCATAAAATTACTTCTCTACCCGTTCGAAGTAGATTATGGTGGCAACATTGGGTTTGCTTCCTTAGCATCTTTCGATGGGGTTGAAAGGTCTTGTAGAGCCAATTATATCGTCTTTGTCGAAAGGTTATACTATTAGATAGGGAATAGGAACTCCTTCGATAGAAAAAAATTTGGACTTAGGCGAAACCCCTTGTTTCGATTGTAAACCATTTTCTTTAGTTAAATTTTTGGATTCACCATACCCTTCGCACCCCGTCGACACCACGTTTACCTTCTAAGCCGAAACCCTCTTAGAATAGTTTTCGTCTATCTTTGTCGAAATGCCCTATGTAAATACTAGTTTAACTCGGAACCTTTCATCTTCAGTGGGTCAGTTAGGTTTCGGCAACATTGGTATTTTACTCTACAATCCAAAGTTGTTGGTTTTGACAGTGTTGAAGGGTCCTATTGTCTAGTTTATGTAATGCTTATAGTGCATATGTTTACTGTACAACCTTTTTCTTTAGTATTTGAGTTAACCATAACCATCTTTCCTTTTCAATTAGGTTCCTATAGAGCCGTGGACATTGTTGAGAAGTAATGTATGAAAAAGTATTATACACCTTTTGACTTTGTCGATAGCTCAAGGAACACTTTCATCTAGGCTTTCGACAATGTCGAGACATGTTTGTTAAATGATGATGATCTTTTCCTTTCGACATTGCTGAAAGTCTAGTGTTTTTGATTTTTGATTTAATCTACTAGCAAATTCTTGAAGTTTCACGTTTGTTTTCAGGTTTAAGTTATCTAAGTAGGTTTCCTTGTTAATTCTTGAAAGTATTCCAAATTCATAAATAACTAAGGATTATAACTAAAATGTTTTCACCCTGCAGAATCATGAGTTCTCCGAAAAAAGCTGAAGCCATTTCCAATCATTGTTCCATTTCTTCCCAAGCTCAAGTTAATGCCATCCTCAATGATTTTGGCATCACCGGAATTAAATCTATTCCCCTATAAGAAACTAACACGATAAAAAATCATCCTGATGGATATTTTGCTTATACTGCCATCCACATATGGCATCGCAGATTCTTACCCTTCCTAAAGTTCTTATCTTCGTATATATCTCATGTTGGAATTGCCCCAGTCAAATTGTCTCCCAATATCTACACTCATCTCCTGCCTCTAGAGATGATGGCACTGAAATTCGGGCTCCCTTCTCTCAGCACTTAAATGCTGAACTTCTTTACCAGGTTGGTGAAGCTAAGCAATCTCAAACAACTAAATTTACAGAGCGAACCCCCATAAGAAGTTAGTATTAGACGGGGTCAATAAATTTGTGTACTAGGTGAATCAGTTCTTCTTCGTCAAATGCTTTTCTAATATTCACGGAAAATTTGCTTCTCCTCATAAGGGCTGACTTGTGTTGTCTTTATCTTACTCAATGTTTTCTAATAACTAATCTCTTGCTTTTTCAGGAGTCCCAATCCAAAAGCTTAATGATGCCGACAAGAGAAAAGTTGATTCTCTAATTGTGGCTTCAAGGAAAATTTGGAGCAGACTGATGCTTCAAAGTCCTTTAAATTTATGAAAACACACTCTTCTACCAGTGGGACAAAGGATCTTATGAACTCCTCCTTCTGTCCAACACACTTCACGCAGCAAACGCTTTCTCTCCCTAGGAGATGTTGAACACTTCTGTCGAACGTTTCCAATCTATGTGAACCATCTTGGCATGTTATTGGTCTAATATTTTCTTTTCATTCCCGGTATTGTCTGAATTATTTTGGTTGACTTTTGATCTGCTCAAATTTGTTTCATCTTCTTCTCCAGTGGCAGTGTATGCTAGCGGTGTTGCCCATCCTCTACCAACTTCTGGAGTGACATCAATTATTGCTTCCTTTGCAAAGTCTAGGAAAAATTTCAAGAGGAAGCTAATGGAATCTTTCTCAGATGTGCCTCTAAAGAAAATTGATAAAATTATAAAAGTGGAAGAAGAGAAGGAACGCTTATCTTCTGGACAAGCTTCGCAGAACCCAATTGTTGAAGACCCCAGAGATAAACTGAAGCAAACTCCACCTACTTTTGACCCATTTTCATGCATTACTATCTCTGATTCCGTAGCTACACTTGAGTAGACGCAACTGGATTTATTGAGGATCCCTTCCATGGAACAAATTCCTCTGAAGCCATCATCTTCTGCTCTTCCATCTACAAATTTTGAAGAGATGATTAAGCTCATTTTACATTCTAGATCTTTTACTTCTTCTTGCCTGCCCTCTTTCACTCCAGATTTGGCGAGGAATTACCGCTCTTTATGGAGCGGCAACTTCTGGTAGGTTCCTCTTTAATTACCCTTATCATCATTTGTTTTTCTTAAATTACTAACATGTGTTATGTTTCTCTTTTAGATCTTAAAGAGATGGTTAGCTTTGAATGAACATGTTTCAAAGTCTTCCACCGAATCGTCCAGGCTTAAAACGGAAAATTCTAAGCTCAAAGACCAAGCGTCTTCACTTTGTGTTGCTAAGGAAGACACCTCCATAGAATTAGAACGAGTAAAGGCCTTCCTTTCTTGAGTTGAGTGTGACCTTGAGGCAGAAAGGTGTGCTTGTTAACTTGTTGCAGATGAGAAGCTTGCTATCGAGCTTATTTTGAAGGATTCAGAAGATGAAATGACTCGCCTGGTTAAGAAGGACATCTTTTGAAAGATAAATTAAAGATGACCAGAGCTTCACTTAAACTTACTGTTCATACTCTTACTAATGTCAAGCAACAAGTGTCCCAATTTTTCGATGTCTCCTTAGGGAAAATGTTGCTGAAAAACTGTGAAGGTACCCTTATGCTTGCATACACCGACAATTAGAAGAATTTCCCTTACTTTGGCTTTCATTTACTTGATCCTGGCATGGCCGAAAGAGCGATGGGAAAAATCAATCAGATGAAGTAGGGCATTAAACCCACGGATGCATAAGAAATTAACGCTACTAAAGTTCTTTCTTTTGATGCCCCCTCCTTCAATATTGAATCCGACTCTACGGAGGAGGGTGATAAAGATGACGCCGTCAGGGAAAAAGATGATGGTGATGGA
The DNA here is from genome assembly GCA_030765085.1 of Allium cepa. NCBI lineage: Eukaryota > Viridiplantae > Streptophyta > Magnoliopsida > Asparagales > Amaryllidaceae > Allium > Allium cepa. The sequence continues at coordinate 821,600,616 of CM060939.1, forward strand.
GATGGCAGTGATGATGATAATGATGACGATGACGATGATGATGACCCTGTTAGGGTTCAAGGTCTTGATGGAGACAACGGGGGTCCTTCTGGAGATTCATAAAAGGACTGCTGCGATCAAACTGAATTTCCTGAAAAAGATACATCCCCTTAGAAGGATATTCCACTAGTATCCCCCAGTCCTTCCACTACTCTAAAAGATGAGCCTGCTTCTTCCCAAACCGAGGATTTGAAAGAGAAAGAGCATGCCTCCTAGGCTTCTGTTCAAGCTTCCCACATATGGAATTCCTTGTTTAAATATCTTTCTCTTCGAAGATGATAATTTGTGTTTCATTTGAGATAAGGAGGAAGTCGTAACTTCCCCATAGAACAAAACTTGAAGAAGAAAAACAAGCAGAAATTAACAAGTTATACGGGGAGTTAGGCAGACAAATAAAGGAGCATAACATCCTCTCTGACAAATATCGCAGTCTTGGACGGAGTGCCTCTTTTCTAGCATCTTTTAAAAATCAAAGGGCAGCCCCGTTATTAAAGACAGCCTACCTCTAGTACGATGCTCTTTTAAAGGAGAATCGGGAGTTTTTATGTTATTTTGGATGATGATCGAAGAAAGAGATATTTTAGTTAATTTTTTGTTTAAATCATATTGTAGACATTCTATATTAGACTTTTCGTACTTAGGCGAATTTAGTGCAGGGGTTTACCCAGACGTTTCCATAAAAGATACTTAGATGAATTCGGATCCGACCAGTATCCCAGAGCTTGCTGGAACTTACCACGGGTCAAGTTGATTCCTCAAGATCTCCCCTATTAAAATTTTAAGTACTATAAAGATAAATTTGTTTTTGAGTTTTTCTCTAAGTCTATTTTGTATGAATTGATGAACGATTGAATATGTAACCATTAATTTATTTATGAATATATGTGCTGTCTCTATTTCTATGCTTAGTTTCTCTTTAATGTACTATTATGGAATGACTGTTCTTTAGGTCAACTTGTCCCTAGTGACCACTTAAGCCAATATGTTAAATTGAGAAGGTTTTACTATGAAAGTGCCTCAACTTTGAAGACTTCAAAACTAGCGAGATTTTTCTTTCTTTGAGATTTACAAAAATTATACTTGGAATACCCTCGCCTTTGTTTTGATTCGAACATTCCACTCTAAACTAAATTTTGGTCGAGGTAGTCCCCCGACGGGGAAATGGTACTATAGCAAATGCCCACTGGTCATAACTCCAGAAGGAGTTACTATGCTTTTTGATTAGATGGTTATGCTTTCAGCTAACTATAAAGTTAGAAAAATAGTTTCCTATCTTTAAATGTAAACTAGTTGTTTATTGTACCTTTTAATTTCATTGCTATTTGAGTTGTAATATGTTACTATAATAATAAAGAGATTTCTAAGCTTGATTTTGACTTTATTTTATCACTTTTGCTTAAATAGGAACTACAGTTATCCTCAGCTTCTATTCCTCATAATTTATCATCATGCATTGATGCTATTAGAGAGAAGTTGATAGTGAGTTAGGGGATTGTGGTTAGTGATGTGATCTTATTAGAATGCTTCGACGATAACGTCGAAGCTATAAAATGGCACAAAAGTATTTTCTTCAAAAAGCCATCGCCAGCGGTAACAAAGTCGACGTTGTCTACTTTGAGGCCAAATTCTAGAACAAAGATGAGATGATCACCACGCTTAAATGACAAGTGAAGTCAAATACCATAATCGACTTCGATCAAAAGATGTTTGAATTTATTCAGCAAATAAACGGCTAGGAGTTAACATTAAAGGAAAGTTAGGCACAGTGTGCCTCTCTGGAGACCATTATGGGGGACAAAGTTTCAAGTATTGACTTTTTGGTCACTAACTCTACTCCTACGGTTGCTAAACCCACCAGGTCGAAGCTTCTTATAGCCAAAAATTCCCTACTATGCTCAACCCTCCCCCGGGCTTAGAAGACAAGCTTGTGGGCAACTTACATAGGAGCATCAAATTTGAAAAAGCCAAATACTTCGTTGAGCAACAGAAATTCAGATATTCCCAGACTATCAATAGTTATGCCGCCAAGAATCAAAAACTCGACGTGATATTTATTTTCTTCAAAAGCATGTTGCGGAATTACAAACGGATAGCAAGACCCTCAAGGCATCAAACTGGGCTTTCTACCGGGCCCTGAAGACCAATATTGATGCGATTGATGACGAGAACCAAATAAGAAGAAAGGAAAAGATACTTAAGGAAGTTCTCTCTACTGCAATTTTTCACGTAGTAGATCCTTCGGTTGCGGAAACTCTTGATAAAGCCGCTTAAGATTTATAATTCATTTACATGTTTGAGTTGTGTAGATTTATCTTGTATATATATAAGTAATTTTTTAATTTTGTAGACAGTTTCATAACTTATGCATATCATATAAACTTTGTAAATACCACATGATTTGCAATCCTTTTCTGTAATGTTACTTTTGAAATGCCTTTGAATTTCTCACTCATTGATTTTTGGACTCATTGAATCTTTTGTCATTCCTTGCTGCTCTGATTTCCCTGAAAAGTATTTAGCAAACAATAGTTCCAATTGTTAGCTCGAAATCGATATATTTGTTTATGTATGTCAATTGATTAGATTAACAAATCATCTTTCCAATTATATGAAAAGTTGTTTATAAAAAGTGTCAATGTCTCATCTTTAACTGGGATGAAAGATGATTAAGATTTCAACTTCTTCCACTTGGTTGGAATGTCTGAATTTTGTTGATAGAAGATCTCACCCTATCACGAGGCAATGAATATTGGAATGTAACCTTCAATAAATATTTAATGAAGAATCAAACTCAGAAATAAGTATCTGAATTTTTAAAGGAAGTAACCTTCCGGCCCATTCCTTGACATTAATCGCATTTGAAAGTATTATACATCCGATGTTCACATTTGGAAACTTTTAATAGCGATATTTATGATAATATTTTTTGACTCGGATTCGAGCATTTGTGATTAATTGAAATCCAAAGATCTTGCACCCATATTAGTGTTTAAATAAGTAGCAATCTTGATACCCTGATTCGGATATAATAAGTTAATCAGTGGTTAATAGAGGCTTGAAATCCAAAATCAGGTATTATTTGATAAAATTCTTATATAAGAGACCCAAATATAGATTCGTGTATTTTTAGATGATAATTAGGAATTAATATCCCAAAAACCAGATTTCGATATTTATAAGCTAAGCCTTGTTATATTCCCTTGATATGTGAACCCTTCAGGTATTATATAGAAGTAATTTGTCAAGCTATCTCTTGAGTTTGGACGTCTTAGTCCACGATTTGAAATGCCTCCTTTTTGAACTTGAACATCTTTGTTCATGATCTGGTGAGGATTTTCTCTGGTCTAGATATCTTAGTTTGTTACTAAATATGCCACCTCTTCGGCTTAGACATCTCAGTCCATTGTTGAATGAGCCTTTCTTTGGGATTGGATATTTTAGTCCATTGTGATTAAGCCTCTTATTGGGCTTGGACATCTTAATCCATTGTTGTCCGGTGTTCTTGGTTAGCTCATCTTAGGGACTGGAACATAGGATTACTCGACCTCCATCCAGGAGGCGCTCTGCCTTGTCCCTTTTGCAGCGTGAACATGGGCATGTTTGGTGCTGTGCCCTAGCCATCTTATGGTGTTGATAAAAGCTTATGCCATCCTCCCTCTAGAAGGTGCCTTACCCTGGCCCTTTTGTTGCATGGATAAAGGCTTTTTTGGTGCTTTACCCTGGCCATCTTATGGGGCGGATAAAGGCTTACTCCGTCCTCCTTCAAGAGGTGCCTTGACCTGACTAAAGTTGCAACTAAGGGCTTGTCCGGGGCTTTAACCTGGCTATCATATGGCATGGCTAAAGGCTTAGCCACCCTCCCTAAGGGAGTTGCTCAACCCTAGCCATCTTGGCTCGGATAGATTTTTTTCTACCATCTTAGGTAGTATCCAAATATAAGGAACATTTCACTCTTAACCATGTACATTTTCTCTTTATAGAAAGTTACTCTTTATCGACTTTATCTCAATAATATCATTTATAATATGATAGTGACAATAATATTTTCTAAAGTTTCTTTAATGCTTTGGCTTATTCTTTTGGGACGGCCAATTGTTATGCTCATCCTTAGTAAGTGAGCAAACAAGTTCCATAGATGTGGTTAAGTTGCATTACCTTGATTTGAAGCTTGACTCTTACGGATGGTTCTTTGACTTTTTTCTTTCTATCCTTATTGTTTCGTGTTCTTCGATCTCTATTCTTTTTTACTATCCTTCATTGTTCCTGAATTGAAAGTGTTCTTGCAGCGATTGGTTGCCACTTATGTGCAACGCCATTGTAATCATCCTTGATTTCCCTCTTAAAGATTGTGCCTTTGGAATAATGTTGAATGGTTCTTCTCATTTGATTAAAGATATTGTCGCTTCCAATTTTCCTTCTTCCGAGTGCAAAGATAGGGGTAGGGCCAACATGAATAGGGTTTAAGCTCCATTTTTTCAGATCATAAGATTTTTCATTCTTCTTGTTTATAATTCTTGAGGCTTCAAGCTTTAATCTTTGCTCATCGTCTTGATTGGAATCCTTGATGGCTACTTGAGAGATCCCTTTTAAAGATGGCACGGAGGACACTTGTTTGGATCTCTGAATTCTTCTGGTTATGATCGAAACAAAGTAGATGAACTTGAAAATGGATTAAGTAAGGTTAGAGAATGGTGGTGTTGGGGATTTATCAAAGTCAGAGGTCCAAGCCTTACTTCTTGCACTAAAAATATAAACAAGATTTCTTGTCAACGCCCTAAAATGATGCTAAGTAAGATGAAAAATTGTTTGTACAAGTAGAGCAGGAGAAGAGATGTTAATCCTTTTTAGAATTGACTTTCAGTTTGATTTTTTTGTTGGTGTATATCAAACAGACCTTTCGATGGTGTCGAAAGGTTGAGTTTCCATGTTGGATAACCTTTCGACTCAAATGGGTAGGTATGGTTTCTCCTTCAAAGCCTTCCTTTCGATCTGATTGGAATACCCCAGGTTTAGATTCCTTAGATTGGTTTCGACCTTGTCGGAGGCCTAAAGTTGTTGATTTTATTTGGTTCTTTGTTATTAAGAAAGAAGGGAGGTTTCAATCTTGTCGGATGCTTTGGAGCTTGTCTTTCTTGTGTCTAGGTAGTAAATCTTAAGCTTTAGTAGATTTGAGACAGGTTTCGACCTTGTCTAGGACTTTAGATAACAGAGTAAACAACTCTTAATTGGTTATAGAAGTTATTGGAGTTTGAAGAGGTATTGACTATGTTCATAGGATCCTTTCGATGGAGGCGAAACCTAGAAAATAGGAGTGAATTCAACAAAAGCTAAAATGAAATACCAAAATAAAATAAATTGATTGAAACCTCCCTTTCTCCAACTCCAAAGTCTTTATTTCAATTAACTCCCAAATTGATTTACCAACTAGGGTTACAATGCTTGGTTTTAGTGAATACAACTTTAGAGTAAAAGGATAGCCCCCTAAAATATGACCATTGGGTCTTATTTGTAGATGCTGCCTATCACCTTTCGATCCTGATGCTTTCGACTAGGTTAGAAGGTGGCCGTTGAGAGAAATAAGCAAGCTACTGCCTTTGCAGACAGGTATGGCAATAATTATCTTCTTTGAGTTGAATCAAAAGAGCTTCTAACTCTATCGCTCGTCTTTGCCTTTTGGTTTCGATGATGTTGGTTATGCCCATGCTCTTGTTTTGATGTGATGCGGAACACTCATAAACCACGTTGGTTTCGACCGATTCAAAAGGTTTACTATAGCTTCCAATGGGGTTGTTTTGGTCAATGCTTTGCTTTTGCGTAGTTCAAAAATGGCAAAACCTTTGGTGTCGAAAGTTTTAGCGCATATGTGAGTAGTTTTTGCCCTTGTCTTCAAAAGGTGTTGCTTGGACTCAACCGATAGATCTTCTTCAAATGGTTGTAAGTAAAGGCGGAAAGGAGCTATCGAATCTTTCATTTTCTTCAAAAGGTTGAAACCCTCTGAATATTGATAGAAGGGACATTCTGACGCCTTCGAAAGTTTTTGAGGCTTCTAAACTTTGATGTAGCTTCCCTTTGACTCCTTCAAAAGGATTAACTACTTCTCCTCTCTCTAGCTCTCTACTCAATGAGGTTTCGCCTTGGTCAAAGGTGAGTTTTTGGAGTAACGGTATCATAATATATTAAAAGGCATCATTTTAAATGTTCTTTGTTAAGATGCTTCAAAATTGGATATTATTGTATCTCTTGAGACTAGAGTACGTAAAGCACTTCAAATGCTCGAAAGAGCATTACGCATGACTTTTAAGGAGTTACGTACTGATAGTTATTGGAAAATTATGGAACAACTTACTCAATAGTTTTCTTTTGGTTATTATAACTAAAGTCAAACCAAAAAATATTGGTATGGCTAATTACACAGTTCTCTTAATTTGTGGTACTATGGATCTTTAATAAGAATGCTTCGCTTTGGTTATAGTCAAATCATGACATGACATGAGTGACTATAAGTAATGATCTCAGATTTAATCATTGAATAAATGAATATTTAAATAAAAAATAAATGGATTTTTTTACAAATAAAACTATTTTAAATAATAACAGATGGTGATAAATCATTTTTAAATTTTTTTTACCAATATATTTAGTTTAGAGAAAAATATAAAATGTGACAGGAAAATAATTTCCAAAATATTGATTTTTCATTAATTAAAAGTTATCTAAAATGTCATAACAGCTTTGAACGCACATATACACACACTGTAAACTATTTTAACATGATTAATACATTGGTATATGTATGCATATATATGCTTCTCTTTAAAGAATATATATAAGGATAAGAGAGAATATTTTATAAAGAAACGTGTATATATTATATGAATGTACTTCTTTCAACATATAATACATTGTGCATGGCTTGGGTAGTGCATAAAGGAGGGGGTACAATGGGAGGATGGAAATGAGGTGGGAGGAATAGAGATGCATGCATACATGTATATTTAATTCAAGCACTATATATATTTTTAATTTTTTCCTAAGCCTGTAAATACCCCTTACCTCTCATATTTCTCATTTTACAATCCTCTTTACTTTAATTTCCAAAAAGCTTGAGCAGAAAAAATCCACGGCTTCTGTTTACATTTTCTAAATTGGAAAAATTACTTCTTTCCACTTAAATCACTTCCACTTCTCGCTAATACACTTCTACAAGCTCTACAGCCCTCCTCTTCAAAAATATAAGCACCTAAATTCCACTAGCCTACATGCCTGAGCCTAACCTCTATATGGCCGAGACCAACTAGCATCTGGCCGAGTGCGTTTAGGTGTTCGAGCAACCAATGTTTTCAAAATTTTCAAGATACTAAGTTGTTTTTAAGTTTAGCAAAAGTTCTCCTTGAGTTAGTAAAGTCTTACTGAGTGAAACCTATGTTTTTGGAAAAGAAAACAAGTTGATTTTGATGAACTATATGTTATGAAAATATAGTGTTTGTTGTGTTGAAATATCATGTTGATTTTATAGCATATGATCATAAGTTTGTGGTTGAGATTGGATATGAGATTTGGATTTTAAAAGATATGTTTGGATATGGATATGTGAATGGTTAGTTGTGATATGATGGTAGTGTGTTTATGATAACAAAGCATATGATGTAATGTTGTGAAGCTAGCATCTTAAAAGGTTACAAAGGACATTGAATCTGATTTGAAAACGGAAGTCTTTTTACTTGTTTTTCAATTTATTAAATGTTTTTCCAAATTTCATGTTTTTTTTTTAGTTTTCAAAATTCTTACATTTTTGTTTCAAATATGTAGTAGCTAGAGCTAAAGTGAGGTTTTCATCTAGAAATCAATTCTAACGAACTACACTTATAGTGATAGTCGCTATAGATGTAGTTTGAGAAATTTCACGATTTAAACTTTTAAATTGTTTTATTTTGGATTTTTCTGAAAAATATTTTTGTTAACACTAAAATTTGAACGCTAACACCCCGGTGTGTAAAGTGTAGTTATGAAAGCACCACCCGATGATTCGGGAACAGAGTATAAGCAAAAAACTGTAGAAAAAACAGTAAACAACAGCAGTTTTATAGTGGTTCGGCTTATGATCAAGCCTACGTCCACTTCAATCCTTTTTATTGCTGACTGAATTCCAACTTATTACAATCTCTTTCAATTACAATCCAACTTAATTAAAAAAGACAAGTAGCTAGAGAAGACTTCATCGTGACAGAGTTCTTTGAATCCATGATTGGATATGTCGAATCTTTGTGCGAAGTTTGGTCTAAAAATCTTGCGTGAGTTTGAAGTGATGGAGTTTAGATTGTCTTGAAGATAGTAGAGCCTTGATGTCACGAAGAGAATCATCCCAAAGGTCCTTTGAACGTTGGAGGTGGTTGCGTATTTATAGGTGTGATCCTGGGCAGTAATTTTTCTTTCAAGTCATGAGTCGTGCACGACTCATGTAGATTCGTAAGTCGCGCTCGACTCAAGGTCCAAGAGTCAGCAGGCAGTGGGGTAAGTGAAGTGGTTCTGAGCTTTTCTTCATTCATCTGGATATAAGTCCTAACTCGTTCGCGAGTTAAGAGGTCACGGTTTAAAGTGAGGCAGCACTTAAATCTTGGCTCTGCGGTTTTAGGTCGTAGCGTCTTTAAGTCGTGGACTTTCTTAAGTCGTGACATTCCCTAGGTCGCTTAGGTCTTAATCCTGTTAGGTCGTTAGCTCCTTAACTCGTAAGCTTTCCCTGAGACATGACATATCTTAAGTCGCAGAGGCTTTAAGTCATGGGTTTCTCTGAGATGTGAGTCGCTTTGTTTTCCTAAGTCGTTTACGACTCATGCTAGGTCGTAAGTCATAGACAGCTTTAGGTCGTTAACTTATTTCCTTCTTGAGTCGTGCCATCTCTTAGGCCGTAGACTTCCTTAAGTCGTCTGGACCTTAGCTCATTAAACTGTTAGGTCGTACCATTCATAAGTCGTTCATGCTTTGTCTTGTTAAATCGTCACGCATCTTAAGTCATGAGGTTTGCTAAGCCGTAGATTTCCCTTGATCCGTTAAGTATCTTATGTCGTAAATCGTCCCAGGCCTTAACTCGTTGTCTTAACGGGGTTAACATTTGCCCCTCGAAGCACACGCCTAAGTCGTAGGTCGTGTGCTTTGACTTACCTTAACTCGCTTGTGCCGCTTCAAGTTCCGCTGTCTTGGTGTATAAAAGACTTGAGTCTTTTCTCTTATTTCTTTCTGCTCATTATCAATCTCCTAAGTCGTATCCACCATTAGCATATCTCCGAGCTTCCTGCGGCGATCCTGACTTGATTCTCTTTCAACCACCTTTAGCTTCACATCACGTAAGCAATTTTCCCATTTTCTAATTGCTGATCATCGTTGTCAATTTTTGAGCCCTGTCTTCCGTCTCTGATTCCCCCCTTTAATCGTGCGAGTATTGTTGCATTAGTCATCGAAGAACTCAAAGTTTGTTTGATGTGACTTAAGACGACTCGTGATTTGTGGCGATTCGGTGGTGTGGCAGAACTGGGGTTATTGTTGATTGAGAGGTTATTGGGCTAACGGGTCAAGAGGATGAGGAGTTTCTGATTGGATGGGGGGTTTGTCGATTGGGTGAGGTGATATACTAAATTGGTTACGACCCAGCATTTTTGGGCAAGTTATAACCTTCCGCGACTTAACGAGATATGACATGAGCTTTGAGTTGCGGCCGATGTAGGACTTAGAGAAATTCCCATTTCTTTGAACCGAATCCCTTCCTCCTTACCATGCTTTACGACTTATAGGACCAATGATTTTAAGGAGCCAACGACTTAACTTGCAGGAAATCTTTAAGTCATGGGCGACTTAACCTTTAGGTCGTGGACGACTTATCCCTTAGGTCGTGGATGACTCAGCACATGGACAGTCTTTTACTGCCGAATTGTTTCCTAAGCAAATTTCATACCTCTGTTAGGTTGTGAACGACTTAGGGTTTAATGGATTTTTGGACTGTGTCTAAATGGCTTAAACAAAAATTTGTAAACTTCAAGATGTCGACAAAACTTGATTGTACTTCCAATTTGAATTGCCAGAATATACTCCTCGAACTTTGTTGCGTTTATTTATAGATTATTCTAACTTTAATGCTATCAACCTGTTGAACACAACACTTGCAGAAAAATGGGACAACTATACTGCCATCGACTGCCCACGTCAAATGACAGATTAGTTAATAACAGATAATTAACTCAAATAAATTGTGTGAACGAAGTGCTTTCATCAGTTTCAAGTAAAATATTAAAGCAACACTGAAATAGTCAATTGAAACTGACCATCCTGCACTAATATTATGCTTGAACTTTATATTAACAAGTTCTGAAATTTTGTAATCGATCAATCATCGACTAGTTTAATTCCAGTTATATTTACTTACTATTTTTATTAGTTTTGCACGACACTTCACACTTTTAGGAAACGTGCACCTTCACATTTGAATATCCAGTTGCTTGTGTAGAATGACTTCTCAGGAAGAAGATACAACGGTTCAGACTGGAGAGGCAACTGTTATTACGGCTCCACTAGTCAATCCTCCCGAAAGAGCCTCTTCTACTTTATCGTACAGAGTTTTTCGCCAATTGTGCGCTCAGTTCGGCATTGCTGAATCAGATGCCATTCTTCCCGAGAGAAGTAACACTACTGACATAGCACCCCCCGGCTTTGTAACGGTCAATCGAAAAATGTACCTGAGTGGGGGTGTTCCTCCTTTCAATGATTTTCTCCAACAACTTCTTCGTCAATTGGCCATCGCCCCATCCCAATTACACCCCAATGGTTATGCCATTTTAATGGGGTTGTGTGTACTATTCAAGAGGACGCTTGATCGATTCCCAAGCTTTGACGAGATTTGCTTCCTATGTTCTTTCACCCGGACTAAAGATCACCCCTCTATTACTGTCGTGAGAAGTGCTCGAAATCGTAAATTGATCATCGGTCTTCCTGACAGCGCTCATGGGTTTTTGACTCAATATTTCTATGTCCGTTGCCCCCCGAGGTTTTATGCTGTGTGGAGAGAAGGAAGTAGGATCATCTACCTTTTTCTCTTCTATTTTTTTTTTTGAAGTTCAAATTGCCAAGTGTTAACTTCATCATCATTTTTTTTATTTCAGCGCTCCCCCCTCCTTGTAAAGATCCCAGTCACAAGCCAACTCTGGAGAGGGTTGTAGCGTTCCGGTTGAAGAGCTGGATATGAAATTTTTGCTGAACGACGAATTCCTTCACCAATTCGGACTTCTTCACCCTTCTCGGTCCACACATCCCTGCGAGGTTCGAGACTCCCCACCTAAAGCATCATATGCCCTGGTTTCTACAGACACATCCATACCAAAAGGACCTGCTCCTGAGGCTTCGCTAGTGAAGTGCTCCACTTCTATTGATGTTGCGGGGCCATCTGTCGAACTTGCCCCGGTTACTGAGGAAGAAGATCCCCAGGGATCTCCCCGACTGTCACAGAAATCTGGCGAAGAGGCCGAAAAAACTAGCCTTGCCAAGCATAGCAGAGACGATACTTTCGAAGGGCTGAGCGACCTCTTTGCCACCTCGCAAGAGATCTTTAAAGATGATCCTATCACTACCGGGGTTTCTTCTTCATTAGTTGAAGCGACTTCTATCCTGCAACAGACTCCGTCGACTCAAGAGTTGACGCTAACTATTACACCCACAACCAATCCTCAATTAAAGAGTGGTTCGTAGTTTGATGCGCGTAGTTTGCACGTCACACACACTTAGAATTTTTTCGGCACTTTTATGCTTCTGACTTTTTGTACTTTGAAGAATTCTAAGAATTAGCTCTTTTTTATTTCAGATCCTCCGATGGGGCGCAGCGGATCCTACTATGATGATTTCCAGCGCTACGGGAGGCGTAGCCAGTATGATTACAGGCGTTACCTCCCCTCTTACAGAGAATCTGATGAAGAAAGAGCCGCTCGAAAGGCCCAAGAAAAGAGGGCTCAAGAGGAGCGTTATGAAAGAAGAGAGAGGGAAGAGCGCCACGATTCTTCGCTGAGAGGCGACGATTCCCATAAAAGAAAATCGCATGATGACAGAGGAAAAAGTCATATGGTTGAAGATTCGAGCAAGCGAGCCCGACATGGTGAGAAGCACACCTCTACAACTCCTGAAAAGGTTACTGCCCATGCCTCGCTTGATATTCCTTCCGGCTCTCCCGCTCTCGGGAAGACGGACATCCAAACAATAATTAGTAGGCCCAAATTCCAAGTCGGACTGGGTCCAGCCACTTTGCAGAGTCGGTTTCCGCAGTGGTGTCTGAAGGGAGTAAAGTTTGATCTTGACTTGGTCCCCATTGACAAGTCTGCTATGTTATGAAACCTCGATGCCGTCAAGCTTGATATGGAGAGGATGTCGAACTGGCAAAAACTTGTTGACGAGCTCCAAAGGGTTAATCGTGCGAACATAGAGGCCATGCTCACTATGGAAAACGATAAAGCCGAGTGGAAAAAAGTTCTTGAGCAACACGACACTGAGATGAGTAGCATTGCTTCTTATAATGAAGAGCTTGAAGCAAAAGTTGAAGAATTGAAACAAGAGCTTGCTGCTTCCTCTACTTCCTATTCTCAAAAAGAAGAAGTGCTCCTAAAACAAGTGAGAGATGCTCATGCCAGCCAAAGGGATGCCGAAGATAGGCCTGAAGTGCAGAAAAGAATTAGTGAGGGCTATGTCGCTGATATTGAAGAGCTTCGGAAGAAGAACAGCTCCCAAGAGGCGGAGATTCAAATGCTTAAGCTTCAACTTTCTAAAGCTGAAATGGAGCGTGATGAGGCCGTTGCCGGCAAAATTGCAGCTGAAGAATCTCACGAGGCAACGAGGGCCAACATCAGCTCAACATTATTTTATTTCTATATGCATAGCATCTTGGGACGCGGTAGCCTCGCCTTTCTAGGCCCCAAGTATGAAATTACACTGGCTGAAGTTTGGGACGCCGCACTCGATATGCTCGGTGGTAGCGGCGCTGGCTATGCTGAGTCAGCTCTTGAGGAGCATTATCTTGATGATGATGCTCGTGCCGCTCTCGGTAGGGGGAGAGAACAGCTTGCAAAATTAAGGGCCGAAACAGCGGCAGGAGAATATTCAGGAAAAATCACCTCAACCGCTCCGATTCAACCTTCTCCTTCAGCCGAAATTGACATTATCGGTTCTAGTTCTCATTCCCCATCTCCTACTAAAGTTACCACTGATATCACAAGCATACAAGGTGGAGATGAAGGCGGCGAGGGTGCCGAGGCACAGGCTTACGAAGTTGACGTCAGGGAACCGACTTCTGCAGGTAACCCTACTGACAATCTTGCCCAAGTAGACTGCTCATCTGTTTCTTACGAACTTGATGAGCTTTTTGACTACTTCTTGAATCTCAGCGAACCTTTATCTCCGCTTTTTGCTGACTTGAACTTTTTTCCTTCTGCAGAGAAAACATCGGGCATTGTTCAAGCTTCTCCTCCTCCAATTATTCCTTCCCCGCCTCTTAAGGTCACTACTCCTTCTGCCTCGCAACCCGGGTCACAAGAGGAGCAAATAGAAGCACTTCACGGCTTAGATGATCCCGTTGCTTCCCAAGATCTGAAAGGAGAAGAAACTAAAGGAAGCGAGAGGACTCCAGAACCAACTGGCTCCGACGCTGAACCGTTATCCAAACTTCTTTCTCCAGGGAGTGGGTCTTCCTCCAAGAAGAGAGGAAAGCACGGAGTTTCCAAGAAGAAGAAGAAGAAGGGATCTTTAACTGGCGAAGAAGAGACGGAAGAAAGTCCGATCGAGCCCCTTTCTCCCTCATCCCCTACCCTTACAAGACGGCCTAAAAAGTTGGTCATTCAGCCAGGTGCGGGCTCAAAAGGTGGGCGGAAGATGAAATGATGGCTCTGGTTCTGTGGCTTTCATATCGCTTTTTGCCTTTTTTGCATGTACCGACCGGAAATTGTGCGGGTACCGGCCCCCCGCTTTTCTTTTGCTTTTTACTTTGGAACCTGTACCTGTATATAAAATAGTGTTGAATAAAATGATTCTTTTTCTTTGTACAAACTTCTATCTGTATCTGAGAATGCATTTATTATTCATTTTTGTACAAGTTCCTTTGTACGATATTGCAGTGAGCTTGTGGTATATATTGTTCGAGCGCAATTTTACCGATGTAGTTATGCCATGCTGCCCCTATACCATAAGCCCATTGTAATATTTTATTTTATGAGGGACTTTGCTTTTTTTTTAGAGAATAATTATTTCACATTTGGAGGAATATTATTTCATTAAAAAAAAGTACAAACAAGTTTCTATACTTCATCCTTCGAAGATATCACTTTTTTACTTTGTGCATAAACACATTTTACTGAATGAAATCTTCTATGTGGTAAAGCGGATATTTGAAAGGTACTTCAACTTCTTTTTGAGGAAGATAATTTTCTAGAATAAGTAATTCATTCTTCCTTTGGAAGTTAAAGCGTGCCTTTGATGAGAATTTTTTTTTTTACTTTGAAAAGTTGCTCCTCTGAGGAAGACTCTTTCACGTTTCAACACCTGGAAGTTTTATTTCAATCTTGGTGAAACGTGTGCCTCCGAAGAGGTCTTTCTGCTTGATTGTGCCTCCGGGAGGAGGTCTTTTCATTTATGCCTCTGGGAAGAGGTCTTTCTGTCTTATTGTGCCTCTGGGAAGAGGCCTTTTTGTTTCTGCCCCTTGGGAGAGGCTCTCTCTCTCTCTCTCTCTCTCTTTTTTTTTTGCATTTCAACTCTTGTGAAGTGAAACTCCGAAGAGCGGCTGTTGCACTTCAACTCCTGGTGAAATGGGCCACCGAAGAGGGCTTTTATCTTATTTTACATTTCAACTCCGGTGAAGTGAAACTCCGAAGAGCGGCTGTTGCACTTCAACTCCTGGTGAAATGGGCCTCCGAAGAGGGCTTTTATCTTGTTTTACATTTCAACTCCGGTGAAGTGAAACTCCGAAGAGCGGCTGTTGCACTTCAACTCCTGGTCAAATGGGCCTCCAAAGAGGGCTTTTATCTTGTTTTACATTTCAACTCCGGTGAAGTGAAACTCCGAAGAGCGGCTGTTGCACTTCAACTCCTGGTGAAATGGGCCTCCGAAGAGGGCTTTTATTTTGTTTTACATTTCAACTCCGGTGAAGTGAAACTCCGAAGAGCGGCTATTGCACTTCAACTCCTGGTGAAATGTGCCTCCGAGGATTGCCTGGAAGTTACTCTCTCATGGTTGAAGGGTCATGACTTCTCCAATCTTTTTTGGTTGAGTAGAGAACTTTCTTTTTTGTGGTATATGCCTCGTTAGAGGTCTTTATCCTCCGAAGAGTTGTGCCTCTGAAGAGGACTCGTGCCTCCGAAGAGGGCTTTAGTTGTTCCTTGTCCACTTGCTTATGCCTTTTCAGCGATTCTCTATTTTTTCTTTTCAAGTTTGCACTCCCTTCTCTTACAAGTAGTTTGTTTAATCCAAGGAAGCGTACTTCATTGATAGGCAAGTTCACGAGAACGGGCATAAGCTTCTTAATTGGATGTTTGTTGTTCAAACGATCTCAATTAACGAGCAATAGCCTGTTTCCGGCGAAATCATTGGCCGTTCAATTGAAGCACTTCCTATCTAGGATTTGAATTCGGGACTTTTGTGCTTTTGTGACTCGAAATTTGTTTGCTGAATGATAACCAGAATCACTTGGTCTTGTAATGTGCAAGTTTTATTTTCGTTGTCTGCAAAAATTCAAATCGACATTTCAGCAATACATTTAATGTACTTTTCATATCAAAAATAAAGCAAACATGTAATAATAATAAGAAACACAAGATTTATAGTGGTTCGGCCAAGAATTTGGGCCTACATCCACTTTATAGACTTTCATTATTCACTTGCATCGGTTTTACAATCGCTTTCAATTACAGGAATCATACATTCATAATTCTTTTTACAATATTTCAACAAAGCTATCAAGTAAAGTATGGGCGCAAGTGATTGCTGTTCCAAGCTCTTGGAATTTGATCTCCTTCGACAGTAATGAGTTTGAATGTGCCGTCAAGAAGCTTCTGACCTATGACATATGGTCCTTCCCAATTTGGCCCAAACACACCTGTTGCTGTCATAATTCTCTTTAGGACTAGATCTCCAATCTCAAAGCTACGTTGACGAACTTTGGAATTGAAATGTCTGGCTATCCTTTGCTGATGAGATGCGATTCTGAGCTCAGCCTCTTCTCTTTTTTCATCAAGGAGATCTAGTGCCTCAAGCTGTAGTTTTTCATTCTCCGCTTGATTGAAATGGATTCTTCTATGTGAAGGGACCTCTGTTTCTACCGGAATCACTGCCTCTGATCCGTATGCCAATGAAAACGGAGTATGCCCAGTCGCAGTCTTGTGGGTAGTTCTGTATGCCCATAGTGCTAGCGGTAGCTTATCGACCCAACCACCTTTTGCTCTTTCAAGTTGCTTCTTGATGGTTGACTTGATAATTTTATTTACTCCTTCCACCTGCCCGTTTGCCTGCGGATGAGCTACTGCTGAGAAGCTTTTTTGGATTTTGAATCGTTTGCAAAAATCTTGGAATTCTTCACTTTCGAACTGAGTACCATTGTCTGTAATTATCTTTTGAGGCACACCATACCTGCAAATGATACTTTTAGTCACAAAACTTATCATCTTTTTAGAGGTGATAGTAGCCAGTGGTTCAGCTTCTGCCCATTTAGTAAAATAATCTACAGCCAAAATGGCATATTTAATTCCAGATTTGGCAGTTGGTAACGGTCCTACAAGGTCTATCCCCCATATTGCAAACGGCCATGGACTGACCATCTGTGTGAGTTCAGTAGAAGGTGCTCTAGGAATTTTGGCGAATCTTTGGCATCTGTCACATTTTCGGGAATAGTATGTTGCATCTCGATTAATTTCTGGCCAAAAATATCTGTATCGGAGAATCTTCTTTGCTAAAGTTTGACCACCTAGATGATCGCCACATTCTCCCCCATGTACCTCAGCTAGGATTGTTTTGGACTCTTCCCTGGATACACATCGAAGTAACGGCATTGAGAATCCCCGTCTGTATAATTGGCCATCCTGGACCATATAGCGAGAGGCTTTCCTCAGTAGCTTCTTTCGTTCTTTTGAATTTTCCGGTAAAGAGCCATTGAGCAGATATTCTATTATTGGAGTCATCCATGATTCTTGCTCTTGAGACATGCTCATGATCCAATCAATATCCATCTCATCAATGCTTGGAGCCGACAGGACCTCCACTGGAGTCAACCCCAGAAATTGAGCTTCGCCTGTGCTAGAATACTTTGCGAGAGAATCTGCTTTCGTGTTTTCTTCTCGAGGAATATGACTTATCATGTAATGATCGAAATCACCCAGGAGTTCCCAAGCCTTTAATAAGTAGGCGGGCAGATTTCCCCCTTTCTCTTGGAATTCCTTCTTGACTTGGCATACAATAAGCTGAGAATCACTGAAGATCTGTAGTGCTCGGATGTTTAGTTCTTTAGCAATTCTTAAGCCGGCGATAAGAGCCTCGTATTCTGCTTCATTGTTTGTTGAAGGAAATTCCAATCTCAGTGCATAGCATAATGACCGACCTTCAGGGGTCTCAAGTACAACTCCGGCTCCAGAACAGTAGTCATTTCTCGCGCCATCAACATATAACTTCCATTGGATTGGGGAATTATCGATCGTTTCCTCCTCACTGTTACCCTTATCTGTGAATTCTGCGATGAAATTCGCTAAAGCTTGTCCGTTGATTGCTTTTCGGGGATGATAAGTGATGTCATATTGAATGAGTTCAATGTTCCACTTTAGAAGACGACCCGAAGTTTCAGGGCGAAACAGGACTTGCTTTAAAGGTTGATCAGTGAGGACCATGATAGGATGAGCTTGGAAATATTGCCTCAACTTCCTTGATGCAATCAGTAGGCAATATGCGAGTTTTTCCAACTTGGAGTAATTCATCTCTGCCCCAGTGAGTCTTTTGCTGATATAGTAAACTGGATGTTGAATCCTCTTGTCTTCTCGTATCAGCGCTGCACTTAAAGCATGAGATGATACTGCCAAGTATATAAGAAGATCCTCACCATCGCCAGGCCTAGAAAGTATTGGAGGCGTTTCCATATGGCGAATCAATTCATCAAAGGATTTTTGGCATTCGGGAGTCCAATCAAAATTTTTCTTTCCTTTCTTTAGGGCGTCAAAGAATGGGATGCATTTATCAGTGGCTTTGGAAATGAACCGACTCAAGGTGGCGTCTTTTCCGTTGAGACTTTGCAATTCCTTCTTCGTTCTAGGAGCTTTGACTTCCTTTAAGGCGGTAATTTGAGCTGGACTAGCCTCAATGCCCCTAGCGCTCATGATGAAACCTAAGAACTTTCCGGATTCCACTCCAAATGAACCTTTTAAAGGGTTAAGCTTCATTCCGTATTTTCGGAGGACTGCGAACATGTCTGCTAAGTGTTCTATGTGATCCACTGCTTTCATAGACTTTACTAACATGTCATCGACGTAGACTTCCATAGTCTTGCCCAATTGCGGTTTGAACATAGCATTAACAAGTCTTTGGTAGGTTGCCTCCGCATTCTTCAGCCCGAAGGGAATAACTCTATAGCAGTAAAGACCAACATCGGTGATAAAGCTCGTGTCCTCCTGATCTGGCTCATGCATCATGATCTGGTTATATTCGGAGTAGGCATCCATAAAAGATAACAATTCGTGTCCCGCTGTTCCGTCTACCAATTGATCGATCCTGGGTAACAGGAAGCAGTCTTTGGGGCAGGCATTGTTTAGATCTGAAAAATCGATGCACACTCTCCATTTTCCGTTGGCTTTCTTAACCAGCACTGGATTTGAAACCCAATTCGGATAGGTAGATTCTTTGATAAAGTTATTCTCCATGAGCCGATCAACTTCTTCTTTTAATGCTGCTGACCTTTATGGACCTTGAGTTCTCCTTTTCTGTTACACAGGTGTAAATTTTGGATCAATATTCAGAGCGTGTACTGCAACTTCTGGGGATATTCCGCACATATCGGCATGAGTCCAAGCAAAAACATCCAAATTTGCTTTTAAAAAAGATATTAAGGTATTCTGAATTGACACATTAAGTTGTGAACCCACATTCAACACCTTGTTTGGGTCATTTGGGTCAAAAGGTACCGGTACTGTCGTTTCCACTGGTACCACTCTATTCTCCCCTGCACTGGCTTTTCTGGGATCCATCTCTTTCCGTGCTCCGCTGTGCTCGCCAGTGCGGGGTCCGCCCTGTAATTGCTACAAGGCTGGTTCTTTGATGCAGACTGGGGTTGCCGCACCCTTTCCCATTTCTCTTTTCCTTGTTTCTCGTAGCTCTGTCAGATAACACTCCCGCCCAGCATTTTGATCCCCTTTTATAACTCCCACTCCATTATCTGTGGGGAATTTAATGGTAAGGCACCATGGGGCCAGAACTGCTTTGAATGCTGTGAGAGTTGGACGGGCAAGGAAAGCATTATAAGCAGAAAATTCGTCGACAATCACAAAATTTTGCTTGCGGACTACTTTTCTTTCTCCCTCTCCAAGTTTTACAAGCAAATCAACGGTTCCTATCGGCTGTTTTGGCTCCCCGGTGAAGCCAGCGATTTTCTGCGACGAGGCTTGCACATCAGCCATAGGGATCTTCATTTGGTCGAATGTTTTCTTGAAGAGGATATTGCAGGATGCGCCACAATCAATGAGAACTCTTCTGACAATAGCTGGCCCGATACCAGCCGAGATGACTAAGGGATCCAAGGTAGGAGCTTCAACACCTGTGGAATCCTTGGCTCTGAACACAATATCATCATTGAAAGTTCTTTGTTGCTTCAGGGGCGTAGCACCTTCGAAAACAAAGACATCTTCTTCGGCCGGTACATACTTCAAAGCTTGGGTATACCTTTCCATCTCACCCCAGCTCCTGCCTGCTAGGTGAGGCCCTCCCGTAATGACATTGATAACAGGCCTCCCGGATTCATGCCCTGTAGTCTTCTCACTTGTCCTGGGTTGATGAGCAGGAGCTCGTTGCCCCGGACTAGACGAAGCGGGATTGCTGCTATTCTTTTCCACAAATTGCTGCAGCTTGTTTTCCCTTATCAATTCTTCAATCAAAATTTTCAATTGGCGGCATTCATCGGTATCATGACCGGGTTGATTATGGAAGCGGCAAAACTTTCCGCTTTGTATAGCTTTTTCCCGGTTCTCAAAACGGGAGGTTTAGGATAATCGACAGAATCTTTAGTGGCAAGGTAAATGCGCTCTGGTGTATCTGATAAAGGGGTATATTCTGATGACTTGAAGGAACGAGGCTTCTTCAGATTTTTCTGTTTCTTCCCATCGTTATTTTCCCTTTTCTGTCCTACAGATTCATTCTTGCGTGGAGCAACAATGTTATCTTCATCTTTTTCCAATACCGCCTTTACCGGTACAGGACGGCTTTCCAGGCGTATGAACTCATCTGCTTTCTTGTAGAATTTTTCAAGGGAATTTGGTTCCTTCATGTTAAGCCATTTTCCAAATTCGCTCGACTTGTCAATGGCCCTCATCAGATAGGTCAAGATCATCCGTGGTTCTGCATTGTCTACCTCGGCCAGCGCTATATTAAAGCGATTCAAGAAAGATCTGATAGTTTCCCCTGGATTCTGTTCTAAACTTGACAACGACATGATATCTTTGGCTTTTGAAGCATATAGTCTGAACTGCTCCTTGAATTTCCGGGTTAGGTCAGAAAACTGATCTATAGACCGAATTGGTAGCTTGGTGAACCAAAGCAGAGCTATACCTTCCAAATATACAGGAAAATATCGGCACTTTATTTCATCAGAAGCTCTGGCACCTGTCATGTGCCAATCATACTTATACAAGAATTCGTTCGGATCACTTGTTCCCTTGTAAGCTGGGATAGTTGGAGGGACGAACTTCCTTGGGAACTCAGCCTTTAAGATCCTTTCGGTAAACGGCGTTTTACTTGGAGCGAAACCCCATTCCTTCTCGTCTTCATTCCTTTGCATGCTTTCTTTCATGATTTGTCGAACCATTTCAGAAAGATACCCCTCATCATTTCGAGCTTTAGATCCACCAACTTCAGGAAATGTCCGCTCATAGTGGCTGGCAGCCCTCTCAGAAATGTTTCTTTCTTTAGCCTCATGAATGTTGCCAGCAAAGTTCCTTTCATTACCCGCTGGTTGACGGTTTACCCCAAGCAAATCGTTCAACTTATTCAAAATTAGGGCATTTTGGGCATTCTGAGCCTCCAATTGTGCACTTTGGGCATTTATCTGCTGGTTCAGCCCTAAGATTACAGCATCCAACTCCGCTTTTGTAACCCCAACAGGTGGAGTGGCTTGATTAGGTACTGGGGAAGCGGAGGTTCCCTCTTGAACATTTCCAGATCTAACAGATCTACTCCTTGTCCCCGGAGCCATGATTTCAGATAAACTTCTAGTCTTCAGAGAGATTACTTCAACAAACTTTCGTGGAGCAATGATGATAATTCGCCTGAGTTCAATTCCCAATGAAAGCACCAAAAATGTTAACGCTAAAATTTGAACGCTAACACCCCGGTGTGTAAAGTGTAGTTGTGAAAGCACCACCCGATGATTCGGGAACAGAGTATAAGCAGAAAACTGCAGAAAAAACAGTAAACAACAGCAGTTTTATAGTGGTTCGGCTTATGATCAAGCCTACGTCCACTTCAATCCTTTTTATTGCTGACTGAATTACAACTTATTACAATCTCTTTCAATTACAATCCAACTTAATTCAAAAAGACAAGTAGCTAGAGAAAACTTCATCGTGACAGAGTTCTTTGAATCCATGATTGTATATGTCGAATCTTTGTGCGAAGTTTGGTCTAAAAATATTGCGTGAGTTTGAAGTGATGGAGTTTAGATTGTCTTGAAGATAGTAGAGCCTTGATGTCACGAAGAGAATCATCCCAAAGGTTCTTTGAACGTTGGAGGTGGTTGCGTATTTATAGGTGTGATCCTGGGCAGTAATTTTTCTTTCAAGTCATGAGTCGTGCACGACTCATGTAGAGTCGTAAGTCGCGCTCGACTCAAGGTCCAAGAGTCAGGAGGCAGTGGGGTAAGTGAAGTGGTTCTGAGCTTTTCTTCATTCATCTGGATATAAGTCCTAACTCGTTCGCGAGTTAAGAGGTCACGGTTTAAAGTGAGGCAGCACTTAAATCTTGGCTCTGCGGTTTTAGGTCGTAACGTCTTTAAGTCGTGGAATTTCTTAAGTCGTGACATTCCCTAAGTCGCTTAGGTCTTAATCCTGTTTGGTCGTTAGCTCCTTAACTCGTAAGCTTTCCCTGAGACATGACATATCTTAAGTCGCAGAGGCTTTAAGTCGCGGGTTTCTCTGAGATGTGAGTCGCTTTGTTTTCCTAAGTCGTTTACGACTCATGCTAGGTCGTAAGTCATAGATAGCTTTAGGTCGTTAACTTATTTCCTTCTTGAGTCGTGCCACCTCTTAGGCCGTAGACTTCCTTAAGTCGTTTGGACCTTAGCTCGTTAAACTGTTAGGTCGTACCATTCATAAGTCGTTCATGCTTTGTCTTGTTAAATCGTCACGCATCTTAAGTCGTGAAGTTTGCTAAGCCGTAGATTTCCCTTGATCCGTTAAGTATCTTATGTCGTAAATCGTCCGAGGCCTTAACTCGTTGTCTTAACGGGGTTAACAATTTTCAAACCAATTAAGGAAGTCAAAAGTTAAGTTTATTTATTTAATTTATTAATTAGGACAATTATTATTATACTAATTAATTAATTAGAGTTTAAGAATTTATTTACCAAGTTAAATATTTTAAATTAAGGAAATTTTGAATAATGATCAAATAAAATTAATTTTTATTTAGTCAATGTCATTCACTTTAATTAATTGTTTAGCAAGAGTCAATTATTTAATTAATTATTATTTAATCAATTGTTAATTATCCACTTAATTAGGGTTTAACTCTTTAATGAGCGTCATTTAAATAAAGTTATTAAAGTTAATTATAAATAAAAATTTAACTAATTATGGTTTAAATTATGATTTTTAAATTAATTAAGATTAATTAAAGCTTAATTAAGTTTTAAATGTTTGATTTAATTAAGGTTTATTTATTTTAACGTTTCTTCCAAAACTGTATCAATTATTTATTATTAACCAACTTTCTTATTTAAGTTATTGTTTCAAAACCAAAGGATATATTTTCCATGATATTAATTAGCTAAATGAGTCAAAGTAGTTGTAATAAAACGTTGCCACATTTTATTGGAAGTAAGTCGATCTGTACTTTTACAAACACCGCACTTCTGAAACGTAGTGAATACAAGGGGTTTAATTTAGATAAGCAATTAATGATAATCTAAGCATATGGAATGTATTTTCATATATGAATCTTACACCTTGATAATGGGATGGTCCACTATACACAAATTGACCTTTTAAATTATCAAAAGTTGGTTTGGAGAGACCGGGATTGGACATAAGTTTTTATTCGATAACCACTTCAAACCAACATAAGAATTCGAATTTGAAATAACGAAGGCAAGGCCCAAGATGAAGACTTTTAAGTGCAAGTTCTATTTGCTACTAACCCTGAGGGTGATTCAAAATAGGTATAGTGAAAGTAGTGTGTTTGGTTCATTCACCTTCAGAATGACTTATATGGATAAACGCTGACATTGTATTAATATCTGGAAGACGGCATAGAATTCAAAGTGGTAGTGAAGACGGTATAGGATTCCAAGTGGTAGTGCTATAGTAAAGGTAAATGTAGCCTCAATCCTCATTAACCAAAAATGACCAAAACTGGGTGTGCAATAGGGCTATGTGGGTCGCTTCCATCAGTGTATTTCATCATAATATCTAGAATCGTTATTTGACCAATTTTGTATGCTCCGGTACGGTTGCTGATCCCAACCGTGATGATGACATATTCGGTACTACTTGTCACGTGGTAGGCCAGTTCTGTGTATTAGGGATATAAAATATTTTTGTTAGAGCCCAGGTGTATTTTATCTAGAGGTGCACCTTAGGAAGGTAGTTCCTTACCTGGTCATTTATGGAATAAATTTCCCAATAAGTGCCTTTGGTCTTAGTTACATACCTATTTGTGATGGAATTTAAATAATTTAACAAAGTCGGCTATGTTAATTATTTTCTTGAAAACCTAGACTTTATGATAATATCATTGGATTTCTATATAAAATATTTTGGTCATCGTAAGGCGAAACCCATCCATGTTTATGTGCGGCATGGTCTTATAAGGTACTCCTGAATTTTAAAGAGTTTTTAATATAATAATTCAGTTGTTAAAGTGTACTCACACGTGACCCATTTTTGACTTGGAGTTTTATTTTCTTTTCGTAAAACTCTTGGGTACTCAAATTTGTATAAGTAGTCAAGCGATCTAGGTTTCCCAAGGAAGCATTTTGAACGAGCTCGAGCAGGTGGCTTCACTGTTAGCTAGTTATTATCTTATTCCACTATATTTATATATAATCTATGTATTTTGTATGTTTGGGTTGCTATAACTGTACAGTTGAAGGTGTAATGTAATAACTCTGATGTATTATTATTATTATTGATATGAATATGTAATATCCTATTTTAACTATTATAAGTTGTTCTGATTCATGGTGATATTATGTGATTGTCTAGTTTCTTCTTATCTTTCTATTTCTTCTACTTTAATGACTCATCTTTCAAAGTATGGAAGGCAGTTCGTTACATTTGGTATCGGAGCTTAGGCTAAGAAAATACCTCAGAATTTGGGTTAAGGTCAACTTCAAGAGTACATATTTGTAATTTTACTTCATATACCTACATATTTTTTTTTTTGAAAATTGGTAAGATTTTATTACAGGCATATACAGCCTAAAGTAGGAAAGACCCCATACGACATACCGTTTGGGTTCATATACAATGTTAACCGAGAGACAATTACATACAACTGAAGATACCAATTATACTTCAACCGTTTTCTTCCTTCTTCCGAAATCATGGCTGCCAGTGACTTGTACCTGGGTTTCCTCCCGATGAGCACTGCTGATCCCTTACTACAATTCGAGCTTCGTCTAGTTCCTATGAAGTAAGAACCTGATTTTTGCTTCTCTTCTTCACTACTTGAATGTCAGATCTGATTATTTTACTAATCTCCACATTTTTCCGTTTTTTCTGGTATAATCTACGATTCCGCTCCTTCCATATGTTCCAAATGGTTGCAGTGATGTGAATACTGGCCAGGTTGGATTTGCCGTCTACTCCGTCTCCTCTTCACATCAGGTGGAGTATCTCTTCCTCCAACGTACTATCTTGATTCGGCAAGTGTTCTTGTGTTTTACATTGTGTCCATATCTCATTAGAGATTTTGCACTTAAAAAATAGATGGTTATGCGTTTCCTCCTCCGGTTCACATAATTCACATTTATCTTTTGTTATAACCCCCCATTTTATTAGTCTGTCTTTGGTAGGCAAGCGCTTTTGAATCGCTTTGTAGGCCGTGAGAGCCATTTTAGGATTATTTACTTTGTTCCAGATAACTTTGCTCCAATCAACTTTAGTTTCACGACGTCTTATCTTTTCCCAGGCTGATGTGGTTGTGAAATCTTCACCCGTAGGCTTCCATATCCATATATCACTTTCTCGACCATTGTATATTGGCATGTACTGTATTTTCTCCTTGACTTCTCGATTAGTGGTAAAGACGAGCAATCCCAATCGTCGTTGTTGATTATGTTTGAGACGCTTTTATCTGGGCATCCATAATCTGAGTAAGTATTGATACATAATATATCAATTAAATATTCTCCTTTTATCCACGGATCTTTCCACAGATTTGTGTCTCTTCCTTTAGCTATTTCATTCTCACAACACTGTGCTAGTGTTTTCCTTATTCGCATGATTGCTTTCCAGTTAGTTGAAGCATTATTATCTATCTCCATGCGCCAAAAATTGCCCTTAATATATCTGCTTCTCATCCATTTTCCCCACAAACCTTTACCTTTAATTGTTCTCCAAGCTTGTTTTAAAGTAAAAACCATTCTCATGTCTTTTATTCGTCTAAGCCCCACACCACCCTCCTCTTTTGGTCTACATAGGTCCTTAAATTTGATCTTATGCAAACCTCCTTTCCAGATGAAATCTGCACAGACTTTCTCAATTTTTTGTATTGATGCATCTGGAATTTGGAAAGTTTGTATATATATATATATACATTATATATATAATAAATAGATCGGCTCAATAGCTTTGATTAGTACCATTCTTTCAAGATTATCTCGTTCCATTATTCTAAGAATTATTTTACACAGTCCAGGTAGCAAGGCATGAGTAATCGAAGTAGACGAGCTAGTGAAGCGAGTAGCACTATGTTTAACGACAAATTTTCTATCGGATTAGACAATCGTTGATAAATTTCAAATTAAAATTTAACCGCAAAGGCACGGCGTACGAAAGTTAGTACGTGGACAATATGGGTTAATCGGCAAGGAATTATTAGATTTTAAAAATCAATTCAATCAAATTATACCAAATGGAGGGGAAATTGTTAACTATAAGAAATATGAAGCTAAAACTAGAATTTTATTGAGATTAAAACTATGAGATTAGCGAACAATTTAGAGGTAAATCCACATTCATATTTTTGTAAATCAACAAGCAATTAATTTATGATCTCTAGTTTTGATATTAAGTGAAATAACTATTTCATTTATCAAAAGTATGGTTTATTTATGTTATTAATTAACATAACTTAAACCATCAAACTATAATACAACAAATAAACCTCTCATTGATTCTCATAAAAAAGAAGCCAAAGAAAAAACTATTTTAAGTAAGATCTATTTACTATTGTAATTAGTAATATAGATCATTAAATTTTGTTTTTACTTTCTTTTCAAAATTAAAGATCAATTATCAAGTGATGATGTAAATTGTGTGTATGTTGAATAAGAATAGCACATTTGCAAATGCAAAATAAGCTAACAAACCCACTTGTATAAACTTACATCAAAATCTAATCTCATGAAGAACAAATAAAAGAGATCATAGACCATAGAAATGTTGAAATTACATAAAGTTAGAGAGTTTCATTATCCCTAAATTGAAGGGGTTTAGCTACTCATTTGTGTTATTAAATCAACACTTGTAAATTTCAACATTAAAAAGCAAAGAAAACAAAAGAGATTAGCTACTAACTACTTACATAAAAATTAATGCTACACTACTTACATAAATGTAAATCTGAGCTATAGACATGAAATAAAGGAAAGCATAGAGATAAACATCAACACAAAAGCAAAGAAAAGCATGTAAAAAAGAAAAAAGAAAGAGGCTTGGAAGCCATTTTTAATTCATGTAACATTGAGCTTACAATTTTCTTCCTTTATTTCCTAAGTAATTTCAAAGAGTAGAAGATTATTTACATGTACATAAGAGGGCTATTTATACAAGCATACAACCCTAATTCAATTTTTAGGTGCTTCCCAAAATGCCATTTAGGAAGTGTGGCCATCAAGTAACCATTAGCCACTAATTAATCCATCATTAAAAGTGCACGAAGAATTAATCTCCACTTAGTTATCATTTGCATCTAATTGTAGATCTAGGTAAGTGAGTGGGGTCCTCCATAATCATGAGCTTGAATTAGTTCATCTTCGTTCCTTTGTATTCCCTTATGCACGCATATATCTTCATGAAACCCTCTTCAATATGCATCAAAATTGCTTATAAAAATCATAAAAATGTCTACGTAAAATTCTCCAAATGACACATAAACAAAAATGACCATTTTGCCCCTGAATGAAGATTAATATATGATGATTTAAAAATAATTTAATTTTTGTTTTGAACATGTTAAATGCCTAAATATAACATTTATTTAAATAAAAATGGATAAAATATGTATGTAAATATATGCACATTTACATACACATCAAATACCCCTACACTTATCTTTTTATTCATCCTTGAATAAAGGAAAACTAAGATAAATCCGTTTTCGTAGGGAGAACGATTGCATTGAGTGTATGCAACAATCCTTTAAACCTCTGGGTGTCCCTAGTAAGACGCGTTTTGTCTCGTGAGGGTTTTTGGCGAATACTACCCACAAAATCAAAATGCGATCTGAAAATATTTACAAAGTGCAAGATTTTTTTACAATGGGATAAATTCAAGCTTTTTTATTTGTTTACAAATGAAAGATTTACTTTTAAATTGACATAAATAAGTTAAATATAGGTTTTGGGCATTATCTTGAAAATTTATGTCATTTATTCATCAAAATTTACAATTAAAATTAAGTTATCATAACAAATGGACAATAGTTTAACTCTTTGTCTCGGTCGATAATATAGTGTAATTATGAAATAGATCCTTAGTTGATTATCAAAGTTTATCAAAGTTGTATTTCCATTCTTTACAATAACAAGTCAAATCAAACAAGTTAAAATGGCGCTTGGATTTCAATTGCTTACTCTCTCTTATTTTTAATTTTTATTGATATTAACAGTATTTACAGATGCCTAACTCTGGTAAACTGATGCTAGATATATTACTCATGCACTGTCTTGTGGACAAATGTGAGAGTAATACAGAGCGTGGCAAGTGAGCATATAAGTGTGAACACATATCGACTGTAGGCGTTATTAAAAAGAATTTTTTTAACCCCGATAAACTGAGGCCAGATATACCGATCGTGCACTGCCTTTTGGGCTTACGTGAGAAGGGCATAGAGCACAGTGAGTGAACACACAAGTGTAAACAATTATTGAATGCAGGTGTTAAAAACATATACTTATATTCAAATATTTTATTCTTTTGGAAATATAGAGTTTTGCAAAGTCATCTTAGTACCATTTAACCTAGAAGATAAAAATGTTATATCCTTTACTTTAAATTTACCACATTTTTTATGTTGAGATTTTCATTTTGAATATAATTAATAAGTAACACATATGAACCTTCCTATATAGTAGTTGAACCATTGTTATTTATAATCAAACTTCATTTTTATTTTTGTTAAGACAAATAAATTTTCAAAAATTTCAATTATTCAACCAAACTTATACTTATCCTTTATTGTTTTTTCAAAAATAAATCAAAATGCTAAAAAGAAAATGTTTTTGAGATATAGAAATTTTGAGATTTTTTTTAGTTAAAAGAAAAGGGAAATTCAAAAATACTAAGAAAAATGAAAATGAGAACCCCCACACTTAATTTTGACGGTGTCCCCACAGTCAATGCATGATATAATGTGTGTAACGGGCAAGATGTTTACATATTTACAAAATAGGATTAACATTCTTACTTGTTGTAGCTTGGCTCACGAAGAATCACGAGCTACTCCTCTTGGTTACTGGGGAACTCTAAGAAAGGTTTCAAACGATGACCATTGACTTTGGACATCGATCCATCCCTAAGGTTTTCTATTTCTACGGCACCATTTGGATAAATAGTTTGCATCATAAATAATCTGGTCCATCTTCATTTAAGTTTCCTAAGGAATAAATGGAGTCTTGAGTCATATAAAATAACTTACTGGTTAGGCGAAAATGTTTTCCTTAGGATTGACACGTCATGAAAGACTTTGGTTCTTTCTTTGTAAATTTTCTCATTTTTATACGCGTCATTCCTAATTACTTCTAGTTCATTGAGTTTTATTTTTTGGTTTTCGCCAGCTTTCTCAAGATCAAAGTTTAAATTTATTATTGCACACAACGCTTTATGTTCGATTTCAACGGGTAAATGGCAAGCTTTACCGTAAACTAAACGAAATGGGGACATCTCAAGGTTAGTTTGAAAAGCAGTACGGCAAGCCCAAAGCACGTTGGTCAATTTCTGAGACCAATCTTTTCAATTTTTGTTAATAGCTTTTTCCAAGATTTGTTTTATTTGTCAATTTGAAACTTCAACTTGGCCACAAGTCTAAGGATGATACTGAGTAGATAACTTGTGGGTTATCGAGTATTTTGTTCATTAAAGTTTCAAAAGAAGGATGCAAAAATGGGTCTCGTTATCACTGATTATTTGCGAGGTGTGCCGAACCTCGAAAAGATATTTTCTTTGGGAAATTCGCAACAATTATACGGTCGTTAGTTTTGCAAGGAATGGCTTTGACCCATTTTGAAGACGTAATGACAGCGAGAAGGGTATAAAGCTTCCAAAAAATGGGGAAAAGGTCCCATAAAGTCGATAACCCAAACATCAAAGGTTTTGATCGTAAGAATGGGGTTTAGTGGCATCATATCGCTTGAGAAATTCGTCCAAGCATTTGACATCGATCACATGTTTTGCAAAATTCGAATGAGTCTTTAAAAAGAAAAGGCCAATAGAAACCACATTGAAGCACCTTTTCTGCAGTTCTTCGAGAACCGAAATGTCCACCGCACACTTGATCGTGGCAAAACAAAAGAACACTCCTGATCTCGTTATCCTAAATGCGACATCGGATGATTTGGTCGAAGCAATATTTGAACAAGTATGGATCATCCCAATTGAAATATTTCACTTGGGACATGAATTTTCATTTGTCCTATTTCGACCAAGATGAGGGAGTTTCTTTAGTGACTAAGTAGTTCACTATATCAGCGTACCATGGATCGATAAAAATTCAAAGAATTTATTCATCGGGGAAGTTTTCATTGATTGGGAAAGAAGTTGGTGCGTTCGGAAGACGAGATAAATGATCGACTATGTCATTATCAGATCCTTTTTTTTCTTTGATTGTAAGGTTAAACTGTTGATGTAAAAGGATCCAACGAATCAAACGTGATTTAGCATCCTTTTTGGCAAAATGGTATCGAAGAGCAGTATGATCAGTGTGGACCATGATGGTGAACCTATCAAGTAAGGTCGAAACTTTTTGAGCGCAAAAACAATAGCTAGAAGCTCGTTTTCGGTTCTTGTGTAGTTGATTGAGCGTCATTCAAGGTCATACTTGCGTAGCAAATGACATGAAGAATTTTGTTGATGGATTATCCTAAGACAGCACCGATAGCAAAGTTTAAAGCGCCCCACATTATTTTAAATGGGCGATCCCAATTGGGCATGCAAACGATCGGAGCAGAAATGTGTTCATTCTTAAGACGTTCAAAAGAAGAGATACATTCAGAGTTGAAATCGAATGGAATGTATTTTTCGAGGAGAGTAGTCAAAGGACGAGCGATTTTGCTAAAGTTTTTCGCAAAACATCCGCAAAAGCCAATGTGTCCTTGAAATGATCGGATGTCCTTAACAGATTTGGGAATGGGTAGGTTTGCAATGACATCGATTTTCACTTTATCTACCTCATTGCCTTTATTTGAGATGATATGTCCAAGGACTATGCCTTGTTTGACCATAAAGTGGCATTTTTTCCAATTCAAAGTCAAATGTTTTTCTTTGCATCGATTTGGAACCAACTCAAGATGGTATAAAAAATAAGAAAATGAATCACCAAAGATAGAAAAATTATGACGACCCGCCTTTCTAACCACAGAAAGACGTATCATCAATAAGAAAAGAAGCGGAAACGGAACAAAATATAACACATCACATAGCTATTAGATAATTTTACATATATCAGAGTTACACAACATCATACAACAAGACGGTCAAATATATATCTGCCAGTACATACATCCAAAAATACAACATACATCAATTAACACAGCAGAACTAGATAGATATATACGTCTGGACTCCTGCTCTAAGCTCCTCCGAAACTCAACAATCCAATACCTATCACTTGGCTAGTCATAAAAATTTGATTGCCCAAGAGTTTGTGAAAAACAGAAATAAACTCCGGGTCAGACATGGGTCTGGTGTGAGTAAACGGGTTAAAATTGTTTAACTTTGAAAACCGTTTGAAAATTAAGGTATCACATAAGACTTCCTACACAAAAACACGGGTTAGTTTTTACCTTACGCTAACCAAAACATTTTATAGGAAGTCCAGTGATATTATAAGTGTCTAGAGTTTTCAAGTAAATAGAAAATAACCGAAATTGTTACATCTATTAAATTCCAGCTACTAGCCACAAAAGTAGGTAATACAAATCAAAACAGTAGGGTCTCGTAGGGAAAATGGGTTTCCATCAATGGCAGGGCTACTGGGGTACCGCTCGTCATAGTACGGGGCCTAGATCACCGTACCGACGATCACTCCCAACCCCCTACAACACAAGGCCGGAACCATTCCTTACTGAACAGACCCAAACAAGATAACCCTACAGCTGTGGCCATTAACTGACCACACAGCCGAAATAAAAAGGGACATCTAGACAGGGGTATATCTCGCCCTGATTGGGTGCTACCCACCTGACCTTGCTGCATCTCCCCTGTTTTAACCATTCCCGATTGATGAGGCTTGAGGCTGCGATTACCTTTAGAGAACATATCTCTTAGAATCTCATCGTTCTCCTGACGATGTGCTGAAAGCTTCAATCCATACAAGTTCATTCCGGTTCGAACGAAACCGAAGGCATTATCTCGTTACACTCGTTTTGGAATCACCCTCAGGGTTAACGACGATAACCCTTGCATTCTGAAACACCATCTCGATCTTCACTTGGAGATGCCACGACCTAACGTTTAATTTGGATCGATGTGGTTTTCGGATAATCAAATTGACACCCGATCCCGGTCTCATCGAAATCCGAACGCCATTTTAAAGGCCAAGTTGTTTAATAGTTTAAACAATTTAATTCAACACTTTGAATTCGCATAACATTTATCACATATAAATCATACACAATTCATCACAGATATATCAAAGCATATCATAGAGTATCACAGAATATCACCAAATAGTTATCACAAAATCAGATATTCTACTTATACAACATCCATAAGTAAGCATCTTTAATCCTTATTGTAATTAATTCATTTAAATTAATTACTTGATAATTAATCACTTAATCCTACTTAATAAATCATTAATTAATTATTCCATTTCGAATCATTTTATTAATTAATTACTTTTTTATCAATTTATTTAAATCTTAATTACTTAAATCATTACTTCTTAATTATTAATTAATAACCTTAACTATTAATTAATAAAACTTAATTACCCATTTATTTATCACTAATTTCTTAATTAACCAATTATTTATTCTTAATTAAATTACTTAATTAGTTAACTACTAATCATACATTAATTAACTTTAAGTAGTTAATTAAAATTCTTAATTGCCAATTAATTAAACACTTAATTATTAATTAACCAATCTTTAATTACAATTATAAATTAATCATTCTTAATTACTTTCAAAAACAATTAATTAATAATAATTCATCTCAATTAACTTTTTAAAATCTTCTTTAATAACTTAGAAATCAAATTATTACTAACTTAAAAGCTTTAATTTTAATTAAATTTAAAACTTACCTTATGTTAACTACTTAATTAAAATATTAATTGGATTTTAAAAACATTGTTAAGTATTTACTTAACTCATTAAAACTTCAAATAAATTGTTAACTTAATTTGTCAAACATAAATTAAGCCATTAATATTCAAAATTGTTTAAGGTGATATAACTTCAATTTCTATTAAGCTGAAGGTTTTCGGAACTACACCCGAGAAAATCCCCATGTTTACTCGAGTTAAACTCGAGTTTCTCCCACCATTTTCTCGGGTCGTTCTTCCCCCCTCTCATACGCTTCTTCCTCTTCTTCTGTTTTTTTAAGGTTAAACTGCTGCAACAGGAAACTCTCTTTCGCGCACTTAGGTTATAACCCGAACCAATCAATTTATATACTCGAGTAACAACTCGAGTTGCTCACCATCAACTTCGTGACACCATCACAAGGCCGTGCACGTGCACAGCACTTCGCCGGCGCGCTGGCGTAGTTCGTTACCTCCAGCAAGTCACGAACAAACGCTAAAATCGAAAACAAGGATCAATTCGACGCGATCAAACCCATAGTGAAATCGAGCCTTCAGTTCGAAAACTCGAACTCGACCTCACCCATCAAATTTGCTTTGCCCCGCCAACGCTGCCCATCAGAGGCGACAACTCCGGCCTCACCTCGCTAATAATCCATTCCACTCTTCCCCTCAATTTCGTATAGCTCGATCAATCAAAGGTAATGAAATCACCTTGCTTCTGACCACGTCCAAAACACGAGCATAAACCCTAAATTCGCCTCGTCCTATCGATTCTTGCAATTAATAATTTTTTTAATAATTTTCCTAACTTCAACAAGGGTCAAGCAAGCTTCGTGCAAAATTTCAACATCCAATAATTCTTCAGTCAACAGAAATTGATCAAAATATGTTTTCGGCTCAATTACGCACTACACTTTGCACACTCAACCAAAAATCATCATTTTTGTTTTAAAAATCTTATTTTGCATGTAGATTCAAGTTATGTAATTGAATTGATGATTTAAAATATTCGAATTTTTCATAAGTTCATCCTTTCACTGTAAAATTTGATTTGCAGAGACAATATTTCAATATCGAGCTTAAAACAAATTCTAAGCCATGATTTAAGTTTAAACAAACCTGTTTTGTTAAAAATCCTAAGCGTAAAAATGTTTGTATGAAGATTTATTATGTTTGTCTCTAGTTTACTTTGCTCTGAAACCAGAAGTACAGAAGAATAGGCCATACTAAAATTTCCAGTACAACAAAAAACATACAGAAGTACTTATTTAAAATAATAAACAAAGCACAAAGTTTTCATGAATCAAATATCCAGATTTAAATTTTAAAAATATGTTTACTCACCTGAAATGTTTTTGACCGAGAGTAATTCTATTTTTGGGAAAGCTGTAGTTTGATCTTCCTGTAACCCTATTGCTTTTGTTTAGTTGAATGAATATGAGTTTGTAAGATAATGATGTTTATTTTCTTTTCTTTCAGGCTTTGCTAAGTTTTGTTTGAACGAACAAGAATAAAAAGATGTATATATAAAGAAAATTGGTTTTACATTAGGTGTCTTCTGGTACAAGCTGTTTCCTTATGGTCAAATTTTTTGTGTTTCTTGAAAATCGAAATGATATTTGTTTGTGCTGAGATGATGTCATTTAGTGCATATGTTTCCCTCTATGTTTACATCCTAAACTATTTCTTGTATGTACATAGGTTTTGTTTGTAGATATTTGTTTTGTTTCTTCTTTTTTTCCTTCTTGCATTGCATATATAAAATTCACAGCAAACAAACTTGTTTGGTTTTTGTCTTTGCCTTGCATTCACACATGTAATTCCATAGTATTTTACTAGGATTATCTTATGTTTCCATATAACCATATAAGTTATATATTTCTAGAATTTCCGTAGGTGTTTACTTATGTTTTCATAAAACCATATAATAGTTGCCATATATATTTATGTTTAACACAAATCCTTAGTTTTTATTTCTATTTAAAGTTTAATTATCCAACACTTAATTCATATCCATATATTTCTATACTTTTATTTTGTATTGATAAGATTGATTTTATTTTAAACATTTTTTTAAAGACTTTATTTATATTCATATATTTTTATAATTATAGTTTATACTTATATTTAATATTAATAGGATTAATTTTATTTTAAACATTATCACCTATATTGCATTCATATGCATATATCTAGATTAAATGTTAATAAGATAGAGCCTATTATTTAATTAAATAAGACAAATTTTATTGTAAATATTTTTGAAAGAGTTTATTTTAAATTTTAAAATAAAAGCTTCCTTCATAATACATATATATATATATGTATATATGCAAAAATAACTGGAAATTTTTCAAAGTCTCATTCGTTTTTTAAATGAAAAGCTTGTATTTTATTTAAATTAGATTAGATGCTTATTATAATAATATGGCCAAAATCCCGGGTCGTTACATTCCTCCCTCTTAAAAGAATTTCGTCCTCGAAATTTAAAAGAAAAGTTAATTCAAAAGCTTTTATATCAACAATACAAACATACGTATCATCCATACAATAACAATCAAACAAACAGTCTATCCAAACGAACATCACTAGCTATCCGGACACAAATCCGGATAGGCTTTCCTATAGCTATCCAGAGTTTCCCAGGTACAATCTCTGGGATCCTTGCTCCACTGCACTTTGACGAGCTTCACTACCTTGCTCCTGATTTGCCTCTCGTCTTGATCACAATCTGAACAGGATTCCTAATCATGGTCAAGTTTGGCTCGACTTCCAAATCTTCCTGGACTACAGGTTCTACAACAAATGATGGGTCATGAACAAACTTCCTTAGATAGGATACATGAAATACATTATGAATTTCAGACATCCATTCTGGCAATTCAATTTTGTAAGCTATTGAACCAATTCTTTCCAACACACGGAATAGTCCAATATATCTCGGGGCAAGTTTTCTTGTCTTTCCGAATCTAATAGATCCTTTGATCGGGGAAACTTTGACAAAGACGAAATCTTCGATCTCAAATTCCAATTGTCTTCGCCTTTTATATGCATACTTCTTTTGAAGGTCTTGAGCAGCTTTCATTCTCTTCTTAATAAGCTCAACTTTCGTAGAAGCTTCTTGAATCAAATCTGGTCCAAGCACAAGACGATCTTTCGACTCTATCCAACAAGATGGGGGTCTACACGGTCTTTCATATAAAGCTTCATAAGGAGCCATCTTAATACTCGCTTGTTAACTATTATTATAGGAGAATTCCACTAGATGAAGATGGTCTTCCTATGATCCACAGAAATCCAAAACACAAGCTCGCAGCATATCCTCTAGAATTCGGTTCAGCCTCTCCGTCTGTCCGTTTATCTAAGGATGATAGGCTGTACTCAATCTCAAAATCGTTCCCATTGCTTATTGCAGAGCCTCCCAGAATTTGCTGGTGAAGAAAGGGTCTCGATCACTTACTATATTAACAGGAATACCATGCAATCTGACTATCTCTCTCAAGAAAATCTCTGCTAGAGAAGCTGCAGTACGAGTTGCCTTAACCGGTATAAAATGGGCGCTTTTAGTTAAACGATCCACAATAACCCATACTCCTTTGTTTCCCTTCTTGGTTCTTGGAAAATCACCGATGAAATCCATCGAGATCATCTCCCACTTCCACATCGGGATTTCCAAAGGTTGCAATAATCCGACTGACTTCTGTTGATCTCCTTTAACTTGTTGGCAGATGGCACAACTATTCATGAACCTAGCAATATCTTTCTTCATGCCTGGCCACCAGAAAACTCTTCTCGTATCTTTATACATCTTTGAGATTCCCTGGTGGATATTCAATCTAGAACGATGACACTCTGACAACACCTCCTGTCTTAGATCCCTATCATTCGGAACATAAATCCTCCCGTTAATCCTCAATGTTCCTTGGCCATCAATTTAAAAACTTGAACATTGACCCTTCCTAACTTTTCTGATGATTCTTTTCAACATTTTATTAGATTCTTGCTTGCTTGAAATCCTTTCAATAAGAGATGGAACAACTTCCAAAAGAGATAGAACTGCATTCATGCTAAGAGCATCAGCAACAACATTCGCCTTTCCCGGGGTATACAGAATATCCAAATCATAGGATGCCAGAAACTCGACCCATCGTTGCTGCCTTAGATTAAGATCCTTTTGAAAGAAAAGATATTTCAACGGTTTGTGATCCGTGAATAACTCAAACTTCTCTCCTAAAATATAATGTCTCCAGATCTTCAAAGCAAAAACAATGGCTAACAATTCTAGATCGTGCGGCGTAGTTCCTCTCATGTGGCTTTAATTGCCGACTCGCGTACGCAATAACTCTACCATTATGCATCAAAACTGCTCCCAAACCAAATATACAAGCATATGTATAAACCTCAAATTTGCTCTTCCCATCCGGAATAGCTAGCACAGGTGTACTGGTTAGCCTCGTCTTCAACTCCCGGAAAGCTTCTTTACACTGGGGTGTTCACTTGAATTTAGCTCCTTTCCTTGTCAGCTTGGTCAGATGCGAAGAAATCTTAGAATAATCCTTGATAAACTTTCTGTAGTGGCCAGCCAAACCCAGAAAACTACGAAGTTCAGTCGGTGTTTGCGGCTGCTTCCACTCCAGAGTAGTCTCAACCTTTGCTCGATCTATAGAGATACCTTCTCCAGAAACAATGTGCCCTATACATTTGACTTCCGATTTCCAGAAATGGCACTTAGATAATTTCTCCTTCAAAACATGCCTCCTCAAAGTCTCCAACACAATTCTCAAATGCTGCTTATGCTCTTCTTCATACTTAGAGTAGACCAGGATATTATGGATGAATACTAGGACAAACATATTCAATACATCTCGAAAGACTCAGTTCATCAGGTGGACAAACTAGACAGGAGCGTTAGTTAACCCGAAAGGCATAACCAACCACTCATAGAAACAATTTGGTCCCCTAAATGCAGTCAAGGGAATACTGTTCTCAGCTACCCTTCACTGATGGAAACCTGAAGCTAAATCCAGTTGAGAAAAGGCAGAAGCTCCATGCAACTAGTCAAAGAGATCATCAATACGAGGAAGATGGTATTTATTTCGAATGGTCACTTTGTTCAATTCTCTGTAATCTACACAAAATCTTAGCGAACCATCCGGTTTAGTGACAAAAACCGCAGTAGAGCCCCAACAAGAAAAACTGGACCTAATCAATCCCTTTTCCAAAAGATCCTGAGTCTGCTTAACTAACTTCTTCCTCTCCCTAGGAGCCATCCTCCCACTAGGCTGAATCACTGGTACTGCTCCAGGAACCAAATCAATGCGAAACTCTATCTCTCAATATGGAGGCAAACATTTGACTTCCTCGAACACATCAGGAAAATCTTGGACCACATCGATATCTTCAACCTTCTCTTGAGAAGTCTCAACTCCATGCAAAAGACTACTCAAGTGAATTCCAGAATTATCACACACCACTCTAGCA
This sequence comes from Allium cepa, assembly GCA_030765085.1. Lineage (NCBI taxonomy): Eukaryota > Viridiplantae > Streptophyta > Magnoliopsida > Asparagales > Amaryllidaceae > Allium > Allium cepa. Next base: position 821,639,523 of record CM060939.1, read on the forward strand.
ATTCTACCCAAATCAGTTTCCAAAGAAATTATTCTCTCACCACAATTCAAGACTGCTTTATACTTATCAATCCAATCCATCCCCAATATAAGGTCAAACCCCTTAAAATTCAACACATAAGGGTCACAAGAAAAACTATAGGACATATATGAAATCTTCAAATCCTTACATATCATATCTTATTTGGTTACCCCTCCTATAGGATTAGATACAAAGATGAGACAGTCTATAGTACTAGGGGTAAGAAAGAACTTCTCTACAGATTCCGGAGAAATAAAACTCAAAGAAGCACCTGAATCAAATAAAACTTTAATATACTTTCCATCTAAAAGAAATGTACCTTCCAATACTCCTTTGCCTTTAGATGAAGTAGATGGTGCACCTTCCAAAGCAGATACCTTATTCTGCTGAGCTTTATGAAGTAACGGGCAATCCTTGATCATATGACCTGGTTGGTGGCAATTGAAGCATAGATATTTCTGAACCAAAGCCGAACCCGATCCACTTTGATGCGGCTGCTGTTGCTGAAATCCTTTCCTGGGACACTTATTCGGCAACCGACCTTCTTTTTGACATATATAGCATTTGCGAGGTCCATTATTACTTCTAGACTTCTTATTATTCTACTTCCTCCAGTTGGGATTGAGCTTCCTCTTATTTGGATTAGCAAAATTCCCTCCCGATGCTGCTACTGGTGCCACTGATTTCTTGTTCATCAAATCCTCATGTCTCTGAGCCATATCAATTAACTCAATAAAAGATCCTTTCAAATGCGCCGTCATCTTTTCATGAAATTCTAGCCTCGTGCCTTGCACAAACATTTCATTCTTTTTTAGGGGAGTATCAATGAGCCCTGGTCCATAGCAAGAAAGTTCATAGAATTTGGCCTCATACCCAGATATAGACATGCTTCCCTGCTTCAAATTCAGAAAATCCCGGTACAAACGAATTTTCCCTGTTGTTTGCATGAATTTCTCCTTAAATAACTTTTTAAATCTTTCCCAAGAAATGTCTTCCTCAGAGATATTTGCTACCGCTGCATCCCACCAGGCTGCTGCACCTTTCTGCAATTGCCATGAAGCCATTTCCCTTTTTCGCTCATCAGGCAACTTCATACTCTTAAAGATGCGCTCACAAGAGTGTAGCCAAGCTTGGACCTCAACTACCGATTCTGACCCTTTAAATGTTTTACCCCTAAGGTTGGTGAAGTCTTTGCATAATGCGGCAAAACTAACCTGAGGCGATACTGGATCTACAATCTCACTAGCAGTTTGACTTCGTCCATTATCTGTCGAGGAACTGCCCCGACCTCTACCTCTCCTTCTAGAACTCATGTTGGCCACCTGGACAAGTAACTCAACAAATTTATATAGGTATATAATTATATAAAAATATAAATACGCACTCTCAAGATAGACATTACTCCAAAGCCTAGGTATTATCTCAACTTATGCTTTGATACCAACTGTGACGACCTGCCTTTCTAACCACAGAAAGACGTATCATCAATAAGAAAAGAAAGAGATAGAAATAGAAAAGATAGAAAGAAAGAATAACAACATCAGAATCTCACAGCGGTAATGGAACAAAATATAATACATCACATAGCTGTTACACAGTTTTACATATATCAGAGTTACATAACATCATACAACAAGACGGTCATATATATATCTGCCAATACGTACATCACAAAATACAATATACGTCAACTAACACAGCGGAACTAGATAGGAATATACATTTGGACTCCTGCTCCAAGCTCCTCCAGAACTCAATAATCCAGTACCTATCACTTGGCTACTCATAAAAATTTGAGTACCCAAGAGTTTATGAATAACAGAAATAAACTCCGGGTCAGACATGGGTCTGGTGTGAGTAAACGGGTTAAAGTTGTTTAACTTTGAAAACCATTTGAAAATAAAGATATCACGTATGGCTCCCACACATAAACACAGGTAAGTTTTTACCTTACGTTAACCAAAACATTTTATAGGAAATCCAGTGATATTATAATAGTGTCTAGGGCTTTCAAGTAAATAGAAAATAGCCGAAATTGTTACATCTATTAAATTCCAACTACTAGCCACAAAAGTGGGTAATACAAATCAAAACCGTAGGGCCTCGTAGGGAAAATGGGTTTCCATCAATGACAGGGCTATTGGCTACCGCCCGTCACTGTATGGGGCCTAGTTTACCGTACCAAGGATCACTCCCAACCCCCTACAACACAAGGCCGAAACCATTCCTTACTGAACAGTCCCGAACAAGATAATCCTGCGTGGCCAACAACTGCCCACAATGTCGAAATAAAAAGGGACATCTAGACATGGTATATCTCATCCTGCTTGGGTGCTACCCACCTAACCTTGCTGCATCTCCCCTGTTTTAGCCATTCCCGGTTGATGAGGCTTGAGGCTGCAATTACCTTTATAGAACATATCTCTTAGAATGCTCATCGTTCGCCTGACGATGTATTGAAATCTTCAATCCATACAAGTTCGTTCCGGGTTCGAACGAAACCGAAGGCATTATCTCGTTACACTCATTTTGGAATCACCCTCAAAGTTAACGACGATAACCCTTGCATTCTGAAACACCATCTTGATCTTCACTTGGAGATGTCACGACCTAAGGTTTAATTTGGATCGATGTGGTTTTCGGATAATCAAATTGACACCCGATCCCGGTCTCATCGAAATCCAAATGCCATTTTAAAGGCCAAGTTGTTTAATAGTTTAAACAATTTAACTCAACACTTTGAATGCACATAACATTTATCACAGATAAATCATACACAATTCATCACAGATATATCAAAGCATATCATAGAGTATCACAGAATATCACCAAATAGTTATCACAAAATCAGATATTCTACTTATACAACATCCATAAGCAAGCATCTTTAATCCTTATTGTAATTAATTCATTGAAATTAATTACTTGATAATTAATCACTTAATCCTACTTAATAAATCATTAATTAATTAATTATTCCATTTCGAATCATTTTATTAATTATTTACCTTTTTATCAATTTATTCAAATCTTAATTACTTAACTCATTACTTCTTAAGAATTAATTAATAACCTTAATTATTAATTAATAAAACTTAATTACCTATTTATTTATCACTAATTTCTTAATTAATCAATTATTTATTCTTAATTAAATTACTCAATTAGTTAACTACTAATCATACGTTAATTAACTTTAAGTAGTTAATTAAAATTCTTAATTGCAAATTAATTAAACACTTAATTATTAATTAACCAATCTTTAATTACAATTATAAATTAATCATTCTTAATTACTTTCAAAAACAACCAGTTAATAATAATTCATCTTATACTTTTTAAAATCTTCTTTAATAACTTTGAAATCAAATTATTACTAACTTCAAAGCTTTAATTTTAATTAAATTTAAAACTTACCTTATATTAACTACTTAATTAAGATATTAATTGGATTTTAAAAACATTGTTAAGTATTTACTTAACTCATTAAAACTTGAAATAAATTCTTAACTTAATTTTTCAAACATAAATTAAGTCATTAATATTCAAAATTGTTTAAGGTGATATAACTTCAATTTCTATTAAGCTGAAGTTTTTCGAAACTACACCCGAGAAAATCCCTACGTTTACTCGAGTTAAACTCGAGTTTCTCCCACCATTTTCCCGAGTCGTTCTTCCTTCCTCTCATACGCTTCTTCCTCTTCTTCTTTTTTTATAAGGTTAAACGGCCGTAATAGGAAACTCTCTTTTGCGCGCTCAGGTTATAACCCGAAGCAACCCATTCATATACTCGAGTAACAACTCGAGTTGCTCACCATCAACTTCCTGACACCATCACAAGGCCGTGCACGTGCACAGCACTTCGCCGGTGCTACAGCGAAGTTCGTTACCTCCGGCAAGCCACGAACAAACGCTAAAATCGAAAACAGGGTTCAATTCGACGCGATCAAACCCATAGTGAAATCAAGCCTTCAGTTCGAAAACTCAAACTTGACCTCACCCATTAAATTTGCTTCACCTCGCCAACGCCATCCATCAGAGGCGACACAACTCTGGCCTCACCTCGCCGATACTTCATTCTACTCTTCCCCTCAATTTCGTACAGCTTGATCAATCAAAGGTAATGAAATCACCTCGCTTCCGACCACGTCCAAAACTCGAGCATAAACCGAAAATTTGCCTTGTCCTATCGATTCTTGCAATAGATAATTTTTTTTAACAATTTTCCTAACTTCAACAAGGGTCAAGCAAGCTTCATGCAAAGTTTTAACATCCAAAAATTCATCAATCAACAGAAAGTGATCAAAATATGTTTTCGGTCGGACTACGAACTGCACTTTGCACACTCAACCAAGAATCACCATTTTGTTTAAAAATCTTATTTTTGTATGTAGATTTAAGCTATGTAATTGAATCGATGATTTAAAATATTCGGATTTTTCATAGGTTCGTCCTTTCACTTTAAAATTTAATTTACGGAGACAATATTTCAATATCGAGCCTAAAACAAATTCTAAGCCATGATTTATGTTTAAACAACCTATTTGTTAAAAATCCTAAGCTTAAAAATGTTTGTATGAAGATTTATTAAATTTTTCTCTAGTCTACTTTGCTCTGAAACCAGAAGTACAGTAGAACAGGCCATATTAAAATTTCCAATACAATAGAAAACATACAGAACTACTTATTTAAAATAATCAGCAAAGCACAAAGTTTTCATGAATCAAATACCTAATTTAAATTTTATAAATAGTATGTTTACTCACTTGAAATATTTTGAACAGAGAGTAATTCTCTTTTTGGGAAAGCTGTAGTTTGATCTTCCTGTAACCCTCCTGCTTTTGTTTAGTTGAATGAATTTGAGTTTATAAGATAATGATGTTTATTTTCTTCTCTTTCAGGCTTTTCTAAGTTTTGTTTGAACGAACAAGAATAAAAAGATGTATATATAAAGAAAATATGTTTTATAGTAGGTGTCTTCTGGTACAAGCTGTTTCCTTTTGGTCAGATTTTTTGTGTTTTCTGAAAATTGAAATGATATTTGTTTATGCTACGATGATGTTGTTTAATGCATATGTTTCCCTCTATGTTTACAGCCTATCCTATTCTTGTATGCACATAGATTTTGTTTGTAGATATTTGTTTTGTTTCTTCTTTTTTTTCTTCTTGCATTGCATATATAAAATTCACAGCAAACATACTTGTTTGGTTTTTGTCTTTGCCTTGCATTCATACATGTAATTCCATAGTATTTACTAGAATTATCTTATGTTTCCATATAACCATATAAGTTATATATTTCTAGAATTTCCTTAGGTGTTTACTTATGTTTTCATAAAACCATATAATAGTTACCTTATATATTTATGTTTAACACAAATCCTTAGTATTTGTTTCTATTTAAAGTTTAACTATCCAACACTTAATTCGTATCCATATATTTCTATACTTATATTTTGTATTGATAAGATTGATTTTATTTAAACATTTTTTTAAAGACTTTATTTATTTTCATATATTTTTATAATTATAGTTTATACTTATATTTAATATTGATAGGATTAATTTTATTTTAACCATTATCACCTATATTACATTCATATGCATATATCTAGATTAAATGTTAATAAGATAGAGCCTTTTATTTAATTAAATAAGATAGATTTTATTGTAAATATTTTGGAAAGATTTTATTTCAAATTTTCAAATCAAAGCTTCCTTCACAATACATATTTATATATATAAATAACCGGAAAATGTTCAAAGTCTTATTCGTTTTTTAAATGAAAAAATTGCATTTTATTTAAATTAGATTAAATGCTTATTATAATAATATGGCCAAAATCACGGGTCGTTAAAGAAATCGTCGATAAAAACTTCGAGAAAGCGCTCAATCATGTCATAAAAGATGTTAACCATGCATCGTTGGAAGGTAGCAGGAATGTTATAAAGTCCGAATGGCACATGTCGATGAGCAAAGGTACCAAATGAACAAGTGAAAGTCATTTTCTCTTGATCTTCGGGAGTGATTGGAGTTTTGTTATAGCCGGAATAACCATCAAGGAAGTAGTAAAATTCATGGCCAGCTAAACATTCGAGCATTTGGTCAATGAATAGAAGAGGAAGTGATATTTTCGTGTTGTAGCATTTAATTTTCGATAATTAATGCAAACGTGCCAACCAGTTTGAGTCCAATTTGGAATAAGCTCGTTTAAATCATTCTTGACAACGTTAAGCCTGGACTTTTTCAGTACAATGTGAATTTGGCTAACCCATGAACTATTAGAGATTGGGTGAATGATTCTGTTATCGAGAAGTTTAAGAATTTTATTATGCACCGCTTTTTTCATTTTTGGATTAAGCCTTCGTTGCGCTTCACGAACAGGCTTGGCATCGTCGATCAAATGGATGCGGTGTTGAACAAGCGCAGGGCTAACTCCCTTAATATCGGTAATCAACCATCCAATTGCTTTCCTGTTTTTGAAAGAATAGAGAAAAGAAAAGTTTCTTGGTCAAGAGAAAGATTGTTAGAAATTATGATAGGACAAGTTTCGTTTTCACCTAAATATGCGTACTTAAGGTGACCGGGTACTGGTTTGAGTTCTAACTTAGGGATTTGCTCGATCATAGAATTGGGTTGAGATTCGGACTCAAATTGAAGCGATTCAAAGGGAAGAGTATATTCAATCTTGTTAGGTAATTCTTGAAATAATAATTCAAATTCAGCTTCGTGTTCATCGTTAAGGTCAAGTGTTTTGTTTTCAAAATTTTCGTGAATGGCACTAACTTCCAATGTTCGGTCACGAGGTTCATTTGATTGGCTTTTAAGATTGAAAATGTTGCGATCCAAAGTCACGTTTCCAAAAGATATTTTCATCGAAACATTACGACAATTGATTAAGGAATTTAAGGTGGCTAAGAATGGTCGGTCTAAAATCAATGGAATTTGACTCATAGGATTTTTCATGGGTTGTATTTCAAGAATGATTAAGTCAACGAGGAATATGAATTGCCCTACTCAAATGAGCACATCCTCAATTTCTCCCACGGGTTCCTTAATCGAGCGATCTGCAAATTGAAGCGTGAATTTTGTGGGTTTGAGCTCCCTTAAGCCTAATTGTTCGTACACGGAGTATAGAATCAAGTTGACAATCGCACCTAAGTCTATCAAACATTTGTTAATCATATTGTCTCCAATTGTACACGAATCATAGGGCAGCCAGGATCTTTATATTTGGCGGGCATGGACTGGGACAAGACTTCACTTAAAATGGCAGGCACGAAGACATTTTTGGGCACTTGAGTGTGTCTCTTTTAAGTACACAAGTCCTCAAGAAATTTCGCGTAAGTAGGGACTTGTTGAACGATGTCAAGAAGCGGGATATTTACTTTCACTTGTTTAAAAATTTCCAACATCTTTTCCATTTGGTTAGAGTGTTTCTTGGGATGAAAACGCTGTGGAAATGGAACAGGATACTCGGTAGGAGGGTCTACTTGAGTAGAAGAAGAATTTTGATTGGGGTTCAATTCAATGTTTGGCTCCACGTTCTGTTCCAATTCATTTATTGTTTTAGAAATGTCGGGAGAGGTTTCCGGTAAATCGTTTGGATTAACAACTTGATTATCGATTTGTTTACCGAAACCTAGAGTTGTTATAGCATTCAATTGGGTAACATTGCTATCTTGAACAACATGGGCTTGATTTGAATTTGCGTTTTGATTTTTAGGATTTGGAATGGGATGGCTTGGGAATGTTTTCGCGTTCACTTACAGAAGTGTCTAATTGACTCATTTGCACTTCGAGTTTTGCAATTGATTGGTTTGTGTGTTTGCATATATGTGGTCAATAAATTTTGCAAATTGCTATTTGATTAAAGGCTTTGAGTAGTTGCTTTAGCCAACGTTTAGGAGTTTTCTCAAGTGCACTTAAATGTTTATCGCCTTGGAGAGGATGAGCAGAATTTGGTTGAAAATTTGATTGCTACGGTTGATTAAGAGATGGACCCACAAAGTTTGGTTGAAAATTGTTGGGCTGAAAGGGAGGATACGAAGCATTATTAGGGAATGGATGAACCGTATTCGTGTTGGGGTTATTAGCTTCCAAAGCAAAAGAAGATCTTATCGAATGTGCACTCAATCGTGAGTAAATTGATTTTTCGTTCGAACATCCCCAATGGGATAATTTTTCGGCAAGGCTTTCAAGAAATTGCCAAGCATCGTCTTGATGTTGGCCAAGATAGTTGCCTTGGCACATTGATTCGAGCATGGTTCGTGAGTCGTTTTCAAGTCCATCGTAATGATTTGGCTGATTGTCCATTTTTCAAAGTTACGGTGTGGATATTTTATCAAAAGCTCTATGAATATTTCAAAATGTTTTTCAAACATTTCTCCCTTGAATTGATGAAAATTAAAAATTTCGTTTCGGATTCTACTTGTTTTTTTCCAAAGGGTAGAACTTTTTTAAGAAAGTTTTACGAATTCTTTCCAAGTTTTAATCGAGTTTGATGGTAAGCTGTTCAACCATTTTTCAACATAATCCGTAAGAGCGAATGAGATTAATTGAAGTTTGATTCTGTCATCGGAAAGTTGTTAGAGTTTAATGGTTGCACAAACTTTTCGAATGTAGTCAAGAAAATGTATGGGTCATTGTGTTCAAAATTGTTAAATTTTGGAATCGTGGCAATATGGATTGAGTGAATTTCATAATGGTTACCCGTTGGAGCGGATAACGTGATGCGAGATGGAATAGAAACTCTATCGGAAAAGATTCTATCCATAAGAGTTCGAGGGCCATTATTTTTCGCCATTTCAGAAGGATCGTTCGTTCGAGTTAAACGGCTAGTTGTTGAGTTGCGAGCCCAACGATTTGTTGTTGTGTCATGAGTCCAAGTACTCATGTATAAGTGAAAGTCGAGAAGAGAAAGAAGTTAGGAACGAGTTTAGAGAACGATACAAGATTTGAAAAAAGAAGTGAAAATTATTTTTATTTTTTTATAAGGAAGAAAACTATTTATCAAATGAAATTTATTTTCAAATGAAAAGTTCGATTTTTGTTTTGCTTTTGGCTTTTCAAATTTTTTTTAATGTTTTTGTTTTTGAATTTTCAAACTTTCAAATATTTACCAAAAGAAAAGAATTTTTTTTCTTTTATTTTAAGAAAGTGGGAAATTTGGTTTTTTTTGTCTTTGTATTTGGATTTTAATTTTTTTTTATTTTTCAAAATATTATATTTTTTTTTTTGGATTTTTGATTTTTTTTAAATATCCATGAACTAATGTAACTAGATGAATGCAAAAGACTTAATTACAATTTCCTGTCCTTAGTAGCTCCTGATCCAAAATTGTATGATCACACTTTATCTTAAATCAACAAAAATATTTCTCAGCCAAGTAACGGATAGGAGTTATCGGTGCACTACGAATCATCGTAGCAATGCTATCGAAGTTTTAAGTACTGATGCAGTGGAGGATGATGCGAGCAGTTGTGATGCTTTAAGTGGCCCGTGAGCTATGCTTCTCTTAAGTCGCCCGCGAGCTATGCTTCACCTTAAGTCGCCTACGACCCGTACTTTGAGTCGTGCTAGCGAGTAACACAACCTAACAACCTATGCCACATTTGATTCCTTAAGTCGCGGCGATCTTAGGTTGCTCCTCTTCCTTAGGTCGAATGAAGCCTTAGATCGCGAGCAGAGCAGGCACCGTGCTACAGAACCTCTTAGGTCATGACTTTCCACAGGTCACTCATCTTAAGTCGTTCCAATTAGGTCGCTCATCTTAAGCCATTCCAGTTAGGTCACTCAGATTCTTATGTCGCTCAGTTCGTTTAGGTCGCATGCACTGAAGACTACTTATGCCGTATCTTCTTATGTCGCTCGAGTTGATAGGTCGTCAAGCCATTCTGAAGTTGGATATTTTCTTATGCCACATTTGTTCATTTATGTCGTAGATCATTGAGTAGCATTGTTGTGATGTTATTACTTTCTTATATCATTGATGTTAAGTCGCAAACTGTTGTAACATGTATATTTTAAGTCGTAGGTCGAATGTGCTGTAGCCAGTATATGTGATAAGTTGTTTGTCGTGATGTAAGCCGTATGGGCTAAGTCGTGAGTCGTTTGTATGTGTTGTGATGCCTATAAATACTGGGGTGCGTCATTGTACAAAGAGGTGGATTTTGAATAAACTTTTTTTTGAGTGCTTTGTGCCTCTTTTAAAATTGGAAGTTGAGTGTTATCTCCTTTCTCCATTTTCGGATATTCGAGTGCGCTCGAATCAACTATTTTGAAGCCGGTTCACGGAATCTCGTGCACGAGATCATCGTTGAAGAATCGTAGATCTTCTAACACGGTATTGTGCGTGATCAACGTGTTAAAGATAGCTAGAATCCGGTATCTCGGAAGATCAACGGATTTGCGCATTTATCTTGGGTATTATCAATTCATCGATTCATCATTGAATCGTTCCATCTTTGTTTGTTGTTGTTGCATCATTTGGCGACAACTTTTGTTATTCCGCTGCGTCAAGTTTGGTATCAAAGCTAGACTTAAACAATCATAGCTAAGTCGAGCCTGTTAGAATTTGAGCCGAGTATAGAAGTTGGATCAAGGCCGAGAGTTATAGAAGTTGGAGCCGAGTTAATGCAGTTACAGCCGAGCCAAGCTAAGTGCAGGCCGAGAGAAGTCAAGTTCAGATTTGAGTTAGTGTTGTGCTAGTTGAAGTGTGTGTTTGTATTTGTTGAGGATTCGACAATGCCTCCGAGACGTGCTAATCGATTTCAAAATGTTGAAGATGTGTATGGAAGACAAGAAGCTGAGCAAATAGAACAACGTATTAATGAAAAGTTCGATGAAGATATTGGGAAGTTAGAGAAATTGATGAATGACATGAATCAAGGTCAAAGGAGAAGGTCACCAATCTCGAACCATGGAGGAAACAGGGTTTCGCCATCGGTTTTGGAAGCGAGGAGGGTGTCACCACAATCTTGTAGAGAAAGAAGAGAATCATCAGTTTCAATGAGACGAGAACACCATGTGTACAGAAATGAAGAGAAAAGAACTTCACGGGGGTTTGAAGATGAGCCATATCGTGATGCTGAAAGGCATAGTAGAAGAGATATGCGTGATCATGGAGGTGTTGATGGTCGAGATCGATATCGAAGTACATTTGATTATGATGAAGATGGTGATAGAGGTATTATCCATTATCGAGATCGAGACCAAGTACAAAGTCAATATTGGAATGTAGAAGATGATCGTCGATGGGAGTCGGGATGAAAACAAAAATACCAGAAGTCAAAGGGGAATGATAGTGGAAGAATTTCTGGATTGGTTATCAAATGTTGAAGAAATTTTTGAGAAGTACCCGAGCATCGTAGAGTTAAGTTGGTTGCTACATGATTGAGGGGAAGAGCTATGGCGTGGTGGCAACAAACTAAACTTACATGGGAAAGAATAGGAAAGTCAAAGATTGTTTCATGGGAAAAGATGAAGAAGTTGATGAAGGCTGCGTTCTTGCCTTATAATTATCAGTCTCTTATGTATCAGCGCTTACAGAATTTGAGACAAGGGACAAAGTCGGTGAATGATTATGCAGATGAATTTTATCAACTGATTGCTAGAAACGATATCATGGAAATGGAGGAACAGTTGACAGCTAGATTTGTTGGAGGATTGAGAATGCAAATTCAGGATATGGTGAATATGTTTGATCCAAGGTCCGTTGCTGAAGCGCACCAGATGGCTCTAGCTTGGTAGAAGAGGAGGTGGTATGATTACAAGTTCGATCAATTAGGTGAAAGGGGCTAGTAGCAATACTAATGTTTCCAAGGCTGTTAGTAAACCAGTTGTCAATGAAGTTGCTAAGACCAAGGTCAACAACAATTTCAAGTGTTACAATTGTCAGGAGTTTGGTCATAAGAGCAATGAATGTCCGAAGCCTAAGAAGCGAGCGTTGGTTGCTGAGGTTGAGGATGAGGATGCTGAAATAGAATGTACCAATTCACCACAAGTTGAGGAGGAAGAAGAATTGTTGGCAGGAGACGAGGGATATTCGTTAATGGTGAGGAGATCTTGCTTGACACCAAAGCAGGAAGAGGAGACTAGCTGGTTGAGGAGTAACATCTCGACGTGCACTATTTTGGGAAGGGTTTGTAAGTTTGTTATCGATGCAGGAAGTTGTGATAACATCATCTCTACAGAAGCTGTAAAGAAGTTAGCATTAAGGACGGAGAAACATCCCAAACCCTACAAATTTGCTTGGTTGAGGAAAGGTGGGGAAGTGAAGGTTAGTCAAAGAGCTTGTGTAACTTTTTCCATCGGAAAGAAGTATAAGGATGAAATTTGGTGTGACATGGTAGATATGGATGTATGTCATTTGTTGTTAGGAAGACCATGGCAATTCGATAGAGCCATGCAACACGATGGAAGGACTAACTGCTATAGTTTCATGTTCGAGGGCATTAAAATCACTTTAGTTCCTAAAAAGCGACAACAAAGTGAAAGCAAGTTGGAGGAAATCGAGGAACTAAAAACTATGTTATCTTTGAAGGAGTTTGTCAAAGAAATAGAGGATGGACCTGAAGTATTTCTGTTGATTCGACGTGAAAGTAGTGAAATGGTTGAAATTCCTAAAGAAGTTAAGCCGGTGTTGAAGGAATATAAGGATGTATTTCCTGAAGAATTACCAAAGGAATTACCACCGTTGACAGACGTACAACATCAGATTGATCTTGTTCCGGGAGCTGTGTAACCACATAGGCCACACTATAGAATGAGTGCAAAGGAGCACGAAGAGTTGAAAGGCAAGTGATGGAGTTACTTGAACAAGGGCGCGTACAAGAAAGTTTAAGTCCTTGTGCAGTACCAGCCTTGTTAGTGCCAAAGAAGAATGGAACTTGGAGAATGTGTACAGATAGTCGAGCTCTAAACAAGATTACAGTGAGGTACCGATTTCCGATGCCAAAATTGGATGACTTGTTAGTTCAGTTGAATGGAGCTGTTATCTTTTCAAAGATTGATCTGAAGAGTGGGTATCATCAGATTCGAATTTGACCACGGGATGAATGGAATACCGCATTCAAGACACGGGAAGGGTTGTATGAGTGGCTGGTCATGCCGTTTGGTCTTTCGAATGCACCTAGTACTTTTATGCGAGTGACGAATCAGATCTTTCGACAGTTTGTTGGAAAGTTCGTGGTGGTATACTTTGATGATATATTGATATACAGTGGAAGCACAGAAGAACATCTACAACACTTGCGGGAAGTGTTGACGATACTTCGTCAGGAGAAATTTTACGCGGCAACAAAGAAGTGCATGTTCATGACACACAGTGTTTTGTTTTTGGGGCATGTGTTGTCCAAGGAAGGAATCCATGTGGATCAAGGTAAAGTTGAAGCAATCAAGGATTGGCCACAACCCAGGACTGTAACTGAAGTGAGAAGTTTCCATGGGTTAGCATCATTCTAACGAAGGTTTATTCCACATTTCAGTAGCGTGATGGCACCAGTGACAGATTGTATGAAAGGAAAGCAGTTTGTGTGGACTGGAGAGGCTGATTCTACTTTCCAACATATCAAGACACTCTTGACTACAACACCGATTCTTAGATACCCGGATTTTCAGTTGCTCTTTGAACTAGATACTGTTGCGTCTAAGGTTGGAATTGGTGGAGTATTAAGTCAAAAGGGTCGTCCAATTGCTTATTTTAGCGAGAAACTTTCTAGAGCCAAGACAAGATCCAGTACCTATGACTTGGAGTTCTATGCTGTTGTCCAAACCATAAAGCATTGGAGACACTATTTGTTTCATAAAGAGTTTGTGTTGTATAATGATCATGAAGCGTTGAAGCATTTGCAGGGACAAGATAAGATTGCAGCCAGGCATGCTTAATGGATCGCATACTAGCAACAGTTTACATTTGTTGACAACGATGAGAATTGAAGTGACGGTTTTGAAGTATTTCCAGAATTTTTTGTTGAGGACCCTTGCTTTGCTAAGATTATAGATGAAGTCGAGAACAGATGAGTATGTGTTGGTGGATGGATTTCTATTCAAGGAAATCGGTTGTGTATACCAGAGTGTAGTTAGTGGATGAAGATTGTGAAGGAATTGCATGAAGAAGGTCATGCGGGAAGAGATCGTACCTTGCAGTTAATTTCTCAATCATATTTTTGGCCTGCCATGAGGAAAGAAGTTGAAAGATTTGTGCAGAGATGTCACATATGTCAAGTTTCCAAAGGGACAGCTACGAATGCAGGATTGTATATGCCATTGCCTGTGCCTACTAGACCATGGGTTGATGTTAGCATGTATTCTGTTTTGGGATTGACAAGAACTCAACGAGGGAACGATTCTATATATGTTATGGTGGATAGATTTTCGAAGATGGTACATTTCATAGCCTGTAAAAAGACCGCTGATGTAGTCCGTGTTGCTCAATTGTTCTTTAAAGAGGTTTATCGACTACATGGGCTACATGAGACCATTGTTTCTGACCGGGATACTCGATTTCTAGGTCATTTTTGGTTGAGTCTGTGGAAGATGGATGGGATTAAGCTGAATTTTAGGAGCGCCTAACATCCACAAACGGGGGAGCAAACATAAGTAGTGAAAAGATCTTTGGGAAACTTGTTGAGATGACTTCTGAAGGATAATTTAAAGAGCTGGGATGTGAAATTGTGTCAGGCAGAATTCACACATAATCATGCTGTTAATCGAAGTACTGGATTCAGTGCATTTCAAATAGTATATTCAGCAATTCCGAAGGGACCGTTGGATTTGTGGACAATTCCATGACAGAAGGGGGTTGTTAAACGAGCTTGTGATTTTGTGAATGAGTTGCAGGAGTGTCACAGGATTGTTCATGAATGATTTCTTAAGTCAAATGAGAAGTATAAGAAACTTGCAGATAAGAAGCGAAGGAGTGTGGACTTCAAAGAAGTTGATTTTGTTTATGCAATGTTGACCAAGGATCGTTTTCCAGTTGGAAATTACAACAAATTGAAAACTCGAAAGATTGGTCCAGTAGAAATCATGAAGAAAATCAATGATAATGCTTATCGGTTGAGATTGCCGGACCATATCCATACTGCAGATGTTTTCAACGTCAAACACTTGATTCAATATCATGCGGATAATTGTGTCGAAGAAGAGGAAAGTGTGAATTCGGGGTCGAATTCTTGTCAACCGGGGGAGGATGATGTAGTGGAGGATGATGCGAGCAGTTGTGATGCTTTAAGTCGCCTACGAGCTATGCTTCTCTTAAGTCGCCCGCGATCTATGCTTCACCTTAAGTCACCTGCGACCTATACTTTGAGTCGTGCTAGCGAGTTACACAACCTAACAACCTATGTTGCATTTGATTCCTTAAGTCGCGGCGAGCTTAGGTCGCTCCTCTTCCTTTGGTCGAATGAAGCCTTAGATCGCGAGCAGAGCAGGCCCCATGCTACAGAACCTCTTAGGTCGCGACTTTCCATAGGTCGCTCATCTTAAGCCGTTCCACTTAGGTCGCGCATCTTAAGCCGTTCCAGTTAGGTCGCTCAGATTCTTATGTCACTCAGTTCGGTTAGGTCGCATGCACTGAAGACTACTTATGCCGTATCTTCTTATGTCGCTCGAGTTGATAGGTCGTCAAGCAATTGTGAAGTTGGGTATTTTCTTATGCCGCATTTATTCCTTTATGTCGTAGGTCATTGAGTAGCATTGTTGTGATGTTATTACTTTCTTATGACGTTGATGTTAAGTTGCAAACTGTTGTAACTTGTAAATTTTAAGTCGTAGGTCGAATGTGCTGTAGCCAGTATATGTGATAGGTCGCTTGTCGTGATGTAAGCCATATGGGCTAAGTCGTGAGTCGTGTGTATGTATTGTGATGCCTATAAATACTAGGGTGCGTCATTGTACAAAGAGGTGGATTTTGAATAAACTTTTGTTTGAGTGCTTTGTGCCTCTTTTAAAATTGGAAGTTGAGTGTTAATCCTTTCTCCATTTTCGGATATTCGAGTGCGCTCGAATCAACGATTTTGAAGCCGGTTCACGGAATCTCGTACGCGAGATCAACGTTGAAGAATCGTAGATCTTCTAACACGGTATCGTGCGCGATCAATGTGTTAAAGATAGCTAGAATCCGGTATCTCGCGAGTTCAACGGATTTGTGCATTTATCTTGGGTATTATCAATTCATCGACCATCATTGTATCGTTCCATCGTTGTTTGTTGTTGTTGCATCATTTGGCGACAACTTCTTGTTATTCCGCTGTGTCAAGTACCTTCAGAGGAACAACCGCTATAATGTTTACGAATCACCGTAATATTTATAAATGGTTATTACTCTACCGTAGCCTAGACACCAAGAATTAAAATTGTTCAAATAAAACAATTGTGAAGATACAATAAGCCCTAGTTGAGCTCGCGACACCCTTAAGTCGAATGGTTAGTTTTTATATTAGTCAAATTCAGCGATGAATGCGATTTGTGGGCTAAGGAAAGAGTGATGAAATCCCCCACCTTATATGAATTGGGGTATTGCCCTTAGAAAATAAAAATAAGATGAGATGAATGCAAAGCAGAAATTAAACGTTAATTTATAATGCAAATAAAGTGAAGTTTTTTTTTGTTTTTGGATTTTGAATTTTTTTCAAATATAAATACAAATGAAACCAACAATGCCATTAAAATTAGAAACAAGAGATGAAAGCACAATACCAAAGCGTGCAGATTATTAGCAATTTTTCATTTTTTTAAGCGGTGATTTTTATAAGCATGCAAGGCAAAGCAAAATGATTCCTCTTGATTTTACCTGCTTTGACAAATTGAAAGGTAATTAATCACAAAATATATACAATTTTGTTTTATGTTTTTTTGTTTTTTTTTGTTTTGAAAAAAAATATAACAAAGGAAAACTCAAAACAAACCAAAAAAACATTTTTTTTTGAAAAAATTGGATAAAGAGAAAAGAAAAATGGAAGAAAACAATTTAACCAAAACACCTTGTAAAAGAAAGAAGACAAAATAAAATAAAAATGTAAACCACCAGCCTAATAACTTCCCAACCCAGATAAACACTTGCTCACACGATTATGAACCTAAATTAACACTTGCAAAAGGAAATACGCAAGTTCAAAATCCAGTTGTAAATTAAACCTTTAAACAAAAATTTTCAATCGAATTTCCGCTCGAACTCCCCTCAAATTTAAACTTCCGCTGCATTGAATTCTTCGCGTTAAGCGACTTGGGTTCCACGAATTAGGTAGCAGACCACAGTTAAACTCGATGTATATGGCCGTAATGTAGGATGAGGTAGGGTTTGATGATTGTACCGATGATGGATTTTCGTCTATTTTGTGGGGCAGTGAAGCTTGCTGATGCGATTTGAAGAGGGACGAAGTAGTGGTTGGTATGATTGTCGGCGGTTGGTGATGTGGGTTTTCTCGAGTTTTTCTTACTTGCGATTGCAGTTCCGATATGGGTTTGAATTACGGCAATTGGACGGGTTGGAGTTGATGTCGAGTTGTGGGAGAGTCGCGTTCGTCGGTGGAGGCAGAGGCAGTGCACTGATTGTGATGATGGTCAGAAGTGTTTTAATAGGGTGAAGTGCATTAGTTTTGTACTAATGGTATGTATATGGACTATTGGTTATGAAGTGAGTTAACACAATAGTTGAGAATGTAGACAGGGAAGTGACTGAGAATATTGGTATCAGGCACAAAAGTATTTTGATGCTTGTACAGGTATATAGTTGATGTAGTTGACAGGGATGAATGTAAGTGGTATGCCAGTAGCAGTGGATGTCAGTGATAGGGTGTTTGAATGCTGTGTGGTCAGTGTTGTGGTATGAAGCAGGGAGGAAGTGTGAAGAAAAATGGTGAGTTTGAAGGTGTAGGCTGCTGGAAAATGGAAGTCAGGAGACTGTTGTTTGCAGGTATGATGATCAGGGAGGAAGCAGTGGGAGCATGTGAGGAGGTGATCGAGTTTATGTGTTGCTCTGGTTGTGGCCAGGTGTATTGATGGTGGTATTGATGGTGGTATATATGGAACAAAAATGAGGTGTATGAAAGCAAGTGAAGGGTGTGTAGTTGAGTGGCAATGAGTTGGCAGTAAGATTTGCTATAGTGTAAAGCAGTAAGGGAAGTTTGGTGGCCTGTCGCAGTGGTGATTGGAAATGTGAAGAGGTGACTGGTAATATAAAGAGGGTGATGTATATGATGGAGTGATAAGAAGGCATAGTGATAAGACAGTACATAGCGTGTAGGAGTTAGATCGTAGATGGAATGGGGTATGGTTGAAGTGGCGTGTGATGTAGCAGCAGAATTGAGGGAGTGTGATATGTTTCACAGTATGGTTCGTATGTGGCAAGTTTGAATTGGCAGTGGCAAGTGTTTCTGGCGATGGTGACTGATTTTTTCTAGTGGCGATGACTGTTCCAGGTGGCAGATTAGTGAGGAGGTGGTAGCATGTGCAGTAGCGGCTGTGTGTGGTGATGGTTGATGATATAGGAGATGTGAAGCAGTTCGTAGGAATTGGGGCGGTTATGGAATTGAGTTTCTGATTGTTTGTATGGAATGTGTTAACTCCGCCTCGGTTTTGACTCAGCGACTTGAAACGATGCTGACCTAAGACTCAAAGAGATGCCGACCTAAGGCTTAACAGGGGTGCCGACCTAAGGACTAAGGGGTATGCCGACCTAACACTTCAACAAGTATATCGACCTAACACTTCAACAAGTATGCCGACCTAATACTTGGATACCGACCTAACAGGCTAAGAGGGATGCCGACTTAAGGCCTAAGGGGTATGCCGACCTAATGCTTCAACATGGTTGCCGACCTAATGCTTAACAAGAACGCCGACCCAACTGGCTAAAACAGAATGCCGATCCAAGATAGCTACCGACCAGGTCACACCCGACCTATGACTAATGTTAAGTCGTTCACGACCCAAGCAAAGGAAGACAAGTTCAATGCAGCTACTTGGCACAGTGGCCTCTTAACTCGTACACGATCCAGTTGCCAGTTAATTCGTTCACGACTCACGACCTAGCTTGAGTTGTCCATGACCTAAAGCTACTAGATGTAAGCCCGATGCCGTATTATTGATACGAGATTGTGTTGACTCGGGGGCGACCTGGGACTTGTGCAAATGAACCTATGTGAAACCATGGAGGGGCCAGCTGAGTCGGCCACGACTTACCTTAGACCGGTCACGACTTACGACCTAAGGGGGGAATTTCCCTATAAATACCAACCTACCTCAAGCATGATGGGGACTTTTGGCCGATCTCTTGAAGCGCCAATACCCTGCTGAATTCTCGACTCACTCAACACTTCAAGTACGAAAGACATCTCAACTAACTTCGAGAGGAAATCTAACACAATCTACATGGATTTAAAGAATTCTTCTACATCAAAGTTCTAGTTGTTTGTCTCATCGGAATGTAATTGAAGATTGTTGTAAAAGTTGTAATCAATTCAGTAATAAAGAGAGATAAAGTGGACGTAGGCTTACCCTAAGCCGAACCACTATAAAAACTGTTGTTTTTTCTTCTTTTTCTGTGATTTCTCTACTTGTTTGTAGTTCCCCTGTACACGGGTGGTGCTTTCACTCAACTTCAATCCACACCGGGGTGTTAGCGTCTGATTTTTACGTTAACATTTTTGGTGCTTTTACCGAGAACCAAACTCAGGAAACTTCCACTATTGCTCCGCGAAGGATTGTTGAAAGGATTTCTTTTAAAACCAGAAGTTTATTGGAAATAATGGCTCCTGGGAGAAAATGAAGTTCTGTAAGGTCCGACAATGTTCAAGAGAATACTGCTACCTCTCCTCCTTCAAGTCAAGCAGCCCCAACTGTTGGAGTTACACGGTCAGAGTTGGACGCCATAGTTTTGGGATTGAATCAACAATTGAATGCCCAGAATGTGCAGTTGGAAGCCCAGAATGCCCAGAATGCCCTGATCTTAAGTAAGTTGAATGATCTACTTGGGGCAAACCGTCAACCGGGAAATAATGATGGAAACCCTACTGTGGGAGTTCAGGATCTTGAAGGAAACATTTCTCAAAGAGCCGCAGACCCTATAGAAAGGACTCCTCCTCAAGCTGGAGGATCAGGACCGCAGCCTACCCTCCGTGAACGACTATCAAGGCAGAATTCAGAGAGAGTGGCTGATGTGTGCCCTCCAGAGCCTCTAAATGATAAAGAGTATTTTTCGGGTATGGTTCGTCAAATCATGAAAGAAAGTATGCGAAGAGATGAAGATGAGAAAGAGTGGGGTTTTGCTCCAAGCAAGACTCCATTTACTGAAAAGATCTTGAAGGCAGAGTTCCCAAGGAAATTCGTTCCCCCTACTATTCCGTCTTACAAGGGGACAAGTGATCCTAACGAGTTTCTGTATAAGTACGACTGGCATATGATTGGTGCCAGGGCGTCTGATGAAATTAAATGCCGATACTTCCCGGTTTATCTAGAAGGTGTAGCTCTGTTGTGGTTTACAAAGCTGCCAGTCAGGTCCATCGATCAATTCTCCGATTTGACCAGGAAGTTCAAGGAGCAATTTCGATTGTATGCTTCTAAAGCAAAGGATATAATGTCGCTATCAAGTCTAGAGCAAAATCCAGGAGAATCCATCAGGTCATTTTTGAATCGTTTTAACATAGCATTGGCCGAGGTAGATAATGCTGAGCCACGCATGGTCCTAACATACTTGATGAGGGCGATTGACAAATCAAGCGAATTTGGAAAGTGGTTGAAAATGAAGGAGCCAAACTCACTTGAAAAATTCTACAAGAAAGCGGATGAATTCATGCGCTTGGGAAGCCTCCAAACACCGGCTAAGGTGGTATCAGCGGAAGCCGGGAACAGTGGTGCTGCTTTGAACAAGAAAGAACCTAACACTCAGAAAAGGGGAAATTATGGTGGAAAGAAACAGGGAGACGCTAAGAAAGGCCGTTCTTTCAGTTTCACACCCTTGACCGATACCCCCGAAAACATCTTCTTTGCAACCAAAGATGATGTCAATTATCCGACACCGCCTAAAATAAGAGTTGCGATTAAGATGGAAAAAAGTGGAAGGTTCTGCCGGTTCCACAACCAGCCCGACCATGACACCAACGAATGCCTTCAGTTGAAAGAGGTAATTGAACAACTCTTGAAGGAAAACAAACTCCAGCAGTATGTGAAAAGGAACAAAAATGCCCCAGCTTCGTCAACTCAAGGACAACAAGTTCCCGCTCACCGTCCTGCCTCATGTGAGAAGGCCGTGGAACATGAATCAGAAAGGCCTTTCATCAATATAATAACTGGAGGACCTCATCCAACAGGAAAAAGCTGTGGCGAGTTGGGAAGGTATGCCCGGTCCTTGAGGCATGTACCAGCTGAAGAGAATGTTTTTGTCTTAGAGAATGATGCGCCTTTAAAGCAACAAAAGACTTCCACAGATGATATTGTGCTCAGTGCCAGGGATTCTTTGGGTATCAAAGCTCCGACCATAGATCCTTTGGTCATATCCGATGGTGTTGGGCCGGCAACTGTGAGGAGAGTTCTAGTTGATTGTGGAGCTTCATGTAACATCCTCTTCAAGAAGACCTTCGATCAAATGAAAATTCCAATGGCTGACGTTCAAGCTTCATCACTTAAGATTGCTGGGTTTGCTGGAGAACCCAAACAGCCGATTGGGACCGTAGATTTGTTTGTAGAACTTGGAAAGGGACTGAGGAAGGTGGATCGAAAGCAAACCTTTATAATTGTTGAAGAATTCTCTGCCTACAATGCCTTTTTAGGCCGACCGACTCTTGCTGCGTACAAAGCTGTTCTTGCCCCATGGTGTCTGACTCTAAAATTCCCCACAGATAATGGAGTTGGTGTGATTAAGGGAGACCAAGATGCGGTGCGAGAATGTTACTTTGCAGAGTTGCGAGAATTAAGGAAAAGAGAAATGGGAAAAGATGCGGCGGCTCCAATCCGCATTAAAGAACCAACCTTGTAGCAATTACAGGGTGGACCCTGCACTGGCGAATGTAGTGGTGCACGAACAGAGATGGATCCAAGGAAAGCCGGTGCAGGGGAGAATAGGGTAGTACCGGTAGAGGTAACAGTGCCGGTGCCCGTTGACCCAAAGGACCCAAACAAAGTACTTAATGTGGGTTCGCAGCTCAACACAACAGTTCAGAATGTTCTGATTTCATTTTTGAAGGCTAATTTGGATGTATTCGCTTGGACTCATGTTGACATGTGCGGAATATCCCCAGAGATTGCAGTACATGCTCCGAACATTTATCCAAAGTTTACACCTGTGAAACAGAAGAGAAGGACTCAGGGTCTGAGAGAATGACAACGTTAAAATAAGAAGTGGATCGGGTCATGGAGAACGGTTTCATCAGAGAATCTACTTATCCAAATTGGGTATCAAATCCAGCGCTGGTGAAAAAGGCTAATGGAAAGTGGAGGGTATGCATTGATTTTTCAGATCTGAACAAAGCCTGCCCCAAAGACTGTTTCCCGCTGCCCAAGATCGATCAGTTGGTGGATGGGACGGCGGGACATGAATTGTTATCTTTTATGGATGCATACTCTGGATATAACCAAATTATGATGCATGAGCCAGATCAAGAGGATACTAGTTTCATCACAGATGTTGGACTCTACTGTTACAAGGTCATGCCTTTCGGACTCAAGAATGCAGGGGCAACTTACCAAAGGCTTGTTAATGCCATGTTTAAACCACAGATTGGCAAGACAATGGAACTTTATGTTGATGATATGCTAGTAAAGTCTTAGAAAGCAGTGGACCATTTGGAGTGGAGTCCGGAAAGTTTTTGGGTTTCATTGTGAGCGCTAGGGGCATTGAAGCCAATCCAGCTCAGATCAATGCCCTGAGAGAGGTTAAGGCTCCTAGAACGAAGAAGGAATTGCAAAGCCTCAATGGAAAGGTTGCTGCTTTGAGTCGGTTCATTTCCAAAGCTACTGACAAATGCATTCCATTCTTTGATGCTCTGAAGAAAGGAAGGAAAAACTTTGAGTGGACTCCTGAATGTCAGAAAGCATTTGGCGATTTGGTCCGTCATATGGAAGTGCCTCCGATACTTTCAAAGCCTGACAGTGGTGAAGATCTCTTCGTATATTTGGCAATTTCGTCTCATGCTCTCAGTGCAGTGTTGGTACGGGAAGACGCAAGGATTCAACGCCCAGTCTATTATATCAGCAAAAGATTCACTGGGGCAGAAATGAACTATTCAAGATTAGAAAAGCTCGCCTATTGTTTGTTGATTGCATCAAGAAAATTGAGGCCGTATTTCCAAGCTCATCCCATCAAAGTCCTCACTGATCAACCTCTAAAGCAAGTCCTATTCCGTCCTGAGACTTCGGGCCATCTTTTGAAATGGAATATTGAACTCAGCCAATATGACATCACTTACCATCCCCGAAAAGCAATCAATGGACAAGCTTTGGAAGATTTCATCGCAGAATGTACGGATAATGGTGATAGTGAGGGAGAAGTCATTGATAGTGTCCCATTCCAATGGAAATTGTATGTCGATGGCGCAAGGAATGATTACTATTCCGGAGCAGGGGTTGTCCTTGAAACCCCAGAGGGGAGATCGCTATGTTATGCACTGAGACTAGAATTCCCTTCGACAAACAATGATGCTGAATATGAAGCTCTCATCGCTGGTTTAAGGATCGCTAAAGAACTAAACATCAACGCATTGCAGATCTTCAGTGATTCTCAACTTATTGTTTGCCAAGTCAAAAAGGAATTTCAAGCTAAAGGAGGGAATCTACCTGCCTATTTATCAAAATCCTTGGAGCTCCTTCAAGATTTCGACCGTTACTCAATAAACCATATACCCCGCGAAGAGAAAATGAAAGCAGATTCTCTTGCAAAGTATTCGAGTACTGGTGAAGCTCAACTATTGGGATTAGTTCCCGTCGAAGTCTTGTCAGCTCCAAGCACGGATGAAATGGATGTTGATTGGATTATGAATGTATCCCAAGAACAAGAATCATGGATGACTCCGATACTTGAATATTTACTCAATGGTTCTTTGCCAGAAAGTTCAAAAGAACGACAGAAGCTCATGAGGAAAGCCTCCAGATATATAGTTCAAGATGGTCGTTTGTACAGACGAGGATTTTCAATGCCGTTACTCCAATGTGTGACAAAGGAAGAAGCTAAGACAATTCTGACTGAAGTACATGGAGGGGAATGTGGGGACCATACAGGTGGTCAAACTTTAGCAAAGAAAATCCTCCGTTATGGATACTTTTGGCCAGAAATTAATCAGGATGCTGTTGACTATTCCCGAAATTGTGATAAATGCCAAAGATTCGCTAAAATTCCTAGAGCACCTTCCATTGAGCTTACACAAACGTTCAGTCCATGGCCGTTTGCTATCTGGGGAATAGATCTCATTGGGCCTTTGCCGACTGCCAAATCGGGGGTTAAATATGCTATCGTGGCTGTTGATTACTTCACTAAATGGGCTGAAGCCGAACCATTGGCTACTATTACCTCTAAGAAAATGATAAGTTTTGTGACTAAAAATATCATTTGCAGGTATGGTGTGCCTCAGAAGATAATCACAAACAATGGTACTAAGTTTGAAAGTGAGGAATTCCAAAATTTCTACAAACGATTCAGGATCCGAAAAAGCTTCTCAGCAGGCAAGCGGGCAAGCGGAAGCAGTAAACAAAATCATCAAATCAACCATCAAAAAGCAGCTGGAAAAAGCAAAAGGTGGTTGGGTCGATAAGTTACCGCTTGCACTATGGGCATACAGGACCACTCACAAAACTGCGACTGGGCGTACTCCATTTTCATTGGCATACGGATCAGAAGAGATGATTTCAGTGGAAACTGAAGTCCCATCACACAGAAGGATCCATTTTGATCAAGATGAGAATGAAAAATTGCAATTGGAAGAACTTGACCTCCTCGATGAAAGAAGAGAAGAGGCAAGGCTTAGAATTGCAGCTCACCAGCAAAGAATAGCCAGGCACTTCAATTCCAAAGTTCGTCAGCGCAGCTTTGAAGTTGGGGACTTAGTCCTGAAGAGGATCATGACAGGCATAGGTGTGTTTGGACCAAACTGGGAAGGGCCATATGTTATTGGCGCAAAACTTCTTGATGGTACATTCAAACTCACAACTGTCGAAGGAGAACCAATCCCAAGAGCTTGGAACAGCAATCATTTGCGTCCCCATTTTACTTGAAAGCATTGCTGAAATGTTGTAAAAAGAATTACAAATATATGATTCTTGTATTGAAAGCAATTGTAAAGCAAGTGAATAATGAAAAGCTATAAAGTGGGTGTAGGCCCAGCTTTTGGCCGAACCACTATAAATCTTGTGTTCTCTACTATTATAAACTGCTTTGTTTTATTTCAACATATAAAATACGTTAAGTGTGTCACTAAAATGTCGATTTAATAATGCAGGCCATAAAAGCAAAGCTTATCCATCACAAGACCAAGCGATCTCCGACATCACTCAGCAAGCAAACACTAAGCCATTCAAAATTTCCATACCCAAATCCTACAAAAGAAGTGCTTCGAACAAAAGTTAGCAATGTGGATGGAAGTGGACCATTTCTAACTAACTGCAAATGTTTGAACAAACAAACAACCAGTTAAATAACCTGTGTCTACCACCACCAACTTGCTTAACTATGAAGTATATTTCTTTGGATAAGGGAAATTATTGGCAACTAAAAAGGGATGAAACTTGCAAAAGACAACGGGGATCGCCAACATGAATAGATGGCAAAGAGACATGGGCAAGCAAGCATCAATCAGCAAAAGACCTCTTCGGAGGCACAAGCCCTCTTCGGAGGCACAACTCTTCGGAGGATAAAGACCTCGAGCGGGCCTAGCCAGAAAAATAGAGATCTTTCTCGATACAAGTTGCAGAATGATCGGTCGATACACTCCCGTGAATCCGTCCAACCGAGAGAAAGAAACTCCAAACTTCCAGGCAAAAGCCCTACTCAGAGGCACACGTTTCACCGAGATTGAAATAAAACTTCCAAGTGTTGAAACGTGAAAAGCCCTCTTCGGAGGCCCATTTCACCATAGTTGAAATGCTAAAAGACCTCGAGCGGGCCAAACCAGGAAAAGAGAGATCTTTCTCGATACAAAGTTGCGGAATGATCGGTCGATACACTCCCGTGAATCCGTCCAACCGAGAGAAAGAAACTCCAAACTTCCAGGCAGTAACCCTACTCAGAGGCACACATTTCACCATGATCGGTGATATACTCCCGTGAGACGAAATGTGAAAAAGCCCTCTTCGGAGGCCCGCTTCCCAGCGAACAGGGAAAAAAATAAAAGCCTCTCCCAAGAGGCAGAAACAAAAAGACCTCTTCCCCGAGGCACAACCAAACAAAAAGACCTCTCCCCAGAGGCAGAAACAAAAAAGACCTCTTCCTAGAGGTAGAAATGAAAAGGCCTCCTCCTAGAGGCACAATCGAATAGAAAGACCTCTTCGGAGGCACACGTTTCACCGAGATTGAAATAAAACTTCCAGGTGTTGAAACGTGGAAAGCCCTCCTCGGAGGCACAACTCTTCGGAGGCACACGTTTCACCGAGATTGAAATAAAACTTCAAAGTGTTGAAACGTGAAAAAGCCCTCCTCAGAGGTACAACTTTTCAAAGAAGCATTTCATTAGAAATTCAAAGCAAAGATCAAAGCCCTCCACTGAGGCGCAATATAAAAAAAAAAGCCCTCTTCAAAGGCACACTTTAGCTTTCAAAGGAAGATTTGTTCTTCTATTCGTGGAAATACTCTTCCTCAAAAAGAATTTAAAGTGCCCTTCAGAGGCCCGCTTTACCACATAGAAAAATTCACTTGGTAAAAATATGTGTATGCACAAAAGGAAAAGTGATATCTTCGAAAGATGAAGCGTAAAAACTCGTATGGAGGGAGCTGTACTCTATTTTTAACGAAATAATATTCCTCCAAGTATGGAATAATTATTCTCCAAAAAATAAGAGTACAAGTCCCCTCAAAGTGTAAAATATTGCAACGAGCTTATGGTATAGGGGCAACATGGTATAACTACATTGGTAAAAATTACGCTCAAACAACATACCACAAGCTCACTGCAATATCATATAAAGAAACTTGTACAAAAATGAATAGTAAATGCATTCTCAAATACAGGCAGAAGTTTGTATAAACAAAAAGAATCATTTTATTCAACACTGTCAAAATTTTGTACAGGTACAGGTTTCAAAATAAAAAGAAAAAGAAAAGCGGAGGCCGGTACCCGCACAATCTCCGGCCTGTACATGCAAAAAGAAAAAAGTAAAGATAAATCGAAGCAGGACCTCTTATTTCTTCTTGCCACCACCCTTAGAGCCTTCACCTGACCTAATAGGCAGCTTTTCAGGACGGCTTGGGAGAGTCGGGGATGAAGGAGATAGGGTTACTGCCGGATCAACTTTCGTTTCCTCTTCAGAAACAAGAATGCCATTCCTTCTCTTCATGGAAGTGGCACGCTTCCTCCTTCGCCTTAAGAAGACTCACTTCCTGGAGTAACAAGAGCAGATAATTTTATGTTATTAGAAGTGGTTCGCTCCGGAGACTCATTGCCTTCTCCAAGCCCTTCTCCCCCATGTTCTTGAGAAGCAATAGGATCATCTAAGCCATGAAGAGCTTCTATTTGCTCCTCTTGCGACCCGGGTTGAGAGGCGGACGGAGGAGTGACCTGGAGAACCGAAGGAGGAATAATTGGAGGAGGGGAAGCTTGAACAATGTTCGATGCTTTCTCTATAGAAGAAAAGAAGTTAAAGTCAGTAAAGAGAGGAGATAAAGGCTCATTGAGATTCAAGAAATAGTCGAGAAGCTCATCGAACTCATAAGAAGCAAATGAGCAGTCTACTTGGGCAAGATTAACAGTAGAGTTACCTGGAGAAGTCGGCTTCCTGATATCAACCTCATAAGCCTGTGCTTCGGCGCTCTCTTCGCCTTCATCTCCGCCCTGTGTACTTGTAATCTCAGTTGTAACTTTGACCAGGGATGGAGAATGAGAGCTGGAGCCGACGATGTCTATTTCGGCAGAAGGAGAAGGCTGGACTGGAATAGTCGAAGTAGTTTTTCCTAAACGTTCCCTTTCGGCCTTCTCGGCTCTTAATTTTGCAAGTTGTTCTTTTCCCTTGGCGAGAGCAGCGCGAGTGTCCTCATCCAAATAATGCTCCTCAAGAGCTGATTCGGCATAGCCAGCACCTTTACCGCCAAGCATGTCAAGTGCGGCCTCCCACACTTCAGCCAGAGTAATTTCATACTTGGGGCCTAGAAAGGCGAGACTACCGCGCCCTAAGACGCTGTGCAGGTAGAAGTCAAATAGTGTCGAGCTGATGTTGGTCTTCATTTCCTCATGAGATTCTTCAGCTGCAATTTTACCGGCAACGGCCTCATCACGCTCTCTTTCAGCTTTGGAGAGTTGAGGCTTTAGCATTTGAATTTCCGCCTCCCGAGAGTGGACTTTCTCCCGTAACTCTATAACCTCAGCATGATACCTTCCCGCTGTTTTCTGCCCAACTTCAAGTTGTGCCTCGGCATGTCGCTGGGCGGTGTGAGCATCGTGAACTTGCTTTTGAAGTACTTCTTCTTTTTGAGTATATGTGGTAGAAGAAGTAGCAAGCTCTTGTTTAAGCTCCTCAACTTTCGCTTCAAGCTCTTCATTGTAAGTAGTAATGCTCCTCATTTCGGTATCATGCTGCTCAAGAACCTTCTTCCATTCGGCCTTATCATTCTCCATAGTAAGCATGGCCTTTATATTCGCACGGTTGACCCTTTGAAGCTCGTCAACAAGCTTTTGCCAGTTCGACATCCTTTCAATATCAAGCCCGACGGCATCGAGATTTCGCAGCATGGCAGGCTTGTCAATAGGGACCAAGTCAAGATCGAACTGCACTCCCTTCAGGCACCAGTGCGGGAACCAGCTTTGCAGATAGCCGGGCCTGATCCAACTTGGAATTTAGGCCTGCTGATTATTGTTTGAATGTCTGTCTTCCAGAGAGCAGGAGAGCCAGAAGGAATGCAAGTGAGATGGGGGTAGTGACCTCTTCAGGAGTTGTAGAAGCATGCTTTTCACCGTGCCGGGCACGCTTGCTTGGGTCCTCAACTATGTGGCTTTTTCCCCGATCATCATGCGACTTTCTCTTGTGAGAATCGTCACCTCTCTGGGAAGAATCGTGGCGCTCCTCCTTTTCTTTCCTCTCATAACGCTCTTCTTGAGCCCTCCTCTCCTGAGCCTTCCGAGCGGCTCTCTCTTAGTCGGTTTCTCTGTGAATGGGCAGGTAGCGCCTATAATCATATTTACTACACCTCCCGTAGCACTGAAAGTCGTCATAGTAAGAGCTGCTGCGTCCCATCGGAGAATCTGAAATAAAAAAGACAAGTCTTAAAAGTCTTCAGAAAAAAAAGAAGTGTAACTTTAGAATCTTCAAAGTACAAAGAATTGGGTGTATGTAAATGCCGAAAGATTCTAAGTGTGTGTGATGTGCAAACTACGCGCATCAAACTACGAACCACTCTTCGATTGCGGAGTACTTGTGGGGGCGGTAGTTAACTTCAACTCTTGGGTCGACGGAGCTTGTTGCAAGGAAGAAGTCGCTTCCACTACTGAAGAAGAAACCCTAGTAGTGACAGAGTCGTCTTTAAAGATCTCCTGTGTGGTGGCGAAGAGGTCGCTCAACCCTTCGAAAGTGTCATCCCCGCTCTGCCTGACAGGGCTTGTTTTCCCGGCTTCTTCGCCAGACTTCTATAAACGTTGGGGAGATCCCTGAGGCTCTTCTTCCTCAATAACTGGAGAAAGTGTGAATTTGCCAGACGACCCCGCAACATCGGCAATAGTAGAGCACTACACCAGAGAAGTCTCAAGAGCAGGTTCTTTTGGTACGGGTGCGTCAGAAGAAACCGGGGCATCTAATGCTCTAGCCAGGGAGTCTGGGACCTCATGAGGATGTGTAGGACGAGAAATGTGTAGAAGCCCGTACTGATACAAAAGTTCATCCCTCAACAAAATTTTTATACTTCTCACTTCCACGGCCACGGCACTCAGTCTTTCAAAAACTTGCTTATGGATTGGGTCTCTAGAAGGGAGAGGGTGTGCTTAAAAGAGCAAAGAATGAGATTAGCAATTGATAATTCGGATCTCGAAAAAGTTTGGAAATGGAGAAAATAGAAACAGGTAATCTTACTTCCTACACTTCAGATGGCATAAAACCTGGGGGGCAGCGAGCAAAGAAAAACTGATTCAGGAATCCATGGACACTTTCAGTAAGATCAGAAATAAGCTTGCGGTTTCTAGAACTTCTCATGATAATAAGGGAAGGATGGTCTTTACTCTTTGCAAACGAGCATAAGTAGCGAATTTCTTCAAAACTCGGCAAGCGATCAAGATTTCTCCTAAATATAACACACAACCCCATCAAGATGGCATAGCCATTAGGATGAAGTTGGAATGGAGAGATTGTCAACCGAAGGAGAAGGGTTCGAAGGAAGTCGTTAAAAGGAGGAATCGCCCCGCTTAAGCACATTTGACGATTAACTGCAACAAAACCATAAGGAGGACTGTCGGCAGTATCATTTGGTCTGGGTAGTATAACATCATTTTCAGCAAAGCCAAATTGAGTGCGTAGCTGAATAAACGCTCTCGGACTTAAGATAGTCGAAGTTCTCTCTAGAGGGTTCTCTACGGAAATAGCTATCGGAAAGGTCTCTTCAGCTTGAGCTACCTCTTCTTCTTCTTGATGGGAAGTCATTCTACACAAACAACTGGATATTCAAACATGAAGGTGCACGTTTCCTAAAGTGTGTGGAGTGTTGTGTAAAATCAATCAAGCAATGAGCAAATGTAACTAGAGTAAAAACTAGCAAGTATTTGTCAGTTATAAAGTCCAGGGTACGTTGTTTTAATATGCAAGTGAATGTTGATGCAAACAAATCGGTTTAAGTTAGCGTTGCTTTGCATTAATACTTCACTTTAGTTGATTGGTTCATAACATTCATACAGTGTATTTAAGTTGATTACTTTATGTCGACTAATCTGTCATTTGATGTGGGCAGTCAATGGCAGTATATTCGCCTTGGTTTTTGTGATTGTTGTTTTCAGCAGGTTGTTAGCCTATGAGTCAATGTGGTCTGTGAAATAAAGCAACAAAGTTAAAGCAATCCAGAATTTAAGCAGTTCAGTACAATAGATCAAGTTAAGAATTCAAATTGGAACTATGCTTTTAATTGAGAATTCAAGCTGGGAAATCCAAGTATTAACTCGGCCACGGTTTAAAGTTTAACTTGGCCACGGTTTAAAGTTTAACTCGGCAACGGTTTAAGGGTTGGATCGGCAGAAGACTAGGTCTGCAGTTTTCCCCCAAGGGTTAATTTGGCCACGGTTTAAGGGTTGGATCGGCAGAAGACTAGGTCTGCAGTTTTTCCCCCAAGGGTTAGTTCGGCCACGGTTTAAGGGTTGGATCGGCTGAAGATTAGGTCGGCAGTTTTCTCCCCCAATGGTTAACTCGGCCGCGATTTAAGGATTAGGTCGGCCAAAGGTTAGGTCACCCAAAATCACTGGGTCGCATCCAAGTCAGTATCTCACTCCCCTCAACCCGTTAACCCGTTAGCCACTCCATCCACAAAAAACCCTCATTCCATTCTTGCTGTTTCGTTCATGATATCGGATCATCCAATAAACCAGTTCGAAACCACTACAAGTTCAACACCTTGCACTCCTAACACAAATCAAAACCAACTAGCCAGAAGCAGTACACCATCTCCATCATCTCGTCGATCATTTAGAGCCAAAACCAAGCAAACTCGAGCTCACAAACTGCTGGTGCAATGAGGTTCACATTAAAGCAGCGCGCAAGGGGTGGGTTCGGTTTGAATAGAATTCGTGAATCGATGACAACAAGGGATCAAGAGAAGAGCAGGTTTTACTTACGCGATGAACAACAAAGATTATCGGTGATTGTTTGGAATGGAATCGCCTTTTGGAGCTTGAGAAAGTTTTTAATGGCAGAAGCAAGAGAGTAAGTAATGAGACGAAAGGAGAGAATATACGACTTATGGTAGAGAGACCCGAAGCAGCGTGTGTGACCAAACTGTTAGGTCGTACACGACCTACCGACCTAAAGAGTGGGCAAGTTAGAGGATATCGAAGCACACGACCTAACCAGTAGGCGTATACTTCGAGGGGCAATTGTTAACTCCAACTCGGTTTTGACTCAGCGACTTGAAACGATACCGACCTAAGACTCAAAGAGATGGAGACCTAAGGCTTAACAAGGGACCTAAGGACTAAGGGGTATGCCGACCTAACACTTCAACAAGTATGCCGACCTAATATTTGGATACCGACCCAACAGGCTAAGAGGCATGCCGGCTTAAGGCCTAAGGGGTATGCCGACCTAATGCTTCAACATGGTTGCCGACCTAATGCTTAACAAGAACGCCGACCCAACTGGCTAAAACAGAATGCCGATCCAAGATAGCTACCGACCTAAGTCACAACCGACCTATGACTAATGTTAAGTCGTTCACGACCCAAGCAAAGGAAGACAATTTCAATGCAGCTACTTGGCATAGTGGCCTCTTAACTCATACACGATCTAGTTACCAGTTAACTCGTTCACGACTCACGACCTAGCTTGAGTCGTCCACAACCTAAAGCTGCTAGAAGTAAGCCCGATGCCGTATTATTGATACGAGATTGTGTTGACTCGGGGGCGACCTGGGATTTGTGCAAATGAACCTATGTGAAACCATGGAGGGGCCGGCTGAGTCGGCCACGACTTACCTTAGACCGGTCACGACTTACGACCTAAAGGGGAAATTTCCCTATAAATACCAACCTACCTCAAGCATGAAGGGGACTTTTGGCTGATCTCTTGAAATGCCAATACCCTGCTAAATTCTCGACTCACTCAACACTTCAAGTACGAAAGACATCTCAACTAACTTCGAGAGGAAATCTAACACAATCTACATGGATTTAAAGAATTCTTCTACATCAAAGTTCTAGTTGTTTGTCTCATCGGAATTGTAATTGAAGATTGTTGGAAAAGTTGTAATCAATTCAGTAATAAAGAGAGTTAAAGTGGACGTAGGCTTACCCTAAGCCGAACCACTATAAAAACTGTTGTTTTTTCTGCTTTTTCTTTGATTTCTCTACTTGTTTGTAGTTCCCGTGTACACGGGTGGTGCTTTCACTCAACTTCAATCTACACCGGGGTGTTAGCGTCTGATTTTTATGTTAACAGAATGTATGGTCAGGGGAGGAACTGAAGCAGTGTGTTGGTGGTGTTGCAGTTTCTATAACATTGTATTGCTAGTAGCAGTCTCGACAACAGGGGCGGCAGCAGAAGTATTGATGCAGTGCAGTGATGAATAGTGGTCGTGGAAGACTATTGGTGATGAAGTGCAAACACTGATCAAGTGAAGTTTGGTTCGCAGGTTAAGCTTGACAGTGTAGTTCTCAGAGAAGGGGATGATGTTGTTGACAGTGAAGTATGATAGGCAATTTGATATGGGGTGTAGAAATCAGGTCGCACAGTGAGGGGGTGATCAATTGGTTGAAGTAATGTGTGTAGTAGTTCAGGTAATGGATAAGGGTAGAAATGATAGTAGGCGTCGGTTTGGAAGAAGTAAGGCAAGTTGTTGAAGTGGGAGGTTGTGTTGAAGTATGGCAGAGTTTGGCAGCAGTGCTTCAGAGGAAGGCAGCGGTGGTGAATGTTGTTTTGAAACAGAGGGGAATAAGGTAGAATCCAGCTGTGGTGGCACAGAAGTTTGTTAACAGTTTGTAATGGAACAGTAAAAGAAAAAATGCAACGTAAGTGCAAAAATGTGAAATGTAGAAATAAATACAAACGCAAATGTAAAATAGAATGGAATGGAATTTTTTTTTCTTTTGCAAATGAAATCGTGGATGTTTTTATTATTAAAATATACAATGTAAAAAGAACTAGAAAACAATAAACAAGCACATAAACATAAGCCAAACAAAAATCACACCCCAAACACAATTTTTTTTTTAAAATGCGAGTTAACACACACAATAAACACAATAAAATCAAACGAAAAACAGTTCGAAGTATAGAAAATCAAAATCAAAACTACTTCCGGCAGCTGTAACAGCCCGATATTTTCAGCCATTCGCATCCGCACATGTCGGACTTGAATTGCTCAAAATACCGCGTTGTAAATAAATTTGGAGCAAATGAAATACAATCACAGAATCACAGACACATAAATATCAAAATAACTCGCAGCGGAAATAAAAATACCATAGTAGTTCATGAAGCTACTATAACAAACTCTCAAAACATAATACATAATATTAGTCTGAAACATATACACTAGAAATCTTAAATACATAGAAGCTTATAAATAACAGAGCTGAAACAAAACAACGAAAACTGAAAGGAAATAGATAACTAGACAAGAAGAATCTCCAGCGATTCCTAGCTCCAGAAAAGAAATCCAAAGTTGAGCTGTAAATACTCAGGCTGACCCGAGCGCAAAGTAAAACACAAAACACTCGAGTCAGGACAATATACACTTATATAATGTAAACCAACTCAAATGAACTATAGTAGAAATGCACAATAACTTAAAGGATGCTTGGGATCGCCCATCCTTTAAGAATCTGTTAAACTATAAATTAAATACATCCCATGGTTAAAATTTCAAAATGGTATTTTATACTTCAAAATCAAATATCATTTCAAAATTCAATATCATTCAAAATCCATTTCAAAATATCAAAATATAATATCTTCCAAACCACATTCATTTTTATTTAATTTAAATACCATTACAAAACACATTTCAAAATAGTTTATATTTCGAAACAAATTACTTCCTTTTAAATCATAAAATGAAGTTATTATATTTAATAATTAAATTATTAAATTTCCAAAATTTCAAATCTTTTCAAAGTTCATCATTCCTTAAAATTTATTAAAACAGATGAAAATTCAACTTTCGCAGCATTTAGAAATTGCTACAGAAAGTTGCATTCAAACCAGTTCAATTTAACAAAAGATAGCATTTAAAAATGATGTAATAGGGTTACATTAGTTTCAAGTAAAACTTAGTTAAATTCAACAATTATAGCATTTACAAAAAATGTGATAATAACCTTTAATTAAACTTGGCCATTTGGTTCATTATATCAACTACAGCATTTACAAATGCTGTATTATCATTTACATTAGAATTAATAGCATTTCAGAAATGCAGTTAATTAACTTCAAGTATTTAATATAATTTCAAAAACAATTATATTTTTATTTAAATCATTTTTAGCTTATAAAATCATATAATTTCACTTTTAAAACAGTCATTCAAATACCTTTGTATTCATGATTTTATAAAGTTAAATCTCCATTCAAAAATCAAAATTTAATAATAATTCACTTATTAAATTCCAACATTAAATTTTAAATTCATTAAATAAAATTTAACTTAACATTTAAGTTTAAAATTTTCAAATATAACTTAATTTCATTTTTATTTACTTAACTTAAAATTCACTTTTAAGCCAAATTCACAAATTTCCAATTTTAGTTATATTTCCAAATTTCAACCTAAATATTCATTCATTTCACATTTTAACTTTATTCAAAAATCATTAATATATTATAAAATCATTTTAAATTCATTTAATTCAAAATATCATAAATTTATCATATTTTCATATTTAATTTAAATTCCATTTATCACCGAATTATAATTTCCAAAATAACTTACATTTCAGATTTTCTAATTTTACCATTTATTTATTTCACTTATAAACTTTTAGAAAATCAATAATGCTTTACAAAAATCATTTTTTATCAAATCTAATCAAAATATTATAATATTTACATTTCTAAAATATTTTAAATTTTTTTAGAAAAACATATTTTAACAACGGGTCTGTATTTCATTTTCTAGCTTAGGTAAAGTGATACGGGTAATATATCATTTCAACCCGTAATTTACAAAGAAAACCCGGGTTTGATCTTTTCAAACCCGCAATCCCAAGTAAATGAAAATAATTGAAAATCATTTTGGCCTATCATTTCAGCCCATAATGATTTTCTCCTATTCTAAAGTCCGTTCGGGTATGTATCATTTCAACCCATAGTGATTCTAATCTAAAGGGAACTTGCAGTGTGATAAACTGATAAAAATAACAGAACAACATAATATAACAGTAACAGATGTTATAACAGGTGTATAAGCATGGGTGAATATCATATAATCATAATATAGCAGGTGTAACATGATAATGCATTTTACATATTCAAAAGGGGTCAATTTACTAGTTATATATGTACATATTGTAACGACCCAGAATTTAGAATAATTTAATTTGAGAATATTTAATTAATTTTAAATATTTAAAGGATGGTTTGATTTGAATTGCAAATTATCAGAATAAATTTAGCGATTAAATTATAAAATTTAATCTATTGAGAGTTGAATAAAAATTTGAATCTTCAATTTTAAGCTGATTAAAAATATTTCAAAGGCTTGTAAAATTCGTATTGATAATATTGAAGATAATAGAAGCTTCAGAATTTAATTTGGAAGTGAATTGCTCAGTTTTGAAATTTATATCGTTTGAATCGATATTTAAAATAGCCGTCCGAGGCACAGTCTCGGAATTCGACGAAACCAGTTCCATTGGGTCCGGAATATTGAATTATTCTCGGGTTTCAAATTTCGTATCGATCGGAGTTGTTATGTGTGCACATAGTTATTAAACGCGTCAAAATTAAATTAAATTCAATTTAAAATTTACCTTTAAAAAAAATTAAAGACAGCATCCCCAATTTTATGCCTAAAGACACGCAGAAGATCACGCTAAGGATCGTGCAAGCATGCCTCTCCTCTGATAAATCGCGTTCTCTTCCCCTTCACTCTCGTTCAAAATCAAAAGAAGAATAAATGGCCGCAGCCTCTTTAGTTTATTTCTCGTTTAAAATTTACTTCACGAGATCGAATTCAGCTCCAAACGAAAGCTTCTCGTTCAAAGAAAAAAAAGGATAAATCGAATCCCCTTTCCTCCTTTCTTCGAACTGCGATTGGAAAAAAAAAAAAAGAAATGAATGAAATCGAAATCGCATCGGCAAAGGGGAGGCAGCGACAAAACAATGACAAGCTGGTGGTGAGGTCGCGATTTGTGCTTGGAGGGCCGATGAAGATAGGCGGCGGCGTGTAAGGTGGCGCGCGCGTGGGTTCTCGAGCTCGCGTGTGGCGATGGAACAAGGCGGCCTGGAGCTCGATAGTTGAGCGCATCTCGACTGGTGGCTGCGACTTTGGCGTGGCAGCAAGCGACGCGATGAAGGCAAGCGGCGGCGTGCGGCGATGTCTAATAGCAGTAAGGTATTGAGGTATAAATGAAGAAAACAAGTTGAATTGGGAGTGGATTGCAAACGGGAATAAAGGCGAGAACTTCTCACTCAAAAGGAATTATATTGTTTATTTAAATTTTAAATAGTTAGATTTAAAATTTGCTTGACTGTGTTGATTGAATGATTGAATGATTGAATGATGATTGTTATATATATATATATATATATATATATATATATATATATATATATATATATATTGGATGTGAATAGACCCTATACGCCGTTAGTAAGCGGAGGTTATTTATTACACACATATACCGCGATATTTCACCTCGAAGTGGAATTGGTATTATATTATATATAGCAATATATATATATTGGCATATGTATATATTGCAGTTGATTGATTTCCCGCATTTTCTTTTAGCGGATGAGACCCTATTGCGCCGTTAGTAAGCGGATATATATTTATAAAATCCCATGTACCGCGATATTCCGTCTAGAAACGGAATGGTATTGTGCTAATGTCTGTGGATGCAGGGAAACAGGTTGGAGGGATCCAACTGGATTCCTCACAAATATTTATTTGATTTCATATATTGTGATATTTGATTGTTATCATGGATGATATATGATGTTTGAAAGTTGTGATTGAATATTGATGTGTTGCATCATCGGATCCAAATTTGAAGTTTAAAAATAACGATTTTTGATTTCTAAAGTGATTCTTGGAAATATACGTTTATAAAATATTGGAATTGATTCATCTTAAACAAATAAACGTTATAATTTTAATATTATGAAAATTATGATTTTTGAGAAATACAGTTAAAAGTTGATTTTTGAAAATATGGGATTAGTGATTTTATAAAATAGTTTGAACTGGGATTTCTGAATTTATTATAAGAAGTCTAAAAATAGGATTTATAAAAATTTTATTTTATAAACCAGAATGATGAAAATTATGAAAGAGTTTAAAGATGTTTAAAGTAATAATATAAATTGATTTATTTTAAAAGATTTATAAGTTGATATTTATAAATTTAGAATATCTTGAATTATAAAACGAGCTTTTATAGGTGATAGAATGATTTGTAAATGAATTTCATAAAGGAATGAAATCTATAGAATTTATGAAATTTGATTATTTTATAAATTAGAATGATGAAATTATAAGGAGCTGAAAGACGTTTTAAATAGTAATATAAATTGTTTTATATTAATAGATTTATAAATTGATATTTATAAATTAAAAATATTGGAATTATAAAACGAGCTTTTATAAGTATTAGAAAGAATTGTGAATGAATTTCACTAAGGAATGAAACTTATAGAATTATAACGGTGAAGTTCTAAATAGAATTTTATAAATAAAATTTATAAAGTTATTTAGGAAATAGATGTGGATAAATAAATGAATCTTAGAAGTTATAAGATTTATAGATTTGAGAAGTTTGAAGGAATGATTTTTATAAATAAATAAATTATAAGTATTTGACTTATAATATGAAATTTTAATATATCATTGAGATATGAAATTGAATAGATTTATAAAGGAAATTTATAAAAGGAAGTTGTTATAAAAATAAATAGAAATAGAATTTATAAACGTTGTTTTATAAATCCGCAACGACTTATTTTGATAAGGAATTGTTGTAATTTATTTATGGAATTATATTCATGTTTTAGACAGTGAATAATTCTTTAAAATAAAATGAATAGAAGTGATGAAATTTATTAACAAGTGTATTCACGTTTTTGAATAGTGAATATTATGTTAAAGAAATTATTTTAGATGTGATGTTTTAAATAGAATTAAAACGATCTAAAGATGTTTTAAACTGTATTGAGATTCGAAACCATAGATTTCAACATTTATTGTTGAAATAGATTCTTTCGAGAAGTAAAAGGGAATGGTGGACTATAACACTGTTGTTATATTAAATGATTTCCGAAAGGAAATGTTTTTGTATAGTATTGGGATTTATATATCTATTTTAATTTCGAATCCCTATACTAGTGATTTTGGGTTGTCGTAACGATGTTTTACGCGACATTCGTTTTGACCCAAATGAATATGATTAAGTGAATGATTTCCTTAAAAGAATGAAATATATACTTAATTTCGATTAGGGTATATTAAATATTTTCTCAGTATAGAAAATAAAAAGATATGTGAATTACTTATTTTATAAGTATAGAAATGCTTTTCCAATATTAAGTGAATATTTGAAATTTATCTTTTTGAAGATAAATTGAAAATGAATATTAGAAATTGAATGGAAATCGTATATTCATAAATGTTTTGGAATGTAAATTCAATATAGAATTTATAAATGAAATTGGGAAATTAGATTTAAAAATAAATATTGATTTATTTTTTTAAGTATGGAAATTATGTTTATATCTTGTAAAGATATTTTTGTGAAATAAATAATTTGGAAAATTATTTGGAATCTGGTGATGTTGGCATATCTATTGATAGTTCAATAACCGACTATCAATATTTACCTTTAAATAGGTATTTGTTGTGATTTGTTTGAAATTGGATGCCACACTTATTTTTTTTAAAATAAGCGCTCACTATTCGGGTTAACCGGGAAAGGACCTTGGGGTCGTATAACCCATTCCGAATATGTGATACGTCGTTATGAATTGCATTCGAAGATCGGTGTTGAAGACCGGATATTTTCGAAAGCGAAAGGATTTCTTGTTGATTTGTCTCTGCACTGGCTGATCCCTGGTATTGAGATCTCCATATGTGATGGGAAATCCGAACGTGATTAGAGATTATTCGGATTGCAAGGACTTCTTTGTAAGTGCCTTCGGTTCTGTTCGAGCCCGGAACAGACTTGTATGGATTGTGTGTCTGACATTACAAGTTGAGATGTAAAGCCGATTTCTTTCAAATATATTTCTGTGGTGGCGGAGAATTTATTCTTTTAGCTTAACACCCTTCTCTGAGACGTACGAGCTCAGAGGTTATATAGTTGAAGTTATCAGCGATATATTCCCAATTTGGTAATGTGACATGCTGAGTGTTGCTGTAAATGATCATTGTGTTGATTATTTGTGATAGGATCATTTATTTGATCGTCTATCTTAGTGATCATTGTGTTGATCATTTGTTGACCCAAAGCATGGCTCTTGTATAAAGTATGTTTTTGTGGACGTGACTTCGTCGAACCTCACACCCCGGAAATGGTCAAAACAGGAAAGATGCGGCAAGGTTATGAGGGGTAGCACCCTTTAGGGTATGTACATTTCCTTCTGGATAGAGGTTGTATCATGGTATGGAGCCCAGATATTTAACCTATGTGGTTACTACGAATTTATTACTTTGTGGTTGTTGGTTTTCGGGATCCCATGAGAAAGGTCGTTTACGATCGGGGAATGGCGTGCTCGTGTCAGTAGTTACCCAGTTAGGGGTAACCCGGCCTTGTGTTGGCAGAGTTCCGGTTTGGTTCTCGGGGATGTCTTTCCAGAGGCATTCTCATGTGGCAATGGGAAGTTCCTTGGCCTGACCATTTGTTGGAAATCCAAAGAAACAATACGAAACTTGTACGGTTTTAGTTGTAGAACCTGCCATCTAATATGGTAGCTATTAGTAGGCATAATATAATGGTACCTATGCTGGCTAAGATTTATATTCTACTTTCGAAATCGTTTTATACACTATGCACTAATAATAATATCAAAATTGATTTGACTTTAATGCGTATCAAGCATGTTTGGCTATCATAAGGAGAAATCTTCTCCAAGTCTGCCTTTGCATTGTGTGTGTGGCAGGAGGTCTTATGGTAGTCTCATTTTTAAAAGCATTGCGAATTGAATTTAAAAATATTCCTCTATTTTGATTTTAAGATAAATAAACTGTTTTGAGTTCTCACACCAGTCACATGACTGACTTGGAGTTTATTGTTTTCCTTCCTAAACTCTGGGTGCCCACCAATTTCTACACGGGCAGTCAAGAGTTAAGGTTTATCAGGATATTCTGGATATTCAGGAGTTGCTGGAGGCAAGCTGGTTGGCGTATCACTAGTTTATATAGTATTTCTTTTTCCGCTGCATTGTTTGTTGTTGTACACTCTGATGATGATATGATGTAAAGTATAAAATGTAATAACTGATATAGTTCTTTGTTTAAAGATTATTCATTTATTATTATATGTTGTTCCGCTGCGAATTGTGAGATTCTGTTATTGTTCTGTTGTTTTCTGTTCCGTTCCATTTTCTATTCTCTTTCTCTTCTCTTTTAAAATTTTCTATTTTCTTTTCCCTCTATCTTCTACCTTTTTCTCTCTTTCTCTTTTCTTTCTTCTTTCTTAAACCCATAACTATTCGGTTTTTTCGGCAACGAAAAATCGCGATCGTTACACATATTGTCTGGTGAGAATAACTCACTGTATTGAGATGGAGACACAACGACAAATGCACGAATGAGATCCAAACAAGCACGATAACACGACACTAAGATGAGTGGAAGAGCCAAATATTTATTTCTCCTTGGATAATATTCAAACAAACAATACAAACAATATAAGTTTTCAACTCAAAAATACGCTTAAACAATGTTAGAGATGAATGCATAAATCATCTCCAAACCACTTGCACTTGCCTTCTACCACTAATGCTTCAGCAATAGGTCAGAAACACATGGCTAAGGAGTGGGTTTGGATTTGGTTTGGGTTCATAAGAGGTCGGCCAAGCTTAGGAAAAGATGGTGCAAAGTTAGTGATGCATGAAATAACACACCAATGCAACAAAACAATATTTCAAGGCACATAAGGCTCGGCCCTATGAAATTCTAGGCATGGCCAGGTCTATAGTGGGCTGGAGAATGGTGTGGCAGAGGGTTTCAGGTCGTCCATGGGTGGTGGAGGTGGAGTAGGTGGTGGCCAAGGGTTTGTAGAAGGTGATGTGTGGTCATGGTGATTGGCTATGGCATATA
This sequence comes from Allium cepa, assembly GCA_030765085.1. Taxonomy (NCBI): domain Eukaryota; kingdom Viridiplantae; phylum Streptophyta; class Magnoliopsida; order Asparagales; family Amaryllidaceae; genus Allium; species Allium cepa. The sequence continues at coordinate 821,681,837 of CM060939.1, forward strand.
GGGTGAAGTTTGTTCAAGTTTTGTGATGGATCATCAACCAAGGGTGCACGGATTGGGATGGTCAGAGGGTTGGAAGTGGTGGCAGCTTGATGTGGTAGTGGTGGAGGCAGCTATGGTGAAGGAGGAGCTAAGGCCAAGTCTATACGTGAAGGCAAGTGCATAGAACAAACAAGACAATAAGAATTTGCATAGAAAAGAAGAAATTTTTTTTACCAATCTTCATGGAAATGATGGAGGCCGAAATTTTAGAGGTGAGAAATGGAAAATTCACGTGAAATGATAGAGGAGTCGGCTGAAGATAGGAAGTTATGGCAGCAAATTGAATGAAAAGTAATGGTTGGGGTTGAAAAGGTGAGAATACAAAGAGCCTTAAGAAATGAGAAGTCACAAAACCTTTCACATTTCTCATATATATTTATATACATTTAAATAACTGAAAATACTTATAATTTCAGTTAAAGTTCGAAAATATAACAGATAAACAAAATAATAATAATTAAATATTAATTAGATATGATTAAATTAAGAAAATAGCACAGAAAATGAAAACTAGTCTAGAAAATTTGAAATTAAATGGAACAAACTCTGAAAAATTTATATGTACATGAAAAATATTTATAAATAAAGATAATAACATAAAATAAAAATGCATTCACAAAAATGAATAAATAAATTTAAATTAAATATAATTTAAATGAAGAAAATAGCAGAAAAATAGAAACCAGCCTTTAAAAATAAGAAATAAATGCAATAAACTTTGGAAAAATTATAACGTCACTTTAAAAATATTTAAAAGACAAAAAAAATATAATATAACATATTACACGTATAAATAAAAATTAAAATATTTTTGTATATAAATTAGACACATTTTTATTAAATAAATCAATTTACGTACAATATTGTAAAAATCATAACTTTCACAATATAAATCGGATTTCAACGAAACGAAAAGTACTTTTCTTAAATTTTAATATATTCTCATAATAAAGGATAAAATTTAAGAATTCAAATATTTAAATTTGAAATTTAAAAATCAAAGTTTGACCCAAATTGACCAAAATCAACATTTCAGGAAAATATTCAATTTATACCATTTGGAATTATAATTCACATAATAATCAAAGTTTATGTTTAAAAATGAAATGTTTGAAATGAAACAAGTTTGAAAATATTCAAAATGAAATAAAGTCAAAATTAAAATATACATAAAAATCTAGGGTTGTTACACTCTCCCCCACTCAAATCTTTTCGTCCTCGAAAAGGAAGGAAGCGGAGAAACAACAAGAAAGAGCAATAGGTTGGAATACATCCTCGAAAGAAGGTAGGGAGAAAAAGATAGCTAGGAGGTAAAGCAGGTTGAAAGACAAGGATGAACCATTATTTGACCATTATACATTTCAATTTAATAATTTTTTTTTAGTATGATGAATAGTCATTTGATTCAAATCTGATGGTTCAAAGTAAACAGTATTTAAAACATTTTAAATTTTTAGAAGGGAAAATAACTGATCAAAATATTCTTTATATAATACTTTATCAAAATACTTTTATAACTCGATGTCTTAACAAGTTTACTTTCGTTCCTGCAGACTCTGGCTATGCATTGATCAGGCGCAAAGCTAGAATTCTCCAGGTACTTGGTAGACTTGTTTCAACACCTAGTGAAAATAATGAAAACACTTTTTAAAAACAGATATGGAAAGTACAATCCAAACAAATCAACCAAATCGAAACAGTTGTCTAACCATGGATCGTAGATACACAATGGTTACGCCTGGATCCCCTAGGAAACAATCCGTATCCATAAGCTTTCTCAGCCCTGCGAGTTACGCCATGATGACGAGTAGAATGCAGGATACACAATGGTTACGCCTGGATCCCCCAGGAAACAATCTGTACCCCCAGGCCAGCTCAGCCAAGCATTTGCGCTACTAATGCGAACTACATAGAGTGCAGGATACACAATGGTTACGCCTGGATCTCCGAGGAAACAATCCGTACCCCTAGGCCAGCTCAGCCAGGCAGTTGCGCTCTGTAGTCACGATCATAAGACCATGGAGATTGCCATGGAATTCGATGGACACTCGAGTATCATATCCGAAAAACCCAAATCAAAGAGAGAGAATAATATCGATAGAATGAATCCACAGTGTGGCCACAAAGCGGATATCAAGCAGAAGGCACTTTCCATATCTTTACTTCGAAAATATGTATCATACAGTACCTTTCAAAATCACTTTCAAATATCATACTTATATAAAGTCCATTTTATATAAGATTTCATTTCAAATCAAATACTTTTCAAATCCATAGTATATCAAATCATACTTATATAGACTTTGATTATATAAGATTTCAATTTACAAATTTAGCACCTTTGCGGATCAATAGTTTCAAATCACTTCTTACTTATACAAATCACTATTATATAAGTTCGATAACTCCAAAATAAAAGTATTTAAATAAACAAGGTTCTCAATTTCAAACCATTTCAATATCAATTCATCTTCAAAATCATATATGATTTCACCAAATCATTTCTTCCAAATTATATATATTCAGTTTCAAAATTTCTTAAAACAATAGGTTAGAAAATACTCCTGGTTTCCAAGTCAACAATATTTTTGGTCAAACACATTCATTTCCATTTTGAACCTATATTCACTTCAAAATCATAATACTTTCTAAGTTATAAATCTTTCGAAACTAAAATACTTGAAATCATTCTACTTTGAAAATCATACATTTGAAATCATAAAACATCCCTTGATTCTTTACATTTCACAAATTTATTCAATTAAACTTAAATCTAAAATTTTCAAATTTTAGTTCAATTCAAACCATCAGTTCAATTGACTTAATATTTTTTTTTATAGATTTGATCCACAAAATGAACTATTCAGTCTTAAATATATTTCAAGGCTTAAATATACCATATTTCAAGACTAAATTTTATAATTTCGTATATCTCAAATTTTACTTCATTATTACTTACATATGTCATTATTTCGCAACATTACATTCGATCGCTCGCTTGATCACACAAGTTCGCTTTCGAAGTAGTATTGTCCATTCGACTTCCCTAATGCGGACTTCGATATGGTTTCTTGACTAGAAGCCATCAGTCTCCTTGCATAGCCATATACTATGATAGAGAATTCTAGAATCAAGCCCAAAATCCATATCAAATATTCTCCATCGAGACTCAAATGAAAAATCCTAACACGAAATGGTGTAATCCACCTCGAACTTGTGTACTCAAACTTGGATCAAATTAATTATGCGAATAAAACAGCATACGTACAACTTATGTATCTATTCCAACTTGTTAAATAAATAGTTTCATAAAGATGTTACTAAGTTAAAACATTTAAAACCAAATTTTTCTCAAACATTTGAAGACTAATTTTTATCCAAAACATTTCAAACTAAATTTCATATTAGTATAATTCAAAATAGTCTTATTTATTTACTTAACAAAACAGTTTCGAATTATAAATATCATATTATTTCATACTTGAAACATACAAACTAAACTTATATTCTTTATCAAATACCTTATACCTTTCAAAAAAAAATTAGCTTTGAAAAGTTAACCTTGATTTGGAAGTGCTCGGATCTTAAAATAGTCGAAGAAATCATATTTTCAATCCAAGAGTTGGAAATCAACACTAAATCGGTAAATCAATTTCAAAAGATAGGGTTATACCAAAACAAATCTGGATCTCGAGGACTGAACACCGGCTTACTTCAAATCATTTCAAATGTGTGTGTATATATATGTATATCTTTCGAATATCAAACCATACTTCAAAATCTAAAATCAAAATTGGTTTCACAAAATCACTCTCATAGCAAAGCTACTAGAGTGGCCTCTCCCCCACTCAGAAACTCGAAAATCAATATCGATGATGCATGCATTCATGACCGAAATTATTTTCCAACGACATAAGTGAGTTCTGGACTTCAATTAACTTTGAAAAACTTCTTTGAAATTCCTTCGAAATCATTGAAATTCATTCGATTACATTTGAAACATTTCTTATTTGAAATATATATATATATATATATATATCTTTAAATCATATTATTATTATATATTTTCCAAAATCTTAAAACCGATTTCAAAACATCAGAATTCGATTCCTCGAAATTCAAATTCAAAATCCTTCAATTATAAATCATTTTTTTATAAATCAAATTCTTATAAAATTTTCAAAATTTCAAATCCTTTCGAAATTTCAAATTTTCATTTTTGAAAGGTATATAATCCTTATCGAAACATTTCACTTTTATATATAAAAACATGGCCAACCTTAATAATTTCGATGTATGCACAATTTCAAAATACAACCAAACACAAATTTCCAAAGGATGATTCAAGGAAGGATTTCAAACAACAAAGATTCAAAATTAGAGGAACTCTAATCAAATAGAATTCTAGTTCGAAGATAAACTCAAATGAAGATGAGATAATTTAATTACCAAACAGAGGATAGATAAGCCTATATAAATCGCGAGCGACCTTAACCGGTCAACCGAGACTTTAGGAATATAATCAATACGGAAATCTAAGGCAAATCGACCTTCGATCGCCAGAGATAGAATCCGGGTAGAGCAGGAGATAGATAGCATCGACATCCGAGGATACAAAAATCTTTAGTGAATCAATGCCATTTGTAAAGGAGTTTCACCCCTTTACAAATCATTCAAATATTTACGGAATCACCGGTCTTTAGAGAGGTCATTCCAAAGTAGAGTTACGGAATGCTCCAAAATTAAAAGGAAAAAATGAGGAAAACAAGATTGGATTCCAAAACAAGTGGGAGCGTTCCAAAGTTCAAGGAATCCTAGTCGATAAGAATCTTAACCAAGAGATTTCTAACAAGGTGGATACCGAAGAGATGAAGTTTAGAAAATCTTGATTTCGAAATAAGAACATTTTTATACCAGAATAATCTTTGAAAATCCTTTAAAAATCATTTGGAAATCATTTTATACTTTGAAAATACGTTCTCTCACAAAGAAAGGATTCTGAGATTGATTTCACTCATTCTAGGGTATTTCTACCCTATCTCTAATGAGTTTTTGCTCCGCAGGCTAAGGTTTGCCTAAAACCAAAGCTCTGATACCAACTGTAACAGCCCGATATTTTCAGCCATTCGCATCCGCACATGTCGGACTTGAATTGCTCAAAATACCGCGTTGTAAATAAATTTGGAGCAAATGAAATACAATCACGGAATCACAGACACAAAAATATCAGAATAACTCGCAGCGGAAATAAAAATACCATAGTAGTTCATGAAGCTACTATAGCAAACTCTCAAAACATAATACATAATATTAGTCTGAAACATATACAATAGAAATCTTAAATACATAGAAGTTTATAAATAACAGAGCTGAAACAGAACAACGAAAACTGAAAGGAAATAGATAACTAGACAAGCAGAATCTCCAGCGATTCCTAGCTCCAGAAAAGAAATCCAAAGCTGAACTGTAAATACTCAGGCTGACCCGAGCGTAAAGTAAAACACAAAACACTCGAGTCAGACAATATATACTTATATAACGTAAACCAACTCAAGTGAACTGTAGTAGAAATGCACAATAACTTAAAGGATGCTTGGGATCGCCCGTCCTTTAAGAATCTGTTAAACTATAAATTAAATACATCCCATGGTTAAAATTTAAAAATGGTATTTTATAATTCAAAATCAAATATCATTTCAAAATTCAATATCATTCAAAATCCATTTCAAAATATCAAAATATAATATCTTCCAAACCACATTCATTTTTATTTAATTTAAATACCATTACAAAACACATTTCAAAATAGTTTATATTTCGAAACAAATTACTTCCTTTTAAATCATAAAATGAAGTTTTAAATATAATAATTAAATTATTAAATTTCCAAAATTTTAAATCTTTTCAAAGTTCATTCATTCCCTAAAATTTATTAAAACAGATGAAAATTCAACTTTCGCAGCATTTAGAAATTGCTACAGAAAGTTGCATTCAAACCAGTTTAATTTAACAAAAGATAGCATTTAAAAATGATGTAATAGGGTTACAATGGTTTCAAATAAAACTTAGTTAAATTCAACAATTATAGCATTTACTAAAAATGCGATAATAACCTTTAATTAAACTTAGCCATTTGGTTCATTATTATCAACTACAGCATTTACAAATGCCGTATTATCATTTACATTAGAATTAATAGCATTTCAGAAATGCAGTTAATTAACTTCAAGTATTTAATATAATTTCACAAACAATTACATTTTTATTTAAATCATTTTTAGCTTATAAAATCATATAATTTCACTTTTAAAACAGTCATTCAAATACCTTTGTATTCATGATTTTATAAAGTTAAATCTCCATTCAAAAATCAAAATTTAATAATAATTCACTTATTAAATTCCAACATTAAATTTTCTATTCATTAAATTAAATTTAACTTAACATTTAAGTTTAAAATTTTCAAATATAACTTAATTTCATTTTTATTTACTTAACTTAAAATTCACTTTTAAGCCAAATTCACAAATTTCCAATTTTAGTTATATTTCCAAATTTCAACCTAAATATTCATTCATTTCACATTTTAACTTTATTCAAAAATCATTAATATATTATAAAATCATTTTAAATTCATTTAATTCAAAATATCATAAATTTATCATATTTTCATTTTTAATTTAAATTCCATTTATCACCGAATTATAATTTCCAAAATAACTTACATTTCAGATTTTCTAATTTTACCATTTATTTATTTCACTTATAAAATTTTAGAAAATCAATAATGCTTTACAAAAATCATTTTTTATCAAATCTAATAAAAATATTATAATATTTACATTTCTCAAATATTTTAAATTTTTTTAGAAAAACATATTTTAACAACGGGTCTGTATTTCATTTTCTAGCTTAGGTAAAGTGATACAGGTAATATATCATTTCAATCCGTAATTTACAAAGAAAACCCGGGTTTGATCTTTTCAAACCCGCAATCCCAAGTAAATGAAAATAATTGAAAATCATTTTGGCCTATCATTTCAGCCCATAATGATTTCCTCCTATTCTAAAGTCCGTTCGGGTATGTATCATTTCAACCCATAGTGATTCTAATCTAAAGGGAACTTGCAGTGTGATAAACTGATAAAAATAACAAAACAACATAAAATAACAGTAACAGATGTTATAACAGGTGTATAAGCATGGGTGAATATCATATAATCGTAATATAGCAGGTGTAATATGATAATGCATTTTACAGATTCAAAAGGGGTCAATTTACTAGTTATATATGTACATATTGTCTGGTCAGAATAACTCACTGTATTGAGATGGAGACACAACGACGAATGCACGAATGAGATCCAAACAAGCACGATAACACGACACTAAGATGAGTGGAAGAGCCAAAGATTTATTTCTCCTTGGATACAATTCAAACAAACAATACAAACAATATAAGTTTTCAACTCAAAAATACGCTTAAACAATGTTAGAGATGAATGCATAAATCATCTCCAAACCACTTGCACTTGCCTTCTACCATTAATGCTTCAGCAATAGGTCAGAAACACATGGCTAAGGAGTGGGTTTGGATTTGGTTTGGGTTCATAAGAGGTCGGCCAAGCATAGGAAAAGATGGTGCAAAGTTAGTGATGCATGAAATAACATACCAATGCAACAAAACAAGATTTCAAGGCACATAAGGCTCGGCCCTATGAATTCTAGGCACAACCAGGTCTGTAGTGGGTTGGAGAATGGTGTGGCAGAGGGTTTCAGGTTGTCCATGGGTGGTGGAGGTGGAGTAGGTGGTGGCCAAGTGGTGGTTGAAGGTGATGTGTGGTCATGGTGATTGGCTATGGCATATAGGGTGAAGTTTGTTCAAGTTTTGTGATGGATCATCAACCAAGGGTGCACGGATTGGGATGGTAAGAGGGTTGGAAGTGGTAGCAGCCTGATGTGGTGGTGGTGGAGGCAGCTATGGTGAAGGAGGAGCTAAGGCCAAGTCTATACGTGAAGGCAAGTGCATAGAACAAACAAGACAATAAGAATTTGCATAGAAAAGAAGAAATTTTTTTACCAATCTTCATGGAAATGATGGAGGCCAAAATTTTAGAGATGAGAAATGGAAAATTCACGTGAAATGATAGAGGAGTCGGCTGAAGATAGGAAGTTATGGCAGCGAATTGAATGAAATGTAATGGTTGGAGTTGAAAAGGTGAGAATACAAAGAGCCTTAAGAAATGAGAAGTCACAAAACCTTTCACATTTCTCATATATATTTATATACATTTAAATAACTGAAAATACTTATAATTTCAGTTAAAATTCGAAAATATAACGGATAAACAAAATATTAATAATTAAATATTAATTAGATACGATTAAAATAAGAAAATAGCACAGAAAATGAAAACTAGTCTAGAAAATTTGAAATTAAATGGAACAAACTCTGAAAAATTTATATGTACATGAAAAATATTTATAAATAAATATAAGAACATAAAATAAAAATGCATAAAAAAAATTGAATAAATAAATTTAAATTAAATATAATTTAAATGAAGAAAATAGCAGAAAAATAGAAACCAGCCTTTAAAAATAAGAAATAAATGCAATAAACTTTGGAAAAATTATAACGTCACTTTAAAAATATTTAAAGACAAAAAAAATATAATATAACATATTACACGTATAAATAAAAATTAAAATATTTTTTTATATAAATTAAAATAGACAAATTTTTACTAAATAAATCAATTTACGTACAATATTGTAAAAAGCATAACTTTCACAATATAAATCGGATTTCAACGAAACGAAAAGTACTATTCTTAAATTTTAATATATTTTCATAATAAAAGATAAAATTTAATAATTTAAATATTTAAATTTGAAATTTAAAAATCAAAGTTTGAACCAAATTGACCAAAGTCAACATTTCAGGAAAATATTCAATTTATACCATTTGAAATTATAATTCACATAATAATCAAAGTTTATATTTAAAAATGAAATGTTTGAAATGAAACAAGTTTAAAAATATTCAAAATGAAATAAAGTCAAAATTAAAATATACATAAAAATCTAGGGTTGTTACAGCAGCGGCACCAAAAACTTGTTTAACGGCAAATTTTCTATTGTATTAGAAAATCGTCGATAAATTTCAAATTAAAATTTAACCACAAGCGCACGACGTATAAAAGTTAGTACGTGGCGAATAAGGATCGATCTGCAAGGAATTGTTAGATTTGAAAAACTAAATCAATCAAATTATATTAAATGGAGGGGAAATTGTTAACCACAAACAAAATGGAGCTAAAACTAGAATTTAAATGAGACTAAAACTAAGAGATTAGAGAGAAATTTAGGGGAAAATCTACTTTCATATTTTTTAAATCAACAAACAAATAATTTATAATCTCTAGTTTTGATATTAAGTGAAATAATTTTTGCATTTATCATAAGTGGCTTATTTATGTTATTAATTAACATAACTTAAACCATCAAACTGTATTACAACAAATAAACTACTAACTGATTCTCATGGAAATGAAGCCAACACAAAAGCTATTTTAAGTATGATTTATTTACTATTGTAATTAGTAATATAGATCATCAAATTTTGTTTTTACTTTCTTTTCAAAATCAATTAGCAAATGATAATGTAAATTGTTTTTATGTTGAATAAGAATAGCTCGTTTGCAAATGCAAAATAAACTATCAACCCACTTGTATTGTAACAACCCGCATATTTATCGATTTTTTATATTTAAATATTTTATTTAAATATTTTATCGTTCGTCGAATTTTAGTCCGAAAACCTACTTTTTGCATACGGTCGAATTAGGACTCGAGACCACCTCCATTGAGTTCAAAATGCCGTTTGCGACCTTTTTGAGTATAAGCTTCGATATGTTTGGAGAAAGTTGATTTTTGCTACTTTTTCCCGCTTAGGGCTTTGGTTGGGCTGAGCCAATTAGTCACTTAACTCAGTTCCAACACTCTCCTCTTCATTCACTTCTCTTCTATTTTCCTAACACTCAAGCTCAAGCAAAAATTGAGGAAGAGAATGGGAAATAGAAGTTCCTAAGCCCTAGCTTGCTTTGCAAATCCATCTCCTTGCTCCAAAGTTCATGAGAACCCATTATTAAGCTTCCTCTTCTTCTTCTCCAACCCATTCTCTCTTTGAATTTCAGAAATTTCCTAAACCTAATTTAGGGAATGTTTCTCTTTTAAGCTTAGATTCAAGCTTGTTGAGTTGGAATTGAAGAGTTCTTGTTCTTGCCATTGCTTTCAAGCTTCATCTTCATAAATTTAGTTTAAAGGTGAGATTTTTATCTCACATCTATGACTATAATTATCTTTGGTTGTTGGGTATGAATTCCTAACACTTCTTCATGTACATTTGCTCTTGTTTTGGATTGATTTTGTGAATATCCAATTTTTGGGTTTTTAAGTCAAATTTGTGTGAAATCCTTTTATGGATGTTTGATCATGCTTTTGGTGATGCATCGAGGAGCATATAGGGCCGGGTTGCCGATTGGCATAAACCCTTAGAGCCAATGTTCGTCCGGTTGCATTTTGGAATAGTTTGCTCTTCATTTGAATAAGGCTGAAAAACAGCCCAGGCATGATTCAGTCGACTGAAAACTCTGTTCAGTCGACTGAACCTGAAACCCGAGAGTTTCCAAGCATGATTCAGTCGACTGAAAAACTCTGCACAGTCGACTGAAACTGGAAACAGAAAGTTTCCTGAACTTGGAAAATTTCCAGACATAGGGTCAGTCGACTGAAAACTCTGTTCACTCGACTGAACCTGCTGTTTTAGTCCAATTTGCCTTTTTGGATTGAATTTCCAATTTAAATCGATTTGTGATGATCCTATTTGTTGTTATCATCTATTATCATCTTTGATGACTTATTTTCTTTGGGAATTTTAGATATATCCACTTCGATGGATCCTTTATCGATTTCATTGGATTTTTTTCACATCTTCGAATGTGATCTTGGTGATTGATTGTTTCTACAATCCCCCTTGTGCTTTGTCACTTTAAAAATATAAAGGTTTTCTATACTAGTAGTAAATATCAAAACTCTTTCCTCAAACGATTTCAATACTATTTTAATACCAAATTCGTTTATAAAACCGTTTTCCAATCTATTAGTATATACAAACCTTTACCTCACTCGTATGAGAAATCTAATTAAACGACTTAGTAAAACGAGTGGTATGAAACGCTTGCGTTTACTTCGTCGGTTAATTCTTGGACTTGTTCGATTGAATCTCTTGTGAAGATTTTCTAGTGGAGATCTACAATTTGTTCGTAAATATTTAAGTTAAGCTAGTGGTTATGGGACATGAAGCTAAGCTCATATATTTACTAGCTTAGTGTAATCGACACTTCTCTTTGATCATGACGATCAATTTAGGTTTTAGACTAGCATCGTGCTATGTCTTTGTGATTTGGTTCATCGGACGTCCCGTTGTACGACGTCGTTGTTCCCTTTGATTGTGATTTGGTTCATCGGACGTCCCGCTGTACGACGTCGTTGATCCTTTCCTTGTGATTTCTGGATTTCGTGTGTTGATTTCTGGAATTTATGTTTCACCAACTTTTACGATGGGCATTGATATATATGCCATTTATTGTGGCTTGGTGAATGAAATTAGGAGTATGACATTCCTTTTTATCTTGAGTAGATTATCGTGATATTGATTAATCTCTTGTTGATTTTCAATTACTTATATATATCACAACTTGGCATTGTGATTATTATGTGTTTAGTCATATCTCCTATCCTATATCATGTTATTTGATATTTATAGTTAGACTGATCCGTTTATTATTTTCTTATAAATAATACTCGGGTCAGACCGAGATGTTACAGGTGCTTCTGCTTGACTTCTCATCCGGGATTAACTCCTTGACTTTTGGGTTAACTACTTAGATTAGTTGTTATTTTGTTGTATACATTTGAGATATAGACTCCTTAATGTATACTTATTCTTTTGTGTAGTTCATGTAACTATTCTTTTGTGATATTGTGGATCTTTTTAGACCACTACTCTGATGTACACTTTCTAGTGTAATATTCATATCTATTTCCGCCTTTGTGATATGAATTGTCTGTGACTGATTTATGTTATGTTTATTTCTATATTTGTTTCCGAAGATCTTTATAGCCACTGTGTAGTAGCTTTGAGTTTGTGTCGGTATGTCGGATTTCCTCTTGAGATGAAAAGTTATATTTTTATCTGCATATCGGTACTCGCACAAAGCAATTATACAGATGGTCGCTCCTCAACAGCCTTATTCTCCGTGCTAGTTGACAGCATTCAAAGTAGTGTTCTTGGCTAGCGTGGGTATAGAGGTGGGGCGTCACAGCTTGGTATCAGAGCCAAACTTCGGAACAATGTAAAATAATTTAACAAGGATCATCGTCCTAAGTCTTTCTTAGGAGTTGTGCTTTAGGATTTTATTCGGGTCTTCGTACCGTTCTATCCTACTTTCTTTTATGGTTCCTTGTTTTATCTATCAAGAATTGCTTGATATTTATTTTGAGAATAACTTTTTCCTCTTCTTTCTTTCTTTCTTATAGAAGAGAAATGGTTAGACCAGGCCGTTCCAGCGCCGGTCAATCTAGCGCTACTCCTCAGGATGGAGTATTCATGTCTGCTCAGCAGCTTCTAGATCTTGTTAAGAACGCTCAAGCAGCCGGACCCAATCCAGAGCCTACTCATCCTAGATCCGGTTTTGCACGCTTGTGCAGAGACTACACCGATTTGGGTGGAGGGCCATTCAGGGGATCTGAGAGTGTTATTGAAATTCAAGCTTGGCTCAAATCATGCGATCGCATCTTTTCTCGCATGAATCTTATTGACCTTCATCGAGTCCAAGTAGCTTCTAGCATGCTCCAAGAAAGAGCATTGGATTGGTATGAGCTTTTAATTTCTGAAATCGTTGAGGCGGATCTTACTTGGGAGCAATTCCGGGGAAGATTCGAATTGAAATTTGTGCCGGAGGCTGAAAAAGTAACCTTAGCCCGGCGTTTCATAGACCTTGTTCAAGGTGAATCTTCTGTGGCAGACTATGTCGCATCCTTCGAATCTCTGTCCAAATACGGGGTTGAGTACATTAATACCCCATTGAAGAAAAATCAGAGATTTGTATATGTCTTGAATAAGAATCTTAAAAAGCCATTACTCCTGAAACTTGAGGTTTCATTTGATCAGCTTATTGATATCGCTCTTCGTCTTGAAGAGGCCGATAATGAAGGTGATGTTGAAGTTGTGCGTGCCCAACAGAACTTCGACAATAACTTGAAGAGGCCTATCAAATTCAAAGGCCCCCATTCTAATAAGAAAGGAAAGCAACAAACTCAGGTAGCAAATGTTCCTACCTCTAGTCGTGGACGATGCTACAATTGTGGTTCCACAGACCACCATGTAAGGGAGTGCCCGAAACCCCTCTTTTGTCGTTATTGCAAAGGTTCGGGTCATCTTTTATCTTCGTGTCCTAAGCTTCCAAGCAAGTAAGAAGGAAAGCTACAACTTTTGGTCAAGGTATTTTCATTCAATCCTCGATGGCATTGTTTTAATTCGTGAACTTTCTATTTGAGTTCTTTTTGATATGGGTTTCATCTCATTATTTTTATATCAAAAGAACTTGTTGATTCTTTTCTTTGAATATTTTGGGCTTATTGACTTCATTGAGAATTGCTAATCCGGATGGTAGATCCGCAACACTCAATTTGCTTTTGTTTAGATGTCGAGATTGTTTTATGTGACTTTTCTTTCTGTGCCAATATTTACTTTGGCTTCGGAATTGATTTTTTGAAAGGATCGGCTTAATCATTGTGAAGTCCATATCCTATTTTTCGAGTGGACTATTCATCTTCGACATTTTCAATCTGTTAAGCAGATTTCTATTTTTCCTTTATGATTTTGATTCCAACTTGATGGCATCATTTTATTCCTTAAGCCCACTTATAAGGAAAGTGTTATTTCTCTCATTCATGTAGTTTGAGAAATTTTTCGGTATTTTTGAGTTTGTCTTAGGATTATCACCTAAGAAATCTTTTGTGTGGTGTTAAGGTTTTTTCAGTTTGACTTTACCACCGGTTTTCGTTTGCTACGAGTTGCGGAAATTAGCATTCCACTTACCGCATTCCACACTCATTATGATTCTTATGAATGACTTATTTTGTCATTCAATTTGTCCAACTTATTTCATCCATTTTATAAATCGAATATTCTATGAATATTTCGATGAGACCATTCTTGTATTTATTGATTTTGGATGAAAATAGTAATTTAAAATTTTGCAAATCTTTTTCATAAGATTTATTTATAAGTAAAACTGGATTTTGTTCTTGAAACGAACAAAGAATATTCTTAAAACTTTTTAAGAGATTTATTTATCCTACAAAATATGATTTTGTGATTGTATTGCCCGTTGAGTGCTTTAAGAATTTTGGTCGATGCGCTTGACCCACGTTATCGATAGGAATCTCCTAAACGCTTTGATGAGACAGTCAGACACGATATATTGACTTGTAAAAATGTAAATTTTTCTAGAAAGATTATTACATAATGATAAATGTAATTTTGAAATTTTTAACTTTTCGGAGAAGAGAATTATTTTAAAAGAAGTTCTTTCCTTTCAATACTCTTATTCTTGTGATTCCTGAAGGGGAACCAAGACTTTGCTATTTGTACCGATACTAGTCGTATTGGTTTGGAATGCCATTCTCTTGCAAAGGAGAACGTGCTATCCCTTGTGCTTCTAAATCATTATAGCTTCTCGAGACTAGATAGCCACTTATGATCTAGTGCTCGCGGCTATTGTTTTTAGTTTTGGAATTTGGCATCATCATATTTGGATGAGAAATTTGTTCTCTATCTCGATCATAAATCTTTGGAATATTTATGTTCTCTTAAGGAACTTCATGTTGACTCGAGTTCCTAGCATCTTATGATCTCGATATTCTTTTATTCCCGAGAAGGGAAATCGTGTTGCCAATGCGCTTTGTCGTAGGCAACAAGTGGTTGATTCTTTGATGTTGTCTGAATGGAATTATTTTTCTATCAAGTTCATCGGACGTTTTGGTATACTTCGTTTTATTGAGCTTTATCTCATTCCTTTTAAGGAACAGCGTCCGATGTCCTTTTATTGCTTTTGATTCATCGGATGTACCGTTTGTACTACATCGATGTCTTTTTATTTGATTCATCGGATGTACCGTTTGTACTACATCGATGTCTTTTCGTTTGATTCATCGGATGTACCTTTGTACTACACCGATGTCTTTGCTTTTGATTCATCGGATGTACCGTTTGTACTACATCGATGTCTTTGCTTTTGATTCATCGGATGTACCGTTTGTACTACATCGATGTCTTTGCTTTTGATTCATCGGATGTACCATTTGTACTACATCGATGTCTTTTCATTTGATTCATCGGATGTACCGTTATACTACATTGATGTCTTTGCTATTTGATTCATCGGATGTACCGTTGTACTACATCGATGTCTTTTCTTTTGATTCATCGGATGTACCGTTGTACTACATCGATGTCTTTGCTTTTGATTCATCGGATGTACCGTTTGTACTACATCGATGTCTTTGCTTTTGATTCATCGGATGTACCGTTTGTACTACATCGATGTCTTTTCATTTGATTCATCGGATGTACCGTTGTAATACATCGATGTCTTTTCTTTCGATTCATCGGATGTACCGTTGTACTACATCGATGTCTTTGCTTTTGATTCATCGGATGTACCGTTGTACTATATCGATGTCTTTGCTATTTGATTCATCGGATGTACCGTTGTACTACATCGATGTCTTTGCTATTTGATTCATCGGATGTACCGTTTGTACTACATCGATGTCTTTGCTATTTGATTCATCGGATGTACCGTTTGTACTACATCGATGTCTTTGCTATTTGATTCATCGGATGTACCGTTGTACTACATCGATGTCTTTTCTTTTGGTTCATTGGATGTACCGTTGTACTACATCGATGTCTTTTCTTTTGATTCATCCGATGTACCGTTGTACTACATCGATGTCTTTGCTTTTGATTCATCGGATGTACCGTTGTACGACATCGATGTCTTTGCTATTTGATTCATCGGATGTACCGTTGTACTACATCGATGTCTTTGCTATTTGATTCATCGGATGTACCGTTTGTACTACATCGATGTCTTTGCTATTTGATTCATCGGATGTACCGTTGTACTACATTGATGTCTTTGCTATTTGATTCATCGGATGCACCGTTTGTACTACATCGATGTCTTTTCTTTTGATTCATCGGATGTACCGTTGTACTACATCGATGTCTTTGCTTTTGATTCATCGGATGTACCGTTGTACTACATCGATGTCTTTGCTATTTGATTAATCGAATGTTCCGTTGTACTACATCGATGTCTTTGCTATTTGATTCATCGGATGTACCGTTGTACTACATCGATGTCTTTGCTATTTGATTCATCGGACGTACCGTTTGTACTACATCGATGTCTTTGCTTTGGTTCATCGGGCGTACCGTTTTTGTACTACGTTGATGTCCCAAATTGTTTGAGTTTCTAGTTTTTCGGGCGTACCGTTTTGGTACTACGCCATTGCACCGGCTCAATTTTCTGCTATTCTTGACGTTCCCCACGTCTTTTATCTGCGGGAATGCCTTAGGGATTCCGGTTTTCATTCTTGAGCCCGGTGTTATTGTAGAAATTGAAGTTTCACCAGATTTCTTGCTAACTCTTTTGTGCACTTTAGGGTGAACTTCCTATTTCAAAATTTTCTTTTGTATTAATATGCTTCTATGGTTGTTACTTCATACATTTCCTTCTTACTTATTGCGAGGATGCAATTTCTTTAAGGAGGGGAGTCTGTAACAACCCGCATATTTATCGATTTTTTATATTTAAATATTTTATCGTTCGTCGGATTTTAGTCCGAAAACCTACTTTTTTTCATACGGTCGAATTAGGACTCGAGACCACCTCCATTGAGTTCAAAATGCCGTTTGCGACCTTTTTGAGTATAAGCTTCGATATGTTTGGAGAAAGTTGATTTTTGCTACTTTTTCCCGCTTAGGGCTTTGGTTGGGCTGAGCCAATTAGTCACTTAACTCAGTTCCAACACTCTCCTCTTCATTCACTTCTCTTCTATTTTCCTAACACTCAAGCTCAAGCAAAAATTGAGGAAGAGAATGGGAAATAGAAGTTCCTAAGCCCTAGCTTGCTTTGCAAATCCATCTCCTTGCTCCAAAGTTCATGAGAACCCATTATTAAGCTTCCTCTTCTTCTTCTCCAACCCATTCTCTCTTTGAATTTCAGAAATTTCCTAAACCTAATTTAGGGAATGTTTCTCTTTTAAGCTTAGATTCAAGCTTGTTGAGTTGGAATTGAAGAGTTCTTGTTCTTGCCATTGCTTTCAAGCTTCATCTTCATAAATTTAGTTTAAAGGTGAGATTTTTATCTCACATCTATGACTATAATTATCTTTGGTTGTTGGGTATGAATTCCTAACACTTCTTCATGTGCATTTCCTCTTGTTTTGGATTGATTTTGCGAATATTCAATTTTTGGGTTTTTAAGTCAAATTTGTGTGAAATCCTTTTATGGATGTTTGATCATGCTTTTGGTGATGCATCGAGGAGCATATAGGGCCGGGTTGCCGATTGGCATAAACCCTTAGAGCCAATGTTCGTCCGGTTGCATTTTGGAAGAGTTTGCTCTTCATTTGAATAAGGCTGAAAAACAGCCCAGGCATGATTCAGTCGACTGAAAACTCTGTTCAGTCGACTGAACCTGAAACCCGAGAGTTTCCAGGCATGATTCAGTCGATTGAAAAACTCTGCACAGTCGACTGAAACTGGAAACAGAAAGTTTCCTGAACCTGGAAAATTTCCAGGCACAGGGTCAGTCGACTGAAAACTCTGTTCAATCGACTGAACCTGCTGTTTTTGTCCAATTTGCCTTTTTGGATTGAATTTCCAATTTAAATCGATTTGTGATGATCCTATTTATTGTTATCATCTATTATCATCTTTGATGACTTATTTTCTTTGGGAATTTTAGATATATCCACTTCGATGGATCCTTTATCGATTTCATTGGATTTTTATTCACATCTTCGAATGTGATCTTGGTGATTGATTGTTTCTACAATCCCCCTTGTGCTTTGTCACTTTAAAAATATAAAGGTTTTCTATACTAGTAGTAAATATCAAAACTCTTTCCTCAAACAATTTCAATACTATTTTAATACCAAATTCGTTTATAAAACCGTTTTCCAATCTATTAGTATATACAAACCTTTACCTCACTCGTATGAGAAATCTAATTAAACGACTTAGTAAAACGAGTGGTATGAAACGCTTGCGTTTACTTCGTCGGTTAATTCTTGGACTTGTTCGATTGAATCTCTTGTGACGATTTTCTAGTGGAGATCTACAATTTGTTCGTAAATATTTAAGTTAAGCTAGTGGTTATGGGACATGAAGCTAAGCTCATATATTTACTAGCTTAGTGTAATCGACACTTCTCTTTGATCATGACGATCATTTTAGGTTTTAGACTAGCATCGTGCTATGTCTTTGTGATTTGGTTCATCGGACGTCCCGCTGTACGACGTCGTTGTTCCCTTTGATTGTGATTTGGTTCATCGGACGTCCCGCTGTACGACGTCGTTGATCCTTTCCTTGTGATTTCTGGATTTCGTGTGTTGATTTCTGGAATTTATGTTTCACCAACTTTTACGATGGGCATTGATATATATGCCATTTATTGTGGCTTGGTGAATGAAATTAGGAGTATGACATTCCTTTTTATCTTGAGTAGATTATCGTGATATTGATTAATCTCTTGTTGATTTTCAATTACTTATATATATCACAGCTTGGCATTGTGATTATTATGTGTTTAGTTATATCTCCTATCCTATATCATGTTATCTGATATTTATAGTTAGACTGATCCGTTTATTATTTTCTTATAAATAATACTCGGGTCAGACCGAGATGTTACAGGTGCTTCTGCTTGACTTCTCATCCGGGATTAACTCCTTGACTTTTGGGTTAACTACTTAGATTAGTTGTTATTTTGTTGTATACATTTGAGATATAGACTCCTTAATGTATACTTATTCTTTTGTGTAGTTCGTGTAACTATTCTTTTGTGATATTGTGGATCTTTTTAGACCACTACTCTGATGTACACTTTCTAGTGTAATATTCATATTTATTTCCGCCTTTGTGATATGAATTGTCTGTGACTGATTTATATTATGTTTATTTCAATATTTGTTTCCGAAGATCTTTATAGCCACTGTGTAGTAGCTTTGAGTTTGTGTCGGTACGTCGGATTTCCTCTTGAGATGAAAAGTTATATTTTTATCTGGCATATCGGTACTCGCACAAAGCAATTATACAGATGGTCGCTCCTCAACAGCCTTATTCTCCGTGCTAGTTGACAGCATTCAAAGTAGTGTTCTTGGCTAGCGTGGGTATAGAGGTGGGGCGTCACATGTATAAACATACATCCAAATCTACTCTCATGAAACACAAATAAAAGAGATCATAAATCATAGAAATGTTGAATTACATAAAGTTAGAGAGCTTGATTACCGCTAAATTGAAGGGGTTTAGCTCCTCAATTGTGTTATCAAATCAACACTTGTAAATTTCAACATTAAAAAACAAAGCAATGAAACTAAGCAAAGAAAGCAAAATGGATTACCTACTAACTACTTGCATAAAAATTAAAGCTACATTAATTGCATGAACGTAAATCTAAGCTATAAACATGAAATAAAAGAAAGAATAGAGATAAACATCAACATAAAAGCAAATAAAAGCATGTGGAAAAAAAAGGAGGCTTGGAAGCAATTTTTATTTCATGTAACATTGAGTTTACAATTTGCTTGCTTAATTTCCTAGGTAATTTCAAAGAGTATAAGATTATTTACATGTACATAAGAGGGCTATTTATACATGATTAAAACCCTAATTCAATTTTTAGGGTGCTTCCCAAAATGAGCTTTAGGAAGTGTGGCCATCAAATAACCATTAGCCACCAATTAATTCATCACTAAAGTGCATGAAGCTTTAACCTCCACTTAGTTGTCATTTGGCTTCTAATTGTAGATTTAGGTAAGTGGGTGGGTCCTCCATGATCATAAACTTGAATTATTTGCTCTTCATTCCTTTGTATTCCGTTGTGCATGCATACATCTTCATAAAAACTTCTTCGATATGCATCAAAATTTTCTATAAAAATCATAAAATATGTCCAAGTAAAAACTCTCAAATTGACACATGGACAAAAATGACCATTTCGCCCATGAATGAAGATGAATATATGATGATTTGAAAATAATGAATTTTTGTTTTTAAACATGTTAAAATGACCAAATCAATGAAAAATGAGTCATCTTGTCTTAGGGATCTATCGGCCTAAAAACAAATTCGAATGCCTAGATAATACAATTCTAGGGGTTAATGACTATCACTCAATTAATCACAAGAATTTAACCAACTGTCCCATACCTGCTATTAAGTATTTGTCATAAAACTAGTAATTTTTACTTTAAGCTCTATTTAACAAATTACAATAATAAGCGAAAGAATAGTACAAAATGTCTCATACCAACCCGACAAGTCAATCTTTTATTGAAATTCTTTGTTTCATAGGAAAGCGGGAGATCTCATTAAAATCTCAAACCCATAATAAGTAAAATAAACAAGAAAATAAGCAATGGGTAGAAGTTGCAAAAAAAATCAGTCTCAGGGACAAAATATTTGTTTTTTAGTCTGAATGACACTTTTTAAAGTGAAAATGATGGTTGCAACTATCATTATGTGATTTACACTAAAAAATGTCTTTCGGCCTAAAAAGCAAACTTCTTCCCCCTAAAACTAAATCTTTCTCCATCTTTTTCTCTGAGCCTAAAAATACTTAAAATAAAAGAGTTTTAAATAAATTTTATATATAAAAATATGTAATTTTTAAAAATCACTTTTAAATCCATAAACTAATTTTAAAATAAAGGTTGCTTATTTATAGAAAATTTTGTACTCTTTCAAAAGCATTTAAACCTCTTTTATAACAAAAATCGCTTGAACTTAAAATTATTACTTTCATAACCGCTTTTATAACTATATTTTATCATTTTCCTCTAAAATTTTTTCAAAATTATAATATACTAACAATGTTAAAATTTAAAAGATTTTATAAATAAATAATACTCATTTTTAAAAGCTTTGAATATAAATTTTGAAATAAGACTAAGTTACGAACATAATATAATTTAACTATATATCTTATAAATTAAATTCCAATATTGGTAAAAATAGATAAAATACCATTTTCAAAATCATTTAAAAACATTTAAACAATTCAAACCATAAATTCATCAGAATTCAACTTTTAGAGCCAAAAATATCATTCTAAATTTGAAATTTTTATAAATTCGACTTCCTTTCTAACAAACTTCGATCATGCGATGTTATATAAATATCATCATACTATAAAATTTCAAATTCATAAGCGGATGGAATTACATTTATAAATTTACACCACCAAACCATTTAAGGAATCAACATCCCAAACCAATCAAATTTATCCAAACTATTTGCAAAACATAGAAAAATTCATTATATGCATTCATACTTTAACTAATTCAATAATCGAAAATCAACAATTATCACCCAAACAACCATATCATTGCAAGAATAAGTATATTCATTTATTTAGATATAGTAGTTTGATTAAAAATAACCCACCTAATATTCCAAGCGAAGTCTTTCTATAAAAAAGCACTAGAAAACATTGTGCCTCCTTCTTCGGTTGTAGCAGCCTCCATCTGGTAGTAGTATACATCGACCATCGCATGTCTGAATGCCATCACCGCTCGCCTGAACTTCCCTAACAACTGTCGACTATGCTCCACGTTGCACATAGGCGAGTTCTCCCGTTACCTCCAAATTGATGTTGCAACCTTCGTTGTCATGACTTCACCCATTACCAGAACCGTGACACTGGTTCACTTCCTACAGCCTAGGTCAACCACTCGTCAATATTAGCACCAATATCACGTCCCCTCGTGATTTCCCATAGCTTCGTCTTACGGTCTTGGCAAGCATGTGTTTCATTGTTTTTTCCTTGTTGATTTAGTGTCTTAGGGTATTTTGGGATCGAGGTATCTGGTGGGGTTCTACAATTTGGGAAAGAAAAGAGTAAGGTGCGTTCATTTTTAATTTTAATGTAAATGGGCTTGGGCCAAAAGTGAGGAAGGAAGAGATTTTGAAATGAATTTATTTTTTCTCTTTTAATTTACAACTAAAGTTCTTATATAAATACACTAGAAGAATTACTGTTTATAGCAACGGGCTGGGGTAACGGCCTCCAACGGCAGTTGACCAACGGCTTCCAACGGCTGGCAACGGCAAGCTTTTTCTCGGAATTTTTTAAGAACACTTGTCGTTGGACGCCGTTGGAATATGCCGTTGGTGGCCGTTGCAAGCCGTTGGAAAACCGAGACTAACCTGCAGCTCGATCTTCCTCCTCCTCATTCCTCTTTCACCCGAAATCAAATCCAAAAACCCCCATTTTCCCCCCTTAAAACATTTCCCACCCCATTTTATCCCCTTCTACACGTTCTAGCATCCCCATCTTCGTTTGCAAGCTTCACAACCTCCAAAATCAGGTATTATTTGCTAAAACCCTAATTTTGTTAAATTTTTTATTTTAGGTTAAATTGGTAATTTTAATGTATGTATTGTGCTATTGTTCGTGTATTGTAGTGTATTGGACCTTAATTACTGTTATTAAACTAATTATTGCATGTTTAACTATGATTTGTTAAATTAGGTTTATTATTAAATTAGTTTCAAACTTAATAATTGTCACTAACCTAAGCATGAACCTCACTTGTTATTATATTGGTGATTGAATTGCGTAAAAACGTACGTAGAAATTAAGTGATTATATTGACATATAAATTGTTCACTGTTGACATGTTATGATACGATATATACGTGATACAGTTTGTGCACGACTGAATGTGATTTGTGATGCGATTATATGTATAACATTGTTCGTTTATTTTATATGTTGCACGCACATACTGGATTTTTTTTTGTTTTAGGAAAAAATCATTATATATGCATTGATTCAACAAATTGTTTATTGATGTAAAAGTTTAAATTTTATGAAAATAAAATTTAAACTTTTATATCGCTAATTTAAAATTTTAAACCCTTAGAGTGTTTTTGGCCCCGTCTGATAAGTATTGTATATGATCGTTGTGTGGATATTCGTTTTTTTAACAGAACGGACATCTATATTCATCGTATATAGTATTTGTTGGATTTGTCCCTGTATTGGACAAGTTACAAAACCAATAACGTAATTAAATCCCGTAAATCATTTCAGTTTAAACGGTTCACAAAATTTCGACAACGCTTCTCTTTATGTTCCCTGTGTACACGCAATTATGTACTGTTCAGGGAACTAAAGCGAAGTGTTGTCGAAATTTTTTTGGATCATTTAAATTGAAATGATTTATGCGATTTAATTACGTTATTGTATTTGTAATAGGAGGTAGGATGACCCATCAACAAAGTGTCAATGATCAATTAATATCAAATTCGCTAATAAAATTGTTTAAATAGAATATAATGTTCATTTCAAAATAAGCTTTAAGTATTATTTTAACAGATATAACAAAAACAAGAAGAATGTTTATAAAATTGATTTAATAAAAAATGTCAATGCAAAATTATATCGTACTTTTTAATTATATGCGTAGGTAAATGGACAATTATTTTACTGATCGGAGCTGGATGTACAAAAAACGAAGGGTCGATACTGAAGGCTCAACAAATGAACATTTTAATAATGGTGTTAGCATATTTATGGATTTTGCTTTACGTAATAACGGAAACTACAAAGAAATCCGTTGTCCGTGTAGTAAATGCAAACTGTTAAAGCATTTGATACCACAAATGGTTAGAGTTCATTGCGTCAGTACGGTTTCGTATCGAACTATTTGATTTGGGATCGTCATAGGGAATAGTTAGCATCTAATCCTGTATAAGATGAGGAGGTGGTGAGTAATGAAATTGGTACGACAAATCTTGTAGAACATATGGTTGAAGATGCTGCACATTCAATGTTTCATGTTCCTCAATTAACTGATGACGATGGTAATACTGAAGAAGAACCAAATATTGGGGCAAAAAAAAATATGATTTGTTAGATGTCGTGAAATAACCCCTTTGGGAAGGCTGCACAAGCGGAACCCAGTTATCAGTAACTGCTGAATACATTGCGATGAAATCAAAATACAACCTCACAGAATCTGGATTTACGGCTGTTGTACAAGCTGCGAAACGACATATGCCTCCTAATAGTCTAATGTGCAAAAATCGTTACGAAGTAAAAAAACTGATGTCGGCTTTCAGTTTACCGTATCAAAAAATAGATACGTGTCTAAATGGTTTCATGTTGTTTTGGAAGGAAGATATCAACCTTAGAAATTGTAAAATACGTAATCAGGAAAGATACAAACCAAGAAAGAAAAAGGGAAAGGAAGTCCCGTATAAGCGTATGCATTATTTACCAATTACTCCTTGACTTCAAAGGTTATATGCATCTTCTGTAACTGCGCTGCATATGAGATGGCACGGTGTGAGAACACAGGAAGTAGGTACGTTAACACATCCAGCTGATGGGGAAGCATGGAAGCATTTTGACCAGAAATATCTCGATTTTGCGTCCGAAATTCGTAATGTTAGACTTGGTTTATGTACAGATGGATTTTCCCCATTCTCTCAATTTGGTTTGAAATATTCGTCCTGGCCTATAATTGTCACACCTTATAATTTACCTCCTTGGATGTGTATGAAAACTCCATATATGTTTCTTACAGTTGTTGTCCTTGGTCCCGATGATCCGATACAAGGAATCGATGTTTATTTACAACCATTGATTGATGAATTAAAAAAATTGTGGTACGATGGAGTAGAGACATATGATATTTTCCAAAAAAAAAAAGAACTTTCGCATGTATGCTTCTTTATTGTGGACAATCAGCGATTTTCCTGCATATGCAATGTTTTCAGGTTGGAGTACGGCCGGTTGTCTAGCTTGTCCTTATTGCATGGAAGAAACACGAACAATTATTTTACCTCATGGAAAGAAAGTTTCGTGGTTTGACTGTCATCGATGTTTTCTTCATATTAATCATCCTTTTAGAAGAGATAAAAAAAACTTTACAGCTAATAGACATGAAACTTTGAGACCACCTACGGTTTGGTCAAGCGAAGAAATTTATGAACTTGTAAAGGATTATCCAAAGATACATGAAACTGGAGAACAAACTGAAATTCAGGGTAAATCATCGATACATAACTGGTGCAAACAGAGCATATTTTGGGAATTGCCTTATTGGAAAAATCTCTTGATTCGTCATAATATTGACGTGATGCATAATGAGAAAAACGTGTTTGATAATCTGTTTAATACAATTTTGAATGTTAAAAGGA
Organism: Allium cepa; assembly: GCA_030765085.1. Lineage (NCBI taxonomy): Eukaryota > Viridiplantae > Streptophyta > Magnoliopsida > Asparagales > Amaryllidaceae > Allium > Allium cepa. The sequence goes on from CM060939.1 coordinate 821,707,455, forward strand.
AGACGAAAGATGATTTGAAATCAAGACGTGATATCGAAGTAATATGTAATCGTCCTGAGCTTCATATAAAACCAAATGACACAAAAAAGCCAAAAGCTTGCTATGAGCTAGACAATAATCAAGTTAAATTACTTTTAAAATGGGTGGAAGGATTACGATTCCTAGATGGCATATCTTCTAATCTTCGTAGATGTGTTGACTATAAGAACAATAAACTTGGCGGGATGAAAAGTCATGATTGTCATGTTATGATGGAAAATTTGTTACCCGTCGCTTTTAAAGAACTGTTGCCCGTAAGAGTTTGGACTGTTGTAACAGAACTTAGTCTGTTTTATAAAGAGATTTGTTCAACTACATTAAACGTTGATCGTCTATGTAAACTTGAGGAAGAAATCCCGATATTGCTTTGCAAATTGGAAGAAATATTCCCTCCAGGTTTTTTCAATGTTATGGAGCATTTACCAATTCATCTTCCACTTGAAGCACGTCTTCGAGGGCCTGTGCGATATGGATGGATGTATCCATTTGAAAGGTATATTACTATTTAGTTTATTACATATTGGCTAAATTAAATATATACAAAATTAAATTAAAATAATTTTTGCTAGGTATTTAAATCATCTAAAGAAAAAAGTGAGACAGAAAGCTCGAGTTGAAGGCTCGATTTGCAAATCGTACATCGAAGAAGAAGCTTCGTTTTTTTTTCCTCTTACTATTTCAGCGACATGTGAACATATCATTTGAAAGTGCTACGCGTAATGATGAAGGCATTGATGAAGATGGTTGTCAAGCGACTTTATCTATTTTTAAAAAAACTGGTCGGCCTGCTGGTAAATGTGTGGAAGTATGGTTGGATGATAGAGATTATCAAGTAGCACACACATACATTCTTCTCAACTGTGCCGAAGTTGCACCATTTATTAGGTAATATATATACACATACGTCTACACATGTGTACACACAAATATATATGCACACATGTATTTTAATCATAATGCAACATTTGTTCTATAATTGCAGTATTTACGAATCACAACATCCAAACAATGATATCGGTAAGGAATTTGCTGCTTAGTTTTCTAATAACGTTTTTGATACAACAAATTGTGTTGTAGATGAAGGATTGAAACATTTAGCTATGGGACCAAAAAGGATAGTCAAGACATATCCAATATTCTTTGTTAACGGATATAAATTTAATACCAAAGAATACGGTGCCGAAAAATCAACTAACAATACTAGTGTATTTGTCAAAGGTAGTGATGATCCAAATGATCACATAAACGACTTTTATGGCGTGCTGACCCAGATTTTGCAGTTGACATATTTCACTCGACCCGCGGAAGAAGTATTTTTGTTCAAATGCAACTGGTTTAACAACGTTTCAGGTTCTGGAAAAAATGCGGATCCAAAATATAATCTTATAGAAATAAAACATACTTCGAGGTATTATAAGTACGATCCTTTTGTACTTGCCAAACAAGCTCTTCAAGTTTATTATGCTCCTTACCCATCTTTAAGAAGAGATAAAATAGATTGGTCGACTGTTTTTAAAACCAAACCAAGGTTTACATTTGATGGACGAAATATTCCTGAACAGCAAGCTTACCAAGAAGATATCGAGGAAAATAGAGGAATAATATTAACCGACGATCAAATAGATTTTGGACCTCTAAACGATGAGTCAAATGCATTAATTAAAGCATTTGAGAGTATAGAGGAACAAAATATAGAGTGCAAAGAAGAGTCAGAATCCGAAAGCGATGAGGATTGACCACTAATCAATATTTTGAGAAGGTATTTTTTTTCATTTTTCTATTTCCAAAGTAATTTTATATGATATGTATCACAAAGTCTCTTTTATGTTATGCCATAATGTATGTTACGCCATGTTCATTATTCTGACACCATTTGCATATTAAATTAATCAATGTTACCCTTGCTTTTCTTTATACTACGATTTCATATAGGTATGTCGGGACGCAGATGTTCACGCTTCGGATCTTCCAGCTCATAGAGAGGTGATGATGCTGGTCCTTCACAGTCGGGTGTTCAGCCTATGGTATGGCTGAAACCCAAAGCCGATGGCAGGTAAGTATAAAGTTTCAAAATTGAATTTTATTCCACGCAATCTTTTATCAAATGTATATAGTAGTAACGGAATATTAAATGTTTTTTTCTGTTTTTACACAGCGGTGGGTTTTCATTGGAGCCTTCCAACATAGTACTCACGATCTCGCGACGGGCGTATATGGCTCGTATGACCTCGTGTTGGCCGAGGTGGACTGCGATACCAGAGGGGGTGCGGGAGGCTATCTGGCAGGACTTTTTGGTATGTGTGGTATAGCAATTATTGCATTATGTAGTCATGTACATTATGTCAATTCATGTTTGCACTATTTATAGCAACTGTATAACTCATATTTTTTCAAACGTGCAGGGGGAAGTGGACTTGGCCGATTCTGATGTTTCAGTTGTCCGTCGCCATTGGAGCAGCAAAATTGCAAAAAACTATCGCGAAATGATTAACAACATCAAAACACCAGGAAAGAGGCCTCATTGGATGAGTGAAGCTGTTTTTGATGAGTTCGCCACCTGGTGGAGCAACGAGGATTTTGTGGTAAATCTCTATCATATATTTAATTTAAATTGTTTGAGGCAAATAATATATAAATAATTAAAACTGTCAAAACAATTTTTGTTTTCAATTTTAATTTGCAGAGGAAGTCCGAGAGGAATTCTGCAAACAGGAGCGGGAACCCCGTTACACATCGCGGTGGTTCCAAGTCTTTCCAGCATCACCGGGAAGATTTGGTATAATTATTAAATAAGACAAATAGTTAATTATTTTAAGTTTTAGTTTGTTAAATTATAAATAATGTACATTTTTATGTGCATATTTCAGGAGAGACAACGCGGTGGGGCTGTTAATTATTGGGATGTGTTTACCCATACACATGCAATGACTCGGGTCGATGATTCCGGCGCAGTTTCTTACTCTTGGGACCACGATGACAAAGCGCGTGCTGGCTATGTAAGTATAACATAAGTAACTAAAACTCACAAGTTAACTGAAATAACATAACTATCTAAATTCAATTATATTTTGCATGAAAGCAAAAGTTTCAAGAAGCGCGGACAGCCTTATTTGAGAGTACGGGACGAGCTCACTTGACCCCCGATGAGGAGGACGCCATTTTTGAGTCCATCATGGATCCAGTGACCCGCGGCAGACGCTACGGATATGGAAGCCAATCAGTTAGTTAATTTGCAATTATTTTAATACTAATTTTTTAGTGCAGTTGATAATTTAAATTTGTTACAAGTTTAGACAGCCCAGAAAGAATATCAAAGGGCTCATGATAAAGAAGAGATTGCGCAGCTACGAGCCGAGCTTGCTGAGCTGCGGGAACGCAATTTGCTGCATGAAGCGAGGACGGAGGAGTTGAACCGGCGTATGACGGAGTTCATCGCACAGTATGGACAGCCTCCTTCATCTGGTGGTTCTGGTGCTGAGTGATTTAGGTATGTTTTGTTATTGGCATGTATATTTCGGAGTTGGTGAGAATTTGATACATTTTGATGTGATGGTTTGTGTATATTTGGATTTCATACATTCTGATGGTTTGGTTGTGGATGTTGGTTTGGATTTGTTGATGTTGATTTGGATTTTTTAATGATGGTTATGTTGTGTTTTGTTTGGTTGTTGGTTTATGTTGAAATATATGTAAAATTTGGTTATATATATATGTTTGGATTGTATGCTCGAAATGGAGCTGTTTTGATATAATTGTGGTTATGTGTGGCTGGAAGCAAGCACCGCTGCTGTTATGTAAAAAAAAATACCCAGATTTGCAACGGCTTCCAATGGCTACCAACGGCCAATTTGCCATTTACCTCCAACGGCTTCCAACAGTGTCCAATGGCTCATTCCAACGATTTCCAATGGCATGTTGGTCAACAGGCTTTGCCACGTTGGCAAATTTGCCGTTGGAAGTCGTTGGTATATCCACGTTGATGCCGTTGGAGGCCGTTGGAAACCGTTGAAGTGTATACCAACGGCAATTCCAACGGCCTCCAACGGCCTTCCAACGGCCTTCCGCCGTTGGAAATAGCCATTTCTCTTGTGGTGATAAAATTTCCATTTTCCCTTATTATTTAAAAATTTTCAATCCCTATATTTAAATGTGAGAAATTTCATCGTTGATTTGTAGAACCATTTCCAATTTCGATAATTACACGACATTGTTTGATTCTATATTTATCTTTCTTTATTCAATTATTCATTGTATCGACGTAACGTAAATTAAATTTTTTTCCACATATTTCAGTAATATAAAATTATCTACACTTTTAAAATATTTTATATCGAACAATAACACTTTATCCTATTTGATATATTTTCTAAGAAGAACTTATTAATCAGTTCAACTTTTTAAAACAAAATCTGTTATTAAATAGGTTTCAATGAAGTAAAAAGTTGATTTCAATTAATAGTTACCAAAAATCAAATACGACCATTATGTTTTAATTAAATTGGTATCATACTACGGCTTTGAATAACATGGTTGTTACAGACCTCCCCCCTTTTGAAAATATCATCCTTGCAATTTTTTATAGGAAGATGTCATATATACTTAAATTATAACTTTCTTTCAAAATTATTTACTCAAGTTGAGATTCACTCAATTCTCTAAGTGGTAAATATAGAATCTAATTTATTGTACGTTATAAATTTAAATAGACTCGTTTATTAATCTTTTTTTCTTTCCACACAAATTTATTGAAAAAAAATTAAATGCTAGAATTGTCAGAAAATTTTGATTAACTCTCCTTGTTCGGAGGGTCGTTTGCAATTTTACAAATATTATATATATATATATATATATATATATATATATTTGTGTGTGCGTGTATGTGATATACACGATTCTAATATATGTATATATATATATATAATATTTTTAACATTTTTATATTTTAATCCAAAAGCGTGCCTTTATTTTAGCAGTTAAGCGAGTTATTTCACTTGTATATAAACCAATATCGACAAACAATCAAGCTAGGCTTTCTCGAGCACCTATTCTCAACTCAAGATAAAGTATTAGTCTTATCTAGGAAGGTTTTAATAAGTATACATTCATGTTTATCATTTTTCCCACTCGTTTTCAAAAGTCAAAAAGCTGAACCAAGTCATGTTTTCCAAAAGCAAATTGTGATACAGTGCTTTAACCTTACAAATCATCTTACGGATTATAAAAACGTGGAGTGCATTAGAAGTTATAGTGGTTTTTTGCATGGTGGATAAAAACTGGAATCAAATTACATATGCAGGTCTACACCTAAAACTCACGTTTCTAGCATCAAAATTGTGCAAAACACCTCAAATAAAAGTTATACCTTAGGTTTTAAGCTTTCTGAAACGGGAAATTTTTTTCAAATCGGACAAGTCGTTAAAAAGTTCTGGCAAAATGAGTTCGGCTTAGCTTTGTTAAATTATCATTTCAGAATAGAAAGCAGACTCATCAAAATTTATATTTTTACCCCACTTAAACTCAAAATGATAAAGCATCAATGGTTTAAATTTGTCATTTACACATATGAAAAAAAATAAGGCATCAATAGATTGTCACTTAAAATGTACAAATAAAGAAAAAAATCACACAGGTATAAAAATAATAGACAGTAAAAACTCATTATAGTTTAGCTTTAGTGTAAATCTTTTGTTAGCTAAAATTAGAAGTTAAAGAACACGGAAGTCTTTATTTGTGGAATGGTAAATTTTCCAGGCATGTCTTTGCGCTGGCATGGTAATAGCAATCAATATTCTGGAAAATTATAATTATATAGCTTATCCAATCTTTTAATCCTCCTATTCCCATTGCCACAATGTTCATGGGCAAAAGACAATCATTATATTGTTTCCCATTACTAAAGGGTTAGTAATGTTAACTACTTAATGACTTAAGCTTCAATTACCATTAATGAATAAACATACTGAAGACTTCGCCTGATGTTTCAAATATCATGTAGGTTATTTTAGTTGCAAGTATCACAGCTAACAACAATAACATGAACCTAAAACAACACTTTGTCGTTTATTTAAAAAATTCATTGCATTTCTAACTTTTTCCCACGCACAAAGGCATCAGACGGATAAGATTTAATTATATACAGAAGTATATGGCCATCAAATTACTAGGTAAGGATGTGCAACTGCTATATCTAACAGTTCGAGAAAGCATTGACTGTGATATTAATCGGGCGTGCTTGAATCATGTAGCTTTTTTTAGGTCAGTAACGTGTTCTAAACTTGTATTTGTTTCTTTTTCTTGTTTTCTTTGAGCTTGCAATTTTATACAAGTTGTAAGAAATGAAATCCTTGGAAAATAACATGAACACATCCGTCTGCTAAGGAGTAAAAAGATATGAAGAAGTTTATAGGAAAAGTCAGAGCATTACCATATAAAAGAACTAGTACACTGGAAGCATGATGATAGTCAATGATATATGCAGTCTATAGAGTGCTATATAAAGTAGTAAAATTAAGTTGAAAGGTTATGTGTAACAGTGTCACAGTTGACTTGCTCGATTTTAGTTTATTTTCCATATGGTATAAATTTCTAAAAGCCTCATGTGGAAGAAAACTCTAGGGTATTTCATATTTTAAAGTTTAGAGACAATTTACGAATATGCCTTCCATGCTCCTTCTACTTGGACATTTATAGATACTCTCCTTAATAAGCAATTGAAATCGATCAATTGGAAACGTATATCAATATTTAAATCTTGTTTCATGCATATATCGTGCCTAGCTCGACGCTGCTGAAAAAATATTTTAGCCTGGTGGGACCATCTAATACTACGAACCCTTTATATTTTTCTGTCCATGTATATCAAGAGGTAATATATTTTAAATTGCCATTAAGTAAATTTGGTCTTCCTATAGTGTTTATATGTGACTTCTGATTTTTCTAATACATTGAATTAACCCAAGAATTGAATGCTTACTTTTTTTAGTCACAAATACAATATTATTTGATCAAAGTCGTAACATAAATTTGATTGTTGAAGCGGCTGCAAATTTAGAAAAAAGAAGTTTATTTATTTATTATGTATTTAGTTTTTATTTTTTAACATGGGTTGCATTTGAGTTCTTTCATGATAAAAAGAATTGTACAATGGATTTATATCAAAGCGTGTTGCAGTAGAAATTTTTCAGTGCATCCCAGTGTTAGTGGGCATTTTCGAGTATAGTCTGGGTTGCAGGGTAGCGAATGTTAAGAGTTTGTCGTTTGTGTTAGCAGTTGTGTTGCCAAATTCCATATGTCTATCACGTCCAACCATTACTATTAATATTTTTGCTTCTCAAATTAATTTCCCATTATTCTATTAAATATCAATTTATATTTCCAAAATATTATTTATCATCATCATTATAATTATTATTATTAAAAACCATTTTGTCGAAACGTCTCATTCTAGTATTTAGGAATCCTTACCGATAACGATCGCCAAACTCATCGATCAGAATACTTAAAGCTCTCAATAGAAAAATTACACCAAAATAAGTCACTATAATAATCCCAATAACTTATAACTTAATACTCGTATTTTATAAAAGCTTTTGAGCTCTTTTAAAGTCAATTAAATCTATTTTATAACAAAATCACTTGAAATTGAAATCATTACCGTTGATGTTTGTATATAAATGTACACATCCATTATCAACCATGTCCGATCAAAGCAATACATTACACCATATTCAATTTTTTACAACAGAAGTAGCCATTAAGTTTTTATTATAAGTTAAAGATTATTTTATTAGTTAATTATATACTCCAATATAAAATTTAGTTAGATATATATAATTTACCATTTCACCTATACTATTGCTATTAATCGTTTAGATATTTCTATTATTCCCCAATGGTTCTATTTTGGAGGAACCGGTGGCTTTTATGAATAATTAGCTTCGTCCAAACTCACATAAGTTTATAAATTTTTTAATTGAACTTCTTAATCAATTTCATATTTTAAACTAGAGTAAACAAAACAACATCGACACAAACAACATAAACTTCAATCAAACAAACAAACAATCACATTTAGTGGAAAGCCATCTTCCAGTGTCCACTGTGCACTTTAACCATTACTCGATTAGCACATAACAATATTCGATTCTAAGCCATCTAAGGCCCCATTTATGCTATCTATCAAATCTTATTCTTCAAAAAATAGGAGTTTCAAAATTTTAAATCATTTTCGTAACAATAATTTGTATTGTGATTTAATTTTTTAACAAATTTATCCAGATGATTATTCCTACCAATTCTAAACTAGAATTTAAATGCTAATTCAACCTACACACTCAAGGGATTAAACTTAAGTCTATTTAGGTTTAGATCTTGACTCTTTGTCAAATATATTATGTAATGTTTTGAACACAGCTCTAATATGTCAGGACCCTAATTTTTAGCCCGATTTTGAGTAACATTATTTGGAACATTTAATTAGATAAATTATATGAAAATATGTAGATGGTTAAGGGATAATCTTTGTTCTTATGTCCTAAACCCTTGATACCATCATTCCTTATTCATTTCAATATTTACAAACAAAACCATAACCCTTGTAAGCTTAGCTGGCCGCCATTAAGTGATTCAAGTAGAAGAAAAGCTAAGATTCAAGTAGAAAGCTTAAACAAATAAACTGTGATGATCCGGAATTTTTGAGCATTTAAAATCGAAATATTTAATTGATTTTAAATTTTTAAAAGTTTAATTTTAACTTGAATTCAAATATCACTATTTATTTGATAATTAAATTATTGGATTAAACAATTTGAAGTTGAGTAAAATATTGAATCTGGAATTTTAAGCTTGTTAAAAATAATTTGAAGGCTTTTAAAATTTATATTGATAATACCGAGGACAACAGAAGTTTTAAAATTGAATTTAACACTTATTTGTTCAGTTTTAAAATTTTTATATCGTTTAAATTGAATTTAAAAATAACATTAATAGGCACAGTCTCGGATTTTGACGAAACCAGTTCCGTTGGATCCGTAGTATTGAATTATTGCCAGATTTCAAAATTCGTAAATTTCGAAGTCTCCGTGTGAGCGTACGAGATAAAAACGCTTCGAAAATAATTAAACATATTAATTAATACATCTTACATCATTTCACCGGTCAAATCCTTTTCTATCAGCTGCCCTATATTCCTGACCAAGCTGACCTATCCCTCCCTGTTAAACACGTACCATCTTTCTTCTTCTCTCAGTAAAAAAAATCCATAGCCGAGAGAAAAATAATAATGGTTGCTTAATTTCTTCTAAATCGAGTTTCCTTTCTTCATCCCTTTCAGTTCACAAACCACTAACCGCTACTCCTTCCTTTCCTTTCCTAAAAAAAATCAATAGACCGAAGCCGCACCTCTTCAAAACAAAACCCCTCAATTAAGCAATCAAATCGAATCGATCTCGTATAAAAAAAAGTGCTCGTATGTGATTAAGGCGATGACGATGTTAGAGGAATCGTGACCTGGATGTGCAACGTGGTGGTCGAACGCGACCTGCCGTGCACGATAGGCTATGGAAATATCCAATTTAGCAGGCGCAAGCTTCAGGTGATAGGCAAGTGTACGCGTCGCGATGGTGGCTTCGAAATCTCGCTTTGATTAGGGGGTGGTGCAGTAATTGATGGAGGTGATGGAGTTGATTGGCTTTGGCACGAGTTGGAGGTCGGGTTAGGGTTTTCGAGAGGCGAATGGTCGTGACTCCACCCGCGCGTAAGGCTTTCGTTCGTGTGATGAGGGTGATTCGCAGCAGCTAGGCGAAGTCGAGGTGTCGACTTCGTGGTAGGGGTGCACTCGTGTGAAGCTGCCGATCGAGGAGTTTCGACAGCTTGTTTGGTGAGAATCTTTGATCTGTCTTTATCTCTGCATTTCAATTTTTAGTTTAAGGTATTATTAGTTTAAAAAATAAAATAAAATAAATATATATATATATATGTGTATGTATTTAACCCAGTAATTGATGAATCTAACAGAAAAGGATATATTGTAGGTAAGGTTTAGGCAGTAGAAAACTTTAAAAATAATAATATAAATTATTTTTAGAAGTGTGTATATATATAGGCTGAAATGGAATTTTTATTTTCTTAGAATTTAATAAATATGTTTATAGGTAAACAACAAATAAAATATGTTTCAAAAGGAAGGTAACTTTGTAATTTACCTGTTTAATTAATTTAGAAATTGTTAAAGAGAAATTATTTTAAACCCAAAGTATTAGTTAATTATTTATGATAAGTGACTATTCAATTAGTTTAAATAAAAATTATTTGTTAATTTAATTAAATTTAGCAAATAGACATTAATTATTCGAATTGTAAAAATATTAATAAAATCATCTGATATTTATTCAAGGTCCATATTTGTAAGAAAACAAGTCGGAATGGAAGTGGGCTGCAAAACAGGAATCAAAGGTGAGTTAATCTCACTCGGTTAAATTTAAATTCAAATGATTAAATTTAAATAGTTGTTTGAGTGGTTGAATTGATTGATGTGCTGTAGTATGGTATATTTTTGAATTGATATTTATATTGTGCTAACGTCTGTGAATGCAGGAAAAAACAGGTTGGAGGGATCCAACGGGATCCCTCAACATTTATTTAAATTATTTAATACCCTCTGTTGTGATTATTTTATACTCTGTGATGAATATTATTGACAATTGGAATATTGGATGTTATTGTTTACCTGAATATGTTCTAGTGCACTAATTTATCAAGATATATAGAATTGGATTTTGGAATTAAAATGAAGAGAATTTGTAAGTGAAATAATTATAGAGAATTTAAATAAATTAGGAATGAATTGGATAAGAATAATAATAGTTTTAAATTCTAATAAATAAAGTCTGTATATGGAAGGGAAATTTTGAATAAACAGAAGATAAATGAATTTTTAAACTATAGTATGATTAAAACATTTATTTAAAATTCAAGGTTTATATTATTTAAGAAAAAAAAAGAAGAAATTGGAAAAATCTGAAATAGGTATTTTTCAGTTAAAAGATTTTAAATCAAATGGAAAATAATAACAATAATAATAAGTCCATAATTAATGAATTATGAAATGAGTTGATTAATTAAAGGAACTTATTTCAAAATGGAATAAATTAGAAATCAATTTGGGAAAATTGATTTCAGTGATTGAAGTTTGAATTTTCTCTGGATAGCCAAGTACATGTTTTTAAAAATAATTTTTTAAATATAAATTAAATGTTTTAAAGTTGTTTTTTTAAAAAAAGGAAAGCAAGTTTTGTAAAATTTATTATTTCTAATATTTTAAGTCTAAAGTAAGTATTTTATTTTAATCTATTTTAGCAGTAATTATTAGGAAGTAACTTAGTATTTTGTTTTTAAAAGTAGAAATCTAGTTTTATATGTTATTAAGTAACTTTATTTTCAAATGTTTATATAGTATATATTTGTAACCAATTATTGAAGTAGTTTTAACTTAAATGTTTTAAAGTAAATTCCAAAACAAGCATTTTGTTTAATCTATTTTCGTAATAATTATTTAAAGAATGATTTGGTATTTTGATTAAAGAAGAAATCTAATGTATAGTTATAAGGTAACCTTATTTTAGTTATTTCTAAAGTATTATTATAAATTAAGTATTAAAGTAATTTTTCTAAATTAAATGTTAAATATATTTTACAATAAAATGTTTTTAAATTATTTTAAAAATCTAAAGTTTTGTGCTTGGTGATTCCAGTGGAAATGGAAATACTCGCAATTTATTCTGAGAAAAGGGGGATAGTTTGAAAACTGTTTTCTAAAGGGTTTGAAAGTGAAAATATATCTTGTAAAGATATTTTGAGATAAATAAATAATTTGGAAAATTATTTATTGGTTGATGGTTTTTTGTGAATATTAATTGATAGTTAAATCACCGACTATCAATATTGGACAAAATGCATTGATCGTTTCGAAGAGACCGGGATCAGGATTTATTTCTCGAAAACCATTTCGATCCAGTTTGTACGTTTCGTGGAAACGAGTTTGGGTTCGAAGATGGAGCAGTGAAGTGCAAGGGCTATTCGCTACTAATCCTGAGGATATTTCCAAAATGGATGTAGTAGGAATAGTGCCTTCAGTTCCGTTCGAACCCGGGACGGACTTGTATGGATGAATGCTTGCGAAACATCGTCAGGTGGACGATGGGCATTCTAAGGGATATGTTCTATAAAGGTAACGCTTAGCCTCAAGTCTCATCAAATGGGAATGACTGAAAATCATGAGTTATGCAGCAAGGCTAGGTGGGTAGCACCCAAGCAGGGTGAGGTCATCTCTGTCTAGATGTCCCTTTTTATTTCGGCTTAGTGGGCGGTTGCTGATCCTAACCGCGGGGTGATCTCACTCGGGATTATCCGGTAAGGGGTAGTCCCAGTCTTGTGTTGCAGGGGAGCAGGCGTACTCCTTGGTACGGTGATCCAGGCCCCGTACTGTGATAGGTGGTACCCCAGTGCCTAGTCATTAGTTGGACATCCATTCTTCCTACGAGCCTTGTACGAGTTTTGTTTGTACTACCCACTCTGTGGCTAGTAGCTGGAATTTAATAGATGTAACAATTTCGGCTATTTTATAAGTATTTGTATATAGACCCTATTATAATATCAGAGGATTGCTATAAAAATTGTTTTAGCTATCGTAAGTTAAAAACCCGACATGTTTATTTGTTGCGTGGTCTTACGAGATGCTTTTGTTTTCAAAGGATTTTTGAAACTTTAATAATCAATTGAGTGTGATTTTCTCACGCTGGTATTCCAAACTGACTCGGGTGTTATTTAACTGTAATGCTCGGGTCAGACCGAGTAGTATAGAATACAGGATGATGCTGTGGAGCTCAGGAGACGAGCTGAATGACGGTACATATATCCGTACTTGTTTTATATATATATATATATATATATATATATATATTCCGGTGTATTGAGTTGTTGTGGATCCAGTTGTATGTTATTCATGTTGGGTTGTGATTGATGACTCTAATGATGTAATATACGAACAGATATATTTGTTTTGTGTAAAGATCATTTAATATCTATTATATTTCATTATGCTGTGATGGTTAGATTCTGTTGTTGCTTTCTATTTTCTTCTTCTTCCTCTTCTTCTTTAACCTAAATGGTTTGTATTTCTGTACAACTTGAGTTGATTGTTGTAGAATAGTGTTGACTCAAGGGGTACGGATTTGCGGGCTGTTACATAAACCAAAGGGGAAATCTCAACCTTCTAAGCAACAAGCTAAGGTGAATAATTTGATTTACATCTCATTTTAAATAATGATTTCGGTTTCAAAATTAGATCCAAATTTATTTTGCAAGTTATATGTCATGTTATGTTTGTTAAGTAGAAATATATGCTTGTTGATGATTTGTATGATTTTGTATGGATTTTGTGATACACTTGGATTGGAAGACATATTAGATGACATTAAAATGGACTGCGTTTTTAATATATGGTAAAAAAGACATTATTTATGAAGCGGGTTTCAAGTTTCATAATTTTCTAAGCTATTTTGGATTTATTACGAATTTTCTATAAGAGAAATTTTTTAAAATTTGATTGCAATTATTTAAAGCAATTACATGATAATTTCAGGTCCAAAAATTATATATGTTAGAAAACATATTAAAAGTGAATTATTATGATTTTTGCATAATTTTCCTAACTATTCTACTATGGCTAAAAAATTATTTAAGTTAAAGGATTTAAATGTTTCATTTGTTTTTTAAGGAGAAGGGCTCATATGTGAAATGTTTTAATTTTTAGAAAAAGAATTTGGTAAAGGAATGGTAACCAATTGCATTTGACAAACAAGGCAGTTAGTTGAAAAGAAATTACTTTGAAAGGGAAAAAATTGGTTTTTCTTAAATTTACTACTTCGCCACTTCCATATATTAACTTTCGACACCAAACCTCCGCTGAAGAAACCACTCGAAACCAATGCACATAGTATCAAATAGTCGATAGGTAGCGCAATGGAGAAAGGTAAAAGGGATCTTTCGAAACCATGCTTTCAAAGAGGTTGATGTATCTTTATAAGCTTTACTCACTTCTGTTTATAAATGAAGCTTTTGGACAAGTTTCCACTTGCCATTATTTTTAGAAAAGGGCTTCTGAAAGAGTTGGCGCCTTTTGGTTTTAGAAGAAATTTTCGAAAGGTTGAAACTCATGCGGCCGTATTGATACCTTCCGAATCAGTTGAGGCTGCTTTGTAGCCTTGAACAACGTATTTGAAAGGGTGCTTTTGTCTCTTTACTTTGAGCCACCTTCTCAATTCTTTCAAAAGGGTCATATAGCCGCTTTCAAATGATTTAAAGGGAAACTATTTCAAATGGGTTGGTTTCGAAACCATCTTTTTTTCTTTTACTTACGATTAAGGCTCTCAAAGTGCTGCTTTCGCCCTTATCCTTTATAACCCATTAGTTAAATGAAATGTGAAACCGAATGCTTTCGAAAGGGATAATTTTAAATGATTTCGAAGCAATGTTTCCATAAGCCTTTACTTGAACCAAATGCTTTCCAAAGGTATAACATATAAGAGTTTCAAAAGGTATAATGTAATTGCTTTGAAAGGGAGGTTCATGTTTCTTTGGAATACAAGTTTAAAGGTTTCAAAAGTGGATGTCATAGGATTTAAGTATTGAATTTGAAAGTTCTATTTTCAACATAATCGAAAGGTATGTTTTGGCCTTTCGATATTTGAATAAAGCTTAGAAAACTGTAAACTGGATATGTTTTAAAAGGATATGACTCCTTTCGACCTAGTCTAAAGGGGTGTTCCAAAGGAAATCTGGTCAATAGTTGGCAAGCATTCATATAGGGAGGAATCCTGTCGAAAGGATCCTACACTCAACTATATTGACCACCCTTTCATATGCGTTCCACCATAGAAGATGCAAAACCAACAAGATCAAAAGCAGCTATCCTACTTTAAGAGGCCTAACAGATCTTCAGACATAGTCAAAAGTGCTAGGATAAATCTTTCGACATGTTAAGAAGGGATGGAAGTTCAAGATAAACATATGACTTCAACGTTCATAAAATGAGGGGTTTCAAATAAGATGCTCTTTTCTTCACCCACATTCCTAACTTCTAAAACCATTTCGACTAAGTCAATCTCGTTGAAGGGTGGGTTTCAGAAGGAGCAATCTATTTAACAGCCTTAATTAATATGATCTTATTTGCATCTCACATAGCATTGGGATGTTGAAAAGTTTTCTTGTTAACATTTTTCTAAATAAAAGGAAGGCTTGAATCTTGACTAATTATAGATCATTTGAACTGGCGTAGGAAAATGAAACCTAAACGACTCTGCAGAATGGATTAAGAGGTCATCCATACTACTACTCTTGTGGAGAACATATCACCAAACTTTAATTTGGATGGAGTTGTTTAGGGGCAGCCTTTATTGTTAGCACAGTAGGATTGAAATACCGCTAGGACCAAACACTTAGAGCAACAGTTACAAGAAATGCATGAACATCTTAAAATGGCATGGTCTCAAAAGTCCTCATAACGGCGAAGCCAACATGCGGGGATGAGGTACTCTCCCCAAGAAGGAACTTGAAAGCCCATTCTAATGAAAATAAGAGCAAGATAGATTTAACAACTTAGAAGAAGAAGGAGCACCATTAATGTAAAGCTAACCATCAAGGGAGGGTTCTCGATAAATCAGTTGTACAATCTAGTAGCTCTACATCAAAAGAATATTTTCCAAACCAAAAAAATTGTCATGACATTGAAGCCTATCTGAAAGATGCCATGGGGAAAGAAATTACAGATGCAGTGAATACGAAGGGGAAAAGACCATGGATGAAAATGCCAATATGATGGACAAGTGCCCCCTTTTATAGATGAGATTATGGCAACAACCATCCCATCTTATGTGAAGAATCCAACAGTGAAGTACTATGGGACCATAGATCCAGATGATCAATTAATGGTTTTTGATAGCCGAATGAATTTATATAATGCATCGGGAGCTGTCAGATATAGATTATTTCCCGTCACTCTCCAAGGAGCTGCGGTCAAATAGTATAGCCAATACCAAGAGAAGACCGTATACTCATGGAAGCAGTTATCCTATGACTTCTCTTCTCAATTCTGCATATATAAAGATCCCTCTATTGATATATAGTTCTGGCCAACATAAAGCAAAGGCAAAGTACATGAATGTCTGTGACAAGCTTATTGTGGTACACTCTAGCTTAATAGAGAACACCTTATTCTGGAAGCAACTCTTTGTTAACAGGTGTAAAGATTTGCAAGACTTCCAATTTCAAGTTGACAAGTTCATTCGAATGGATAAGCTTTAATACGCTAAGAGGAAAGTAGTCCCCATGAAGGAAGGAGGAAGATTCAGCCTAGATCAATGACATAAAAGAATGAAATGGGAAGAGGCAATTGCTAATGCAATCACTTTGTAACAGCCACTGTCCTACGTTTATGCTATGGTGAAGGAAAGAGTTAACTTCCTAACCTCCTTCAAGGCTAAGAATGGTTGAACGCAGAGAAAATGAGGCGCTTACTGTGCATATCACAAGACATACTGTCACAAGACAGATGAATGCATGGTTTCATCCAGAATCATCAAAAAATTGATTCGAGAGGAACATTTGAAAGAGTTTGTTTAGGATAAGCAAAATATTTAGTGAGCCAGAGACAACCTTCAAACGATTTCTGGAAATATTGTTAATATGATGGAGGATGAAGACCCATTGAGCTTAAGCCCGCCAATAAACAGGATCAATGTAATTCATGGAGGGTCACATCTGACAGGAAATAGCAAAGGTGCACGAAACAAATACATCAGGAAGGCTAATGAGGGGGTCTTCTCTATCCAAGAAGAGCTCTCGATGAAGAATCCATGACTCAATTATCAAATGCCAAATCTTGTCGTCGCCCCTAAGAATTATGGAAAGGAATTCACCGGCCATATAATGATCCGTTGATGATCACGGAACAAATCGAAATATCCATCATGGACGAAATTCTTATAGATACAGGCAGTGCAGTCAATGTTATCTTCAAGCATGTCTTCGACCTAATGAACATCCCTGAAGATAAGCTGGAACCCAGCATGGAACCAATTTTCAGATTCAATAACAAGGGATCAACTCCGATGGGATAAGAGAATGTGCTGCTGCAAATGGAGGTGCCACCTGTCTGCAGAACTTTTGAGATTTCTTTGTAATTATCGACCAATCCTCATATTACAACACCTTCTTTGGCAGGCCAACACTAGATGAAATAAATGCATTTGTCTTCCGAAAGTATCTGATGGTGAAGTTTTTGACCAAATGGGGATAAGGCACAGTCCGAGGATAGCAGTTCAACTTGCAAGTGATATATTCTGCCAAAATCAATCAACATAAAAGGGTTCCATTTTTGTAAGCCTTCGGATAATGGAAATTTTTACATCCAACATTCAAAAAAAATTTAAAATTAATAAATCTAACAAGTCCATGTATGAAAGGTACATTCCTCTTAGCGATAAAAGGAAGAGAGTCAATGCTAAATTCAATTGAAGTAAACCTGATCATCGCTGGATTCGATTGCCAAGGCAAAAGAGAAAGGATAAAACCTATAGAGGACCTTAAGGAGGAATGCATAGATTCAAACGATACTACAAAGGTAATCAACGGGGGAAAGGAATTGGATAGTGATTTGAAGTAGGATTTAATCCAATTTCTTAAGGTCAATAAGGACGTATTTTCATGGTTACATTCTGATATGGTGGCGATTGATGTGACGGTCATATGCCATGCGCTTAACATCAATCCAGAAGAAACCCCCGTCAGATAGAAAAAGAGACAATCGGATAGAGTACGGTCTATTGCATTGAAGCAAGAAGTTGTAGACACTACTCAAAAATGGGATTTTTTAAGAAATATATTGTTAACCCTCTATTATTCAGCGACCCAGCAACCTAATGGTTCAGCGACTCGGCGACCTAATGGTTCAGCGACCCGACGACCTAGTGACCTAATGACCAAACAACCTAAAGGCTTAGCCACCTAAGGCTCGTGACTTAACAATCTAAAACAAGTTAGGAACCTAACGAGATAAAGAAACCTGCGACCTAACTCCAGAAGATCTCCTGCGACCTAACTCCAGAAGGTCTCCTACGACCTTACTCCAGAAGGTCTCGTACGACCTAACTCCAGAAGGTCTTCTGCGACCTAGCGACCTAGAAGATCCAGCGACCTAGCGAGTTATCACAGAATGAAGCCGCTTGCTTATAGGCCACTCCCAAACTTAGGTTGCTAACCATCCTCCCCTAGGTCGCTCACGACCTAAACAATACCGAAGTAACTTCTTATGCCGATTCCTCCCTAGGTCGGCCCCGACCTATGACTTGTTAGATTGTTCGAGGAGATCAAGAACTCCCTAGTTAAGCCGTAAACCGCTCCCCCTAGGTCGCTCATTACCTACGACCTATCCAAGGACGCTCGCGACCTACGACTTAATTCAGAAAACTCCCTATAAATACCGCACCTACTCCAACAGGAAAAGGATCTTTTTTTTGGCTCATTTCTGGAACACCGATACTCTGCTGAATTCTCGACTCACTCGACACTTCAAACACGAAAGACATCTCAACGAACTTCAAGAGGAAATCTAACATATTCGACATGGATTCAAAGAGTTCTTCTACATCGGAGTTCTAGATATTTGTCCCATCAGTGTTGTAATTGAAGATTGTTGTAAAGTTGTAATTGATTCAGCAATAAAAAGGATTAAAGTGGACGTAGGCTTAACTTGAAGCCGAACCACTATAAAACTGTTGTCTTTTACATTTTTTCTATGACTTTTCTACATGCTTCTAATTCCCGTATCGACGGGTGGTGCTATCACTTAATCTCCACTTACACCGGGGTGTTAGCGTTCAATTTTAAGCTTTAACATTTTTTGTGCTTTCACTGATAATTGAACTCAGGCTACTTTCGTCATTGCTTCGCAAAAGTTTGTTGAAAAAATCTCTCTCAAAACCAGAAGTCTATCAGAGATAATGGCTCCTGGAAGAAAGCGTGGATCTACAAGACCCAGTAATGTCCATGAGAATACTGCCACTTCTCCTTCGTCAAGTCAAGCAGCACCAAGTGCCGAAATTACACGAGCGGAGTTAGATGCTGCAGTATCTGGGTTATACCAGCAGATGGAAACCCAGAATGCTTTAATGCTTGAAAGGTTAAATGCATTGCTCGGAGCTAATCGTCAACCGGTGAATAATGAAGAAAACCTTGCAGATGATGTTCATAATCCTGAAGTGAGGAATATTCCTCAAAGAGCAACTAGCCCCGCCAAAGAAACACCTCCTCAAACTGGAGGATCGAGAATGCAGCCAACTCTCCGCGAACGTTTGTCCAGACAAACTTCCGAGAAAATGGCCGAAGTCTGTCCTGCAGATTCTTTAAATGATGAGGAATATCTTTCGGGCATGGTGCGACAAATCATGAAAGAAAGCATGCAGAGGGTTGAAGATGAAAAGGAATGGGGATTCGCTCCGAGCAAAACTCCATTCACTGAAAGGATTCTAAAAGCGGAATTCCCAAGGAAGTTTGTTCCTCCTACCATCCTAGCTTATAAGGGAACAAGTGACCCTAATCAATTCTTGTACAAGTATGACTGGCACATGACAGGTGCCAGGGCATCGGATGAGACTAAATGCCAATACTTTCCAGTATACTTGGAAGGAGTGGCTCTACTCTGGTTCACAAAGCTTTCGGTCCGATCCATAGACCAGTTCGCCGATTTGATTCGGAAGTTTAAAGAGAAATTCAGGTTGTATGCTTCAAAGGAAAAGGATACTATGTCACTGTCAAGCCTGGAACAGAATCCTGGGAATCTATCAGATCTTTCTTGAACTGCTTTAACATAGCTTTGGCTGAAGTGGACAATGCAGAGCCACGGGTGGTCTTGACATACTTGATGAAGGCAATTGACAAGTCATGCGAATTTGGGAAGTGGCTGAAGATGAAAGAACCGAATTCGCTTGAGAAATTCTATAAGAAAGCTAATGAATTCACGCGCTTGGAAAGCCTTCATGCACCGGCTAAAGTGGCATTGACAGAGGTTAAGAATAACACTGCTGCTCCTACCAAAAAAGAATCCGGAAGTCAGAAAAGGGAGAATAATGGTGGGAAGAAACAGAAGGATATGAAGAAACCTCGCTTCTTAAAACCTTCAGATTTCACTCCTTTAACCGACACCCCATAGAATATCTTTTTTGCTACCAAAGATGCGGTGGAATATCCTAAACCACCTGAGATGAGAGTTGGGAAAAAGGCACTTCAGAGTGGGAGACTTTTTCATTTTCATAATCAACCCGGCCATGATACCAATGAATGTCTCCATCTGAAAAGCTTGATTGAAGAATTGCTGAGGGAGAACAAGTTGCAGTAATTTGTGAAGAGGAATAGGAATGACCCAACTTCATCTACTAAGAGTCAGCAACTTCCTACTCATCCGTTTGGCTCGGATGAGAGGGCTACTGCGCATGAATCAAAAAGGCCCGTTATTAATGTGATTACAGGAGGTCCTCATCCAGCAGGTAGAAGCTGGAGCGAGATGGAAAGATATGCCCGTGCCTTGAAATATGCACCAGTAGAAGAGAATGTTTTTGTACTAGAAGATGCTGCACCATTTAAGCAGCAGAAAACTTTTAATGATGATATTGTGTTCAAAACCAGGGACTCTATGGACATTGAAGCTCCAACCATGGATCCCTTGGTCATCTCTGCAGGCATTGGGCCGACTATTGTGAGAAGAGTGCTTGTAGATTGCGGTTCTTCTTGCAATATTCTCTTCAAAAAGACGTTCGATCAAATGAAAATTCCAATGGCTGATGTTCAAGCTTCATCTCAGAAGATCGTTGGGTTTACCGGGGAACCGAAGCAGCCAATTGGAACTATCGACTTGTTCGTTGAGCTTGGTGAGGGGCAGAAAAAGGTTGTTCGAAAACAGACTTTTGTAATTGTTGATGAATCTTCTGCCTACAACGCCTTCCTAGGCCGACCAACTCGCCCCGTGGTGCCTCACTATGAAATTCCCCACGGATAATGGAGTTGGTGTTATTAAAGGGGATCAGAATGCTGGGCGAGAATGTTATCTAATAGAGTTGCGTGATGCGAGTAAGAGAGAGATGGGAAAAGATACGACAGCCCCAGTTCGCATCAAAAACCTACCTTGTAGCAATTACAGGGTGGACCCTGCACTGGCGAACATAGCGGGGCATGAAGAGAAATGGATCCCAGGAAAAGCTAGTGTAGGGGAGAATAGAGTGGTGCCAGTGGAAGTAACGGTGCCAGTACCTATTGACCCGAAAGATCCGAATAAAGTGGTGAATGTGGGTTTGCAACTTAGTGTGACGGTTCAAAATTCCTTGATATCATTCTTGAAAGCAAATCTGGACGTATTCGCTTGGACTCATGCTAATATGTGTGGAATATCCCCAGAAATTGCAGTACATACTCTGAATATTGATCTGAAGTTTACAGCGGCAAAACAGAAAAGAAGAATCCATGGTCCTGAAAGGTCCACAACGTTGAAAGAAGAGGTAGACCGGCTCATGGAGAATGGTTTCATCAGGGAGTCTACTTATCCGAATTGGGTTTCAAATCCAGTACTGGTTAAGAAAGCTAATAGGAAGCGGAGAGTATGCATCGACTTCTCAGATTTAAACAAAGCCTGCCCCAAAGACAGCTTCCCGTTACCCAGGATAGATCAGTTGGTGGATGGAACAGTGGGGCATGAGTTGTTATCTTTTATGGATGCTTACTCCGGATACAACCACATCATGACGCATGAGCCGGACCAGGAGGACACGAGCTTCATCACTGACGTTGGTCTCTACTGCTATAGAGTCATACCCTTCGGACTTAAGAATGGAGGGGCAACTTACCAAAGACTCGTCAATGCTATGTTCAAACCGCAGACTGGCAAAACTATGGATGTTTATGTTGACGATATGTTGGTAAAATCAAAGAAGGAAGTAGATCATATGGATCACTTGGTAGAAATATTTGCAGTCCTCCGAAAGTACGGAATGAAACTTAATCCTTTGAAATGTTCGTTTGGGGTGGAGTCCGGAAAGTTCTTGGGTTTCATTGTGAGTGCTTGGGGCGTTGAAGCTAATCCTACTCAGATTGCTGCCTTAACGGAAGTCAAAGCTCCTAGAACGAAGAAAGAATTGCAAAGTCTTAATGGAAAAGTCGCTGCCTTGAGTCGATTCATTTCCGAAGCTACTGATAAATGCATTCCATTCTTTGATGCTCTGAAGAAAGGAAGGAAATTTTTTGACTGGACTCCTGAATGCCAGAAAGCTTTCGATGAGTTGATTCGTCATATGGAAATGCCTCCGATACTCTCTAAGCCCGACGATGGTGAAGATCTTTTCGTATATTTGGCAATCTCATCTCATGCTCTTAGTGCAGCGTTGGTATGGGAAGACGCAAAAATTCAACGCCCGGTCTATTATATCAGCAAAAGATTCACTGGGGCAGAGATGAATTATTCAAAATTGGAAAAGCTCGCCTATCGTCTACCGATTGCATCAAGAAAATTGAGGCCATATTTCCAAGCTCATCCTATCAAAGTCCTCACTGATCAACCTCTGAAGCAAGTCCTATTTCACCCTGAGACTTAGGGTTGCCTTTTGAAGTGGAATATTGAACTCAGCCAATACAACATCACTTATCATCCCCGGAGAGCAATTAATGGACAAGCTTTACCAGATTTCATCGCAGAATGTACAGATAAATGTGATAGTGAGGAAGAGGTGACTGATAATACCCCAATTCGATGGAAATTATATGTTGATGGTGCAAGAAACGATTAATGTTCCGGAGCTAGGGTTGTGCTTGAAACCCCTGAAGGGCAGTCATTGTGCTATGCATTGAGATTGGAATTCCCTTCGACAAACAATGAAGTAGATATGAAGCTCTTATTGCCGGCTTGAAAATTGCTAAAGAATAGAATGTCAAAGTGTTGCAGATCTTCAGTGATTCACAGCTTATTGTATGTCAAGTCAAGAAAGAGTTTCAAACTAAAGGAGGAAATCTGCCTGCTTACTTGTCAAGAGCCTGGGAACTTCTCGATGATCTTGACCATTATGCGATAAATCATATACCCCGGGAAGAGAACATGAAGGCAGATTCTCTCGCAAAGTACGCAAGCACTGGTTAAGCTCAATTATTGGGATTAGTTCGTATGGAAGTCCTGTCAACTCCAAGCACTGATGAGATGGATATTGACTGGATCATGACTATATCTCAAGAGCAAGAATCATGGATCACTCCGATAATGGAATATCTGCTTAACGGTTCTCTACCAGAAAATTCAAAAGAACGACAGAAGTTGGTAAGAAAAGCCTCCAGATATATAATTCAAGACGGCCGATTGTACAGGCGGGGATTCTCATTGCCGTTACTCCGATGTTTGACCAAGGAAGAAGCTAAGACAATTCTAGCTGGAGCACACGGAGGAGAGTGTGGAGATCATTCAGGTGGTCAAACTCTAGCAAAGAAAATTCTCCGTTATGGGTATTTTTGGTCAGATATTAACCGTGATGCTGCAAGCTATGCCCGAAAATGTGACCGATGACAGAGATTTGCAAAAATCCCAAGAGCACCTTCCACCGAGATAACATAGATGGTCAGTCCGTGGCCATTCACTATTTGGGGAATAGATCTCATCGGGCTTTTGCCAACCGCCAAGTCCAGAATCAGATATGCTATTGTTGCTGTTGATTATTTTACTAAATGGGCTGAATCTGAACCATTAGCTACTATTACCTCTAAAAAGATGATTAACTTTGTAACTAAGAATATCATTTGCAGGTATGGTGTGCCTCAATAAATAATCACAGACAATGGAACCCAATTCGAAAGTGAAGAGTTCCAAGACTTTTGCAAGCGATTCAAGATCCAAAAAAGCTTCTCAGCAATGGTTCATCCGCAGGAAAACGGGAAAGTGGAAGCAGTAAACAAAATTATCAAATCGAGCATCAAAAAATAGCTGGAAAAAGCGAAAGGTGGTTGGGTCGATAAGCTACCACTAGCACTATAGGCATATAGAACTACACACAAAACTACGACTGGACACACTCCATTTTCATTAGCATATGGATCAGAAGCAATGATTCCGGTGGAAATAGAAGTCCCTTCACATAGAAGAATTCATTTCAACCAAGTTGAAAACGAAGAATTGCAACTTGAAGCACTTGAATTCCTTGATGAAAAAAGGAAAGAGGCTCAACTCAGAATTGCATCCCATCATCAAAGAATTGCCAGGCACTTCAATTCCAAAGTTCGCCAACGCTGCTTTGAGATTGGAGATCTAATCTTGGAAAGGGTCATGACAGAAATAGGAGTGTTTGCGCCAAACTGGGATAGGCGATATGTCATAGGCAAAAAACTTCTTGATGACACTTTCAAACTGATAACTGTCGAAGGAGATCCAATTCCAAGAGCTTGGAACATCAATCAATTGCACCCATATTTTACTTAAAAGCTTTACTGAAATACTGTAAAAGAATTGCGGATGTATGATTCTTTTTTTGAAAGCTATTGTAAAGCCAGTGCAAGTGAATAATAAGAACTATAAAGTGGACGTAGGCCCAGTTCTTGGCCGAACCACTATAAATCTTGTGTTCTCTACTATTATAAACTGCTTGTTTTATTTCGATATATAAAGTACTTTAATTGTATTGCTAAAATGTCGATTTAATATTGCAGGCCATTAAAACAAAGCTTACCCATCACAAGACCAAGCGATCCCTCACATCACTCAACAAATGAATGTTCAGCCACAAAAATTCCAGACCCAAACCCTATATAAGGAGTGCTTCAAGCAAAAGAACATCCGATTAATTAGCTTGTGTCTGCCCCTACGAACTCATCTAACAATGAAGTACACTTCTTTGGATAAAATAAACTACTTGCAAAAGAAAGGAATGTGTGCTTGAAAATGGTAACAGGGAACCGCTGATATGAGCAAATGGCGAAAAGACATGGGCAAGCAGGTAGGAAACAACAAAAGACCTCTTCGGAGGCGCAAGCCCTCTTTGGAGGCACAACTCTTCGGAGGACAAAGACCTCTAATGGGACTTGCCAGAAAAAGAAAGTTCTCTTTCTCAACAAAAAAGATTGGTGGAATGACCGGTGGCACAGAGCACTCGTTAACTAGCTGAGAATGTTTGTGCAAACAAACATCCAAGTAACTTGTGTCCGCCCCGTGAATCCATCCAACCATGAGAAAGAAACTTCCAGGCAAAAGCCCTACTCGGAGGCACGCATTCCACCGAGATCTGAAATAAAACTTTAGAAGTGTTGGAATGTCAAAAGCCCTCTTCGGAGGCCCATTTCACCAGAGTTGAAATGCTAAAAGACCTCTTCGGAGGCACACATTTCACTGCGATCTGAAATAAAACTTCACACGAGTCGAAATGTGAAAAGCCCTCTTCGGAGGCCCGCTTCCCAGCGAACAGGGAAAAAATTAAAGCCCTCTCCCCAGAGGCACACAAAAAAAAAAGAAAAAAAAAGCCCTCTTCCTAGAGGCACAATTAACAAAAGCCCTCTTCGGAGCAGCAAACAGGTTGAAGCCCTTTTTTGGAGGCCCATTTTACCACGTAGGAAAATTCACTTGCCAAAAATAAAATGACTTTCTCCGAAAGTGAAGTGTAAAAACATCTCCATAAAAAAAAGGGAGAGAAAGAAAGAGAAGACTTCTCCAATACGAGGCGCATTCTACTAAATCAGAAAAATATTTCCTTAAAATGGAAAAATTATTCTATAAATTACAGATGCAAACTTCCTTCGAATGGAAAAGTTGTTCTCTAAAGAAAGAGTAAAAGTCTTCTCGAAAGAGAAGAGTTGTTCTCCAAAATTTTGCCACTGTGAAAGAGATTGCAATAAACCATGGTATGGAGGCAATATAATATAGTTACAAAAATAAAAACAATGCTCAAGCAACATGCCATAGGTTTACTGCAACATCACACAGAGAAAATAAAGAAATTTGTATGAAAAAGAAGAATAAATGCATTCTCAAATACAGACAGAAGTTTGTACAAGTTAAGGAATCATTTTATTCCATATTATAAAAATTTTATACATGTGCAGGTTTCAAAGAAAAAGAAGGCGGGGACCGGTACCTGCACAATCTCCGGTCAATACAAGTCTTTATATGTACAAGCAAAAAAGCGAGACGAAAAGCATAAGTCCCAAACCCATCACTTCTTCTTCCTGCCACCTTTCGAGCCTTCGCCTGGCCGGATGACTAACTTTTTGGTTCGGCTTGTGAGAGTAGGGGAAGAAAGAGGAAGGGGTGCAACTGGACTTTCTTCTGCTTTTTCTTCGCCGACAGAAGCTTCTCCCCTTTTCTTTGAGACTCCACGCTTCCCCTTCTTCCTTGAAGAAGACTCACTACCCGGATAGAAAAGTGCAGACAACTTTATGTCATCAGAAATAGTTTACTTCGGGGTTCTTTCGCCTTCTTGGGGTTCTTTGACCTTCTGTTCTTGAGAAGCGACCGGGTCATCCAAGCCTTGAAGAGCTTCTATCTGCTTCTCTTGTGACCCCGGTTGAGAAACGGAAGGGGGAGTAATCTGAAGAGGTGGAGAGGAAACAGCTGGAAGAGGGGAAGGCTGAACAACACTTGGTGCTTTCGTTGTAGGAGAAGAAAGTTAAAGTCAGTATCTCTCATAAAAAAAGGAGAAAGTGGCGCGTCAAGATTTAAGTTATAATCAAAAAGTTCATCAAGCTCATGAGAAGTAAAAAAGCAGTCCACTTGAGCGAGATCAACATTGAGGTTACCTGGAGAAGTAGGCTTTACTATGTCTACTTCAAAGTCTTGTGCTTCAGTGCTTTCTTGAGCCTCATCTCCAGTGTGGGCGGTGGCACTTTCAATAACAGCTTGAGCAGGAGGTGGAGAATGGGAACTGGAGCCAACAATATCGATGTCGGTCGGAATCGAAGATTGAACTGGGTCGGTTGAAGTTGCCTTGCCTAAATGTTCTCCTTCTGCCATTTCGGCTCTCTCTTTGGCGAGTTGCTCCTTTTCCTTGGCAAGAGCGGCACATGCATCATCATCTAGATAGTGTGCCATTAGATCTACTTCAGCATATCCGGCTCCTCCAAGCATATCAAGTGCGGCTTCCCACACTTTGGACAAAGTGATTTCATACTTCGGTCCCAAAAATTTAAGGCTACCGCGCCCTAGAACACTATGAATGTAGAACTCGAATAGAGTGGAGCTGACTTCGACTTTAGTTCCCATATGAGATTCCTCGGTTGCTGCTTTGCTGGAAATAACTTCATCATGCTCCTTTTTCAGCTCTAGAAAATCGAGCTTTTAGCAGTTCAATTTCCAAGTTCTGGGAGCTGATTTTTTCTCGCAGCTGAGCAACGTCATCTCGGTAGCTCTCTACAACTTGCTCCTGTGCTTCAAATTTAGCTTCAGCATCTCTCTGTGCAGCATGAGCATCTCTCACCTGTTTCTGAAGCACTTCTTCTCTTTGAGAATAGGAAGTGGAAGAAGTGGCGAGTTCTTCTTTATGTTTTTCAACTTCCGCTTCAAGCTTCTCATTATAAGCGGCAATACTCTTCATCTCTACATCATGATGATTGAGTGTTTTCTGCCACTCGAATTTGTCATTTTCCATAGTCAGCATGGCTTCGAGATTTGTGCGGTTTACTCTTTGAAGCTCGTCAACAAGTTTCTGCCAACCAGACATTCTCTCGATATCGAGTTTGGCGGCATCAAGATTTTGCAGCATGGCTTGCTTATCGATTGGGACCAAGTCAAGGCCGAAACGCATTCCCTTTAAGCACCAGTGCGGACACCGGCTTTGAAGAGTAGCCGGACCCTGCCCAACTTGATACGGGGGCCTACTGATGATTGTTTGAATGCCAGCTCTTTGAAGGGTAGGAGAGCTGGAAGGAATTTCCAAAGAGGCGGGAACAGCGGGCTTTTCAGAGATTTCATATGTCGGTTTTTCACCAAGTTTGGCCCGTTTGCTCGGATCCTCGACGACATGACTTTTCCCTTTATTATCACGGGATTTTCGTTTGTGGGAATCATCCTCCCTCTGAGAAAAATCATGTCGCTCGTCCCTTCTCTCGTAGCGTTCTTCATAGGCACGCTTCTCACGAGCTTTCCTTGCAGCTCTTTCTTCGTCGGTTTCCCAGGAAGCAGGAAGATACCTCTTGGGGTCATAAGAGCCGCGTCTCCCATAACGTTGTAAATCATCATAGTAAGAGCCACTTCGTCCCGTGGGGGAATCTAAAAATGAAGAAAAAATAAAGTTCATAAATCTAAAAGGCAAGAAAGTTGAATGTACAAAGGTGCTGAAAAACCCTAAGTGTGTGTAACGTGCAAACTACGTGTGTCAAACTACGAACCACTCCTCAGTTGGGGGGTGATGATGAATTTTACAGCAAATATCGACTCTTAGGCTGACGGAGTTTGTTGCAAGACAGATGTCGCTTCAACTACTAGAGAAATAACTTTAGTAGCAGCGGTATCATCTTTAAAAAGCTCCAGTGAAGTGATCATCAAGTCGCTTAACCCCTCGAAAATGTTGTCACCATTGTGCCCGACGGGACCCTTGCCCTCAGCTCCTTCATCAATCGTCTTCTCGGACTGGTGAGGAGGTTCCTCTTCCTCAATGACCACGACAAGTGCAAGTTTGCCAGACGACCACGCAACGTCAATAGAAGTAGAGCACTTCACCAGTGAAGCCTCAACAGTATGATCTTTCGATGTAAGTTCTCCGACGGAAACTGGGGCATCAGATGTCTCTACTGGAGAATCAGGAACTTCGTGAGGCTGAGTAGAACAGGAAGGGTTCAGAAGCCCGTATTGGTGAAGAAATTCATCTTTCAGCAAAAACTTAATACTTCTTTCCTCAACCGCCATAGCACTTAATCTTTCAAAAGTCGGCTTGTAGCTGGGATCTTTAGAGGGAGGAGGAAGTGCTGTAAAAGAAAAGAATGAAGTTAGCACTTAGCAACTGGGATCTGGAAAGGCACAAATGGAAAAAGTGGGAGTGAACAATCTTACTTCCTACTCTCCAGATGGCGTAAAATCGTCGAGGGCGACGAACGAAGAAAAATTGATTTAAGAACCCATGGGTGCTTTCCGAAAGATCGACGACCAATCTACGGTTCCTGGCGCTTCTCACAAGTGTGATAGAGGGATGATCTTTGTTCTTTGCGAATGTGCACAAGTAACAGATTTCTTCAAAACTCGAAAGACGATCAAGTGTCCTCCTGAATAGCACACAAAGTCCCATTAGGATGGCATGTCCATTGGGATGCAATTGGAAAGGAGAGATAGTTAATCGGAGGAGGAGTTGCTGAAGAAAGTCATTGAAAGGAGGAATGGCACCACATAGGCACATCTGACGGTTGACGGCGATAAAACCAAGGGGTGGCCTATCAGCAGTATCGTTTGGCCCAGGAAGCATAGCATCTGCTTCAGCAATACCAAACTGAATACGTAATTGGTTGAATGCCTGTTGACTCAGGGAAGTTGGAGTTCTTTCCGGAGGATTATCCAGTGGATTGGCTATCGGGAAGACCCCTTCAGATTGCTCTATTATCTCTTCTTGAGAAGACATTCTACACAAGGAACTGGTACTCAAATATGAAGGTGCACGTTTCCTAAATGTGTGAAGTGTTGTACAAATCTAATAAAACAACAAGCAAACATAACTAAAATTAAACTAATATGCAATTGTCAATTTTAAAGTTTCAGGGCTTGTTGCTTCAAATCCAAATATAAGTGCAGTGTTGATGCAAGCAAGTCAGTCTTAATTGATTAATATGGCTTTTCTTTAATACTTCACTTGAATTTGTCGATTCACAGCATTTCATATAGTTTCTTTAAGTTGATTATCTTTTATCGACTAATCTGTCATTCGATGTGGGCGATCAGTGGCAGCATATTCGTACCCTTTTTCTGCAAATGTTGTATTTAACAAGTTATTAGCGTTAAAAGTTAATGAAATCTGTAAAGAAGTACAACAAGTTCAAGCATGTTATCTCGGCAGTTCAAGTTGGGAATTCAATTCAGCAACGTCACGTTCATACAAGTTGAAAGAAGCTCAAGGCAAAGCAAAACAGGCTAAGTCCTAAGTCGCTCAAATTCATACGCGACCTAGGACCTATACATATGCGACCTACGACCTATGCCACAAGAAGTTAGGTCAACTATTCTCCCTAGGTCGTTCTGCTCAAGTTATGAAGTTTATCAGTTATCTTCCTACAAGTTAAAGCTATGCTGCGAGTTAAGTTAGGTCACTGATTCTTTAGGTCACCTAGTTTTAAGCCGTGTGTTATTCTGGTAAATTAGGTCGCTGGTCCTTTAGGTCGTTCAACTTTAGGTCGCATGGAATCCTGGCAAGTTAAGTCGCCGTCCCTTATGTCGTTTGGAGTTTTATGGTTAAGTCGCTAAATCGTTCACAGAACTAAGGCGTGCGATTCATATTCACACTGTTGAAGCCCTAAGTCATTCAAGGCTCTTAGGTCGAAAATGGTCTAACTCTCCTTAACTCGCAGACTCCTTTCCTTTCAACAAATCGCCTAACCCACTAACCGGTTAACCCAATACCCCGTTATCCTCTATACAGTAAATTCCGCCGTCTTCTCACACCACCAGATCATCCAAAACATCCAAAACCAACTTAAAACGCCTCAGATCCATCATAAACCCGATACATTGCTGTGCTCACATGAATTACAGTGTCGGCATGCCCAATAACGGTCCAAAATCTATCGTAATGTGATTCGTAGCAAAATATGGCATGTGAAATCGGGTTAGGGTCAAAAAATGAGGAGTTCACAATTCAACGGTGATTATGGTTGGAGGATGATCAGAATTCACTTACGTAGTGTGATTGTAGAGATGATCGGCGACTGATTGGTTTCTTCTTTAAGAGCTTGAAAAATCTTTTGAGAACAGGTTAGGGTGTTAGAGCAGGTAAACGAAGGAAGAGGTGGTCTCAGCAGCTTATATACAGGAGTAGGGGAACACGAATCAGCACGAACGACCTAACTCCGCCACTAGATCGCCCCCGACTTAAACGATCTAAAGTAGCACGGGTTAGAGATATCAAAGCACATGACCTAACTCCTAGGCGTATACTTCGAGGGGCAAGTGTTAACCCTCTATTATTCAGTGACCCAGCGATCTAATGGTTCAACGACTCAGGACCTAATGGTTCAGCGACCCGGCGAACTAGTGACCTAATGACCGAACAACCTAACGGCGTAGCCACTTAAGGCTCATGACTTAACAATCCAAAACAAGCTAGAAACCTAACGAGATAAAGAAACCTGTGACCTAACTCCAGAAGATCTCCTGTGACCTAACTTCAGAAGGCCTCCTGCGACCTAACTCCAGAAGGTCTTCTGCGACCTAGCGACCTAGAAGATCCAGCGAACTAGCGAGTTATCACAGAACGAAGCCACTTGCTTATAGGCCGCTCCCAACCTTAGGTCGCCAACCATCATCCCTTAGGTCGCTCACGACCTAAACAATACCGAAGTAACTTCTTATATCGATTCCACCCTAGGTCGCTCACGACCTAAACAATACCGAAGTAACTTCTTATGTCGATTCCACCCTAGGTCTGCCACAACCTATGACTTGTTAGATTGTTCGAGGAGATCAAGAACACCCTAGTTAAGCCGTAAACCGCTCCCACTAGGTCGATCACGACCTACGACCAATCCAAGGTCGCTCGCGACCTACTACCTAATTCGAAAAACTCCCTATAAATACCCCACCTACTCCTACGGGAAAAGGATCTTTTTTTTGGCTCATTTCTGGAACACCGATACTCTGCTGAATTCTTGACTCACTCGACACTTCAAACACGAAAGATATCACAACGAACTTCAAGAGGAAATCTAACATATTCGACATGGATTCAAAGAGTTCTTCTACATTGGAGTTCTAGCTATTTGTCCCATCAGTGTTGTAATTGAAGATTGTTGTAAAGTTGTAATTGATTCAGCAATAAAAAGGATTAAAGTGGACGAAGGCTTAACTTGAAGCCGAACCACTATAAAACTGTTGTCTTTTACTGTTTTTCTGTGACTTTTCTACTTGCTTCTAATTCCCGTATCGACGGGTGGTGCTTTCACTTAATCTCTACTTACACCGCGGTGTTAGCGTTCAATTTTAAGCGTTAACGTATATGGTTTACAAGATTTCTTATCAACACCCCCAAAGTAATGCTGAGAAAGATGAATAATCCTTTGCACGAATAGCAGGCAAGATTCCCTTAGGAAATTTTCCTTTTACTTTGGCCTTATTTATTATTATTTCAAAAACTCAACATTTCGACATCATTAAAAGGTATGGTGTTCTGGATTAATTAATCTTTCAATCCGATTGAGCTAGTATCATCTTCGAAAGCCTACTTTTTGATTAGACTGAAATTCCCTAAGTTAAGCTTATTTCAGAAGGGTTTCGACTTGGTCAAAAGCTTAAAGCAGTAGGGTGACTTGAGTTTTGATTATTATGCACAGAAGGGAGGTTAAACGTAGGTTTCAATCTTGTTGATGGATTAAGTGTTAGCATTTCCAAAGTTTGAGTAGGAAATCTTATGCCCTGGTGGATTTGGAGTAGGTGTCAACCTTGTCGAAAACTTAGATCACATAATATATACCTTCGAACGGCTACAAGTGTTGTTAGAGCATCAAGAATCGTCGACCTTGTCGAAAGGTACTTTTCAATGGGGTTAGACCTGAAAAATAGAAGTTAATCGAATAGAGGCTTTAGTAAATAGTAAAGTAATCAATATGCTCAACACTTCTCATTTGATCCAAGAAAAACTTTATTACATTAAATTCCCAAATCACCCAATTAGGGCTGCAATGCCGTGTTTAAGAAATATACAGGTTTAGAATTAGAGAAATCGGATCCTCAAAACGTAACCCCTTGGGTCTTTTTTATAGATGCAGGCGACCTCCCTTCCATACCCTTGCTTTCGACGACGTCAGAAGGCCCTCCTTTTATATGCTATTGTGAAGCCTTTCGATGTGGTTAAAAGATATGCCTCCTTTCGAAGTTGTCCAAAGGTGTTCCTTTTATTTGCTATTGTGAATCCTTTCGACCTGATCGAAAGCTATGCCTCCTTTCGAAGATGTCGAAAGGTATTCCTTAATATGCTGTTTGAACCTTTCAACCTAGTCGAAAGCTTTGACTCCTTACGACGTTGTCGAAAGGTATTCGTTTATATGTTGTTTGAACCTTTATAAGTGGTCGAAAGCTACGCCTCCTTTCGACGTTGTCAAAAGATGTCTTTGTTCTTCTTTTTATGCTCTAGCAATTCCTTCATTCTCTTTCATCCTTTCAACAAGGTCGAAAGCTCTGCTTCCTTTCGAAGTTTCCAAAAGGTTTTTATCATCCTTTCTCTTTGTTGACTTCTGAGTGTTGCTTTCTTCATAGCGCCTTTCAGCGTTGTCGAAAGGTATCCTAGATGGATCTTTGCCACCTTATTTTTAATGGAAGTAAATTTCAAGCCTTCGATGTGATCGATAGGTTGATCATATTGGTTTTGAAAAGATTCAATTGTCCTTGGTTTCGATGTTGTTGAGTAGCCTATGTTCTTATTTTAATCTGATGCATAACCCTTTCAAGACCGTACTGGTTTCGACTGATTTGAAAGGCTCACTATAGTTCTTGAATGGGTTGCTAATACTTGCTTCGACTTCCAGGCCTTCTTCACAGATAAGAAACGATCATGGCCCTTTCGACTTAGTTTAAGGCCCTTTTGAATTAGTCAAAATGTGGATTTTTTGGTCTAAATTCTTCTCTCTTGATCTTTTTTTAAGGCCCTTTCGACTTAGTCGAAATCTGGATTATTTGGTGTAACATTTGCCCGCCCTTGTGAAGGGATTCCCTTGACATTCCAAATCATCGTTGTTGACACTCTAAACTTCTCGCCTCTTGGCCTTCCTACGTAGATCTAGGCCATTCATTCAACTTTGATCTAATGGATGATAATTTTAGGAGATCTTATTTTATGTAATATGCTCCTCTTAATCTTCCTCTTTCATTCTTCCTCTATCTTGATTTTTATTCCATTTCTTTTATTTAAATAGGAGCTATAGTTATCTACAACTCCTCTTTCTCAAAACTTATTGTCATGCGCCAATGCTTTCAGAGAAAGACCGTTGACGTCGATAGGAGTGATTGTCGTCCATGATGAAGTCTTCCTAAAGAGTTTTGGTAGCGATGTTGAAGCCGTGAAATAGCATAAGAGATATTTCTCCAAAAAACCATCGCTAGTGGTCACAAAGACCATATAGCCAATCTCGAGGCTGATATTAAGAACATAGATGAGATGATCACTATGCTTAAATGACAAGTGAAGACAAACCCCACAGCCGATTTCGATCAAAAAAATCTCTGAACTTATTAAGCAAATAAATGATTTGGAGTTAAAGTTAAAAGATAATCAGGCGCAATATGCCTCTTTGGAGTCCATTTTGGGTGACGAGACTTCAAAGGTCGACCTTTGGTCCCTCAAGCAACACCTCTAGCTATCAAGCCTATTAGGTCAAAGCTTCTCGTGGCTTGGAAATTTCATCTATGCTCAACCCTCCCCTAGGCTTAAATGATAATGTAGTGGGGAATTTTTGCCAGAGGGTAAAATTCGAAATAACCAAATATTTTGATGAGGAGAAGAAAGTGAAGTACTCTCAGACTATTAATGATTACGATGCCAAGAACCAGAAGTTAGAGCATGACAACTACTTGCTTGACATGCATGTCACAGAGTTGGAAAGAGAAAATAAAATAGTCAGGGCTTCTAGCAGAGCATTTAATCGCTCCTTGAAGACCAACATTGATGTTATTAATGACGGGAATAATATAATAAAAATGGAAAAGAAACTCAAAGAAGTTCTCAGTACTACAATTCATCATGTTGCAGATAATTTAACTACAGAAACTCTTGATATAGTAGCTCAAGATTTGTAATCCATCTACATGTTTGTAAATTTATCTTGTATATATGAAAATAATGTTGTAGTTTTGTTAAAAAAATAATAGTCTTTGTACACCACATAAAAATTGTGGATGTCACCTGGTTTATAATCCTTCTTTGTAATATCACTTTTGAAATGCCTATGGATTGCTTATTCATTGATTTTTGGACTCGCTAAATTTTATCATTCATCCATGTTTCGTATTTTCCTGTAAAACATATAGCAAACAATTTTTCTAACTATTAGCTTGAAATTTCCATATTTTTCCATGTATGCCATTTTCTTAGATCAACGAATCATCATGTTAGTAGTTTATACTAAATGTTAAAATCTCATCTCTATCCACGATGAGGGATGATCAAGAATTTAACTCTTTCTACGTAGCTAGATTTTTGAAATTTTCTGATAGAAGACTCTGCCTTATCATTAGGGTATAAATATTAAAATGTAACCTTTATTTAGTGAAGAACTAGACTCAGAAATCAATATTCGAAATTTTGAAGTAGTGACTCTTCTACTTATTCCTCAACATTAATGGGATTTGAAAAGTTGGAAACTCAAAGTCCCTATTCGGAAACTCTTAACGACGATCTTCATGATGACATTCTTAAGCCCGGAATCGAACATTTAGGATGAATTGATATCCATATATCTTGCACCTAGATTAGCGTTTACGTAAGTAGTAGTCTTCATATCCAGATTTGGAAATAATAAGTCTGTGATTGATAAATAACTGAAACCCAGATTCAAGTGTTAGATGATGAAATTCTTAGATAAAAGACCCGGAACCATAATTTATGTATTATAGATGTTGTTTTGAAATGAGAATCCTGAAACCTAGATTCGGGTAATAGTAAGTGGAATTCTATCCTGCTCCTCCACTTATGTCTTCTTTGACATGTATGAACACTCCGGGTTTTGAATATATATAAAAACAATTTGATTGGCTACCTCTTGAGCTAGAACGTCTTAGTCCATGATTGGATATACTTTTTCTCAAGCTTGAACACCATAGTTCACAATTTGATGAACCCATTCTTGGGCTGGAACATCTTAGTCATTTGTTGAATGTGTCTCTACTTGGGCTTGGACATCCATAATTTGATGGATCCCTTCTTGGGCTTGGACGTCTTAGTCCATATTTCGATAGACATCTTCGTGGGCTTAGACATCTTAGTCCATTATCTGATGGGCCACTTTTTGGACCTGAATGTTTTAGTCCATTGTTGTCTGGTGCTCTTGGTTAGCTCATCTTAGAGGCTGGAACTAAGGACTTATCCGACATCCCTCATGGATGCGCCTTAACCTGGCCCTTTCATGGCGCGTACATGGGCTTGCTTTAGCCTGGCCATCTTATAATGCGACTAAAGGCTTATTCCATCCTCCCTCTAGGAGGTGCCTTATCCTGGCCATAGCGTGGTGCAGATAGGGCATTTTCAGTGCTTTAACCTGGCCATCTTACGCAGTGGCTAAAGGCCTACTCCATCCTCCCACCAGGAGGTGCCTTAGCTTAGCTAAAACATGACGTGGCTAAGAGCATGTTTGGTGTTTTAACCAGGTCATCTTCTGGCATGGCTAAAGGCTTACTCCATGCTCCCTATAGGAGCCGCTCTGCCCTGGTCATCTCGGCGGACAGAGGTATTTCTACCATCTTAGGTAGTATCCAAATACATGGAGCATTTCACTCCCAACATTGTAGGTATTCTCTTTATAGAAATTAGATCTTCATTAAGTACATCTCAAATTATTTTTAAAAATTTATGAATATTTCCTTGTTGAAAGAAGTTTATTATTTTCCCCTCCAGAGCTCTGCAATGATTAGTCTCATGGCCATTCATCATGTGATAGTGGTAAAAGGGTTCTCTCAGGTTGCTTTCATGTTTTGGGATTTTCTTTTGTGACGGCCAATAGTTGGTTCATCCTTAGTAAGCATGTAGACATTTTCCACAAATGTGGTTAAGTTGCATTCCTCTGGAAGCGTAGATTTGAAGTTTGATTCCTGTGGATGACTCTTTGACTTTTTGCTTTTTGGCCTTATTGTTTCATTTTCTTCAACTGATTTTCTTTTCACTACCCTTTGGATTTCTCATGTTGGAACTGTTCTCATTATAGTTGGTTGCCACTTGATTGCAAAGGCATTGTAATCATTCATTATTTCTTTCTCAAATATTATGCCTTTGGAATAATGCTGAATTGTTCTTCTCATTTGATTAAAGATATTGTCACTTCATTTGTTCTTTTTTCGAGTACAAAGATTGGGGTAGGGCCAATATGGAAAGGGTTTAGGCTCCATTTATCGAGGTCATAGGATTCTGATTTTTTATTTTATAATTCTATGAGCTTTGAGCCTTAGTCTTTGCTTTTCATCTTGGTCGAAGTTCATTATGATTGCTTGCTAGAACCCTGTCAAATGTGGTTCAGAAGACCCTCATTCAAATTTCATAAATCTGCTTTCCATGATCAAACCAAAGTTGATAAAACTTGAAGTAGAATTGAATTAAGAAGGTTAAAGAATGATGGTGTTGGGGATTTATCCAAGCTAGAGGTTCAGGCGCTCTTTCTAGCGACAAAAACGTTAACAAGATTTCTTGTCAACACCCCAAAGTAATACTGATAAAGATGAATAATCCTTTGCGCGAACAGCGAGCAATATTCCCTTAGGAATTGCCTTTCAATTTTGCCTTGTTTGTTTATCTTTCTCAAGTTCGACCTTTCAACATCGTCAAAGGTATGGTCCTCTGGATTATGTAATCTTTCGATCCAATTGAGCTAGCATTAGATCACCTTCGAAATCCTACTTTCCGATTAGATTAAAATTCCCTAAGTTAAGCTTATTTCAGAAGGGTTTCGACTTGGTTGAAATCTTAAATCAATAGGGTGATTTTATTTTTTATTATTAAGCAGAGAAGGGAAGTTAAAAGTAGGTTTCAGTCTTATCGAAGGATTAAGTGTTAGGTTTTCCATAGTTTGAGCAGTAAATCTCATGCCCTGGTGGATTTGGAGTAGGCATCGACCTTGTCGAATGCTTAGATCATAGAATATATAACTTTGAAAGGCAACAGGGGTTGGTAAAGCATAAAGAATTATCTACCTTGTCGAAAGGTAATTTTAGATGGGGTTAAACCTAAAAAATAGAAATTAATCGAACAGAGGCTTTAGTAAATAGTAAAGTAACCAATAATGCTCAAGACATCCCTTTATATCCAAGAAAAACTTCATTTCATTAAATTCCTAAATCACCCTATTAAGGCTATAATGCTTTGTTTAAGAAAAATACAAGTTTAGAATGAGTGGAATCAGAACCCAAAATGTGACCCGTTGGGATTTATTTATAGATGTAGGTGGCCTTCCTGTCACTCCTTTGCTTTCAACAACGTCAAAAGGCCCTACTTGTATATGTTGTTGACATGTGGTCGAAAGCTATACCTCCTTTTGATGTTGTCGAAAGGTGTTCCTTTTAAATGATGTTGTGAATCCTTTCGACCTTATCGAAAGCTTTGCCTCCTTTCAACGCTGTTGAAAGGTATTCCTTTCTATGTTGTTTGAACCTTTCGACCTGATTGAAAGGTATGCCTCCTTTTGACGTTGTCAAAAGGTATTCCATTGTATGATGTTTGAACCTTTCGACATAATCGAAAGATATGCCTCCTTTGGACGTTATCGAAAAGAATCTCTATTCTTCTTGACATGCTCTAGCAATTCCTTCTTTCTTTTTCAAACTTTCGACCTGGGGGAAAGCCATCCTTCACTCCGACGTGTCGAAAGGTTTTTATCATCCTTTCTCCTTTGTTGACTTCTAAGTGCTGCTTCTTCATAGCGCCTTTTGACGTTGTCGAAAGATGTCCTGGATGCATCTTTGCCTCCTTGTTGTTAATGGAAGTAAGTTTGAAGCCTTCGGCATGATCGATAGGTTGATCACATTGGTTTTGAAAAGATTAAATTGTACATACTTTCGATGTTGTTGAGTAGCCTATGTTATTGTTTTAATCTGATGTAGAACCCTTTCAAGACCATACTTGTTTCAACCAATTCGAAAGGCTCACTATAGCTTTTGAAGTGGTTGTTAATACTTGCATCAACTTCTTCACCTTCTTCGAAAGGTAAGAAGCTGTTAAACTTTGATGGCCGCATTCGTTCTACTTCTTCAAAAGGTTTGTTGCCTCTTGATTTTTGTTTAAGGCCCTTTCGACTTAGTTAAAAAGTGGATTTTCTGATGTAACATATAATACCCAAAATGGATAGCAAAACCACTCTTAGTGAAGAAATCATATGGAAAATGGTGGACTTTCATTGATTATATGTAAAACAAGGCACGTTCGAAAGATTGTTTCTATTATCACAAATTGATCAGTTAGTAGATGAAACTAGTGGGATATGCATATTTAGGACATAATCAAATACCTATGTTCAAGCCGGATGAAGGACACACTAGCTTCATAACCTAATGGGGAATTTATTGCTACAAAGCAATGCCTTTTGGGCTAAAGAATGCAAGGGCTACTTATTAAAGGCTGGTTAACAAAATGTTTAAAGAACAAATTGGCCGAAATATGGAGGTTTATACAGATGACATGTCAGTGAAATCTGGTGAGGCCAAGAATCATCTTAGGGATATAGAAGAGATGCTCA
Organism: Allium cepa; assembly: GCA_030765085.1. Taxonomy (NCBI): domain Eukaryota; kingdom Viridiplantae; phylum Streptophyta; class Magnoliopsida; order Asparagales; family Amaryllidaceae; genus Allium; species Allium cepa. The sequence continues at coordinate 821,747,172 of CM060939.1, forward strand.
GGATATTACAAAAATATCAAATGAAATTAAATCCACAAAAGTGTTCTTTCAGAGTTTATTCAGGAACGTTTTTGGCCACCTTCTATGTACCCAAGCGATTGGAGCAAGGCCTGACCAAATTCAAGATGTTAAGGACATGGACAAACCCAAAGCTGGCGAAGAGGTAATGAGTTTGAATGGAAGAGCAGAAGCCTTAAGCAGGTTCATTTCCAAAGCTACTGATAAATCAATCACCTTCTTCCACTTAATCAAGAAAAACAAGAACTTTGAATAGGAAGAAAATTGCGGAAAAGCCTTTTAAGAGTTAAAAAGCCATTTGGAAAAGCCATCGATACATTCTTGTCCCGAGAGTGGAGAAATCTTGTACTTATAGATGGTAGTTTCGGAGCATGCAGTCAATTCAGTATTGATTAGGGAAGGAAGTGGAGCTCTACTCCGCGTATATTATGTAAGTAGACGACTAAAAGATGTGGAAGTTCAATACCCTGTGGTGGAAAAGCTAGCCTATTGCTCGATTCTTACTGCACAAAAATTTAGAGCTTATTTTTAAGCACAACCGATCAGGGTATTCACCAGTTTCCCCCTTAAGCAAGTTTTAAGTAAACCAGAAACTTCAAAAAGTTGGGTAAAACGGGCAATCGCGCTTCAGCCAGTATTATATAGAATTTCAACCATGAACCACAATCAAAGATAAAGCATTGGAAGATTTCATTAACGAATGCGCTAACTTCATTAAAGAGCAATCTAACAAAAAAGGATAAGAAATCTATGTGGCGATTATACGTTGATGGTGCATCAAATGAAAAAGGGGCTGGTGCAGGATACGTGATAATAACAATAAATGGGCAACGCTTACATTAAGCCATGAAATTAGGATTCCCCGCAATGAACGATGTGGGAGAATATGAATCAATGGTAGTGGGGATAAATTTAGCATTGGAGCTCAAAATATCATGAATTCAAATCTTTAGTGGCTCTTAACTAATGGTAAATCAAGTGAAGCAAATATATCAAATAAAAGACTCTAATCTATCTTTATATGTAAAGAAGATATCGAAAATGCTTGCTTTGTTTGAAGACTTTTTAATACATCAAGTTCCAAGGGGAGAAAACTCATTGCTAGAGGGGATATCTAGCTCAAGGGGAGCCCCCAAAACATGGACAATTCGATAATAAGAAATTTTGAGTATTAGAAAGGAAACATCCGAACAAAGAATGGAACTATTAGTTCTGACATGTTCCCGAGCTATGCTATAAGAGAAAGAGGGAAACTAAATTGGTAGAGAATATTGGATGAGAGGGTTAACCAATCAAGTGCAAATGACTCATATGATAACACCTGGTTGTCACCCATCATTGAATATCTTGCTAAAGGAATACTCCCATCTAACATGGGTGAAGCAAGGAAAATTAGGACAAGCTCCAACTTTCACAATAATGGATGGAATCCTTTATGAGAACACTTCCTTACTTAAAATGTGTAAGTCTAGATGATGGAGTAAAATTGTCAATGGGAGCACATGAGGGATCCTATGGGGGCCACTCAAATGGAACAAAATTGGCAGACCATACAATGAGATGAGGATTTTATTGGGCTCATATGGTAAGCTAAGCCATTTAGTATGTGAGAAAACATGAGAAATGTGAAAAGTATTCGAAAACTCCTATATTACCTTCGAGTAAATTCACTCCAATTTCATGTCTGTAGCCATTTGACATATAGGGAATAAATTTACTCGGCTCATTGCCAATCTCAAAAGGAGGAGAGAAATACGCCGTAGTCGCCATAAATTATTTCACTAAATGGGTTGAAGTGGAAGCACTTCCTAAGATTACTTCTGGGAATGTACTCAGATTTCTCATCAAAATTATTGTGACCAGATTCAGAATTCTCCAGAAGATAGTTTGCAAAAATGGAACACAATTTAAGAGTGAAGGATTCTCTCGCTTTTGTCATTAGAATGGAATCATTAAGAGCTTTTTCTTCGTTGTGAACAACAAAAGAAAATAGGGGAATTGAGGTTGCAAATAAAACCATAAAGGCAATTTTGAAAAAGCGATTGAATAAAGCTAAAATAAACTGGGTAGAAAAGCTGCTACTTGTTTATGGGCTTATTGAACATCTACTATAATAACGATGGAACATACTCCCTACTCTTTGATATATGGGTGTGAGGTGATGTTACCAATTGAGACTGAAATACCCTCACAACGAAGAATCATCTATGCTTTCGATTTGAATCAAGAACTGGAAAGAGAATCATTGGATTTGATATATGAGTTGAGAGATGAAGCAGTAATAATAACAACGGCTTATCAAAGAAGAATTTCGAAGTATTACAACTCAAAAGCAAGAACACGATCATTTCAAGAAGGAGATCTGCTACTCCGTAGATTAATGGCGAATACAAGAAACCCTATGGACGGACCCCTGGGACCAAATTGGGAAGGACCCTTAATCATTTGCAAAGTAATCCCCAGGAGCTTACAAGCTATGCTGACTAGGTAGCTGTATGGTTCCAAGAACACGGAATGCTGAATAGTTGAGACCATATCTACCAAAGGTGAATAAATAAAGCATCTCTTTCTTCAAGAAGAAAATCCACATGGTTGAGAGTAGAATTCTCCTTGCATTTGGGCAATACTTTTCACGGTCAAAAGCCTCTGTCCAGGCCGAGTTGGCTAGGGCAGAGCACCTCCTAGAGGGCAACACGCCATGCTATGACCAGATTAAAGCATCGACAAGCCATTGTGCATGCCTCTGGTTAGGTCAAGGTGCCTTTTAGAGGGAGGATGAAGTAAACCTATATCCATGCCATGCTATCGCGAAGCTAAAGCACCAAACAAGCCCTTGTCTACGCCGCCAAGGCAGGGCGCCTCTTGGAGGGAGATTGGAGTAAGCCTTTATCCACGCCATGTTATGGCCATGTTAAAGCAACGGACAGGCCCTTGATATCGCCTCTAGTCTGGTAAAGACGCCTCATGGAGGGAGGTTGCGTAAGTCCTTGGTTCCATCCTCTAAGAATGAGCTAACCAAGAGCACTAGGCAATAATGGACTAAGGTGTCCAAGCCCGAGAAGATGCACACCAAACAAGGGACTAAGATGTGCAAGCCCAAGAAGAGTCTCACCAAACAATAGACTAAGACATCCAATCCCAAGAAATGGATCATCAAACAATGGACTAAGACATCTAAGCCTAAGAATTAGCATGTCTCTCAAGGACCAAGATATCCAAGCCTAAGAAATGGCATATTAGATTATAGACTAAGACGTTTAGGCCCAAGAAGCATCCTAATCAAATTGCAACAACGTACAAAGCCAAAATGTTTTATGCCTGTCAAAGAAGACAGAATGTATGGAGTAAATAAGAACTCTGTTAATTAATACCCGAATTTAGGGTTTGGGTCTCTCATTTTGGAGTTTCATCTATTAATACCTGAATCTGGGTTTCGAATCTTTATCAACAACTAACAGTCTTTATCATACCTAAATTCGGGTTTTGTGATTATTACTTAACTTTAGTGCTAGAATTTGGGCTTGATATTTTTGTTATCAAGATAATTACAATGGATCTCTTATTATCCAACATATGACTGAATCAGGGCTTGAAGGTTTCTATTATGGAGATAGTTACCATGGGTTTCTGATTAGCGACATGTGCCCTAATATGGGCCGAGATTTTTAACATGAAGATGATTATTACGAATTTCTAATTATCCACCATTAATACCTGAATTCGGTTTTAGAATTCCATTTTGAAGACTATTTCTGATCCTTGTTCATCAGAACCCGAATCTAGATTCTAGACATCTTATTATTAACTTCTAAGCATCAATAATTAGTTCCCTAATCCGGGTAAGGTTTCAAACCTCCTTATTCTTGTATTTGGACTTTGGGACGTTATCATCGATTTTGAATTCTATCTATCGAATTCCGATCCAGAGATTTAAACAGCAATATTGAACCTACAACAGATTTCTAAGTTATTAACCAGAAGCTTCGAGGGTTGTCTTGAAGTAAAATTTCTAAATACATATTAAGATTATGAATTACAAAGGCTTATTTCCAAATAATGGCTTATGATCTCCTATTTCCTAACATCGACTGTCTCCGGCAGGAATTAATTAGACTTCAACTATTATATGCAAGGATAACTATTAATTACGGGTCTCATTACCTTTGTTAAATCAAGTTTACGACTAACTAACCATTAAAATATAGAAGTACCCCTATGCTGATTTATAATAATGCATATTTATAAGATAATGAGTCAGTAATATAAAATGTCACTTACTTTGATTTTTGCAGGAAGACAGAGTTATTAAGAGCAAGGAAGTTCTGAAATTTTTGTTCTAAAGTACAAAAGATTGGGTAAAATGTTAACCATAAGATCCACTTAAAAACAGAGGTATGAAAAAAGGTTAATGAAAATGTCGGGCTCTACATGCATGTGTTTCTACAAAGGTTACAAAGAACGTTTCGAAGGCATTGAAAAATCTTTCGAGGGGGTCGCAAGCATAAGGTGCCATCATAAGTGACAAAAAGTTAAAAAGCTTTAGAAGAAGGAAAGGAGGAGCTACCATTCCCTCGTCATCAACCTTTCGTTGTAGATGGATTCACGTATATAGAGAAAGCTAGGATGGACTTGGAACTACTTACGAAGGCAATGAAATTAACCTCTCATATGCATATCAAACCTTTCAAAACCAAAGGTTTCGCTTTCATTCAAATTGCTCAAAACAAACCTTCAGAATGCGTAGCCAAGCCTTTCAGACAGTTCGAAGCCAATAAAATCAAGAGAAGGTTCCGCACCAGTCCACAGGCATGCATTCAGAAGCTACCTACTATGTCGAAAGCACTGCTTCTTCAATGACTTTGAAGCCTTTATGGAAAACCTGTCTACAGAATCGAAGGCCCTATTTCTACTTCTACTGACAAGAAAGCGATATGAAGTGAGAAGCACATTTATGGCCCTTTCGAAAACATTGAAAGGGATTCATGAGAAAGTAGGGAGAAGGAATACTAAATAATTGGCAATGGTGAAAGGTAGATAAAAGACCCTTTCGACAAGGTTGAAAGGTCTGGAATAAGAACAGAAGAAGCGTAAGGGTGAGTTAAAGGACCTGAAAAAGAAGCCTTTTGACTGCATCGAAAGGAGACAAGGCCTTTCAACCATGTCGAAAGGATTGAGGATGAACATAAAAGAGCATTTCAATTAGATCGAAAGCATAGGCACGAAAATGGGGCTGATGTGTATCCATAAATAGGACCCATGGGGTCTAATTTGGGGGATCAAATTTTTGAATCCTAAACCTATTTCTTTCATTTCTACTTCTTTGCTAACACAAAATCTTTGTAAACCCTAAGTCAATTTGGGGAACAGCTCTTAAAATTGTAACTCATTTTTTATTAGTGATAGTGGAGAGATTCACGGACTCGGTAAGGATTTTGATGATGAGGAAGATCGTTACAACCATTAGCTAATCTAATGATCAATTGCACATGACGCAATCTTATTATCTTAATTTCCTTTTGTCTATGCAAATCTGTGAGATTGACTCAAAAAAAACATGTTGAAACGTATCATCATTATGACAAATATTATACAATGATAAACGAAGATGATGGTAATGTTTCGGCACTGATAAGTTCATAGAACTTGCTAATATCCAATACGATCTTATATCAAGTATTCTGAATAAAGCTTAGACAACTGCAAACGTGGTCAAAAGGAGTGTCCCGAAGGAAATTGGTCAGTAGTGAGTAAGCATTCATATGGAGAGGAATCCATTCGAAAGGACCCTACACTCAACTGTGTCGACAACCCTTTCGGATGCGATCCTCCATAGAAGAAATGAACAAGGTCAAAAACTGCTTTCCCACTTCAAGAGGCCTAGCATACCTTCTCACACAGTCGAAAGGGTACAAATAAATCTTTTGACATGAGTGGAATAAGTGGAAGATCAAGAAAAATAGCCAACTTCAACTTATATAAAAGGGGATTTATGAATAAGATGCTCTTTTCCTTGCGCACATTCCTAAGTTAACTTTTGAAACCTTTTCGACTAAGTCAACCTGGTCGAAGGGTGGGTTTTCAAAGGAACAATCTATTTGACAGCCTTATTTAATATGATTTTAATTTCTTCTCACATAGCTTTGGGGATGTTGACATGTATTCTTATTAACGATTTGGAAATTGTATCACCATATTTTGATGAAATCCATTTGAGATTTGATATGGATTTATATTAAGGAGCTTTGGTATGGTATGCCTTATTTTGATTAATTAGTTTTTGGAATATTTTGAGATGAATTAAATTTATTATTGAATCATAGAAAGATTTTGAAATTTGTAGCTCGTTTTGTTATGCCTTTTCATTATTATTTGGTTTAAGGCATATTTCTATTATGCCTCATTTTACGGTTAAGCCATATATTTGTGATAATGGATTTGTGAAGTAGTGATTTTGATGGATATGCGTTATTATTTTTAATTTTCGTCTCAGACATATTTTATCATGGCTTATTTCTATCCTTAAGTCATATATTATTGTGATATTATCGCACATAATTTTACTAGACATAGCCTGATCCGTTTGTTTTAAAATGCTTAGGGTAGACCGAGACTCTAGACTCGTTGTCCTTTAGATTTTAGGCTAGAATTGAAGTTGATTAATTTCACTGTTTTAGTTTATTTCATACTTGAATATACTGACATTTACAAGTTTATATCTATATATTATGTATTAGTTATTGTGTATTTGATATAATATTTGGATGTCATGTATATAGTATGCGGTCTAGTACGATATTTTGTGGAGTCACATTTTATTATGCATATGATTATGTATATTATTCCACTGCGATATGTGATTCTATTGTTGATTTATTTATATTATATACTGTTCAGAATATTTTAAATCAGTGTGTTTATTACCTGCTTTAATACTATGCATGTCAAATTTTTAGTTCAGATCCTTAAAAAGGTAATAATGACGTGTTAGTATAATGATATATTCACATACGATCACCCTTACAACCATATTCTTCGTATTATTAGACAACATTACTTGTATGTTTTTTAATAATATGAGTATAGCGGTATAGTTTTTACCATTCTGATGCTTCAACTCAGACCTAACTATAATCGCTCATTGGTTTAACAATGTTCAAAGTGGAATATCCACATTAAAATTCCATAGTATTTTCAAGCCAATGGAATTTTCTAACACTGTCACTTTGACATTTCTGTTTGGCCTAAATTATTTTAACCAACAGAAAACAACTAAGTAGGTCATTCCAAAGTTATCCAATAACTATCAGTATGCACCCTCCTGGCCATGAAGCTATAAGTAATACACTTTGTAACGACCAGGTATTTTCAACCATTCGCATTCACACACGTCGGACTTGAATTGCTCAAAATATCAGATTGTTAATTTATATTTGGCAAATCTCAGCATATGTAGTAAAATAAATCAATCACAGAATCACAGATACAAAGTAGAACAATAATACGCTGTAACATTCCTGAATTTTAAGCAAGTTTAATTTGACAATTTATTTAATTTTTGGAATTTAATTATGAAATTATTGGTAAAATAATATTAAATTTCTAGAAAAAATAAAAATATGTACTTTAAATAGAATTTTGGATTGGAGTTCAAAAATAAGTATTTATTTATTTGAATTTGATTTGAATTCTCTAAGTTTTGAGATGAATAAAATTGTTTTCTAATTTTAATATATGATATATTGGAGAGCTATATTTTTAAATTAATGTAGTAAGAGTTGTTTAAAACTAAAATTTTATATTATTTAAAATACATATCTCTTGAAAATCAATAAGGATTAATTTATGAAATTTATTAAAAGATGATTACTGGGAGTATAATCACTTTATGAAATTAATTGAAGGTAAATTTATTAGAGTGATTAATTAGAGGTTTATTTATCAATGTATAATTTTATTTTAAATAAAATTTCTTTTGAAAGATTATGTAAGTATAATTTATATGTATATATACACAATATCTAAGTTTGCCAAAAAGTTTTAAAGTTCTTTCTTTTAAAAAATTTTATGAACAAAGTTGTAAATGTATGATCTAAAGGGCCAAAACAAAGTTTATAAAAATAAATTCAAGACAACGGTATAAAAAAAAATAAACAAAGATGTAAATATGTAAAACATAAAGTATACAAGGATTTAAACAAAGTTGTAAATTAATTTTTAAACAAGGTTAAAAACATAAAATAGCTATATGTTGATAAGTGTTAATGTAAACTAACAAGTGTAAACAAAATGATACAAATGGCAACCAAATTTATTTTCTTTTAATCTAAAAATGATAAAATATGATCAAGAAATGGTTGTTCTCGGTTTAGTGATTCAAACCTTAAACTAAATTGAAGAACAAAATAAAATCAAAAAGATTCTCAGGTCAAAATTAAAATCTGGCTTCCCATTCATTTCTAAAAAAAAATTGAAAGCTTCAAATTCATACTGCATCTAACCTGAGAACAAAAAAAAGAAGCAAAGCAAAAAAAATCATATACAACAACAACTTCAACCTATTTTAACCTGAAGATCAGAATCAAAGTTCAAGTGCAGTGACCAGAGCAAAGCAAAACTAAAACAGCAGATCAGGAAAGCAAGGTAATCAAAGAAAGAAAATTCAAACTCAACTCAGCTAAAACAATGATCAACTCAAACCTGGAAATCAAGTAGCAGATCAAGTTCTCTGTTGCATTAAAGTGAGACAATCTAAACTTCAAGATTAAAGTAGGAAAAGAAAATATACAGGATTTGGTTTGCTGTCCTCTGTTTCCATCTTTCAAGTGAGCAACTTCCTCTTTAAAGCCTAATTTTGTTGATACATTGAAATGTTGGTGAGCAGACTTTGAATCCATATTTATCTATGTTTGCATGTGATCAAATATTGAATGTTGTGTGACATATGTTTTCATGTGTGAAAAATCTGAAAACAGAAGAGTAACACTTCTGTTTCCTTCCCACATAGTTTAGACACTGGTCTATGAATACAAAATGTTTGTAGGTATATAACATCACCTTTTAAAATAGATTTAAACGAAAATATTAAAATAATATTCTGAAAAAAAATTAAAGTAAGAACTGAAATCAAGTTCTAGTCAAACAATTCAGTTTTCAACCTTCTCTGTTCTTTGTCTCTACCTCAAACCTTTCATGTGAGCAAACCTTCTTTATTTAAAACACAAATAGGAATTTGTTACATGATTTATATCTGAATATATACATACATACACATATATATGTTGTGTGAATATATACTACATTGTCTATGAATATGTGAATGTATAGGTGAATGCATGTATCAGTGTTATCTTATTATGGTTGCCACGCTCAAAATTTTTGATTAAAAATCATTACCTCTGGATCTAGTCACTATTATGATTTAAGTGTCAAACAAAACTTGTTTATTTGATTATAAAGTAGGTTTTAAAAATTTATGTAAGTTAAACAATTTAGTAATGGCCCTGGGAATAAAACAACAGAGCAAAAATTTATATAAAGTGAAAAATTCAAATATCTTAATTCATAAACTTAGGAACATAGATTGAATCCTTGAACCAAACCATGATTTTTGAAACAAAATTTATAAAATTTAATAATGGGATGGTTGTACATTTCTGGTTTGACGAGAAAATAGAAATTGATGGTTTTCTGGTGATCTAAGTGGCCATAGCGGATGCGATCATCACTGGAGATAGTTGAATGATCGTAAATTAAGAGAAAAATGCCAAGAAAATTAATCAAACCATTTTGGGGGAGTGCGAAGTGGATTTGGTTCTGTAACCCTAATTTTTACTGGTTTGAGTATTTTGATTTGTTCTCTTCCCCTGATTGATCGAGTTGCATGGGAATTTGGGTAATGGTAGCTTGGGCGTTGACGAAGTTTCGGCCAGAGTTTCAGGTCTTCTGTTGATCGTGGGTGTGCATGGGAGGCGGTTTCAAGTAGGGTCTGTAGTTCCAGATGTGGGCTTGAATGCTCGATTTTTATTCATGGGTTGTGCGTACGATCTGAGTGCTGATTCAGGGTCGAGTGAGTACGCGTGGTTGTTGAAGATGGCCGCCACGATTACTGATGGCCAAAGGAGACTGTGCACGTGCACGAGCATGTTGTCGCTGTGTCAGGTTCGATGGTGGTAAAAAACGCGAGTTGATTCTCGAGTGAAGGTAGTGGTTGCTTCGGATTCGTGCTCGAGAACGCGAGTTTGGATTATCGGATGCATTCATTAAACTTAAACCTTAAACTGTAGAAGAAAAAGAAAAAAAGAAGAAGAAGAGGGAGTGTCATGGGGAAATGGGTGACGTACTCGAAGTCAAACTCGAGTTATCCGGGGGGAGACTCGGGATTGGTTTTTCAACTGCAATGATGTAAAGGAATATAGTTAAGCATATTTATTTCAAACAGGTTTAACCCTGTATATTTAATAAGGGTTTAACAGTTAAGTTAAGATTTTAATACAAGTTTTAAATTACTTAGTTAATACCTTAAAATGTTTTAAACTCTTGATTTATTATTATTTTAACCAAGTTATTAATTTAAGTCAAGTATAAAAATTTATTAACATTAAAGTTTGGTAGTTAATAATAAATTGGTTTTCAAAGTTTAAAGAAGATTGTAAAAATGTTAATTAAGACAAAGAATTATTAAATGATTGAAAAGGTTAATTAAGATGATAGATTTAAAATTGTAATTAACTAGTTGATTAGAGATTGATTAATTTAAAATTTAAAATTTGGTTAATTAACAATTAAGTATTTAATTTATTTGTAATTAAGAATTGTAAACTAGACAACTAAAATTAACTAGTTTATAATTAGTAGTCAATTAAGATCATTGATTTAAAGAATAATTAATTAGAATTTAATTAATTTATCATTAAGAAAAGTTAATCATTGATAAAAAATAATAGTTATGTGGTTAACTCTTTTAAATCACCTTCACTTTGAATTAAAGATGATTGACTATCGTCAAATGTTGTATACTGAATTGATATTTCTGTTTGTGATTGTGATACCGTGTGATGTGAATTGCCTGATGTTGTACTGTGAACTGTGATTGTTTCTATATATATGTGAAACCCCTTTGCCCGCAAAATGGCATTTAAATATCGATGCGACAAGGAGTCGGATTCCAGTTAGTTATCCGAAACCCACATCGAATCGAAATGATGAATCTTTGTGATTGATAAATTTATTTTATCTATGAATCTGTGAACAAAGATAAGCGTTATAGATCATACCGCTTATCGATATTGATATATTTGGGATGATTGATGTTGTGCGCTATTGTGTGAAATCCCTGGACCACACTTACACACACAAATATGGATTGCACGTGGAAATCGATTAAGTCACAGATTTTTTAGTTTTGAATTTGAATTTTAAATTCAAATGGTTTTGGAAATGGATTGGGTTTAAAGTGAAAGGCTTTTGAAACAAGTGTTTTAAAAATGAAAGTTATTCTGAGTAACTTAATAAAGATTTGAAATTTGAATAATTTGATTTAAATTTGAATCCAATATTTGAAATTGAATTCTATGATTTGGAAACAATGGGTTAAAAAGGGTTATTCAACTCATAAATGTGTTTATGGGTTTTTAAACCATTTTAAAAGTGTCGTTTTGGGAATTTGAATTTAACCCAAGATTTTAACTTCTATAGATATAATTGGATTCTTCTGAAATGAAAACTATTTTTTTCAATTAATAAAAGCATTCACATAAGGAATGAATTTCCAATTTGTGTTAAAGAGATTTCAATTTGAAATGAAATGAGTTTCCAAGTTATGAATGAATCTTTGGAAATTGTTTTGAAAGCTATGAAATGAGTCTTTGATTTAAAGACCGGATAAGTTAATCCAATTTGAAAAGGGAAATCGTTTTGAAAGGCTATGAATAAATCTCTGTTAAAGATTGGTGAAGTTTATTTTCAAATTGAAAGGGATCTGAAAAGCGTATCTTTTGTATAAAGGATTTGAATTTGGAAGATATAAATGAATCTTTATGGAAGATTGGTAAACTTTGTGAGATAAATCTTTTGATTCAAAAAAAGTTTGTAAATGGTAATTTTTTTAACCATTTGAAAGAAAAGTTTTGGATAATAAGTTGTGACTTAACTGAGATCCCATATCTATATGTTTTTAAATATTGCGCCTACTATTCGGTTTAGTCGGGAGAGGACTTTATGTCATACAACCCGTTTCGAATAGTGATACGACATTATGGATAGCAATTGAAGACCGGTGGTGAAGACCGGTAATTTTCGAAAATGAAGGGATTTCTTGTCGAATGTCTCTACATCGGCTGATCCCCGATATAGAGATTTGAGCACCCATTGTTCTGGGAAGTCCGGACATGATTAGAGATTATCCGAATTTGCAAGGACTTCTTTGAAAGTGCCTTCGGTTCTATTTGAATCCGGAACAGACTTGTATAGATGTGTGTCTGACGTTACACTTTGAGATGTAAAACCGGTTTCTATCAAATACATTTCTGTTTGGTGGGGGAGATTTATTCTCTTAGCTAAACACCCTTCTCTGAGACGTACGAGCTCAGAGGTTATGTAATTGATGGTTACCAGTGATACATTCCCTATTTGGTAATGTGGCATACGAAGTGCTGCTGATCATTTGTTGATCAAAGCATGGCTTTTGTGAAAAGCGTAGCTTTGTGGACGAGACTTCGTCGTACTTCACAACCCGGAATGGTCGAAACACGAAGAATGCGGCAAGGTTATTTGGGGGTAGCGCCCTCTGAGGGTATGTTCATTTCCTTCTGGATAGAGGAGGTATCATGGTATGGAGCCCATATACTTAACCTAAGTGGTTGCTGCAAATTTATTACTTTATGGTTGTTGGTGAATCCTGGGAAAACGGTTGGTTACGACCGGGGGATGGCATACTCGTTTATTAGTTAGCTAGTTATAGAGGTAATCCGGCCTTGTGTTGGCAGAGATCCGGTTAGGTTCTCGGAGCGTCCCTCCAGAGGCGTACCCATGTGGCAATGGGAAGTTTCTTGGCCTGACCATTTGTTGGAAATCCAATCACCAATACGCGCCTTGTACGGTTTTAGTTGTAGAACCTGCCATTTAACATGGTAGTTGTAGTAGGCATACTATAATGGTACGTATGCTGGCTAAGATTAGTATTATACTTTCAAAATGTTTTCCACTATGCACTAATAATAATATTAAACGGTTTTCGCGTATCAAGCATATTTGACTATCATAAGGAGAAATCTTCTCCAAGTCTGCGTTTGCATTGTGTGTGTGGCGGGAGGCCTTATGGTAGTTTCATTTTCTTAAAAGCTTTGCGGATTTCAATTTTTAAATTCTTTTGTTTGTTTTTAAAGACCAACTGTTTTTGTTTGCTCATACCAGTCCCATGACTGAGCCGGAGTTTATTGTTTCTTTCCTAAACTCTGGGTGCCCACTATTTTCCACACGGGCAGTCTAGAGTTGGGTTTTTCAGATAGTAGATATAGATATCGATCAAGTAGCTTTCAGTTTTCTCTTTGGTATTCTCTGGAGATCTTAGATATTGGAGTGTTTTGGATTCATGGACGGGACTTGCTTGTCTAGGCGAAACGTGATGATGGTTCGAGCTATCTATGGAGATTGCTGAGATTGGTGTTTCTTATGGAGTTTCAAGTTATGTTTGTTTCTGCTGCCAGTTCATTTGGGTTTTCCGCTGTAGCATTGTTATCTTGTATCTCTTATGTTGATTCATATTGTATCATTGGATATTTTATTCGTTGGAATTGTATATGATATTAATTTCTTTTTCTTTCGCTGTGTTGTTATACTTGATGTGTAATAAGCTCCGGCACGACTTGAATTTCAACGTTTGAATCTTGGGCATTTCAGTACAGTGGAGTACGGATGTCGATTTTCGAACGCTGAAATTTGGATCGTGACATACGCGGCGGAATAAATAAAGAATATTAGTTCATGAAGCTACAATATATATCAGTGTTAGAAATAAAGTACATCAGAATATCTCAAATACAGTAAAGTCTTCAGTACGAGCCGATGACTTCTCTGCACCAATCAACTGGCAAGCTGAAAGCTGAATCGATAGTTGGATCTCCAAATGAAGCTCCGAACTCCAAAGGTGAGTCTATAATGCTGTATCATTCAGTCTGACGCGAGCATAAAGCAAAGCACAAAACACTTGAGTCAGATTAACATGCTTATATCAATAAATCCAACTCAAGTGAAATAACGACTGAAATACAGGTAACTTAAAGGATGTTTGGGAACCATCCTCTAAGGATCCGTGGAGCTATCTACAATATAGAAATATACATTATAACACCATAGTCATTTCAAATTAATTTATACTTCAAAACCAAAATATTATTTCTTTTCGAATATAGTTATTTCCAATTTTATCACTTTCTAAGTTACGATTCAAATCTATCCAATTTCCAAATTCAAATTTAGTCCAATCTCAATTTACCAATTTAAATTCAACTCAATTTCTAAATAACCATTTCAAATTTTATCGATCTCAAAACTGGATTTGAAATCATAAATTACCCACTTACACTTCAATATTATTTCAAAACTTTAAATATTCAACATTTCAAACTAAATTTAACGATTTCAGATAGATTTAGTTTATCTTCATTATTATTTAGTCTTGAGATATTCCCTCATTTGATTCAATATCGTTTAAGTAACCTTAAATCACATTTTACTAAATATGTTCTTTAATTTATTTAAACGTGAAATATTCATTAAATCACTTAAATCAAAAATCCAGTTATAAAATCATACCTTTAAATTTCACATTCAATAATTTCAAATTGATTTACTTAAATAAAATCCTTGATTAAATACCATTCCAAATAAACCCAAATTTATCTTCCCAATCTTACTTATTCAATTTATTACAAGAAAATCTATTTGAAATATAGATTTACATAAATACTTAACCATATTATATCAATCAAAATAAAATTGTGTAACGACCTGTAAATTCTGATAAATAAATTGGTTAGTTTAATTTAATTTTTGAAATTAAATTTAGGAAGAAGGATGAATTAAATAGTAAATTGAATTAAATCAATGCTCTGTAGTAATTGAAATATTGTTTGGGAATGTAAACTTATAAAGGTAAGCATTTAATTATCCAATGCAATAAATTATTTAAAGTAACTGCATGTAAATTTGGGCAATAAGGTTAGTCAAAAGCTGAAATTGTATAAGTGAATGAAAATTTAATATAAACAATGAAAATTTAAGATTAATGATTTATGAACTTGCAGAAATTCCAATTTTAGAATATAATCTAAATGTATGACTATATATTGTACACAAGTAAATAATGGATTGAGAATATAATCATAATTTATGTATATATTTGGAAAAGGTATATTAAATGGAAATATGTTAGTAAATAACAGAGGAGTTAGAAATTTGAATAAAGTCAATAATTAATGTAAATGTTATATTAGGCTATAAATTAAATGTAAGAAAACGAGCGTAGAATTTGAATTAATTTATAAAATAAAATAATTTAAATATGACATAAACTTAAGTGAAAATTTTAAAGATATGATAACAAGTATTATAAATTACCTAATTAAGTGGTGAATGAATTTATTAGGAATAAAGTTCATTTAAAAGTTAAGTAATTATAATATTGATATTGATAATAAACGTTACTTTAATGATTTTTTATAAGTAACGGAAGTGTGAATATAAATTAATAGAAGCGTAAATTTATTTTAAGAAGTAATTGTTGGATTGGAAAATAAGTTCAAATTATGTTAATTGGGTAATTAATACTTAAAGTATGTAAAGTAATTAATAGAATGTAAATTTAATGTTGTAGATTTAATAGAATGTAAAGTATTTAAAAACCTTAAATTATGTGTTCAAATTGATAGGAAGTACACAATTAAAAATATAATATTCATTCAAATTAAAATGTAAATAGGCATATATTAATGTAATGAAAAAAATTAGCGTTGGATATGAAATTATAAATCTGGTTTGATAAGTAACGAACTTATAAATGCAATTAATATAGGTTGCTTGTTTAATTAATGTATTAAATAAATTTTTGGTAATCGATTACAATAAATCTTAATTTAACATTTGGTTAATGTAAATTAAAGTAACAATTGATGTGATAAAGAATGGATACCAGGTAAATTAATTAATGGATTTAAAATCTAGATTTATGGGTGAAATTGACAAATTTCAATAGGATTGAATTTCGCAGTTATTACACAGTTAGTGGAAATAAAATAGTTATTACGAATAAAGGTGAAACGGAAAGTATCAGGGTAATGTAACGTAATGGTTTGTTAAATATGTTTATAGGATAATGATTTGTTTGAATAATAAGAACGGTAATCAAGATTTGTTTATTTAATTGAATAAAATTAAGGTAATTGGGTTTATTACAATAAAATTGAAAGTAAATGTTCAAATATTACGTTAAAGTAGTTTAAGATGAAAATTGAGAATAACAATATAATTAACCATGAAAAATGTTAATTTATTTACTTAGAGATAATGGAGTAATTAACAGGATTTAAAAACCAAATAAATGAATTTCCTGGAATTTAATTTAATTTCTGGATAAATTGAAATTTAAACTTAATATTGTAAATTGGGAATTATCAATGATAAATTGATGTAGGAATTTTAAAAGGATTCTAAATTTTCCAAGTAATTCAAACTGATAAAAACTGTAAATAATTAAAGTAAATTTGTAAAATTCGATTTAATTAACTTATTTTTAATTTATTTAATTAATATAAAAATAGCCATTTTTGCCACTGACTCGGATTTCGACGAAACCAGTTTCATCGGCTCCATAAAGGTGAATTATAGTATGATTTCAAATTTCGTAACGATCGGACTTGTCGTTTGATCGTACGAACTCGAAACGCCTTGAAATTAATTTAAGTGAAATAAATTGAAATCAATTTAAAAATATTGACTTTAGCATAACTTCTTCATACGATGGAATTTGGACTTGAAACTTGTTCCATCGCGTTTAAAATATTTTGAAACACCTATTTTGATATATGGGTTTACCCAATTTCGTTCCGGAGTCAGAACGGGCTTTTTGGGCCAGTTATCGTTTAGCACGTTTATAATTCGGATCCGTCGGTCTATTTCAACTTTATCTATAAATACCCTGCTAAACCCTAGTCTCCGCCTATTCACATTTGTCTGCGCGTAAAACTTCATCAGCACCTCCTCTTCCTCAATGGATGCGAACCCTAGATCCAATTGCAAATTCAAAAATCTAATGAAATTCAAAGTCCTCGGAAAATTTGTAATAAATATATGTTGAAGCACTCGACAAGCGTAATCTCCTGCTACTGTTCGTTTTTTGATTCGGGTTTCGGTTTGTTCAGAAATCATGGTTTTCTCATTGGCCGTTCATAGGCCACCATCTCGATCCAACGGTGGATCTGCAACTTCAAGATGATCGGGCAAGCCACTGTGAAGAGAGAGACGAGCAGAACTTGTGATGACCTTTGCTCACCGTAGATGGTCACAGGTTCACTGGAATTAGCATGCAAATGGAGATGGCGGCATCATCGCCTGGGTCGCTTCGGGTCATGCGCGTTTTCTAGGGAGAGGCGTCTCTGAGTGGAGAAGCTAGTGGCGGTGGCCGATGGTCACGGAAGAAATTGTAGCGACGACAAAAAATTAGGTAGATAAGTGGCGGCTAGATTAGGGTTTTGGACTAGAGGCAGATCGAACGCGATAAATTCGCATGTAGAAGGAGCGTGACGTGGCTGTAAATTGTGGTTTGTTTTTTAATTTTCTTTCAGTCTAATTTAATTTTCAACCCATTTAATGCTATAACTACCACATACGATATCAGAATTTCACACGGTATCTTGCGTTAGGATCGTAGTAAAATTCCAGACATTTTGACGCTGGTTTGGACGAATTTGAAGACTGTAAAAATTTAGGGTTTAAATTCAATTTAAATTCAAAAGGTGAGTGTTTTAACCCACTCACAACTTCTAAAATTTCTTATGTTTGTTAAATTGATGTATGATGTGATTTCAAATTTATTTATGGTAGTTTGGCATATTATTAATCATCATCTCAATTAAATTGCATTTATTCAAATTAATTTGTTATTTAATTTTATTTTGCATATAAATTGACAGTTGAATTTATTTAGTATTGCATATAAATTGCTTGTTAAATTTATTTATGATTGCATATAAACTGTCAGTTGAACAGTTATTAATTTATTTTTGAATAAAAACTGTTTGTTGATACCTGTTATATTTTATATGCTCTCTATTGAGGTTTGTTTAAATTGGATGATGATTTTAATAAATGGTTGATGGTTGATATTGTATGAATGGATGCTTAAATTTTTTTGTGGTTATAAATTGGAAGTTATTATGCATTTTGATCTCATTCGGGTTTGCGGTTTGAAATGATATATAACCATAAATTTTATTTTTAAATTGCGGATTGAAATGATAAATATTCGTATCACTTGATCATAGGATAGAAAATTATATACAGACACCGTGGTCTATATGTAAATTTATTTTTAAATGATTTCTGTAGTTATGTAAAGAAATATACGAGTATATAGATATTAATTTTTAAATATTTTATAAATGCTATCTTATTATTGAAGTTAGCTATGTATAAATTTGTTTTGAATTATAAAATAAGCTAAATAATGAAGTTTGATTTCTTTTATAAAATATGGTCAAGTATCTGTCTAAAATTCTAGTGTATATAGAGTTATAAAAACTCAAATAAAAGTAAGGTTGAAGATAAAGGGGAATATGATTTGAATTAAAGTATTTAAGAATTATCTTCGAAAAATTTGTTTTGCAATGTAAATAAATTAAGATTTAAAGGGTATGATTTTATAACTTGATTTTGATTTGAGAATTTAAATGAATATCCAATTGATTTAAAGAATATTATCAAGTTAATTTAATTAAAAAGAATATCCTCTTATTGAAGTTTAAGGGTTTCACTCAAATAATATTTGTTTTATTAAATAAACATTTCAAATTTAAATAATAGGAACTGGTTTTGATATATGTTAAATTATCAAAGAATCCATTTTGAAATAGTGGAATATTTAAAGGTTGAAATATATGAACTACAAAATTTAAGTTTGAAATGTAGAATATTAAGCTTTGAAATATATGGGAATTAAAATGGTTTATTTGGAGCTTCAAATTGATATTGGGATTTTATTGCGAAATTTAAAGAAGCTATTCCATTATATAAAGTAATAGTATTTAAACCCTTAAGTTTTAAAAGTTATGTTTCAAAGCTATGGTTTCAAGGTATATAGATTTGAAAAAGCTATGATTTTGGAAAAGATATATTTGAAAATATTATGATTTTGGGGAAAAGGGATAAAAAATGATGATATCATATTGATTTGGGTTTTAAAAATATAAATGATATCGTATTTATATGGTTTGAAAGGGATATTATATTCTGGTTTTAAAGTATAAATTATTTTGAAATAACCGCGGTGTTATAATAACGTTTGGTTGTTGAAGAGACCGGGATCAGAAGTTGTCATACTCTCTGCCAACTTCGAAAACCACTTTAACAACCGTGTACGCAGTGGAGATTTGTAACAACCCGCATATTTTACGATTGAGTATTTAAATATTTCATCGTTGGTCGGATTTTAGTCTGAGAAACTACTTTTTGCAAACAGTCAAATTAGGACTCAAGACCACCCCCATTGAGTTCAAAATGATGTTTGCGATCTTTTGAATATAAACTTCGATAAGTTTGGAGATAGTAGAATTTTGCTACTTTTTCACTTAGGGCTTTGGTTTTGTTTCAGCTCATTAGACCCAAGCTTCACCCCTCTTCTCTTCATTACTTTACTTCTATTTCCTAATACTCAAGCTTTAGCAAAAATGGAGAGAGAAATGGGAAATTAAAACTCCAAGCCCTAGTTTCCATTTGCAAATCAAGTTCTAGCTCCAAATTTATAGAAGAAGCTTTGGTAAGCCTCCTCCTCTTCTTCTCCAACTCATTCTCTTACCAATTTCAGAAATTCCTAAACCTAATTTAGGAAATGTTTCTCTTTTAAGCTTAGATTCAAGCTCCTTTGGTTGGAATTGAAGAGTGATTGTCCTTGACATTGCTCTATCGCTTCTTCTTCATTTGTTTTTGGTGCAAAGGTGAGACTTTTATCTCACATCTATGCCTATATCCATCTTTGATTGTTGCGTATAAATTCCTAACACTTGCTCATATGCATTTGCTTTTGGTTTGGATTGAATTGGAGAATATTCCAATTTTGGTGTTTTGAGTTCAATTCTTTAAAAATCCTAACTTTGTTGTTCGATCATGTTTTTGGTGATGAATCGAAGAGCTTATAGGATCGGGTAGCCGATATGCATAAACCCCTAGCGTCCGTGCTTGTCCGATTGCAAATTGAGAGAGTTTGCACTTCATCTAAAATAGGATAGGAAATGCAGGAAACAGGTTTAGTCGACTGAATTCTCTGAGTCAGTCGACTGAGCTGAAGCCCAGGAATTTTTCAGGTCTGTGTTCAGTCGACTGACTCGGGGAGTTTAGTCGACTGACGTGCTCCTGTTTTGCCTGTTTTGCCTATTTATGCTCAATTTGCTTTGTTTTCCAATCTTTAATCGATTCTTCTTCTCCGATTAGTTGTTATCACCCGTGTCGACTTTGATAACTTCTATTTAGGAATTTTTCGGTATATCCACTTTGATGGATTTGGAATCGGTTTCTTTGGATTTGGTTCACGTCTTCGTATGTGAATTTTGATGATTGATTGTTCCTACAATCATTTTTGTGACTTGTCACTTTAAAATATAAAGGTTTTAATACTAGTAGTAAATATCTAAACTCTTTCTTCAAAATGATTTCAACACTATTTTATTACAAAGTTCCTTTTCTCAAACCATTTTCCAATCTATTAGTATATACAAACCTTTGTCTCACTCGTATGAGAAATCTAATTAAACGACTTGGTAAAACAAGTGGTATGAAACGCTTGCATTCACTTCGTCGGTTAATTGTTGGACTTGTCCGGTTGAATCTCTTGTGACAATTTTCGGGTGGAGATCTACAATTTATTCATAAATATTTAAGTTAAGCTAGTTTTTATGGGCCATGAAGCTAAGCTCATATATTTACTAGCTTAGTGTAATTGACACTTCTTGATGATTGATGATGATCATTTTTGTGATATAGACTAGCGATATGCTATGTTTCTTTGTCCACGTAGGGGATGGTACCTCGTTTTATTGAGTTGCGTCTCACTACTTTTATGGGCTAATGACCTATGTATTATTTGGAGTTTCGACTCAATTTTTGTAGGCTAGCGACCTGTGACGACCCTGGAATTTTGAGCAATATCAATTTAATAATCTTGATAATAATTAAATTTATTTGATCATTTTACATTATAAATTGACAAGTTAAAATTATTTTAAAAGATTAATAATAATAATTTGTTAATATCTATCAACAATTTTCTTAACAGTATAAATAGGTAAATTTAATTCTTTTGAAAATTTATAATATTTTAATTTGGAAATATTTATTTCGGCAATTTAATATTGGTAACATTTATTTTTCAAAAGCTAATCAAAAATATTTTCTATTTTATAACATATATATTGATATATCTTGTAAATAGGAAGTTTTAATGTAATAAAAACTTTATATTCAAACTGTAATATATATGAATGTATATATTATGGTTTGAAAATTGTGTTTAAAATTTATATAGTAATTATTAAATCTAATGTTAAAATGTTTTTCTATTTGAAGTATGTATATATTTGTATATAATAGAAATGGAAAACTGTATTGAATAAATATTTGCAAACTTTAATAAATATATAATTTGTAATTTGAAATGTTAATTTGATTTAATACTTTTGAAAATAATATTGAGATTTAATTTTTTATAACAAAGTTAATTTCTTATTTAATCTAGATACATATATATTTTTTACTTAAGTTTTAAATAAGATTTAAATTTTAAAAGTTCATTTGTTTTTATTATTCTTCCATTTTAATTTTAACATAAGATAGATTGTTGTAAAATTACATAGAAAGTTAAAGTAAAATTCTCAAATCTATAAACAAAAGTTATATTAAATTGGATCTACGATATAAGTTATTTATAAATGCCTATATGAATTTGCTTTTGGAATATTTATTAAAGTCTAAAGTTTATTTTTGTAAGATAAAAACATTTTATAACTATCTAAATATTACATAAATACATTGTATATAGCTTAAATAAATTATTAAAAAGAAAATAACATTTTAAACATTTATAAAACATTAGAAAATAACATTTGCAAATATTAAATAACACATATAAAACACTTGTTAACATTTTGATTTATGTAAGGACATTTGTAATAAAGGGAGCACATGTGTAAGTTAATTAAGGCATCATAGTGACAAATGTCTTTCTCTTTAGTAATTAAATTTAAAATTAATTGCAAAATAATCAAAAGGAGAGTTTTAATCTTCAGCTAAATTTTTCTTCATCTTCAACCCAAACGAAATGAATGTAAATCAAAAACAAAGTTCAAAAATGAAAAACAGAAACTGTAAAGAAATCTGAAACAAGAAGTTAATCTGGAAGATACACCAGGAAGATACATGAACATGCAAAATTTGATTCATCAGCAACAAATTGTTTTCAACATCAATGCAATCTGAAATCAAACAACTCAGAGAATTCATCAACTTGCAATTCAAAATTTACAGCAAGATGTAAAATTTCAACTTGTAGTGGAGTATCAAAGCCTGGAACAGTTTTGTCTTCTGCAAATTTTAAGTGAGTAAATGCAATCTTAAAAACAGTTTTAAATATTAAATTCCGTCTTGTTCTTGTGCATGAAATCATGATGGTTTGTTTGGAATTTTGAAATTAAACTGATGCATGTTTGGATTAAAATGTTTGCTGCCTGTAATAAAAAAATAGTAACTGTGCGATCATAAGCAGTTTCAATTTTTTTTATAAAATTCAATAACTTGATTTTTAATTCGAATCTGACTTCGATTTGTTAATGGAAGTTGATTGAAATCAAGTAGGCTATCATCTAAAAATAATTACAAGTTTTTAAGTGGAATAATTTGTTATAAATTTTGAAATTTACAGTAGAATTTAAATTGGGTTAAAATTGAATGATATAAAATTTTAATTTTGATATCATAATTGGATTGTAAATAAGGACTCATGAATTTTTGAAAATTGAATCACGAATGTTAGATCACTAATTTGTGAGAATTTGGGGCTTGATTGTTTTGAGCATTTCGACCAAATTGAGGCGAACGACGGCAAGGTTGTGGACGAGGTTGTGCTCGAAGGTGGAGGGGACAACAGTGATCAACAGAAAATTAATTTGGGGATTTATAGTTTTGGGGGTTTGCCGGAATTCGATAATGTAGGGTTTTGCAATCTATTTTTGCAAACGGTGTTCATTAGGGAACCACGATGTCGTATCGCGATCAGAGTCGATCGCTGTTGTTTCTGGAATTGCAGGGGAGTAAGGCGGAGCTGGGGTTAAGGTGGCGAGGTGTCACGAGAGGGGGATGGTCGGCGTTGATCATTTTCTGGAGGTGATTGGTTTTAGAAGTTGGGTTCGACAGTCAAATTTTGATTCTCGGTCTTTTCAAGTTTCTGGGTGGTGCGATTGGTAGTAGGGGTTGAGTGCGACATGTAGGTAGCCGGCGTGGAGTTCGCCAACGTCCGGCGGTGACGTGCACATTTACGTGCACGATTTCATGCCTCTGAAATGGGTAGTGGGAGAGGGTGGTTTGAGCTCGGGTATGTGTTCGGGAGGGATTCAAGTTTTGCTCGAAGCAAAGTGGAAGGTCTGGGTAACTCGGGGATTTAGTTGGGTTACTCGAGATTTAACACGAGCGTTTGTAGTGAGTTACTCGTGTTTGTTTGAGCTGGGTTTTGTTTTGTTTGGGTTCAATAGTTTTAAATTTTTTGAAATGTAACTGTAAGGTTTTTTAAAAGTTTTATTTATAAATTAGATTCGTTTCAAAATTAAAATTTAAACATGTTTTATATATATAAAATTATGAAATTTTTAATAATGTTAGCAGTAAAGTTTTTAAAGGTTTATGAAAACAAGTAAAATATGATTTGTAGATCATTCAAATTTTAAAACCAAAGTAAGACAAGTTTTTAATAAAACAAATTTGTTCAAGGTTAAGTTCAAATTAGATTTTTATATATTGAGATAGAAAGTTTTTTGAATAAAATAAGTGAATGTTTTAATAAAGTTTGTATTAACTTTTATTTAGTAAATATGGAAAGCTTTAAAGATTTAAAAAGGTTTGATTTGAATATTTAAAATTGTTTTAATTATAATTGACTTTAAAATAATTATTTTCAAAAAAGGTTTAATGATTAAAGTTTAGAAATCAATTATAATTTAAGAAATTATAATTTTTAATTATTTAAAGATAAATAAATATGTGAAGATAATTAAGGTAATTAAATTTATTAACCCTTAAAACGTTTTGGTTAATATGAATGATTCAATTAAGATGATGTTTTCTTAATTAAGAATTTTTATAATATAAGAAGTTAAGAATCATTTAATTAAATTTAAATGATTAAGTTAACTAATTAATTAAATAATTAATTAGTGATTAATTGATGATAATCACTTGGAGTTAATTAAGTATAATTACTGGGTGAAGTAATTAAGTGGTTAATTACAAGAGGCAATTAAGTAAAAAATAATCACTTTATGAAAGTAACTAAGTGGATGTGATTAAGGATTAATCACTTGAGTTATTAATTAAAGAATTAATTAGTAAAATTAATTAAAGGTTTAAATTATTTAATTAATGGTTAATTAATAAAGGAATTAAGAGTAATTAATTATGTGATGAATTACTTGTTAAAGTAATTAATTAAGGAAGTAATTTAAGTAATGAAGTAATCATTAATTAATTGATTAATTAATAATTAATATTTTAAGGATAATTAATTTATAATTAAGTTTTAATTACTAAATGTAATTAAAAGGTAATTAATATAATATGATTAATTAAAAGTAATTAATTAAATATGATTAATTAAAGATAATTAATCAAGTGTAATTAATTAAAGGTAATTAGCAAGAGTAATTAATCAAGTATGATTAATTAAAGGTGATTAATCAGTTGTGATTAATTAAAGGATAGTTAAGAAATAATTATCAAAGTAATCAAAGAATAATTAATCAGGTGTGATTAATTTTAGAGGGTAATTAAGAGATAATTACTTGGTACAATTAAGAAGTAATTAATCAAGATGATTAATTAAAATTGTAATTAAGGAAAAATTACTTAAAGCAATTAAGTAATAATTAATCAAGGGAGATTAATTAAAGTGGAGAATTAAGTGATGTTTATTAATTAATTTGTAATTAATTAATGAACGTAAAGATGGATTGATGATAATCCAAGTGTTTAAGTAAGGATTAATTTAATTAAGGATGAATTAAATTAATCAAGTTTGGATTAAACTTGTGTATGGACGAGTAATGATTGGTTGATAAATATCATTGGATGAGATAATGATATTGGATGATATTGTATGTCATTAGTTGATATGTGATGATATGAATGTGATATATCTGGGATGTGATATATGCTGCTTTGTGATATGTATGGATGAATTTGATAATTATGAATCATCTATCCGTGTGTTGTGAAATCATCCATTTATGTTTAAGTCATATTTGAATATCTATTGTTCAATCCCTTAAGTAAAACTTGGACATTAAAATGGCGTTTGGATTCGGTGAGACCGGGATCGGGTTTCCATATTTGGATATCCGAAAACCACACCGATCCAAAATAAACGTTGGGTCATGAATCCAAGTGGAGTGCAAGTGATGACTTGAGATCTAAGAACTATACGTCAGTATAACTCGGTGGGTGATTCCGTAATGAGTTTGACGGAATAGTACTTATAGGTTCGAGATGGTGATTCAGAGTGCAAGGGCAATGGTCGTTGACTCTGAGGATGATTCCAAAATGAGTGCAACGAAATAGTGCCTTCGGTTCCGTTTGAACCCGGAATGGACTTGTATGGATTGAATGCTTTCAGAACATCGTCAGGAGGACGATGAGCATTCTAAGATAGATGTGTCCTACATAGGTAATCGCAGCCTCAAGCCTCATCAGCCGGGAATGGCTAAAACAGGGGAGGTGCAGCAAGGTTAAGTGGGTCATGCCCAAGTAGGACGAGATTCATCCCTGTCTAGATGTCCCTTTTTTCGGCTTTGTGGGTGGTTGGATCTGCAGCCAACTGTGGGGTAGTCTTGTTCGGGACTGTTCAGTAAGGAATGGCCCGGCCTTGTGTTGCAGGGAAGCGGGCGTACTCCTTGATACTGTGATCTAGGCCACGTACTGTGACGGGCGGTACCCCTGCCATTGATGGAAACCCATTTTCACTACGAGGCGCTACGGTTTTGTTTGTATTACCCACTTTTGTGGCTAGTAGCTGGAATTTAATAGATGTAACAATATCGGCTATTTCTTGTTTACTTGAAAACCGTAGACACTATTATAATATCACTGGATTTCCTATCAAATGTTTTGGTTAGCTTAAGGTAAAAACTTTTCCATGTTTATGTGTGGGAAGTCTTACGTGATACCCTTTCTTTTCAGAGGATTTTCTAAAGTTAAGCAAATCTTAAACCGTTTACTCACACCAGACCCCTGTCTGACCGGAGTGTTTATTTTCTGTTTTATTAAACTCTTGGGTACTCATATTATGCAGAGTATTCAAGTGATTCAGGTTATCCTTGACGAATTCTGAAGGAGCTTTAGAGCAGGTGGCTTTAGCGTGCAGATATATAGTTAGAGTTTCCGCTGTGTGTTATTCTGTATAGTTATTGTTGTATTGTATATTAGACAGAAATTTTATAACTGTCTAAATTGGAATGTATAGTTGTGTACTCTGATGTATATGATACCAAATATATGTTATATATTATATTTCATTCGTTCCGCTGTGAGTTTCTGATATGTTGTTGTTCTTTCTTCTCTTTCTTTTCTTCTTCTATCTCTTTCTTTCTTAATTAGTGATGCGATTTTCTGGTGATAGAAAGTCGGGTCGCTACAGTTGGTATCAGAGCATTAGGTTGAGTGAATACCTAGGCTCTGGAGGGGTGTCTATTTTGAGAGAGTGTACTTGTAATTTATATATATATATATATATATATATATATATATATATAGACACACACACACACACCTAATCTGTTGGGTTATCTGTTCGGATTTTCCTACATAAGTTATAGAGGTAGATAAGGTAGGAGTGTATGGAACACGACTACCACTAATGGAAGAGGTTCATATATTGTGGTTGGAGGTGTATCTGTCGAGATTGTAGACCTAATACCGTCTCGAATAAGCTTTGTAGGTTGGTGAAAGGATTTCATTGAGTCCATAGGAATTATTTTTAAGGATTAGAGTATATTTTTGAAGTATGGGGTTGATTTTCTCTCGAGTGAGCGGGATTTCCAAAGAGTTGAATCTATGAGATGAGCAGAAGTCGGTGATGGTATCTTGGTGACTTCAGGAAGGAATTGCTGTATGGTGAGATGTAGTATCCATAGATGGTTCTGAAGATGTTCCTCTGGGGCAAGATTTAGATAGTGTTGGAGGAACTGTGATGCCTACTGCAAGGAAGATTCGGATATTTAGGATTTTCTGGATCTCAAGTAAGGGAGTTTTATCTGTATTAAAGTATGAGGTAATGTCGATGTTATCTCATTTCGGACATGGTCTCATATTGTTTTTCTCAAGAAGACAAGTGGTTGGTTGTTAGTTTGGAGCCAAGTTCCTTGAGGAGATGTCTACTCGATCTTTTAGTTGCATTGGGTGATAGTTTTGTGGTTAAGGATGATCTTTCGGCTTAGCTGTATCATGGAAGTGAAGTTTGGAAGCAGCGGCGTGGATCCACTTCTTCGATGATTCGGTAATCTTTGGAATTCTACTATCATCAGAGCAGGCAGATAGTGAAGGCTTATCCATTTCTTTAGGAGGCTCAGCGGAGCAGGATATTTGTTGGAAGTGATCTATCAATTTTTCTGGTAGATAAGCCATTCTGGAAGGATTGATCTTGATTAGGAAAGCTATTCTTGTTGGGGAGTGCTTCTTTGGAATCTGAACTGTGTGTGATCGTAAAAGTGACTTGCGATTAGTTTGGAAATCTTTGAGTAATCTTTGGTTTGGGAATTGAGGTATCTCATATGGAGTTAAAGGCTACTTAAGTAATCGAAGATTTTCCCGATGTTTTTGAAGAAATCAAAAGTTTACCCGAATCGGAGATTGAGTTTCTTATCGACTTGGATTCCAGGAGTAATACCGATGGTTCAACCATGTAGAGGAATGACTCTTGCAGCGAGAAGAGGTTGGTGAAGCAGCTCAGGATTCTTGAGGAAGGATTAATCATCTAGTTCAAGATAAGATTCTGCTGAGATGTTTTGACCAAATGGAATGGTCACTAAGATTTTATGAGTCGGATGAATAGTGCATGGAGAAATATTGTGCTCGAGTTCTTCGATAACATTCTCATCTACTCCAGATCAGAGTTGTGTAGTGGAAGCGAGATAGCAGTTGTTCTATTATGGGAGCAATCGGGAGTTGTTGTTTTCTTGGATTAGAGGATTTCTACAGGAAATTCAAGTATGAAGAAATTTTCTGGATTTGGAAGGCAAGATTGGCAGGCGCAACTGTTTGGCTATTCCAGATAAGAGATGAAGGTTTGAAGTCCACTGATATTTGTGGAACAAAGTTGTGTATTGGATTTCAGCAAATTTTTAGGAGAGTCATTTTGTTGAGTAGGATCTGGAAATTGGTTTGATTTTGGTCAGTTTGTTTCATGAAGAAATCAGCAAGGGTCAAGCTGATCGGGAAAGATGAAGGTGACTCAGAGCATCAGAAGAGTTATGCAGTTAAGAATTAAGGAGATTTGGAATATGAAGTGGATTTTGGATATTGTTTTAGTTTTATCCGATCAAAAGAGATATAGATTGGGTAAAACTGGAAAGCTAGCTCCGGAGATATTTTGAGTTTTCTTGTGTTTTCTGGAGATTAGATCTACAGGATTGAATTGCCAGTTCGGATAACTGGAATTCATTGTATTTCACATATCTTTGAGCAATATGTGTATGATTCTTCGAGTGATAAGATCAGCAGTTTAGAAGGATTTGGCAATTGAACTGATATTGAGTTTAGTCTGATATCTTGTTCAGATTTGTAGATCAGATTAGGAGGAGTTCTTGGTCATAGTAGTGTAGTTACTTAAGATTCTATAGAGCGAGTATTCCAGTATAGGTACCTGGCAAACTCTAGATAATATTAGGAAGTTCAATTCAGAATTTTGTCTGGATAAATAAAATTGTTTGTTTGAATTGGTTGCTGTGATTGATTGTGTGATTGCTGTTTGAATTTTAAAAACTTTTGCTGGGTTATTAAATTAACTTTGCTTTTAAATTTCGGGGACGAAATTCTTTTAAGGGGGAGGAATATGATGACCCGGCATTTTGAGCAATATCAATTTAATAATCTTGATAATAATTAAATTGATTTGAACATTTTACATTATAAATTAACAAGTTAAAACTATTTTAAAAGATTAATAATAATAATTTGTTAATATCTATCAACAATTTTCTTAACAGTATAAATTGGTAAATTTAATTCTTTTGAAAATTTATAATATTTTAATTTGGAAATATTTATTTTGGCAATTTAATATTGGTAATATTTATTTTTCAAAAGCTAATCAAAAATATTTTCTATTTATAATATATATTGATATATCTTGTAAATAGAAAATTTTTAATGTAATAAAAACTTTATATTCAAATTGTAATATATATGAATTTTTATATTATGGTTTGAAAATTGTGTTTTAAAATTTATATAGTAATTATCAAATCTAATGTTAAAATGTTTTTCTATTTGAAATATGTATATATTTGTATATAATAGAAATCGAAAATTGTATTGATTTGAATTTAATAAATATTTGTGAACTTTAATAAATATATAATTTGTAATTTGAAATGTTAATTTGATTTAATACTTTTGAAAATAATATTGAGATTTAATTTTTTATAACAAAGTTAATTTATTATTTAATATAGATACATATGTATTTTGTACTTAAGTTTTAAATAAGATTTAAATTTAAAAGGTCATTTGTTTTTATTATTCTTCCATTTTAATTTTATCATAAGATAGATTGTTCTAAAATTTTACATAGAAAGTTAGAATAAAATTCTCAAATCTATAAAAATATGTTATATTAAATTGGATCTACGATATAAGTTATTTATAAATGCCTAATGAATTTTCTTTTGGAATATTTATTAAAGTCTAAAGTTTATTTTTATAAGATAAAAACATTTTATAATTATCTAAATATTACATAAATACATTGTATATAGCTTAAATAAATTATTAAAAAGAAAATAACATTTTAAACATTTAGAAAAAAAATTAGAAAATAACATTTGTAAATATTAAATAACACATATAAAACACTTGTTAACATTTTGATTTATGTAAGGACATTTGTAATAAAGGGAGCATATGTGTAAGTTAATTAAGGCATCATAGTGACAAATGTCTTTCTCTTTGGTAATTAAATTTAAAATTAATTGTAAAATAATCAAAAGGAGAGTTTTAATCTTCAGCTAAATTTTTCTTCATCTTCAACCCAAACAAAATGAATGTAAATCAAAAACAAAGTTCAAAAATGAAAAAAAGAAACTGTAAAGAAATCTGAAACAAGAAGTTAATCTGGAAGATACAGTAGGAAGATACATCAACATGCAAAATTTGATTCATCAACAACAAATTGTTTTCAACATCAATGCAATCTGAAATCATACAACTCAGAGAATTCATCAACTTGCAATTCAGAATTTACAGCAAGATGTAAAATTTCAACTTGTAGTGGAGTTTCAAAGCCTGGAACAGTTTTGTCTTCTGCAAATTTTAAGTGAGTAAATGCAATCTTAAAAACAGTTTTAAATATTAAATTCCGTCTTATTCTTGTGCATGAAATCATGATGGTTTGTTTGGATTTTTGAAATTAAACTGATGCATTTTTGAACTAAAATGTTTGCTGCCTGTAATCATAAAATAGTTACTGTGTGATCATAAGCAGTTTTAATTTTTTTGTATAAAATTCAATAAATTGATTTTTAATTCGAATCTGACCTTGATTTGTTATTGGAAGTTGATTGAAATCAAGTAGGCTATCATCCAAAAATATTACAAGTTTTTAAGTGGAATAATTTATTATAAATTTTGAAATTTAAAGTAGAATTTAAATTGGGTTAGAATTGAATGATTTAAATTTTTAATTTTGATATCATAATTGGATTGTGAATAAGGAGTCATGATTTTTGAAACTTGAATCACGAATTTTAGATCAGTAATTTGTGAGAATTTGGGGTTTGATTGTTTTGAGCATTTCGACCAAATTGAGGCGAACGACGGCAAGGTTGTGGACGAGGTTGTGCTCGAAGGTGGAGGGGACAACGGTGATCATCAGAAAATTAATTTGGGGATTTATAGCTGTGGGGGTTGGTCGGAATTCGATCATGTAGGGTTTTGCAACCTGTTTTTGCAAACGGTGTTCATTTGGGAATCACGGTGTCGTATCACAACCGGAGTCGATCGCTATTGGTTCTGGAGTTGCGGGGGAGTAAGGCGGAGCTGGGGTTAAGGTGGCAAGGTGTCATGAGAGGGGGATGGTCAGCGTTGATCATTTTCTAGAGGTGATTGGTTTTAGCAGTTGGGTTCGACAGTCAAATTTTGATTCTCGATCTATTTCAAGTTTCTAGGTGGTGCGATTGGTAGTAGGGGTTGAGTGTGACATGTAGGTGGCCGACGTGGAGTTCGCCAACGCCCGGCGACGACGTGCACGTTACGTGCATGATTTCGTGCCTTTGAAATGGGTTGTGGGAGAGGGTGGTTTGAGCTCGGGTATGTGTTCGGGAGGGATTCGAGTTTTACTCGAAGCAAAGTGGAAGGTCTGGGTAATTCGGGGATTTCGTTGGGTTACTCGAGATTTAACACGAGCGTTTGCAGTGAGTTGCTCGAGTTTGCTTGAGCTGGGTTTTGTTTTGTTTGGGTTCAACAGTTTGAATTTTTTTGAAATGTATCTGTAAGGTTTTTTAAAAGTTTTTAACAAGTTTTATTTATAAATTAGATTTGTTTCAAAATTAAAATTTAAACATGTTTTATATATATATAATTATGAAATTTTTAATAATGTTAGCAGTAAAGTTTTTAAAGGTTTTTGAAAACAAGTAAAATATGATTTGTAGATCATTCAAGTTTTAAAACCAAAGTAAAACAAGTTTTTATTTTATAAAACAAATTTGTTCAAGGTTAAGTTTAAATAAGATTTATATATATTGAAATAGAAAAGTTTTTAAATAAAATAAGTGAATGTTTTAATAAAGTTTGTATTAACTTTTATTTAGTAAATATGGAAAGCTTTAAAGATTTAAAATGGTTTGATTTGAATATTTAATTTTTTTATAATTATAATTGACTTTAAAATAATTATTTTCAAATAAGGTTTAGTGATTACAGTTTAGAAATCAACTATAATTTAAGAAATTATAAGTTTTAATTAATTAAAGATAAATAAATTTGTGAAGACAATTAAGGTAATTAAATTTATTAACCCTTAAAATGTTTTGGTTAATATAAATGATTCAATTAAGATGATGTTTTCTTAATTAAGAATTTTTATAATATAAGAAGTTAAGAATCATTTAATTAAATTTAAATGGTTAAGTTAAGTAATTAATTAAATAATTAATTAGTGATTAATTGATGATAATCACTTGGAGTTAATTAAGTATCATTACTGGGTGAAGTAATCAAGTGGTTAATTACAAGAGGTAATTAAGTAAAAGATAATCTATTACTTATAAAGAAAAACAGAAACCAGTTGTTTATTTGGACGACACCTGTCCCGTACGATGTGGCAATCACATCTCAAACCGGTTCATTTCTCACGTTTCCAAATCCCTAACTGCTGTTGTTTCCATTTCCTAAATCACATTTCGTGGCCCTTTCTTCTCTGTCAAAATAAATCCGCTTCCATTTCCTCCCACCAAACCTTGCACAGTCCGTAATGGCGGATCCTCTATTAACTCCCACCAAACCTTCCTACTTCTCTACCAATTCCAAACACAGTAAAAGAAATAAATCCATGTGCCCTTTGTATCTTAATTCATACTGGTAAATCTCATTTCTCCTTTCCAAGGTAACGATTTTATCAATTTTTTCTTCCATTTATTTATTTTACTTATTTCTTCGGAATTCACGACTACTTACTATTGATTCACACATAAACTGACCGGATCATTTGTTGACATAATTTAGTAGTTGTCCAATTTGATTAAATTTAGAATTTGAAGTGATAGCGCTATTTTTTATTACTCTGTATTGTTAAAATTACAGAATGATCTACGTATTTTCCCCAGTAGTGTCAACTGTGATTATTCGGTCATGATTGATTTTAAGGAGGGTGATGATTAACTGTGTTTCAATTCTTCAAATGCAACTAATTGTGAAAATGAGGAGTAAAATTCACGTACTTCCTATTTATTTTCATACTAGAAGAAGGAATTATTTGAACTGAAATATTCTATGTTGTCCAAAAATTATGAGATTTGGTGTTATTTGTATTACTTTTCATACTACAATGCTTGCATTCGTAGTTTCAATATATCTTTTTCTGAGTCGACACAAATACATTTCCATTTTAACT
Source organism: Allium cepa (assembly GCA_030765085.1). NCBI lineage: Eukaryota > Viridiplantae > Streptophyta > Magnoliopsida > Asparagales > Amaryllidaceae > Allium > Allium cepa. The sequence goes on from CM060939.1 coordinate 821,781,037, forward strand.
ATATATTGTTTCATCATGTTTAACTCATGAGTTTCTTCCAGAAAAGCTTATCTATTTAAATGGTGTTACTACTGTATATTGTTATTAATGAGATCTTTGAAATGTATGCATATAGAAAACTTCTAAATTTACTTTGATGCTCTGAGTCTCTGACTATTCATTCATGATTCAAAATGCACTAATAAATGTTCATACTGACTTTTGAATTAGAAAAATATAATCGTATAAGGGATTCATAATGATGAAAGAAAGTAATATATGAGTGGGTAGTTAATACTTAAATGGTGCTTTTATTTATTATTGGCTAATCTTTTAGTTAAATGGGAAAGTAGGAACACAATTTGCTTGCTGGCTTGAATGATGTCTTCAAATGATGTGGCATAAATAATAAATCCTGATACAACTCCCTCCATTATCTCTGTTTCATGGTACTTTTTATTTTAAAGGATAATGAATCGACTTTAATAAATGAACAATCTGACTATATTTCTTACAATATTTCTACACAGGAAACTGTGTCTCATGTTGGTGACAGTAGCTTTGTTATGACACATCTTCTTGGACTATTTATTCAAAGTAACAATTTATTATTATTAAGTAGTACATTTTTTATGATTTATAACAAATATATGATATAAAAATTGTGAAAAGTCTTGACAACGATTATTATGTGCAGTTCACTCGCTAACAAGTAAAATTGTGCCTTTTCTGTTTGAATATTTTGACTGGTTTAATTTGTTTTACAATTTTATGTGTATAGAATGAGCTTGGGTAAAATGCATGTTAATGTTCCATTGTTATACTAAATCCAACATTTGATATAAAATTTACGTAATACATACTAAAATTTCATATATAAGAAGAAAAGGATTACATCAGCAAACGTCTACGCCATGCTTATTCCCTATAATATACAAACCTCTATTATTATAGGAACTTCAAATAATATTTATTCTCAAAGCATGTCATAGATAATCATATTTTTTAAACCATATATTTTTAAATAAAACTCCCTAATCTCATGATTTCACTCAATCTGAAAACATATGGAAATGATGAAGGTATCTCATATTCTAAATAATATATGTCTGTCTGTGTCTTATCTTATATATAAAGCAAATACATGAGTAAGTGAAGCCTTTTTGGGTTTGACAAAAATATCCTTTTTAAATTGTTTCGTAATAAATCAAAATAAGGGTTCATCCATCTATCCAGTCTCTGCTCGAGCCCTAAATCAGTTCATAGATCCATTTTCACATCATATCCCCATTTCTTTCTCACGAGCCTCAAAAATAGGAAAACAAATTTAATGCAAAAACGAAAAATCCAACCAGTTGACAATTTAAATTAACGATAACTATGTACATTTTTCAAGTAGGCATGATAGCACAAGTGATTTGAGAATGATATCTCAAGTGTGGTTGAGTTGAATGGAGTAGAGGGTCTTACCATGGTTTTGCTCTCCTGTTCCTATTCAATAATGATATTATCTTTCTATGCCATGGTCTTCTAAAAGAGAATCAATGATCAAATGGTAACCTATTTGTTTCTTTCTCAATTTATGCTTTATTTCTGTTTAATGTATAAAGCAATATGTGGGTTCGTGAGAAGAGAAGAAGGTATGTTCTGAATCGATTGTTCCTCTAAATTTTGTTTGGGGAAAATGAGTTTATTATTTGCAATGAGTACTGTGAGGCAGGAGACAATATTTAAGAAGGAGTACTGAGTATGTTGGCTGTGGGGTTGAATGAGAGAAGCAAGTCATCTATTCAAACGTAAGGTCATCTCTTATATCAATTATAGTCTATTTTAGGTTGGCTAAGCTTAACTCGCATATCTAATATGATTTTATGGTCATTGAACAAAACTGATTGTAGAATTTTCTTCTTCAGATCATAAATGATGAACATGTTATGTTCAATATATAGTAGAATATTGCTTATTCCAAAGTGTTAATGTCCTTAAATATTTTTTACTGGTAGGTGTTGGTAGCTTTAAAACTATGAGACATAATAAACTTACAATTGTTACATGGTCAGCTTCCTTTTTGAGGTCTCTTATGCTTGGAGCATACCTTTTGATGGTAAATTCTCCTTATAAATCATTTTGTTCGAAATTAAATTTGAAGGTGGGTTTTATTGTATTTTTAATTTATGAATTTGTATTACCATAATTGAATAACTTACCAGGTGAAGCTGGAGATAAAGGTATCCTTGCAAAACTAAAGTTAAAAATGATTTTCATGACTATTTTTTTCAACTAATCATAAAAGTGCTTTGGTATGGTCAATGTGAAAACATTTCCATGTTTGCTTCTCTTCTATTTTTGGGTTTTTATTTGCAGTTAATTATATTACTTAATAGTGATTAATAAAAAGGAACCAGTGCTTATAATAAATACATTTAGAATATATATGTGCTGGTTTTTTATGACAAAAATGTTGGATTATGCACTGTCAAATGGTTTAATATGGCGTTGACCAACTATTTTGTTACATGTTGCATTAGGTTGGAGAATAACATTTTGCGTATTGGGTTATACAATGGTTGTTCCACTGTATCAGGCCAAGCACTTTCTCTGTCTTACATAATAATAACAAATATATTGGATACTTTAGATAAAAAGATTAACATGACTCCAACACGTCCCGTTGTCTCAATATCAGGCACAATCATATTTAGTGCCTACGCTCTCATTAATGCATATATTTTAATATCCAGGGATAAGAATTTTCATTCACAGTTTGTAGAAGTTCTTGACATAGTTCATCCCCGTTCTTAAGGACAGCCACTCTTAATTTGTCTACTGTTAAAGCCTTAGAATTCCCATTTTATTTCCAACCTGAAATGGTGGCATTATTAAGATAGTTCATATCAAGGTGGGCACCGGTTTTAACTATAAATATCACATACTGATTTTTTTTAGCTTATATACCCACACATCCCAAGTACGTGATTTAACTTTAATATTTCTCATCGGATGTGTCCTTTAGCCTATAGGAAGTTATTATGTTTTCCATGTATATTATTGACTAATGCATTTGTGATTGCGGTAGAGACGATGCATGTGTTTTATTTTCTTGCAATTGTGGTCTGACCTTAAGGAAAATTATAATTTCATAACACATGGATACTATATTGGTTAAAGTTCCCATATAGTCAAAATATTGTTTTAATAAACTTGAAATTTGCTTTAAAATATGTTAGGCTGTAATTTCACCCCATAAAGCTTAACAAACATTGAGAATTTAAAAAAAAAATAACTCAATGAAGTTGAATCGTTCACTAATTTTAGTGTGTCCAAACTTTACTCAACAAAGATTATGGTTTTTTTTTGGAGAATGACATATCTTTATGATTATTTATTCGAAGTCAATATCAAACAAATGTCAGGTTTAGAAAGATTAGAGTTTAGGTAAAATTATCTTATTTGTAACCACTATATCATTTGGATCATTTCCACATCACCCTAGAATTTAAAAATTTAGTTAACTGGATTAGGAGATAATGGTAATTAATATAATTTATGCATCTTAAACTCTTCTTACATTGCAGCTTATTTTTTTATATTGTTTCCCATCATGTGATCCAGTTGACATAAGATTATATCCAAAATTATGTTACCAATGTATAAACTCAGTTGACTGTCCACTAAGTTGTGATTTTAATGTATGACTGTTAAGCAATACAACATATTTTGATTGTCAAGGGTGCCAACCTTCTACACTATCATGTACGTAGGTTTCAAGATTTGGGTACAGTGGATTAAATGGGTGCGCAAATTAAATTTATCTAAAATAAAGCGATGGTTTTACTGTATAGTTTATTTCTATCAACATTTCAAGCTTGAATATTATCTACCGTGATAAGTTTACGACTTTTTCTTTGAAGTAAAATAATCCATTTTTGTATTCTACTATTAAGTTATGTACACCTGACGTTGTCATCTAACTAGGTGGCTTCAGTTACAGTTGGTATAAATTTCAAATTGTACATTTACTAAAACAGAAAACAGTCTTTCGGGATCAATATCAATTATATATCTTATTATCATGGTGTTAATAAAATAAGCTTCATTGAGTTTACCTAACTTTGGTTTTACCATATACTCAAAATTTCAGCACTAGAATTCTCCTACATGATGTCTTAGAAATTATTGATGGTAACTGATATTAATTCTCGACTGTAAATACTATGAAAAATAATGCTTGACATTTTCATCCTTTTGTTGTTGAATTTTACAAACCTTTAATGATAATTTATGATTGTTTCAAACAACACATTTGTTATATTACATCATGTTTGATTTAGGATTGACTAACACAACCGGTTATGTAAATAATCATTATGTTAATTTTCTATTTACAATATAGCACCACTTACTGATTGCATATTATGATATTTTATGCCTTCTGATTTTCAATATAAATTATACCATTACGCCAATTTGTTTTTTTTCTAAAATGGGGATGAATTTATGGAATTATTCAATTAAATTGCCACGCAAAAGCTTTGATATTCGCTGAGAAAATGCTCATTGTTAAACATTGAATGAATGGAGTCTACGGTCATATAGCATATAACAAATATTACACGTAACTCTATGTAGGAAGTCTTCATTTTTTACTGTCTAACAAGCATATTGTTCCTTAGTTTTAACAGTTTTCAAAACTGAAAAGGTGTTATCCATATTAGGTTGCCTTCTCACCTTACAGAGGCTATTAATGTACCAGACCTCAAAGCTTAACATCCCAACAGAGGTCTTCAGCAACATTTACCTCCTAGCACCAAATTTCCAATATGGAAAACCATTTCTAAGAATAAGCATACAGAATAAAATATGGAGTTCAGCTATTTACTGGTATTTTTCTAACCCATTTTGTCTGTTGTATTAATCTGAAAAGAATTTAAAGGAATATATATTTTGTACATGAGATTCTATGTTCTTTTGTTTATTTTATCAACTTATTTATCTCTAACAAATTGACTGACTTTAACATCTGCAAATACTTAAATAACTTTGAAACAAATTTCATTTCCATGTAAAGTTATATTTTATGTTTGAATTAACTAATCATTTTACACATAGAGCAAGCGATGTCTATATTAATTATGTTTTAATGCAATTACCATTCATTTGTAAATAAAACCATCGGCAAAAGACTGATTGTTTGCTATGTTTTTATATTTATAGGAAATAGTTTATACGATCCATATGAACTGCAAAATAGGCCTGGTAAAACATTGGTTTACAGTGGACAAACTGTACATGTCATGGCTATGACTCTAATACCCACTCACCTTTTTAAGGTCACCATCACTTTTTCCATACAAGACCACACCAATCGAAAGTCATCAAGGATATCTTGGTGACACAAGGTTGTCAGAAAGATAAGAAGGGTATGCTATCATTTTTGTTTATGTTGCTGACTATATTAACATGTTTCAGAATCTATGAAAACATGGTAAGATAGATAAATAAATCCTATCGTATGAAATGATATTCCTTATTCCAGGTTTAGCCCGATGAGGAACAAGCTGGACATGGAATATTGGACATGTATGGAGATCTTATGGTAGGAAGGCTGTGGAAATTCTTTAGGATGACGTGCTGCTTATTTTGACCCACTTCCCAGCCCTTGCTGTCTGTTTTGTATTTTTATTACAGCATGTAGTTTCATTTCAGTAAGTATGGTTCTTTACTGTTTGACCTGTTTGTACTTTGTTGGTTTGTAAATTTATTTTAGTATGGTTGTCGTTGTTGTTAAAAAATAGCTGCTACATTGTGCTTTCCTATTTTCTTTTTACTTTCAGTTTGGTCAACCTACATCTGTACCATGATCTGTTTGTGCTAATGCATTTCGCCAAAATGCTATTGTGACCGAGCTACATATTCTTCCGTTTTAAAAACATACGGAACTGACATTAATATAATACTCAATTAGGTTATTTTTTTCCTAGGTAATATTTACTACTTTTCACGTATGTGGTAACCAACAACTTTACTTTGGTTGAATAATTCGGTTGGGCAGGCTGATTCATTATGTGCAAATGCGTGAGCTGCCTACTTATTTCTTTATGAAATCAAATTTTACCCATCCTCATGCTTTTATACAAATTCATCCATTCAAGATCAACTGCTTGAATTAATTACTGTACAGCGGTAATCAACGCATTTTTTTTAAAATAATTACTTCCCTATTATTTTCCAATACATAGCCGGTCAAAATAAAACGTTAATTAAAACAAATTTTAAACATTGCTTCGATTACGTGAAATGAAAAATCCTACAATACTTTGAGCAAATATAACATTCTAAAAATAACATTAGCAACATTTACATATAAATTTTACTAATGGAAGAATGAGATAAATTAATCATACAATGAACACAAACTTCGAACTTCACCATCTACCTGTGTGCATAGCACGGGGCACGCACTAGTTACTTTATGAAAGTAATTAAGTGGATTTGATTAAGGATTAATCACTTGAGTTATTAATTAAAGAATTAATTAATAAGATTAATTAAAGGTTTAAATTATTTAATTAATGGTTAATCAATAAAGGAATTAAGAGTAATTAATTATGTGATTAATTACTTGTTAAAGTAATTAATTAAGGAAGGAATTTAAGTAATGAAGTAATCATTAAATATTTAATTAATTATTAATTAATAATTTAAGCGTAATTAATTTATAATTAAGTTTTGATTACTAAATGTAATTAAAAAGTAATTAATCAAATATGATTAATTAAAAGTAATTAATTAAATATGATTAATTTAAGGTAATTAATCAAGTGTAGTTAATTAAAGGTAATTAATCAATAGTAATTAATCAAGTATGGTTAATTAGAGGTGATTAATCAGGTGTGATTAATTAAACGATAATTAAGGAATAATTATCAAAGTAATTAAAGAATAATTAATCAGGTGTGATTAATTTTAGAGGGTAATTAAGAGATAATTACTTGGTACAACTAAGAAGTAATTAATCAAGATGATTAATTAACATTGTAATTAAGGAAAAATTACTTAAAGTAATTAGGTAATAATTAATCAAGGGAGATTAATTAAAGTGGAGAATTAAGTGATGTTCATTAATTAATTTGTAATTAATTAATGAATGGAAAGATGGATTGATGATAATCCAAGTGTTTAAGTAAGGATTAATTTAATTAAAGATGAATTAGATTAATCAAGTCTGGATTAAACTTGTGTATGGATGAGTAATGATTGGTTGATAAGTATCATTGGATGAGATAATGATATTGGATGATATTGTATGTCATTGGTTGATATGTGATGATATGAATGTGATATATCTGAGATGTGATATATGCTGCTTTGTGATATGTATGGATGAATTTGATAATTATGAATTATCTATCTGTGTGTTGTGAAATCATCCATTTATGTTAAGTGATATTTTGAATATCTATTGTTTAATCCCTTAAGTACAACTTGGACACTAAAATGGCGTTTGGATTCGGTGAGACCGGGATCGGGTTTCCATATTTGGATATCCGAAAACCACACCGATCCAAAATAAACGTTAGGTCGTGAATCCAAGTGAAGTGCAAGTGAAGACTCAAGGTGTAAGAACTATACGTCAGTATAACTCTGTGGGTGATTCCGTAATGAGTTTGACGGAATAGTACTTATAGGTTCGAGATGGTGATTCAAAGTGTAAGGGCAAGAGGGTGATTCCAAAATGAGTGCAACTAGATAGTGCCTTCGGTTCCATTCGAACCCGGAACGGACTTGTATGGATTGAATGCTTTCAGAACATCGTCAGGAGGTCGATGTGCATTCTAAGATAGATGTGTCCTACAAAGGTAATCGCAGCCTCAAGCCTCATCAACCGAGAATGGCTAAAACAGGGGAGGTGCAGCAAGGTTAATGTAACGACCCAAGTTCCTACGCCCAGGAAGAAGTATCGTTAATAAGAAAAGAAAGAGGTGAGAAAATAGAAGAGATAGAGAAGAAAGAACAACAACATCAGAATCTCACAGCGGAACGAATAAATTATAATAATCACATAAGTATTTACATATTATACAACATCAATTAGAGTTATACAGATAATACATCACATACTAGACAGTTATAAACACCTGTCTAGTTAATACAATACAACTCAAACAACACGACTCAAAGATACCAACACAGTGGAACTATAAGTATATTTATGACGCTGAAGCCTCCTACTCCATTGCTCCTCCAGAATTCGCCAAAGCAAACCTGAATCCCTTGGCTACCCGCAAAAATTTGGGTACCCGAGAGTTTATGAAAAACAAAAATAAACTTCGGGTCAGATATGGGTCTGGTATGAGTAACAGGTTAAAGATTTGCTTAACTTTGAAAATCTTTTGAAAATAAAAGGTATCATGTAAGACTCCCCACACATAAACATGGAAAAGTTTTTACCTTACGCTAACCAAAACATTTGATAGGAAATTCTGTGATATTATAATAGGTCTAGGGTTTTCAAGTAAATAGAAAATAGCCGAAATTGTTACATGATTAAATTCCAGCTACTAGCCACAAAAGTGGGTAATACAATCAAAACCGTTGGCACTTATTGGATTGTGAATTCCATACAATGGCAGGGCTACTGGGGTACCGCCCGTCATAGTACGTGGCCTAGATCAACGTACCTAGGATTACTCCCTTCATCCCCTGCAACACAAGGCCGGAACCATTACTTACTGAACAGTCCCGAACAAGATAAACCCCGGCAGTTGTCATGACCAACCGCCCACACAGCCGAAAATAAGGGACATCTAGACAGGGGAATATCCTTGTCCTGCTTGGGCATGACCCACCTAACCTTGCTGCACCTCCCCTGTTTTAGCCATTCCCGGTTGATGAGGCTTGAGGTTACGATTACCTTTAGAGAACATAATTCTTAGAATGATCATCGCCCACCTGACGATGTGTTGAAAGCATTCAATCCATACAAGTTCGTTCCGGGTTCGAAAGAAACCGAAGGCATTATCTCGTTACACTCATTTTGGAATCACCCTCAGAGTTAACGACGATAACCCTTGCATTCTGGACCTTCATCTTCACTTCAGGTTCACGACCTATCGTTACTTTGGAATCGATGTGGTTTTCGGATGTTCCAAATGTGGAAACCCGATCCCGGTCTCATCGAAATCCAAAACGTATCGTTTAAGGTCAAGTTGTCTATTTAGTCTTAACAGTTTAATTCGATATAATTCAATATACACACAGATGGATAATGCATAAAATCACAGTAGATAATCACAGATAATCTCATACACAGAAAATAAATATTATCATCCAAACAGATAACTGGATATTATCATATTTAAACCAAGCAACCATATCAGATAGATAGTATTCATGTTATATCTAGATTCAACATCATCAAATGAGATATCAATATCATACATCCATAAGCAATGATTTATAATCATACCATTTGTAATTAATTTAAAGTGAATTAAATTAACTACTTCTATCACTAATTAATTTAAAGAAAATTAAATTAATTCTTTATCTATAAATCCTGCTTATACAACCCTTAATTAGTTATAAATCAAATTAATTAATCATCTTCTAAATATTCATATTGATTAAACACCTTGATTAATCAATCTCTAATTACAATAAGTAACTATTCTTTAATTGATTTCACAAATTAATTATCCTAAATTATTCATAGTAATTAACATTTAATTACTTTTTTTTGAATTAACTATAATTAAATACATTTATCCTTAATCAATTTACATTATTTAATTATTTCTTAATTAACCAATTCGTAATTTACATCATTAATTATATTAATTAATGATTTCTAATTTAGATTTAAAATAAATTACTTTATTTAAATTAATTTCATTGAATGATTAATCTTTTAATTTAACACAATTATTAATCACCTTTGATTAATATTAACCAGTAACTAACCACCCTTAATTACTCATATAAATAAATTAATTATCCCCATAATTAATTATCTCCACTAATTAATCCCAAGATTAATTATAAAAGTAATTATCCAAATTACTTTATTACCTCATCATTTTTCATTAATTACATTCAATAATTAACATTAATTACTTCCTTAAGTAATTGTGCTCCATTGCATACATTAAGAAATTACACTTATCAATGACTTTCTTAAATTAATTAAACTAAATTAGTTAACTTAAATTAATCATTTATCAAAATTAATTACGATAAGTAATTAATCTCTTAACTACTTTTATCAAGTAATTACATTTAACAATTTTACAATAGGTTATCTAATTAATCTGATTAATTATCAAAATTAATCTCATTAATAAATTACTTAGTAATCTTTAGTTAATTATCTTTATTAACTAATAACATTACTTAAATTACATTTGTAATTAGTTTCTAATTATAAATTGATCTAAAATTTTTTAATACATAAGTCATTTCTTCATCAACCTATTATTCTTAAGATAATTTATTTCTTTATTAATGAATTTATTAACATTACATTTTAAATTCAAATTCAAATATCTTTTGAATTTAAGATTCAAAATGACTATAATTTAAATTCAATTTACAATCCTTTAAATAAATGTAATTAACACATATTATTTACATATATGAACTTGTGTAAGGAAATCTTTTAAATCAAATTAATTGAATCTTAATTTAAATTTAAATTCCCAAAATACAATTATATTTTAACTTGCAATTTCAAGTTAAACAATTTTATTAACTTCTATTTCAAAGAACTTTTTAAAAACCCATTTCAAATATTTAATTGCAGACAAATTCTTTTTAAAAAGAACTATTTGAATTTATCCTTGATTCATACATTTAGATTTTAAACTGATATATATTTTCAGATTTTGAATTCATTAGTTTACTTAAATTTTTAAACATGGTTTTAACTTGCTTTGAAAAACTTGATTTTTAATTTTTGATTTAAAATCCAAATTTGTTTCTAAAAACTTATATTCAAAAGTTCAATTGGATCTATATTTTGAACTTTTAAATTTTCAAACACAATTTAAGTTTGATTCAGATTTTAAATTTATTTTAAAATCTGAAAATGTCAGGTTGTACACTTGACATGAAACCCGTATTTTATTTGTTTTAAATTTTATTTTAATTTAAATTTGAATTCAAAAGAAAACTTGAATTCGAACCTAAAACTGTTTTTAACTTGTTCCAATTTATTATCTACTTTAGGTTTCATTTAAATTTTAAAACAGAACTCTGTTTCCAGTTTTTTTCCAAACCTGAAACAATACTACACAAATCCCCTTTTCATTTACTTCGGGTTTTCCCCTAGCCTTACTTCGAGTCACATACTCGATTTACTCGAGTTCTCCCCTAACCAGAAACCTATACACAGAGACAACTACCCAGCTTTCCACGGCACGGTGCACGTGCACCGTGGCCCCAACCAACGCCGGCCACTCACCTGCGCTCCAACACGCCGCCGAGCATCACTAGATACGACCCCGACCGCCCAAAGCTACACCACTTGCTCATGACAAAAACAAGCCCACACTCTCAAAACCTGGAACCATGAACATATTCCCCTCGAAACCTGTCAACACTTCGCCCCTCCTCCTCCGACCTCCAGAGGACGACCACCACCGACAACTGCTTCGACTTTCACCCCTCTACCCATCCCCAATTCCCTGTTTAACTCGATGCACCCGGGGAAACAAACAGGTCCGCACTTCAGCCCAGTTCAAAAATTAGGTTTCCTCAGTGAAATCGAAAACCACCATCGCCGCAATTATTGATAGAGCCTCCGGTCATTTTTCTCAACATCTCCGGTCACTCCCCTATCACCAGCCACAGACCCGGCCTCCAAATCACCTTAGATCACCAGAAACCCCCAAGTTTGCATTTTATATTCAACCCAGAACTGCTCTTAAATGCCCATTCTAAAAATTATAAATTTTGTTTTAAAATTCATATTAAAGTATAAGAATTCAGTATATATTGTTGAATTCGTAAATTAAAAAGTTTAGATTTTAATTTGTCTAAAGTTTGCTCAAACATTTTGGTTTTCCAATGACAATGATAAGTTGATTTAGCTTAATCAAAATTTTAAGGTTAAATTACTGTACAAACAAACCATCTTGGTTTGTATTTACAATTCTGGATATGATTTGAACAAAAATAAGCATTTGTTTACACATTTTGACCTGGGGAAACAATCAGAGGCATCTCCAAAATCTGTACAGGATATATGCATCCACACTTTCACATATAAACATATCAGCAATTTTACAACATAAACATTTTTCTAGTTATACACAAGCAACTAATTTAGTTCAACCAAAGGATATTGCTCACCACAGTTTTGAAAAGAACCAGAGAAAGTTTTAAAAGGGAGCAGTTTGAATATGCAGTTTTGAACTGTATAAAATTTCCATCACTCAACACCAGAGTAAAATGATTAATAAATATTCAAACCTTAATCAATATTCAAACCATATACTTAAGCATCCAAATATCTACGTGCATCAGATTGCAAAACTTAAATAAATTTAAAAAAAATGTTACTCACCGCAATTGGCAGAACAGAGCCTTCTTGTGTTTGAAACAACTTGAACTTTAAAAACTGGAAATGTTTTACTTGATTTTCCCTTTGATTCTTCTTGCTTTCTTCAGTTGTAATATTACTAAGTTTGTATAATTGAAACTGTTTGTTATTGTTATTTGTTTCAGTTTTTTTTTTATGAACGAACTAAAAAAAAGTATGCATATATAAAGAAGTTCAGGGGAGGGTGGCATCTGAGACAAGCAAATTTGTAGATTTTTATTTGTGTTTTGTTTTATTAGGCCAAATCTTTTAATTAGGAGGCTGAGTTGATTTCAAACAGTTCGAAATGATTTTATTATGTGCTAATAAATGAAAGCATTAAATGTAAATGTACTAGATGTTTACACTTAATCTTATCTTTGTACAAAGATATTTCTGTTTTGCAGTAGGTTAAAGGTTGACAATATTTCTAATGTCTGCATATGTTTAGATATTGTACTTAATGTCTTCTATTATCATGTTAATCATAGATATTTTATTTACTTTGCTTTGCTCATCTCTCTTACAAACAACTTGCAAATGTTTGTACTTTTACTTTTTTGTTTTCATACTTGATGTTTATACTTATCTGAATCTTATTCTATAAGCTACTAACATTTTTATCTTATGTTTTATACGTGTCTTCTTTTCTACTCCTGCCTTTGTTTAATATTTCCTTTGCATTTTACTTTGTTTAGTTTGCCAACATAATTATTGTATAGACATGATTACTTGTTTCCCCCTTTTTTAGCTTTGCATTCAATTTTACATGTTTATATTCTTGCCTTGTATATTTCCTTTACAGGCTGCATTTATTTATCTTGCTTTGTTTATTTTTTTTTCTTTGCTTTGAGTACTTTATTTCAATATTTGTTGTGAATTTTTTTAACTTATGTAATTATGTTAACCTCATACATTTGATTTATTTGTAAGTTAAATATTTATAAAGTTTACTTCATTTTAAATGTACAAACCATAGCTTTACAAAATACTTATATATATATATATATAAATGAATTTAAAATAACACTTTCTTTTATATTAAAATCTATTTATAAAAATATTGCATTATTGTTATTGTTAAAAAATCACTCATTACTAATTTAAAATGATTCATTAATGAAATCACTACATAAACAAATTACCTATTTTATAAAGTTGAAGTAAAAAGAACAAAACAATCTTTTTATTTAAATTTAAACTCTAGGCTAAAATCATTTTAAGCAAATTAAACTTTATCTTGAGTATTTTAAAGATCATACTATTATTTATACAATATTAAATTTCCAAATTATCTATTAAAATTTAAAAACAAAACTGATCTATTTATAATATATACCAATATATACATATATACATTATAAATAGAAACAATTTAAATTAGCTTTTAAAAGATGAATTATCAGTTAAATATTTATTTAAAAGAAGATGATTAAATAAATTTTAATATTATTAACAAATATTATCAAATCAATTTAATTTTTAATGTAGATTATTAAATTGATATTGCCCCAAATTTCTGGGATATCACATTCTTCCCCCCTTAAAAGAATTTCGTCCCCGAAATTTTAAACAAAGGTAATTTAATAATCTAGTTAAAGATTTATTTTAAAACACAAGCATATATTAATCATAAGCTAACAATCATAGCAACCAATTCATCCAAACAAACAAATTTAACTATCCAGACAAAATTCCGGATAGAATTTCCTCGAGTTTCCCCAAGTATAAATACCGGGTTACTCGCCCTATAGAATTCCAACAATCAATATTACTATGCTACAGAGCTTCCACTCATCTAGATCTACAAAACAAGGCGGGATATCAGACTACAGGCAAGTCTGTATCAACAACTACAACTCCCTGAACTGCTGATTCTACACCCAGAGATAGATCTTACACGTACTCCCTCAGAGATACATGAAACACAACAAATTCCAGTTATCCAAACTGACAATTCAATCCTGTAGACTAAACACTTATCCAAAATCAAATCTCCGACTTCGGAATCCAAATTCGTCCGTCTCTTATCCAGAAGAAATTAAACAGGTGCACTCCAATCTGACCTCTGATCCTGAAAAATTTCCTACAAAACTCTCCCATCCAAACACTGCAACATCCAATTGCTTCCAAACTAAAACAGCTGACATCATGCTTCCACTGCGCAACCCTGATTGAACAGATGAAAATGCTGATTATGAACTCAAGCATAGACTGGTCAACACATTCCAAAAATAAAACTCAGAAGTTCCTCCAAAATTCTGAGCTGCTTCACCAAACTCAATCTTCAGATATTAGCAAAACTTTGACTCCTTGAAGGCGTCCAGAAAAAATCTTTGAAACGTAAGGGAACACTCAAACTATCGCAAGTCACTTTTGCGATCAATCCATCCTAATCCCAAAGATACTGTTTTCTCTTTACAAATCAGAACAGCTTACACTTATGTGGCCAATCCATCGAAGAAATGGAACTACTCTGCAGCTTCTAAACTCCACTACTGACCTAGAAACCAAAGATTACTTAATCCAAAGCTCTTCGAGAAACTCGAACCTCAAAGCAAACAGAACCACCCAGCTGAACACAGCGACAACATCGAACAGATATACTTCCTTAACTTGTCCCAAAGAAACATCTTCGGAGACATCCATAGTCACTGTGTCTCATCACACGGCTACTACACCTTGATATATCAAGATCTCATGTCTGGCTTCTGTCCACCCGACAGATCCAAACTCTAGCTTAACCAAACTACACTTCATAGATGAACTCCAAACCTTAATAGGTTTTCTTCAGAGTTCGATGAAATCCTTACACCACCCAAAGCTTACTCGAGATGGTATCAGGTCTACAGCCTCGACAATTACACTTCCAACCCCAGTCATTCAAATTCCAACCATTGGTAGTTGTGTTACACACACCACTATCCGATCTACCCTTATAGCTCATTGGAAAACCCGAACAGATAACCCAACAATAGGTAGAAATAAATAAATAAATGTATATCAAAATTACAAATACACTCTCTCAGGAAAGAAATCACTTAAGAGCCTAGGTATTCACTCAACCTAGCGCTCTGATACCACTGTAACGACCCAACTTCCTACGCCCAGGAAGAAGTATCGTTAATAAGAAAAGAAAGAGGTGAGCAAATAAAAGAGATAGAGAAGAAAGAACAGCAACATCAGAATCTCATAGCGGAACGAATAAATTATAATAATCACATAAGTATTTACATAATATACAACATCAATCAGAGTTATACAGATAATACATCACATACTAGACAGTTATAAACACCTGTCTAGTTAATACAATACAACTCAAACAACACGACTCAAAGATACCAACACAGCGGAACTATAAGTATATCTATAACGCTGAAGCCTCTTGCTCCATTGCTCCTCCAGAATTCGTCAAAGCAAACCCGAATCCCTTGGCTACCCGTAAAAATTTGGGTACCCGAGAGTTTATGAAAAACAGAAATAAACTTCGGGTCAGACAAGGGTCTGGTATGAGTAACAGGTTAAAGCTTTGCTTAACTTTGAAAATCTTTTGAAAATAAAAGGTATCACGTAAGACTCCCCACACATAAACATGGAAAAGTTTTAACCTTACACTAACCAAAACATTTGATAGGAAATTCTGTGATATTATAATAGGTCTAGGGTTTTCAAGTAAATAGAAAATAGCCGAAATTGTTACATGATTAAATTCCAGCTACTAGCCACAAAAGTGGGTAATACAATCAAAACCGTTGGCACTTATTGGATTGTGGATTCCATACAATGGCAGGGCTATTGGGGCACCGCCCGTCACAATACGTGGCCTAGATCAACGTACCGAGGATTACTCCCTTCATCCCCTGCAACACAAGGCCGGAACCATTCCTTACTGAACAGTCCCGAACAAGATAAACCCCGGCAGTTGTCATGACCACCCGCCCGCACAGCCGAAAATAAGGGACATCTAGACAGGGAATATCCTTGTCCTACTTGGGCATGACCCACCTAACCTTGATGCACCTCCCCTGTTTTAGCCATTCCCGGTTGATGAGGCTTAAGGTTACGATTACCTTTAGAGAACATAATTCTTAGAATGCTCATCGCCCACCTGACGATGTGTTGAAAGCATTCAATCCATACAAGTTTGTTCCGGGTTCGAACGAAACCGAAGGCATTATCTCGTTACACTCATTTTGGAATCACCCTCAGAGTTAACAACGATAACCCTTGCATTCTGGACCTTCATCTTCACTTCAGATTCACGACCTATCGTTAATTTGGAATCGATGTGGTTTTCGGATGTTCCAAATGTGGATACCCGATCCCGGTCTCATCGAAATCCAAAACGTGTCTTTTAAGGCCAAGTTGTCTATTTAGTCTTAACAGTTTAATTCGATATAATTCAATATACACACAGATGGATAATTCATAATATCACAATAGATAATCACAGATAATCTCATAAACAGAAAATAAATATTATCATCCAAACAGATAACTGGATATTATCATATTTAAACCAAGCATCCATATCAGATAGATAGTATTCATGTTATATCTAGATTCAACATCATCAAATGAGATATCAATATCATACATCCATAAGCAATGATTTATAATCATACCATTTGTAATTAATTTAAAATGAATTAAATTAACTACTTCTATCACTAATTAATTTAAAGAAAATTAAATTAATTCTTTATCTATAAATCCTGCTTATACAACCCTTAATTAATTATAAATCAAATTAATTAATCATCTTCTAAATATTCATCTTGATTAAACACCTTGATTAATCAATCTCTAATTACAATAAGTAACTATTCTTTAATTGATTTCACAAATTAATTATCCTAAATTATTCATAGTAATTAACAATTAATTTCTTCATTTTTGAATTAACTATAATTAAATACATTTATCCTTAATCAATTTACATTATTTAATTATTTCTAATTAACCAATTCATAATTTACATCATTAATTATATTAATTAATGATTTCTAATTTAGATTTATTTAAATTAATTTCATTGAATGATTAATCTTTTAATTTAACACAATTATTAATCACCTTTGATTAATATCAACCAGTAACTAACCACCCTTAATTACTCATATAAATAAATTAATTATCCCCATAATTAATTATCTCCACTAATTAATCCCAAGATTAATTATAAAAGTAATTATCCAAATTACTTTATTATCTCATCATTTTTCATTAATTACATTCAATAATTAGCATTAATTACTTCCTTAAGTAATTGTGCTCCATTGCATACATTAAGAAATTACACTTATCAATGACTTTCTTAAATTAATTAAACTAAATTAATTAACTTAAATTAATCATTTATCAAAATTAATTACGATAAGTAATTAATCTCTTAATTACTTTTATCAAGTAATTACATTTAACAATTTTACAATAGGTTATCTAATTAATCTGATTAATTATCAAAATTAATCTCATTAATAAATTACTTAGTAATCTTTAGTTAATTATATTTATTAACTAATAACATTACTTAAATTACATTTGTAATTAGTTTCTAATTATAAATTGATCTAAATTTTTTTAATATATAAGTCATTTCTTCATCAACCTATTATTCTTAAGATAATTTATTTCTTTATTAATGAATTTATTAACATTACATTTTAAATTCAAATTCAAATATCTTTTGAATTTAAGATTCAAAATGACTATAATTTAAATTCAATTTAAAATCCTTTAAATAAATGTAATTAACACATATTATTTACATATATGAACTTGTCTAAGGAAATCTTTTAAATCAAATTAATTGAATCTTAATTTAAATTTAAATTCCCAAAATACATTTATATTTTAACTTGCAATTTCAAGTTAAACAGTTTTATTTAACTTCTATTTCAAAGAACTTTGTAAAAACCCATTTCAAATATTTAATTGCAGACAAATTCTTTTTAAAAAGAACTATTTGAATTTATCCTTGATTCATACGTTTAGATTTTAAATTGATATATATTTTCAGATTTTGAATTCATTAGTTTACTTAAATTTTTAAACTTGGTTTTAACTTGCTTTGAAAAACTTGATTTTTAATTTTTGATTTAAAATCCAAATTTGTTTCTAAAACTTATATTCAAAAGTTCAATTGGATCTATATTTTGAACTTTTAAATTTTCAAACACAATTTAAGTTTGATTCAGATTTTAAATTTATTTTAAAATCTGAAAATGTCAGGTTGTACACTTGACATGAAACCCATATTTTATTTGTTTTAAATTTTATTTTAATTTTAATTTGAATTCAAAAGTAAACTTGAATTCGAACCTAAAACTGTTTTTAACATGTTCCAATTTATTATTTACTTTAGGTTTCATTTAAATTTTAAAACAGAACTCTGTTTCCAGTTTTTTTCCAAACCTGAAACAATACAACACAAATTCCCTTTTCATTTACTGCGGGTTTTCCCCTAGCCTTACATCGAGTCACATACTCGATTTACTCGAGTTCTCGCCTAACCAGAAACCTATAAACAGAGACAACTACCCAGCTTTCCACTGGATGGTGCACGTGCACCGTGGCCGCAACCAACGGCGGCCACTCACCTGCGCTCCAACAGGCCGCCGAGCATCACTAGATACGACCCCGACTGCCCAAAGCTACACCACTTGCTCGTGACAAAAACAAGCCCGCACTCTCAAAACCTGGAACCATGAACATATTCCCCTCGAAACCTGTCAACACTTCGCCCCTCCTCCTCCGACCTCCAGAGGACGACCACCACCGGAAATTGCTTTGACTTTCACCCCTCTACCTATCCCCAATTCCCTGTTTAACTCGATGCACCCGGGGAAACAAACAGGTCCGCACTTCAACCCAGTTCAAAAATTAGGTTTCCTCAGTGAAATCGAAAACCACCATCGCCACAATGATTGAGAGAGCCTCCGGTCATTTTTCTCAACATCTCCGGTCACTCCCCTATCACCAGCCACAGACCCGGCCTCCAAATCCCCTAGATCACCAGAAACCCCCAAGTTTGCATTTTATATTCAACCCAGAACTGCTCTTAAATGCCCATTCTAAAAATTATAAATTTTGTTTTAAAATTCATATTAAAGTATAAGAATTCAGTATATATTGTTGAATTCGTAAATTAAAAAGTTTAGATTTTAATTTTTCTAAAGTTTGCTCAAACATTTTGGTTTTCCAGTGACAATGATAAGTTGATTTAGCTTAATCAAAATTTTAAGGTTAAATTCCTGTACAAACAAACCATCTTGGTTTGTATTTACAATTCTGGATATGATTTGAACAAAAATAAGCATTTGTTTGCACATTTTGACCTAGGGAAACAATCAGAGGCATCTCCAATATTTGTACAGGATATATGCATCCACACTTTCACATATAAACATATCAGCAATTTTACAACATAAACATTTTTCTAGTTATACACAAGCAACTAATTTAGTTCAACCAAAGGATATTGCTCACCACAGTTTTGAAAAGAAACAGAGAAAGTTTTAAAAGGGAGCAATTTGAATATGCAGTTTTGAACTGTATAAAATTTCCATCACTCAACACCAGAGTAAAATGATTAATAAATATTCAAACCTTAATCAATATTCAAACCATATACTTAATCATCCAAATATCTACAGGCATTAGATTGCAAAACTTAAATAAATTTAAAAAAAATGTTACTCACCGCAATTGGCAGAACAGAGCCTTCTTGTATTTGAAACAACTTGAACTTTAAAAACTGGAAATGTTTTACTTGATTTTCCCTTTGATTCTTCTTGCTTTCTTCAGTTGTAATATTACTAAGTTTGTATAACTGAAACTGTTTGCTATTGTTCTTTGTTTCAGTTTTTTTTTTATGAACGAACTAAAAAAAGCATGCATATATAAAGAAGTTCAGGGGACGGTGGCATCTGAGACAAGCAAATTTACAGATTTTTATTTGTGTTTTGTTTTATTAGGCCAAATCTTTTAATTAGGAGGCTGAGTTGATTTCAAACAGTTCGAAATGATTTTATTATGTGCTAATAAATGAAAGCATTAAATGTAAATGTACTAGATGTTTACACCTAATCTTATCTTCGTACAAAGATATTTCTGTTTTGCAGTAGGTTACAGGTTGACAATATTTCTAATGTCTGCATATTTTTAGATATTGTACTTAATGTCTTATATTATCATGTTAATCATAGGTATTTTATTTACTTTGCTTTGTTTATCTCTCTTACAAACAACTTGCAAATGTTTGTACTTTTACTTTTTTGTTTTCATACTTGATGTTTATACTTATCTGAATCTTATTCTATAAGCTACTAACATTTTTATCTTATGTTTTATACTTGTCTTCTTTTCTACTCCTGCCTTTGTTTAATATTTCCTTTGCATTTTATTTTGTTTAATTTGCCAACATAATTATTGTATAGACATGATTACTTGTTTCCCCCTTTTTTAGCTTTGCATTCTATTTTACATGTTTATATTCTTGCCTTGTATATTTCCTTTACAGGCTGCATTTATTTATCTTGCTTTGTTTATTTTTTTTATTTTCTTTGAGTACTTCATTTCAATATTTGTTGTAAATTTTTTTAACTTATGTAATTATGTTAACCTCATACATTTGATTTATTTGTAAGTTAAATATTTAAAAAATTTACTTCATTTTAAATTTACAAACCATAGCTTTACAGAATACTTATATATATATAAATGAATTTAAAATAACACTTTCTTTTATTTTAAAATCTATTTATAAAAATATTGCATTATTGCTATTGTTAAAAAAATCACTCATTACTAATTTAAAATGATTCATAAATGAAATCACTACATAAACAAATTACCTATTTTATAAAGTTGAAGTAAAAAGAACAAAACAATCTTTTTATTTAAATTTAAACTCTAGGCTAAAATCATTTTAAGCAAATTAAACTTTATCTTGAGTATTTTAAAGATCATACTATTATTTATACAATATTAAATTTCCAAATTATCTATTAAAATTTAAAAACAAAACTGATCTATTTATAATATATACCAATATATACATATATACATTATAAATAGAAACAACTTAAATTAGCTTTTGAAAGATAAATTATCAGTTAAATATTTATATAAAAGAAGATGATTAAATAAATTTTAATATTATTAAAAAATATTATCAAATCAATTTAATTTTTAATGTAGATTATTAAATTGATATTGCCCCAAATTTCCGGGATATCCCAATTAAGTGGGTCATGCCCAAGTAGGACGAGATTCATCCCTGTCTAGATGTCCCTTTTTTCGGCTTTGTGGGCGGTTGGATCTGCAGCCAACTTCGGGGTGGTCTTGTTCGAGGCTGTTCAGTAAGGAATGGTCCCGGCCTTGTGTTGCAGGGGAGCGGGCGTCCTCCTCCGTACGGTGATCTAGGCCACGTACTGTGACGGGCGGTACCCCAGTAGCTCTGCCATTGATGGAAACCCATTTTCCCTACGAGACCCTATGCTTTTGTTTGCATTACCCACTTTTGTGGCTAGTAGCTAGAATTTAATAGATGTAACAATTTCGGGTATTTCTTATTTGCTTGAAAACCCTAGACACTATTATAATATCACTGGATTTCCTATCAAATGTTTTGGTTAGCGTAAGGTAAAAACTTTTCCATGTTTATGTGTGGGAAGTCTTATGTGATACCCTTTCTTTTCAAAGGATTTTCTAAAGTTAAGCAAATCTTAAACCGTTTACTCACACCAGGCCCCTATCTGACCCGAGTGTTTATTTTCTGTTTTATTAAACTCTTGGGTACTCATATTATGTATGAGTAGTCAAGTGATTCAGGTTATCCTTGACGAATTCTGGAGGAGCTTTGAAGGAGGAGGCTTCAGCGTGTAGATATATAGTTAGAGTTTCTGCTGTGTGTTATTCTGTATAGTTGTTCTTGTATTGTATATTAGATAGAAATGTTATAACTGTCTAAATTGAAATGTATAGTTGTGTACTATGATGTATATGATACTAAATATATGTTGTATATTATATTTCATTCGTTCCGCTGTGAGTTTTTGATATGTTGTTGTTCTTTCTTGTCTTTCTTTTCTTCTTCTATCTCTTTCTTTCTTAATTAGTGATGCGATTTTCTGGTTATAGAAAGTTGGGTCGCTACACGAACCATGTTATTTTATGTAGTTCGGTCCATCGGACGTACCTTTGTACTAAGTTGTCGCACCAGCTTATTAAGATCATCAAGCGTACCGTTGTACTACGTCGTTGTTCCGAATTATTCGAGTTTTAGGTCCTCGGTCGTACTGATATTGTACTACGTCGTTGCACCGCCTCTATGGTTAGCGACCATGGGATAGCATCCCGTTTGTGATACATGTGTTGGTGAGTTTTCATGCTCCCATTTTGTGATAGGCCTCCCCCTTTTTGTGATTTCTGGATTTCTATTGATGATTTCTAGAATTTGTGTTCCACCAGCTTTTATGATTGGCATCGATATGATGTCGATATTTGTGACTTGCTGAATAAAACTAAAGAGTTTGACATTCTTTTGATCTTTGAGAAGATTCTTATGATATTGATTAATCTCTGGTTGATTTTCAATCACATACTTATCATAGTATGGCTTTATGGTTATCATACTTTTTTTTCATATCTCTTATTCTATATCATTTTATCTGATATTTATAGTTAGACTAATCCATTTATTATTTTCTTATTAAATAATACTCGGGTTAGACCGAGATGTTACAGGTGCTTCTGCTTGACTCCTCATCTGAGAATATTATCCTGACTTTTGGCTATCTACTTAGATTAGTAGTTTTTGGCTGTATACATTTGAGACAGAGACTCCTTAATGTATACATATTCTTTTTTCTAGCACTTGTAACTATACTTTTGTGATACTGCGGATCTTGTTTGACCACTACTCTGATATACACTTTTAAGTGTTATATATTCATATCTTTTTCCGCCTTTGTGATATGGATATATGCGATTGATTTGTGTTATGTCTATTTCTATATTTGTTTTCGAAGACTATATATAGCCACTATGTGGTAGCTTAGAGTTTGTATCGGCATGTCGAATTTCCTCTTGATATGAAATGCATCTTAAACTATCTGACATATCGGTGTCGCACAAAGCAATTACATGGACGGTCGCTCCTCAACGGCCTTATTCTTCGTGCTAGTTGACGGCATTACTCTGTAGTATCCTTGGCTAGCGTGGGTATAGAGGTGGGGCGTCACAGCTTGGTATCAGAGCCAAACTTGGGAACAATATGAAATATTGTAACAAGGATCATCGTCCTATGTCCATCTTAGGAGTCGTGGCTTAGGATTTTATTCGAGTCATTGGACCCGTTCTATCTTATTTTCTTTTGTGATGCCTTCTTTTATCAATCATTATTGTTTGATATTCGTTTTGTGAATAACATTTTTCTTCTTCTTCCTTTCTTTTTTAAAGAAGAGAAATGGTTAGACCAGGCCATCCCAACGCCGGCCAATCTAGTGCTACTCCCCAAGATGGAGTATTTATGTCTGCACAAGAGCTTCTTGATCTTGTAAAGAATGCTCAACCTGCCGGGCCCATTCCAGAACCTACTTACCCTAAATCCGGGTTTGCACGCTTGTGCAGTGACTATACCAACTTGGGTGGGAAGCCATTCAGGGGTTCTGAAAGCGTTATTCAAGTCCAAGCTTGGCTAAGAACATGCGATCGAATCTTTTCTCGCATGAATCTTATTGATCTTCACCGAGTTCAGGTGGCCTCTAGTATGCTCCAAGAAAGAGCATTAGGCTGGTACGTGCTTTTGATTTCTGAAATAAATGAAGCGGATATTACTTGGGAGAAATTCCGGGAACGATTCGAACTAAAGTTTGTGCCAGAATCTGAGAAGGTAACGTTGGCTCGCCGTTTCATTAACCTTGTTTAAGGTGAATCCTCTGTGGTAGATTATGTTGCATCCTTCGAGTCACTTTCTAAATACGGGGTCAAATATATATACACCCCATTGAAGAAGAACCAAAGATTTGTCTATGGCTTGAACAAAAATCTCAAGAAGCCATTACTTCTAAAATTAGAAGTGTCTTTTGATCATCTTGTTGATATCGCTCTTCAACTTGAAGAGGCAGATAAATAAAGTGATGTTGAAGTTGTGGGTGCCAAACCAAACATCAACAATAACAAGAAAAGGCCTATTAAATTCAAAGGCCCTAATCTCAACAAGAAAGGAAAACAAGCAGCTTCTGTAGCAAAGACTCCTACCCTTAGTAGTGGGCAATGCTACAATTGTGGTTCTAAAGAACATTATGCCAATAGATATCTGAAACCTCTCTTTTGTCGCTATTGTAGAAGTTCGGGTCATATTTTATCTTCATGTCCCAAACTTCAAGGCAAGAAGGAGGAAAAGTTAAATGTTGCACAAGCCCCTAGCAACACTTCTCGTGGTCAAAGTATTTCTCATCCTATCCTTGATGGCATTATTTTATTTCGTGATCAACCTACAGGAGTTCTTTTCGATACGGGTGCGTCCCATTCTTTTATATCAAAAGAACTAGTTGATACTTTTTCTTTGAGTGTTGTTGCTTTGATGACTTCTTTGAGAATCGCGAATCCGGTTGGTGGATCCGCAACACTCAGTTTACTTTGTAAAGATGTCGAGATTGTTTTATGTGACTTTCTTTCCAAGCCAATTTTCATGTAATGCGTTACTTAGGCTTTGGAATGATTTTGGGAATGGATTGGCTTAACCGCTATGAAGCTCAAATCCTATGTCCTGAGCAGACTATTCATCTTCGACATCCTCAATCTGGTAAGCAGATTTCTATTGATCTTAAAGATTCGGATTACAACGTGGCTGCATCTTTATATGCTTTAAATCCTCATGATGACGATAATAATGATGAGGAGGATGTCATTTCTCTTAGTCACATTGTTCGTGAATTTTCCGACATATTTGACCTGTTTTAGGATTACCACCTAATCGAGCAAATGAATTCAGAATTAATCTAATTCCTGGAGCTTTACCTATTACTCGTCCTCCTTATCGTATGTCCAATAAAGAAAACGAGGAGATGCGCAAACAATTATCTGAATTGGAGATGAAGAATTTTTTTCGCTCTAGTTCCTCTTCTTGGGGAGCTTCGGCTATTTTTGTAAAGAAATCTGATGGTACACTTAGGCTTTGCACTGACTACCGCAAGCTTAATGATCTTACTATGAAGAATAAATATCCTTTACCTCGGATTGATGATCTATTCGATCAACTTAGTGGTGCTAGAGTCTTTTCACAATTAGACTTAGCAATTGGTTTTCATCAGCTTCATATTGCAGAGGATAACATTCCTTTGACATCGTTCCGTACGCGTTATGGATCTTACGAATGGCTTGTTATGCCATTTGGTTTAACGAATGCTCCGGCTTATTTCGCTGACCTTATGAATAGAGTTTTCAAAGACTTCCTCAATTGATTTGTTCTCATCTTTATTGATGATATTCTTGTGTATTCTAAAACCGAGGAGGAGCATGACAAGCATATTCAGATTGTGTTGGAAACTCTTAAGAGCAATCAATTGAAAGCAAAAAAATTTCTAAATGCCACTTTTGGCAATCTTGTGTGAAGTTTCTCGGTCATATCATTTTCGTATCTGGAATTTCGATAGAACCTTCAAAGATTGAAGCAATTCAAAATTGGAAGAGACCGGAGAGTGTGACGGAGATCCATAGCTTTTTTGGATTGGCAGGTTATTACCGCCGTTTCATAAAAGACTTTTTCAAAATTTCCGTACCTCTTACTAGTTTGACAAAGAAGGGAGTTAAATATATTTGGTCGGACAAATGTGAAACTTCTTTCCAGAAATTAAAAGAACTCCTTTCTATGCTCCTATTCTTGTTATTCCCGTGGGGAATCAAGATTTTATTGTTTATACCTATGCTAGCCGTGTTGGTTTGGGAGCCGTTCTCATGCAAGGAGAACGTGTTATTGCTTATGCTTCGAGGCAATTGAAGGCAGCCGAGACTAGATATGCCACTCACGATTTAGAGCTTGCGGCTATTGTTTTCGCTCTTAATATATGGCGCCATTATCTTTTGGGAGAGAAATTTGTTCTCTATACCGATCATAAATATTTGAAGTATTTATTTTCCCCAAAGGAACTTAATTTGCATCAACAACGTTGGCTCGAGTTCCTTGCATCTTATGATCTTAACATTCTTTATACTCCCGGAAAGGGAAATCGTGTTGCCGATGCCCTTAGCCGAAAGCTGCAAGCGGTTGTTTCCATGATGATACCCGAATGGAATGATCTCGGAATTTTATCCACTTGTGAGATTCAAGATCGTGAGTCTGGTTTATGTTCATCTCTTGTTTTATGTAGCCTTGAAGCTCATCCTTCTCTTTTAGACCGTATTCTTGAAGCTCAAAAGCTAGATCCTGAATTGGCTCTTCTTAGCCAAAGATTAAGGGATAAAATTGATATTAAAGGTTTAGAAGACTTCGATATTGACTCACGTGGAGGTATTCAAAAATTTGGTATACTTGTCGTGCCAAATATTAGTGATCTTTGTAAAGATATTTTAGAAGATCCGCATCGTTCTAAATTTACCATTCATCCCAGTAGTAGTAAAATGTACGCGGATATGAAGCGACTTTATTATTGGGAGGGAACGAAATTTGATATTGCTAACTTTGTTAAGCGTTGCATTACTTGCCAACTTGTTAAGGCCGAGCATCAAAGGCCAGATGGGTTGTTGCAACCTTTGGATATTCCAATTTGGAAGTGGGATCAAATTTCTATGGATTTTATTGACGATCTTCGCCGTTCTCGTTCGAGTCATAATAGCTTATGGGTGATAGTTGATAGACTTGCTAAATCCGCCCATTTTATTCCCGTTCGGTCTAATCGGACCGTTCCACTTTTGGCCAAACTCTTCATTAAAGAAATTGTTAAATAGCATGGAGTTCCTTCTTCTATTATTAGTGATCGTGATCCATAGTTTACTAGTGGATTTTGGAAGATTCATCAAAAAGATTTGGGGACGAAGCTTTTTTAGCACGGCTTATCATCCTCAATCCGATGGACAAACCGAGCGTGTGAATCAAACACTTGAAGATCTTCTTCGTGCATGTGTTCTTGATTTTGGCGGAAGTTGGGAAGATCATATTTCTCTTGTTGAGTTTTCCTATAATAATAGCTTCCAATCTAGTATTGATATGGCACCTTTTGAGGCACTCTATGGATGGCCATGTCGATCTCCTTCTTGTTGGCTTAAGGCCGGTGAGAAGCTGGTTTTAGGTCCAGATTTTATTCGTGATTCCACAGAAAAGATTGATCTTATTCATCATAGGATGAAAGAAGCCCAGAGTAGACAAAAATCCTATGATGATAACCAAAGAAGGAAATTAAAATTTTCTGTGGGAGATTTTGTGTTTATTCTTGTTTCACCTATGAAGGGTGTTTTGAGTTTCAGTCGATTGGGAAAGTTAGCACCTCGACATATTGGTCCATTTCCCATCACCGAACGTATTGGCTCCGTGGCTTATCGCCGCTTATTACCGGCTCAATTTTCTGCCATTCATGACGTGTTTCACATTTCTCAATTACGGAAATGCCTTCGAGATCCCGATTCTATCCTTGAGCCCGGTGTTGTGGAAGAAATTGAAGTTTCGCCCAATTTAATTTATGAGAAACATTCTATTCGTATTATTGCTGTGGAGGTCAAACGCCTTCGACATAAAGATGTCCCGCTTGTGAAAGTTCAATGGTCCTCAAATCCTAAGGATTGTTCTTGGGAATCTAGAGAATTCATCGAGCGAACACATCCGGACTTACTTTCTCGTGCTTTTTGAGGTGAACTTCTGGTTTCAAATTTCTCTTGTGTTGATATGCTTTTATGGTTGTTACTTTTATCTCCTTCTTAAATATTGCGTGGGCGCAATTTCTTTATGGAGGGGAGTCTGTAACAACCCGCATATTTTAAGACTGAGTATTTAAATATTTTATTTAAATATTTCATCATCAGTCAGATTTTAGTCCGAAAATCTACTTTTTACAAATAGTCAAATTAGGACTCGAGACCACCCCCATTGAGTTCAAAATGACGTTTGCGATCTTTTTGAGTATAAACTTCGATATGTTTGAAGGTAGTAGAATTTTGCTACTTTTTCACTTAGGACTTTAGTTTTGTTTCAGCTCATTAGATCCAAGCTTCACCCCTCTTCTGTTCATTACTTTACTTCTATTTCCTAATGCTCAAGCTTTAGCAACAATAGAGAGAGGAATGGGAAATTAAAATTCCAAGCCCTCGTTTCCATTTGCAAATCAAGTTCTAGCTCCCAATTTATAGAAGAAGCTTTGGTAAGCCTCCTCTTCTTCTTCTCCAACTCATTCTCTTACCAATTTCAGGAATTTCTAAACCTAATTTAGGAAATGTTTCTCTTTTAAGCTTAGATTCAAGCTCTTTGGGTTGGAATTGAAGAGTGATTGTCCTTGACATTGCTCTTTAGCTTCTCCTTCATTGTTTTTGGTTTAAAGGTGAGATTTTTATCTCACATCTATGCCTATATCTATCTTTGATTGTTGCGTATAAATTCCTAACACTTATTCATATGCATTTGCTTTTAGTTTGGATTGAATTGGAGAATATTCCAGTTTTTGGTGTTTTGAGTTCAATTCTTTAAAAATCCTAACTTTGTTGTTTGATCATGTTTTTGGTGATGACTCGAAGAGCTTATAGGAACGGGTAGCCGATAGGCGTAAACCCCTAGCGTCCGTGCTTGTCCGATTGCAAATTGAGAGAGTTTTCACTTCATTTAAAATGTGATAGGAAATGCAGGAAATCAGGTTCAGTCGACTGAATTCTCTGAGTCAGTCGACTGAGCTGAAGCCCGAGAATTTTTCAGGTCTGTGATCAGTCGACTGACTCGGGAAGTTTAGTCGACTGACCTGCTCCTGTTTTTCCTGTTTTGCCTATTTATGCTCAATTTGCTTTGTTTTTCAATCTTTAATCGATTTCTTTTCTCCAATTAGTTGTTATCACCTTTGTCGACTTTGATAACTTTTATTTTAGGAAATTTTAGGTATATCCACTTTGATGGATTCGGTATCAGTTTCTTTGGATTTGATTCACGTCTTCGTATGTGAATTTTGATGATTGATTGTTCCTACAATCATTTTTGTGATTTGTCACTTTAAAAATATAAATGTTTTAATACTAGCAGTAAATATCAAAATTCTTTCTTCAAAATGATTTCAACACTATTTTAATACGAAGCTTGTTTTCTCAAACCGTTTTCCAATCTACTAGTATGTACAAACCTTTATCTCACTCGTATGAGAAATCTAATTAAACGACTTTGTAAAACAAGTTATATGAAACGTTTGCGTTCACTTCGTCGGTTAATTCTTGGACTTGTCCAGTTGAATCTCTTGTGACAATTTTCGAGTGGAGATCTACAATTTGTTCGTAAATATTTAAGTTAAGCTAGTGGTTATGGGTCATGAAGATAAGCTCATATATTTACTAACTTAGTGTAATCGACACTTCTTGATGATTGATGATGATCATTTTTGTGATTTAGACTAGCGATATGCTATGTTTCTTTGTCCACGTACGGTACCTTGTTTATTGAGTTTCGTCTCACTTCTTTTATGGGCTTATGACCTATGTATTATTTAGAGTTTCAACTCAATTTTTGTGGGCTAGCGACCCATGTTCTTTTATGGAGTTCGGTCCATCGGACGTACCATTGTACTACGTTGTTGCACCGGCTTATCAGGATCATCGGGCATACCGTTGTACTACTTAATTGTTTCGAATTATTCGAGTTTCAGGTTCCTCAGGCGTACCGATATTGCATTACGTCGTTGCACCGGCTCTATGGTTAGCGACCATGGGATAACGTCCCATTTGTGATAGATGTGTTAATGAGTTTTCTTGTTCCCGTTTTGTAATAGGCCTCCCCCTTTTCGTGATTTCTGGATTTCTATTGATGATTTCTAGAATTTGTGCTCCACCAGCTTTTATGATTAGCATCGATATGATGTCGATATTTGTTACTTGGTGAATAAAACTAAAGAGTATGACAGTCTTTTGATCTTTAAGAAGATTCTTGTGATATTGATTGATCTCTGGTTGATTTTCAATTACATACATATCATAGTATGGTATTATGTTTATCATACGTTTTTGTCATATCTCTTATTCTATATCATTTTATCTGATATTTATAGTTAGACTGATCCGTTTATTTTTTTCTTATTAAATAATACTCGAGTCAGACCGGGATGTTACAGGTGCTTCTGCTTGACTCTCATATGAGATTATTATCCTGACTTTTGGCTAACTACTTAAATTAGTAGTTTTTGGCTGTATACATTTGAGACAAAGTCTCCTTAATGTATAAATATTCTTTTGTCTAGCACTTGTAACTATTCTTTTGTGATACTGTGGATCTTGTTTGACCTCTACTCCAATGTATACTATTAAGTGTTATATATTCATATCTTTTTCCGTCTTTGTGATATGGATATCTGTGACTGATTAGTGTTATGTCTATTTCTATATTTGTTTTCGAAGATTATATATTGCCACTGTGTAGTAGCTTTGAGTTTGTATCGGCATGTCGGATTTTTTCTTGATATGAAATGCATCTTAAACTATCTGACATATCGGTGCTCGCATAAAGCAATTACATGGATGGTCGCTCCTCAACGGCCTTATTATCCATGCTAGTTGACGGCATTACTCCGTAGTGTCCTTGGCTAGCATGGGTATAGAGGTGGGGCATCGCAAGATTCCAGAATGAAGTAGGATGGTGGTGGCGTTTCCTTTAAGGTAAATACGTGGACTCAACTCCCGTGAGTTGGCATAAGGTGGCTAAAACAAGAGCTTTCGACGGGTTAATTGAGGTAGCACATTTAATCGGACACATCCCTTCGATATTATACTTGACTTTTGGATTGATTCGGTGGCCACTTTTGATTTCTTTGATTTGGGGGTGTTGTTCAGGGTGGGCGGTAGCTACGCGTTACCACCGACCCGGAAGCGTAATTGGTATATCTACCCTGGCATTGCCTAGTTGTGCCGTGTCACCTACCCTAGCACGCCTTGTACGAGTTTGTATTTGTGTCGTACCTATGGAGTATCCCCTGGTAGCCTCCTGATCAGGAGGTATTACGGTACTGTAAAGACCATTGGCATTATTTTGTGTTAAGTGGAATATTGGGTCACTCCTTAACGCTATTTAAAAGTAAGTTTATTTTACTATTAGACACTATTATAATAGCGAAATATTACAACATAGTAAATAGTTTAACGGATCCTTAAGAGATGTGAATCCTGAGAAACTTTTGAGTTACTGCACTGATATTTATTTTTGTTAATTTAACTTACATAAGATCTTTTAGTTCTGACTCGAGTGTTTTGTCTTTTCAAATCGCTCGGGTCAGTCCGAGCGTTTCAGGATTTCGAAGACCTTAGCTCAGGAGGACGAAGACTGAGATTTATTATTATTATTATTATTATCATTATTATTATTATTATTATTAGTCCACTATACTCATACTGTTCTGCTGCATTGTCATTGGTATGTGTAACTCTGATAAATGTTGTATGTATAATCGAATATTTTGTAAAACAGCTTTATAAACTGTATATTTGATTATTATACTTTATCGTTCCACTATGAGATTCTATTTTGTTTTATTTCTTTCTTGTTTTTCTGATTTACCCCATAACAATCCGCCCTTTCGTATGGTATGAATTGGCATGTGTATCGATTTAAAGCATGCGAAAAGGGGGGACGTTACAAATTAAATGTTACTACTAAATCTATGTATAAAATTACCATTTATGTATAATATCTTAAGAATAAATACTTATTAAACCATATATTTCTTTTTGAAACCATAGAAATCATTTTCAAAATATTTATATATGGACCAACGGTGTCTGTATATATTTCCTATCCTATGGTCAAGTGATGCAGATATTTATCATTTCAGTCCGTACACTAAATATATACGGGTAGATATCATTTCAACCCGTAATCCCAAGTCCAATTCAATGAAAATCGCTTGGGTCTATCATTTCAACCCATAACGATTTTCTCATATTCTAAAGTACGTTCGAGTATGTATCATTTCAACCCATAGTGAATTCTATACTAACAGGGAACTTGCAGAGTGATAACAGATATGAATAATAATAACACACATATGTCATTAATAACAATATAATATAAACAACCGGATATGGTGTCATATCCCACAGGTGAACGATTACAGATAATAGCATAGATGACTATTTAAATAACTACAGCAGCATATTTCCATTGTTGTTTCAATTGAAATTGAATTTAATAAATATAAGAACGTTAACCGTGAGTGATTACTCACCTTTCGAGGCTAGAGAAATTTGACATGGAAACGAGCTACGAATTCCAGAGCAACGCTAGAGGGATATGATTCAATGAAGAAAACAGGCATGATGGACAACTGATAATGAGGAATCGAAGGAACGATTAGGATCAGTTTGACATAAATTGAAAATAGACATATTATTAATACATATTCAGTATTCTTATTTAAGACAAAAATCAAAATAATATAAAAATTTATAAATCATCATTCTTAACTCAAGCAAAAAAATCAAAGATTTTTTTTATTATTATACTTAAATTATTTCCCACAACAATTTCGTAAACACATATTATATATATATATATATATATATATATACATACATACATACACACACTCATTTCAAAATCCATTGGTTTAGAATAAAACACAATTTATCTAAAACACCTACATTTACCTAAAGTCAGTACTCATTTTATATACAAGCTTTTAAGCATACTTTAAAATATACTTAAATCCATCACAAGCCCATATACTTTATACATATCTTAGAATACGAACAACTTAACAAGTATAACATATGTAGAACTAAAAAATTCATGCTGACGCCTAAAAAAAATAAGATGCTATTTTAAAACAAACCAAATATATATAATACTTAAAATAGCCGCTCAAAACAAAATAACTATATATTTTAACTTTAACAATGAGTTACAACACCAACAAAAAGTTTATAATTTTATATAAAATAGTATAACATATATCAGAGAACATAATATCATTTACTTAAATAGACCATATACAAATAAACTATTGTAAGCATGTACATAATCCATCAGCCTCCGTATAAACATATGCATTATATAAGTTTTGTCAACATATTACACGACATACATAAATTTGTATATATAAAGCAATAGGTATTAGTACAGCTTAAACAATGAAGCAACTCATTTTTTTTTTCAAAAAAAAATAAACAAATGTTAACATGTTTTAAAAATTCATATACACTAACCTATATGTACTGGGTACATCTGCATTTATTTTCTATTTAAACCAATGTTTATAAAACTCCTCACTAACTCAAACAAAACAAAAGTTTAAAGCAAAATTTTACACAAGTTTCTTTACACGACAAAAGACTACTGCTCCCAAATATATACATATATTTATTAAAGAATCAAAACATTAATGTATAATAAAAATAAAAACTGTTATATATATCTACTTAAACACATTACTTATATAAAACTATAACCAATTTTAAATATAACATACTATACCATAATTAATATATGCATGACTGGTAAAATTTGTAAAATGGACATATTGAAAATTTATATAAGTTTATATATATTATATTAAAACGTATATATATAAAATCATAAAGCAAAATATTCATATAAGTGAAAATAGAATATATATATATACTACCTTTATATAAATAAAAGATAGAACTCACACGCAAAACAAAATATAAGTTTGTACATATATTAATGCAAAATAGAAAGCTCTGAGTTATATCTATATATACTAATGTATTTTGATCCAAAACTAACATATACAAACAGTAAATTATATATATGTACTTCAAAATCATAAACAACAGTGATAAAATATACTATGATATAATATATTATACTATTACACGTAACACACGCATCACACAAAAAAGAAGAAGAAGCAACTTATAAGGCCATATAAAAAGATTAACCAAAAATAAGTTTTAAAACAACTTACTTATATAAATATGAGGGGGAAGGAGGCAGAAGGCTTGTTCTGGAATTGGTGAAGGCAACGAGATCCAAGCGGTAAAAGATGAAGCAGCGATGCTTTTATTAAAAAAAATTCCTTGCCAAGTGAAAATATGAAGGTGGATTTGGCAAATTATATTGAAAGTAGAGAACAGGGAGAGAGGGAAGAAAAGAAATATATAAAATGCGTAGAGTGGAAAAAATGAACTGTCAAAAGGTTAAAAATGTTTCGACGGTTAAAACAAGTAATGTAGGAAAAACAAATAGGCACAAATTGGGAAACGTATCACATAAATAATAAATATAAAATAGCAGGTGAGGATTTTAGGCAATAAATATTCACGTTGATTTATACACACAATTAAAATATGAGCTGTAGCCAAATAAAATAATGAAAAAAAGAAAAACGTGCGTGCGTTATACGTTTCTTTAAGTGATAGAACAAAAGATAAAGGGAGTAATAAAGCTAGATGACCATTTGAATTTGTAATGTAGGAAGAGAGAAGTAACATAAACACTTGATTGACGCAGATAATTAAGCAATTGATATGCGTGAGCAGCACGTTTCAAAATTTAAAACCGAAGGGAAATTAACTTTCACAATTAAAAGTACTGATATAAATGTAAAGTAATGAATAATTTGCTGCAATGAAATAGCAACGATTAGAAGCATTGATTCAGGAAAGATTATTAAAGAAATAAATTTGATTGGACAGGAAGTTTTGAAAAATTTTTTAAACGGAAGGAGATTAAAGAGTCAAAATAAATGCTTCAGGTAAGAGAAAAGAGAAATAGTAGAAACGCATGTTGGAATAATACACAAAGAAGGCAACGTATATTTCTTTCCGAAAGCAATAGAGAACCTGAAATATATAAATAAAATAATGGCAATGATTCAATCCCCTTGATTTCAGCTGAAAAGCTATTTATTGCACTTTATAATTTGCTTGTAAAGAAGAGGAGTAGACAAAGAAAAGAAAGAGGTAAGGTAAGGAATATATATAAAAATTTTGTACTGAATATGATACGTGTAACATCCCGCCTTTTCGCACGATTTAAACGGACACACATGCCGATTTAAACCATACGGAAGGGCGGATTGTTATGGGGTAAATAAGAAAAACAGAGAAGAAATAAACAAAATAGAATCTCACAGCGGAAGGATAAAATATAATAATAAAATATACAGTTTATAAAACTGTTTACAAACAATTATATAATACATATCAGAGTTACACATACCAATATAAATGCAGCGGAACAGTGTGTAGTGCACTAGTATAAATAATAATAGTAATACTACAAATCTTCATCTTCGTCCTCCAGAGCTAAAATTTCAAATCCTGAAACGCTCGGACTGACCCGAGCGAATTGAAAAGACAAAACACTCGAGTCAGAACTAAAAGATCTTATGTGAGTTAAATTAACAGAAATAAATATGAGTGCAGTAACTCAAGAAATGCTCGGGATTTACATCTCCTAAGGATCCCTTAAACTATTTACTATGTTGTATATTGCGCTATTATAATAGTGTCTATTTGTAAAATAAACTTACTTTTTAATAGCGTTAAGGGGTTACCCATATAGCCCTTAACACAGGATATATTCCCATAGTCTATACAGTACCGTAATCTCCCCCGTACTGGGCGTCGTCAGAGGGCACTCCATAGGTATGGTACAAAACAAAACTCGTAGTAAAGGCTCGGTATGGTAGGTGACACGACACAACTAGGCAATGCCAGGGTAGATATACCAATTGCTATCCGGGCTGGTGGAAACGCGCAGCGCGCAGCTGCCGCCCACCTCGAACAAACTCCCCCAAAATCAAAAATAAAAGTGGCCACTGAATCAATCCAAAGTCAAAGTATAATATCGAAGAGGAGTGTCCGATCAGAGAAAAGACCTCATTGGCCCGAGAATCGCTCCTGTTTTAGCCACCTTATGCCAACTCACGGGAGTCGGGTCCACGTATTTACCTTACAGGAAACGCCGCCACCAACCTACTTCATTCTGAAATCTCCACCGCGTACACAGTTAGTCAAAGTGGTTTTCGGTATCGACAGAGAGTATGTCCATATCTGATCCCGGTCTCTTTGCCAACCAATCGTTATTATAACACCGCGGTCATTTAAAATAGTTTATACTTTGAAACCAGAATAAAAATTCCATTTCAAAACTACGAATACGATATCATCTTAAAACCCAAAACAATATGATATCATTTTATCCAAATATATTTCTTTTCCAAAATCATACTGCTTTAAAATTTAAAATATCTGAAAACCAAATATTTGACTTATACTTTCAAAGCATAATATTTCGAAATTCATATATTTTAAAACCATAACTTTTAAAACTTGAATGGTTTGGATATTCAACGGTATACGAAATAAATGGTTTAACTTTAAGGTTACTTTGTAAGGAAAATAATTTCCATGGCTTTACAAATATATTTCTTTATTTAAAGTCCAAACCAAAATTTAAATACCACTTTCAAGTTCCTAAACCACTTCAATTTCTATATATATATATATATATCCATTTGGAATATTAATATTTCAAAACTAAAGTTGGAATTTATTCCTTCAACCAAATTAAATGTTCTATTATTTAGTCTTGAATATTTACATAAAAATCCATAAATAAAACTCCAATTTCGAGCAATTAAATATTTTCTTCAATTAAATTATACTAGAATATTCATCTTAAATTTATCTTGGAAAATTCCAGTTATAAATATCATACCTTAAAATTTTCCAAACTTAAACATATAATATGAATTATCAAATTCCATTTCTCAATTTTCCCTTTTTTATTTAAAAGATTTATACACAGCTTAAATTCAAAAAATTTAACTTCATATGTATATATATAGAAGAATAAAATTTATAAAATATCAAAATTAAAAAATTTTATAAACCGTATCCCATCCAAACCATAGAAATCACTTTAAAATAATTTATATATAGACCACGGTGCCTGTATAAAATTTTCTATCCTATGGTCAAGTGATACGGATATTTGTCATTTGAATCCGCAATTTAAAAATAAAATTTTGCGGTTGTATATCATTTCAAACCACAACCGCGAATGAAATGAAAATGCATGATGACTTGCAGTTTATACAATATAATTATAGCATTCATTCATCCAAATATCAATCATCAATCATCAATTGCAATCATCATCCAATTTTAAACAATCATTGATACATAGCATATGAATTATACAGGAATTAATAACAGATTATTAACTAACAGTTTCTATTCCATAATAAATTTAATGACTGTTAACTAGCAGTTTATGTGCAAAAATAAATTCTACCTGTCAAATTTTATGCAATAAATAAACTAAATTAACAGTTAAGTTAAATAAATGCGATTTAACAGATATGCTGAATAAAACACGCCAAAAGTCATAAATAAATTTCTACTCATATTTAAAATAAATTTAACAAACTTAAAAACTTTTAGAAGTTGTGAGTGGGTTAAAACACTCACCTTTTGAATTTAAATCGAATTTAAATCCGATTTAAACCCAAAAATTCGACGGTCTCCGAATTGGTCCAAACTAGTTCCAAACTGTCCGGAATTTAATTACGCTCCTAACAAAAAAAGTTTCGCGTGAATCGGAGGTCGTATGAAAAAGTTATGCGATTTAAACGATTTGAAAATGAAACTAAATTATAAAACAAAACAAACCTTAATTAAATACTCGCCACGTCACTATCGTCTTCCACGCGCTTTGGCTACAGGAGCACGCGAATATGTTTCCAGACCGAACCCAAAACGGAAAACGAACACCACCAGTAGATTGCGTATTCTGAGAACTCCAACATATAATTTTTCTGGAATTTTTAGAGGAGTTTGAATTTTGACTTTTATTTGGATTGAAACTGGATCTAGAAATTGTCTGTTGCCATTAAAGAAGAGAAGAAGTTGAAGAAGAGACTATACAGAGGAATGGAGATGGAGGCTAGGGTTTCACTGCCTATTTATAGATAGATCGCAAAAGAATAGGTGTGCACGAATTTTAACGTGCAAACAGAGGTGGTCCCAAAGATAAATAATATTAATTACACACGTTATGGATTTAGGAAATAAATAAATTCCTTATCATTTACATTTTATTTTAAACGTATTTACAAATATAAATCTAGACGTTTCGTTTACGTTTCAAAATATATCCATAATTTTATTAATTTCCAAATTGATCTAAACAAATTTAGATGTAAATTAAAAGCTGATAAGTCTATCCATTGCAGTGTTAATTTCTCCACTTCCTTATATTTAGAATGGAAACGTTCACTTTATTTCCTCAACATTCTTTTATTTTCCTTAAAATGCTTATTTGTTACTTGCAATTCATAATGTAAACATTCTTATATTCTAAAATGATCAATTTATACAATATTGAATCAATTCTTATATTTTCAAATAATGTACATTCATAATGAAAACATTCTTACATAAATTTTATTAATTGCACTTTATTTCTTTTCCTTTTTCAATTAATAAATTTATTTCCAATTAATTTTAGTCTTCCACTTCACAACAGACCCTAATTGATGAAATCAATTAAATAAATACGTGAACATTGTAATCCTTATTTATAGTCAAGCAAACATGTTTATAAAATTATAGTTTTCAACAAGCATTAAATTACATACTAAATAATTCTTTTTCTCTATTCAATTAAATAATCAAATGTTTATTCCATCTAAAAATTTTAAGTAGAAGGATTCCATGTTGGGTTCAAAATCTATTGTTTTAATATCCTTGAATTTTAGTTTAATCTCTATAAACGAAATATTTAAACGTTAATTTCATTTATTTTTCAATACTTAACTCAACCAAAATATCGTTTTCTAAACTTAAATCTATGCTCCCATTGATTCATTCAATTTGCACTTATTATGTATTATTTTAACAACTCATTTATAACTTTGAATCTATTCCCCAAATTTCACATTTCTATCATCATATACATTTGAATTCCATCCTATTTAATATTTCAAATATTACATCATTATCATTAATGAAATAAATATATTGTTAATTATTGCAATTGATTTTCCGTTATAACTTAATATACTAAATAGGTGGTAAATCTTAAATACTTGTTCTCATTAACGATTTATTTCTACTTACAAATTAATGCAATTATTACCTATTTCCATCTTTATCTCCAATTAACGTAAAATGTTATATTCAAATTCCATAAATTTCAATAGATTCAAATTATCATATCTATGAAGAACATTTACGTTATTATCCATTTATTACCTTAACTTATTCAACGTAACATTTAATTTATGTTTAATGCAATAATTTCCAAATCAATTGAATTGAATTAAATATATATGTATCACTCATAATAACTTGTGGTCACAACTCTTGATCACCATTAATAAGTTTATTATTTACAATCCAATAATCGCCATTCTATATATATATATACATATATATACGAATTAACTAATTCAATATTTCCATTTCGTTTTCCTATCCTAAATTTATTACTAAGCGTATTTACTCCATTCCAACAAGTTGGAATTCCAATTTTACTATACAATCATTTTCCTATTCACTTTTATTACCAACCCATCATCATTGCATTTATTGTCTTTTATTGATTTAATCAGTTTACCCCATATTCCCTTAAACTCATACTAACGAAACATTCAATTCTATTTATCTCATAAACTCCATTTCATAAATCTACCTGCAATTTCTACCTAGAAATAAGGTTACATTTCCGTTGAAAATGCATTTACATCTTACGTTACTACATTAATAGTTAGTAACGTTTATATCATCAATCATCACTTATGAATAATTAGCGTTTCCTATTTATTTTGTTACATTCACTTATATTCATTTATGAATAAATTGGTATTCCCTTTAACCTATTAATTACTAACTTTAATTATTGCAATTCATTTATCAAACATAAATTTTGAAACTATTTCCAAATTTTCATATTTCAATTAATTAACACCTTACAATAGTTTACAAATAAAACGGATTGTACTAATTACATTATTTATTTTCTTGCATTACTTTATTACCTCCGTTTATATTCAATTTCCGTAAATAAATATTTTATTCCATTGACAAATTCAATACTTGCAACAATTTCCACTATTACTATTAATTGCAATATATAATTTAATTTGCAAATTTTAATTACCTTTGATACATCAAATTTCAATATTTTCTTTCATATAAATTAATAAGATTTTTATTTCTTTCTAAATTTTAAAATAAAATCCTATCAATTTAATTCATTTCAAACATCGAATTTACGCGGGTCGTTACAATACGTTTGTTGAAGCTAATAGCACCAAAATCAAGGAATGAAAAAATAACAGGAAAAAGAACGGAACAAATAGAAATGAAACGTATCAAATTAAATATAAGCAGTTTTTACAAGCAACGGTCACCCATTGATTTAGCTGACAAATATTAACGCAATTGATTTATGCGCGTTTAAATTTTGAAACGCAAAAGAATTAGATCGACGGAGCTTAAAAAGTCTGAATTTGGAAAAATGAAAAATGACGTCTCAGTCAGAAGATGGTTTAAAATTTTCTATGTAAAAATATTCAGTTTTGAAAAATATTTTATGTTCAGCAATTATTAACCGACTTGAATTTAATAGAATTTCACAATGAAATAAACTTTCACATTATTAATTGAAAATTTACTATCTGCTATGTTTAATTGGACATAATCCAAATATTAAATTTTTATTTTAGAATATTATTGTTTAAAGATTCTTAAAAATTAAATTAAATACGTTATAAAATTTATTAAGATCTACGGGTCGTTACACTCTCCCCCATTTAAAACTTTTCATCCCCGAAAAGGAACAAAGAAGGAGAATCAACCAGAAGCTATTGAAAACATTAAATCCATAATTCATAAATTTATTAATTTATCTCAAGATGTTTTCCAAATATTATCACTAATCATTTACTTTTATTTGATTAATAATTTGTAACACTAAAGTTTTCTATAAACCATGTAGTATATGAATGAACCATATTTTAAAAGGATATATTCAAAAAGGAAAGAAGGTAGATTCGAAAAATAGAATATAGGTGAATAAATAAACTGAGCAGATAAGGTAGATTCAAAAGAATAGTACCGGGCACGAATAGCTAATCCAACACAAAATTTCTTTGTTGGAAATACCATTATAATAAAATACCTTTATATCGAAACAAATTTTCCCTTTGAAAATACTTCTATAACTCGATGTTTCAATAAGTTTATCCTCGTTCTTGTAGACTCTGGCCATGCGTTGATCAGGCGCAAAAGCTAGAATTGTTAAAGTGCTTAGTAGACCTGTTTCGACACCTAGTGAAAATACTTGAAAAACCTTCAAAACCGATATGGAAAGTACAATCCAAAAAAAAACACCTAGATCGTAGGATACATAACAATGGTTACGCCTGGATCGCCCAGGAAACATCCATATCCTTTAAGCATTCGCTGCCTTGCGAATTACGCCATGATTAACAAAACCCATGGACCACAGGATACATAACAATGGTTAGCGTGGATACCCCAGGAAACATACATACCCTTTAAGAAATCTCTGCCTTGCGGATTACGCCACGACAACAAACCCGATAGACTACAGGATACATAACA
This sequence comes from Allium cepa, assembly GCA_030765085.1. Classification (NCBI taxonomy): domain Eukaryota; kingdom Viridiplantae; phylum Streptophyta; class Magnoliopsida; order Asparagales; family Amaryllidaceae; genus Allium; species Allium cepa. Next base: position 821,823,377 of record CM060939.1, read on the forward strand.
ATGGCTACGCCTGGATCCCCCAGGAAACATCTATATCCCTTAAGCAATCTCTGCCTTGCGGATTACGCTACCTAAAAAAAATGACCGTGGGTTACGCCACGGTAGGACACTCGAATATCACATTCGGAAAACCAAAATCAAAGAGAATGATATCGATAAAATGAATCCACAATGTGGCCACAAAGCAGATATCAAGCAGAAGGCACTTTCCATATCACTACTTCGAAAATATATATCAAATAGTACCTTTTCAAATCACTTTCAAATATCATACTTGTATAAAGTCCATTATATATAAGATTTCACCTTCAAATCGAATACTTTCCAAAATCCATAGTATATCAAATAACACTTATATAGATTTCGATTATAAGAGATTTCAATTTTCAAATTGAGTACCTTTCCAAGTCAATAGTTTTCAAATCACTTCATACTTATACAAATCAATTTTATATAAGTTCGATAATTCCCAAATCAAGTATTTTAGTAAAATAAGGTTCTCAATTTCAATTCGTTTCAAAATCAGTTCAGTTTCAAAATCATATACAATTTCACCAATTTATTTCTTCCAAATTAAATATCTCAATTTCAAAGTTCCTAAAATAGTAGGTTTAGAAAATAATCCCAGTTTTCAAATAAACATAATTCAAGTCAAACAAATTCATTTCCAAAATCACCATATAAGTACTGATTTTAATTCCAATCTAATTTTAAAATAAAATATTTTCCTCAAAATCAATTATACTCAAAATGGTCTCCAAATTTATAACAATCGCTTTAAAACCTTTAAACTATTTATTTCTATTTGAAAAATCCAATTTACCTTTTTGAAAACTATTATTCTACATATACAAATGGTTTTATAAAAGATGTTACTAATTTAAAACATTTAAAACTAAATTTTAGTCAAACATTTCAAAACTAAATTTCATATTAGTTTAATTCAAAATGGACTTGTCCATTTACTTAACCAACAGTTTCAAACCTATATACTTTATCAATTTATTTGTACTATTCGAAATTTACTTATCTTTGAAAATTAAACCTTGATTTGGAAGTGTTCGAACATCCAAAATAGTCGGAGACATCAAAATTTCAATTCAAAAGTTGGAAATCTGCAACAAATCAGTAAATCAATCTTCAATAGATAGGTTTATACTAAATCAAACTCGAAACTCGAGGACCGAACACCGGTTCATTCAAATCGTTTCAAATATATATACATATATCCTTTGAATATCAATCATACTTTGGAATTTGAAATCTAAATTGGTTTCATAAAATCACTCGCATAGCAAAGCTATCAAAGTGGCCTCTCCCTTACTCTGAAACTCGAAAATCAATGTCGATGATGCATGCACTCATCACCGAAATTATTTTCCAATGACGTAAGTGAGTTTCGGACTTCTATTTTCTTGAAAACTTCTTTGAAATGTCTTTGAAATCAATGAAACTTGTTTGAGTCGTTTAAAGCACTTCTTATTCAGAAAATACTTTAAAATCGTATTATTATATATTTCTCAAAATCTTAAAACCAATTTACAAAATACCGAAGTTCAACTCCTCGAATTTCCAATTTAAAACCTTCAGTTATAAATCATTTTTAGATACATCAAATTTCTTATATGATTTCCAAAATTTCAAATCCTTTCAAGACTTTTATATATAAAATAAAATCATAGTTACGAAATAATTATTTCAATATATAAAACAATTTCTAAAATGCAAACAAACCCGATTTTCAAAGGATGATTCCAGAATGGATTTTAAAATAAAGATAGAGATTTAAATTAGAGGAACCCTAATCAATAGAATCCTGATTCGAAGATAGACTCGATCAAAGATGAGATAATTAATTTACAAAATAGAAGATGGATATACTTCTATAAATCGTGGGCGACCTTAACTGGGTCAACCTTGACTTCAGGAATATAATTGATGCGGAATTCCAAAATAAATCGACATTCGATTGCCAGAGATAGAATTCGGCATATCAAGATATAGTAGCATCTAAACCGAGGATATATATATATATATATATATATATATATATATATATATATATATATATATATCTTTGCAAATCGATGCTATTGTAAAGGAGTTTTACCCCGTTACAAATCATTCAGTGGAACTATGGGATACTTTAGAATTTAGAAAACATGAATAGGGAAAGACAAGAATGGATTTGGAACCGAGGGGAATGTTCCAAAATTCAAAGGAAACCAAATCAAATAGGAAGAGATTCAAGCTCGAATGAAAGTGATTCTGTAAATAAATTTACCATATATGCTAAGTTTACCTAGAGCCAAAGCTCTGATACCAACTATAACGACCCGTTATTTTCAACCATTCACATCCATACATGTCGGACTTGAATTGCTCAAAATATTAGATTGTTAATTTATATTTGGCAAAACTCAGCATATGTAGTAAAATAAATCAATCACAGAATCATAGATACAGGGTAGTACAATAATAAACAGCGGAATAAATAAAAAATAGTAGTTCATGAAGCTACTATATATATTAGAGTTAGAAATAAAGTACATCAGAATATCTCAAATATTGTAAAGTCTTCAGTACGAACCGATGACTTCTTCGAACCAATTAACTAGAAAGCCGAAAGCTGAATCGATAGTTGGATCTCCAAATGAAGCTCCAAACTCCAAAGATGAGTCTCTAATGCTATATCACTCAGTCTGACACGAGAGTAAAGCAAAACACAAAACACTGGAGTCAGGATTAACATTCTTATATCAATAAATCCAACTCAAGTGAAATAACAACGGAAATACAGGTAACTCAAAGGATGTTTGGGATAACCATTCTCTAAGGATCCGTGGAGCTATCTACAATGTAGAAATATACATTATAATACCGTAGTCATTTCAAATTAATTTATACTTCAAAACCAAAATATCATTTCTTTTCAAATGTAGTTATTTCCAATTTTATCACTTTCAAAGTTACGATTCAAATCTACCCAATTTCCAAATTCAAATTTAGTCCAATCTCAATTTATCAATTTAAATTCAACTCAATTTCAAAATAATCATTTCAAATTTTATCGACCTTAAATCTGGATTTGAAATCATAAATTACCCATTTACACTTCAATATTATTTCAAAACTTTAAATATTCAACATTTCAAACTAAATTTAGCGATTCGGATAGATTTAGTTTATCTTCATTATTATTTAGCCTTGAGATATTCCCTTATTTGATTCAATATCGTTTAAGTAACCTTAAGTTACATTAAATATTTTCTTTAATTTATTTAAACGTGAAATATTCATTAAATCACTTAAATCAAAAATCTAGTTATAAAATCATACCTTTAAATTTCACATTCAATAATTTCAAATTGATTTAATTAAATAAAACCCTTGATTAAATACGATTCCAAATAAACCCAAATTTATCCACCCAATCTAACTTATTCAATTTATTACAAGAAAATCTATTTGAATTATCGATTTACGTAAATACTTAACCATATTATATCGATCAAATTTAAATTAAATATTACTATTAAATATATATATAAAATTACCATTTATATATAATATCTTAAAAATAAATAATTATTAAACCATATATTTCTTTCCGAAACCATAGAAATTATTTTCAAATATTTATATATGGACCAACGGTGACTGTATATATATTTCCTATCCTATGGTCAAGTGATACGGATATTTATCATTTTAATCCACACACGAAATATATACGGATGGATATCATTTCAACCCGTAATCCCAAATTCAATTCAATGAAAATCGCTTAGGTCTATCATTTCAACCCATAACGATTTTCTCATATTCTAAAGTCCGTTCGGGTATGTAACGACCCGCTATTTTGGACTATTCGTATCCGCACATGTCGGACTTGAATAATTCAAAATACCGAATTGTTAATTTAAATTTGGCAAAACTGAGATATACAGTAATAAATAATCACAGAATCACAGACATAGAGTAATAATATGCAGCGGAAGTAAAAGAGATAGTAGTTCATGAAGCTACTATATAAATATATAAGATACATCAGAGTTTACAACAGAAGGGAAATACGATACACCAAATATAAATCAGAATACATCACTGGAATCATCGAATACTGAAAGCAGAATAGGTGGCTGGATCTTCAAGCAAAGCTCCAACTTCAAAGATGAGCCTCGAAAGCTGGTACTCCCAGTCTGACCCGAGCGTAAAGCAAAACACAAAACACTCGAGTCAGGATTAATATTCTCATATCAATAAATCCAACTCAAGTGAAATAGCAATCGAAATACAAGTAACTCAAAGGATGTTGGAATATCCATCCTTTAAGGATCCGTTAAACTATCTACTCTGTAGTAATATACGCTAAATAGATAATGTCTATCAGCAATATAAAGTATCAAAATAGTGTTAAGGCGTTACCATTATCCCCCTTAACACATTTTGTATAAATGTCATAGTCTATACAGTACTGTAAACTCCACCGTAAACTGGTGGGATATCAGGGAGTACTCAATAGGTATAACACAAAACAAATTCGTAGTGGTCGCGTATATAGGGATACAAGTATGACAAGGCACATGAGGCAATATCCAAGGTAGTGAAACTACCGTTTGCCTGATCCGGACTGGTGAGAACGCATCGCCGCAGAGATCGCAACACCGCGAAACAACACTCCTGAAATTCCGAGGGTGCACCAATCAATCACAAGTAATGAGCAGTAGTTACGAAGAAGTGTGTCCGCTCGAGGTGGCTAACCCCATTTGGCCCGGCACGGCTCCTGATTTTAGTCATTTACAATCTGACACAAGTGTCAAGGCTATCCATTATCGTTCTCTTTCTCCAGTCATCACGTACATCATTCCAACCACTTCATTCTGGATCAACACTACGCGTATAGTTATTATAGTGGTTTTCGGTTTAGATAGAGAGTATATCCATAACCGATTTCGGTTTCTTTAATAACATTCGTAATTATTACACCGATTGGTCGTTTAGTAAATTTCAAACCAAATCCAGTTCAATTTCCACTTATTAATATACTTAAATATTTTTTTTTCAAAACTTTAATAAATAAAGAAACTCAATTTCATTTATTAACGAAGTTCAAATCCATTATTCAAAAGTTCGATTTCTCTTATCAAAGAATTCAATTTTTATTCAATTATCAAATAATTCAATCTTATTTAATTATCAGATAATTTCAAATCTTAATTATTAATAATTTCAAAACTTAATAATTAAAAACTTGATTATAAATTCAAATTTAATTATTAAATCATTTCCACTTAATTATGAATTCAAACTTAATTATCAAATCATTTCAACTAATTATTTCAAAACTCAATTATTACTAATTCCAAATTATTTATTAATAAATTCCAAATTTAATTATTAAATATTTAAATTTCAAGCACCGTTCTTTCATCAATTACCACATTAATATTGGTTTCAGATTCCAATATTTACATTTCCTTTCAAAAATTCAAATTCCGACTTTATTTCAAAACTTATTCTTTATTCGAATAAAATCATTATTTTATTTTAAAAATCAAATTATTGACCAATCGAATTTTATTAAATTCTCTATCCTAGGTCAAATTCATTTGGGTATATATCATTTCAACCCGATTCCAATTCAATTCACAAATCAAAGCATAACAAAGGGAACTTGCAGTGTGATAACAGGGATGGTGTCAAAGTAAACAAGCAATAACAACAATCAATAACAATCCAATAATCAATTCAAATAATTCCGAAATAATCGTATTAATTCGATAGTTGTTTGTGCGAATTAATATAATTATCTCTAAAATCTATACTATCATTTCATGTAGATTAAAGATTAGTACACAAATTATTTATACGGTTCTTCACTTGTCATTTTTATTCAATTTCAAACTACATCAATTTATACAACATACATTTAAATGGTTCAAGGTGTCGTTAACACTATTTCTACGTGTCGATTTATTTAACATTAAAAGGGGTCATATTATACAAATTTAACAAATCAACTACAACACATATCAATTTCAAATTGTTAACTATTCTACGTCAATTTTAATTTCGCTTTATTTATCACTTAATACATTAACAATTTAACGTCCAATTACAACATCAAACCATCAATCATTTATCAACCTAACTGAATTATCAGTGCATAAATAACAGATAACGGTGTCAGATGTCAAAGGTGAACTGATACATAAATAACAGTACAATAAATAACAACAGCAAATTTCAATTGTCGTTTCAATTGAAATCAAATTTAATAAATAAAGAATATTAATCGTGAGTGATTGCTCACCTTTAGAGGCTAGAGAATACAGAAGATGACAAGGATACACACACTGATACGGACGCTGAATTTGATTGACAAATTAGAGCATAGCAAAACCGGCACGAATTCAACGATCAAGGCTGATAAATGGGAATCGATGAGAACAAATCAGAATCAACTTGATAGAAACAATAATTTCCAATTATTATTATTATTATTATTTCCACAAAAATCGATTTTTATTTTAAAACAAATATTAAATAATTTATATATAATCAAAATCATTGTTTTAAATTAAACACATAGAATAAAACAAACATGTTTATACGTATAATACCTAAATTCATAAACCCAGTCATATGACAATGTACTATACCACATCCATAACATACTATGAATCTATCAACTATAAAATATACATTAAAGCCTTATCAGATCTCAAATAACTAATATATACATATCCAACCAACGTATATCTGTTATATAAACTTAGGCAACATTTATGTAGATATATACCCACCCTTTTTTTTAATTTATACAAACTAACACTACATATATACTTGAAACACAATTTCCTTTTCCTGTAATGCACGCATATATATATACTTAATTCCACTTTCAAAATCAATACATATCTGTATAATTACAGCATATGCCACTCTAAACCAACCCATATATAACATAACTTACATACTTTACCAACTTTACATTCTGACACCTGTATATGTATCCTATAACCAAATAGATTACAACTCGGATAAATAAATAAGTATGTGAAAAGTGTGTGCGTGTGTATATATATATATATATATATATACCACTAACGTGTTACACTAATATGTTTTATAAACTGTATATATAAAAAAAATTGCAATGCTGAGTTTCAATACAAAGCAGCTTGAAAATCGAAACAACTATATAGTTTTTTTTTATTTAAAACAATAGTATATTACCCATACATACAGACTGAGGTTCGCACTATACATATATATGCAATTCCCAACATAGAAGTACTTATTTAAACTAATGTTTAGATAGGCTAAGCCAATATATAACTTACGCGAGCTAGTATATAAAATATTCACCTAGCAAAAACATATGCAAACAGCATATGTAATAAAATGTTCTTCCTTACTTATATCCCAGCCGAAGACCATAACCAATATATACGTGTCCTATATAAAACAGAAATCTACCTTGAATCCTATTTGGCTACAGTCTTTATAATTTAAAATAATCTATATATAACTGGTGTAATATACCATATAGTAAATCACATAGACTCTTGCAAAAACCCAAAACAACAGCAGTATACAAATACAAAGTCATACTACCCTGATACCATCCAAAGATATAGATATGCATCATAAATATAATACTAAATAAGATAAACTACTATGTAAGATTTATACATTTAAATTACCATGAAAAAAAGGGAGGCTGGAAATGCCGGAGGTGGACCAGAGCTCAGAGGAAATGCGGAGGAACAAATGAGGGAAGGCGATCTACATTAGGGGTGCGTGCGGGTAAGTGAGCGGACTAGAAAAAATAGAGAGAAGCTCGGCCGGCGTATGTTCCCAAGGCGGAAGAGGATGCAGTTATAAGGAAGGTGGGAAGCTCCGGTGCTGGTGATGTTTGCTTCGGCCTGAAGCACGGTGGAGATGGTTTATCGAGTCGAGGTGGATTCGTGGTTCTGGGCACATGGAGGGTGAGCGGAAGGCGCGTGACGTGGGCTGCGCTAGAAGAAAGAGAAGGAGAGCAGGGTTCGACTGGACCTAGGGCGAGCTTGGTGGGCCGAGGGTTTTCTGGCATGGGGTTTGGTGGAGGAGACGTTGGGAGGGAGAGAGGGTTCGGTGGTCGGGGTGCTCGAGTGGTGAGATGTTGCGCGTGGGCGATGGTGGAAATGCTCGGTAAAACTGAGGTGGTGGCTGTTGGATAAAATAAAGGTGGTCGTGAGAAAAATTTACAAGCAGGTAAAAAAAAATATACATATAAAAAGAAGAAATGGCAACAGAGAGGGGTAGAAGAAAAGTAGGAAGGAGCTACAGAGGTAATACTAAATGCACTGGCCAGATGAACGTTGAAGAGATAAAATTTTTGGGAACCAGAGAATACATTGGAATAACCAAAAGTTACAAAATATTAAATGCAAAAAGCTGTCAGATTTGAAAAGCTAAGTAGACGAAAGGATAGACGCAAACCAAAAGTTTTTAAAACGTGTACCGGTACGTATAACCATTTACGCGGATTCCATCGCGTACCAAATTTCAAAACACAGAAATGAGTATACCGTAATGATCAGCTCGACGAGACGATCAAAACGGTACCCAGATATCAGTGGTACGATCGAATTATAAAAATTCAAATTTTTATAATAGCGGAAAATGCATGAAAAACGTAGTAAAATAAGATCGACGGAGCCAAAGATGTCCGAATTTGGAAAAACGATAAACTGACATCTTGCTCAGAAGATGGTTTAGATTTTTCTGTGTAAAAAATTTTGGTTTTGAAAACGTTTTATTTTCATCGTTTTTTAACTGATTAAATTGAAGTAAATTTACGCGCGAAATAAAATTTCATATTTTCGGATGAAAATTACCAGTTGCTATGTTTAACTGGACGCATTCCAAATATAAAATTTATATTTCAAAATTTTATCGTTTAAAACTTCACAAAATTTCAGTTAATAACATTCTAGAACCGGTTAAATTCACGAGTCGTTACATTCTCCCCCACTCAAAACTTTTCGTCCCCGAAAAGGAAGGAAGTAGGAGAATAGAACCAACCATAAAGAAAAATAGATTGAACGACAAAATAAACAATTGTTCAAAACATATAAATTTCAATTTAAATAAATTTATATTCAACAACTTGTTTTTAAATTCAAGGTTTCCATTAAATTGATTTAATTTCACATTTATTAATGTTACATACAAAAGGTTCCTTTCAAATGAAATTTAATTTTAATTCAATAAAGTCAAGATATCTAATTAAGTTGATTTAACTTCAATTTATAAATTTTCAAAATAAAATTTTCCTTCTATTAATCACACCTATTATTTATTTAACTTATTATTCTATTTATCTCTATAAACATTTTATAATTTAAATTTTAAGCGAATAACATTCATTATACACACTCACATTTTATTTATAAAGACAATTTATATTATATATTATCTAATTATCTTAAATTAAAAATTCCATAGATCATAAATTTGAATAGTCATTTATTATAATCATATTTTATTCGACAAATTTAATTCTTCTTTATTTCAAATTATTATTAAATTTATTCTACTTAATATATCCTATCACAAATTTAAAGTATATTTACATTTATTATAACTGCTCAAATTTATTTAAAAATTCCTTCAACATCATTTTATACTGTATAATATTCAATTACATAGTTAACCTTTGAAAATTTAGGTAAGTTATATATAATGCAATTGAGTATTATCCAAATAAAATTTTACAATTCGCTTATTTCAAGTTAAGTATTTAGTCAAAAAATTTGGCTTCATTTAAAATCATCCTTAAATAAAATTTTAAGAATTAATTTTCGATTAATTTCAAGCAACTTAGAGATAAAATAAATAAGTATATATATATATATATATATATATATATATATCATAATATATCAAATCAAATATAAAATCTTCAATATATATTATAAATCAAGTCATGTTTAGAAATTCAAATCAATTTATTTTTCAAAACAAACCGTAGCAAAGCTACAGAATAGTCTCTCCACTTCGAAACTCGAAAATAAATGTCGATGATGCGGCCGCCATCACCGAAATTATTTTCCAGTGGCAAAGAAAAGAGCACTGATTTTAATCATTTAAAATTCTTTGAAAACTATTTCTATATGAAAATATTTTAAATAATATACATTTTAAACTTTTAAAACCATAGTTCGAAATTTATCGAAAATTAAATTCTAAAATTCTAATTTAAATTTACTTCAAATTCCAAATCAAATTATAACTAAGTTTTACAAATTCATTTATTTATATTATGAAATAGTCAATGATTTATAAAACAATAAATGAAAATTAAATATTATCACTTCGGACAACAAATTCATTAAAATTTTAATTTCAGAAAAATTTATACTTATAACTAATATAATCATTCAAAATTATTTTATTATTCAAATTCGAAAATACTATTGTGTCAGTTTGCTCTGTTCAAGTATTTTGGAAATCCTATCGATAGCGTTGATCAGACGAATCGATCGAAAACCCAAATCAACATCAACAACTCAAACAACACAATATATATAGAACATTTTTAACATAAATTTACAAATACACTTTCTCGCTCGACGATACAAGGATGGATTTAAAATAAGTATAGAGATTCAAATTTTATGGAAATCAAATCAAAGAGAATTCTGATTCGAATACAAGTTCGAAAGAAAAGATAAGATGATTCAATTAACCGAACCGGGAGATGGATAAGCTTATTTAATTCACGGGCAACCTTAATCGGGTCGACCGTTACTTCAAGAATAGGATCGATGCTGAATTCTGAGGTAAATCAACATTCGATCTTAAGAGATAGAATTCAGGCATAGCGGGAAATAGATAGCATCGTAAACCGAGGATACAGGAATCTCTGGTAAATCGATGTCTATTGTAAAGGAGTTTCACCCATTTACAACTAATTCGAAGATTGCCGCGACCGCCGATTGATTATAAAGGTCATTCGAAGTGGAGTTATGGGATACTTCGGAATTCAGAGGAATACGAATAGTGAGGGACAAGAATGAATTTCGGAACCGAGAGAACGTTCCAAAATTCAAAGGAATTGAGTCAAAAGGAAAAGATTGAAACTCGAATGGGAGTGATTCTGCAAACACATTTACCCTATATGCTGAGTTTTGCCTAGAGCTACAAAAAGCTCTGATACCAACTGTAACGACCCGCTATTTTGGACTATTCGTATCCGCACATGTCAGACTTGAATAATTCAAAATACCGAATTGTTAATTTAAATTTGGCAAAACTGAGATATACAGTAATAAATAATCACAGAATCACAGACACAGAGTAATAATATGCAGCGGAAGTAAAAGAGATAGTAGTTCATGAAGCTACTATATAAATACATAAGATACATCAGAGTTTACAACAGAAGAGAAATACGATACATCAAATATAGATCAGAATACATCACTGGAATCATCGAATACTGAAAGCAGAATAGGTGGCTGGATCTTCAAGCAAAGCTCCATCTCCGAAGATGACCCTCGAAAGCTGGTACTCCCAGTCTGACCCGAGCGTAAAGCAAAACACAAAACACTCGAGTCAGGATTAATATCCTCATATCAATAAATCCAACTCAAGTGAAATAGCAATCGAAATACAAGTAACTCAAGGATGTTGGAATATCCATCCTTTAAGGATCCGTTAAACTATCTACTCTGTAGTAATATACGCTAAATAGATAATGTCTATTAGTAATATAAAGTATCAAAATAGTGTTAAGGCGTTACCATTATCCCCCTTAACACATTTTATATAAATGTCATAGTCTATACAGTACTGTAAACTCCACCGTAAACTGGTGGGATATCAGGGAGTACTCCATAGGTATAACACAAAACAAATTCGTAGTGGTCGCGTATATAGGGATACAAGTATGACAAGGCACATGAGGCAATACCCAAGGTAGTGAAACTACCGTTTTCCTGATCCGGACTGGTGAGAACGCATCGCCGCAGCGATCGCAACACCGCGAAACAACACTCCTGAAATTCCGAGGGTGCACCAATCAATCACAAGTAATGAGTAGTAGTTACGAAGAAGTGTGTCCGCTCGAGGTGGCTAACCCCATTTGGCCCGGCACGGCTCCTGATTTTAGTCATTTCCAATTTGACACAAGTGTCAAGGCTATCCATTATCGTTCTCTTTCTTCAGTCATCACGTACATCATTCCAACCACTTCATTCTGGATCATCACTACGCGTATAGTTATTAAAGTGGTTTTCGGTTTAGATAGAGAATATATCCATAACCGATTCCGGTTTCTTTAATAACATTCATAATTATTACACCGATTGGTCGTTTAGTAAATTTCAAACCAAATCCAGTTCAATTTCCACTTATTAATATACTTAAATATTTTTTTTTCAAAACTTTAATAAATAAAGAAACTCAATTTCATTTATTAACGAAGTTCAAATCCATTATTCAAAAGTTCGATTTCTCTTATCAAAGAATTCAATTTTTATTCAATTATCAAATAATTCAATCTTATTCAATTATCAGATAATTTCAAATCTTAATTATTAATAATTTCAAAACTTAATAATTACAAACTTGATTATAAATTCAAACTTAATTATTAAATCATTTCCACTTAATTATGAATTCAAACTTAATTATCAAATCATTTCAACTAATAATTTCAAAACTCAATTATTACATATTCCAAATTATTTATTAATAAATTCCAAATTTACTTATTAAATAATTAAATTTCAAACCCCGTTCTTTCATCAATTACCACATTAATATTGGTTTCAGATTCCAATATTCACATTTCCTTTCAAAAATTCAAATTCCGACTTTATTTCAAAACTTATTCTTTATTCGAATAAAATCATTATTTTATTTTTAAAAATCAAATTATTGACCAATCGGATTTTATTAAATTCTCTATCCTAGGTCAAATTCATTTGGGTATATATCATTTCAACCCGATTCCAATTCAATTCACAAATCAAAGCATAACAAAGGGAACTTGCAGTGTGATAACAGGGATGGTGTCAAAGTAAACAAGCAATAACAACAATCAATAACAATCCAATAATCAATTCAAATAATTCCGAAATAATCTTATTAATTCGATTGTTGTTTGTGCGAATTAATATAATTATCTCTAAAATCTATACTATCATTTCATGTAGATTAAAGATTAGTACACAAATTATTTATACGGTTCTTCACTTGTCATTTTTATTCAATTTCAAACTACATCAATTTATACAACATACATTTAAATGGTTCAAGGTGTCGTTAACACTATTTCTACGTGTCGATTTATTTAACATTAAAAGGGGTCATATTATACAAATTTAACAAATCAACTACAACACATATCAATTTCAAATTGTTAACTATTCTACGCCAATTTTAATTTCGCTTTATTTATCACTTAATACATTAACAATTTAACGTCCAATTACAACATCAAACCATCAATCATTTATCAACCTAACTGAATTATCATTGCATAAATAACAGATAACGGTGTCAGATGTCAAAGGTGAACTGATACATGAATAACAGTACAATAAATAACAGCAGCAAATTTCAATTGTCGTTTCAATTGAAATCAAATTTAATAAATAAAGAATATTAATCGTGAGTAATTGCTCACCTTTCGAGGCTAGATAATACAGAAGATGACAAGGATACACACACTGATACGGACGCTGAATTTGATTGACAAATCAGAGCATAGCAAAACCGGCACGAATTCAACGATCAAGGCTGATAAATGGGAATCGATGAGAACAAATCAGAATCAACTTGATAGAAACAATAATTTCCAAATATTATTATTATTATTATTTCCACAAAAATCTATTTTTATTTTAAAACAAATATTAAATAATTTATATATAATCAAAATCATTGTTTTAAATTAAACACATAGAATAAAACAAACATGTTTATACGTATAATACCTAAATTCATAAACCCAGTCATATGACAATGTACTATACCACATCCATAACATACTACGAATCTATCAACTATAAAATATACATTAAAGCCTTATCAGATCTCAAATAACTAATATATACATATCCAACCAATGTATATCTGTTATATAAACTTAGGCAACATTTATGTAGATATATACCCACCCGTTTTTTAAATTTATACAAACTAACACTATATATATACTTGAAACACAATTTCCTTTTCCTGTAATGCACGCATATATATACTTAATTCCACTTTCAAAATCAATACATATCTGTATAATAACAGCATATGCCACTCTAAACCAACCCATATATAACATAACTTACATACTTTACCAACTTTACATTCTGACACCTGTATATGTATCCTATTACCAAATAGATTACAACTCAGATAAATAAATAAGTATGTGAAAAGTGTGTGCGTATATATATATATATATACACCACTAACGTGTTACACTAATATGTTTTATAAACTGTATATATAAAAAAATTGCAATGCTGAGTTTCAATACAAAGCAGCTTGAAAATCGAAACAACTATATAGTTTTTTTATTTAAAACAATAGTATATTACCCATATATACAGACTGAGGTTCGCACTATACATATATATGCAATTCCCATATTTGGGACCAACATAAAAGTACTTATTTAAACTAATGTTTAGATAGGCTGAGCCAATATATAACTTACGCGAGCTAGTATATAAAATATTCACCTAGAAAAAACATATTCAAACAGCATATGTAATAAAATGTTCTTCCTTACTTATATCCTAGCCGAAGACCATAACCAATATATAAGTGTCCTATATAAAACAGAAATCTACCTTGAATCCTATTTGGCTATAGTCTTTATAATTTAAAATAATCTATATATAACTGGTGTAATATACCATATAGTAAATCACATAGACTCTTGCAAAAACCCAAAACAACAGCGGTGTACAAATACAAAGTCATACTACCCTGATACCATCCAAAGATATAGATACGCATCATAAATATAATACTAAATAAGATAAACTATTATGTAAGATTTATATATATAAATTACCATGACAAAAAGGGAGGCTGGAAATGCCGGAGGTGGACCAGAGCTCAGAGGAAATGCGGAGGAAAAAATGAGGGAAGGCGGGTCTGCATCAGGGGTGCGTGCGGGTAAGTGAACGGACTGGAAAAAAAATAGAGAGAAGCTCGGCCGGCGTATGTTCTCAAGGCGGAAAAGGATGCAGTTATAAGGAAGGTGGGAAGCTCCAGTGCTGGTGATGTTTGCTTCGGCCTGAAGCACGGTGAAGATGGTTTATCGGGTCGAGGTGGATTCGTTGTTCTGGGCACATGGATGGTGAGCGGAAGGCGCGCGACGTGGGCTGCGCTAGAAGAAAGAGAAGGAGAGCAGGCTTCGACTGGACCTAGGGCGAGCTTGGTGGGCCGAGGGTTTTCTGGTATGGGATTTGGTGGAGGAGAAGTTGAGAGGGAGAGAGGGTTCGTTTGTCGGGGTGCTCGAGTGGTGAGATGCTGCGCGTGGGCGATGGTGGAAATGCTCGGTCAAACTGAGGTGGTGGCTGTTGGATAAAATGAAGGTGGTCGTGAGAAAAATTTACAAGCTGGTAAAAAAAAATATACATATAAAAAGAAGAAATGGCAAAAGAGAGGGGTAGAAGAAAAGTAGGAAGGAGCTACAGAGGTAATACTAAATGCACTGGCCAGATGAACGTTGAAGAGATAAAATTTTTGGGAACCAGAGAATACATTGGAATAACCAAAAGTTACAAAACATTAAATGCAAAAAGCTGTCAGATTTGAAAAGCTAAGTAGACGAAAGGATAGATGCAAACCAAAAGTTTTTAAAACGTGTACCGGTACGTATAACCATTTACGCGGATTCCATCGCGTACCAAATTTCAAAACACAGAAATGAGTATACCGTAATGATCAGCTCGACGAGACGATCAAAACGGTACCCAGATATCAGTGGTACTATCGAATTATAAAAATTCAAATTTTTATAATAGCGGAAAATGCATGAAAATCGTAGAAAAATAAGATCGACGGAGCCAAAGATGTCCGAATTTGGAAAAACGATAAACTGACATCTTGCTCAGGAGATGATTTAGAATTTTTCTATTTAAAAATATTTTGGTTTTGAAAACGTTTTATTTTCATCGTTTTTTAACTGATTAAATTGAAGTAAATTTACGCGCGAAATAAAATTTCATATTTTCGGATGAAAATTTACCGGTTGCTATATTTAACTGGACGCATTCCAAATATAAAATTTATATTTCAAAATTTTATCGTTTAAAACTTCACAAAATTTCAGTTAATAACGTTCTAGAACCGTTTAAATTCACGGGTCATTACAGGGTATGTATCATTTCAACCCATAATGAATTCTATACTAACAGGGAACTTGCAGAGTGATAACAGATATTAAAAATAATAATAACATGCATATATCATCAATAACAATATAATATAAACAACAGGATATGGTTTCATATCCCACATGTGAACGGTTACATATAATAGCATAAATGACTATTTAAATAACTACAGCAGCATATTTCCGTTGTTGTTTCAATTGAAATTAAATTTAATAAATATAAGAATGTTAATCGTGAGTGATTACTCACCTTTCGAGGCTAGAGAAATTTGACAAGGAAACGAGAATTCCAAAGCAACGCTAGATGGATATGATTCGCTGAAGAAAACAGGCATGACGGACAACTGATAATGAGGAATCGACGGAACGATTAGGATCAGTTTGACATAAATTCAAACTAGACATATTGTTAATAAATATTCAGTGTTCTAATTTAAGACAAAAATCAAAACAATATGAAAATTTCTAAATCATCATTCCTAACTCAAGAAAAAAAATCAGAGGTTTTTTTATTATACTTAAACTATTTCCCGCAACAATTTCTTAAACACATATTATATATACACACACACACACACACACACACATACACACTTTTCAAAACCCATTGGTTTGGAATAAAACGCGATTTACCTAAAACACCTACATTTACCTAAAGTCAGTACTCATTTTATATACAAGCTTTTAAGCGTATTTAAAAATATTCTTAAATCCATCATAACCCCATATACTTTATACATATCTTAGAATACGAACAACTTAACAAGTATAACATATGCAGACCCAAAAAAATGATGCTGACGCCTAAAAAAATAAGATGCTGTTTTAAAACAAACTAAATAGATATAATACTTAAAATAGCCGATCAAAACAAAATAACTATATATTTTAACTTTAACAATGAGTTACAACACTAACAAAAAGTTTATTATTTTATATAAAATAATATAACATATATCACAGAACTTAATATCATTTACTTAAACAGACCATATACAAATAAACTATTATAAGCATGTACACAATCCATCAACCTCCATACAAACATATCCATTATATAAGTTTTGTCAACATATTATACGACGTACATAAATTTGTATATATAAAGCAATAGGTATCGGTACAACTTAAACAATGATTCAACTCATTTTCTTTTTCAAAACAAAAATAAACAAATGCTAACATGTTTTAAAAATTCATATACACTAACCTATATATACTGGGTACATCTGCATCTATTTTCTACGTAAACCAATGTTTATAAAACTCCTCACTAACTCAAACAAAAAAAAAAGTTTAAAGCAAAATTTTACACGAATTTCTTTACACGACAAAAGACTACTGCTCCCAAATATATACGTATATTTATTAAAGAATCAAAACATTAATGTATAATAAAAACCAAAACTGTTATATATATCTACTTAAACACATTACTCATATAAAACTATAATCAATTTTAAATATAACATACTATACCATAATTAATATATGCATGACTGGTAAAATTTGTATAACAGACATATTTAAAATTTATGTAAGTTTATATATATTACACTAGAATGTGTATATATATAAAATCAGAAAGCAAAGTATTCATATAAACGAAAATAGAACATATACTACCTTTTGTATATATAACAGATAGAACTCACACGCAAAACAAAAAATAATTTGTACATATATTAACACAAAATAGAAAGCACTGAGTTATATCTATATATAATAACGTATTTGATCCAAACCTAACATATACATACAGTAAATTATACATATGTACTTTAAAATCATAAACAATAGTGACAAAATATACTACGATACAATATATTATACTATTATATGTAACACATGCATCATACGAAAAAAAGCAACTTATAACACCATATAAAAGGATTAATGCAAAATAAGTTTTAAAACAACTTACTTACTTATATAAGTATGTAAATGAGGGGGAAGGAAGCAGACGGCTAGTTCTGGAGTTGGCGAAGGCAACGAGATCCAGATGGCAAAAGATGAAGCAACGATGCTTTTATTAAAAAAAAATTCCTTGCCGAGTGAAAATATGAAGGAGGATTTGGCAAATTTATATTGAAAGCAGAAAATATGGAGAGGAGGAAGAAAAGAAATATGTAAAACGGGTAGAGTGAAAAAACTGAACTGTCAAAAGGTTAAAAATGTTTCAGCGGTTAAAACAAGTAATGTAGGAAAACGAATAGGCACAAATTGGGAAACGTATCACATAAATAATAAATATAAAGTAGCAGGTGAGGATTTTAGGCAATAAATATCCACGTTGATTTATACACGCAAATAAAATATGAGCTGCAGCCAAATCAAATAATGAAAAAAAGAAAAAGGTACGTACGTTATACGTTTCTTTAAGTGATAGAACAAAAGATAAAGGAGGTAATAAAGCTAGATGACCGTTTGAATTTGTAATGTTGACAATGAAATAAATGATAAGTAACATAAGCACTTGATTGACGCAGATAATTAAGCAATTGATATGCGCGTGCAGCACGTTTCAAAATTTAAAACTGAAGGGAAATTAACTGTCACAATTAAAGGTACCGATATAAATGTAAAGTAATGAATAATTTGCTGCAATGAAATAGCAACGGTTCGAAGCATTGATTCAGGAAAGATTATTAAAGAAATAAATTTGACTGGACAAGAAGTTTTGGATTTTTTTTAAACAGAAGGAGATTGAAGAGTCAAAATAAATGCTTCAGGTAAGAGAAAAGAGAAATAATAGAAACGCACGTGAAAATTAAGAAGGTGGAATAATACACAAAGAAGGCAACATATATTTCTTTCCGAAAGCAACAGAGAACCTGAAATATATAAACAAAATAATGGCAACGGTTCAATCCCCTTGATTTCAGCTAAAAAGCTATTTAATGCACTTTATAATTTGCTTGTAAAGAAGAGGAGCAGACAAAGAAAACATACAGGTAAGGTAAGGAATATATATATAAATTTTGTACGGAATATGATGCGTTTGTTGAAGCCAATAGCACCAAAATCAAGGAATGAAAAAGGCAACAGGGAAAATGTAACAACCCGCATATTTATCGATTATATATTTAAATATTTTATTTAAATATTTCACCGTTCATCGGATTTTGGTCCGAAAAGCTAATTTGTGCAAACAGTCGAATTGGGACTCGAGACCACCCCCATTGAGTTCAAAATGACGTTTGTGACCTTTTTGAGTATAAGCTTCGATATGTTTGGAGAAAGTTGAATTTTGCTACTTTTCACTTAGGGTTTTGGTTTGGGTTGAGCCCACTTTTGTATTCAGTCCCAACCCCACTCCAACTCTTCATTACTTCATTTCTAATTCCTAACTCTTCAAGCTTTCAACAATGGTGGAAGAGAAAAATAATTAGGAAATCCTAAGCCCTAATTTCCATTTGCAAATCCATCTCCTAGCTCCAAAGTTCAAGAGAACCCATTGGTAAGCATCTCCTTCATCTTCTCCAACTCATTCTCTCTTTGATTTCAGAAATTTCCTAAACCTAGTTTAGGAAATGTTTCTCCTTGAAGCTTAGATTCAAGCTTGCTGAGTTGGAATTGAAGAGTGCTTGTTCTTGCCATTGCTTCGTAGCTTCTTCTTCATTCGTTTGGGTTCAAAGGTGAGATTTTTAAATCTCACATCTAAGTCTATGAATTATCTTCGAATGTTAGGTATGAATTCCTAACACTTATTCATGTATATTTGCTTTTGGTTTGGACTGAATTGGTGTATATTCTAATTTTTAGTGTTTTGAGTTCAATTCGTTAAAAATCCTAACTTCTATGTTTGAACATGTTTTTGGTGATGCATCGAGGAGCATATAAGGCCGAGTAGTCGATTGGCATAATCCCTTAGCGTCGTTGCTCGAGAAAATGCAATTTGGTCAAGATTGAACCTCATTTGTTATAGGCAGGGAAGAGGCTGGAAACAGGTTCGGCCGACCGACCCCTCTGGTCCGGTCGACCGACCTGCTTCCAAGTGCATAAGCACTTTCTGTTTTAGGGTTCGGTCGACCGACTCAGGGAGCCCAGTCGACCGACCTGCTGTCCCGAGAGGTTTCCAGCCTTTGGTTCGGTCGACCGACTCAGGGAGTCCGGTCGACCGACCTGATGATTTTTGCCAGATTAGCCTATTTTGCTAATCCGTTTGAATATCCAACTTTAATCGATTCGTGTTGTCTCCCTTTTGTTGTTGTCATTTATTATCGACTTTGATGAACTTTTCTTTGGGAATTTTAGATATATCCACTTTGATGGATTTTATATCGATTTCTTTGGATTTTATTCACATTTTCGAATGTGAATCTTTGTGATTGATTGTTCCTACAATCTTCTTTGTGATTTGTCACTTTAAAAATATAAAGGTTTTTCTATACTAGTAGTAAATATCAAAACTCTTTCTTCAAATGATTTCAACACTATTTTATTACAAAGCTCGTTTTCTTAAACCGATTTCCAATCTATTAGTATATATAAACCTTTACCTCACTCTTATGAGAAATCTAATTAAACGACTTAGTAAAACGAGTGGTATGAAACGCTTGCGTTTACTTCGTCGGTTAATTCTTGGACTTGTTCGATTGAAACTCTTGTGACAATTTTCTAGTGGAAATCTACAATTTGTTCGTAAATATTTAAGTTAAGCCAGTGGTTATGGGACATGAAGCTAAGCTCATACATTTACTAGCTTATAGTAATTGACACTTCTCGTTGATCATGACGATTATCTTTGTGGTTTAGACTAGCAATGTGCGATGTCTCTTTGTTTGTGTGGAGGACTGTTCCTCATTTTATTGAGCTTCGTCTCACTTCTCACATGGGTCGTACCTTTTTAGGTGCGTCAATGTTTTATTATGCATGGGGTGTACCTTTTTAGGTGCATCGATGTTTGTTTATACATGGGTCGTACCTTTTTAGCTGCGTCGATGTTTGTTTATGCATGGGGTGTACCTTTCTAGGTGCATCGATGTTTGTTTACTTCGTGGAGCAATCGGCTCAATAAGTCAGGGCATGGGGTGTATCTTTCTAGGTGCGTCGATGTTCGTCTATGCATGGGGCGTATCTTTTTAGGTGCGTCGATGTTCGACTTTGCATGGGGTGTATCTTTTTAGGTGCATCGATGTTAGACATTACATGGGGTGTATCTTTCTAGGTGCATCGATGTTTATTTGTGCATGGGGTGTATCTTTCTAGGTGCATCGATGTTTATTTGTGCATGGGGCGTATCTTTCTAGGTGCGTCGATGCTAGAGCATGGGGCGTATCTTTCTAGGTGCGTCGATGTTCGACTGTACATGGGGCATGTCTTTCTCGGTGCGTCGATGTCGAATTTTTTTGGGATTGGCCATCCTTTTCTTGTGATTTCTGAATTTCTTGTGTTGATTTCTGGAATTTATGTTTCACCGCCTTTTTCGATTCGCATTGATATATATGTCATTTATTGTGGTTTGGTGAATTAAATTAGGAGTATGACATTCCTTTTTATCTTGAGTAGATTATTGTGATATTGATTAATCTCTTGTTGATTTTCAATTACTTATTTATCACAGCTCGGCATTGTGATTATTATATGCTTTTGTCATATCTCTTATTATATATCACTTCATCTGATATTTATAGCTAGACTAATCCGTTTATTATTTTCTTCTTAAATAATACTCGGGTCAGACTGAGATTTTACAGGTGCTTCCTCATGGCTTCCTATTTGGAACCATCTTCTGACTTTTGGCTAACTACTTAGTTTAGTAGTTTTTGTTGTATACATTTGAGATACAGACTCTATGATGTATATTTATTCTTTTGTCTAGCACTTGCATCTATTCTTTTTGATATTGTGGATCTTGTTTGACCACTACTCTGATGTACACTTTCATGTGTAATATTCATATCTATTTCCGCCTTTGTGATATGAATTATCTGTGACTGATTTATGTTATGTTTACTTCTATATTTGTTTCTGAAGATATTATAGCCACTGTGTAGTAGCTTTGTCTTTGTGTCGCTGTGTCGGATTTCCTCTTGAAATCAAAATGCATGTTATACTATCTGACATATCGGTGCTCGCGCAAAGCAATTACACGGATGGTCGCTCCTCAACAGCCTTATTCTCTGTGCTAGTTGACAGCATTACACCGTAGTGTTCTTGTCTAGCGTGGGTATAGAGGTGGGGCGTCACAGCTTGGTATCAGAGCCAAACTTCGGAACAATGTAGAATAATTTAACAAGGATCATCGTCCTAAGTCCATCTTAGGAGTCGTGCTTTAGGATTTAATTCGAGTCTTCGTACCGATTCATCCTATTTTTTAATGATTCCTTGTTTTATCTATCAAGATTGCTTGATATTCATTTGTGAATAACCTTCTTCTTCTTCCTTCTTCCTTTCTTAAGGAAGAGAAATGGTTAGACCAGGCCGCCCCAGCGCCGGTCAATCTAGTGCTACTTCCCAAGATGGAGTTTTTATGTCTACTCAACAACTTTTGGATCTTGTAAAGAATCAAGAGTTTATCTATGCTTTGAGTAAGAACCCCGAAATGGTTCGACCTTTGAAACTTGAAGTTTCTTTCAATCAGCTAGTGGATGTTACTCTTCTTCATGGAGAGGTTGGTAAGGGAAGTGTTTGTGATATTGGGACTTCCAAGAAGAGGCATATTAAGTTCAAGAGCCTTAATCCCAATAAGAGAGTGAAGCAAACTGCTTTTGTAGCAAAGACTCCAATCCCTAATCGTGGAGGATGCTAGAATTGTAATTCTAAGGAACACTATGCGAATATGTGTCCAAAACCCCATTCATGTCGCTATTGCAAGAAACCGGGTCATCTTTTATCTGCATGTCCCAAACTTTTGAATAAGGACACGAGAAAGCTAAATATTGTGCAAACCCCTAGCAACACTTCTCGTGGTCAAGGTATTTCTCATTTAATCCTTGATTAAATTTATTTTATGATCTTCTTATTTGAGTTCTTTGTGATATAGGTTTCATCTCATTATTTTTATATCAAAAGAACTTGTCGATTCTTTTTCTTTGAATATTTTGGGCTTGATGACTTCTT
Organism: Allium cepa; assembly: GCA_030765085.1. NCBI lineage: Eukaryota > Viridiplantae > Streptophyta > Magnoliopsida > Asparagales > Amaryllidaceae > Allium > Allium cepa. The sequence goes on from CM060939.1 coordinate 821,846,853, forward strand.
TGAGGATTGTGAATCCGGATGGTAGATCCGCAACACTCAATTTGCTTTTTATTGATGTCGAAATTATTTTATGAGAATTTTCTTTCCGAGCCGATTTACTTAGGCTTCGGAATTGATTTTTTGAAAGGATCGGCTTAATCATTGTGAAGCCCATATCCTATTTTTCGAGTGGACTATTCATCTTCGACATTTTCAATCTGTTAAGCAGATTTCTATTTTTCCTTTATGATTTTGATTCCAACTTGATGGCATCATTTTATTCATTAAGCCCACTTATAAGGAAAGTGCTATTTCTCTCATTCATGTAGTTTGAGAAATTTTTCGGTATTTTTGAATTTGTCTTAGGACTGTCACCTAAGCAATCTTTTGAGTAGTGTTGAGGTCTTTTCGGCTCAACCTTGCCACCGGTTTTCATTTGCTACGAGTTGCGGAAGTTAGCATTCCACTTACCGCATTCCGCACTCGTTATGATTCTTATGAATGACTTATTATGTCATTCGCTTTATCCAGCTTATTTCATCCATTTTATAAATCGAACATTCTATGAATATTTCGATGAGACTATTCTTGTATTTACTGATTTTGGATGAAAATAGTAATTTAAAATTTTGCAAATCTTTTTCATAAGATTTATTTATAAGTAAAACTGGATTTTGTTCTTGAAACGAACAAAGAATATTCTTAAAACTTTTTAAGAGATTTATTTATCCTATAAAAAATGATTTTATGATTGTATTGCCCGTTGAGTACTTTAAGAATTTTGGTCGATGCGCTTGATCAACGTTATTGATAGGAATTTCCTAGACGCTTTGATGTGACAATCAGACACGATATATTGACTTGTAAATTGTAAGTTTTTCTAGAAATATTTTTACATTGAAATAATTGTGATTTTGAAAGTTTTAACTTTTCAGGAAAGAAGATTATTTAAAAGAAATTCTTTCTTTTCGATACTCTTATTCTTGTGATTCCTGAAGGGGAACCAAGACTTTGCTATTTGTACCGATACTAGTCGTATTGGTTTGGATGCCATTCTCTTGCAAAGGAGAACGTGCTCTCACTTGTGCTTCTAAATCATTATAGCCTATCGAGACTAGATATATCACTCATGATTTAGTGCTCGCGGTTATTGTTTCTACTTTTAGAGTTTTGCATCATCATTTTTAGGGGAGGTATTTGTTCTCCATCTCGATCATAAATCCTTGGAATATTTATTTTCTTATATGGAACTCTATGTTGACTCGAGTTCCTGACATCTTATGATCTTGATATTCTTTTTATTCCTGGAAGGGAAATCATGTTGCCAATACGTTTTGTCGTAGGCAACAAGTGGTTGATTCTTTGATGATGTCTGAAGGGAATTATCTCTTTATCAAGTTCATCGAACGTTTTGATGTACTTCGTTTTATTGAGTTTCATCTCACTTCTTTTTATGGACTTGCGTCCGATGTTCTTTTATGGTGTTCGGTTCATCGGATGTACTGTTATTATACTACGTCGATGTTCCTTCTCATTTGGATCAATGGATGTACCATTATTATACTACATCGTTGTTCCGGTTTATCGGTTCATTGGACGTACCGTTTTTGTACTACGTCGGTGTTCCAAGTTATTCGAGTTTGAAGTTTCTCGGGCGTACTGTTATTATACTACGTCGTTGCACCGGCTCAATTTTCTGCTATTCTTGACGTTTTCCACGTCTTTTAACTATGGAAATGCTTTTATGTTTTCGGTTTTTACTCTTGAGCCCGGTGTTATTGAGAAATTGAAGTTTCACCAAATTTGACTTTTGAGCAACATTCTATTCGCATCATTGCCTCGGAGGTTGAGCGCCTTCGATATAAAGATATTCTTTTTGATAGAAGTTCAATGGTTCTCAAATCCTAAGGATTTCTCATGTGAAATCTTGAGAATTCATCGAACGAAAAACTTTCGGATTTACTCCTTCGTGCTCTTTATGGTGAACTTCTTGATTCAAATTTTCTTTTGTGTTAATATGCTTCTATGGTTGTTACTTCTTATATTTCCTTCTTAATTATTGCGAGGAAGCAATTTCTTTAAAGAGGGGAGTCTGTAACAACCCGCATATTTATCGATTATATATTTAAATATTTTATTTAAATATTTCACCGTTCATCGGATTTTGGTCCGAAAAGCTACTTTGTGCAAACAGTCGAATTGGGACTCGATACCACCCCCATTGAGTTCAAAATGACGTTTGCGACCTTTTTGAGTATAAGCTTCGATATGTTTGGAGAAAGTTGAATTTTGCTACTTTTCACTTAGGGTTTTGGTTTGGGCTGAGCCCACTTATGTATTCAGTCCCAACCCCACTCCAACTCTTCATTACTTCATTTCTAATTCCTAACTCTTCAAGCTTTCAACAATGGTGGAAGAGAAAAAGAATTAGGAAATCCTAAGCCCTAGTTTCCATTTGCAAATCCATCTCCTAGCTCTAAAGTTCAAGAGAACCCATTGGTAAGCATCTCCTTCATCTTCTCCAACTCATTCTCTCTTTGATTTCAGAAATTTCCTAAACCTAATTTAGGAAATGTTTCTCCTTTAAGCTTAGATTCAAGCTTGTTGAGTTGGAATTGAAGAGTGCTTGTTCTTGCCATTGCTTCGTAGCTTCTTCTTCATTCGTTTGGGTTCAAAGGTGAGATTTTTAAATCTCACATCTAAGTCTATGAATTATCTTCGAATGTTAGGTATGAATTCCTAACACTTATTCGTGTGTATTTTCTTTTGGTTTGGATTGAATTGGTGTATATTCCAATTTTTAGTGTTTTGAGTTCAATTCGTTAAAAATCCTAACTTCTATGTTTGAACATGTTTTTGGTGATGCATCGAGGAGCATATAAGGCCGGGTAGTCGATTGGAATAATCCCTTAGCGCCGTTGCTCGAGAAAATGCAATTTGGTCAAGATTAAACCTCATTTGTTATAGGCAGGGAAGAGGCTGGAAACAGGTTCGGCCGACCGACCCCTCTGGTCCGGTCGACCGACCTGCTTCCAAGTGCAAAAGCACTTTCTGTTTTAGGGTTCGGTCGACCGACTCAGGGAGCCCAGTCGACCGACCTGCTGTCCCGAGAGGTTTCCAGCCTTTGGTTCGGTCGACCGACTCAGGGAGTCCGGTCGACCGACCTGATGATTTTTGCCAGATTAGCCTATTTTGCTAATCCGTTTGAATATCCAACTTTAATCGATTCGTGTTGTCTCCCTTTTGTTGTTGTCATTTATTATCGACTTTGATGACCTTTTCTTTGGGATTTTTAGATATATCCACTTTGATGGATTTTATATCGATTTCTTTGGATTTTATTCACATTTTCGAATGTCAATCTTTGTGATTGATTGTTCCTACAATCTTCTTTGTGATTTGTCACTTTAAAAATATAAAGGTTTTCTATACTAGTAGTAAATATCAAAACTCTTTCTTCAAATGATTTCAACACTATTTTATTACAAAGCTCGTTTTCTTAAACCGATTTCCAATCTATTAGTATATATAAACCTTAACGTCACTCGTATGAGAAATCTAATTAAACGACTTAGTAAAACGAGTGGTATGAAACGCTTGCATTTACTTCGTCGGTTAATTCTTGGACTTGTTCGATTGAATCTCTTGTGACAATTTTCTAGTGGAAATCTACAATTTGTTCGTAAATATTTAAGTTCAGCTAGTGGTTATGGGACATGAAGCTAAGCTCATATATTTACTAGCTTATAGTAATTGACACTTCTCGTTGATCATGACGATCATCTTTGTGGTTTAGACTAGCAATGTGCGATGTCTCTTTGTTTATGTGGAGGACTGTTCCTCATTTTATTGAGCTTCGTCTCACTTCTCACATGGGTCGTACCTTTTTAGGTGCGTCAATGTTTTATTATGCATGGGGTGTACCTTTTTAGGTGCATCGATGTTTGTTTATACATGGGTCGTACCTTTTTAGGTGCGTCGATGTTTGTTTATGCATGGGGTGTACCTTTCTAGGTGCATCGATGTTTGTTTACTTCGCGGAGCAATCGGCTCAATAAGTCGGGGCATGGGGCGTATCTTTCTAGGTGCGTCGATGTTCGTCTATGCATGGGGCATATCTTTTTAGGTGCGTCGATGTTCGACTTTGCATGGGGTGTATCTTTTTAGTTGCATCGATGTTAGACATTACATTGGGTGTATCTTTCTAGGTGCATCGATGTTTATTTGTGCATGGGGTGTATCTTTCTAGGTGCATCGATGTTTATTTGTGCATGGGGCGTATCTTTCTAGGTGCGTCGATGCTAGAGCATGGGGCGTATCTTTCTAGGTGCGTCGATGTTCGACTGTACATGGGGCGTGTCTTTCTTGGTGCGTCGATGTCCAGTTTTTTTAGGATTGGCAATCCTTTTCTTGTGATTTCTGGATTTCTTGTGTTGATTTCTGGAATTTATGTTTCACCACCTTTTTTGATTGGCATTGATATATATGTCATTTATTGTGGTTTGGTGAATGAAATTAGGAGTATGACATTCCATTTATCTTGAGTAGATTATTGTGATATTGATTAATCTCTTGTTGATTTTCAATTACTTATTTATCACAGCTTGGCATTGTGATTATTATATGCTTTTGTCATATCTCTTATTATATATCACTTCATCTGATATTTATAGCTAGACTGATCCGTTTATTAATTTCTTCTTAAATAATACTCGGGTCAGACTGAGATTTTACAGGTGCTTCCTCATGTCTTCCTATCTGGAACCATCTTCTGACTTTTGGCTAACTACTTAGTTTAGTAGTTTTTGTTGTATACATTTGAGATACAGTCTCTATGATGTATACTTATTCTTTTGTCTAGCACTTGTATCTATTCTTTTTGATATTTTGGATCTTGTTTGACCACTACTCTGATGTACACTTTCATGTGTAATATTCATATTTATTTCCTCCTTTGTGATATGAATTATCTGTGACTGATTTATGTTATGTTTACTTCTATATTTGTTTCTGAAGATATTATAGCCACAGTGTAGTAGCTTTGTGTTTGTGTCGGTGTGTCGGATTTCCTCTTGAAATCAAAATTCATGTTATACTATCTGACATATCGGTGCTCGCGCAAAGCAATTACACAGATGGTCGCTCCTCAACAGCCTTATGCTCCGTGCTAGTTGACAGCATTACACCGTAGTGTTCTTGTCTAGCGTGGGTATAAAGGTGGGGCGTCACAGAAAAGAACGGAAAAAATAGAAATGAAACGTATCAAATTAAATATGAGCAGGTTTTACAAGCAACGGTCACCCATTGTTTAGCTGACAAATATTAAAGCGATTTTTGAAACGCAAAATAATAAGATCGACGGAGCTTAAAAAGTCTAAATTTGGAAAAACGAAAAATGATGTCTCAGTCAGAAGATGATTTAGAATTTTCTATGTAAAAATATTCAGGTTTGAAAAATATTTTGTCATCAGCAATCATTAACTGGCTTGAATTTAGTAGAATTTCACAATGAAATAAACTTTCATATTATTAATTGAAAATTTACTATATTAAAATATTACTGTTTAAAAATTTCTCAAAAATTAAATTAAATACGTTATAAAATTTATTAAAATCTACGGGTCATTACACACTTCCAATAGTTAGAGAGCATTACATATTCTAGTTTCAATATATCGATATACTTTCTCGAATCATCTTGACTATGAATGCTTAAAATAGTACGTTTTTCGATGTGATAAATTTCTCATGATTACAACACATTGTAATCTGTCATATAACATATCATCTAAGGATATTCTATTCAAAATACATTAAATTATGTTCTTTACTAATAATATCACTATATAATAAAGTATATTATAGTAATCAAACACCTTTATTATGAATAAGGAGTTAGAATATGTAATAAATTTCATAATTTCCCCCATGACATACTCCTAACTCTACCAACTTTAAAATACCCTAACCCATTTTCTATGGAATACTTCAATATCCTGCACCATAGAGCAAGCGCAATTTGAAAATCAATGATGATGGGTTGACCTTAGAAAGCATTTGTTTCATCCCACGCATTAAGTATCAAAATAGAGACTAATGATGTTGTAGTAATCCACAATGCCATTTAAACTAGATCAGTTATTATATCATTAACATTAAGAGCATAAGAATTTAGAAATTTTGACAAAAACATTTTCATTCTTCCATTTCCAAATTCATTGCATTTGGTTAATGACCCCTTAATTAAATAATTCATATAAAATATACTAAATACGAATATATTTCCCAGAGCAACATATGAAGATGCCACCTTGGATGATCATAGTCATAACTATCTAGACAATTATAAACCCATCATCACTTTAAATCAATAACAATAAAGCATTTAAACTGTACCAGAAATACGTATAATATTAGCTTGGCCCTGCATTTCTTCAGAAGCTTTATTTGTCTAAACCTTAAAAACCCTACTCTTAGCCTACTTAGTTAACAATTAAGTACCTGAGTGTTTAAGAGTAATCAAAAACTTTGGGTAAGAACACATCCAGTTTGAATAATATTATTCGGTCTCAAACCAAATAAGATAATTAATAAGGTCGTAACATTGAGCGGAATGGGTTTCCCCTTACCGGTATCTTTTCAAACAATATATCCACCATATTATATCCTATAATCAAAATGATTTGAACATAATCGTAATATCAAAATCATTACTATGCATAAATGGGTTATAAAGAATAGTCAACCACTCACTATGATTGAAGGTCTACACATTCTCATAATTGTATGTCCTATAAAAATAGCCCATGATATAGTTTTCCCAGGGTCAGAAGGAATCAATATTAGTTTTCTTAGGAGAACTAAAAACATATCGGGCTTACTCGAGTCATAATATAACTAGATTAATCAAAAATCTCTTATCCAATTAAAGGAGATAAAGGCAGCTTCAATCCAAAAGAAGAAAAAACTGGTGAGCACCTCTATTATGTGTCCCTTTCTATGTGTAACTCCAGACTTTTTCATTAATATCAACAAAGTCATACGCATTGGAATTGTAGACCTGACCAATCAGGGGCATTATGGTTGAAGGATAGGATGTGATCCTAACCTAGTGTCCACCGAAGGATATAGTTTCGAAATATAAATTAGCCATGTCTTTTGATCAGTTTAGCGAATCCTAATGCAATTTGACCTTTTCTATCCCCTAGATATGGTTCTACTCATATGGGAGTTTAAATCTGACTATATCCAAAATCGAAACAACCCTAATTTGTCGTCAACACACAATTTCTAAGGTCATAAATATTGGTAATAGCATATAACACATAAATGAGCATGTAAACAGTTAACATACATAATAATAACCGATCAAGGTATAGTATTGAACACATGGATCCATCACAAATATAGGTTCGTATTATAGCTATTATATACACAAAATTACTTGCAATTAAGCAACAATTTCTTTCATAACTCTTTAAAATGTGTTAAATTATTATTATTACTTTTTAAAACTTTAAAAAATACTTAACAAAAAATTTATACTTGTTAAACAAAACATTATCCAACTTAGAGTTAAAAGATGTGCAGTGCCAAAAGTAACCTATTCTTCTTTTTAAAAATTTGTGTTATGGCCCTATTCAAAATCCATATGCTATTGCATGTTTAAACCTTGTGCTTTCGCACCTCAAATCCCAAAGCTATCACATGTCAACTAAAACAAGAAATATCATGTCAGCTAAAATATGTTGTTGCATGTCAACAAAATCAAGCTATGACATACCAACTAAAATAAGCTTTCAAATGTTGAAAAATATATTGCTATTACGTTTCAAAATATGAAGTTATCATAGATTAAAAATATGAAGTCATTGCATGTCAAATTTTTATAGCTACCGAAATTGAGAAAATAAGGCAGTCGCCTGTTGGCATATTCATGCTATTGCATTATTAACTTTTAAAATCAATAGCATGTTGGGAACACAAAGCTACCACATATTGACCAAAGCGTAGCAATCATATGTTTAAAATATAATGTTATCACATCCTGAACTTTTAAAATCTATCGCATTCTGAAAACCCAGGTTGAAAATGTCCTTTTCATAAATATCTCCCAGATCGATCTATTTTCTTTAAAAGTAATAACTTTTTGCCGAACAATTTCCTTGTACAATTTTCGTCAGCTAATCAAAAATCTTTCAGAAATTTACAGCCAAACCTAAGAGATAATTTCTTTATCTTTAAAAAAAATTGATTAGATACTATATTTATATAATTATAACCTTCAATAATTAAATCATTCCTTTAGTAATTAAGTCATAGTAAATTGAAAATGCATGAGAAATTTTCAAAAACTCCCAAAAATATGGAAAGCCTATTTTATCATATATAAAAATTTCAAAGCGAATTAACTAACTTCCGTATTTTTATAATTCAAATCTGAAATCTTCTATTTTCTTAACTTTAAAATTCATAATTCATAATAATTCGAAAAATTATGATATTTAGAATCTATTTCAAAGATATTGTTCAACATCATATCAAAAATTCAAATCGTTTGAAGCAAAAAACAACCATGACTTTAAATTAAAAAAGTCATAGGAAAATTCACACAAAACCAATAACTGATAATTTTATCATATATAAAGGACTACCACGCCATATGCATGATAGAACACAATAATTACTTGGTTTTCATTAGAATGAGAATTACAAAAAATATATATAACAGATCGATGAAGATATTATTTACCTTAGACTGGATTTGTGTGGATATAGCCGCCTTGTTTATTTACCTTTAGTCTTCTTTCTCTTATTCATCTTTTTTGAAATGATTTTTAATGTATTTCTCTTTATTTTTATTTCAGCTTCATTCTTTGGTTAGTGATACGGCTTAAATTAATAAGAGGAAGGAGGAGAGATTTAGGTGAAATAAACAAAATGTGCTATCTTTCTTTCCTTCCAACTCTCAAATTTAATTTATTATTCATATTACTTTCCTCCTAAATAATTACGCCATTTAAAATTCAAATTCAAATTCAAATGTTAATAACATAGCAGTTATCTATACTTTATACACTTACCCATATTATTATTTAACTACCAATCAATTAAATTTATACTCTATATAAATTATGGGTGTTACAAGATTCTAAGTTGAAAATCCATCACCACAATTAAGTTCTACAATTGCATTACCTTGAGTCTCCTTCATCTAGTTCAACAGACAATCCAGTGCACCCAATCAGTTCTTTAGTTTCTTTGGTAAATCCTTAGATATGAGATTTACATTTGTAAAACTTTCATCAAGATGCATCCAATCAAATGTGTGCTCTAATAAGATTTTTACTGAGCTTCCACAATCACTAAAGACTAGTGCATTATAGTTGTACCTATTGCTATTGTTACCACCTTCAGGTCAAGCGATGGCACTTCGACTTCATCAGCCTCTCTAATCTTGAAAATCGTATTTTCATCTGTCCTTTTCTATTGCTTTGCCAAAGCATGCTCTCCTATGTTGTAATACATATTGAGGCACGCGCCCCAAAGAGCAAATATAGCACTTCATTTCATTCCAACTCTATTTACCAAGATGCAAACCACCAAATATGGAATAATAACTACCTCTTTGATTGTTGTCTCGATCCTTTCTACTGGACCCAGCCTGATTCCATTTGGTAGGCTGCCTCTGGGTTTCATTATTAGCCTGCCTCCCTATTAATTTCGAACTTACTTGTCGTAGCCTTCTCTTTCTAATCAAATCCTCATGATGTCTTCCAAATATCAACATTCATTAGTATTTTGCCCGTTAGTTTTGTGTAAACAGTAATACTTTCTAGAGCATTATTCCTTTCTGTTAGCCTCGCTCGAGGAAGACTTCTTGTAATGCTCTATCCCTTGCATTGCATGGTAAATATTTTCAATGAAGTCAACTGGCTTAGTATAGTTTCCATCACAAACATATCTAGAATGCTTCTGCTTAGTTTTCTTTTTGGTACCAACATTTTGTTTCATCTCCTTGTAGTTATTATGTTCAAAGAAACCAGGCCAATTGGAAGTATGTTGAATAAGTGAATTAAAAAAAAAGCAATTTTTTATCTTAATTAAGTTCATATAGCCTAAATAATATTAAATCCAATTGAAATATATTAAATAAAATCTTCATTTTATCAAGTTACCCAAAGGATTTTTTATTTTTAGGTTATAAGTATATCAAATATACTTGTTTGTGTAAAGTGCATGTGATATAGATAAGACGTGTACATAGTAAATGGGAATGTACATAGGTGCTAGGATTTACACCACATCAGATCCCTTTCTCCTTGCATATGCCTTTGTTGCCCATAATATTTATTTATTATGTACACACGTAAACATACATACATCCATAATATTTATTTATTATGTACACACATAAACATACGTACACACATATAATAGAAATATAGATTTATTAAAGCACATTAGAAATTTCATATAATTTTAAATCCAAAATTTGTATTAATAAATTTGATTTCAATTAATGAAAGATTTGACAATAAATGTTATATTACCACATAAGATCTATTTTATAAATTAAAATTGAAATAACACATGTAATTTTCCATGTATACATAGAACAATATGTATTTGTGAGCATTGTAATTTATGATACGTACACACATACACACATACAAACATACATACATACTTACACACACACACATATACATACATACATATATATATGTATGTATGTAAATAAGTTGAATTTAAAAATTAATAATTTGGATAAAACAGATAATTTATAAATGAAACTACTTTTGAGAAATTTTAGTTTTTAATAAAAGTATAAACCTAAAATAGGAGGAAAATAATTAAAAATTTGCACAAAAGTCCATTTATAAAATTTAAGCAATAAAAATTATCCTTCTTATAAGAACAACATTTAAAATGTTTGTAACCAAAAATTGCTATATAACTTTAGAAATCAATTTTAAGAAATAATAAATAATCGACATATACAATTTATTTGTAATTTTGTACCTAAATTTTATAAATGTACAAAATAGATCAAAATAAAACTTAGCTTTTAGTTTTTTTATTTTTGAATTATCAAAAGAAAAGAAAAGAAGTTTGATATGTCAAATTTATGTAAATTCGCGATAAGAATTAAAAGATCTAGACAATATATTGAATTACATAAATCAGCAAAGTGATAAAGAATCTAAACATATAAATTTGAGATGAATATATTTTGAAGGGATGAAGAATGTATGTTGATATGAATTAAACAATACAATAGTCAAATATTCAACTGAGATAGAAGAGGATTTTGATTCACGTAAACAAAATGATAAATTAAATACATGATGAATTTTTCAAAATATAAGTTTATGAGTGATAAAACACATAAATTAATTAATTTGGGAATTACTTCGGATGTTATCTAGAAATGGCATCACGAAACGTTGAATCAAAAGCTCCTAGTCTCCATATAATTTATCTCCGAAATTTGCAAGAATCAAGAGATGAGAGCCCACCTTTTGTTTCTGATTTTATTTCATTTTGGTTTGGAAATTTTCTTTATTTTTAGTTGGATAGAAGAGAAATAAATGTGAATTTTTTAGGAGTGTTCTGAAATGAATGAGAAAGAGTATATTTTAATGAAAACACTAAAACCTGTCAATTCCATAATTTAAAACCTTTTCTACTTATTTAAAATAAAATTTCATCAAATCATCTCCCTTACTGTATTATCTTTGGCCTTTCATAACAAGTTCCATAAAGCCTTCATAAATTTTCGAACTCACATAGCATTTAGTCTATTTAAATCCAATTTAAACATTATATCTATACGGTATATTGGTATGCACGTTTACAACCGTTTATATTTACTTTATTAAATACGAATGGTACTCAAACAAACCAAATAAAATTTTAATAACTAGAATTCCACAAATATTAATTTATTTAAAATTCCATTTAGTATTCATTCAAGTTAACCAAATTTAAATACTATGACGATATTGTATATCAATAAGGCATTTATAACTTTTATCTATGCACTTTACTAAAAACTGATGGTATTTAAACAAAAAAAATAAAAATCAATAAGTAACGTTTCATTTGTGTTAATTAATTAATTTACAATGATTATAAATTAAATGAAATCGCGTGGTTCATTCAGAGTATTCTTCATTTTGTTTATGCCATTTAATGATGTAAATTCAATAAGCGATAGATGTCGAACAATTCTAATATTAATGTTCACAGGTCACCATATCTAGTGGTGTGAAATTTTGGCAAAATTTACCACTTAGATATATTTTGATAAAATCCAATTTTACTTATTATCACCGGTACCTGGTAATAACAATTATTTACACCAATTCACTTCGTCAAAATTACACCAAATTAGAACTTATAGAATTTGGTTTTGGTTAAAATTACAACATCATCCACATTCAACTTTGTAAGTACAAACATAAAATTTTACTTATTATAAACGGTACCCGATATTAACTATAGTTATTCGATGGACGTCATTCCATGATTTTACTAGAACCAAAGTGAAGGGTCAACATTGAACTTCCACAATATTCTAAGTCGGGGAAACTACTTAACACCGTCACTTTGAGATTGTCTATTTAACCTCAGTGACATTAATCAACAAAGAACTCTCAAGTGAGGAATTCTACATTTATCTAGTAGCTATCAGTATGTAACCCCATGGACCACCCATCATCAATTAGTAGTACATTGTTCAATATTTGGAGATCGGTACTTAGTCTAATCTCAATGGATGAATAAATCATTTCTCAAAACATCTCGGCTAGGAATATTTAAAGAAATTTGTTATTTTTCAATGTGATAAAGTTCTCATGACTTCACACAACGTAATCACTATCATATAATATATTATTTAAGGATTTTCTATTTAATATACTTTAATTTAATTTTATAGTTAATTATATCACAATATAACTAGTACATAATAGAAAGAAAAACCCTTTTATTTTGAACAAGATTGGTTATCGAGTTTGATATATGTAACAAATTATATAATTGCCCATAGGACATATCCCTGACTTTACCAATCTCCCACTTCCACTTGCGATCAATTAAGGAATCTTATTCCAACTTCTATAATTGGTATTGCCAAAACTAGTCAGGTTAGTCTCCTAGTGAACGGGTATGCAATTTTGGTTTAAGTATCCACTTCGCCGATCAATTCTCTCCACCGTTGATAAACTCCCTATGTCATGTGGAGTTATTTGGAGTATGTCTCTTAACTTTTAGTGAGCTCTAAGTACTTACACGACCTGTATCACAACACTACGATTATATAACAATGTCATAGGATTCTAAACATTTGAAATCACCCCTAGCTCGGTTATAAATTTGTGCCTTCATTTATTCTTCTTTTATTACAACATTATTCAAAGCAATGCACTCATCCTTTTGTTGAATTTGTAATTACTTATTGTTTGGAATATTTCCATCTTAAATTTATTGACTTAAGGTTAAACAAGAACTCAAGATTGGGACACGCTACTCAATATCACGTACAATGTTCGAGCTCGCATACCCCTTCATCAAAAGTTTTTTTCTTCTGTAAACTATTCCCTATTATTTCGTAAATACTTGAGAATGTTCTCAATTTTTGTATAGTAATATTAATTCAAATATTTGACCTATTATAAAGAACCATTTCTTTGACCCTCGAAAATTAACACGAATACATACTCGGTATTCACATGCCATAAATCCAAATGTTGGAAAGCCGGTTCTTTAAAAGTACGAAAGAAAACTAAAGATAGTAAAGAATCTCACACGAATGGGAAAAAATTATTTCAACATATAATATTTACAACAAAAATTTAAATACATTTACCAGAGTTAAACATGGATATATATAAATGTCTGTACATACAAATGTGGAACAAAATAGTACAAAAGTGTAGTGGAAATGGATAACAATCTTTCGAAGAATTTTCTAACTCCATGCTCCAAGCTTTTCAAGATTTCTTCAAATTGAACCTAAACTAATTGGCTGCTTGGAAAAATTAGGGAAGCCAGAGTTTAAGAGAAAGGAAAAATAAACTCTGAGTCAGTAATGGAATCGGTGTGAGAAACTCAAAATACGTGTTTTGAAAACAAATGGTAGCTCATAAGACTATGCAACACATAAACATAGAACAGGTTTTTTACCTTATGATAACCAAAACATTTGCTATGCAGAATAATTTAATATTATTTTTAATGATATTCTCTTGAAAATACTTTTCAAATAAGCGTATGAATCACATATGAAATTGTTACATTGGTTAAATTTAATGGCATAATAGCCTTACAACTAAGTCCAAAGACGCTTATTGGAAAATGGATTTCCTTACAACGAAAGGTAAGGGGAAACCTTCTGTATAGCACATCTCTATAGGACTGTACCGAGGATACACAAAATATCCTCTACATCTGGCTAGACTAGTCTATCCCTATTTGGCACTTGTACATGGCCTGGATAGAAACCAAAAATGACATCACGCCAGTTGTTACCAACTTATCCAAGAGGTCTCTTAGCGTACAATGTAAGTCCTTGAGAAGGATGGTTTTGATGACAACAACCTTAGAATAATATTATAAAATATGAATACTAACATTATAGTTTAGATATATATATATATATATATATATGTATATGCAGGATTTAATCATGCAGGCACCAAGAATGAATACTGTACAGTATAGAGATTCAAGTTATCAAGATTGAAGATTCTTGAGTATCAAGAATATCAAGAGTTCAAGATTTCAATAATAAGTAATTTATTTAGGATTTTTTTTTAGAACTCCTGAAAAAGCATTGGCATCTTAAAATCCAATTTATTCTTGGAATGGAATCCACTTCAAGCCTGTTAAAGGGATGGAATCCGAAGTAGGATGGAACCTACAAAAATCTAGTGGAACATTGTCTTGTATCCGATAACCTTTTATTCAAATGATTTTACAAAATTATATCTTGTTTTCAAAATGATTTCGAAACCTTCCTTTAAAAAGAATCAAAAACATCTATCCTGGTTTTAGATATTTTTCGCCTCAAAATAATTTTTATTTTCAAAATCAAATTATCCTTACTTTAAATTATCTTTTAATAATAATAATTTATTTAACTACTAATATTTATACTTAGATTTAAATATAAAATTATATATATACACCAAAATATTATTCTCCATATTTTCTTATGTATTTTAACTATAGTTAAATATATTTATAAAGTTTGAAATAGTTTTAATACAAGACATAAGTTATTTTCAAAGAAAAGCAAATTACCAAAAATACCTTAGGTATGTCGACATCCTCAAGTACCTCATGTCGACATGGTAGAAGTTTATTTGAAAATTTTGAATTTCAAAGGAAGTGTCTATTCGTCATATCCTTTCACGAATGGACATGGCTGTTGTTCTACTATAAATAAGGGTAGTTTTGAACGAATTAGTATTCATAATTTCTTAGATTTTACTCCTCTTCTTCTTCCATATTTCACTATATATATTTTTAACATTACTCTACCGAAATCACCATTGAATCTAACTAGATCATTTCTTTGATTCTCTATTACTATCTCAACAAGATCTCAGTGCTATCCAAAGTTATAGGATTCTTTGTAATAAACTAAGCGAGAAAAGGTGTGATTGTGGCTTGTGAAATCAATCAAGTGAGTAAAGGTGTGATTGTAGCCTTGGAAATCAATTGGGTGAACTTGTTGCCCGTGAAATCAAGTATCTCTACCCAGGGGATTGTGAATCTAGAGTGGTGTACCTCGTGGCCTTGAAATCAACGGTGTAATTGTATAATTTCTTTTGAACGAAAATCTTACTTGTGTACGGGACTGGAGGTAGGGTGACTCCGGACCAGTATAAAATCCGGTGTGTTCTTTCCTTTATTGCTTTTACTTTATTTCTGCATCTGTGTTTGATTCTGTGATCATATCTGTGTCTCAGTACTGCATACACTTGTGTTCAAATTAACAAAAAATCAAAAAGATTTAGTAATTTCTTAAAACACTATTCACCCCCCTCTAGTGTTAATCCTAGCCTTAAGATCCGTATACCGCATTTCTCACATACACAACATACCCGAAACATAAAAGGGTGATGACCATAACCTAATGGTTGCGAATCACGTAGCCTTACGACATATCTTGTTTAAGCCATTATCGAGTAATGAGGCCCAAGGTAGCGAATTTTCACATAACACATTTTGAAATGCCATATTTCCACTTTATGATCACACAACTAATCTCTACAAATGTAGAACTCTTAAGCTCGTACTTCTCGAGAAAGGGTGTTAAGCTCAGAGAAGTTGCCTTCTTCGCTACCAAAAAGATGATACGTTCATAGAGACAAATTTATGTAATTAGAAATGCAACGTTAGACATTCGACCATGCAAGTTGTGTAGGAATAGGACAAAACGAAGGCATTCTCCTACCACATCTTGTCGAGGATTACCCATAGGATTAGTAGCTAGAAGTCCTTACATTGAAGATCCCAAATGGAGAACTACAATCATGTATTATGATGTGGGAAATTTCCCCCAAGGGTCAGTGACAAGAAGCCTTACAACCCATCTTCCAAATCATTTCCATGACTTGATTTCAAATATGTAAATTGGTTCAAAATGGTCTCGGATAGGAATCAGCCAAGTCCAACGCTTGTTAGTCATTGATAAAAAGATTTTAAGTAAACAAGGTATTATTCTTCAATTTATTACTTCCTTTTTAACAAAAGTATCCTCAAGAGATATGTATTGTCAAAACATTTCTTTCTAATGTATACAGAATTATTAAATATATTTTATCAAATCCTTTGGTTACTTAAAATATTTTTAAATCTTGGAATGTTTCCAAGTTATTTCATTCTTCGCCTAGGAAAATATTTCCAAATCTTGTATGTAAGACTTTAACAAAGATTTCCAACTCATAACCTTTAAATCGTTCAAAAACAATGTTATTTAACATATTGTTTATTATAAACCCAAACAAATTAATTTAATTGTAGGAATTAAATCAATTTCAAATCATTTCATTTAAATTTTAACAAGTATTTCTCAATTCAAAACTCAATATTTTGATTGAGTTAAAACTATGTTATTTTGGATGTTAATCCAAAACCAACAAATATTAAAGGAGCACAATCTATATAATCATCTAATTCCACTCATTATCAATTCCGTGTTCAGCAAGTACTATAGTTGAAAAAATGGCGAAATCAACTTTTAAATTCCGCAAATAGTATGAGTTCCCTTTTTAGAATTTAGCATCAAGTACAAGAAGATCATCCCTATACAATCAAAATTGTATGTAATTAAAATTTGGAAAGTTTAAGCCTTTTATACTTAACTCCTTTCCAACATTTCAACCTTATTTATCCCTCGTCCAGGGAAGAGGCTAGGTGAGCCGAGGCACTGGTTGCTCTGGAACATCTCCTTAACTTGGGCATCCTACATCCGGATCTCATGAATAGAAAAATCCAGTCCACTAGTCAGCTTTTAGGGCCAAGATTAAATCACTATATTTATAATAGCTTTTCCTTAAATCATTTGTTTAAAATCTTTTAGAAAAAAGTATAAAAACTTATAAATCATTACTAAAACATTGAAATATTTATTTGAAAATATTTACAAAATATTTGAAAAAGAATTGTTAAATTTAAAGCTATATTTCAAAAGTTAGTAAAAAGTGTTGTAGAAAGTGCTGCAAAAAGTGTTGAAATAGTGTTTTAAAAACTCATTTGATTAAAACAACTTTTCAATCATTTGAAAATTCATTTTTATAACTCAAATATTTTTCTATTTTTTTTAAAAGATTTATGGAATTTATAATAAATTTTAAACAATTTTAAAAATATCATTTGAAAAGAAATCTCTTTAAGGATCCCGAATTACAAAACAGCCATATTTTCGAAAGCCTGTTTTGTTCACATTTCAGAATCTACTTATAGAAATCTTGATTTTCTTTCTTTGTTTGAAAACTATGGACACAATAGTTCAGAAAATACTTATCTCGAAGAATTCTCGGCTATATTCAAAACTATACAATCATTTCACTTTTGCGACGCGACCGGTCTATCATTACGTAATGCGACTATTTTTGATTCAATTTTCAATATTCATTTAAATTTTTCCAAAAATACTTTTAAATGTTTATAAAATATTTCTAAAACATATTAAACCATTTTGAAGAGGTTTAAACATTCCTTGTACGCCATTTGATTCATTAAAGGAAAGTGATTTCCTTAGTGCTTATCGACTGTATTAACGTGATTAGCATACATATTCGACAAATATATTAAACAACCATCATCAATAATCATAACCAAACATTTGTATATAATCCAATGACATATATAACTATAGTTTAGGAGTTCTCACCATAGATTCGAACGAACAACTTTAAAATGGCAATAGCACAGCTACCGTCGCACTGGAGCTTATGGAATCGAGCCTAAGACCTTAGGAAGGCTACAGACCATACTAAAAGATGCGGATCTCATGGCCTAAGGTGGTGGTGGGTTGTGGCCATGGGTCTAAGCGGTTGTAGGGAGGTAATTCAAACTAGTTTTGAAGTGGAATGACATTATAAACTATTGGATATATTTTTCCTTTTTATTCTCAAATTTTTTTACCTAACTTTTCTATATATTTTTCTACGAATAAGAAGCCATTAGAGAGGCTTTTAAAATGCTCAAGAGAAAGGAATAAGATGATGAATAATGCTTTAGGAATTTATGAGAAGAGGGGTGGAATTTTTAAGAAAAAAGAAGCGAAAAGAATACCTAAGACATCATCATTATCCATCACCATCACCATGTGTGCCACCCCTTCATTCCCATTATGTTCCACAGGTTGCCCCCATCCATGTGCTTCCATCAGCTCATTCACTTCATGCCATGTGTATGTCTTTGGTGTGTAAGATAGTTGACTTTAGGAAGCTTAAGAGTTAATTTTTTTATAAAATATCTTAGATTTTTCTTATATATGTTTACATGTATGTTTATGTTTTTTTATATGTTCATATCGATGTTAGGATATATCTATGTATGTTGTATATGTGAACATGACACAAAATCAAGGTTGCAACGATTTAAAATGACTTTCGTTCGTCAAACCGTTTAAAATCGAGAAACCGATTCCTAGTTACATTTTCACTTAAATTTTAAATTGCATATAAATGAAAAAAATTTGAAAAATAAATTTATTATCATTTTTAACTAATTATAATCATCACATTTAATTTTTAAAACCATACAAATGACGTTAACAATTATTTACAAAATTCTCTATTATGGCGATAAAGCTATATCGATTTTTCCTTATAATTTCAAATCAAATTTATATCTTTATAGAACTATTACAAATGGTTTACTCATGCCTTAAAACTATTTAAAATGAATTATAGTCATTTTAAAATAATTATTGGAATAATTAAAATAATTATTAAATCGTTAAATCTCAATTTTAGATTCATAAATCAATTATTAAATATAAGGGCGTTACTGATGATGCCTTAAATACATTATATTTTCAAAAAATAAAATAATTCATTTCATTTTATATTATTGTTTAATTATAAAAATAAGTGTATATATCTAGCTCCATGCATGATTTTTTATGATTATAGGTTGTTTATCGATAAAACTGTTGTTGGCAATTTTACCGGTATATTCGCAAATCAAATTTTTTGTAAACACTTTTCCAAAATGAGTTCATTATTATTATTATTATTTTCATAAAATTGGATTATTTGTCGAAAATAATCCATATTTGAATACTTAAAATAAATTAAATATCCTGAATTAAAGCGAGCAAATTGCAAGTCATTACACACCTTCCCCTTTAAAAGAATTTCGTCCCTGAAATTGCTCAAAACAAAAACCCAAAGGTTTTGCCTAAAATATTCATTATTAAAATTATATTTGTACGATGTGCATTGATCACCCATATACAATATCTAATTTGGTCTTCTATCGAATTCACAATTTTTTTCGAACTAGTGTTGATCCCCCGATCCTTTAGTGCGGACTCCAATTAGAAATTTCGATAAGATATTTAGTTTTTCCTTGCTTTCTCTCAACTATGATCGAATACTCAAGTATCCAACTATAAAATTTCCTCAATGTTCATCATCAACAATCGAGTGAAAAATCGTTTCTCGAACCATCATGGACACCACAAACTTCTACACTCAAATCTTAGATCTTATGAGATGAAATTATCCGTATACTTTATATCAACTTAATAGTCTTTCAAAAATTTTAACGGAAACATTTCATAAAAATTTCATTCTTTATCGAAATAGTTTTATGAAGATTCTTCTTTATATTTAACTATTTGCTAACATTTCAAACCAATTATTTAAGTCAAAGATAACATATCTTTTATTATAATGTTACTACAACTATCCTTTCGACCTTGTCAAAGCCAGATTGAATAAAGGACAAAGAAGAAGAAGAGAAAGAAGTCCCAACAAGACCTTTCGAAGGAGTCGAAGGGATGCAATAGCCAAATACTAGAAGCGTCAAAACCTTTCGAAGGGGTCAAAAGGATCAAATGCATGCTTCCGCATCAATGAACACCTTCCGAAGCAGGTGCTTCCGCGTGCATGAACACCTTTTGAATGAGTTAAAGAAGCAGCTTTCAAAGACAATGCATAACTACCATTCATATGTGCACCAAAACTTTCGAGGCCAAAGGTTTCGCCTTCGATAAAATCACTCGGAACACACCAGGTTCAGTACAACCCCTTCGGATGCAAATTCAATCCTTTCAAACCGGTCAAAGCTTTTGAAGAAATTTTCGCATCAAGTCACAAGCATTGTTCAAAAGCTATTAACAGTGTCAAAACCATTAGTAGTGTAAAACCTTGGAAAACCTTGAAGAGAGCTTACCGACTAAGCCAAAAGCTCCTACAAGGCAACGTAAGGAAGAAAGGCGCAACCATTCCTTTCGACTAAGATGGAGGCATTCAAACCCATTCGAAAGCATCGAGGGATGCACAAGTGTTAAAGGAATCGAAAACATTCTAAAAACAATTCTGAAACCACCTTCCGACCAGGTCAAAAACACTGGGTCGAAAGGTTCCAACCGCATCTATAAATAAGACCCAAGGGTTCTGGTTAAGGGGATCCAAACTCATTCATTCTACATTTATATTTTCTTAATTCTGAAAAGGGGTAAACCATAATTTGTAAATAAAATTAGGGAAAATTATTCAATAAAGGCTTTATTGAGTTACTAAAGGGAAGTCTTCAGTATTCCTGATCGCTTTTTTCAAAAGCTTTTATTTGATCTAAATCTGTTTTCCAGGTTTCGACCCATCAAAAGACACCTTCCAACTTGGTCGAAACCCTCTACCTTTTTAAGTAATTACATTTATCAACTCTAAGCCACTTTGCATTAGACTTCTACCTTCTAGTGGATCGTCACATTAACCCAAGCAAGTTTTACCTTCGATTCCCAATCCAAAACTCAAGTCATTTAAGATTGCAGCTTTCAACAAGTTCAAAACCATTCAAAATAAATCATAACCATGAATTTTAAAGCCATCTGTTAGGCTTTCGCAACTGCCTCGAAAGGACTGTTGCGAAAGGAAAGACAAACGACTCTACTCGTCTTAAAAGACCAAAAATAAGAGAAATTAAGCTTTTCTACAGAGTTGGATGATCGATAAGAATAAAATTTCACAGTAAATTCTAATTCAAAAGAAGACATTCATATCCTAGTCCTATCCAATAAGACAAAAGAGACCAAAAGCCTATTGCATCAACTTTGGGTTATTGACATGTTTTCTCGTTAACAATCTAGCGCTTGAAGGAGGGCTCGAACCTCCATCTCTATTGAAACTTAACACAACATCCCTCTAACATAACTACCTCCATGCTCTCACGCTTAAGGCCTTACGTCATCGCTGCCAGCAGAATCAAAAGATCTAAGAAAGAATCCTCAAAACCATACTTAATTGGATTCTCCCAACAGACAGCTAATGATAGGAATCTCCAAGAAGAACAATTATTAGGGATGAAGGCTTTAAGAATCATAAGGGATAAGAAAGTTGAAGCCTATGATCAACTTAAATGGAGTTTGTACGCTTTTCATGTTGGTCCCACCCCAATCTTTACTTAGGGGAAAAGAAAAAGATATTTGAAACTTTATTTGACCAAATGAGAAAAACAATTCTGCACTATACCAAAGGCATAATATTTAAAGAAGGAATAATGGCATATTACAACGCCTTTGCACATGGTGGGGTCAAGTCATAAGTCGAACAATACCTACACCGAAACCCCAAAGAGTTTTAAAGAGAAAACCTATTGTCAAAGGGGAAACTCCAAAGCCAAGTAATGAAATATTTAGAAGCCATCCCTAAGAAACAAGTTTCAAGTCATGACTTCCAACAGAGTGCAACCTAACGACATCTGTAGAGAATGTCTACTTGCTATGTAAGGACAAGTTTAATTATTAGCCATCATAGAAAAAGAAAACAAAATATGAAAGAAATATAGGGGAATCCTACTGCTATTTCGATATGATGAATGGATATAGGATTGACTACTATAAAGCCATGGAAGGGATGATAATCAGTTTTTTCCATCAAGGCAAAATCAATGAATTTGTAAAGAGAACATAAAAAAGTCAATAAAGAAATACTTTTCCAAGAAAGATCTTAATGGTTGGAAATGAAATGCTCCTTTCATTTGGACATTGCCTTCAATGGTCAAAGCCTCTGTCCGTGTCGAGTTTACCGGTGTAGAGTGCCTTCTGGAAGGAGGAGTGTAAGCCTTTAACTGCGCCATGTTATGGCCAGGTTAAAGCATTGAAAAGATCTTGGTCGCGCCTTTGGTCAGGTTAAGTTGCCTCCTAGTGGGAGGATTGTAAGCCTTTATCCATGGCACACTATGGCCAGTTAAAGCAACAACAAGGCCCTGTCCGCGCAATGCTATGGCTACGGCAGGGCACCACATGGAGGGAGGAGTGTAAGCCTTTATCCACCACATACTATGGCCAAGTGAAAGCATCACCAAGCTCTTGGTCGCGCCTTTGGTCAGGTCAAGATGCCTCGTAGAGGGAGGTTGGGTAAGTCCTTGGTTCTAGCCTCTAAGAATGAGCTAGCCAAGAACGCCAAACAACGGACTAAGATGTCCAAGCCCAAGAAGAGGATTACTAAACAACGGACTAAGATGTCCAAGCACAAGAAGAAGCTCACCAATGACGGACTAAGTTTTCCGAGCCCAGGAAGAGGTTCATCAAATATAAGACTAAGATGTCCATGCCTGAGAATTTATTAAATAAAGGGCTAGGTTGTCCAAGCTTTAGAAGCAGCCAATCGAACCACAACTTCATACAAGGCCTAAAATGTTTACACATGTCAAGGAAGATAAAATCTAAGGAGTAGAGAATGGATCCACTTATTAATACCCAAATTTGGGTTTCAGGCTTCTTGTTCCTAAATTTCATTCGTTAATATCCAAATATGGGTTCCTAGTCATTCACGGTTGAAGTATGAGATTTCATTCGTTAACATCCAAATCTGGGTTACATATCTTTTGATTCCTCATATCCGAATCTCAATTCCAAAACTATTACTTAATTTCACCTATTCATTCCCTAATCTTGGTCTATTTCTATTGTGGATTTCTGATCATCCTTTACTAATTCCCTGATTTGGGCCAAACACTTCTATCAGAAGGGTAATTATTATGGATTTCGGTTACCGTCCATAGATACTTGAATCCGAATTCCAAGTTTCTTAACTTCCAAACATCATCTGCTAATACCTAAATTTGAGTTTCGGGCTTCTAAACTATTAGATTTCATTAATTAATGCTTGAATATAGGTGGATGGATTTCTACTATAAATTTTCAGATAACGGTCTCAGGACTTCTATTCCTAATCATTATTAGCCCTCTATTAGTAATCTTTAGAGGATGTTTTTCTAACACATTTAAACTCTTGGTTGAGGATAAAAAATTCAGATATTCCAGCAATATGTTAAATTTAAATTCTTAATTATTTCTCATCGTGATCAAAGTTGGGTTTAAATATATTTGGTCAAATACAATTACTATTCATTTATTACCATACGATTACTAAATGATTTGTTAATATACATGAATGATATAGACAGACTTTTGTATCAGTTCCAAGCTAATAATTGAAAATATTGTTTACTTCATATTTTTTAGGGAAATTAGAACAGTAAAGAAGAACGAAAGGCACAACAAATGCAAGCATCGTGGTATAAGCTATCAAACGAATGTTTCAGAGATACATTACAGGAAAGGATTAAAACCAGATGATATTTACAAAATATACATGATTTATGCAACTTATGAAATTATATACAAATGTATAGAACAAATATATACATTACTTAAGTTTGAATCTTTCATAAATCTTGACCAGCCTTGTTCAGGTTGTCAACGATTAAAGGATATACGATGTGACGGATAGCGATACAAAGGACGTCTTTGAGTTTCTTCTCTTTCTTCCTTATCCTACCCACATCATCAACTACATCGACATTAGTCTTCAAATTGCGATTTAAAGCTTAATTTGCGCCTCTAAGGGACTAATTTTCCCTTTCCAATTCAACAATATGCTTCAAAAGGAGATATTTACCCTGCTTGAGTTTATGAATTCTAGCAGCATATTCGTTTTTGCACTGCGAGTATGTAAGTTTCTTCTATTTGTCGAAATATTTCACCATATCGAATTTAATTCTTTGCCACTTTCCCACTACCTTCTTGTCTAATCCAGGGGAGGATTAGTCGTAGTGGGAAATTTCTTAGCAGAAAGAGAAGTAGATCTTGTAGATTTAGCAGTAGGAGGAACTAGTAAATTAATACTCAAGGTATTATTCCCCATAACAAATTCCAACGACTCGCACCGAGCTTGACTATTCTTCAATTTCATCTCCAAATCGCTCACTTGTTGGAAAAGTTTAGCATTTAATGATTGAAGTCACTTGAAGGATTTGACTTAACTTGACGCTTCGGCATGGAAGTTACTACATTTTTACTATTAACATCTGCTTGTAAGCGATTTGATCCTTGAGATTTAGAACAATTATTTTCTGAAGTAAAAATCTCTTATTCCGTCTTAATGCTTCGGTGTTACCACGAAAATGAGCAAGTAAAGTATCTTCAAGAAGTCTGCTCTTTTTAAGATCCTCTACAGCTTAGCCTTATGATTGATAAAGCGAGATGTTGAATCTAATAAGTGAGGCACTGCAGATAACTATAATTCTTATTTAAATATAAAAAAGGAAAAGGAAAGAAATCAAAACCAGAAGTAACAATCTCTTTATGACTGTGATAAAAGATTACAATTCAAGTAACACTGAAACTAAAAGATATAATATACCTTTGTTTTATATTTAAAGATGAGAAACAATGTCTCTAATTTTATTGAATGAATTATCAAAAAGAATAACTATCGAGTCAAATGGAATATTAATCTCTTCTGGAGGATAACAGGTGGATATTTACTGTAGTCCCATTCCTCGGCAAGGGGACTATCACGTCTACATACTAGTTTTGTGTGGTATGTCCGAATCTCTTTGAGTATCTTTTACTTTTCCTCACCAAGAAAGTTGAAATAGAGACGAGGATGTTCCATTTAAAGTTTTTGTAAATCTGTAAGAAAATAATATATGGCAAATTTTGAAGATTTCAAAATCGATGCCTTTACAGTATATTTGCTTCTTAATCTAACATATTGACATAGAAAATCCCTAGAAATTAAGTTGCCAGAGGGATTTCACTAGATAATAAAGCAATAAAATATAGCTAAGTATAGAGGGAAAATTAAAATGAACATTTATAAATCATTATTACATGATTACAATTAATTGTCTGGTCCATATAAGGTTGAATTTCTTAAGAATTCTAAAACAAATTTGCCCTTATAAACTAGAGTTTTTCATGAGGAAAGTCTTACGGAATTGATCTGACTCGAGGCAAGTTCCAATAGTCCCGACATGTGGGTCAGATTCGAATTCATCCAAGTATCTTTTGTGCAAATGCCTTAATAAACCCCGACTAAGATCACTTAAATATGAGATATGAACGGCTGGCTATCTACAATAGGATTTGTATAAGAAATTAACTAGAATGTCTCTCTCCTCGATCGACATCCTGAAGAGGGTAATCTATTCTCGGTATTCCTTAAAAAGTGTGTCATATCGAAGGCATGCTATCCTTAATCATAGGGCATCTTCTTGATGCTTAAAGGAAGCTAACATTGCCGCACTTTTATTGAGCCTATGATATTTATAAGAAGAATGTTGTGGTCCTTCAATTATTTGTCTAGCTCTCTATATAAACTATTTATCTCCACTTGTTTTCTTTCAAGCTTGGTTTTATTTTTCCTTATCTAAATAAATTATTCGATTTATTATTATCTTCATAGCAAAAGAAGTTTAAACAGAGAATCCCATATTTGAGATATGTAGACTGATGCTTTAGGAACGTGCCCTTTTAGTTTGGCACTTTAACATCAATACATCCGTGCTCCTCTTGTGGGCTGGAAGGAGCAGGAGGATTAGTTGGAATCGCTTCATAAGGAGATGATTCCTTTGAAAGACCTTCATATTATCATCTCCGTCTTTTTCAGAAGCTTCATTTTGGCCATCTCCATCGCCATATGATCCTTGTCCATCATTGATGTTATCGTCCCCATCATCATTGTCGTCATCGTCGTTATCACTCCCCTCCTTTTCGACGGCCTCGTCTTTGTCATCTTTATCTTCGGAGTCAGATTCGACTTCGAAGGAAGGTACTTCAAAGGAGAGAATTTTGGGTATACCAATCTCCTCCCTTTTGGGACCCAATTCCCTACTCTATTTGTTTGTCTTGCCTATAACCATATCGACAAGAGCAGGGTCAAGGGAGGAAAGCTTAATAAGGGCACTTGTCAATATTATTGGCATAAGCGAGCATTAAGGAATCTTTCAAAGAGTTCACCGTTAAATCTTCAAGAGAACTGTCAAGAAATTGCGACCCTCGCCATTTTGCATCATAGGCAACGGTGACTGCCAATTTCAAAGAAGCTTTGTCCTTTTTCGACTTTTCCTTTAAAGAGGCTTGTTTTGCCGTTATTTGGATCTTTTCCTCCTAGGATTCTTTTAAAATCATTTTCGTTGCCAAATTTTTATCGTCGATGAGTTGGTGGGCTTTCCTTTTCTCAAGGATAATGAATTCTGACTAGGAAAGAGAAGCACTCGATCACCCTAGTTGAGCCGCGGCTCGTTTTTCTATGTAGTAGTAGAGACTGGGTTCTTTAAGTCAGAAATCACCTCCTGAAGTTTAGAAGATTCGACAAAAGATTCAAATGTGTGTTCTTACAAGGGGAGCTAACTCTTGAGAATCGGAAAGATGAAGTGCAACCTAAGTCAAAAATTTAAATAAGAACAGTAACAATAAAGTTAAACGAAGAATAACTTATCAAGGGTTGTTTTTCTATTAAGGAACAATAATGACTGTCAAAGTTAGGAATCGAGGATGGCCGTGCATGGAGGCAAATGACGAAGAACTTAGAATAGATCGGACTATCCCTTCAAAATTATTTAACTATGCAAGAGATAATGATCTAGAGGGAATGAGCTTTTGAGAAGGGTTCGTAATCTCCAAAGCCTTTTGCCTCAGCTCAATCGTACTGGGAGAGCTAGAGAAGATGATGCGTGAAAGTGTGATCAACCGTCGTGGAAGTATTTTTAGGTTGAACAAGAGAAACTTCAATAGTGGGACTCTCAAAAGCTTTATCAATATTTAAAGCTCCTCCTGCTCTCATCATGGAGAATAAGGAACTTCAACTATTTTTGCTGTCTTTAAAGGGGGAATCCACCATAGCCAATTTGACCAATTTTCTATTGACGGTCGTCTTTGTTTTACCGAGAGCATGAGAAAAGGACGGAACATGAGAAGTCGATAAGGGAGGAACTGACCACTAACGGATTTTTCCACCTGAGAAGCAACCAAAGAGAATTTAAACAGACTGTAAGTTAGCAGAATAACTTGAAAAATAACAAAGCAAGGGATAACAAGTGAATTTATTGCTTACCAGAGCAATCAGGGCTGATAGGTGACATTGGCGAGAAGTTTGATGGGTCTCCCAAAGAAATGAATTGTTTGCTTTAGGATGTGTGTTGGACCGAAGGAGGTTGGCCAAGTATCCTTTGGCCCACCGGCAGAAGGGAGTGCTTTTGCAAATTTGTTAGCTTTAGCAACGTTAATCAATTTCCAATCCTACTTGAAGCTGCAGTTAGAGGCTCCACTATTGTCATTTCCTAATCATTTTGTCCTTTAGTGTGAACATTTGACAAAAAGCATAAATAAACAAAAAAATAGACTATACGGAAATATAAGCTTACACGGAGTAGAGAATGTCCAGCTAATATGAGGGAAGCATCTAAAGAAAGAACTATTTCTCCAAGCCTTTGAACTTGTACACTCCTTCGTATATCGTATTCTTAGGAGGATTTGCTTGGAAGGTTAGGAGGGAATGCCGGACTCTAGTTCCATCAATTCGAAAGATAAGAAATAACTGTGCATGTGGGGTTATTGCTGAATTAGATCAATTCCAAGATATGCTAAGACATTAGGCAAGAATTCGAAAAAAAGATGAAAACCACTTTGCCTAATTTGGATTGCAATGTATGCGAAGAACCCTTTAAGGGGGTTGTTCATGGAGCCATTTCACTAGGGGGATTGCTTCCACTCATGTGACCCTGAAGTAATTAAGGATTGCATCCACTTTATCCCGAGTGGATATCGAGGAACGCTTGGAGATAGCATCAAATTTCTTAAGGCAACACATGGTTCTGCCTGGTGACAACCCTCCAGTTAGAAATTACAGTTTGTTATGAAATTAACATTCTTTTAAGGATTACTAGAAACTTATCACAATGATTCGAACATCAAACAAATCATGAAACTACATATCTTTGAAGAATGTTGAGGATTAAAAATGAGATTTACTTAGCTTTCGATAGAGTCTAAAGGGAAATAAAAGGTAACACTTAACAGACACCCTTCAACAATGTCGAAAGCCCAAGCATAAACTTTTATTGTGCTTCCGACAGGGTCGAAAGGGAGGAATGAACTATATGTTCAACCAATCTTCTTCAACAATGTCGGAAGCTCAATAGAAGCCTTGATTATTAGAATAGTCAAAACCTATGCAACAAATTTAGACAAAATATACACTACCAACATATAATAAATAAAAGAAAAGACCCATAGACACTGTCGAAACTCACAATCTTAGTTTTACCAGGGGCATATGAATGCTATCGAAATCTCTTTTACCAATAAAGTCGAAAGGTTTTAAGTTGTAGTCGTATTGTTAATAGAATAAAAGGACTTGGAATGCTTCAACAATATTGGTGAAAGATGATTATAGGAGATTTCTACCTGTTAGTTACAAAAGGTTTCGACAGAATCAAAAGGAATGCATGGTTTCGAAAGCATACCAACAACTGAATTCCAACCGAACAACAGGTTTTGACTAAGTCAAAACGTTTTACTTAATTTTCAACTTATACAAAGTATGCTTTCTTCCACCCAATTTATAAAACAGATCTACCTCTAAATTAAACAAATTTAAAGTAGGTTTATATGAATGGTTGAGAATCCCATGGGATAAAATTTATGCTTTTGAAAATGTGAGCAACGAAGCAATAACCAACACCTTCAAAACGTATTAGAGGCAAAAGCACAAAAATTCCTTCGAAGAGGTCGGTTTCTTATGACTTAAACTACCTATCGACTAGATCAATTAAATTAGCGTTAGATTACATTTCAACCGCATTAAAAGGGGCTAAAATGCAAACAGGAAAATGCCACCTTAATCTCTTTCGAAGGGGTAGAAAATTAAAATTCTAGCGCCAATTTTTGATTTGTACATCTCAAAAATTCTACATCAAGTTAACCGAAGAATCCTTCTTCCCCAAATCTTATTTCAACCCAAAATCTAAAAACCATTAAATAAGCAGATTTATACGCAAATCAATTATTTAAATTTCAAAATCTTCGATATAAAAGTTCGAATTCCATAAAAAGACATAATAGCAATAAAATTTGGATCGGATGGGTTCAAAATGAAAATTAACAAATAAAGTAAATCGAATCAAACCATGAAACTGAATAAAAGAATACTCACGTGTAAATTAATACTTAAAGAACTTCGACTAAATCAAAATAAAGAGAATCGAGATGCCAACTTTAAAGGTTTGAGAGATGGAAATTCAGTGTAAGACATGAAGATTCGATAAACGAGACAAATTCAACTTACTTTAGACCAGGATTCTTCTTTCTTTAAGAGTAAAATGATTTAGTGTTTTGAGAATTTTTTACTCATGCCTGAAGTTTATTTCAATTGCAAATGAGTAAGAGAAAAGAAGAGAAGAATGTGATTTATAAGGAAAGTCAACAAGGATGGCAAACTATTTGATCAAATTTAAATAAATGGCCTAGATTCACACTGAAATACCAAAAGGCGGGAAACATTCAAGGTTTCAAAATGATTGACTTAGAAAGCCAAGGGCAACCCTTGGTGGGGGGCAAGTAGCCTTTCGACCTTGTCTGAACCAGATTAAATGAAAGACAAAGAAGAACAGGAGAAAGAAGCTCCAAAAGATCTTTTGAAGGAGTCGAAGGAATGTAATAGCAAAAGATTAGAAGTATCAAATCTTTTGAAGGAGTCGAAAGGGTTGAAAGCATGCTTCCGCATTAATGAACACCTTTTTGAAGCAGGTGCTTATGCATGCATGAAGACCTTTCAAATGAGTTGAAGAAGCAGCTTTTGAAGATAATGCATAATAACCTTTCATATGCACCCTAAACCATTTAAGGACAAAGGTTTTGCCTTCATTCAAATCACTCAGAAGCACACTAGGGTGGGAACAACCCCATCAGAAGCATATTCTAGCTTTTTGAACTTGTCGAAGCCTTTAATATTCGAGGAAGGTTCTGCATAAGTCGCAAGCATATATTCGGAAGCTATTAACAGTACCAAAACTATTAGCATTATAACACCTTAGAAACCCTTGAAGACCCTACAGATAGAGTCAAAAGCTCCTATAAGGCAACATAAAGAAAATTGGCGTAACCATTTCTTTTGACAAAGGTGGAAGCATTCAAACCCATTCGAAATCATTGCAGAGGGATGCGCAAGTGTTAAAGGAATCGAAAGAATTCTAAAGACAATTCTGAAGCCACCTTCCAACTTGGTCCAAAGCACTAGGTCGAAAAGTTCCAACCAACATCTATAAATAAGACCTAAGGGTTCTGGTTTAGGGCAACTGAACTCATTCATTCTACATTTGCGTTTTCTTAATTCTGAAAAGGGATAAACCCTAATTTGTAAATCAATTAGGGAAAATTGTTCAATAAAGGCTTTGTTGAGTTACTAAAGGGAAGTCTTCAATATTCTTGATCACTTTGTTTCTTTAAAATCTTATATTTGATTAAACTCTGTTTCTAGGTATCGTCCCATCGAAAGACACCTTTTGACTTGGTCAAAACCCTCTTCATTTTTAAGTTATTCCATTTATCAGCTCCAGGCCATTTATCATTAGACTTCTACCTTCTAGTGGATCGTAACCTTAATCAAAGCCAGTTTTACCTTTGATTCCTGATCCAAACTGATCATTTAAGATTCCAGCTTTCGATAAGGTCGAAACCATTCAAAACTGATCATAACCTTGAATTTTATAGCCATCCATTAGGCTCTAACAACTGCCTCAAAAGGACTATTTCGAAGGGAGAGTCAAAGGACTCTATTCTGCTGAAAAGACCAAAACAAGACAATTTAAGCCTTTCGGCTGAGTTGAAAGGTAAATAAGAAGGAAATTTCACAATAAAGACTAATTTGAAAGGTGATTCAAAAGAAGACATTCATATCCTAGCTCTGTCCATTAAGCCAAGTGGGACCAAAGGGGTTAACCTCCCTATTACATCAACTTTTCGGTGTTGACAAGTTTTCTTATTAACATAAAATATACCACTTATATTATAATTTTCTCCTTTTAACCAATATTAAATGCAAACACATTTGTATTTAATCAAACTTCTTTGTTAATTAAGACTTATTTTATTAATTAATACCCTTTTTAATTATCCACTTATACTAGTTTCAATACTTAAAAGTACCATATACTTATTCAAATGTTTTAAGTATATCTACAATTTACTTAACAAGTTTTACTTACTTTAAAATAAAATCAAAGAGATTGAAACAACTATTACCAAAATATTTTTATAATAAACTCCTCTATAAATTAGACATATGACATTTTCTTTCTTTTTACAAAAGTTTCCAATACTTGTTATTATCCTTAAAATCCTATTATTAAAGATCTAAATATCTCTACCACTTATAAATAAAATTCGTCAAATTAATTTACTTCGCATTTTTTTTAAATTCTAAAAATGTCCTTGCTTTTCGTTTACAATAATATAAACATCCCGTGTGTGAAGCACGAGCCAATTCTAGTACTAATAAGATTTCTTCCAAAGTTCCATTCAAAAGTTTGAAAAAATATTGCTAAAACAACGTTTACTACAAGGCCAAAACCCTTTATTTGTTCAATAATAACTTCAATCATTTGATCGAAGCATACCCATGCTTATCAATTAAGATAATACACTTTGATATAAATCAACAACCACCATTTAATTTATTAATTAATGATTCGCATTATCCTTTTTAACTTTAGAAAATTATATAGATCGAGTAAATCAAAAATGGTACCAAGTAACTAGGTACCACCAATAGTATCGCATATTTCCTTAACAAGAAAGGGAATACTTAAGAGAAGCGTTTACCATCCGAACACATCTCCTGGCTATATTTAGTCACTTTCGAGCCACTTGACTAAATTAATCATCAGATTGTTTTTTTCATTTTCAAAATCTTATTTTATAAGTAATACCACTATTATTCCTTTTTCAAAAATCATTCGAAATTCGCTTCAAAAATACAAAAAAAGTAGATTCTGAAAATCCTTTATAATGCATGTTTTATAAATGCAGTTGAAAAAATCACTTATATAAAGCATCTTCATAAGATTTATTTATCTTAAATAAATTCCTTTAATAAAAAATATTATTTATCAAATGTCCCAATGCCAAATTGTGAAACTAAATTGACAAGGCGTTCGTATTTAAACATTTAAATTAAACAACCAATCAATTAGTGATAATAAATGAGTATTATCTTTTCCTTAATCAAATAACTGTAGTATTTGGAAAAAGAATTACTTATATTCTAATTATAATCATAGGTAAAATTGTTTCATTTATAGATTTTTTTCCAAAACAAAAACCAATTATATATATATATATATATATATATATATATATATCATTAAAAACTATGTGCTTATATACAATAATCTTAACTCATTCTTGGGTATTACTAAAGCTACCTCTGATGAGTTACTCATCCTAAGGTATTACTAAACCTATCTCTGTTGAGACTTTACCCCACCAAAGCCAAGATTCTTGCATAACCGTGCGCTTTGATACCAAATGTAAAGACTTATTTTGTTGGCCCTTGAAAATCGACACTAGTACATCCTTGTTATTTAGGTGCCACAAATCCAAGTCTTGGAGAGGCGCTCTTTAATGGTAAGTAAGAAAAAAAAGACAAAAAGCATCACACACGAATGGAATAATATATATTATTTCAACATATAAAATTTACAGTGGAAAATTTAAATACATTTATCAAAGTTAAACACGGACAGTTGCAAACATCTGTCCTTACAAATGTGGAATACAATAGTACAAAAGTATCATGGAAATGGATAGCAATCTTTAGAAGAATCTTCTAGCTCCATGCTTTGAGCTTTTCAAAATTTCTTTAAGTCAATCCCGAACTACTTGGCTGCCAAGAGAATTAAGGTAACCAGAGTTTAAGGGAAAAGGAAAATAAACTCCGGGCCAGTCATGGAATTGGTGTGAGAAACTCAAAATACACGTTGTGAAAATAAATGGTATCTCATAAGACCACGCCGCACATAAACATGGAATGGGTTTTTACCTTATTATATCGAAAACATTTTCTATGCAAAATCATTTGATATTGTTTTTAGCGACATTCTTTTGAAACTACTTTTCAAATAAACTTATGAATCATAGCCAAAAATTGTTACATTAGTTAACTTTGACAGCACAATAAGCTTACAACTAAGTCCAAAGGCGCTTACTAAAGAGTGGATTTCCACACAATAGCAGGTAAGGGATTACCTTCCATACATCATATCTCTAGAGGAATATACCAAGGATGCACAAACAATCCTCCGCATATGGAAAAACTAGTCATCCCTAGTTGGCACTTATATGTGGCATGAATAAAAACCAAATATGACATCACCATGATCGTTACCAACCTATCCGAGAGCTCTTTAGCATACACAATATATCCAAAATGTAGAGGGTTATCTAGAAGGGTGATGACCATAAGCTAATGGTTGTTGACCACATAACCTTATGGCATTCCCTATTTAAGCCATTACCTGGTGATGGGCCCCGAGGTAGCGATTACCTATCACATAGCACATTCCACCTTGAATGCTACATTTCCAATTCATGATCTCACAAATGATTTCAACAAACATGTAGCTCCTAGATGGATGGAATGAAACGAATTTTTCGCGTTCGAAAATCGACATCCATACTTCATTCGTACTCAAATGTCGTAGATTCAACCGTTCAAATTCGATTCGCCGGAGCTTATAACAACATTAAGTAAACAACACAGCGGAATAAAAAGAATAATACATTGATATACAACACAGATACAATATCTGATACAAAAGAGTGATACAATGAATATCAGTATACATCAGAGATATGATACAATAAAATAGCAGCGGAAAAGAAAATGATAACACCAGCAGCAGATAATCTCCATCTCCAAAGCTCCAATTCTGAAATAGCTCGAACTCCCAACAACGACGGACCAAGCTAAGCAAGACTGGTGTGACCCAAAGACTGAACTAACTCCAGATAATCTACTAAACCTGACTATCTGAAAAACCCAACTCTAGACTGCTCGTGTAGAAAATAATGAGCACCCAGAGTTTAGGAAAGAAACAATAAACTCTGGATCAGTCGTGGGACTGGTGTGAGCAACAAAAATAGTTTATCTTTTAAAACATTCAACAAAAGATTTTCAAAGTCAATTCGCAATGCTTTTTGAAAATGTAACTACCATAAGACCTTCCACCACACACACGATGCAAAACGCAGACTTGGAGGAGATTTCTTCTTATGTTAGTCAAAGATGCTTACTACGTAATATCAAATCATTTGATTATTATTATTAGTGCATAATATAGAAAACATTTCGAAAGTAGAATATAAATCATAGCCAGCATAGGTACCATTATATTATGACTACTATAGCTACCATATTAGATGGCAGGTTCTACAACTATAACCGTACAAGACTCGTATTGTTTCTTTGGATTTCCAACAAATGGTCAGGCCAAGGAACTTCCCATTGCCACATGAGAACGCCTCTGGAAGGACATTCCCGAGAACCTAACCGGATCTCTGCCAACACAAGGTCGAGTTACCCCTAACTGGGTAACTACTGACACGAGTATTTTCGGGGTTTCGACCATTCATGTTTCGACCATTTCGGGGTGTGAGGTTCGACGAAGCCTAGCCCACAAAGCCACGCTTTGATACAAAGCCATGCTTTGGGTCAATGAATGATCAAAGTAATGATCACAAAGATAAATGATCAAACAAATGATCATATCACAAATGATCAAACAATGATCATTTCACAGCAACACTCTGCATGTCACATTACCAAATTGGGAATATATCATTGATAACCATCAACTATATAACCTCTGGGCTCGTACGTCTCAGAGAAGGGTGTTAAGCTAAGAGAATAAATTCTCCGCCGCCAATAGAAATATATTTGAAAGAAATCAGCTTTATATCTCAATTTGTAATGTCAGACACAAAATCCATACAAGTCTGTTCCGGGATCGAACAGAACCGAAGGCACTTCCAAAGAAGTCCTTGCAATCTGGATATTCACTAATCGCGTTCGGACTTCCCATCACATATGGAGTCTCTATACCGGGGACCAGTCGATGCAAAGACATTCGACGAGTTGTCCTTTCGTTTTCGAAAATATCCGGTCTTCACCACCGGTCTTCAAATGCTATCCATAACGGCATATCACATATTCAGAATGGGATATATGACACAAAGTCCTCTCCCGGCTAAATCGAACAGTGAGCGCAGTATTTCAAAAACATATGGATATTGGGATTTCAATTAAGTCACAACTTAAAACACAAAAACTTTCCTTTTCAAATGTTTTAAACCAATTACCATTTCAAATCTTTATATTACAAAAAGATTTATTTCACAAAGATCAACTCATAGACTCCAAAACAATTTCCATTCCAATTGGATTAACTCGTTAAATCTTTTAAATCAAAGATTTAACTCATAGCTTTCAAAATTCGATTAATTTGTTGAATCTTTAAATCAAGATTCAACTTATAGCTTTCAAAATCATTTCCAAAGATTCATTCATAGTCTTTCAAAACAATTCCAATTCAAACTTGAAACTTTTGAACCCAATTTGGAAATCCTTTCTTTAAATGAAAGTTATTTTTATTTGAAAACAAGTAGTTTTCGTTTAGGAGAAATTCGATCTCATTTATACAAGCTAAAATCTTTGGGTTAATTCAAATTTCCAAAAACAACACCTTAAAATGGTTTAAAACCTATATAAACTTGTATACCATTTAATATCATAAATACTAAACATAGAATTCAATTTCAAATACTGAATTCAAATTTAAATCAAAATATTTAAATTTCAAAACTCAATCAAGTTATTCAAAATAAATTTCATCTTTGAAATTCCATTTCAAAAGCTTTTCACTTTAAACCCAATCTTAGTTTCAAACCATTTGAATTTAAAATTCAAATTCAAAACTATTTTCAAAAATCTGTGACTTAATTGATTTCCTCGTGAAATCCATATTTGTGTGTGTATGGTGTGGTCCAGGGGTTTAACACAATAGTGCAACATCATTCAATCATAACAGATTAAAACACAGAAATATAGTTGATAAGCGATATAAACTATAACGCTTATCTTCATTCATGGATTCACAGATAATATACAGATGTATCATCAATAAATGAATAAATTATACATACCACAATTTACAGAATAAAATATCATAGATCAGATAGGACAATCAATTCAAGGCATCTCATGTAATACGATCATTCATAAGTAAGGTCAAGCATCTGATAATCATTTATAAATAGGATTAATTAATTATTTAATCCTAATTAATTCAATTCATTTCCAATTTAATTAATTACTTATGAATTTATTATCCAATTCTGATTTATTAATTCTAAATCATTTGATATAAATTAATTTATCAAACACTTTAACTAATTAAATTATTCTTAATCAATCATATTAATTAAATTGACTTCTGAACCAATTATATAATTAATTAACTTCTTAATTAATTATTTCGAGAAATTTACTCTTTAATTACTTACCATTAAGCAATCATCTCATAATAACAAATCATTAATTACCAATTTATCTTTATCATTAATTTAATCAAAATATCCAAATTTAATTACAATTAGTAATTAACCCCTTAATTGCTTTCATTAAGTAATTAACAATTTACAGTTGATTCAATTAATTAATCTAATTTGTTATCAAAATTTATCACATTAATTTTGTTACTTAATAATTCATGGTTAATTATCCTCATTAACTAATAACATTTCTTAATTTACTTCTTAATTAATCTCTAATTATAAATTAATCTAAATTATTAATTTATAAATTAAATACATAAGTCATTCCTTAGTTATCTTATTCATTTAAATCATTTTAATACCTTAAAAATTTGTAAGATAATCTATTCTTTATTAATGACTTCATTAATATTAAAGTGTATTAGAACATTACATTTCAAATTTAAATTCAAATTCCATTTTGAATTTAAGATTCAAAATGATTATTTATTTAAACATTAACCAAATTTAAATTCAATTTATAATCTTTTAAATAAATGTAAATACATTTATTACTTACATACGAAACTTATGTAAGAAAATTTTAAACTAGATTACTTAATTTATTTTTAAAAATTTAGCTTTTTAAATACATTAATTATTTAACTTGCAAATTCAAGTTAACAAATTATTTAACTTTCATTCAAGATCATTTAATAGAAGAATTAAATCAAAGATCAAATTTAAACATTTGTTTGGGAACTAATTATCTTTTTATTAAAAACTACTTAATTTAAACTTGTTTAAAAACATTCAGATTCAAAAAAACTGATTTAAATTTCAAGCTTGAGCTCAAAGAAGAATTTGAATCTATTAATTTAACTTTGATTTTAACTTGTATTTAAACTCATTTTAAAACTTTGCTTTCCATTAAACTAGTTTTTTTTGTTTTTTTTTAATTTTTATTTTTTTAAAAGTTTGAAACTGGACAACAGGTTTTCTGCAAAACCTGTTGTAACAAAAATCAATCGAGGCAATCACTCTTTTCTTCGAGTCAAAGCCTCATTTACTTCGAGCCCGGTACATGAATTACTCGAGGAAACTCGTGTAACCTGCTCCCCTTCCAAACCAACTCAACCGCACACAAGAGATCCACCGTGCACGTGCACGGTGGCGCCGCCCATCGTTGATCATCAAACGATGGCCTCCACAAATCACAAACCATCCAAGCACTCAACTTCTATCATCAGATCGTCCATTCTTCCTCGAATTTGAAATTCGAGCATGAACCCGAAACCCGGAACAGAAAGAACTATAACGATCCTGAATTTTTGAACAATTTAAATTGAAAATATTAATTAATTTTAAATAATTGAATGATGATTTAAATTGAATTCCCAATATAACTATGAATTTGGCGATTAAATATTAAAATTTAATCTATACAAAGTTGAATAAAAATTTAAATTTGACTTTGGAGTTGAAATTGAATATTGAATTTGTATTTTTAATTCAAACTAATGACTTAGGAAAATAATTTGGATACAAGTATTATTCATGTAAATTTATAAATTGATGGTTAGTTATAATAACATTGTTCTTTAATCTAAATAAAATGGAATGAATTTTATCAATACAAAATACAAGCATAAAATCTAATTGTGAAACATGTTAATATAAATTAACGCTTGATAGTTGAACTTCAAAACGTTTATATACCTATGAAGCTTACTAAAAAAAATATTTGATCTTTTTTTTACTTAAATCTATT
The DNA here is from genome assembly GCA_030765085.1 of Allium cepa. NCBI lineage: Eukaryota > Viridiplantae > Streptophyta > Magnoliopsida > Asparagales > Amaryllidaceae > Allium > Allium cepa. The sequence goes on from CM060939.1 coordinate 821,886,179, forward strand.
TTTAATATTTGAACCATATTAAAACTAACAACTTTTATTTAAGGTTTGAAGTTTAACAATAATCAGAAGAGAGGGAATTTGATTTCAAAATTTGTTTGGAAACCTGTTATGTTCAAACTGAGAACATGTCTGTTCTCTGACAGGCATAGTTCACTCATACTCATATACATACCTATCTGTATGCATACACTACTTCATCTCTTTTACTTTATCATGATTATTAAAACAACAAGCTAAATCCAGATTCAAAAGTTTACTCACTTGTGTTTCAGAAGGAAGAACAGAGTTCCTCTTCTACATTGAAAACTACAGGCTTTTTTTTGATGGAGTTGTAGAAGTGTTTCAGTTTGTAAAAAAAATCTTGTTATATCTTTGATGAATGAAAATGAACCGGAGGTTACAAATATATAGAAGAAAAGATGGCAGAGGGTAGGAGTTCTCTAGGTACAATTTGCAGGTACACTTTCCTTTTATTAACATGTATAGGTCAGAGATTTTGGGTATAGAGGCTGATGATTTTTTTTGTATTCCGAATGACTTGCTTATGGGCTAAGTTTGAAAGCATTTAATGCTCATGTTCGTCCCATCCTTATATGTTTACAGCCTATGCTGTTTGATTTGTACTTGTTTATTTTTTGTTGAGATGTAAGCATTCAATGCTTAAGCCCTTTATCTTTTTCAAGTCTATACTTATTATATTTTTTTATACTTGAATGTATTGTATACTGGTGGCTGTTGTAATCTATTTTGGGTGCTAGAAGTATCTTGCATTAATTACCTTTGTTATAAATTGCTTTATATTTATTTTGTTTACAGCAGTTCCACTTTTGTACTTCTTTTACTTGATGGCTGATAGTTTTGGTGTGGTGGCTGCATTTATTACTTAGCCTGGTTTCATATTTGTGAATATATATAATGTTGTCTTTGTTTTCATTTGTATGTATTTAGTGTCTTTACTTTTGTTAAATAGATAATTGTGTATATTTATTTTCAATAGTTTATATTTTGATGTATTTTGTTTGTACAATTTGTTTGTGTTTTATTTTACTTTGTATGTTTGCTTTTATTTTAACTTAAATATTTATTTCAAAAATTTTGTTATATTTATACAACTAACATTTCATAAGATTGAACTCAATTATTTCTATATTAATATTGTTTAAAAATAACTCAATCCTAAATTAAAATAATTTGTAAAAATGAACAGTCATTTTTCTTTTTTTTCAAAAATGGGGACCCTCCCTCTTTTTTCTTCCCTTCCCGCTGACCCTTCCCATCCATCCTCATCTCTGCAACCCTGTCCTTCATCTCCTATTCTCGTACCACCTGCTGTCTCGTCCCTTGCTTGTCTGATAGTACCCCCTGCAACAACCATCCCTCCTGCCAGAATCCATCATGTCTCCCCTGTTCCAGCTAATCCATCATCCTCCTCGCCTTCTGCTTTGTTACCTCCTTCTCACCCCTTGCTACCCCACCCCCAAACTCAATTAGCTTGGAACTCTCTTTTCAAAACGAAACCCACTAACGCAGGAAAGTATGTACCCCGTGACATGCTTCTTGCTTACAATGGTGACGCCATTGTTCCTCCTGCAGATGTTGTGAAGGCATGTAACACATTGTGGAAAGATTATCTGGTTGGATTTTTTCTTGATAACCCACTGCCATATATGACAGTTCTGTACTATCTAAAAAAGGCTTGGAAATTACGTGGATCCATTACTGTTAAATCAGATGGGTTCCTTTTCTTGTTTAAGTTCACTAATGAGGAAGATAAGATTAGAATTTCTGAGTCAGATCCTGTAATAATGAGGAACAAACTTTTCATTGTTAAACCATGGGATGAAAATGTTGGGAATACTTGTAGTAGTATCAAAGCTGTACCAGTATGGATTAAGTTATCCAACATTCCTTTGTTTGCGTGGTCTCCATTGGGAATTAATTGGTTAGCAACAAGGATTGGAAAACTACTGTGTATGGATGCTTCAACTGAAAAGTTTGAGCGAATCACCTTTGCCAAATGTTTAGTTGAGGTCACACCTAATAGTGATTTGCCAGATTCTTTCACTGTACAACTGCTTGATGGAACTGAACAAGTAGTCAGAGTTGATTATTTGTGGAGGCCGGAAATATGTAATATATGTAAAGAGTTTGGGCATATGGTATCAACATGCAAGAAGACAGAAAATGAAGCAAATGGAAAACAATGTGAAGCTACTAAGAAGCAAGAAAATGGAGAAGAGAAGCAAAGCATGGGGAGAAAAGGGAAAGCAGCAGACAAACATGATACGGTGAAGCAAGTGTGGCAAAAAGTTAACAGGAACAAAGTGAACAAAGGAGACAACAGAAAAGAAGTAGAGGAAGCAACAAAGAAAATAAAAGGAACATGTGAAGAAAATGAACTTGGTAAGGATGATGACAGAACAGTTGTTAATATGGTTCGGGATAATTCTGATCCAGTTGAACAAATGTGCACTGTTGTTACACATAATAATTTTATACTGCTGCAAAATGAGGAGGAAGTGCAAGAAACAATGGTGATTGTAGAAGAGGAGGAAGAGCAGGTGGTACTAGAAAATTTATGTGTTGAGTTCTGTGACAAAGCAAATAACAACAATACAAACTATCCAGTTGGTAACATAGATGAAGATATCCAAACTACTTGCAAAATAGTAAAGCAACATGGAAGTGCTAGTGAAATAACAAAGTTTGGCAAAAGCACTGAAACTGGTAAAAGCAATATTGAAGTGCATGCACAGGCTGCTACATATGATACAGAACTGGACTGTGCATGGTGTTTATCATTTGAAGACAACATTGTCCAACTAATCACTGCAATGCACAAGACAAGTGATGAAGTGCCAAATTCTGAATCATCTCACTACAACTTCTCAATAAACTTGCCTGGATGGCCATCAAACTCCACTTCACCTCTTTCTCAACCAACCCCACTACCAAAGCCAATCAACTCCACTGCTAAGACACAGCCAACATCCTCTCCTTCCCCCATTCCTAGGAAAATTGAAACTCGATCTCTTTCTGCTAAGAGCAGAAATAACTCCTCCTCTCACCAATAACATTTTATGTATAACAAAATCGCTGCCTGGAATCTCAGAGGGGCACATAGTAATGCAAAACTTGATCAGGTGAAAAGCATCATTTCATTCTATGACATTTGCCTTTTTGGAATGCTTGAAACCAAACTCAATTTACCTTTATCCATCAGAGCTGCTGATTACATTAATCCAAAATGGAAATTTCATCATAATCTTGATATAGCTACATACGGGCGTATTCTTATAATCTATGATCCTGCTGTTATAACCCTAAACCCAATCTTAACCACAAGACAGTTTATTCACTTTCATGTCCAAGAAATTCAAACATCAATCTCCTCCTACATCACCTTTGTATATTTGATAACTCGGTGCCTTCAAGAAATACTTTCTTCACCTCCTTGCCCCCACTTCGACAATCTTCTCACCCATGGCTTGTTCTTGGTGATTTTAATTCATGCCTTGAGCTCTCTGATAAAATTGGAGGTAACCCTCTAACCCCAAGAGACATTGCCCCTCTCAATTTGGCTGTTGCAGAGGCTGATTTATTCACTGTTAATAAATCAGGTGCAAAGTACTCGTGGAATAATCGAAGTCGTAGTGGGGTTCGTACCTTCACCACTATTGATCATGCCTTCATCAACTTCCAAGCCTTAACTAGATGGCCTACCATATCTGTCTTCCTCCCACAACCTATATTATCTGATCATTCTCCTTTGATTTTATCGCTGGGTCACCATTCTCGAAAGGAAAAGAGAAGTTTCAAATTTTTTAATGCATGGCTCAAGCATGAAAACTTTCTCACTTTAGTTTCTCAAGTAAATACTGATTTCAATTGCTTTGGTATCCCTATGTATAAGTTTTGCAGGAAATTGAAAAGGATAAAACAGGAGATCAAGATGTGGGCCTCTTCCACCTTTGGAACTGGTAACATGCTATCAACAACTCTTAAGGAACAGCTTCAGAAACAGCAAGATTATATGATGGACCACCCCCACGATGAACAAGCTGCTGCTGAAGAAGCCACTTTATTCAATAAAGTTAATAATGCTCTCAACTTGGAAGCTAACATGAAGAGGCAACAACTGCACAATAAGTGGATTGTTGAAGGTGACAGGAATACTAAGTTCTTCCATGATGCATTAAAGGTAAAACATGCTAGAGAAAATATTTACAGAATTCATGATGAACATGGTGACTTATGTACAACTGCTGATTCAGTTGATAAAGCCTTTGTTGAATACTTCACTAATCTCCTTGGCAATACTTCTGGTTTTTCACCTGACCTTGATCAAATATCATCTCTTGCCTTGCCATGTATTAGTTCTCATGAAGCTACCACTCTTATTAAGCCTGTTACAGACGAAGAAATCAAAGACACCCTATTCTCAATGAACAAACACTCCTCTGGTGGTCCATACGGCCTTAACGTAGTCTTCTTCACATCAACATGGGATGTGCTTGGTCATGATTTTTGCCAAGCAATACACAATTTCTTTTCTAAATGCAAACTTCTACGTGAAGTGAATAGCACTAATATTGCATTAATTCCAAAAGTCACACCTCCTACTAGTGTTACCTCTTTCAGGCCTATCTCCTGCTGCAATGTGATATATAAATGTATCACCAAAATTCTAGCCACTCGTCTGGTTAATGTTATACCTTCTGTTGTCTCAATGAACCAGGCAGCTTTCATACTATCGAGGAATATTCTTGACAATGTGCTCCTTGCACAAGAGCTGCTTAAGGGATATGGCAAGAAAAATGTTGCCTCTGCGGCAGCACTTAAAATTGATATTTCAAAGGCCTATGATTCTATTCACTGGACTTCTATAGTTCGAATTATGGCACACATGGGATTCCCTAGAATTTTTGTTTCCTGGATATATGTTTGTATCTCCTCCCCTACATTTTCTGTTGTTATTAATGGAAGACCAGTGGGCCTTTTCAGTAGTAGCAAGGGCATACGGCAGGGAGATCCTATATCTTCTTATCTATTTTTGTTGGTTATGGAAGTATTCACTGTTATACTTAACACTAAATACACTCAGAAACTAATAAAGTACCACCCAAAGTGCAATACACTACAAATTAACTCCATAATGTTTGCTGATGATGTGATGTTGTTTACTAAACCTGATTTACCATCACTGTCTGCCATTATGGATGCATTACAGTCCTTTTACTGTATGACAGGCCTTACTATCAATTATGCAAAGTCTTCCATGCTTGTTGTGGGAGTTAGTGATGCTCTGAAAACTGCACTTTATCAACATATTGGCTTCTCATGCATGGATAACGATATAAAGTATCTTGGTCTCCCTCTAATCACTAAGAGAATTACAAATGCTGACTGTTTTGCATTATACCACAAGATTACTTCAGTTATGAGTGCTTGGGAGAATAGAAAACTAACACAAAGTGGTAGACTAGTTTTAATCAAAACTGTTGTTTTTTCATCTCTGGTCTACTGGGCACGTTCAATGATCCTTCCTATGAAACTCATGCAACTTGTAAGGTCGGCTATGATTAGATTCTTTTGGACTGGAAGTGTTCATAACAAGAAGCTGATGCCTTGCACCTACACAAAAATTGAAAATCCTATGAAGCTTGGTGGTCTTGGTGTTATTAACCCTAGGAGGTGGAATCAAGCTGCAATAAGTACTCATTTTGATGCCATTATCAACAAGAAGGATACATTATTAGTTAAATGGATATGGCAGCATTACATTAAGACCAAATATTTCTGGTGTATGGACATATCACAAAATAGCAGCTGGATTTGGAGAAGCATACTGAAGCTAAGACAAGTTTATCTCCCTATTATACAATATCATTTTACTGCTAACTATATGGTTAGCTTTTGGCATGAACCATGGGCTTGCAAGGGCCTTATTCTATCTCAAGTTTGTGACTATCAGCAGATTCAGCAATCTGGAATATGTAATGATGCAAAAGCTAATGAATTCATGCATGAAGGGAAGGTGCAGATGCCACATACTAGTAATCAACTGCTCAAACTCATGTGGAAGGACATACAAGACAAATATAGTAATACTCATCATCATGATGCTATAACATGGGACTTGAAGGCACATAGTGTTCACAGTGTGTACAATTTTTGCTCTGCTTTCACTCCCCTACCTGCAACAAAATGGTACTCAGTCATCTGGTCGAATGACTCTGTTCCATCCCAAAATTTGATGATGTGGAAAGTGTTAAACCATGCTCTGCTGACCAGAGGAAGATTAAACATTATAGGGTTTCCCTGCTCCCCTATGTGTTTGTTTTGTGAAATGTATGAGGAGACTGCTGATCACCTTTTCTTTGATTGCCCTGCACTCAAGAGCTTGATCAACTGCATTAGTAGCAATTCTGGTTATAATCTATCTTCTGGAAACTCGAGTATTGTTTGGAGCATCATTTATAAGGCTATGAGATGGAGAAGTGCACGATCTAGAGTGTTGGTTGTTTGTTTGAAAATTTACATGAGACTCATATGGAAGGAGAGGAATGCGATTGTATTTGATACGCAAAGGAAGAATCTGGAGGACCTATGGCATGAAGTTAGGACTGCCATTCACTTGCAATTGAAGACATGCAACAGAGATTATCCTGACAATTTAATTATTAGATGGGCTTGATTTTTGTTGTTTTTTCAATTGTGTTATTTTCTGTTTTTTCATTTTCTCTCTTCCTTACTCTTTTTTCTTTTTTCTACTTTTTTTTTGTAACTTTATCTGTGTTGCAATAAACTGGTAGGGGACCAGTCAACCCCGTTGGCTTTGCAAAAAAAAAAAAAATTTGTAAAAGAAACTATATCTTTCTTAATAAAAAAAACATAATTTATTTGGATTTGGAAACACTCGAATGAATTTATCATTTAATTTCACAATTTTAAATCAAAAATAAATTAAATTATCAATTTAAAATAAATTAAAATTCGGGATCGTTACAATGGTACATCTAAGGAAAGGGTGTTAAGCTAAGAGAAGTTTCCTTCTTTTCCACCAAACAGATGATAAGTTCATAGAGATCAATTTATGAAATTAGAAATGCAATGTTAGGCATTTGTCCATACCAGTTGTCCAGGAACAGGAATAAACGATGGCAGTTTATGTTCACATCTTGTTAGAAATTACCACTAGGATTAGTAACAAGAAGTACTTGCATCAAAGATCTAAAATGGAGAACTAGTATCACATAATATGACATGGAAAATTTCCCCTGAGGGTGACAAGCAGCCCTGCGTTCCATCTTTCAAATCATTTCCATGACTTCACTTCGGAAATGTAATTGGTGTTCGAAGTGGTTTTCAGAAAGGAATTTCCAAATCCGACCTCGTTTCCTTCGAATCAATCATCGATAAAAAATGTTAAGTAAACATGGATTTATTGTTTGATTTATTACTTCATATTCACCAAAAATATCTTTAGTAGATATATCTTTAAAACATTTCTTTCCATTGTATACAGAATTATTAACCTCTCTTATCAAATCCTTTGATTACTAAAAACCTTTTAAAACTTGGAATAATTCCAAATCATTTCATTCTTCACTTGGGAAAATATTTCTATATTGTTTATTTAAGTCTTAAATAAAGATCTCCGACTCATAACCTTTAAAACGGGTCAAAAAAAATATTATTTAACACATCATTTACCATACACCCAAACCAATTAATTTTATGTGTTGGAATTAAATTAATTCAAAATCATTTTATTTTAATCTTAACAAAATTTCTTAATTCAAAAATTAATATTTTAATTAAGTTAATACTATGTTATTGATGATGTTAATCCAAACCTAGTATATATTAATTGAGGCTAATCTATAGAAACAACTATTTCTACTCAATATCAATTTCCGTATTCAACAAGTACTAATGATGGCGAAATCACCTTTTAAATTTCATGAATAGAACGAGTTCTCATTTCTAACACCAATTATAAAAAGATTATCCCTATTAACAAGAAAACTTGTCAACATCCCAAAGTTGATTTTAAGGAAAAGGTTAGCCCTTTCTAATCACTCTTGGTTTAGTTGCGGAAGATAGGATGTGGGTATCCCTTTTAATCTAACCTTTCGAATAGATTTCTTTTGTGAAAACATTCCTTTGTTGACCTTTCTACCCAATCGAAACACTTAAATTCTCTTCTATTTTGGCCTATCGAGCCAACCGAAGTAATTTGATTAGCGCTTTGAAACGTTCCTTTTGAAACAGTTGTGGAGCACTAAAAGATGGCTCTAAGGATTCAAGAGTAAGGTTTGGCTAGGTGTGTTTCGACCTTGTCAAAAAGCCCGGTTAGTTAATGATTCATGTTTGGATCTAAAATTTATGGAAACCATCTCGTGTTAACGCTCCAACTCACTAAAAGGTGAATGTTTAGTGAATAGTTATTTGTCTTTGATTTAGATTACTTAGAAAGGCAAAGGTTTCGACTCACTCGAAAGTGTCTTTTGATGGTGCAGATACCTGAAAAACAAATTAAATCTAGTAAAAAGCTTTCAGAAACCATATAATCATAAATATTGAAATCTTCCCTTATTAATCCAATAATGACTATGTTGGAAAAAATTCCCATTTTGATTTACAAATTAGGATTTACAACTTTGCAAAATTAAGAAAATACAAGTTTGTAGTCAATGAATTCAGATTACCTAAGCTCGAATATTTGGTTCTTATTTATGGATGCGGGTTGGCACCTTTTGACACAATCCTTTTGACGTGCTCAAAAGGTGGCTTCTGATGCCTTCAACTCAATTGATGCTTGTGCAACCCTCTACAACGCTTTCAAATAGGTTTGAATGCCTCCTCTTCGTCGAAAGGTGTTATTGCGCCTTTTCTTTTTTATGTTGCTTTTATGTCACAAGGAATAGAGGTAGGAGCTTTTGACTCTGTCGATAGGGAACTTCTAGGTATTTCGAACATATTGAAATGATGATGGTTTTGAGGATGTTAGTAACTTCTGAATGTAGGATTGCGGATTGATTCAGAACTTTCTCTAGGTGTTAATGGCTTTGACCTTCTCAATAGGTTTGCTTATGCTTTCAAAAGGGCCATTTGACTAAGGCTTGCATATGAGTTGTTTGAATAAAGGCGAAATCTTTGGTTTCGAAAGGTTTGGCATGCAAATGAATAGCTTTTATTCACTTTCTTCGAAAGGATTTCTTTAACTCATTTCATAAAGTATTCATGAATGTGGAAGCACTTGCTTCGAAATGACATCACTGAAGCAAAAGTGTGCTTTCGACCCTTTCGACCCCTTTGAAAGGTTGTGATACCTCTGGTCTTTGGTGTTGCATCACTTCATCTCCTTCGAAAGGTCTTGCTAGAGCCACTTTCTCTTTTTCTTCTTTCTCATCTATTCAATCAGGATTCAACAGGGTCCAGAGGATATTTGGTGATAACATTAGCCGTCTTTGCAAAGGGATGCCCTTCACTTCCTGAGTCAATCATCTAAAACCCTCAATGTTTCCCACCTTTCGTATTCTAGTGTGAATTTGGCCAGTCCATTTACATTTTATTGGGCGATCTTCTATCTTTACCGACTTTCCTTATAAACCTCATTCTCTTCTTCCCCTCTTTTATTTACCAGAAACCAAAATTAAGTTCGAGGAAAATCAGAGTTTACAAACTCTCAAATAAGTTTTATCTCCACAATCAAAAATTTAGATATAAATTATGTTTCTGTCATCTTACTTTTTGAATTTTCATTTCCCTTTTTTATTTTACAATGAATTTAAATTATACAAAATTTCATGGTTCGGATTTTGAATTATTGTTTTGATTTATTTGAAACTGTTTGAGTTTTTAAGTTGCCTAAACGCATGCTTTAATCCAGTTTAATGATTTGATTCGATTTAATTTCCTTTTAGTCTTCACCTTAATCTCAGCCGGTTCAAATTTTATTTTTACTATTTTATTTTAGAGAATTTGAATTTTACATCTTAAAAATTCTCAAATTTTAAGAGTTTGATTCGCGTATAAATCAAATTTTTTTGAATTTCTGGGTTGAAATCAGGTTTGGGGAAGAAAAAAGTTTTCATTTACTTTGCCAAGAAGCTTTGACCTATACGAATCAAAGTTTAGCGCCACAGTTTTACCTTTTACCCCTTTGAAAGAGATTAGGGCAATAACTTTTTATTTTCTTTCTTAGACTCTTTTGATGGGGTTGAAAGGTAACCTAGCGCTTCATTTGACTAACATCGTCGAAAGGTTATACAGTATAGCTAGTATGAAGTCAACCTTTTTGAAAGCAGTTCTATTTTTAACGGTTTTCAGATATATTTCAAAGAAGTTGGCTATTGTATCTTACTAAATAATAACCTAACACATTCTTTCGAAAGCATGAACTTTGTCTTATAGGTTTCACGATCTTTAATTCACACTTATTTCCAATTTGTTTAAGCTAGGAATATATATATTTTGTAAACAAGGTTAAAGAATGAATATTTTGTATTAGTTGTGAATCAAGTCAATGATTCAACTTAGAGGAAACCAACTATATTCAACTTGGTCGAAACTAATATGCTAATTGGAATTTTTACCTTTGTTATGCTTTCAAGACCATATACCATCCTACTACTCTATCGAAACCTTTTGTAACTAACTGAGATTGTTATCAACAAAATTTTCAAGGGTGAAAGTATGAAAGAAAGAGCACGAGCATTAGTAGAGATCAGAAGGCATTAGAATGGTTACTGTAAACATTAGATAAAACTTATGACAAAGAGATGATAGCATAAGAAAAACCTTTCAAAGAGGACAAAAAATGTTTCAACAGCAAAGAGCTTTCGAAGAGGTCAAAAGGTACCTTTCCAAGGCAACGGATAGCAAGTGTTCAAGTTTGCGCCATACCATTCGAAATGATTGGTTTCATCTTCATCTTCATCCACATTCACTAGAAAAATATGGGCCAAAAGCAATCCTTTCGATAGCATATATCAGCCTTTAGAACTGGTTAAAACCATCTTCCCTATATAGGAAAAGAATATGGGAATTCTACATAATTTTCTCAAACATTAAGAGTTAGGATACCGTGCTAGTCTGATAGAATGCTTTCAAATGGAGTCTTCTGTAGCTAATCTCTCTATAATGTTTCGACTCGTTCGAAGCTCACAAAGCACATGCTTCGATGGTGTCAAAGGCCAATGCCCATGCTAACATAAATAACATATAAATAGCAGAACGAAGAGAACGTTTATACACCTTTTGATGGAGTTGAAAGCAATCAAGCAGTACCTTTCGATGAGTTCAAAAGTAATCTAGCAACATACCTTTCAAAGAAGTCGATAGGAATAAAGCAAGATATGGCGAAGCCTAGTCTTCAATAGCAATGAAAGGCTGGCCATATAATCGTTTCAACTAGGCTGAAAGCTATGATTCAAGAGATACGCATGAAAGAAGGAAAGCAGACCATCTGACTATGTCAAAAGCAAGGGGTCAAAGGAGCCAACCCCCAAATATAATAAAGACCCTAAGGGTCTATTTGAAGGGATCCAATTTCATTCACTTATTGCGTGAACTTTATAGATCTTGTAAACCCTAATTATAGAATTAGGGATTTGATCACTTCGTACACTGTTAGATCAATAAAAGGAAAATTATGATAATGTTGGTTATAAAGTCGTTTAAAGATTCTTATTGCGTACAATAGTGATCATCCATGTTAGTCTAGTTGAAAGGTCGACTTTCGATTAAGTTGAAACCCCAAGCATATGTATATCCATTGAGTTTCAGCTCAAAACCACAGGATAACAAGAGTTCACCCTTTCGACGAAGTTGAAACCCTTTAGTTCAACTAGATTTCCCTAACTGTTAAGTCCTAACCCTAAGCCACCTTTCCTACTTTGAAAGGTGGTTTCGATAGAGTTAATAGCCAAAATTGGAAAGAAGTGTCAAAGAAACATCAGCCTTTCGCTTGAGTCAGAAGGTGTTACAAAGGTGTTTTCAACCATTTTGACCTACTCGAAAAGTGTAAGCTACCTTCATCAATTTCGAAAGGAGGTTTCAAAGAGTTCAATTAATCTTCAAACTTCACTATGAAGTGTTGACAATTTTCCTTGTTAACATTTTAGGTGCTAGAAGGAGGGCTCGAGCGTCTTATCCCCCATTACTTTCATCACAAATTCAAATGCATAGAGTTCTTCATTCTAAAGAAGAAAATGGTAAGAGCAAGGAATAATAACGAAAATCCAATTGAAGAATCTACATTACAATCAACATTGGAGAATAACATAGTCCCAGACTTTGACTCAAATAATATGGAAATTAGGAAGTCTTCAACTCTGATAAGATTGGAAAATAATGGAGTTAACGTCCAGAATCTACAAAAAAATGATAATAATGCAAGAATTTCTTTAAAAGGCTCAGTCTAAAGAATCAGTAAGAATTATGGAAGGAAAATTTTATGCAAAAGCACTAAATGAGGTAAAATATGAAGAGTTAAACCAAGAAAATTAAGCAAAAAAGTCGCTCAAGCAATCAAATAGTCAAATCCAAAGAAACAATAAAAGTTGTCCCAAAAAAGAAGCCGACCAAGAAAAAATCATGCACCAAATTTTAATGGATATGCTTAAGGAATAAGGAATTCCTAACCTAAAGATTTATGTTATTCTACGAAAGACTCTTTTTAGAAGAAATAATAGCAATTAGTCATCCTCCTCACATACAAATTCCCCCACTAAAATATGATGGGACTAAGATGATCATCATTATCTTTTGAAAATTGGATGAACATATATGATGTTTCTGGATTAATTTGCTGCCAATTTTTCTCCGTCACTCTTCAAGGAGTAGCTATCAAATGGTACAAGAACCACCAAATAAAATCTATATGTTCTTGGGAGCAATTTCCTTATGACTTCGTGACACAATTTCATATATTCAAATACTTAACTATGGACTTTAGCTTGATAGCTACTATAAAACAAAAACCAGGAGAACTGCTTGGCCAATACTTGAGCAGATTCTGTACAGAAGCATTAGAAGCAGAGAGTACAAATGAAAGAGAAAACTTTATAGCAGTTCGATCAGGGTTAGTCGAACGAATCCCTTTCTAGAATGACCTTTATGTTGACGGATGCAAAGATGTACAATACTTTAATTACTGTGCAGACAAATTTATCCCTTTAGAAGAAATGTTCCACGACAAGAATTGATCGTGATAAGGCATAGAAGAAAAAGATGTGATTCCAATCACTCTAACCAAAAATCTAATGGTGGTGAAAGGATTTGGAAGAGAATTCCAGAACCTAAGTATAAAGCCATAAATGTAACGACCCAATATTTTCAACCATTCGCATCCGCACATTGTCGGACTTGAATTGTTCAAAATACTGTGTTGTAGAATAAATTTGGCAAAACTCAGAATATACAATAAATAGATCACAGAATCACATACACAGATATCAGAATCTCGCAGCGGAAATTAAAAATTTAGTGGTTCATGAAGCCACTGATATAACTTCAACAAAACAGAACTTACATTGTCTATAATCCTCAATACAAATTTTAAGACATAAATAGAGATAGAGTCTTCAAAGTCTTGAATTCCAGAAAAGATAAAGGCTGAAACAACTTCCAGCAGCGCGAATGATCTACTGAATTGAAGCTGCAACTCAGGCTGACCCGAGCGAAAAATAAAACATAACACTCGAGTCAGGACATACATACTTATATAATGTAAGCTAATTCAAGTGTACTGTAATATAGAGCAAGTAACTTAAAGGATGCTTGGGACCGCCCATCCTCTAAGGATCCGTCAAACTATTTACTATGTAGTATATTGCGCTATTATAATAGTGTCTATTTATAAAATAAACATACTTTTAAATAGCATTAAGGCTTTACATTTTCCACCTTAACACGTAATAGTCCCAGTAGTCCATCCAATATCATAGCTCCTCCTGATCGGGAAGCAACTAGAGGATACCACACGGGCTACGGGAGAAATCTAAACTCGTACAAGGCTCGGTATGGTAGATGACACGGCACAACTAGGCAATGCCAGGGTAGATATACCAATTGCTATCCAGGCTGGTGGAAACGCGTAGCCGCAGTTACCGCCCACCTCGGACTAACTCCCCAAAATCAAAATATAGAGGTGGCCACCGAATCAATCCAAAATCATAGTATAATATCGAAGAGGAGCGTCCGATCAGAGGAATGACCTCATTGGCCTGGAATTGCTCCTGTTTTAGCCACCTTATGCCAACTCACGGGAGTCGGGTCCACGTATTTACCTTACAGGAAACGCCACCACCGACCTACTTCATTCTGGAATCTCCACCGCGTACACGGTTGGTCAAAGTGGTTTTCGGTATCGACAGAGAGTATGTCCATATCCGATCCCGGTCTCTTTGCCAACCCATCGTTATTATAACCCGTGGTCATTTAAAAACAATTTATACTTTAAAACCAGTATAAACATTTCCATTTCAAAACTATAAATACGATATCATTTAAAACCCAAAACAACATGATATCGTTATATTCAAATATAATTCTTTTCCAAAACCATACTGCTTAAAATTTATAATATCTGGAAACCAAATATTTGAATTATACCTTTAAACCATAATATATTGGAAATTTTTCTTTAAAAAAAACATAACTCCCAAAACACAAATGGTTTGGATATAAATGGTTTAACTTTATGGTTACTTTGTAAAAAAGATAATTTACATAGCTTTACAAATATATTTCTTTATTTTAAACCATAATTTAAATATCACTTCATGTTCCCAAGACCATTTCAATTCCTATATATATATCCAATTGGAGTATTAATATTCAAAACTAAGGTTGGATATTTTTTTCTTTCAACAAATTAGTGTTTATTATTTCGTCTTGAATATTCCCATAAATTCCATAGATAAAACTCCAAAATTATGCCATTAAATAATTTCAAAATTTACTTAACACTAGAATGTTCATCTTAAATTTATTAAGAAAAATCCAGTTATGAATCTCATATCTTAAAGGTCTCCAAAACTTAAACATAAATATAATTTATCAAATTCCTTAAATTTCAAAACAATCAAATTCCAGATTCTATAGCACTTAGGAAATGCTACCTAAAGTTACGGGTAAAACTAGTCCAATTTCAAAAGACAGCATTTAAATGCTTTAGTAGATTGTTTAACTTAATAAATATTTCCAAATATAACTTATATATATATATTTCTTAACTGAAATCTTATCCTTTCAAAAATCCAGAATTTCCAAAATAAGTTATATTCCAAAATTTTATTCAAATATTTATTTATTTATTTATTAACATTTATAACTCATTCAAAATCAATATAAAATCCTTTAAAGATATTAAATCAAATATTTAACTTCCAAAATAATTTTAAATATTTCAGAAAATATTATAAGGACCACGGGCCTGTATATAGTTTTCTAGCCAAGGTCAAGTGATACGGATTTATATCATTTCAATCCGTAATTTACAAACCCCGGGTTCTATCATTTCAAACCCGCAATCCCAAGTTAACAGTTAAACAGTTAACATAATAATAGCACAGTAATCATCATTTAGGCCTATCATTTCAGCCCACAACAATCTAAATTTAACAGGGAACTTGCAGTGGTGATTTAAGCAGTAAATAAACAATAATATAATATAACTGCAGAAATAATACAACAGATAATAACTGATTAGGTGTCAATTTAAATGGGATTCATCATTCTACGTTATACTACAGACAGATAATATTTAAATAAAATTTTTACACATACACTTGCGATAATTCACAAAATATATGTACATATGTCTGGTGAGGAATACTCACCTTAAACGCTGCAGTGGATCTAAATCAAACACGGTATCTACTTCGGAAAAAAAACCGAAAAGCACGATCAAACTTCGGCGGATGCAAAGCCTTGACTTAAATCTATAAGATCCAAATACCAAGTATGCGAATTTAAAAATTACGGTCAAAGCAAAATTTCAGAACAACTGGAACGAATAGAATAAAAGAAATTTAGTTCAACTTGCTCGACTACTACAACCCGCTAACCGTCTCAACATATCCTAGACCCATACTTCAACCGTACGCATGCATAAAATAAATTGAATAAATTGCAAAATAAATTGCAAATTTAATACAATTGATTGAATAAAAAGATGTTATGCACCCAAACAAAACAAATACATGTTTAGACATTATTAAATTATTTCTCACATTTTTAATCATATTTATCATGATCAATTATTTTCATTCTCATATATATTTATTTAAATAAAATGACAATATTGGCAACAAACACAATACTGTTCAAATTATTCGATTTAATCAAATGTAGCCACTAACTACATTCGAATTCATTAAATAATACTTTATTTCACATACATGTTCATCATGTTTAGGCAAATTATTTCTTCTTTTACTTTTATTATTAAACATTAAAAGGTGATTATTGGTATACATCACCAATATCCTTTTATTAACCATAATAAATACAATCCATTGATATTT
Source organism: Allium cepa (assembly GCA_030765085.1). Classification (NCBI taxonomy): domain Eukaryota; kingdom Viridiplantae; phylum Streptophyta; class Magnoliopsida; order Asparagales; family Amaryllidaceae; genus Allium; species Allium cepa. Next base: position 821,902,720 of record CM060939.1, read on the forward strand.
ATCCACCCAAATTCTCAAATAAGTAGTTAAATTTATTTTTAACCATCTTAAATTTATTTCAACCATTAAAAATTGAAATAAATGTCATTTTATTATATTCACCCAAGATTTATTCATACAATATTGTTTATTTGAATTAAACAACATTTCATATCATTTTCTCCTTATCAATTTATCTTCTCCATTATTAAATTGTAATTCTTTTTTTTTTCCTTTCTATGCCTTCCTCTTCAAACTGCACTTATCCAAATCCACAATACCACTAACTACATCATAACTACACTAATTCCATAGTCTAGCTTCCTACAATCAATTTATATCATTTCTTCCAGCCTACTACTAACAAAGTTCTATATGTATTTATAAATGGCACGTCATGATGGGGAAGTAGCCGAGCAAGGAAATCAGAGAACACAAGAAGGAGGAAGGAAAATTGGAAGAAGCAAAGAAATAAACAATGCAAATTATTTACCTGATAGAAGCTTGTACCAGAGAGGGACAAACAAGGAGATATGAAAACTTATGTGAATGAGGCAAAGTATTTATAGATAAACTTGCGAAATAAAAAGGGGAGATAAATAGGCAGGTTTGAAAACGTAAGAAATAAATGCAAGCGTTGATTTTTGAGTGCATGCGTTTAGGCAAGAGATTTATTTCCAGTTCTTCTTGTTTGAACGCTACACGAAAATTGTGATAAATGCATGCGTTGATTTCTCTTTCCGGTTTTATGTTTGAACGATATCACTCTTTTGGATTTTTTTTTTAGATAGCTTGCGTGATTTATACCAGTTATAATCTAAATTTAAAGCATGCGTTACTGCAAATTTGAACAGATTTGATTGAGGAAGCAAAACTTGAGCTCTTGCGTGATTTATGGTAAGCAATGAAAAAGCTTTTAACTGAAAAGGCAAAAGTAATAAATACTTACATAAATATTTACTTGATCAATGGTTCGAAAAATTTATTTATTGCAAAACAAACGCAGTGGAAACAGAGAGATATAATGGGTATGCGAAAATTTGCAAAGATAGGCAAGATTAAATTTTGAATGCATTTAATTTAGGTGAGAGGAAAAATGGCAATTGGAAGAGTTGATATTTTTGTGGATAAGGCTGCGTGAATAAATGAATACAGTGACATGCTCAAGAAACAAATGGTAAGAGGCAAATGTCAAAATGTTAAAAGAATAAAATTTTGTGTCACGCGCAAAGGAAGGCAAATTTGATTTCCATATTCTTCTAATCAATTAATTCCCCTTTAATTGCCTTTAATTGATTTCAATTGATTACTTTATCCCTTTTAATTACCCTCCTTAATTGATTTCAATTAATTACCATATTACCAATTAATTATCCTCCTTTAATTACATACTCAAATTTGGTTACTAACTTAATTAGTTAATTAACCCTTTTTGTTAATTATCAATCCTGCGATGTCTCACATTAATCCGTCCGCTTTGTAGGCACTGGTAGCCGGACTGGTTACACGGGCAGATTTCTCCTACAAAATGGGGATTAACCTCGTGTCCTCATGCCATTAACCAAAAGAATTAACTTATTTATCTTTCATCAATTTTATTAATTTGCATTAATTATTCAATAAATTAATTCTGGTCAACTACTGAAATTTTACAATTAATTTCTCTATTAATTGTCATAAATTTCTTTTTGAAATATCTATTAATTGTCATTAACTCCATTTTAAAATATCTGTATGTGCCTTTATTCAAGTTTTGAATTGCTAACTAGGAATAAGGTAGATTTATCAAATAAATTGATTGTAAGTTTCATTGTTTTAAATTGCTTAACAATGTTCACTGCTAACATAATTAATATGTCAAAATTGAGAATATTCCACCAACATGATTTGCATGTCATAACCTACCAAATTAACATAATTAATTAACTACTTTAATATGTTACAAATTTTCTCCTTTTCATTATTTTTAGGGAATGGGTATAACAACAGATATTATGATAATATCCAAAACATTTAGTTACCACACACTTCATTATACATTATAAAAATTTCCTTTTTTTTTCTTCTTCTTAAATTTAGTTACAAAAATCATATTAAATTAACGAGTTCAATTCTCTAAATTAAATATTTAAACAATATTGGTAAACACAATTTATATAAATTATATTCCTAAAAACAAAAAAATTAAAAGAAATAAATAGCTAAAAACTAGGGCTGTTACACTCTCCCCCACTTAAGAACTTTTCGTCCTCGAAAAGGAACAAAAGAAAAGAAACAAAGGAAGATAAGCTAGATAAACAAGAACTTTAAACAAATAGTTCCGGATTTGAAGCACGAAGAAGATCTTCTAGAATCGGTTTTACTCTTTTCAGTTCGACCGTCGGTCTATGGGTGGTAAGCGGTGCTCAGGCCCCGATGAGTAACAAAGATTTTTAAAGATTATAGAAAAGATTTCTAAATAGACTGGTATAAGCAATAGCCTCCTCATTCTGTAGCAGATAGGGAAGCCAAGGACACTTAAAGATAGTTTGAAAACAAATAAGATAATAAATTTGCAATCATAATGCTTTGAAATCATTAAATTTATAAATATTATCATTTGGAAATCATGCTACTAAAATCATAATACCTTTAAAATAATCTTCATTTATACCTTTTAAATTCAATGCCAAACAATATTCATTTCAAGGTTGAAATATTCCTAAGTTCATTTATAAAAAAAAATTTCCAAAACATTTTATTTTTAGAAACAGCAGCACTCATAATATGCTATAGTAGATATAATAGTATTCCTAATCAGTTTATTATGTACTTAACTCTGAATTTTAACAAATAACCTAACACTTTATTAAAAATACTTATCTTATAAATAAGATATTCCTTCAATAAGTTACCCTTGAATTTCCATTTGAAAACCAATTCTCAATTATCAAAATTTAGTGATATTAGAATACGTCTTAACTATTTATTTTGACATCAATTAAACTATGATTTGAAGATATATAATCCTTACTCCAAAAATATCCCTTTCAAATATATTTTCCTTATTCAAAGATACCTTGTTTATTACACAAACATATTCATTTCAGGAAATAACCTTTTATTAAAATCTCTTGGTTAGATTTACGGATCCATATTAAATTAATTTGATTATTAAGACATTTGAATAAAATTCCTTAAATTCCTTTTCCTTATTTATCCCCATTAATCTTTTATAACTAAAATTTAAGTGTATAATATTTATTATAACCACTCATAAAATCCTTTTATATTGTATATTATCCAATTACATGTTAACTTTTGAAAATCAAGGCAAGTTATATTAAATGAAATTGGGTGTTATACAAATAAAACTTTCAATTTAATTATCTCCAATTGGAACCTTTTTATTCAAATTTTTGTTATTATATTTATTTTCCTTCCTCAAGATAACTTTAAGAATTAAATTCCTGATTCCCTTCAAACCATTTAGAGATAACTAAATATATATACCTAATATGTCAAATCAAATTTAAATTATATATCTATATATATTAAGTCATACTTTAGAAATTCAAATCAATTAAAATCTCAAGGAAACACTGTAGCCAGACTACAGAATGGTCTTTTCACTTCGAAACTCGAAAATGAATGTCGATGATGCTGCAGTCATCACCGAAATTATTTTCCAGTGACAAAGAGAAAAGCACTAATTTTAAAATTTCTTTGGAAACAAATTTCTATACAAAAATACTTATTACATCCTTTTAAAATTTAAACACAAGGTTTGAAATCATCAGAAATTTAATTCTCAAGTTTTAGTTTTAAATTCATTTCTGTTTCCAAATTAATTTATAACCATTGTTTTATATTCACTTATTTATTAGACAAACACATGGCTTACAACACCATAAATAAAATCAAAACTATTATCTCTTGACAACTAGTTAAATTAATTATAAAATTTTGAAAATTATACTCATATATATAATATTAGATTTTAATTTCAAATATAGGAATAAACTTCTCAAACCAGGATAGAGACTCAAATTTGATGAACTCAAATCAAATAGAATTCAAGATAAATTGAAATCAGAAGATCAGAATAAGGAAACTGGGTAAGTCTATATAAGTCGCGGACAACCTTGACCTAGTCATCCGTGACTTAAAGAGCCATATCGATGTGGTTGGGGTAAATCTACATTTGATCCGAAGAGATAGAATTTGGAATAACCAAAGATACTAGCATATAAACCGAGGATAAATATAAATCTCCGGTGAATCAATGCTAATGGTAAAGGAGTTTCACCCCTTTATTAGAATAATGGCGAGACCGCCAATTTACAATAAAGATCATCCGAAGTGGAGTTATGAGATACTCCAGAATCTAAAGCAGATGAAAAAGTGAGGGATACGAATGAGCTTTGGAACCGTAGGGAATGTTCCAAAATTCGAAAAGAGAGTGGTTCAATCTCGAATGAACGTGATTCTGTAAATCAAATTTACCATACATTCTAAGTTTTGCCTAGAACCAAAGCTCTGATACCAAATGTAACGACCCAATATTTTCAACCATTCGCATCCGCACATTGTCGGACTTGAATTGTTCAAAATACTGCGTTGTAGAATAAATTTGGCAAAACTCAGAATATACAATAAATAGATCACAGAATCACATACACAGATATCAGAATCTCGCAGCGGAAATTAAAAATTTAGTGGTTCATGAAGCCACTGATATAACTTCAACAAAACAGAACTTACATTGTCTATAATCCTCAATACAAATTTTAAGACATAAATAGAGATAGAGTCTTCAAAGTCTTGAATTCCAGTAAAGATAAAGGCTGAAACAACTTCCAGCAGCGCGAATGATCTACTGAGTGTCCTAGCTACGGAGAAGAAATTGAAGCTGCAACTCAGGCTGACCCGAGCGAAAAATAAAACATAACACTCGAGTCAGGACATACATACTTATATAATGTAAGCTAATTCAAGTGTACTGTAATATAGAGCAAGTAACTTAAAGGATGCTTGGGACCGCCCATCCTCTAAGGATCCGTCAAACTATTTACTATGTAGTATATTGCGCTATTATAATAGTGTCTATTTATAAAATAAACATACTTTTAAATAGCATTAAGGCTTTACATTTTCCACCTTAACACGTAATAGTCCCAGTAGTCCATCCAATATCATAGCTCCTCCTGATCGGGAAGCAACTAGAGGATACCACACGGGCTACGGGAGAAATCTAAACTCGTACAAGGCTCGGTATGGTAGATGACACGGCACAACTAGGCAATGCCAGGGTAGATATACCAATTGCTATCCAGGCTGGTGGAAACGCGTAGCCGCAGTTACCGCCCACCTCGGACTAACTCCCCAAAATCAAAATATAGAGGTGGCCACCGAATCAATCCAAAATCATAGTATAATATCGAAGAGGAGCGTCCGATCAGAGGAATGACCTCATTGGCCTGGAATTGCTCCTGTTTTAGCCACCTTATGCCAACTCACGGGAGTCGGGTCCACGTATTTACCTTACAGGAAACGCCACCACCGACCTACTTCATTCTGGAATCTCCACCGCGTACACGGTTGGTCAAAGTGGTTTTCGGTATCGACAGAGAGTATGTCCATATCCGATCCCGGTCTCTTTGCCAACCCATCGTTATTATAACCCGTGGTCATTTAAAAACAATTTATACTTTAAAACCAGTATAAACATTTCCATTTCAAAACTATAAATACGATATCATTTAAAACCCAAAACAACATGATATCGTTATATTCAAATATAATTCTTTTCCAAAACCATACTGCTTAAAATTTATAATATCTGGAAACCAAATATTTGAATTATACCTTTAAACCATAATATATTGGAAATTTTTCTTTAAAAAAAACATAACTCCCAAAACACAAATGGTTTGGATATAAATGGTTTAACTTTATGGTTACTTTGTAAAGAAGATAATTTACATAGCTTTACAAATATATTTCTTTATTTTAAACCATAATTTAAATATCACTTCATGTTCCCAAGACCATTTCAATTCCTATATATATATATATCCAATTGGAGTATTAATATTCAAAACTAAGGTTGGATATTTTTTTCTTTCAACAAATTAGTGTTTATTATTTCGTCTTGAATATTCCCATAAATTCCATAGATAAAACTCCAAAATTATGCCATTAAATAATTTCAAAATTTACTTAACACTAGAACGTTCATCTTAAATTTATTAAGAAAAATCCAGTTATGAATCTCATATCTTAAAGGTCTCCAAAACTTAAACATAAATATAATTTATCAAATTCCTTAAATTTCAAAACAATCAAATTCCAGATTCTATAGCACTTAGGAAATGCTACCTAAAGTTACGGGTAAAACTAGTCCAATTTCAAAAGACAGCATTTAAATGCTTTAGTAGATTGTTTAACTTAATAAATATTTCCAAATATAACTTATATATATATATTTCTTAACTGAAATCTTATCCTTTCAAAAATCCAGAATTTCCAAAATAAGTTATATTCCAAAATTTTATTCAAATATTTATTTATTTATTTATTAACATTTATAACTCATTCAAAATCAATATAAAATCCTTTAAAGATATTAAATCAAATATTTAACTTCCAAAATAATTTTAAATATTTCAGAAAATATTATAAGGACCACGGGCCTGTATATAGTTTTCTAGCCTAGGTCAAGTGATACGGATTTATATCATTTCAATCCGTAATTTACAAACCCCGGGTTCTATCATTTCAAACCCGCAATCCCAAGTTAACAGTTAAACAGTTAACATAATAATAGCACAGTAATCATCATTTAGGCCTATCATTTCAGCCCACAACAATCTAAATTTAACAGGGAACTTGCAGTGGTGATTTAAGCAGTAAATAAACAATAATATAATATAACTGCAGAAATAATACAACAGATAATAACTGATGAGGTGTCAATTTAAATGGGATTCATCATTCTACGTTATACTACAGACAGATAATATTTAAATAAAATTTTTACACATACACTTGCGATAATTCACAAAATATATGTACATATGTCTGGTGAGGAATACTCACCTTAAACGCTGCAGTGGATCTAAATCAAACACGGTATCTACTCGGAAAAAAAACGGAAAGCACGATCAAACTTCGGCGGATGCAAAGCCTTGACTTAAATCTATAAAATCCAAATACCAAGTATGCGAATTTAAAAATTACGGTCAAAGCAAAATTTCAGAACAACTGGAACGAATAGAATAAAAGAAATTTAGTTCAACTTGCTCGACTACTACAACCCGCTAACCGTCTCAACATATCCTAGGCCCATACTTCAACCGTACGCATGCATAAAATAAATTGAATAAATTGCAAAATAAATTGCAAATTTAATACAATTGATTGAATAAAAAGATGTTATGCACCCAAACAAAACAAATACATGTTTAGACATTATTAAATTATTTCTCACATTTTTAATCATATTTATCATGATCAATTATTTTCATTCTCATATATATTTATTTAAATAAAATGACAATATTGGCAACAAACACAATACTGTTCAAATTATTCGATTTAATCAAATGTAGCCACTAACTACATTCGAATTCATTAAATAATACTTTATTTCACATACATGTTCATCATGTTTAGGCAAATTATTTCTTCTTTTACTTTTATTATTAAACATTAAAAGGTGATTATTGGTATACATCACCAATATCCTTTTATTAACCATAATAAATACAATCCATTGATATTTATCCACCCAAATTCTCAAATAAGTAGTTAAATTTATTTTTAACCATCTTAAATTTATTTCAACCATTAAAAATTGAAATAAATGTCATTTTATTATATTCACCCAAGATTTATTCATACAATATTGTTTATTTGAATTAAACAACATTTCATATCATTTTCTCCTTATCAATTTATCTTCTCCATTATTAAATTGTAATTCTTTTTTTTTTCTTTCTATGCCTTCCTCTTCAAACTGCACTTATCCAAATCCACAATACCACTAACTACATCATAACTACACTAATTCCATAGTCTAGCTTCCTACAATCAATTTATATCATTTCTTCCAGCCTACTACTAACAAAGTTCTATATGTATTTATAAATGGCACGTCATGATGGGGAAGTAGCCGAGCAAGGAAATCAGAGAACACAAGAAGGAGGAAGGAAAATTGGAAGAAGCAAAGAAATAAACAATGCAAATTATTTACCTGATAGAAGCTTGTACCAGAGAGGGACAAACAAGGAGATATGAAAACTTATGTGAATGAGGCAAAGTATTTATAGATAAACTTGCGAAATAAAAAGGGGAGATAAATAGGAAGGTTTGAAAACGTAAGAAATAAATGCAAGCGTTGATTTTTGAGTGCATGCGTTTAGGCAAGAGATTTATTTCCAGTTCTTCTTGTTTGAACGCTACACGAAAATTGTGATAAATGCATGCGTTGATTTCTCTTTCCAGTTTTATGTTTGAACGATATCACTCTTTTGGATTTTTTTTTTAGATAGCTTGCGTGATTTATACCAGTTATAATCTAAATTTAAAGCATGCGTTACTGCAAATTTGAACAGATTTGATTGAGGAAGCAAAACTTGAGCTCTTGCGTGATTTATGGTAAGCAATGAAAAAGCTTTTAACTGAAAAGGCAAAAGTAATAAATGCTTACATAAATATTTACTTGATCAATGGTTCGAAAAATTTATTTATTGCAAAACAAACGCAGTGGAAACAGAGAGATATAATGGGTATGCGAAAATTTGCAAAGATAGGCAAGATTAAATTTTGAATGCATTTAATTTAGGTGAGAGGAAAAATGGCAATTGGAAGAGTTGATATTTTTGTGGATAAGGCTGCGTGAATAAATGAATACAGTGACATGCTCAAGAAACAAATGGTAAGAGGCAAATGTCAAAATGTTAAAAGAATAAAATTTTGTGTCACGCGCAAAGGAAGGCAAATTTGATTTCCATATTCTTCTAATCAATTAATTCCCCTTTAATTGCCTTTAATTGATTTCAATTGATTACTTTATCCCTTTTAATTACCCTCCTTAATTGATTTCAATTAATTACCATATTACCAATTAATTATCCTCCTTTAATTACATACTCAAATTTGGTTACTAACTTAATTAGTTAATTAACCCTTTTTGTTAATTATCAATCCTGCGACGTCTCACATTAATCCGTCCGCTTTGTAGGCACTGGTAGCCGGACTGGTTACACGGGCAGATTTCTCCTACAAAATGGGGATTAACCTCGTGTCCTCATGCCACTAACCAAAAGAATTAACTTATTTATCTTTCATCAATTTTATTAATTTGCATTAATTATTCAATAAATTAATTCTGGTCAACTACTGAAATTTTACAATTAATTCTCTATTAATTGTCATAAATTTCTTTTTGAAATATCTATTAATTGTCATTAACTCCATTTTAAAATATCCGTATGTGCCTTTATTCAAGTTTTGAATTGCTAACTAGGAATAAGGTAGATTTATCAAATAAATTGATTGTAAGTTTCATTGTTTTAAATTGCTTAACAATGTTCACTGCTAACATAATTAATATGTCAAAATTGAGAATATTCCACCAACATGATTTGCATGTCATAACCTACCAAATTAACATAATTAATTAACTACTTTAATATGTTACAAATTTTCTCCTTTTCATTATTTTTAGGGAATGGGTATAACAACAGATATTATGATAATATCCAAAACATTTAGTTACCACACACTTCATTATACATTATAAAAATTTCCTTTTTTTTTCTTCTTCTTAAATTTAGTTACAAAAATCATATTAAATTAACGAGTTTAATTCTCTAAATTAAATATTTAAACAATATTGGTAAACACAATTTATATAAATTATATTCCTAAAAACAAAAAAATTAAAAGAAATAAATAGCTAAAAACTAGGGCTGTTACAATAGATCAACCTCTTCTCACATATTCGCTGGGGCAAAAGATAGGTTCCATGCTGGGCTCCAATTTATCTTCAGGAATATTCATCTGATCGAAGCATGTTTAAAGATTACATCGACTGCGGTGCCTGTGCCAACTAGAAGTTTAAAGACGATGGATAATTTAGTTTGAATAGTAATCATCAAAGAATCAATATGAGGATGGTGAACTACCTTTCTCAGCTTCTAAGGAGTGACAACAAGGTTCGGCACCTGAATGTTGAGATGTGGATTCTTCATTAGGGGCTCCTCTTAGACAAAGTAGATGCCTTCTTTAGCTTCCTTTATGCACCTATTTTGGGCCCCTTATTGTTTCCTATCGAATGCGGCCCACCGTTAATCACATCAATTCTGTTTACTATCAGGCTCAAGCTTTGAGAGTCTTCATCTTTCAATATATTTATAGCATTGTTAGAGTGTTTCTGTAGACCATCCCTTGGTCGTTTAGCTTTTTGCTGATCTTTAATGAACTCCTTCAAATGACCCTTACGGATCAGTTTCTGTATAATGCCAGCAAGAACCCTACACTCATCAGTCCTATGATTTTTGGCCTTGTGATAAGAACAAGAATCTCCTCCCTTCCTTTGTTTAGGGCTATTCTTGGCTTTAAAGAAGGTCGGAAAGTAAATTTTTTCCCTGGCTACGGGATAAACGCAAAACACTGGCTTGTTTAAAGTAAATATGTTAATGGTTGGCTCTTCCCATCTCGTTCTTTTGTGTCCTTGGTGTATGCCAAATCTCCCTACTTTCCTGAGGATTGTTTTCTTCTTAGCATAGTAAAGCTCGTCCATCCGGATGAAATTACCAGCCTGGAAATGAAAGTCTTATAAGTCTTTACAGCCGTTAACAACTAGCTGCTTCTAGAAGGGGGCATTTTCAACTAAGCTGGAATGAACTACTATAAGCTTTTCTCGATCGTTCGTATAATTGGCTTTTGGAGCTTTAACATTAAATCTCTTAAGATAATCTCCCAAGGATTCTCCCTGTCTTTGTTTTATATTGGGTAAGACTGTGTAGTCGATCGTGGGATCTTTCAGATGCAGAATTGGTCAGAGAATTCGTATGGTTGCTTCTTCCATGAGTATATGGTTTTCTCCTGGTATTTACCTTACCATTTTGCTGCATCTCCTTGTAGATTGACCAAAAACAATCGTTCTCTTGAAGCTCCAGATGTATTATGCAAATCCATTTGGCCATCAAAAGCCATTAGATGGTCGTCCGGGTCTGTAACCTCATGATATTTCACTGACTAGATCTTCACATATGAATGACTGTAGCCATGATCTCATCATTAAATGGTGGCACTCTTTCATTCTCATTAGCATTATTGTCCATTATGCTTTTTCCTTTCCTATACATAGCATCCTTTATCGCTTTTTCATCTGCATCTTCTAGATAAGCCTCCATATTATGGTAATTTTTCTGGTCTGGACAATACTCCTTTGATGTTGAACTTCCAGATTGTTCAAGCGACTTGTTAGACACTCTTCCCTGATGGTTAGCTTTCGATTGAGGCATTCCTTCTTCTTGGAGGACGTTACGTCTACTTTACTTTTGTATTCGATGGAGTTAGCTTTTAAATTTATCCTGTGGAAAGCCACCTCGCCCCCCTGAGTTGGTTATGGTGTCTACGAAGGTTTTTTTAATAGTGCAATTTTGAGTAACTCTTATATCTTTGCCAGTTTTGCTCCAAATGTTTGATCTTTGCAGCGTTATCATCTTGTCGGGTTGGTGATGAAGGCTGTCCTTGAGTAGACCCTTCTAAATTAAAGGTTGGAGCTATATTCTCTGCTAGAATGGTGATGTGGATAACTCCTTCCTCAATTCCGCTTAATCGTTTAGAACTCATTTTTCTATACAAGTCAAATGAACCAAAATTATTCTGTAATATAGTGAAAAGGATGGAGGTTCGAGCCCTCCTTTTAAAGCTAAAAATGTTAATAAGAATCAACATCCCTAATGCTTTGTGAAGGATAATTGAGTTCAAACGAAAAAAAGTTGTTGAAAATATCTCTTCTTCTGTGACCTACCATTCGACCAGATTAATTTTCTCAAAAGGGTTTTAGGAGACAGCTCTACCTTTCAACCAAGTTGATTTACTCGGAAGGGTTTAAGGAATTAGCTCTACCTTTTGACCGGGTTGACTTAGGCAAAAGGCGAGCTCTCTCGAGAATGCAGGCTAAGGAAGCTTCATCCCGCTCGAAACCATTCCTTTGAGTGGGTTGGATGTAACTAGTCATTTTGGTTTTTCATACCTTTCGATCATGTCAAAAGGTTTTCCTGGCCCCTTTCAATCATGTTGAGAGGGATGCATGTTTCATTAAAATGACACAGCTACTCTTAACCCCGTGGTTTCGCTACTTTACTCGAGGAGCTACTTCGAAAGGGTTGCTAACATTGTTGGGGATTGGCCCCCTTTCGAATGAATTCCTCTCTACTCAACTGTTAGACAATTACGAACTAAAACACTTTCAGAATACCCCTTTAGATTAGGTTGAAAGGGGTTCCATAGTTTCGAAACTATACCAGCTTGTAAATGCATAAGCTTCACTTTGATTTTCTTGCATAACTTCGACCTGGATGCCCCCGGTACCATAAACTCATCAATGTCAAATACTCATCATCATTTCTATTTTCATTGTCTAATTTTTGTTTCGATGATGATGGGCTTTGGCTGTAAATACCTAAGTCGGTCATATGCATTGCATAGACAAAAGGAAGTTAAGAGGACAGGCTAAAATCATGTGCAAAGGATCATTAGACAAGCTAATGATCTGCATGATCTTCCTTGTCATCAAAATCCTTAATGAACCAGCTACTCTCCTTTATTAATAAATTCAAAATGAGTTATAATTAGGAGAGGTATACCCCAATTTGATTTAGGGTTCTATAAGATTGAATTGTCACTGGAGATTGGAGCGGAAGAAATGAATTCTGGATTCTAAAATTTGGTCCCCAAAACCAAACCCCTTGGATCGTATTTACAGATGCAAGCCTGCCCCCTTCTGTGCTCATGCCTCCGAAAATGTAGAAAGGCATCTTTTTATATGTTGCCTCAGGCCTTTCAACTTGGTTGAAATGCTTTGTCTGCCTTTAGCACTATTGAAAGATATCTCCTCCATGTCGTTTGACTCTTCCATGTGCTTTCTTCATTTTCCCCAACGTTTCAATTGAGTTGAAAGGGTCTTTTATCAATCTTTCTCCTTTGTTAAGTCTTTAGCATTTTTTTCTATATTTTCTCCAGATCTGCTTTCGACGTTGTCAGAAGGTATTTAAATGCGCCTTTCTCTTCATGTTACCTTATTGTCATAGAAAGTAATAATGGGATCCTTTCAATGCCGTCGAAGGCTTTTCACAGTGGCTTCGAAGACATTGAAGCTCAAATGGTTCCGTCATGATTGGTAGCATCCAAATGCTTGTCTGTTGAATGATGTTGAACCTACTCTTGATGTCATTGGTCTCGACCAGTTAGAAAGGCTTAAATATGATTTAGAAAGGGTTTCTATATAGGCGAATCCTTTGGTTCCGAAAGTTTTGGCAAGTAAGTGGGAAACTATAATCCATTTCCCTCGAAAGGAGTTCGAAAGCTACCTTTTTTAATTTTTCTGTGTCGAAAGGTTGAGAGTGGTGGAAGGTTATCCTATTTCCATCTGAATCAAAAGCCTTCACACTATAAGGGCACCGGTGCCTCTGACTCCTTCATAACCTTCTTAATGCCTTCGAAACATCTTTATATGTCCTTTGTCCGAACCCATGTCTGTAACTTAATCGAAACCTAATACTCTCATAAACCTTTTTTGATACTTCTGCTCTTGAGCGGATTTTATAGCTAACACTACCATCAAATTTTCATTTAAACAATTCTTCGAAAGTGATTTAAACCTTTTAATTTATAATTGAATAAGGAAAATATGCTTTTTCTTTATTCAAATCACTTACGCAATGATATATGCTTTACATAAAAAAATGTGGATGAAGTCTAATCATTGAGATGATCTATCCCTTTATAAAAATTTAAAACCCCTTTTTAACTTAGAAAGCTTTAGACTACATGGTCAAAACAATATCTTTGAATTCTATGTTCAAACCTTAAACATTCGCTTTTGAATTCACTAAAAGTATCCCTTTCAAAACAGTTTAACAATTTTAACCTTTGAAACTCTAGCCCGAAAGGCCAAAACATCCGTTTCGAATATGTGGAAAATAGACCTTTCGAAATCATTGCTTAAAGCCATAGGCAAACACTTTTAAAACCATTTAAACTTGTCTTTCGAAGGTATATGAACCTTCCTTTCAAAGAACTTATATTGATTTTTAGGGAAACATTGCTTCAAAATCATATAAAATTACCCCTTTCGAAAGCATTGGGCTTAACATTAACTAACGGGTCATAAAGGTATGGGAGAAATCATAACTTTAGAAAGCATTAATCCAAAGAAAAGAAAGTGGATGGTTCTGAAACCATTAACACCAAAAACATACGAAAATGGCTATATGACCCTATCAAAAGCATTGAGAAGGAGACTCAAAGTAAAGAGACGAAAGTACCCTCTCGAATACTGTAACGCCCCGGATTTTTTCGTTCTTCGAAAATCCGACATCGACACTCCTTTTATCGACTGCCGAGAAATCGAAGGCCGAAAACACGGAATGTTATGGGTTTTAAAAAGAAAAGAAAAGAAAGAAGAGAGAAAAAGAAGAAAGAAAAAGAAAAATAGAGGGAAAAGAAGATAGACAATTTTTTTAGAAAACAGAGAAAGAAAAGAAAATAGAGAATTTGAAAATAGAAGATAGAAGCATTTTAAAAATAGAACGGGACAGAAGAAAACAACAGAATCTCACAATTCGCAGCGGAACAACATATAATAATAAATGAATGATCTTTAAACAAAGAACTATATCAGTTATTACATTACATACATTTCATTACATCATATCATCAGAGTATACAACATCAACAACATCAAACAGTGCAGCGGAAAAAGAAATACTATATAAGTAATATGCCATGCCATCCATCTTGCCTCCAGCAACTCCAGAATATCCAGAATATCCTGATAAACCTTAACTCTTGACTGCCCGTGTGGAAATTGGTGGGCACCCAGAGTTTAGGAAGGAAAACAATAAACTCCGAGTCAGTCATGTGACTGGTGTGAGAACTCAAAACAGTTTATTTACTTTAAAATCAAATAGAGGAATATTTTTAAATTAATTCGCAATGCTTTTAAAAATGAGACTACCATAAGGCCTCCCGCACACACACACAATGCAAACGCAGAATCGGAGGAGATTTCTCCTTATGATAGTCAAAGATGCTTGATACGCATTTAAAATAACATTTGATATTATTACTAGTGCATAGTGTAGAGAAATATTTCGAAAGTAGAATATAAATCTTAGCCAACATAGACATTTCGAACTATGCCTACTATAGCTACCATCCAAACAGTGGCGACCACCATAAGTGAATGGCAGGTTCTACAACTAATACCGTACAAGTTTCGTATTGGGAATTGGATTTCCAACGAATGATCAGGCCAAGGAACTTCCCATTGCCACATGAGAATGCCTCTGGATGGACATCCCCGAGAACCAAATCGGATCTCTACCAACACAAGGCCGGGTTACTCCTAACTGAGTAACAACTGACCGAATATGCCATCCCCCGGTCCTTTGGGACCTTTATCAACCGAGCGCTCGTAATCAATTCACACAATCATAAAGTGTTTTCAACATGAGTAAGTATCTGGGCTCCATACCATGATACCACCCTTTTCCAGAAGGAAATGGACATATCCTAAAGGGCGCTACCCCTCATAACCTTGCCGCATCTTTCCTGTTTTGACCATTCACGGGGTGTGAGGCTCGACGAATTCACGTCCACAAAACATACTTTATACAAAAGCCATGCTTTGGGTCAACAAATGATCAACACAATGATCACAAGGATAGACGATCAAATAAACGATTCTATCACAAATAATCAACACAATGATCATTTCAGCATCACTCAGCATGTCACATTACCAAATTGGGAATATATCGCTGATAACTTCAACTATATAACCTTTGAGCACATACGTCTCAAAGAAGGGTGTTAAGCAAAGAATAAATTCTCCGCCACCAACAGAAATATATTTGAAAGAAATCGGCTTTATATCTCAAATTGTAATGTCAGACATACAATCCATACAAGTCTGTTCCGGGCTCGAACAGAACCGAAGGCACTTACAAAGAAGTCCTTGCAATCCGGATATTCACAATCCTGATCGGATTCACCATCACATATGGAGAACTCAATACCGTAGCTACTCGGTGCAGAGTCAATCGATAGTTCATCCTATCGCTTTCGCAAATATCCGGTCTTCAACACCGATCTTCAAATGCGATTCACAACGACGTATCACATATTCGGAGTGGGTTATACGACCCCATGGTCCTTTCCCGGTTAACCCGAATAGTGAGCGCTTATTCAAAAATAAGTGTGCATTCAAATTCAATCAATTCACATCAAATACCCATTCAAAGGGAAATACTGATAGTCGGTTATTGAACTATCCATTGATATGCACACATCACCAGATTCCAAATAATTTTCCAAATTATTTATTTTCCAAAATATCTTTACAAGATATATAATTTCAACACATCAAAAATAAATCAATATTTATTTTTAAACAAATTCCACTTTTCATTCATAAATTCCATACTGAATTTATATTTTCAAAATATCCATGCATATATGATTTCAATCATTCATTTCAATTTATCTTCAAAAAGATAATTCTAATTATTCACTTAATACTGGAAAACAATTCCATACTTATTAAATAAGTAATTCACAATCCTTTATTTTCAACACTTAGAAAATATTCAATATACTTAAACCGAATTAAGTATATATTTCATTCTTTAAGGAAATCATTCACTTAACATATTTATTTGGGCCAAAACGAATGTTACGTAAAACATCGTTACGACAATCCAAAATCACTAGTATAGGGATTCGAAATTAAAATAGATATATAAATCCCAATACTATTCAAAACATTTCCTTTCGGAAATCATTTACTATAACAACAGTGTTATAGTCCACTATTTCCTTTTATTTCTCGAAAACGTCTATTTCAACAATAAATGTTGAAATCTATGGTTTCGAATCTCAACACCTTTTAAAACATCGTTAGATCGTTTTAATTCTATTTAAAATATCACATTCAAAACATTTCTTTAACGTCTTATTCACTATTCAAAAACGTGAATATACTATGTTCACAAATTCCATTATTTCTATTCTTTTTAACTTAAAGGATTATTCACTGTTTACAACGTGAATATAACTCCATTAATAGGTTATAACAATTAACTTATCAAAATAAGTCGTTTGCGGATTTATAAAACAACGTTTATAAATTCCGTTTCTATTTATTTATAAAAACTTCTTTTTTTATAAATTCCTTTATTAACCTATTCCAGTTTATAACTTAATCATAAACTAAAAGTTCATATTATAAGTTAAATCCTTATAAAACGATTATTTTATAAAATCGTTCTTTAAACTTCATAATTATAAATCTTATAACTTATAAGATTCATTTATTTAACCAAATCTATTCTTCAATTAACTTCACAAATTTATAAATCTTACTATTTATAAATTTCATTTATAACTTCACAGTTTATAATTCTATAAATTTCATTCATTTATGAAATTCATTTTCACTACATTCAAACACTTATAAAAACTCGTTTTATAATGTCTATATTTCAATTTATAAATATCCATTTATAAATCTCTTAATATAAATCAGTTTATATTATTATTCTAAAACGTCTTTAAATTCCTTTATAATTTCATCATTTCGATTTATAAAATAATCAAATTTTATAAATCCTATATTTAAACTTTTATCATATATTCAAAAATCCAATCTAAATTATTTTATAAAATCATTAGTTCATATTTCTCAAAAATCAACTTTTAATCGTATTTCTAAAAATCAGCTTTTTAACTATATTTCACAAAAACCATAATTTTTATAACTTTAAAAATTATAACGTTTATTTATTTATAATGGATCAATTCCAAAAATATAGTATAATTTCAAAAATCACTTTAAAAATCATTTTAAAATCCCAAAATTTGGGTCCAATGATGCTACACACCAAATAGTCAATCACGACTAACAACGATATCATATATCGATATGATAATCCATCAAATATCAAAATATCTGAAATCAAATAAAAACTGTTGAGGAATCCAGTTGGATCCCTCCAACCTGTTTTCCTGCATCCAAAAACATTAGCACAATACCAATTTCGCTCCAGTACGAAATTATCGCGGTATATGTTCTTAATAAATATTATCCGCTTACTAACGGCGTAATAGGGTCTCATCCGCTAAACAAAAAATGTGGGAAATCAACAACTGCAATATATACATATGCCAATATATATATATTGATATTATATATAATACCAATTTCACTGTTTATGAAATATTCGCGGTATATGTTTATATTAAATAACATCCGCTTACTAACGGCGTATAATGTCTATTTTAACAATCAATAATTTACAGTCATCATTCAAACATGCATTCAAATATTTTAAATCTAACTATTTAAAATAAAATCGAAACCGATTCGATTGATTGAGAAGTTCTCACCTTGGTTTTAATTTCCGTTTTAGCGATTTATTTCGAATAAAATTAAACGCGCGTTTAATTTTACCCAAAATTCTCACTAACTCCAAACGACTCCAAACCAACTCCATCGCGTAGTGCTCGTCCATACGATTCCAACGCAACTGAGTTTGCATTTTTTCGACCTCGTATGAAAAAGTTATTGATTTTACAAGTTTGTACACGTTTTTTTATACACAATTTACAACATAATTTCAACTTATCTCAACACACCCTCATCCACACCCTTGGATCTAGCATTCCATCATCTGGACCGTCCCCCCCCTCTTCCTCATCACGTTCAATTTACAGGAAATTGGCCGAACGCACAAAACCCATAGCATAGAACTAGGGTTCCACCTTACGCCACCTACGCTCGACTATACTTCATCACACCACCGCCATGTCGAAGAGCACGACCCCCTCCATACTCGGCCCAAACTGCAGCAAGCTCGGCTCCTCCCCTCCTTGGGAAACGCGCACGCAACCGGCCACGTTCACACTCCATTTCCCATCAATCCGTGAAGCCATTCGCGATCTTGACCGTTGAAGTTGTAGATCTCTTCATGCTCTTCGATTCTCTAGTTGAAGGTTGTTGGTAAATGTCGATGGATGAGGAGATAATCGAGGTGGAAGTTGGGAGTTTTCTGGCCCTTGAATTTGGTGGAGGCGGCTAGGGTTTGATGTTTTATATTTTATTTTTTTTAATTTATGAAGAGGATGATGGCTATTTATAAGGAACGAGCGACACTATTCATCCCGGAAATTCCGAACTCCGATTTAGACGCCGTAACCAGCGTACCTAGGGTTTATCCTGCGTTCCGGACACAATGGAATAGGTTTCGGAAGCTAATTCGGAAGTATGTGCGAGTTATGGCTATAAACGCTCGATTTAAATTAAACCGATTTAAGTCGATTTCTAGGCGTTTTAATTTGTACCGGACAAACGGTAAATCCAATTGACTTGAAATTTGAAACCTTACAATAATATCACATTACGGATCCGATGAAACTGGTTTCGTCGAAATCCGAGACTTTTTGAAAAATGGCTATTTTGACTCGCCAAATTTAAATTAAAAACGATTCGATGCGTTTCGAGCTGCCACGATCAAACGATAGCTCCGATTGACACGAAAATTGAAATCCGGTAATAACTAACTATTACGGATCCAATGAAACTGGTTTCGTTCAATTCTGAGACTGTTCAAAAATTGGCTATTTTACAGTCAATTATTAAATATTAAATATTCAATTTTCACAAATTAACTTTTAAGTCGATTTTAAAAGTTCTAAAATATCGTTCTAACTTCAACATGATAAAATAAAATTTTACAAATTATTTTCTATCATTTTTAACTCAATTTTTAATTATTTCCATAATTTAACATATTAAATTATCGATTTAATAATCTAATTAAATCCAATAATTCAAATAAAAATTTATTCGACTTATAAATTCACTTATAAATATTTAAAATAAATTAAATACTCAAATTTAAATTATTAAAAATTCTGGGTCGTTACAATCTTCTCCCCTTAAAAGAATTTCGTCCTCGAAATTTCAAGTAAGAAAAGTTACAGAATTTATTAATTTTCCCAAAATTTATAATTAAACTTCTTACAATAACTTACTAAGTTTTCAAATCATACTTAGTTATCTTTTTCAAAAACAACTACTATTGTTTAACTTTCAACTTTAAAACAAGTTTAAAGTTTTCAAAATTTTCCAATTTTTCTCAAATTTTTCTAACGCCTTAAATTTTCGGAAAAATTCGCCATAGTCTCCTTTGCGCGGCTCGATCCGAAAAAAATGACAGTATATATATCACAAATATACATCTCATCAAGTAATGAGGCATCCCGAAGGGAAAAAAGTATAAAAGTGCGATATTTAATCCGAGATATGTACCTTATATTTTATTAGCAAGCATATACGGCTAATATAGCGCTAAAGCGAACTCCAAATGCGAAGCAACGCGATCCGCACCTACTAAACTCAACAAACAACATGAGAACATGCACATATGCAAATAATCTCAATATACAACATATAGCAACATATCAACTATATATGTCACATAGCAAATGCAACAATAGCAATATACATTCAACCATCAACCAACTACATCCAACTAACATCCATAACCAATAATATTCATTCATATTCTCATTAATATTTAATGAAATGGTTTTCAATTTAAATCACATTTGATTCATTAATGTTGGAATTTACTAACATTCATTCTCATTAATTTCAATTAGTTCGCATTCACTAATTAAATCCTATTCACATTCAATTCTATTCAAATTTATTTACTTCTAATTTGAATTCAATTACATAGCTTTCAATTTCACTAATTCTTAATGAATTACATACAATCAATCAACAATCAAATAACAACCAATGTATATTAATTTCAACCCAATTCCTTTACTTCACTTACATTCATTTTGGTTTAACACCATCACTCTCAATTGGTTTAATTAAATTGATTTCCATTCAATTTTATTCAACTTCCAATAAAATTAGATTTTAATGAATTAACACTTTCATCAATTATTCCTTATCAACTTAAATTACATTCAATTGATTTACATTCAATCCAATTCAATTTCTAAAGTTGAATTTCATTTATATAACTCAAGTTCACCTTTGTCACTTTTATTTACAACTTATATTCATATAATTTCACTTCTTATATATATAAGTTTATTTCACAATTGTAAATCACTTTAATTATAATTCAATGCTTATAATTCTTTTGGTTATACAATTATTCTTTTATTTAGATTATTCAAACAACTTAACAATCAACTTATATACACTTTAATAATTCTGAAAAATTATTCCTTTTATATAAAATATAATCAAGGTAAAATTATTTCATTCACCCAATTTAAACCAATATTGTGTCGAATTGTTCTATTCAAGTGTTTAGAAACCCCTTCGGCAAAGTTGTACATACCGTGCCGAGGAAGGTTCATATGCCACTCAATAAACCAATCATCACAATATAAAACAATTTTGTATTCACTAACAAATACGCTCTCATAGCTATTATTACACTCAAACTCATTCTAGAGCACTGCTGACTCTATCTCTAACGAGTAATACCCAACAGAACCATGGTTGTCGCTTAACCATCAGCTCCGATACCAAATGTAACGCCCCGGATTTTTTCGTTCTTCGAAAATCCGACATCGACACTCCCTTTATCGACTGCCGAGAAATCAAAGGCCGAAAACACGGAATGTTATGGGTTTTAAAAAGAAAAAAAAAGAAAGAAGAGAGAAAAAGAAGAAAGAAAAAGAAAAATAGAGGAAAAAGAAGATAGACAATTTTTTAGAAAACAGAGAAAGAAAAGAAAATAGAGAATTTGAAAATAGAAGATAGAAGCATTTTAAAAATAGAACGGGACAGAAGAAAACAACAGAATCTCACAATTCGCAGCGGAACAACATATAATAATAAATGAATGATCTTTAAACAAAGAACTATATCAGTTATTACATTACATACATTTCATTACATCATATCATCAGAGTATACAACATCAACAACATCAAACAGTGCAGCGGAAAAAGAAATACTATATAAGTAATATGCCATGCCATCCATCTTGCCTCCAGCAACTCCAGAATATCCAGAATATCCTGATAAACCTTAACTCTTGACTGCCCGTGTGGAAATTGGTGGGCACCCAGAGTTTAGGAAGGAAAACAATAAACTCCGAGTCAGTCATGTGACTGGTGTGAGAACTCAAAACAGTTTATTTACTTTAAAATCAAATAGAGGAATATTTTTAAATTAATTCGCAATGCTTTTAAAAATGAGACTACCATAAGGCCTCCCGCACACACACACAATGCAAACGCAGAATCGGAGGAGATTTCTCCTTATGATAGTCAAAGATGCTTGATACGCATTTAAAATAACATTTGATATTATTACTAGTGCATAGTGTAGAGAAATATTTCGAAAGTAGAATATAAATCTTAGCCAACATAGACATTTCGAACTATGCCTACTATAGCTACCATCCAAACAGTGGTGACCACCATAAGTGAATGGCAGGTTCTACAACTAATACCGTACAAGTTTCGTATTGGGAATTGGATTTCCAACGAATGATCAGGCCAAGGAACTTCCCATTGCCACATGAGAATGCCTCTGGATGGACATCCCCGAGAACCAAATCGGATCTCTACCAACACAAGGCCGGGTTACTCCTAACTGAGTAACAACTGACCGAATATGCCATCCCCCGGTCCTTTGGGACCTTTATCAACCGAGCGCTCGTAATCAATTCACACAATCATAAAGTGTTTTCAACATGAGTAAGTATCTGGGCTCCATACCATGATACCACCCTTTTCCAGAAGGAAATGGACATATCCTAAAGGGCGCTACCCCTCATAACCTTGCCGCATCTTTCCTGTTTTGACCATTCACGGGGTGTGAGGCTCGACGAATTCACGTCCACAAAACATACTTTATACAAAAGCCATGCTTTGGGTCAACAAATGATCAACACAATGATCACAAGGATAGACGATCAAATAAACGATCCTATCACAAATAATCAACACAATGATCATTTCAGCATCACTCAGCATGTCACATTACCAAATTGGGAATATATCGCTGATAACTTCAACTATATAACCTTTGAGCACATACGTCTCAAAGAAGGGTGTTAAGCAAAGAATAAATTCTCCGCCACCAACAGAAATATATTTGAAAGAAATCGGCTTTATATCTCAAATTGTAATGTCAGACATACAATCCATACAAGTCTGTTCCGGGCTCGAACAGAACCGAAGGCACTTACAAAGAAGTCCTTGCAATCCGGATATTCACAATCCTGATCGGATTCACCATCACATATGGAGAACTCAATACCGTAGCTACTCGGTGCAGAGTCAATCGATAGTTCATCCTATCGCTTTCGCAAATATCCGGTCTTCAACACCGATCTTCAAATGCGATTCACAACGACGTATCACATATTCGGAGTGGGTTATACGACCCCATGGTCCTTTCCCGGTTAACCCGAATAGTGAGCGCTTATTCAAAAATAAGTGTGCATTCAAATTCAATCAATTCACATCAAATACCCATTCAAAGGGAAATACTGATAGTCGGTTATTGAACTATCCATTGATATGCACACATCACCAGATTCCAAATAATTTTCCAAATTATTTATTTTCCAAAATATCTTTACAAGATATATAATTTCAACACATCAAAAATAAATCAATATTTATTTTTAAACAAATTCCACTTTTCATTCATAAATTCCATACTGAATTTATATTTTCAAAATATCCATGCATATATGATTTCAATCATTCATTTCAATTTATCTTCAAAAAGATAATTCTAATTATTCACTTAATACTGGAAAACAATTCCATACTTATTAAATAAGTAATTCACAATCCTTTATTTTCAACACTTAGAAAATATTCAATATACTTAAACCGAATTAAGTATATATTTCATTCTTTAAGGAAATCATTCACTTAACATATTTATTTGGGCCAAAACGAATGTTACGTAAAACATCGTTACGACAATCCAAAATCACTAGTATAGGGATTCGAAATTAAAATAGATATATAAATCCCAATACTATTCAAAACATTTCCTTTCGGAAATCATTTACTATAACAACAGTGTTATAGTCCACTATTTCCTTTTATTTCTCGAAAACGTCTATTTCAACAATAAATGTTGAAATCTATGGTTTCGAATCTCAACACCTTTTAAAACATCGTTAGATCGTTTTAATTCTATTTAAAATATCACATTCAAAACATTTCTTTAACGTCTTATTCACTATTCAAAAACGTGAATATACTATGTTCACAAATTCCATTATTTCTATTCTTTTTAACTTAAAGGATTATTCACTGTTTACAACGTGAATATAACTCCATTAATAGGTTATAACAATTAACTTATCAAAATAAGTCGTTTGCGGATTTATAAAACAACGTTTATAAATTCCGTTTCTATTTATTTATAAAAACTTCTTTTTTTATAAATTCCTTTATTAACCTATTCCAGTTTATAACTTAATCATAAACTAAAAGTTCATATTATAAGTTAAATCCTTATAAAACGATTATTTTATAAAATCGTTCTTTAAACTTCATAATTATAAATCTTATAAATTATAAGATTCATTTATTTAACCAAATCTATTCTTCAATTAACTTCACAAATTTATAAATCTTACTATTTATAAATTTCATTTATAACTTCACAGTTTATAATTCTATAAATTTCATTCATTTATGAAATTCATTTTCACTACATTCAAACACTTATAAAAACTCGTTTTATAATGTCTATATTTCAATTTATAAATATCCATTTATAAATCTCTTAATATAAATCAGTTTATATTATTATTCTAAAACGTCTTTAAATTCCTTTATAATTTCATCATTTCGATTTATAAAATAATCAAATTTTATAAATCCTATATTTAAACTTTTATCATATATTCAAAAATCCAATCTAAATTATTTTATAAAATCATTAGTTCATATTTCTCAAAAATCAACTTTTAATCGTATTTCTAAAAATCAGCTTTTTAACTATATTTCACAAAAACCATAATTTTTATAACTTTAAAAATTATAACGTTTATTTATTTATAATGGATCAATTCCAAAAATATAGTATAATTTCAAAAATCACTTTAAAAATCATTTTAAAATCCCAAAATTTGGGTCCAATGATGCTACACACCAAATAGTCAACCACGACTAACAACGATATCATATATCGATATGATAATCCATCAAATATCAAAATATCTGAAATCAAATAAAAACTGTTGAGGAATCCAGTTGGATCCCTCCAACCTGTTTTCCTGCATCCAAAAACATTAGCACAATACCAATTTCGCTCTAGTACGAAATTATCGCGGTATATGTTCTTAATAAATATTATCCGCTTACTAACGGCGTAATAGGGTCTCATCCGCTAAACAAAAAATGTGGGAAATCAACAACTGCAATATATACATATGCCAATATATATATATTGATATTATATATAATACCAATTTCACTGTTTATGAAATATTCGCGGTATATGTTTATATTAAATAACATCCGCTTACTAACGGCGTATAATGTCTATTTTAACAATCAATAATTTACAGTCATCATTCAAACATGCATTCAAATATTTTAAATCTAACTATTTAAAATAAAATCGAAACCGATTCGATTGATTGAGAAGTTCTCACCTTGGTTTTAATTTCCGTTTTAGCGATTTATTTCGAATAAAATTAAACGCGCGTTTAATTTTACCCAAAATTCTCACTAACTCCAAACGACTCCAAACCAACTCCATCGCGTAGTGCTCGTCCATACGATTCCAACGCAACTGAGTTTGCATTTTTTCGACCTCGTATGAAAAAGTTATTGATTTTACAAGTTTGCACACGTTTTTTTATACACAATTTACAACATAATTTCAACTTATCTCAACACACCCTCATCCACACCCTTGGATCTAGCATTCCATCATCTGGACCGTCCCCCCCCCTCTTCCTCATCACGTTCAATTTACAGGAAATTGGCCGAACGCACAAAACCCATAGCATAGAACTAGGGTTCCACCTTACGCCACCTACGCTCGACTATACTTCATCACACCACCGCCATGTCGAAGAGCACGACCCCCTCCATACTCGGCCCAAACTGCAGCAAGCTCGGCTCCTCCCCTCCTTGGGAAACGCGCACGCAACCGGCCACGTTCACACTCCATTTCCCATCAATCCGTGAAGCCATTCGCGATCTTGACCGTTGAAGTTGTAGATCTCTTCATGCTCTTCGATTCTCTAGTTGAAGGTTGTTGGTAAATGTCGATGGATGAGGAGATAATCGAGGTGGAAGTTGGGAGTTTTCTGGCCCTTGAATTTGGTGGAGGC
The DNA here is from genome assembly GCA_030765085.1 of Allium cepa. Classification (NCBI taxonomy): domain Eukaryota; kingdom Viridiplantae; phylum Streptophyta; class Magnoliopsida; order Asparagales; family Amaryllidaceae; genus Allium; species Allium cepa. Next base: position 821,929,341 of record CM060939.1, read on the forward strand.
GGCTAGGGTTTGATGTTTTATATTTTATTTTTTTTAATTTATGAAGAGGATGAGGGCTATTTATAAGGAACGAGCGACACTATTCATCCCGGAAATTCCGAACTCCGATTTAGACGCCGTAACCAGCGTACCTAGGGTTTATCCTGCGTTCCGGACACAATGGAATAGGTTTCGGAAGCTAATTCGGAAGTATGTGCGAGTTATGGCTATAAACGCTCGATTTAAATTAAACCGATTTAAGTCGATTTCTAGGCGTTTTAATTTGTACCGGACAAACGGTAAATCCAATTGACTTGAAATTTGAAACCTTACAATAATATCACATTACGGATCCGATGAAACTGGTTTCGTCGAAATCCGAGACTTTTTGAAAAATGGCTATTTTGACTCGCCAAATTTAAATTAAAAACGATTCGATGCGTTTCGAGCTGCCACGATCAAACGATAGCTCCGATTGACACGAAAATTGAAATCCGGTAATAACTAACTATTACGGATCCAATGAAACCGGTTTCGTTCAATTCTGAGACTGTTCAAAAATTGGCTATTTTACAGTCAATTATTAAATATTAAATATTCAATTTTCACAAATTAACTTTTAATTCGATTTTAAAAGTTCTAAAATATCGTTCTAACTTCAACATGATAAAATAAAATTTTACAAATTATTTTCTATCATTTTTAACTCAATTTTTAATTATTTCCATAATTTAACATATTAAATTATCGATTTAATAATCTAATTAAATCCAATAATTCAAATAAAAATTTATTCGACTTATAAATTCACTTATAAATATTTAAAATAAATTAAATACTCAAATTTAAATTATTAAAAATTCTGGGTCGTTACAAATACGTTGTTTGACGCTATAAAGCGACCTCAACTATTTCGAAAGGTACAAATGCGACAGCGTGGGTTTTGTCCTTTCGAAAGCTTCTTGTAAACAAAAAGGCAGCAACGCCTTAGAAGCCCTTTTCTAAAAATAATGGCAAGTGGCAACTATTTCGAAGCTTGATTTATAAACAGAAGTAAGTAAAGCTTATAAAGATACGTTTACACTTTGAGAGCATGCTTTCAATAGATCTCTTTTGCCTTCCTCCAATGTGCTATGTATCAACTTTTTGATACCATATGCGTTGGTTTCGAATGGTTTCTTCAGTAAAGCTATGGTGTCAAAAGCTAAAATATGGAAATGGCAAGTAGTAAATTTAAGAAAAAATATTTTTTATCCTTTTAAAGTGATTTCTTTTCAACTAACTTTCATTGTTTGTCAAAATGCAATTGGTTACCATTTCTTTATCAAAATCCTTTTCCAAAAAGTGCTTCCGAATTAAGAAATTATCTATTAGAACGTTTCACAAATATGCCCTTCTCCTTATAAAACAAAGCAAACATTTAATCACTTTAACTTAATTAATTTTATAACCACGGCAGAATACTTAGGAAAATTCCCCATAAATTATAATAATTCACTTTCAGTATGTTTTCTAACACATATAAATTTCAGACCCGAGATCATTATATAACTGCTTTAAATAATTTAAGCCAAATTTTAACTATTTTCTCTCATAGAAAATTCGTAATAAATATATAATAACTTAGAAAATATGAAACTTAAAACCCACTTCATTAATAAGGTTTTTGACCATATACAAAAAACATAACCCATTTGGACTTCATCTGATTGGTTTTTTGATCCAAGCATATCATAAAATCCATATAAAATCATATAAATCATTAATAAGCGTATATTTCTATTTGACAAACACAATACGACATATAAATTGCAAAATGAATTCAAATCCAACTTTGAAACCAAAATCATTATGAAAAATGAGATGTAGATCCAGTTATTCTCCTAGGCTTGCAGTTAAGAAGGTTAAGGCTTGTCCTTTGATTGATTTTCTTAAGCTTTCTACTTGAATCTTAGCATTTCTTCTTCTTGAATCTTTTAATGGTGGTCGGCCGAGCTTACAAGGATTTTGGTTTTAATGTTGAAATGAGTATGGAATAAAGGTAAGAAGGGTTTATGGTATAAGAATTAAGACTATCCCTATTTTGCCTTATCATATTCCACTTACTTATTTTCATTCTCTTTTGCTTATACATTCAATAAGATGTGACCTCTTATTTATTAATAAATCTCAATCCCTTACCATTTACATTATTTTATTTTATTTATCTAAATTAATGTTTAAATAATGTTACTCAATATTAGGGTTGTTGCAGATTCCCCTCCTTAAAGAATTTCGTCCTCGAAATTATGATAAAGTACTCACATCAATCAAACATAAAGGTAAAACAAACCATCAAACAAGTCAGGATATGTATCTTTAATTTTTCTCTCGGTCTCCTAAGTACAATCTCTCTCCTTGTCACTCCACTAGACTTCGATTAATATGACTATCTTATTTCTTAACCTCTTCAAATCTCTTACGACTATACGAACTGGTTTTCTAACTATAGTCATATCCGGTTCCACCATTAGATCCACTAATGCAATCGATGTAATAGTAGTTTCTCAATCTTGAATATACATCTTAGATGTGAAATATGAAAAAAATTATGGACTCCCACCAAACTATCGGTAATCCTACTCTATATGCGAGTTCCTCGATCCTTTCTATAACAAAAAACGGTTCAACGAAAACACAATCTCCAATGAGAACTCTAAGTCTTTTCTTCTCTTATCAACATAGTGTTTCTGCCTAGACTGAGCTTCCTTTATTATAGTTCGAATCAACTCAACCTTTTCTACAGCTTCATTAACCAACTATGGACCAAGAATCAACATATCCCCTATCTCCAACCAACACATGGTAGATTTGCATGGCATTCCATGTAAATCTACAAACGGTGCCAACCCTAAGCTAGCCGAATAACTATTGGCATACAAAAACTATACTAGGTAAAAATGGTCTTTTCATGAAACTCCAAAATTTAGCACACGAGATTTTAACAAATCCCCTAGGACTTTGTTAACTCTTTCTTTCTTCCCATCTATCTGCGGATGGTAAGCGGTAATCATATTGAGTTTGGTATCTAAAGTTTCTCGGAGACTCTTCCAGAATTCGTTAGTAAATAAGGAATCACTGTCACTCACTGTACTACTAGAAATTCTCTGCTATCTAACTAAATTCTTCATAAATATTTTTTCCAAAATAGTGATGCTGTAAGGACCCGATTCTTCGACTTCCGAAAACCAACACCAATACGCCTACTGTATCAACTGCCGAGCAATCGAATGCCGGAAAACCGAATTCTTATGGTTTAAGAAGAAGAAAAAGAATGAAGAAGAAAAAAAAAGATAGAACAGAAAGAAACTACAGAACAATATCAGAATCTCACAATCGCAGCAGAACAACATATAATAGATAAATGAATAATCTTTAAACAAAGAACTATATCAGTTATTACATTACATCATATTACATTACATTACATCATAAGAGTGTACAACAACAAACAACGGAAAAGAAATACTACATATGCTAGTTAATACGCCATGCCGTGCAGCTTGCTTCCGAATCTCTATAGCAACTCCCGAATACAGAATAACCTGATAACCCGACTCTTGACTGCCCGTGTGGAAATTGGTGGGCACCCAGAGTTTAGGAATGGAACAATAAACTCCAGGTCAGTCATGGTACTGGTGTGAGAACTAAAAGCAGTTATTTTCGCAAAGAAAATCAAAAGAATTTCGCTATGCTTCTGGAAAATGAAACTACCATAAGGCCTCCCGCCACACACACAATGCAAACGCAAAATTGGAGGAGATTTCTCCTTATGATAGTCAAATATGCATACTACGCAGAATCATTTGATTTTGTTATTTTTAGTGCATGGTGTAGAAAACATTTCGAAAGTATAATATAAATCTTAGCCAACATACGACCATTATCGTATGCCTAATATAGCTACCATGTTCAATAGCAGGTTACCGCCACATTCCATGGCAGATTATACAACTAAGACCGTACAGGATTCGTATTGTTTCTTTGGATTTCCAACAAATGGTCAGGCAAACGAACTTCCTACACCGAAATGGGTACGCCTCTGCAAAGACGCCCTGAGAACCTAGCCGGATCTCTGCTGTCACAAGGCCGAGTTACCACACGCTTCTGGGTGCAATGAAGTTGTAACTTGATAACTCCCACAAAAAGTATGCCATCCCCCGGTCGTTATCGACCTTTATCCAAGGATCCTCAATACCAACAACCACATAGCAATAAATTTGCAGCAACCACCAAGGTTAAATATCTGGGCTCCATACCATGATACAACCTCTATCCAAAAGAAAATGGACATACCTTAGGGGCGTGACTCCAAAAAAAACTGTGCCGCAACATTCCTCTTTCGACCATTTCTGGGTTGTGAGGCTCGACGAAGTCTCGTCCACAAAGCTACGCTTTTTCACAAAGCCACGCTTTGATCAACAAATGAACAATAAATAATCATCACACAGCAACACTCTGCATGCCACATTACCAAATTGGGAGTATATCACTGATAACCTTCAACTATAAAACCTCTGAGCTCGTACGTCTCAGAGAAGGGTGTTAAGCTAAGAGAATAAATTCACCGCCACCAATAGAGATGTATTTGATAGAAATCTGCTTTATATCCCAAAATGTAATGTCAGACACTTAACCATACAAGTCCGTTCCGAGATCGAATAGAACCGAAGGCACTTCCAAAGAAGCCCTTGCAATCCGGATATTCACTAATCACGTCCGGATTCCCATCACAAAGGGTAACAAATCTCTATATCGGAGATCAGCCGATGCAGAGACATTCGATGGTAATCCTTCTGTTTTCAAAAATATCCAGTCTTCAATGCTATCCATTACGTCGTATCACCATTCGGAATGGGTAATCCGAATAACGAGCGCAATAATTTAAAAATAAGTGTAGTATTCAATTTCAACCAATTTACAACAAATACCTATTTAAAGGTCAATATTGATAGTCGATTATTTAACTATCAATCAATATTCACAACACCACCCGATTATAAAGAATCTTCCCAAATTATTTATTTTTCAAATTATCTTTAAAAGATATATATTCCACACTTTAACCATTTGAAAACCAATTTCAAATCAATTTTCAACTTTACAACTTTCAATTCAAAATGGTTCATTTAAACCTATTAAATAAATCCTTACCGATTTATTAAATTTACGTCCCAAATTCGTAAATTCATTTCCACACTTTAAAAATAAATCAATGTTTATTTTTAAACAAATTTCTCTTTCTTTTATAAATTCCATAGTGAATTTACCTTTCAAAAATATCTATGAATATACGATTTCCAAATCGATTTCTAACATTCATTTTCAATTTATCTTTAAAACAAAAAATCTCAAAACATTCACTTCATATTGGAAATACATTTCCATACTTATTAAATAATAAGTAATTCACAAAAAAAATTATTTTCAACATTTTGAAAATATTCAATATACTTAAATTCAAATTAAGTACATATTTTATTCTTTAAGGAAAACTTCCCTTAAGCACTTTTATGTGGGTCAAAACGAATGTTGCGTATAACATCGTTACGACAACCTAAAATCACTAGTATAGGGATTCAAAATTAAGATAGATATATAAATCTCGATATTATATAAAATATTCCTTTCGGAAATCATTTACTGTAACAACAATGTTATAGTCTACCATTTCCTTATTTCTCGAAAATGTCTATTTCAACAATGAATGTTGAAATCTATGTGTTCGATATTTAATGCATTTTAAAACATCTTTAAACCGTTTTAAATTCTATTTAAAACGTCACTTCCCCAAAACATTTCCTTAATATATATTCACTATCCAAAATCGTGAATATACTTCATTAACCAAATTCAACATTTTCTACACATTTTATCTAAAGCATTTTCCACTATCCAAAATCGTGGATATACTTCCTTTAATAAGCTATAATAATTAACTTATCAAAATAAGTTGATTTCGGATTTATAAAATAACGTTTATATATTCCACTTATAATTATTTTATAAAAACTTCCACTTATAAAATCCCTTAATGGACAAATTCTATTTATATCTCATTTAAATGCCAAAATCAAATTAATAAGTGAATTACTTATAAATCCTTTATTTTACAAAATCTATTCATTTTATAAGTTCACAATTTATAAATCTATAAATTTCATTCACTTATGAAATCCGTTTATACTTCATTTTAACACTTATAAAAACTCGTTTTATAATTCCAATATTTTTAATTTATAAATATCAATTTCATAAACCTTTTATATAAACCGTTTATAATAATTCAAAAATCCCAATTTAAACCATTTTACAAATTTATCAACTATTTATTTCAAAAATTACATTTCTGTTATATTTCACAAAAATCATAATCTTTATAACATTAAAATTATAACGTTTAGTTATTTAAAATGAATCAATTCCAAAATTAAATTTTATTATGAAATCTCAACTTAAATTTTCAAAAATCCAATTTTATTTATTTTCGGCATCTACCGATACCAAAAATATATTCGGCTAAATTTTTGCCTTTAACGATCTCAATCACAAAGATTATAAATAGATCAACACACAACATTGAAACCAATTCAATCATTTGAGGAATCCAGTTGGATCCCTCCAACCTGTTTGTCTGCATCCACAGATGTTAGCACAATACCAATTCCGCTTCAAGACCGAATACGCGGTATATGCGATTCATAAAATACTACCCTTTATTATGCGGCGCAATAGGGTCTCATCCGCTATATAATGCGAGAAAATCAACTCCAAGTACATATATAATACCAATTCCACTTCAAGGTGAAATATCGCGGTATATGTTTTTAATAAATAAACTCCGCTTACTAACGGCGCATAATGTCTATTTCAAAACAATAAATAGCAATTTATCATCCAAGCATATAATCAATACAATTAAGTAATTTTAAATCTAACTATTTAAAATTTAAATCGAAACTAATTCGATTGAGTGAGAAGTTCTCACCTTGATTTCAATTCAGTTCCAGCGTTTTATTTCGAATAAAATTAAACATACGTTTAATTTTACCCGAAATTCAAACTAGCACCAAACGACTCTAATCCAGTTCCTTAGCGTAGTGCTCGTCAATACGAATCCAACGCAATTCGTTTCGTAATTTTTCGACCTCGTATGAAAGAGTTACACATTTTTAAAGGTCGTACAAATTATTATATAATTAATTTACAAATTTTCTTTTAAATTTTATACCCAGATTAATCATGGCCGTTCGTTTCTAGAGAGGAGATCACGGGCCCTTGCTTCCATCTTCCCACGCACGTACGCGTTCCAGGAATCGAAACCCATCACGCACGTCGACTTCATCAAATCGCGAGCCACCCAACTCGATTTCAATATGATCAGAGACCACCGCCTTGTTGCCCAACGCGAGCTTAACCCATCGTCGAAGACCGGCCACACTCGGATGCAAGCATCACGAGAAAAAAGCTTGTAAACTTCGGCCGTTCTCGAGCAGTTTTCCGTTGATTCGTCACGCCATTGATGATCTTAACCGTTGGATTTGTAGAGCACGCAGAGCTCTACAACATTGCAGTTGACAACTTCCTCTAATTGTTGACGGATGAGGAGAAAATAGGGTAGGAAGGAGGTGAATTTATGGCCTTCGAAATATCAAGCGGCGGCTGGACATTATTGGCTAGGGTTTTGAAAAGAGGGGATGAAGGGTTCCTTTTATAGAAAACGGCAAAAAACACTATTCACTCCAAATTTCCAAACTCCAAATCTCACGCGGTGACCGACGTTTCTAGGGTTTATCCCACGTTCTGGACACAATAGAATAGGTTTCGGAAGCTAATTCGATCATCTGTGCGAGTTACAGCAATAAACGATCGATTTAAAATTAAATCGGTTAACTAAATTTCTATGCATTTTAGATTGCCCCGGACAAACGGTAAATCCAATTGACACGAAATTTGAAATCTTACAATAATAAAATATTACGAATCCGACGAAAATGGTTTCATCGAAATCCGACACTGTTCGCAAAATGGCTATTTTAACTAGTCAATTAAATATTAAAATATTCAATTTTCACAAATTAACTCCAAATTCAATTTTAAAAGTTCTATAACATCACTCTAACTCTAATATGACTAAATAAAATTTTACAAATCAATTTTAACCATATTAAACCCAATTTCCAATTATTTATGTAATTTCAACTATAAAATAATCGATTTAATTATCAAGTTAAATCCAGATATTCGAGATAAAATTATTCGACTTATAAATTTCACTTATTAATATTTAAAATCAATTAAATATTCAATTTTTTATTAAAAAAATTCTGGGTCGTTACAATCTTACCCCCTTAAAAGAATTTCTTCCTCGAAATTACCAAATAGAAAAAGTTACAGAATCCATTAACTTTCCAAAACAAACCATTCAATTTAGATTTTTCAAATCTCTTAAGTGTTTAACTTTTCCAAAATTGGTTAAACTTCTTTCAACAACTTTACTAAGTTTCCAAATCCAAACTTAGTTTTCAAAAATTTCCCAATTTTCTCAAAAATATCCTAACGCCTTAAATTTTCGAAAAATTTCGCCATAACCTCCTTTGCGCGGCTAGCTCGGTACGACTACAAAATGGCACCGTGGCCCCCAGATTTCAAAAAGAAAAGAAAACGCCAAATGGCTAGACAAGAAGATCATCAAATTCCATACTGAAATTTAAATACGTACCTTTTGTCGAGCAATTCAATTTTATCTTTGAAATCAAAATCCCAATTTTCTTTAATCCACCTGTAAATCCTGCTAACCATAATATCTATTTTCATTCAATCTCACATTTTCAATTTCATTTGAATTCAATTTACAATTTCAATTCTATTTGGATTCAATTTATTTTCTGAATATTGAATTTTATCAACTATTGAATTCAATCTCATTAACACTTAACGAATTATATTCAATCAATTAACAATCAAATAACAACCATTGTACATTCATTACAACCAAATTTATTCAATTTACATTTCTTTACATTCAATGTGGTTCAACACTTTTAATTAGCTTTAATGAATTAACATTTACATCCATTATTTCATAACAATTTATTCACATTCAATTGATTTACATTCAATTCATTCATATTAGATTGATTAATATTCAGTACGTTTATTAATTCAATTGCTAATTCATTTTACATTCCAAGTTGAATTTCATTTATATAACCCAAGTTCATATCCTTAATGACTTCATTTCATTAATTCACTTATTAATTTTTTTCGACCCCAAAATCAACTTTATTCAATTTTTATTCAATTTCACATTCCAATTTTGTTTAACTTATCTTAAGTTATATTCCATTTTAAAAATGAATATGGAAAGCACATTCCCCCATGGATCACAGTTACTTGGCGGCTACGCTACTTTCCCAGTAGAATCGCTTGTAATCTGTAGATTTCACATCTCTTGAATTTCGCCATGGTTGTTGCCATAATCGTAGTTCACACGGCGGTTACGCCACTATCCTAGTGGAATCGCTTGTAACAGGAGGCATCTCGCCCCACGAATTTCGCTATGGCATCTAGATCACAGTTTACATGGCGGTTGCGCCACTATCCCAGTGGAATTGCTGTAATTGTAGGCATCACACCCCTCGAATTACGCTAGCACACATCATGATCAATCAACATGACCCATCACGCGGGATTCCAATTCAAACGGACACTCATACCGAGTTCCAACACCTTCACAAATTTTCAATGGAAGGTACTTTCCCATATCCTTTGTTTTATTACATTTAAAACACTTTTCGAATTTTCCCAGAATTTAAATTCTGGTTTAAATCAAATTTAGTTATTCTTCCTTTGGATAAATCATACTTAAAGAATTTTATTTGGTTATAAACCCTTTCAAACTCTAGGTTCTTATATTTGATTATTTCATTAACAACCAAACATCCAAAGATATATAATATAGCTAGAAAATTATTCCTTCTATATCAAAATAAAAAAATTTAGGCAACATTATTTCCTTTACCCGCTTTAAAACAATATCGTGCTGAATTGTTCTATACAAGTGTTTAGAGATCCCTATCAATAACGTTAATTACTCGTATTGACCAGAATCCATATACCACTCAACAAACCAATCATCACAATATAAAACAATTTATATTCACTAACAAATACGCACTCATATCTATTATTACACTCAAACTCATTCTAGAGTACTACTGACTCTATCTCTAATGAGTAATACCCAACAGAGCCAAGGTTGTCACTTAACCAAATGCTCTGATGCCACTTTGTAAGGACTCGATTCTTCGACTTCCGAAAACCGACATCAATACGTCTACTGTATCAACTGCCGAACAATTGAATGCCGGAAAACCGAATTCTAATGGTTTAAGAAGAAGAAAAAGATAGAAGAAGAAAGAAAAAGATAGAATAGAACAGAAAGAAACTACGGAACAATATCAGAATCTCACAATCGCAGCGGAACAACAGATAATAGATAAATGAATAATCTTTAAACAAAGAACTATATCAGTTATTACATTACAACATATTACATTACATTACATCATCAGAGTGTACAACAACAAACAACGGAAAAGAAATACTATATATGCTAGTTAATACGCCATGCCGTCCAGCTTGCTTCCGAATCTCTGTAGCTACTCCCTGTTAACGCTAAAATTTGAACGCTAACACCCCGGTGTATAAAGTGTAGTTGTGAAAGCACCACTCGATGATTCGGGAACAGAGTATAAGCAGAAAATCGCAGAAAAAGCAGTGAATAACAACGATTTTATAGTGGTTCGGCTCAATATTTTGCCTACGTCCACTCTGAATATCTTTATTGATGATTTCGTTACAAGTTGATACAATTCTTCCCCAAGTACAATACACTTTGAACTACTAAACACTTTGAATGAGTAGCTTAAACTTCAATGTAAGTGAAAGTCCTCGAATCCATGTCGGATGCATGAGATTTCTTCTTGAAGTTGTTGATAGTGTTCCACGTGTCTTGAAAGTTTTTGGTGTTGAGTTAGTTTTGAATGTAGCAGTGTATCGGCGTTTGAAAAGAATGAGCCAAAAGTCCCCCGAATGTTGGAGATGGCTTTCTATTTATAGGCAAATCTTGGTAAGAATTTTTCACCCAAGTCCTAAGTCGTCACCGACTTTAGTTGAGTCGCGGCCGACCTATAGAGGCAAATTCACGGTCTAGTAGAGTTAAGCTGACTTACCTGATTTCATGCAAGCCTAAAGTCGTAAACGAGTTATGGGGCCAGGTCAAAAAATGATTAGGTATCCGATTCGCTTGCTTAGGTCGTGAACGACCCACCATAGGCCTTAGGTCGGTTTTCCCCATGAGTCGGCCAACATCTTTAAAGCATCAAGGTTATAACCCGGTGAGTCGCTGTCCCTGTTAAGTCGGCAATAAGTTGAGTCGTCACTTATTCTGAGTCGGTTCATACGTTAGGTCGGCAACAAGCTAAGGCTGTTGAGTCGGAACTTCCTTTGAGCTTTAAGTCGGTCTCCTTCTCAAGTCCCTTAGGTCGGTATCCTTCTTAAACCTTATGCAGTTAGGTCGGTCTTCTATGCTAAGATACTAAGTCGGCATCCCATGTTAAGTCAGTAGAGTGTTAGGTCGTCCTACTTTAAGGCATTAAGTAGTTAGGTCGGTGCCCATTCGAGCCTTAGGTCGGCATCCTTTGTTAAGTCGGCAGAGTGTTAGGTCGTTTACTATCTTAGACCGGTGAGCCACGGCCGAGGCGAGGTTAACATTTGCCCCTCGAAGCATGCGCCTAATGGTTAGGTCGTATGCTTCGATACTCTTTAACCCGTTCCTTTTTTAGATCGGTAGGTCGTAAACGACCTAACAGTTAGATGGCCTAAGTCGCTTCAGTCTCTACCTTAGTGAGATATAAGTCGTTCACATTCTCTTCTTTTTCCTCTTTATTACTTACTCTCTTGCTCGATTCCGCCATTAAAATTTTCTCAAGCTCCTAAAGGCGATCTCATCCCATCTGATCATCTATAACCTCTGCCGTTAATCGCGTAGGTAATCTCATTCCTCTTCTGATTGTAGGTCACTGTCGATTCGTAAACCTTGTTGCTCAAACTCAAATTGTTCCTTTGCACGTCGCCCCATCACGAAATTCATCAAACTCATAATCGGCAAGGTGTAGGTTGCTCGAGGTGATCATTGGTGCAACAAAGGCAGTTTACTACCTCAAGTTAGATGATTTCTAATGGCATGGCATTGAACTTGTGACAATTTTTGAATCATATTATTGGGTGATTGGTTGGTCATGAAGGGAGGCGGCTGCTAATGGAATGGTTATTGGGTTAACGGGTTGGTGGAGTGTGATGTTGGTTCAGGAGTGAGTTAGTGAATTTGGGCGGCATAGTCTTGGCCGACCCGGCTCTTAGTGACCTTAAGTCGCGGCCGAGATAATACTTGGAGAAGTTCTTGCCCTTTTGGATCGGAGCTTACTTTCTTATCTCTTCCTTGCGACCTAGAGGACTGAGCTGCCGAACTAACTTTGACTCTGACCCGTTACCGACCTAGCCTTATCTCGCGAAAGACTTTTAAAGTCGTAGCCGACCTAATACTTGAGCTTTGGATGTGTCGTCATCTAGGAGACCAGTCCCACTTTGAGTATTTGACTTGAACTGCCGAATTAAGTTTGCCTAAATTCAGAACTGCCCCAACCTGAAATTTGCCTGAATCCCATTGTATTATTTCACAAACCGCATTAACTTATAAGCTGGCAACCTGCTGAAAATAACAAACAAAGAAACCAAGGCGAAAATACTGCCATTGACTGCCCACATCAAATGACAGATTAGTCGAGACGAGACAAGCAACTTAAATATATTGCATGAAATGTTTGTGAATTAATCAACTAAAGTTAAACATTAATGTAAAATATCAACAATCTGAACTGATTTTTCTGCATCAATATTATACTTGCGTATTTAGGCTTAAAATAATAATCCCTGGGTTTCATAACTAACAAATGCTTGCTAGTTTTCATTCCAGTTATATTTGTTTATTGCTTTGTTAATTTTATACAACACCTCACACACATTTTAGGAAACGTGCACCTTGATGTTTGAATATCCAGTTATTTATGTAGAATGACTTCTCATCAAGAAGAAATGGCAACTCAAGAGGAAGAAACTTTTCCGGTAGCTCTACCTATAGAGAACCCTCCAGAGAGAACTCCAACCATTCTAACCCCGAGAGCATTTACTCAGCTGCGCACTCAATTTGGTTTTACTGAAAGTGATGTCCTGCTCCCTGGGCCAAGTGATACTGCCGACAATCCTCCCCATGGCTTTATTGCAATCAATCGTCAAATGTGTTTAAGCGGAGAGATCCCTCCTTTTAATGACTTTCTCCGAATTCTTCTCCTTCGGTTGTCAATCTCTCCGTCCCAACTTCATCCTAATGGTTATGCCATCTTGATGGGGTTGTGCGTTTTGTTCAGAAGAACTTTTGATCGCTTACCAAGTTTTGATGAAATTCGTTACTTATGCTCGTTTGCAAAGAGTAGAGATCATCCTTCCCTTATAATTGTGAGGAGTGCTAGAAACCGCAAACTTATTTCTGACCTTACCGAAAGCGTTCATGGATTTCTGAACCAATTTTTCTTTGCTCGCTGCCCCCCAGGGTTTTATGCCGATTGGAGAGTAGGAAGTAAGATTACTTGTCTCCATTTTTAAACTTTCTTGAGATCCGAATTACCAATTGCTAATTTCATTATTTTCTCTTTTCAGCACTTCCTCTTCCCTCTAGAGATCCGGTCCATAAGCAGACTTTTGATAGATTGAGTGCCGTGGCCGTAGCAGAGAGAAGCATCAAGTTTTTGTTGGGGGATGAATTTTTGCACCAATACGGGCTTTTACATACTTCTCGTTCTACACATCCTCATGAAATCCCAGACTCCCCGGCTAGAGCATTGGATGCCCCAGTTTCTACAGATACATCCATACCAAAAGGACCTGCTCCCGAGGCTTCGCTAGTGAAGTGCTCCACTTCTGTTGATGTTGCGGGGCCATCTGACAAACTTGCACTGGTTATTGAGGAAGAAGAGCCTCAGGGATCTCCCCGACGTTCACAGAAATCCGGCGAAGAAACCGAGAAAACTAGCCTTGCCAAGCAGAGCATGGATGATACTTTCGAAGGGCTGAGCGACCTCTTTGCCACCTTGCAAGAGATCTTTAAAGATGATCCTATCACTACCGGGGTTTCTTCTTCAGTAGTCGAAGCAACTTCCATCCTGCAACAGACTCCGTCAACTCAAGAGTTGACGCTAACTATTACACCCACAACCACTCCTCAATTAAAGAGTGGTTCGTAGTTTGATGCGCGTAGTTTGCACATCACACATACTTAGAATTTTTTCGGCACTTTTATGTTTCTCACTTTTTGTACTTTGAAGACCTCTAAAACTTATCTCTTTTTATTTCAGACTCTCCGATGGGGCGCAGCAGCTCATACTACGATGACTTCCAGCGCTACGGGAGGTGTAGCCAATATGATTATAGGCGTTACCTCCCCTCTTACAGAGAATCCGATGAAGAAAGAGATGCCCGAAAGGCTCAAGAGAAGAGGGCTCAAGAGGAGCGTTATGAAAGAAGAGAGAGGGAAGAGTGCCACGATTCTTCGCAGAGAGGCGACGTTTCCCATAAAAAAAAATCCCATGATGACAGAGGAAAAAGTCATATGGTTGAAGATTCGAGCAAGCGAGCCCGACATGGTGAGAAGCACACCTCTACAACTCGTGAAAAGGTTTCCGCTCTTGCCTCGCTTGACATTCCTTCCGGCTCTCCCGCTCTCGGGAAGACAGACATCCAAACAATAATTAGCAGGCACAAATTCCAAGTTGGACCGGGCCCGGCCACTTTGCAAAGTCGGTTTCCACAGTGGTGTCTGAAGGGAGTGAGGTTCGACCTTGACTTGGTTCCCATTAACATGTCTGCCATGTTACGAAATCTCGACGCCGTCGAGCTTGATATTGAGAGGATGTCGAACTAGCAGAAACTTGTTGACGAGCTTCAGAGGGTTAATCGTGCAAACATAGAGGCCATGCTCACTATGAAAAATGATAAAGCCGAACGGCAAAAGGTGCTTGAGCAACATGACACCGAGATGAGAAGCATTGCTTCTTACAATGAGGAGCTTGAAGCAAAAGTTGAAGAACTGAAACAAGAGCTTGCTGCTTCCTCTACTTCTTATTCTCAAAAAGAAGAAGTGCTCCTAAAACAAGTGAGAGATGCTCATGCCAGCCAAAGGGATGCCGAAGACAGGCTTGAAGTGCAGAAAAGAATTAGTGAGGGCTATATCGCTGACATTGAAGAGCTTCGGAAGAAAAACAGCTCCCAAGAGGCGGAGATTCAAATGCTGAAGCTTCAACTTTCTAAAGCTGAAATGGAGCGTGATGAGGCCGTTGCCGGCAAAATTGCAGCTGAAGATTCTCACGAGGCAACGAGGGCCAACATCAGCTCAACATTATTTGATTTCTATCTGCACAGCATTTTGGGGCGTGGTAGCCTCGCTTTTCTAGGCCCCAAATATGAAATTACACTGGCTGAAGTTTGGGAGGCAGCACTCAATATGCTCGGTGGCAGCGGCGCTGGCTATGCTGAGTCAGCTCTTGAGGAGCACTATCTTGATGATGATGCTCGTGCCGCTCTCGCTAGGGGGAGAGAACAGCTTGCAAAATTAAGGGCCGAAACAGCGACAGGAGAATATTCAGGAAAAATCACCTCAACTGCCCCAATTCAACCTTCTCCTTCAGCCGAAATTGACATTATCGGTTCTAGTTCTCATTCCCCATCTCCTACTAAAGTCACCACTGATATTACAAGCATACAAGGTGGAGATGAGGGAGGCGAGAGTGCCGAGGCATAGGCTTACGAAGTTGACGTCAGGGAACCGACTCCTGCAGGTAACCCTACTGACAATCTTGCCCAAGTAGACTGCTCATCTGTTTCTTATGAACTTGATGGGCTTTTTGACTACTTCTTGAATCTCAGCGAACCTTTATCTCCGCTTTTTGCTGACTTGAACTTTTTTCCTTCTGCAGAGAAAACGTCAGGCATTGTTCAGGCTTCTTCTCCTCCAATTATTCCTTCCCCGCCTCTTAAGGTCACTCCTCCTTCTGCTTCGCAACCCTGGTCACAAGAGGAGCAAATAGAAGCTCTTCACGGCTTAGATGATCCCGTTGCTTCTCAAGATCCAAAAGGAGAAGAAACTGAAGGAAGCGAGAGGACTCCAGAACCAACTGGCTCCGACGTTGAACCGTTATCCAAACTTCTTTCTCCAGGGAGTGGGTCTTCCTCCAAGAAGAGAGGAAAGCAGGGAGTTTCCAAGAAGAAGAATAAGAAGGGATCTTTAACTGGCGAAGAAGAGATGGAAGAAAGTCCGATCGAGCCCCTTTCTCCTCCATCCCCTACCCTTACAAGCCGGCCTAAAAAGTTGGTTATTCGGCCAGGTGCGGGCTCAAAAGGTGGGCGGAAGAAGAAATGAGGGCTCTGGTTCTGTGGCTTTCATATCGCTTTTTGCCTTTTTTTGCGTGCAATGACCGGAAATTGTGCGGGTACCGGCCCCCCGCTTTTGTTTTGTTTTTTACTTTGGAACCTGTACCTGTATATAAAATAGTGTTGAATAAAATGATTCTTTTTCTTTATACAAACTTCTGTCTATATCTGAGAATGCATTTATTATTCATTTTTGTACAAGTTCCTTTGTACGATATTGCAGTGAGCTTG
Organism: Allium cepa; assembly: GCA_030765085.1. Taxonomy (NCBI): domain Eukaryota; kingdom Viridiplantae; phylum Streptophyta; class Magnoliopsida; order Asparagales; family Amaryllidaceae; genus Allium; species Allium cepa. The sequence continues at coordinate 821,946,135 of CM060939.1, forward strand.
TGGTATATATTGTTTGAGCGCAATTTTACCGATGTAGTTATGCCATGCTGCCCCTATACCATAAGCCCATTGTAATATTTTATTTTATGAGGAACTTGTGCTTTTATTTTTTAGAGAATAATTATTCCACATTTGGAGGAATATGATTTCATTAAAAAATAGAGCACAAATAAGTTTCTACGCTTCAACCATCGAAGATATCACTCTTTATTTTGTGCATATACACATTTTATTGAATGAAATCTTCTATGTGGTAAAGCGGGCATTTGTAAGGTACTTCAACTTCTTTTTGAGGAAGAGAATTTTCTAGAACAAGTAATTCACTCTTCCTTTGAAAGTTAAAGTGTGCTTTTAATGAGGATTTTTTTTAACTTGCCACAGTAAAGGGCTTCTTGATTTTTGTTTCTTTGAAAAGTTGCACCTCTGAGGAAGACTTTTTCACGTTTCAACACTTGGAAGTTTTACTTCGATCTTGGTGAAACGTGTGCCTACGAAGAGGTCTTTCTGCTTGATTGTGCCTCCGGGAGGAGGTCTTTTCATTTCTGCCTATGGAAAGAGGTCTTTCTGTCTTATTGTGCCTCTGGGAAGAGGTCTTTCTCTTTTTCTTTTTTCTTTTATTTCATCTCTGGTGAAGCGAAACTTCGAAGAGAGGCTGTTGCACTCCTGAAGTGAGCACTTCTTCTCCTGGTGAAATGGACCTCCGAAGAGGGCTTTTATTTTGTTTTACATTTCAACTCTGGTGAAGTGAAACTCCGAAGAGCGGTTGTTACACTTCAACTCCTGGTGAAATGTGCCTCCGAAGAGGGCTTTTATTTTGTTTTACATTTCAACTTCGGTGAAGTGAAAATCCGAAGAGCGGTTGTCACACTTCAACTCCTGGTGAAATGTGCCTCCGAAGAGGGCTTTTATTTTGTTTTACATTTCAACTTCGGTGAAGTGAAAATCCGAAGAGCGGTTGTCACACTTCAACTCCTGGTGAAATGTGCCTCCGAGGATTGCCTGGAAGTTACTCTCTCATGGTTGGAGGGTCATGACTCCTCCAATCTTTTTTGGTTGAGTAAAGAACTTTCTTTTTTGCGGCATATGCCTCGTTAGAGGTCTTTATCCTCCGAAGAGTTGTGCCTTTGAAGAGGACTTGTGCCTCCGAAGAGGGCTTTAGTTGTTCCTTGTCCACTTGCTTATGCCTTTTTAGCGATCCTCTATTTTTTTTCTTTTCAAGCTCGCACTCCCTTCTCTTACAAGTAGTTTGTTTAATCCAAATAAGTGTACTTCATTGCTAGGCCAGTTCGCGAGAACAGACATAGGCTTCTTAATTGGATGTTTGTTTGTTTAAACTTCTCAATTTATTAGCTAGAGCCCGTTTTCGACGAAATCATTGACCGTTCAATTGAAGCACTTCTTATCTAGGATTTAAATTCGGGAATTTTGTGACTTGGAATTTGTTTGTTGAATGATAACAAGAATCACTTGGTCTTGTAATGTGAAAGTTTTGTTTTCGTTGCCTGCAAAAATTTAAATCGACATTTCAGTAATACATTTAATGTATTTTTCATATTGAAAATAAAGAAAACATGTAATAATAATAAGGAACACAAGATTTATAGTGGTTCGACCAAGAATTTGGGCCTACATCCACATTATAGTCATTTATTATTCACTTGCATCAGTTTTACAATCGCTTTCAATTACAGGAATCATACATTCATAATTCTTTTTACAATATTTCAACAAAACTATCAAGTAAAGTATGGACGCAAATGATTGCTATTCCAAGCTCTTGGAATTTGATCTCCTTCGACAGTAGTGAGTTTGAATGTGCCGTCAAGAAGCTTCTGACCTATGACATATGGTCCTTCCCAATTTGGCCCAAACACACCTGTCGCTGTCATAATTCTCTTTAGGACTAGATCTCCAATCTCAAAGCTGCGATGGCGAACTTTGGAATTGAAATGTCTGGCTATCCTTTGCTGATGAGATGCGATTCTGAGCTCAGCCTCTTCTCTTTTTTCATCAAGGAGATCTAGTGCCTCAAGCTGTAGTTTTTCATTCTCCGCTTGATTGAAATGGATTCTTCTATGTGAAGGGACCTCTGTTTCTACCGGAATCATTGCCTCTGATCTGTATGCCAATGAAAACGGAGTATGCCCAGTCGCAGTTTTGTGGGTAGTTCTGTATGCCCATAGTGCTAGCGGTAGCTTATCGACCCAACCACCTTTTGCTCTTTCAAGTTGCTTCTTGATGGTTGACTTGATAATTTTATTTACTGCTTCCACCTGCCCGTTTGCCTACGGATGAGCTACTGCTGAGAAACTTTTTCGGATTTTGAATCGTTTGCAAAAATCTTGGAATTCTTCACTTTCGAACTGAGTATCATTGTCTATAATTATTTTTTGAGGCACACCATATCTGCAAATGATACTTTTAGTCACAAAACTTATCATCTTTTTTGAGGTGATAGTAGCCAGTGGTTCAGCTTCTGCCCACTTAGTAAAATAATCCAACAATGGCATATTTAATTCCAGATTTGGCAGTTGGTAAGGGTCCTACAAGGTCTATCCCCCATATTGCAAACGGCCATGGACTGACCATCTGTGTGAGATCAGTGGAAGGAGCTCTAGAAATTTCGGCGAATCTTTGGCATCTGTCACATTTTCGGGAATAGTCTGCTGCATCTCGATTAATTTCTGGCCAAAAATATCCGTATCGGAGAATCTTTTTCGCTAAAGTTTGACCACCTAAATGATCACCACATTCTCCCCCATGCACCTCAGCTAGGATTGCTTTGGACTCTTCCCTGGATACACATCGAAGTAACAGCATTGAGAATCCCCGTCTGTATAACTGGCCATCCTGGACTATATAGTGAGAGGCTTTCCTCAGTAGCTTCTTTCGTTCTTTTGAATTTTCCGGTAAAGTGCCATTGAGCAGATATTTTGTTATTGGAGTCATCCATGATTCTTGCTCTTGAGACACGCTCATGATCCAATCAATATCCATCTCATCAATGCTCGGAGCCGACAGGACCTCCACTGGAGTCAACCTCAGAAATTGAGCTTCGCCTGTGCTAGAGTACTTTGCGAGAGAATCTGCTTTCGTGTTTTCTTCTCGAGGAATATGACTTATCATGTAATGATCGAAATCACCCAGGAGTTCCCAAGCCTTTGACAAGTAGGCGGGCAGATTTCCCCCTTTCGCTTGGAATTCCTTCTTGACTTGGCATACAATAAGCTGAGAATCACTGAAGATCTGTAACGCTCGGATGTTTAGTTCTTTAGCAATCCTTAAGCCAGCGATAAGGGCTTCGTATTCTGCTTCATTGTTTGTTGAAGGAAATTCCAATCTTAGTGCATAGCATAATGATCGACCTTCAGGGGTCTCAAGTACAACTCCGGCTCCAGAACAGTAGTCGTTTCTCGCGCCATCGACATATAACTTCCATTGGATTGGGGAATCGTCGATCGTTTCCTCCTCACTGTTACCCTTATCTGTGAATTCTGCGATGAAATGCGCTAAAGCTTGTCCGTTGATTGCTTTTCGGGGATGATAAGTGATGTCATATTGACTGAGTTCAATATTCCACTTTAGAAGACGACCCGAAGTCTTAGGGCGAAACAGGACTTGCTTTATAGGTTGATCAGTGAGGACTCTGATAGGATGAGCTTGGAAATATTGCCTCAACTTCCTAGATGCAATCAGTAGGCAATAAGCGAGTTTTTCCAACTTAGAGTAATTCATCTCTGCCCCAGTAAGTCTTTTGCTGATATAGTAAACTGGATGTTGAATCCTCTTGTCTTCTCGTATCAGCGCTGCACTTAAAGCATGAGATGATACTGCCAAGTATATAATAAGATCCTCGCCATCGCCAGGCCTAGAAAGTATTGGAGGCGTTTTCATATGGAGAATCAATTCATCAAAGGCTTTTTGGCATTCGGGAGTCCAATCGAAGTTTTTCTTTCCTTCCTTTAGGGCGTCAAAGAATGGGATGCATTTATCTGTGGCTTTGGAAATGAACCGACTCAAGGCGGCGACTTTTTCATTGAGACTTTGCAATTCCTTCTTCGTTCTAGGAGCTTTGACTTCCTTTAAGGCGGTAATTTGAGCTGGACTAGCCTCAATGCCCCTAGCGCTCACGATGAAACCTAAAACTTTCCGGATTCCACTCCAAATGAACATTTTAAAGGGTTGAGCTTCATTCCGTATTTTCGGAGGACTGCGAACATGTCTACTAAGTGTTCTATGTGATCCACTGCTTTCTTAGACTTTACTAACATGTCATCGACGTAGACTTCCATAGTCTTGCCCAATTGCGGTTTGAACATAGCATTAACAAGTCTTTGGTATGTTGCCCCTGCATTCTTCAGCCCGAAGGGCATAACTCTGTAGCAGTAAAGACCAACGTCGGTGATAAAGCTCGTGTCCTCCTGATCTGGCTCATGCATCATGATCTGGTTATATCCAGAGTAGGCGTCCATAAAAGATAACAATTCATGTCCCGCTGTTTCGTCTACCAGTTGATCGATCCTTGGTAATGGGAAGCAGTCTTTGGGGCAGGCCTTGTTTAGATCTGAAAAATCGATGCACACTCTCCATTTTTCGGTTGCTTTCTTAACCAGCACTGGATTTGAAACCCAATTCGGGTAGGTAGATTCTTTGATAAAGTTATTCTCCATGAGCCGATCAACTTCTTTTTTTAACGCTGCTGACCTTTCTGGACCTTGAGTTCTCCTTTTCTGCTTCACAGGTGTAAATTTTGGATCAATATTCAGGGCGTGTACTGCAACTTCTGGGGATATTCCGCACACATCGACATGAGTCCAACCAAAAACATCCAAATTTGCCTTTAAAAAAGATATTAAGATATTCTGAATTGACACATTAAGTTGTGAACCCACATTCAACACTTTGTTTGGATCCTTTGGGTCAACAGGTACTGGTATTGTCGTTTCCACTGGTACTACTCTATTCTCCCCTGCACTGGCTTTTCTAGGATCCATCTCTTTCCGTGCTCCACTGTGTTCGCCAGTGTAGGGTCCGCCCTGTAATTGCTACAAGGCTGGTTCTTTGATGCGGACTGGGGTTGCCGCATCCTTTCCCATTTCTCTTTTCCTTGTTTCTCGTAGCTCTGTCAGATAACACTCCCGCCCAGCATTTTGATCCCCTTTTATAACTCCCACTCCATTATTTGTGGGAAATTTAATGGTGAGGCACTATGGGGCCAGAACAGCTTTGAATGCTGCGAGAGTTGGACGGCCAAGGAAAGCATTATAAGCAGAAAATTCATCGACAATCACAAAAGTTTGCTTGCGGACCACTTTTCTTTCTTCCTCTCCAAGTTCTACAAGCAAATCAACAGTTCCTATCGGCTGTTTTGGCTCCCCAGTGAAGCCAGCGATTTTCTGCATTGAGGCTTGCACATCAGCCATAGGGAACTTCATTTGGTCGAATGTTTTCTTAAAGAGGATATTGCAGGATGCGCCACAATCAATGAGAACTCTTCTGACAATAGCTGGCCCGATACCAGCCGAGATGACTAAGGGATCCAAGGTAGGAGCTTCAATACCTGTGGAATCCCTGGCTCTGAACACAATATCATCATTGAAAGTTCTTTGTTGCTTCAGGGGCATAGCACCTTCCAAAACAAATACATCTTCCTCGGTTGGTACATACTTCAAAGCTCGGGTATACCTTTCCATCTCACCCCAGCTCCTGCCTGCTGGGTGAGGTCCTCCCGTAATGACATTGATAACAGGCCTTTCGGATTCATGCCCTGCAGTCTTTTCACCTGTCCTGGGTTGATGAGCAGGAGCTCGTTGCCCCTGACTGGACGAAGCGGGATTGTTGCTATTCTTTTCCACAAATTGCTGCAGCTTGTTTTCCCTTATCAATTCTTCAATCAAAATTTTCAATTGGCGGCATTTATCGGTATCATGACCGGGTTGATTATGGAAGCGGCAAAACTTTCCGCTTTGTACAGCTTTTTTCCCGGTTCTCAGAACGGGAGGTTTAGGATAATCAACAGAATCTTTAGTGGCAAGGTAAATACGCTCCAGCATATCTGATAAAGGGGTATATTCCGATGGCTTGAAGGAACAAGGCTTCTTCAGATTTTTCTGTTTCTTCCCATCGTTATTTTCCCTTTTCTGTCCTACAGATTCACTCTTGCGTGGAGCAACAATGTTATCTTCATCTTTTTCCAATGCTGCCTTTACCGGTACAGGACGGATTTCCAGGCGTATGAACTCATCTGCTTTCTTGTAGAATTTTTCAAGGGAATTTGGTTCCTTCATGTTAAGCCATTTTCCAAATTCGCTCGACTTGTCGATGGCCCTCATCAGATAGGTCAAGATCATCCGTGGTTCTGCATTGTCTACCTCGGCCAGCGCCATATTAAAGCGATTCAAGAAAGATCTGATAGTTTCCCCTGGATTCTGCTCTAAACTTGACAACGACATGATATCTTTGGCTTTTGAAGCGTATAGTCTGAACTGCTCCTTGAATTTTCGGGTTAGGTCAGAAAACTGATCTATAGACCGAATTGGTAGTTTGGTGAACCAAAGCAGAGCTACACCTTCCAAATATACAGGAAAATATCGACACTTTATTTCATCAGAAGCTCTGGCACCTGTCATGTGCCAATCATACTTATACAAGAATTCGTTCAGATCACTTGTTCCTTTGTAAGCTGGGATAGTTAGAGGGACGAACTTCCTTGGGAACTCAGCCTTTAAGATCCTTTCGGTAAACGGGGTTTTACTTGGAGCGAAACCCCATTCCTTCTCGTCTTCATTCCTTTGCATGCTTTCTTTCATGATTTGTCGAAACATTTCAGAAAGATACCCCTCATCATTTCGAGCTTTAGATCCACCAACTTCAGGAAATGTCCGCTCAAAGGGGCTGACAGCCCTCTCAGGAATGTTTCTTTCTTCATCCTCATGAATGTTGCCAGCAAAGTTCCTTTCATTACCCGTTGGTTGACGGTTTACTCCAAGCAAGTCATTCAACTTATTCAAAATTAGGGCATTTTGGGCATTCTGAGCCTCCAATTGTGCACTTTGGGCATTTATCTGCTGGTTCATCCCTAAGATTACAGCATCCAACTCCGCTTTTGTAACCCCAACAGGTGGAGTGGCTTGATTAGGTACTGGGGAAGTGGAGGTTCCCTCTTGAACATTTCCAGATCTAATAGATCTACTCTTTCTCCCCGGAGCCATGATTTCAGATAAACTTCTAGTCTTTAGAGAGATTACTTCAACAAACTTTCGTGGAGCAATGATGATAATTCGCCTGAGTTCGGTTCTCAGTGAAAGCACCAAAAATGTTAACGCTAAAATTTGAACGCTAACACCTCGGTGTATAAAGTGTAGTTGTGAAAGCACCACCCGATGATTCGGGAATAGAGTATAAGCAGAAAATCACAGAAAAAGCAGTGAATAACAACGATTTTATAGTGGTTCGGCTCAATATTTTGCCTATGTCCACTCTGAATATCTTTATTGATGATTTCGTTACAAGTTGATACAATTCTTCCCCAAGTACAATACACTTTGAACTACTAAACACTTTGAATGAGTAGCTTAAACTTCAATCTAAGTGAAAGTCCTCGAATCCATGTCGGATGCATGATATTTCTTCTTGAAGTTGTTGATAGTGTTCCACGTGTCTTGAAAGTTTTGGGTGTTGAGTTAGTTTTGAATGTAGCAGAGTATCGGAGTTTGAAAAGAATGAGCCAAAAGTCCCCCGAATGTTGGAGATGGCTTTCTATTTATAGGAAAATCTAGGTAAGAATTTTTCACCCAAGTCCTAAGTCATCACCGACTTTAGTTGAGTCGCGGCCGACCTATAGAGGCAAATTCACGGTCTGGTAGAGTTAAGCCGACTTACCTGATTTCATGCAAGGCTAAAGTCGTAAACGAGTTATGGGGCCAGGTCAAAAAATGATGAGGTATCTGATTCGCTTGCTTAGGTCGTGAACGACCCACCATAGGCCTTAGGTCGGTTTTCCCCATGAGTCGGCCAACATCTTTAAAGCATCAAGGTTATAACCCGTGAGTCGCTGTCCCTGTTATGTCGGCAATAAGTTGAGTCGTCACTTATTCTGAGTCGGTTCATACGTTAGGTCGGCAACAAGCTAAGGCTGTTGAGTCGGAACTTCCTTTGAGCTTTAAGTCGGTCTGCTTCTCAAGTCCCTTAGGTCGGTATCCTTCTTAAACCTTATGCAGTTAGGTCGGTCTTCCATGCTAAGATACTAAGTCGGCATCCCTTGTTAAGTCAGCAGAGTGTTAGGTCGTCCCCTTTAAGGCATTAAGTAGTTAGGTCGGTGCCCATTCGAGCCTTAGGTCGGCAGAGTGTTAGGTCGTTTACTATCTTAGATCGGTGAGCCACGGCCGAGGCGAGGTTAACACTCCCGAATCCAGAATAACCTGATAACCTAACTCTAGACTGCCCGTATGCAAATTGGTGGGCACCCATAATTTAGGAATGGAACAATAAACTCCAGGCCAGTCATGGGACTGGTGTGAGAACTAAAAACGGTTATTTTCACAAAGAAAATCAAAAGAATTTCGCTATGCTTTTGGAAAATGAAACTACCATAAGGCCTCCCGCCACACACACAATGCAAACGCAGAATTGGAGGAGATTTCTACTTATGATAGTCAAATATGCTTACTACGCAGAATCATTTGATTTTTTGTTATTTTTAGTGCAAAGTGTAGAAAACATTTCGAAAGTATAATATAAATTTTAGCCAACATACAACCATTATCGTATGCCTACTATAGCTACCATGTTCAATAGCAGGTTACCGCCACATTCCATGGTAGGTTATACAACTAAAACCGTACAGGTTTCGTATTGTTTCTTTGGATTTCCAACAAATGGTCAGGCAAAGGAACTTCCTACATCGAAATGGGTACGCCTCTGGAAAGACGCCCCGAGAACCTAACCGGATCTCTGCTTTCACAAGGCCGAGTTACCACACGCTTCTAGGTGCAATGATGCTGTAACTTGATAACTCCCACAAAAAGTATGCCATTACCGACCTTTATCCGAGGATCCTCAATACCAACAACCACAAAGTAATAAATTGGCAGCAACCACCTAGGTTAAATATCTGGGCTCCATACCATGATACAACCTCTATCCAGAAGATAATGGACATACCTTAGGGGCGCGACCCTAAAAAAAACCTTGCCGCAACATTCCTGTTTCGACCATTTCTGGGTTGTGAGGCTCGACGAAGTCTCGTCCACAAAGCTATGCTTTTTTACAAAGCCACGCTTTAATCAACAAATGATCAGTAAATAATCATCACACAGCAACACTCAGCATGCCACATTACCAAATTGGGAGTATGTTGCTAATAACCTTCAATTACATAACCTCTGAGCTCGCACGTATCAGAGAAGGGTGTTAAGCTAAGAGAATAAATTCTCCGCCACCAACAGAGTTGTATTTGAAAGAAATCTGTTTTATATCCCAAAATGTAACGTCAGACACGTAACCATACAAATCCGTTCCAGGATCGAACGGAACCGAAGGCACCTCCAAAGAAGCCCTTGCAATCCGGATATTCACTAATCACGTCCGGATTCCCATCAAAAAGGGTAATAAATCTCTATATCGGAGACCAGCCGATGCAGAGACATTCGACGGTAATCCTTCCGTAAATATCCGATCTTCAACACCGGTCTTCAATGCTATCCATTAAGTCGTATCACTATTCGGAATGGGTAATCCGAATAACGAGCGCAATAATTTAAAAATAAGTGTAGCATTCAATTTCAACCAATTTACAACAAATACGTATTTAAAGGTCAAAATTGATAGTCGGTTATTTAACTATCAATCAATATTCACAACATCACCCGATTATAAATAATCTTCCAAAATTATTTATTTTTCAAATCATCTTTACAAGATATATATTCCACACTTTAACCATTTGAAAACCAATTTCAAATCAATTTTCAACTTTACAACTTTCATTTGAAAATGGTTCATTTAAACCAATTAAATAAATCCTTACCGATTTATTAAACTTACGTCCCAAATTCGTAAATTCATTTCCACACTTTAAAAATAAATCAATGTTTATTTTTAAACAAATTTCTCTTTCTTTTATAAATTCCATGGTGAATTTACCTTTCCAAAATATCTATGAATATACGATTTCCAAATCGATTTCTAATATTCATTTTCAATTTATCTTTAAAAGATAAAATCTCAAACATTTACTTCATATTGGAAATACATTTCCATACTTATTAAATAATAAGCAATTCACAAAACTTTTTATTTTCAAAATTTTGAAAATATTCAATATACTTAAATTCAAATTAAGTACATATTTTATTCTTTAAGGAAAACTTCTCATAAGCACTTTTATTTGGGTCAAAACAAATGTTGCGTAAAACATCGTTACGACAACCCAAAATCACTAGTATAGGGATTCAAAATTAAGATAGATATATAAATCCCAATATTATATAAAACATTTCCTTTCGGAAATCATTTACTATAACAACAGTCTTATAGTCCACCATTCCCTTATTTCTCGAAAACGTCTATTTCAACAATGAATGTTGAAATCTATGTGTTCGATATTTAATGCATTTTAAAACTTCTTTAAATCGTTTTAAATTCTATTTAAAATGTCACTTCCCCATAACATTTCTTTAATATATATTCACTGTCCAAAATCGTGAACATACTTCATTAACCAAATACAACATTTTCTACACATTTTATTTAAAGGATTTTCCACTATCCAAAATTATGGATATACTTCCTTTAATAAGCTATAATAATTAACTTATCAAAATAAGTTGATTTCGGATTTATAAAACAACATTTATATATTCCACCTATATTTATTTTATAAAAACTTCCACTTATAAAATCCCTTAATGGAAAAATTCTATTTATATCTCATTTAAATGCCAAAATACAATTAATAAGTGTACTTATAAATCCTTTATTTTACAAAATCTATTCATTTTATAAGTTCACAATTTATAAATCTATAAATTTCATTCACTTATGAAATCCGTTTATACTTCATTTTAACACTTATAAAAACTCGTTTTATATTTCCAATATTTTTAATTTATAAATATCAATTTCATAAACCTTTTATATAAACTGTTTATAATAATTCAAAAATCCCAATTTAAACCATTTTACAAATTTATCAACTATTTATTTCAAAAATCACATTCGGTTATATTTCACAAAAATCACAATCTTTATAACATTAAAATTATAACGTTTATTTATTTAAAATGAATCAATTCCAAAATTAAATTTTATTATGAATTCTCAACTTAAATTTTCAAAAATCCAATTTTATTTATTTTCGGCATCTAATGATACCAAAAATATGTTCGGCTAAACTTTAGCCTTTAATGATCTCAATCGCAAAGATAATCACAAAGATTATAAATAGATCAACACACAACATTGAAACCAATCCAATCATTTGAGGAATCCAGTTGGATCCCTCCAACCTGTTTCTCTGCACCACAGATGTTAGCACAATACCAATTCCGCTTCAAGATGGAATATCACGGCATATGCGATTTATAAAATACTACCCCTTATTATGCGGCGCAATAGGGTCTCATCCGCTATATAATGCGAGAAAATCAACTCCAAGTACGTATATAATACCAATTCGACTTCTAGGTGAAATATCGCGGTATATGTTTTTAATAAATAAACTCCGCTTACTAATGGCGCATAATGTCTATTTCAAAACAATAAATAGCAATTTATCATCTAAGAATATAATCAACACAATCAAGTAATTTTAAATCTAACTATTTAAAATTTAAATCGAAACTAATTCGATTGAGTGAGAAGTTCTCACCTTGATTTCAATTCAGTTCCAGCATTTTATTTCGAATAAAATTAAACGTACGTTTAATTTACCCAAAATTCAAACTAGCTCCAAACGACTCCAATCTAATTCCTTAGCGTAGTGCTCGTCAATACGAAACCAACGCAATTCGTTTCGTAATTTTTCGACCTCGTATGAAAGAGTTACACATTTTTAAAGGTCGTACAAATTATTATATAATTAATTTACAAATTTTCTTTTAAATTTTATACCCAGATTCATCATGGCCGTTCGTTTCTAGAGAGGAGATCATGGCCCCTTGCTTCCATCTTCCCACGCACGTACGCATTCCAGGAACCGAAACCCATCACGCACGTCGACTGCATCAAATCGCGAGCCACCCAACTCGATTTCAATATGATCAGAGACCACCGCCTTGTTGCCTAACGCGAGCTCGACCCACGGTCGAAGACCGGCCACACTCGGCTGCACGCATCACGAGAAAAAACTTGTATACGTCGGCCGTTCTCGAGTAGTTTGTCGTTGATTCGTCACGCCATTGACGATCTTAATCGTTGGATTTGTAGAGCTCGCAGAGCTCTACAACATTGCAGTTGACGACTTCCTCTATTTGTTGACGGATGAGGAGAAAATAGGGGAGGAAGGAGGTGAATTTCTGGACTTCGAAATATCAAGTGGCGGCTGGACATTATTGGCTAGGGTTTTGAAAAGAGGGGATGAAGGGTTCCTTTTATAGAAAACGACGAAAAACACTATTCACTCCAAATTTCCGAACTCCAAATCTCACGCGGTGACTCGCGTTTCTAGGTTTTATCCCGCGTTCCGAACACAATAGAATAGGTTTCGGATCTAATTCGATCATTTGTGTGAGTTACAGCAATAAACGATCGATTTAAAATTAAATCGGTTAACTAAATTTCTGTGCGTTTTAGATTGCCCCAGACAAACGGTATGTCCAATTGACACGAAATTTGAAATTTTACAGTAATAAAACATTACGGATCCGATGAAACTAGTTTCGTCGAAATCCGACACTGTTTGAAAAATGGCTATTTTAACTAGTCAGTTAAATATTAGAATATTCAATTTTCACAAATTAACTCCAAATTCGATTTTAAAAGTTGTATAACATCACTCTAACTCTAAGATGACTAAATATAATTTTAAAAATCAATTTTAACCATATTAAACCCAATTTCCAATTATTTATGTAATTTCAACTATTAAATAATCGATTTAATTATCCAATTAAATCCAGATAATCGAGATAAAATTATTCGACTTATAAATTTCACTTATTAATATTTAAAATCAATTAAATATTCAATTTTTTATTAACAAAAATTATGGGTCGTTACAGATGCCGTGGTTGATTTAATTGGAATGAAATGGGCACTCTTGGTCAATCTGTCCACTATGACCCAAATGCTCTAATTTCCTCGACTCAACCTTGGCAACCCACCTATGAAGTCCATTGAGATAGAATTCTGTTTCCAGATTGGAATATCTAAAGACTGAAGTAACCCACTTAGTCTCTGATGTTCAGCTTTTACCTGTTGATAGTTCAAATATTATCTCGCCTATATGCCTACATCTCTCTCAATGCTATCTCAAAAGAAACTCCATTTCCTGATGCATCTTAGTTTCTTCTAGATGAATAGTTAACTTCGAACAATGGCACTCTCTAAGAACTTCCTTCCTAAAGTTTTCCACATTCGAAACACATAATTGCTATTTCTTTATTAACCGCCTTTTCGGGTCAAGACTGAAATATTCAAATCATCGCTCTACGTTCCATTCATTAGCTTTCTAATCCGTTCAGCTAATATTATTTCCTCTCCTTTATTAAAAGTAATCCTTTTGAATACTGGATCATCTCCATGCTTAGAAGTAATCCTTTCGATCATTATGGATCGAACTTCCAAACATGATAACATGGCAGTTCCTCAACTAGAACTTGCCTTAGATATCCATTGTATTCCGCATGAAGTCAATGCTTCTAAATCTTTCCACTTAATTGTCAATGCCAACATGACGTTCTGATATTTTCTGCTAGGTGCATCTATAACCTAATTAGTTTTTCTCGGTATGTATTCTATATCAAAATCATTAGCGACTAAAAACTCTAGCCAATCCACTGTCTCATATTCAATTCATTTTGAGAGAATAAATACCTTAGTGACTTATGATCCGTATACAACTCGAATCTTCCCCCAAAAAATAATGTCTTCATACCTTCAGTTCGGAAATTACCATACCTAATTCCAAATCATGGTTGGATGTCTAACCTCATGCAGCATAAGCTGCCTAAAAGCATAGGCAATCACTTCACTCTTTCACTGACACAGTTCCTAATCCTACTCCACATGACTCCATATATACCACTAAGTCATGATTCCCTTCTGGAGCTACTTACACAGGTACATTAGTCAATAAGCATTTCAGATTCTGGAATGCCTCCTTACACTTATCAGTCTAAAAAAACTTCACATTCTTTCGAGTTAGCCTAGTCATTGGTGCTGCTATCCACAATAAATCCTTAATGAATCTCTGGTAATAGCGAGAAAACCCAAGAATTTTCTTTCAATCACTACGCGGGTCTCTTCCAATTATTTACTTCCTCGATCTTAGCTGTATCGACTAACAAACCCTTCTCGAAGACTACATGACCAAGAATCTTCACTTCCTTCTTCCAGAAATGACATTAAGAAAATTTCACTTTCAGTTGATGCTGTCTTAACATCACAAGCACCATCCTATGATAAACTTCATGTTCTTCTTCGTCTTTAGAGTGTATCAAAACGTCGTCTATGAGTACAAGCACAAATCTATTTAGATGCTTCCGAAAGATTCTTTTCATCATGTAAACGAAGAATGTTGGCGCATTAGTTAGTCCGAACGTCATCATTAACCATTCGTACTATCCATATCTAGTCCTAAATGCCATCAAAGAAATACTATCATCTGCTACTCTAAGCTAATGAAACCCAGTTGCCAAATCCAACTAAGAAAATACTTTGGCGCCACTCAAAAGGTCGAACAAGTCATTAACTCTAGGTAACGAATATCGATTCTTTATCGTGTTCTCATTCAACTTACGATAATCGTTTCACAACCGTAATGATCGGTCCTGCTTCTTTGCACTTGTTCTTATAATGTCTGATCGGATCACAGTTGAAACATCTCACTTCTTACTTGTTAGCAACCATCATCTATTTGCATGTCCCGCATTAATGAGAAAAATGTCCCTTCTTTCGCATTTATAACAAACTATGTTGGCCTTTCTTTTCTTGACTACTACTTCTTTCTGAGCGCCTTTCTTATGGAAAATTTCCTCTTATAGTTGGCCACTCTGAATTTCCCTTGCATGGTTACCACATCATGGAAAATGAGCATTTCCTCATGCCTCAAAGACATCTCAACAACAACATCACACAGATCCCTAATTTGTGGAAAAGTTGCTTTAGCTAGCTCAGGCTTCATTCCATGGATGAACTTCTCATTTTTTTGATAACCATATCAAACTTAGCATATTCGTATCTTGATAGCTCCTCAATTCTGGTTGCATACTCAAGCTCTGTCATGTCTCCTTGCACCAACTCAACAAATTTTCCGAGCAAAGTTGACTCAGCAATCTTCGACATGAATATTTCCTCAAACCTCCTTTTAAATTCTGCCTAAGTCATTGTATCTTCGTCAACTCCCATGCCAACATTGTTCCAATAGTGTAGTGCTGCCCCTTGTAAATTTCAGAAAGCAATTCTCCTCTTATGCTCATCATTAAGCCCTAAATCAATGAAAATACATTCATAATGAAGTTACTAATTCTCCACTTTAATTGCATCTTCTGTCCCCAAAAATGGCTTTTCTCCCAGCTTGGCAAAATCCCTGCTCAATATTGCATAGTTACTAACCACTAGAGCTCCCTGAATTCCTCCTTTTATATTTCCTCTAGCCAATCCTGCTACAACTCCAAGATGCATTATGTTAACGAAGAACTGATAGATAGCTCTCATTACAACTTGTGGCAGTCCACCACCTACATTAGCGGCTTATGTCGGACATGGATTCCTTTTAGTATTTGGTCTTACATTCTCATTAGTTGTGATGCTTCATCCACCCTTGTTAACTCTTCCACTCCTAGCAACCATATCTTACTACCTAAAATTCTAAATTCGAGCCTTGGTAGGACACAAAAGAATAGCCTAAGAAAGATGGGAGAATAGAGAAAAAGCACATACATATATACAACAAAAAAAGTATGTTACTATAACGTATCCCATACCCCAATATTTTCTCTAATTCGTTAGGATTATGTATTCAAAATCACTTTAAGTTTCAAATTTCTTTTAAGTTTCGATAAACCATGCTCTTATACTAGGTTGTAACACTCCTATCTTGAGGCCCGAAGCTAAGTGCTACAGATTCTACAGACATCTACAGTATTTATCTTTCAATGAAAAAATACGGCAATGTTCATGGTACATACAATATCAAAATCATGTGAATATGTAATAAAATTACAGATTTCAAAATAACTTTTCTAATTATATTGGAAAACAATATTTCATATTCGATTAGATAATCCCAGAACGATCCCCAGGTTTTGATCAAATATAATTATTACAAATTACGCCAAGAGCATCATATGAAGATGCCCCATTATATGATCAGAGTACTATATAGATTGACATATCAGTCATAATTACATCATAGTGGAAATGATATTAAATAACTCATATATACTTAGTTTTGCCTCCTACATGTCTTCAGAAGCTTACTCGTCCAACCTACTAAACCTGAAAAAACTTTAACTCCCATTCTACACAAATTAAATTTCAAGTACCCGAAAGTTTAAGGGGCAAAACAAAAACCTCAAGTTAGACGTAAAGCCTGGTGTGAATAATTACATCCGGGTAAACTGGTATTAAGTGAAACCAAACCGCTTAGCAGAACAAGTTTTTTCTCACTTATATCCTTTTAAGAGAATATCGTTTGCCAATCAAACTGAATATAATAGCAAGAGAAATAACATAATTTCATATAAATAAAGTGATCAATGGACTATCTGTTCATAGTATAGTTTTACCTGGCTAACTACTAAACAATGGCTGATTCGGGTCTATCGGACAATATAAATAATCTAATATATGTTAGGCACACTACTGGACTATCTATTCTTAACTTTCTTCTTCAAGGATCAATTAATCCTAATGGTTTTATGGCTCACCAGTAACCTATATTTTTTCTGTATATTCCTTTCAGCGTGTAATATCAATTTAGTCCTATTTTTGATTAAGCCAGACAACTGGAATTTTGGATTTATTTTACCAATGGGCTAATAGCTAAAGCATAAGACGCGACCCTACACTAGTCCCATCCGATCTTCTAATATCTAAGCCACAAACTTAGGGTAAACCACCCATTGTATTTTTCTTGAAAACATTATTTCAAAAAGGTTTAAACCATTTAAATTATACTCATATAAGAAAGACATGCTCTTTGCTCTATTTAAAATACTTGCGTCGTGATATATGATTTACACAAAATAATGTTTACACAAAATAATGTTGATGAAATAATGGGATGATCTATCCCTTTATAATAAATTAAAATCTCTTTTTAACTTAGAAAGCTTTAGGCTATAAGGCCTAAAAATATCTTCGATAAACCGTTGTTTAAACTTTAAACAATCCCTTGTTAATTTATTAAATGTGCCCCTTTCAAAACAAGTTAAATACTTTGACCCTGGAAACTTTAGAATGAAAGGCCAAAACTTACCTTTCGAGTATGTTGAAAATAGAATTTCAAAATCATTGCTTAAAGCCTTAGACATCCCCCAAACCATTTTAACTTGTCTTTCAAAGACATAGGAGCCTTCCTTTCTGATGCAGCACGATCTACAATTCCTCAAGGGTTAAGTCGGTCACGAGTTAACATAGCTCTAGGACGTGTGGAGGAAGCTTCGGAGTTGGGCCGTTCGAAAATTTTAAGTCGTTGCCGACTTAAGGGGCATAGTTCACGACCTAACAAACTATGTGAAGAGGAGCTACGGCCTAACTCTTACACAAGAGCAAGGAATGAGTCGACTCATAGAAGAATTGAGTCGTCCACGACTCAACGTGGAGGAAATGAGTCGTCCACGTCTCAACGTGGAGGAATTGAGTCGTCCACGACTCAACTGGAGGCCGTAGGGGACACATGGGAAGAGCTACGAGTTAATGAAGGGGACTTGAGTCGTTTGCGACTTAACAAAGCTCGGTTCCAACCTAACAACACTACCATAAGTCGTCTACGACTTATCATGAAGCAAGGGAAAGCTCCATCTATTGAAGGCCTTGAGTCGGAGGAAGTTGAGGCGGCAAGGAGTTAGGTCGGCTGGGTGTTGAGTCGGTTGAGTCGTGTTGTAATGATTCGCATTGTATATTGTGTCGTGTACTGTTTGTTTATTTCTTGAGTCGTGAGTCGTGACATATGTTGAGTCGTATGTCATGTAATCTGTTTTGTTTGTTGAGTCGTAGTGTTTTTAAGTCGTAAGTGTTGTACTTTGTGTTGCTCTTAAGTCGGTACGCAGGTGAGTCGTGTTGTGATACAATGGCTTTGAGTCGTGTGTATGTGCTATGATGATGAGTCGTTGCCGACTTAAGTAGGTCATGAGTCGGAGAGGCTTGAGTCGTATACGACTTAAAGGGGCTGCGTTGTAAACACTATAAATACGCGTAAGTTGTACATTTGAATGTAGTTGATTTTGAATAAAAATTTCTTGTTGATTGCTTTGTGCTTTCTTCTCCAATTGGTAGTTGAGTGTAATCTCCTATCTCCACTTACGTCATTCGAGTGCGCTCGAATCCACGTTTGTCGAAGCCGATTCACGGTATCTAGTGCGCTAGATCAACGTACGAAGAATCGTAGATCTTTGAACACGGTATAGTGCGCTATCAACGTGTTTGAGATAGCTAGAATTTGGTATCTTCGGATCAACGAATTTGGGCATTTCGGTATCTTCATTACATCGATTTCTACTTTCACCGATTGAAGTTTATTTTTTTGATTAATCTGCCATGTCAGTTTGGTATCAGAGCTAGACTTAGCCAATCATAGCTAAGCCGAGACTTGGAACCAATTTTTGAAGTTTGAAGTTGGAGTTCATCGTGTTCATCTTGAAGTTGCAACGAGTTTGAAGGTTTTGATCCATTTCATTTTGGATCTAGAGTTGGAGAAGTGTTTGAAGTATTGAGGCCGAGCTAGTGATTGGAGCCGTGCCTTGTTGTTGTTTGAATTGAAGGTTTGTAGTAGGTGGCCGAGCCAAGTGAAGTTAAGCCGTGAGGCCAAGCCGAGTTGAAGTGAACCGAGACATGTTTGTTTGTGTTGAAGTTTTGTGTTCTATTTGTTGAAGTCCTTGGAAAGTTTTGAAGTGTTTGTGAAGAATTTCCAATCATGCCACCAAGGAGAGCTAATCGTCATCAAAACGTTGAAGCCTTGTATCGAAGAGAAGAAGCCGAGCTTATGGAGAAACGTATTAATGAGAAATTTGATGAAGGCATTGGTAAGTTAGAGAAGTTGATGAATGATTTGAATCAAACTCAAAGGAGGAGATCACCAAACTCGAACCATGGAGGAAACCGAGTGTCGCCATCGGTTACGGAAACGAGGAGGGTATCACTGCATTCTTTTAGAGATAGAAGAGAAACATCAATTTCATCACGGAGAGATCATCATGACTATGGACATGAAGAGAGAAGAAGTCAACGTGAATTTGACAATGAGGCGTATAGAGATGAAGAGAGACATAGTCGAAGAAGCATGCATGAACGAAGGGATGATAATGGTCGAGATCGATATAGACGTACATTTGATTTTAATGAAGAGGGTGATAGAGCAAGTATTCATTATCGAGATCGAGACCCAGTTCGAAATTCTTATCGGGATGTTGAAGATGATCGTCGATGGGAATCGGGTATGAAGATGGAAATTCCAGAGTTCAAGGGTGGAATGGTAGCTGAAGAATTTCTTGATTGGTTGTCAAATGTTAAAGAGATCTTTGATTTCAAGGAGGTTCCTGAGCATAGAAGAGTGAAGTTGGTTGCTACTAGGTTGAGGGGGAGAGCTTTGGCATGGTGGCAGCAAACTAAACTTACAAGGGAGAGAATGGGGAAGTCAAAGATTGAATCTTGGGATAAGATGAAGAAGTTGATGAGAGCTACTTTCTTACCTTACAACTATCAATCACTTATGTACCAGAGGTTGCAGAATCTGAGGCAAGGGACAAAGTCTGTTAGTGATTATGCTGATGAATTTTACCAACTCATTGCTAGGAATGATATTATGGAAACGAAAGAACAGCTAACTACTAGATTCATTGGGGGACTGAGAATGCAGATCCAGGATATGGTTAATATGTTCGATCCAAGATCTGTTGCAGAGGCACATCAGAAAGCGTTGGCTTGGGAGAAGCAAGGAAGGCGTGGAGGTGGTGTGTTTACTAATTCCAATAATCAAGCGAAGGGTGTTAGTGGGAGTTCTAATGTTCCTAAACCTGTCAGTAAGCCAGTGGTGAAGGAGGCTGAGAAGGCAAAGGTTAGCAGTGGTTTCAAATGTTACAATTGCCAGGAGTTGGGTCATAAAAGCAATGAATGTCCGAAGCCGAAGAAGAGAGCAATGGTTGCTGAAATTGAGGATGATGGTGAGGAGGCAGAATGTTCAAATACACCTTATGTCGAGGAGGAAGAAGAATTGTTTGGAGATGAAGGTTGTAATCTTATGATGAGGAGGTCATGTCTTACACCAAAGCAAGAAGAGGATTCTAGTTGGTTGAGAAGCAATATTTTTCAGTCGACATGCACTATTTTGGGAAAAGTTTCAAGTTCGTTATTGATGCTGGAAGCTGTGACAATATTATCTCTACAGAAGCAGTAAGGAAGTTGAACTTGAAAACTGAGAAGCATCCTAAACCGTACAAGCTAGCATGGTTAAGGAAGGGTGGTGAAGTGAAGGTGTGTCGAAGGGCTTGTGTTAATTTTTCTATTGGGAAGAAGTACAAAGATGAAATTTGGTGTGACGTTGTAGACATGGATGTGTGTCATCTGTTGTTGGGCAGACCATGGCAGTTTGATAGAGCAGTACAACATGATGGTCGTGCTAATAGCTATAGTTTCATGTTCGAGGGTACTAAAATCACTTTGGTTCCCAAGAAGCAACAACAGAAGGAGAACAAGTTGGAGGAGATCGAAGAACTGAAAACTTTGCTATCTTTGAAGGAGTTTGTTAAGGAAGTTGAAGATGATCCTAAAGTCTATTTGTTGATTGGACGAGAGAGTCATGAAGAGGTTGAAATTCCAGAAGAAGCGAAGCCAGTTTTGAAAGAATTTGAAGACGTATTTGCAGAAGAGTTGCCTAAGGAGTTACCGCCATTAAGGGACATTCAACATCAAATTGATCTTGTTCCGGGAGCAGTATTACCGCATAGACCACATTATCGAATGAGTCCGAAGGAACATGAGGAGTTACGAAGTCAGGTGGAAGAGTTGTTAGAGCAGGGACGTGTTTAGGAAAGCTTGAGTCCTTGTGCAGTACCAGCCTTGTTGGTGCCAAAGAAGGATGGAACATGGAGAATGTGTACCGATAGTAGAGCTTTGAACAAGATTACTATTCGTTACAGGTTTCCTGTGCCAAGGTTGGATGACTTGCTAGATCAGTTGAGTGGGGCTACTAACTTTTCGAAGATTGATTTGAAGAGTGGTTATCATCAGATTCGAATTAGACCGGGAGACGAATGGAAGACCGCATTCAAGACGAGGGAAGGTTTATATGAATGGTTGGTTATGTCGTTTGGTATATCGAATGCACCGAGTACAATCATGCGAGTGATGAATCAAATTTTCAGACCATACATTGGGAAGTTTGTTGTAGTTTACTTTGATGATATTCTGATTTATAGTGCGAGTACAGAGGAGCATGTAGAGCATTTGAGAAAGGTGTTAATTATTCTTCGTGAGGAACAATTTTATGCAGCTATGAAGAAATGTGTGTTCATGACTCGAAGTGTATTATTTTTGGGATATGTTGTATCTGAGAAAGGAATCCAAGTGGACCAGAGTAAAGTTGAAGCTATTAGAAATCGGCCACAGCCGAGAACTATCACTGAAGTTAGAAGTTTTCATGGATTGGCATCATTCTACCGAAGGCTTATCCCACACTTCAGTAGCGTGATGGCTCCAGTTACTGATTGCATGAAAGAGAAACAGTTTGTATGGTCAGAGGAAGCGGGAGTTGCTTTTGAGAAGATCAAGGAACTATTGACGACAGCACCGATTCTTGTTTTGCCTGATTTTTAGTTATTGTTTGAACTACATACTGATGCATCAAAGGTTGGGATTGGAGGAGTATTGAGTCAGTGTGGAAGACCTATGGCATATTTCAGTGAGAAGTTGTTAGGGGAAAAGATGAGATATAGTACCTACGATGTTGAGTTTTATGCTGTTGTGCAAGCTGTTAAACATTGGAGTCATTATCCATTTCAGAAAGAGTTTGTTCTTTACACTGATCATGAAGCGTTGAAGCATTTACAAGGACAGGATAAGATTTCAACGAGGCATGCATCATGGATTGCCTATTTACAGCAATTTACCTTTGTTGTTAAGCACAAATCTAGGGTGACGAACCGTGTGGCTGATGCTTTGAGTAGAAGGAACCATTTGTTGATTACAATGAAAGTTGAGGTGATAGGGTTTGAATTATTACCAGAATTGTTTGAGGAGGATCCTTACTTTGCGAAGTTTGTTGAGAAAGTTAAGGATGGGAGTACTGATGAATTTATGTTAGTTGATGGATTCTTGTTTAAAGGAAATCGGTTATGTATTCCTGAAAGCAGTTTGAGAATGAAAATTATCAAAGAATTGCACGACGAAGGACATGTGGGCCGTGATCATACATTGCAATTGATTTCTCAATCTTACTTTTGGCCGTCAATGAGGAGAGAGGTTGAAAGGTTTGTGTAGAGGTGTCACATTTGTCAGATTTCGAAGGGAACAGCGACAAATGCAGGATTGTATATGCCGTTACCTGTACCATCTAAACCGTGGGTTGATATCAGCATGGATTTCGTTTTGGGTTTGCCGAGAACTCAAAGGGGAAATGATTCTACATTTGTTGTGGTGGATAGATTTTCGAAAATGGCACATTTTGTTGCTTGTAAGAAAACGGCGGATGCTGTTCGTGTTGCTCATTTATTTTTCAAAGAGATCTATCGACTTCATGGATTGCCAGAATCTATTGTGTCGGATAGGGATACTCGTTTTCTTAGTCACTTTTGGTTAAGTTTGTGGAAGATGGTTGGAACGAAGCTGAAATTTAGTAGCGCTTATCATCCGCAAACGGATGGACAGACGGAAGTTGTTAACAGATCGTTGGAAAATTTGTTGCGATGTCTTGTGAAGGATAATCTGAAGAGTTGGGACATGAAGTTATGCCAGGTAGAGTTTGCACATAACCATGCAGTAAATCGTAGTACGGGATTCTGTCCATTTCAGATCGTATATTCAAGTTTGCCAAGGGGACCGTTGGATTTGGCTGTAATACCACAACCAAAGGGGACGGTTAGACGAGCTACTGATTTCGTTGAAGGTTTAACGGAATGTCATAGAATCGTTCAGGAACGATTGATGAAGTCAAATGAGAAATATAAGCGAGCTGCTGATTTGAAGCGTCGAAATGTTGAATTTAATGAGGGTGATTTGGTGTATGCAGTATTAACAAAGGATCGTTTTCCAGTAGGCTCTTATAACAAGTTGATAGCCAGAAAAATTGGTCCAGTGGAAGTTGTGAAACGAATCAATGAGAATGCTTATAAGTTGAAGCTACCGGAGGATATATACACTTCTGACGTATTCAATGTTAAGCATCTTGTGCCCTATTATGGAGATGGACAATCTGATGTGGAAGAATTTACAAATTCGAGGACGAATTTTTCTCAACCTGGGGAGGATGATGCAGCACGATCTATAATTCCTCAAGGGTTAAGTCGGTAACGAGTTAACATAGCTCTAGGACGTGTGGAGGAAGCTTCAGAGTTGGGCCGTTCGAAAATTTTAAGTCGTTGTCGACTTAAGGGGCATAGTTCACGACCTAACAAACTATGTAAAGAGAAGCTACGGCCTAACTCGTACACAAGAGCAAGGAATGATTCGACTCATAGAAGAATTGAGTCGTCCACGACTCAACGTGGAGGAAATGAGTCGTCCACGTCTCTACGTGGAGGAATTGAGTTGTCCACGACTCAACTGGAGGCCGTAGGGGACACATGGGAAGAGCTACGAGTTAATGAAGGGGACTTGAGTCGTTTGCGACTTAACAAAGCTCGGTTCCGACCTAACAACACTACCATAAGTCGTCTATGACTTATCATGAAGCAAGGGAAAGCTCCATCTATTGAAGGCCTTGAGTCGGAGGAAGTTGAGGCGGCAAGGAGTTAAGTCGGCTGGGTGTTGTGTCGGTTGAGTCGTGTTGTAATGAGTCACATTGTATGTTGTGTCGTGTACTGTTTGTTTATTTCTTGAGTCGTGAGTCGTGACATATGTTGAGTCGTATGTCGTGTAATCTGTTTTGTTTGTTGAGTCGTAGTGTTTTTAAGTCGTAAGTATTGTACTTTGTGTTGCTCTTAAGTCGGTACGCAGGTGAGTCATGTTGTGATATAATGGCTTTGAGTCGTGTGTATGTGCTATGATGATGAGTCGTTGCCGACTTAAGTAGGTCATGAGTCGGAGACGCTTGAGTCGTATACGACTTAAAGGGGCTGTGTTGTAAACACTATAAATACGCGTGAGTTGTACATTTGAATGTGCTTGATTTTGAATAAAAATTTCTTGTTGATTGCTTTGTGCTTTCTTCTCCAATTGGTAGTTGAGTGTAATCTCCTATCTCCACTTACGTCATTCGAGTGCGCTCGAATCCAAGTTTGTCGAAGCCGATTCACGGTATCTAGTGCGCTAGATCAACGTACGAAGAATCGTAGATCTTTGAACACGGTATAGTGCGCTATCAACGTGTTTGAGATAGCTAGAATTCGGTATCTTCGGATCAACGAATTTAGGCATTTCGGTATCTTCATTACATCGATTTCTACTTTCACCGATTGAAGTTTATTTTTTTGATTAATCCGCTGCGTCACTTTCAAAGCACTTATATTATACATTTCAAAACTCTTATATATTATACATTTGGAAAGCATTGGATTCAAGTAAAGGTTTATGGAAACATTACTTCGAAATCAATTAAATTTATCCTTTTCAAAAGCATGGGTTTCATATTTCATATCACTAATGGGTCATAAAGGATAGGGGCAAAAGCAACACTTTGAAAGTACTAATCCTAAGTAAAAGAAATAGGATGGTTTTGAAACCAACGCTTTCAAATCAATTGCCTCTTAAAATTATTTGAAAGCGGCTATATGACACTTTCGAAGGAATTGAGAAGGTGGCCCAAAGTAAAGAGATGAAAGCTCCCTTCCAAATATGTTATTTATGGCTATAAAACAGCCTCAACTGATTTGAAATATATGAATGTGACAGCTTGAGTATTATCATTTCGGAAATTTCTTCTATAAAAAAGCGATAACTCTTTCGGATTCCCTTTTCTAAAATAATGGCAAGCGGCAACTAGTTCGAAAGCTGCATTTATAAACAGAAGTAAGTAAAGCTTATAAAGATACATCTACCCCTTCCAAAGCATGGTTTCGGTACGATCGCTTTTGCCTTACTCCAATGCGCTACGTATCAACTGCTTGATACATGTGCATTGGTTTCGAGTGGGTTCTTCAGCGGAGATTTGGTGTCGAAAGCTATATGGAAGTGGGGAAGTAGTAATTTAACCAAAACTGGTTTTTTGTCTTTTGAAGTAATTTCTTTTCAACTAACTTGCCTTTTTTATCAAAATACAATTAGTTGCCATTTCTTTATCAAAATCCTTTTCTAAAAAGTGCTTCCAAATCCAAAAATTATCAATTTAAATGTTTTCACAAATGATCCCTTCTCCTTATAAAACAAAAAAAAATCCTTTAACTTAAATAATTTTAAAACCATAGTAGAATACTTAGGAAAATTCTACAAAAATCATAATAATTCACTTTTAATATGTTCACTAACATATATAATTTTCAAAACTGGAATTATTACGTAATTGCATCAAATAATTTTAAACAAGATTTAACTATTTTTTTCTTTCATAAAATTCGTAATAAAGCTTAGAAAATTATGAAACTTCAAACCCACTTCATACATAATGTTTTTTACCATATATTAAAACGTAACACATTTTAATGTCATCTAATACGTTTTCTAATCTGAACATATCATAAAATCCATGTGAAATCATATAATTCATCAACAAGCATATGTTTCTATCTAACAAACACAACATGACATAAAACATGCAAAATAAATTCCGATCTAACTTTGAAACTGAAACCATTATTAAAAATGAGATGTAAATCTAATTATTCACCTTGGCTTGTGTAACATCCTGATATTTAACCATTCGCATCCATACATGCCGGATTTGAATTGCTCAAAATGCCAGATTGTTAATTTATATTTGGCAAAACTTAGCATATAAAGTAAATAAATACATGATAGACACAGAGTAATATACAATATGCAGCGGAAACAAAATGAATAGTAGTTCATGAAGCTACTACATATATCAAAGTTAAATATGATACAATAGATGTTTCAAATACAATAGTCAAATACAAGACCGGAATACATCACTGGAATCAACTAAATAACTGCAAGCTAAAAAGATGCAGATGGATCCCCAAACGAAGCTCCAACTCCAAAGGTGAGTCTCAAAAGCTGTATCACTCAATATGACTTGAACGTAAAGCAAAACACAAAACACTCGAGTCAGGATTAACATTCTTATATCAATAAATCCAACTCAAGTGAAATAACAACTGAAATACAAGTAACTCAAAGGATATTCGGGATAACTATCCTCTAAGGATCCGTTAAACTATCTACTATGTAGTAATATACGTTATTATAGTATGTCTAAAGTAAAGTAAAATATTTAAAAATAGCTTTAAGATGTTACCCCTATCCACTTAACACATTTTATAGTGCCAATAGTTTATACAGTACAATCGTACCTTTAGATCGGGAGGCTACCATAAATACTCCATAGGTATGACACAAATCAAACTCGTAGAAAGCACGATAGGGTAGGTGACACGGCACAACTAGGGAATGCCAGGGTAGATATATCAATTACACTTCTAGGCTGGTAGTAACGCATAGCAGCCACTACCGCCCTACTCGAGCCACACTCCCAAAATCAAAAATCAAAGGTGCACACCAAATCAATTACAAAGTAATAGAATGGTATCGAAGGAGTGTGTCCGATCAGAGGAGCTACCTCATTGGCCCGTTGATTGCTCCTGTTTTAACCACCTTATGCCAACTCACGAGAGACGGGTCTACGTATACACCTCATATAGGATCGTTGCCACCATCCTACTTCATTCTGGAATCGCCACCGCTTACATGGTTGTTAAAGTGGTTTTCGAAGTTGGCAAAGAGTATGAAAACTTTCGATTCCAGTCTCTTTAACAACTAAACGTTATATTAACACCGTGGTCATTTCAAAATAGTTTACACTTCAAAACCAAAATATCATTGCCATTTCAAAACAATATCAATACGATATCATTTCCATTTCAAAACCAAATACAATATCATTTCCATTTCAAATATTTCCATTTCAATTATTTCCATTTCCAAAAATCATAGCACTTCAAAGTTATAACACTTTCGAAAACCAAAATACTTTGAAAATCATAACACTTTCAAAACATAATACTTTGAAATTCATAACTTTGAAAATATAACTTTCACCACTTCACCGGTTTAGACATTAAATAGTATATATAATAAAATAGTTTATAATGTAAAATAGTTTATATAAAAGAGTAATAAGTTAAAAATATTTTATATTAAAGTAGTTTATATAAAAAATAGTTAGTATATTAAAATAGTTTATATAAAAAATAGTTATATCAAAATGATTTATATTAAAATAGTTAATTTGATATAATTCATAAAGCGAAATATAAAATAGTTTTAAATATAATTTAAAAATACTTCATATAATAAAATAGTCTCCTGAAATTTCACAAACCGATTCAAATCAACTCAAATTCCAAAATTCAAATTTAATCAAATCTCAAATCATCAATTTCAATATATTTTAGTTTCTCAATAAACCGTTTCAAATTATATCAATTTCAAATATAGATTTGAACATCAAATAAACCATTTCAATTTCAACATATTTCAAAGCTTTAAATATTCCATAATTTCAAAACTAAATACAATATCTTTAAATAAAACTCAAACTTGAAATATTCATGAATCACCTTAAACTAAAATCAAGTTATAAAATCGTATCCTTTAAAATATCGAATTCAATAAGTTCAAATCGATTTAATTAAATAAAATGCTTAATTAAATATAATTTCAAATAAATTCAAATATATCTTCCCAGCCTTAATTTATTAAAATCCTTATGAACTCTATATTAATATATAATTTAAATAAATACTTAACTATATTATATTTAATAAAATCAAACATTATTATTAAACTTATTCTGTATTAAAACTAATTTATGCATAGCTTAAAATCAAGAATTTAACAATATATATAAAGTAGCATTTATATAATATCTAAAATCAACATTTATATAAAACCACATATCTCTTTCCAAAAACCATAGAAATCATTTTTAAAAATATATATGTATGGACCAACGATGTTTGTATATAATTTTCTATCATGTGATCAAGTGATATGGATATTTATCATTTCAATCCACAATTTAAACATATAAGGGTATATATCATTTCAACCCGCAATCCCAAATTCAATTTACTGAAAATCGTTTGGGTTTATGATTTCAACCCATAACAATTTTCTCCTATTCTACAAAAGGTTCGGGTATGTGTCATTTCAACCCATAGTGAATTTTATACTAACAAGGAACTTGCAAAGTGATAACAGATATGGCAATAATATAATAGGCATATATCATAAACAAATAACAGATAATGGTGTCATATGTCACAGGTGAACAGATACAAAAAACAGCATAGGTGAACAGATACAGATAACGGCATATATATGGCAATGTAAATAACTAACAGCAACATATTTCAATTGTCATTTATATTGAAATCAAATATAATAAATATAAGAATGTTAATCATGAGTGATTGCTCACCTTTCGAGGCTAGGGAAATTGGGCAATACGACAAGCTACAAATTAGAGCACGGGCTCGACAATCGACTAATTCAAATGACCGCTCTCAAAGCAAAGCATGGTTGGGTCAAATTAGTCAATAAAGCTGATAGATAAGAATCGATGAAGCTATTAGAATCAGTTTGGATATAGACTGAAAATATGTACATTATTATTATTATTAGTACTTTATTAAATTCAATATATAGTTTAAAACATTTGTTAGAATTCAAAATAGGTAACAAATCAATGTATATACATACTTACGAACTTATACACATATTAAATAAATATTTTAAACCAATCTGAAATTGAAATATAGGTACCTTGACATATAAACAAATAGACACTTACATAAAAGCAACACATATCCAAACTGCAATTAGAAGCGAAACAACTTTATATTATATAAACCTTTTCTTTAAATTAGACCTTGATAAGACCGATCAATAGCATTATAACACTACGTATAAAATATTCTCTGTAATCTAATCTACTGTAACTTATATACCATAATGCTACACTATATATATATATATATATATATATATATATATATATATATATATATATTTAAATTAAAGCCATACTTTCAAAATCATATTTTATTAATAAATATATATACATATATATGTGTGTGTGTGTCAAAGCAAGCCAGTAAACAATCTTTCGAAACACATATATAACAGAGCAATTGAAAGTTTATACAACAAAATGCAATATATGTAAATAAAATACCCCTCCTATATATACCCTCATGTACCCATACTAACACACATATATATACTTTGCATTGTACTAATTATATAAACTGGAAATATATATATAACAAATAACAAATTTGTACGGTCTCATACATATAAACATCGTTATAAAATAATATATATAAACAGCATATACAATAACACGCAAACTTACTTAAATGTTTGCAGAATCTAATATAATTATATGTGTGATCTATAAACACTTTTCTGTAACTATATATACACTAACCATATAAAACAAAACCAATATTTTAAGGCATATATATATACTATAAATTAGCATATATATAAAACAAAATATATATAACTTTCATAAACGGCATCCAAAATATATAAACATCTAGTAAATTATATAATTAACATACCGTGAACTGACAGACCAAACTCGAACCTATATATACATAATTAGTATGAATATTGTTAACGTTAAAATTTGAACGCTAACACCCCGGTGTATGAAATGAGATCGTGAAAGCACCACCCGATAGCTCGGGAACAGATTATAAGCAGATAGTAGTGAAAAAATAGTAAACAACAGCAATTTTATAGTGGTTCGGCTTAAGAGATAGCCTACGTCCACTTTGAATATCTTTATTGACGATTTGATTACAAGTCAATGCAGTTACACTTTGATTACAACACACTTTGAGTTTCAAGTGACTTAGGACAAGTAGCCTAAACTTCAATGTCGATCCAAATCTTTGAGCACATGTTTGATTTCTTCGTGAAGTTCCTTGAAGGTGTTGAAGTAGTTCAGAATGCAGCAGAGTAACGGCGCTTGAAATGAATGAGCCAAAAGTCCCCTTTTGGTTGGAACTAGGGTTGTATTTATAGGCATTTCTCGGAGTTAGGTCGTAGGTCGTGACCGACCTAAGTTAGGCCGTAGATCGTGACTGACCTAAGATGCACTGGCTTCTCTTTCACAAGAACACGCATGCTGGTTTTCACAAGTCCTAGGTCGTGAGCGACCTATCATAGGTCGTAGGTCGCAAGCTTTTTCCTGAAGATGGTTGGATAGTATTGCACTTAACTCTGGAACGAGCTAGTAAGCAATAGGTCGTGGTCGACTTAACAGATCAGGGTATAAGTGAAGCGGCATAGGGATTTTATTTCATCTGCTTAGGTCGCAAGCGACCTACTATAGGTCGTTAAGTCGTTATCCTTTTTAAGTCGCTCCATACTTTAGATCGGTACATATCTTTAGGTCGTGTTGAACATTCTGTAGTTAGGTCGTTCCACCTTTAGGTCGTAAGGTCGCTAAGACAATTATGTCATTAGGTCGTTGAGGCTATTGGGTCGTCAAGTCCTCTTAGGTCGTTGGGCTGCTGAGTTATAGGTCGCGGAGTTTTAGGTCGTTATGTTTTAGGTCGCGGCAGAAGTAGGAGTTAACATTTGCCCCTCGAAGTGCAGGCCTATGCCATAGGTCGTGTGCTTCGACTTAATTTTGCTAGGTCGTGAGCGACCTAAAACATATACTAACTCGCGCGTCTGCTTGTCTTCTTCTTTCAGCCCCATATAAATTCGTTAAGTCGCTACTCCCTCTTTACACAGCTGCTTCAATTTCCTGTGCCACCATTAACAGAATTCTACGATTTTAAAGACAAATTCAAGTTAATCATTCAGCGATTCATCCTTGCTATCAAATTACGTAAGTATCTTCGATATTTATCCATTCCATGGTCACCATCGAACCATGAACTCTAACTTCCAAACCCCAGACCAATTTTGTGCGTCGTGCTTCACTTTGAGTCAGGTTGTGATCGATTTTTGATTGTCTCTGGTTACTGTTGTTGTTGTGATTCACGAACGCACAGTAGTGAGTTAGATTTATGATAGATCGGAGATATGTTGAATTGGTTTTCGAGTGATTTGGTGGTATGAGAAGATGACGAACTTCATGAATAGGATGATGGATTTCGTGATGTTGGCGTTAACGGGTTAATGGATTCTCAGCTACACGGGTAACGGAGGAAATGACATGGCAGCATGTGAATGGAGGATCGACCTTAGGGCTGTCTGCTTGAATACTAACCATGTGACCTAACTTCTTAGCGATCTAACTTTGTAATGACCTAAGTTCTTGCGGCATTGATTTTAGGTCGTGGCCGACCTTAGACTTGAATTCCTGTGGCACAGAAGTTAGGTCGCTACCGACCTAGTACTTGGATGGTTTGCACATGAACTTTGAACCGAACGACCTAACAGCTTAGCAACTTATCACCTTTGAATGACTGCATAGGGACTTAACACATCAACGACCTATCTTTTGCGACATAAGCTTTAGGTCGCGGCCGAGTTAGGACATGAACAGATTTGCATTGAGCGACTTAAGTTAACCCCGACCTAGGTTAGGTCACCAGACGACCTAGGACTTGACAAATTTGCACATGAATTCCAAGCAACACGACCTAACAAATTAACGACCTAACTCCTTTGCGGCATAGGCTTTAGGTCATGGCCGAGATAGGACTTGAACAAATCTGCATTGCTTTGAACTCCTTTAACTTGCACGGTGCGACCTAATATAGCTTTGACCTATGCTAAGTCGCAGGGGACAGTCTGGATGACCTATGACTTGTAAAATGTTGAGAGAATTTGATTGAACTGCATGGACTCGAGTCATTTGAAATTCACCACATTCCTTTGCAGATTGCCCTAACTTTTAATTTAACAACCTGTTTAAACATAACATTTGCAGAAAAGTGGGACGAATATACTGTCACTGACCGCCCACATCGAATGACAGATTAGTCGATAAAGAATAATCAACTTAAATGAATTGTGTGAGTGAAATGCTGTGAATCAACCGACTTAAATGAAGTGTTAAAGCAAAGCTAAACTTTTGTTTGAATTAACACTGCACTCGAGTTTTAAATTAACAAGTCCTGAAATCTCACAATCAATCAGTTGTCAACTAGCTTAATTTCAGTTATTTTGCTTGTTATTTTTATTAGTTTTGCACAACACTTCACACTTTTAGAAAACGTGCACCTTCACATTTGAACATCCAGTTGCTTGTATAGAATGATGTCTCAACAAGAAGAGATGATAGAACACGTTGAAGGGGCTCCTCCGATTGCTATTCCACTAGAGAACCCTCCGGAAAGAACTCCTACCCTTCTGAAACAGCGGGTGCTTAATCAATTATGCGTTCAATTTGGTATTGCCGAGGCAGAAGTTTTACTCCCTGGACCAAATGATTTTGCTGATAGACCACCTTCCGGTTTTGTTGCCATTAATCGCCAAATGTGCTTAAGTGGAGTAATTCCTCCCTTTAATGAATTTCTTCAACAAATCCTTCTTCGACTGACGATCTCTCCTTTCCAACTGCATCCCAATGGCTATGCCATTTTGATGGGATTGTGCGTTCTGTTCAGGAGAACTCTTGACCGTCTTCCGAGTTTTGAGGAAATCTGTTACCTGTGCACTTTTGCGAAGAACAAGGACCACCCTTCGATTGTACTTGTAAGAGGTGCGAGGAACCGTAAACTAATTTTGGATTTGCCGGAGAGTGCACATGGTTTTTTGAATCAATTCTTCTATATTCGTTGCCCTGCAGGATTTTACACAGACTGGAGAATAGGAAGTGAGATCTTTTTTTCTTTCTCTCTTCAATTTCATTTTAAGTTTTTCATGGTTCGTATTGCTAGATGCTGATTCCATTCCTTATTTTTACAGCACTTCCTCCTCCTTCTAGAGATTCCAGTCATAAACCAGTCTTTGAGAGGCTAAGCATTGTGGCTGCTGAAGAGAGGAGCGTAAAATTTCTATTGACAAATGAACTTCTTCGTCGGTTTGAGCTTTTACGTTCTTCCCGTTCTACTCAACTTCATGAAGTTCCGACTGAAGTTCCCGATTCTCCGATGAAAACTCCTGATGCCCTGGTCTCTATTAAAGAGCACATGCGGGGAGGAACCTCTATAGAAACTTTACTAGTAAAATGTTCCACTCCAAGGGATGATGCGGAGCCATCTGAAAAGCCTGCACTTGCCTCCATAACTGAAGAAGAGGAGTCCCTTCCTCATACTGATAAGAACGTTGATCTTGGAGTTGATATTTTTGGGAGTTTAAGTGACATAATGGTCACTTCTCAAGAACTTTTTAGGGATGATGTTTCCAAAACTATCTCTTCTGTAATTGAGGCGACATCTTCTCTACAACAAATGTCAACCCCTTCTACTCAAGTTATCACTACCTCTACTCCACAGAGTGGTCTGTAACTTGATGCATGTAGCTTACACGTTACACAACACTTAGGATTTTTCAGCATTTCTACGCATTCATCTTCTTATACTTTAAAGATTTCTAAAGCTTATTATTTTTATTCCAGATTCTCCAATGGGGCGCAGCAGTTCATACTATGACGATTTCCAACGCTACGGGAGGCGTAGCCAATATGATTATAGGCGTCACCTCCCCTCTTACAGAGAATCGGATGAAGAGAGGGCCATCAGGAAAGCAGGCGAGAGACGAGCATATAAAGAACGTCACCGAAGAGAACAAGAAAGACATGACCCTCCCCACAGAGATGATGATACCCAAAAAAGAAAGACTCACGATGAGAGAGGTAAAGGTCACATGGAAGATTCTTCTAGCAAGCGGGCTAAACTTACTGAAGAAACAATGCCGACAGTTTCTCAAGATGTTCCTGCTCAATCTCCTGCCCCCGTTCGTTCCGACATTCAAACAATCATCAACCGGCCCGCATACCAAGTTGGGCAAGGTCCTCCCACTCTTCAAAGTCGATTCCCTCAGTGGTGCCTGAGAGGGGTTCAATTTGATCTCGACTTGGTTCCTCTCGACAAATCGGCTATGCTGCGAAATCTTGATACTGTCAGGACCGATATTGAGAGAATGTCGAACTGGCAAAAACTTGTCGACGAGCTTCAGAGGCTTAACCGAGCCAATCTCAAGGCCATGCTCACAATGGAGAACGATAAGGCTGAGTGGCAGAAGACTCTCGAACAGCATGACGCCGAAATGAGAAGTATTGCTTCCAATAATGAAAAGCTGGAAGCGGAAGTAGAAAAGCTTGAGGAAGAATTGGCTACTTCGTCTACTCTCTATTCTCAAAAGGAGAGCATGCTTCAGCAACAAGTACGAGATGCGCATGCCAGTCAAAGGGCAGTCGAAGATAAGCTTACACACCAGGAGAAGGTCATAGAAGAATATCGCGCTGAAACTTTACAGCTGCGAGAACAGACCGGCTCTCAAAGCTTGGAGATAGAGATGTTAAAATCTCGACTTGCTATGGCCGAAAAGGAGCGTGACGAGGCTGTTGCTGGTAAACTTGCGGCCGAAGAGGCCCATCAAGCAACCAAAGCTGACATTAGCTCCACATTATTTGATTTTTATCTACACAGCATTTTGGGGCGTGGCAGCCTTGCCTTTCTAGGCCCTAAGTATGAAATTACACTAGCTGAAGTTTGGGAGGCAGCACTCGATATGCTCGGTGGTAAAGGTGCTGGCTACGCTGAGTCAGCTCATGAAGAGCATTATCTTGATGATGATGCCCGCGCCGCTCTTGCCAAGGGAAAAGAGCAACTCGCCAGAGTGCGGGCCGGAATGGCGGAAGGGGAACGTTCTGAAAAAGAAATACCACCTACCACTTCTGAACGCCCTTTAGTTTCTTCTGAGGTTGACATCACAGGTTCCAGTGCTCATTCGCTGCCTCCTACAAGAACCGGGGTAATTACCCCTACCGATGATGAGGCTTTGGAAGATATCGGGGCTCAAAATTATGAGATTGAACTAACGAAGCAAACATCTTCAGGTAATTTTGAAATTGGTCCGATTCAGGTGGATTGCCTGCTTGCTCCTCAAAAGTTTGATGAGCTTCTCGATTACTTCTTGAATCTCGACGAACCCATATCTCCCTTCTTTTGGGGAGATACTAATATTTTTAATTTCTCTTCTTCTGCAGTTGAAACACCGAGTGCCGTGCAGATTTCACCTCCTCCGGTTATCCCTCCTCCGTCTCTTCAGGTGACTCCTCCTTCTGCTTCAAAGCCCGGGTCGCAAGAGGAGCAAATTGAGGCTCTTCATGGCTTGGATGACCCTATTGCTTCGCAAGAGCAGAAAGACGAGGGACTTGAAGGAGGCGAGATCTCTCCGGAGCGGACTCCTTCTGATGACGTAGTTTTATCCGCTCTTGTTACTCCAGGGAGTGAGTCTTCTTCAAAGAGAAGAAAGAAGCACGGAACATCGAAGAGGAGGGGGAAGAAAATCCTTGCTACTGAAGAAGAACCGGAAATTGCACCGGTTGCACCTCCTTCTCCTTCTTCCCTTATGCCTATAGATAGACCTGAAAAGCTAATCATTCGGCCGGGCAAAGGGTCCAAAGGTGGTAAGGAGAAGTGAAGAGTCGGGCTTCGGGCTTTTTGATTCCTTTTTTGTGTAATGGTCGGATGTTGTGCAGGCACCGGCCCCTGCTTTTGTATTTTGAAACCTGTATCTGCAATTGAATAAAATGATCCTTTATTTGTACAGACTCTTGTTTTGAATTTGAGAATGCATTTATTATTCATTTTTGCACAAGTTTATTTATATGATATTGCGGTGAACTTGTGGTATGTTGTTTGAGCATATTTTACCGATGTAGCTATACCATTTTGTATGTAACTATACCATGTTGCCCCCATACCATAAGCTTGCTGCAATATTTTATACTTTGAGGGGACTTGCACTCTTATTTTCTGAAGAATAATTACTTTATTCTTGAAGAAATTTTTCGTAGAGTACAACTTCCTTCATATAAGTTTTTACGCTTTGTCCTTCGAAGAAATCATTTTTATTTTTTATTTTTTATTTTTTTTTGCCTATGTACGCATTTTGCCAAGTGATTTCTTCTATGTGGTAAAGCGGGCCTCTGAAGGGTACTTTAACTTTCTTTTTCTTTTTTTGAGGAAGGTTATTTTCTAGAATAGGTAAATCACTCTTCCTTTGAAAGTTAAAGTATGCCCCTGATGAGGATTTTTTTTTTAAAATAGAAATTTGTACTTCTGAGGAGGGATTTTTCACGTTTCAACACTTGGAAGTTTTATTTCAATCTTGGTGAAACGTGTATCTCCAAAGAGTTGTGCCTTTGAAGAAAGCCTTTTCACGTTTCAACACTTGGAAGTTTTATTTCAATCTCGGTGAAACGTGGGCTTCCGAAGAGGTCTTTCTTTTTGATTGTGTCCCCGGGAGGGGGTTGTACCTCTGAGGAGGGATTTTTCACGTTTCAACACCTGGAAG
This sequence comes from Allium cepa, assembly GCA_030765085.1. Lineage (NCBI taxonomy): Eukaryota > Viridiplantae > Streptophyta > Magnoliopsida > Asparagales > Amaryllidaceae > Allium > Allium cepa. Next base: position 821,983,284 of record CM060939.1, read on the forward strand.
TTTTATTTCAATCTTGGTGAAACGTGTACCTCCAAATTGTTGTGCCTTCGAAGAAAGCCTTTTCACGTTTCAACACTTGGAAGTTTTATTTCAATCTCGGTGAAACGTGGACTTCCAGAAAGGTCTTTATTTTGTTTTGCATTTCAACTTTGGTGAAGTGAAATTCCGAAGAGCGGTTGTCACACTTCAACTCCTGGTGAAATGTGCCTCCGAAGAGGTCTTTATTTTGTTTGCATTTCAACTCTGGTGAAGTGAAATTCCGAAGAGCGGTCGTAACACTTCAACTCCTGGTGAAATGGGCCTCCGAAGAGGGCTTTTATTTTGTTTGCATTTCAACTCTGGTGAAGTGAAATTCCGAAGAGCGGTCGTAACACTTCAACTCCTGGTGAAATGGGCCTCCGAAGAGGGCTTTTATTTTGTTTGCATTTCAACTCTGGTGAAGTGAAATTCCGAAGAGCGGTCGTAACACTTCAACTCCTGGTGAAATGTGCCTCAGAGAGGGTTTTCATCGCCTGGAAGTTACTCTCTCATGGTTGGAGGGTCATGACTCCTCCAATCTTTTTTGTTGAGTAGAGAACTTTCTTTTTTGTGGCGTATGACCCATTAGAGGTCTTTATCCTCCGAAGAGTTGTGCCTCCGAAGAGGACTTGTGCTGCCGATGATGGCTTTGGTTGTTCCCTTGTCCACTTGCTTATGCCTTTTCAGCGATCCTCTTTTTTTTTTAAAGTAACTTGTTTAATCCAAGGAAGTGTACTTCATTGTCAGGCAAGTTCGTGAGAACGAGCATCAGCCTCTTAATTGGATGTTTGTTTGTTCAAACGATCTCAATTTATTAGCAAAGGCCTGTTTCTGTCGAAATCATAGGCCGTTCAATTGAAGTACTTCCTATCTAGGATTTGAATTCGGAGCTTTTGTGACTTGAAATTTGGCGAGAATCACTTGGTCTTATTATGTGCAAGTTTCACTTCCATTGTCTGCAAAAATTTAAATCGACATTTCAGCAATACATTCTATGTACTCTTTATATCGAAAATAAAGCAAACATGTAATAATAATAAGGAACACAAGATTTATAGTGGTTCGGCCAGGAAATTGGGCCTACATCCACTTTATATTTTTTCATTATTTACTTGCATCAGTTTTACAATGGCCTTCAATTACAAGAATCATACATTCATAATTCTTTTTACAATATTTCAACAAAAATTTTCAAGTAAAGTATGGACGCAAATGATTGCTGCTCCATGCCCTTGGAATTTGATCTCCTTCAACAGTAGTGAGTTTGAATGTGCCATCAAGAAGCTTCTGGCCTATGACATATGGTCCTTCCCAATTTGGCCCAAACACACCTGTCGCTGTCATAATTCTCTTCAGGACTAGGTCTCCAATCTCAAAGCTGCGTTGGCGAACTTTGGAATTGAAATGTCTGGCTATCCTTTGCTGATGAGCTGCAATTCTGAGATTAGCCTCATCTCTTTTTTCATCAAGGAGATCTAGCGCTTCAAGCTGTAGTTTTTCGTTTTCTGCTTGATTGAAATGGATTCTTTTATGTGAAGGGACCTCTATTTCTACCGGAATCATTGCCTCTGACCCGTATGCTAATGAAAACGGGGTGTGCCCAGTCGCAGTTTTGTGAGTGGTTCTGTATGCCCATAGTGCCAGTGGTAGCTTATCGACCCAACCACCTTTTGCTCTTTCAAGTTGCTTTTTGATGGTTGACTTAATAATTTTATTCACGGCTTCCACTTGCCCGTTTGCCTGCGGATGAGCCATTGCTGAGAAGCTTTTTCGGATTTTGAATCGCTTGCAAAAATCATGGAATTCTTCGCTTTCAAACTGAGTACCATTGTCTGTAATTATTTTTTGAGGCACACCATATCTGCAAATGATGTTTTTAGTCACAAAACTTATCATCTTCTTTGAGGTGATAGTAGCCAGTGGTTCAGCTTCTGCCCACTTAGTAAAATAATCTACAGCAACAATGGCATATTTAATTCCAGATTTGGCAGTTGGTAATGGTCCTACAAGGTCTATCCCCCATATTGCAAACGGCCATGGACTGACCATCTGTGTGAGTTCAGTGGAAGGTGCTCTAGGAATTTTGGCGAATCTTTGGCATCTGTCACATTTTCGGGAATACTCTGCTGCATCTCGATTAATTTCTGGCCAAAAATATCCGTATCGGAGAATTTTCTTTGCTAATGTTTGGCCACCTGAATGATCACCACACTCTCCTCCGTGTACCTCTGCTAGGATTGCTTTAGACTCTTCCCTGGATACACATTGAAGCAATGGCATTGAGAATCCCCGTCTGTATAACTGGCCATCCTTGATTATGTATCGAGAGGCTTTTCTCAGTAGTTTTGTCATTCTTTTGAGTTCCCTGGTAAGGATCCATTGAGCAGATATTCTGTTATCGGAGTCATCCATGATTCTTGCTCTTGAGACATGCTCATGATCCAATCAATGTCCATCTCATCAATGCTAGGAGTCGACAGGACCTCCACTGGAGTTAACCCCAGAAATTGAGCTTCGCCTGTGCTAGAATACTTTGCGAGAGAATCTGCTTTCATGTTTTCCTCTCGAGGAATGTGACTTATCATGTAATGATCGAAATCACCCAGGAGTTCCCAAGCCTTTGACAAGTAGGCGGGCAGATTCCCCCCTTTTGCTTGGAATTCCTTTATAACTTGGCATACAATAAGCTGAGAATCACTGAATATCTGTAACGCTCGGATGTTTAATTCTTTAGCAATCCTTAAGCCAGCGATAAGGGATTCGTATTCTGCTTCATTGTTTGTTGAAGGAAATTCCAATCTTAGTGCATAGCATAATGATCGGCCTTCAGGGGTCTCAAGTACAACTCCGGCTCCAGAACAGTAGTCGTTTCTCGCACCATCGACATATAACTTCCATTGGATTGGGGAATCGTCAACCGTTTCCTCCTCACTGTTACCCTTATCTGTGAATTCTGCGATGAAATCCGCTAAAGCTTGTCCATTGATTGCTTTTCGGGGATGATAAGTGATGTCATACTGACTGAGTTCAATATTCCACTTTAGAAGACGACCCGAAGTCTCAGGGCGAAACAGGACTTGCTTTAAAGGTTGATCAATGAGGACTCTGATAGGATGAGCTTGGAAATATTGCCTCAACTTCCTAAATGCAATTAGTAGGCAATAGGCGAGTTTTTCCAACTTAGAGTAATTCATCTCTGCCCCAGTGAGTCTTTTGCTGATATAGTAAACTGGATGTTGAATCCTTTTGTCTTCTCGTATCAGCGCTGCACTTAAAGCATGAGATGATACTGCCAAGTATATAAGAAGATCCTCGCCATCGCCAGGCCTAGAAAGTATTGGAGGCGTTTCCATATGGCGAATCAATTCATCAAAGGCTTTTTGGCATTCGGGAGTCCAATCGAAGTTTTTCTTTCCTTTCTTTAGGGCGTCAAAGAATGGGATGCATTTATCTGTGGCTTTGGAAATGAACCGACTCAAGGCGGCGACCTTTCCATTGAGACTTTGCAATTCCTTCTTTGTTCTAGGGGCTTTGACTTCTTTCAATGCAGTAATTTGAGCTGGACTGGCCTCAATGCCCCTAGCGCTCACGATGAAACCTAAAAACTTGCCGGATTCCACTCCAAACAAACATTTTAAAGGATTGAGCTTCATTCTGTATTTTCGGAGGACTGCGAACATGTCTGCTAAGTGTTCTATGTGATCCACTGCTTTCTTAGACTTTACTAACATGTCATCGACGTAGACTTCCATAGTCTTGCCCAGTTGCGGGTTGAACATAGCATTAACAAGTCTTTGGTATGTTGCCCCTGCATTCTTCAACCCGAAGGGCATAACTCTGTAGCAGTAAAGACCAATGTCGGTGATAAAGCTCGTGTCCTCCTGATCTGGCTCATGCATCATGATCTGGTTATATCCGGAGTAAGCATCATAAAAGATAACAATTCGTGTCCCGCTGTTCCGTCTACCAGTTGGTCGATTCTGGGTAATGGGAAGCAGTCTTTGGGGCAGGCCTTGTTTAGATCTGAAAAATCGATGCATACTCTCCATTTTCCGTTGGCTTTCTTAACCAGCACTGGATTTGAAACCCAATTCGGATAGGTAGATTCTTTGATAAAATTATTCTCCATGAGCCGATCAACTTCTTCTTTTAATGCCGCCGACCTTTCCGGTCCTTGAGTTCTCCTTTTCTGTTTCACAGGTGTAAATTTTGGATCAATATTTAGAGCGTGTACTGCAACTTCTGGGGATATTCCGCACATATCGGCATGAGTCCAAGCAAAAACATCCAGATTTGCCTTTAAAAAAGATATTAAGATATTCTGAATTGACGCATTAAGTTGTGAACCCACATTCAACACCTTGTTTGGGTCCTTTGGGTCAACAGGTATTGGTACTGTCGTTTCCACTGGTACCACTCTATTTTCCCCTGCACTGACTTTTCTAGGGTCCATCTCTTTCCTTGCTCCGCTGTGCTCGCCAGTGCAGGGTCCGCCCTGTAATTGCTACAAGGCTGGTTCTTTGATGCGGACTGGGGCTGCCGCGTTCTTTCCCATTTCTCTTTTTCTGGTTTCTCATAGCTCTGTCAGATAACACTCTCGCCCAGCATTTTGATCCCCTTTTATAACTCCTACTCCATTGTCTGTAGGGAATTTAATAGTGAGGCACCACGGGGCAAGAACAGCTTTGAACGCTGCCAGAGTTGGACGACCAAGGAAAGCATTGTAACCAGAAAATTCGTCGACAATCACAAAAGTTTGCTTGCGGACCATTTTTCTCTCTCCTTCTCCAAGTTCCACAAACAAATCAATGGTTCCTACCGGCTGTTTTGGCTCCCCAGTGAAGCCAGCGATTTTCTGCGATGAGGCTTGCACATCAGCCATAGGGATCTTCATTTGGTCGAATGTTTTCTTGAAGAGGATATTGCAGGATGCGCCACAATCAATGAGAACTCTTCTGACAATAGCTGGCCCGATACCAGCCGAGATGACTAAGGGATCCAAGGTAGGAGCTTCAATACCTGCGGAATCCCTAGCTTTGAACACAATATCATCATCAAGAGTTCTTTGTTGCTTCAAGGGCGTAGCACCTTCCAAAACGAATACATCTTCCTCGGTCGGTACATACTTTAAAGCTCGGGTATACCTTTCCATCTCACCCCAGCTTCTGCCTGCTGGGTGAGGTCCTCCTGTAATGACATTGATAATGGGCCTTCCAGATTCATGCCCTGCAGCCTTCTCACTCGTCCTAGGCTGATGAGTAGGAGCCTGTTGCCCCTGACTAGATGGAGCAGGATTGTTGCTATTCTTTTTCACAAACTGCTGCAGTTTGTTTTCCCTTAGCAACTCTTCAATCAGATTTTTCAACTGGCGGCATTCGTCGGTTTCGTGACCGGGTTGATTATGGAAGCGGCAGAACTTCCCACTCTGTATAGCCTTTTTCCCGGTCCTTAGAGGCGGAGGTTTAGGAAAGTCAATAGAATCTTTAGCGGCAAGGTAGATACGCTCCGGCGTATCAGATAAAGGAGTATATTCTGATGGCTTGAAGGATCGGGGCTTCTTCAGATTACTCTGTTTCTTCCCATTGTTATTTTCCATTTTTTGCCCTACAGATTCATTCTTGCGTGGAGCAACAGTGTTGTCTTCATCTTTTTCCAACACTGCCTTTACCGGTACGGGACGGCTTTCTAAGCGTATGAATTCATCTGCTTTTTTATAGAATTTTTCAAGGGAATTTGGTTCCTTCATGTTTAGCCATTTCCCAAATTCGCTCGACTTGTCAATACCCTTCATCAGATAAGTCAATATCATTCGCGGTTCTGCATTGTCCACCTCAGCTAGCGCTATATTAAAGCGGTTTAAGAAAGATCTGATAGTCTCTCCTGGATTCTGCTCCAAACATGACAGTGACATGATATCCTTGGCTTTTGAGGCGTATAGTCTGAACTGTTCCTTGAATTTCCGGGTTAAGTCAGAAAACTGATCTATAGATCGGACTGGAAGTTTGGTGAACCAAAGCAGAGCTACACCTTCGAGATACACAGGAAAATATCGGCACTTTATTTCATCAGAGGCTCTGGCACCTGTCATGTGCCAATCATAATTGTATAAGAATTCGTTCGGATCACTTGTCCCCATGTAAGCTGGAATGGTTGGAGGGACAAACTTCCTTGGGAATTCAGCCTTTAAGATTTTCTCAGTAAACGGAGTTTTACTTAGGGCGAAACCCCATTCTTTCTCGTCTTCAACCCTCTGCATACTCTCTTTCATAATTTTTCGGACCATTCTAGAAAGATACTCCTCATCATGTCAAGTTCTAGATCCACCAACCTCTGGAAGTGTTTGTTCAAAGGGGCTAGCGGCCCTTTCAGGAGCATTTCTTTCTTCAGCATCATGAATGTTGCCAGCAAAATTCCTTTCATTACCTGCCGGTTGACGGTTTTCCCCAAGCTAATCGTTCAACCTATTCAGAATTAGGGCATTCTGGGCATTCTGAGCCTCGAATTATGCATTTTGGGCATTTATCTGTTGGTTCAGCCCTAAGATTGCAGCATCCAGCTCTGCCTTTGTAACTCCGACAGCTGGAGTGGCCTGATTCGATATAGGGGAAGCGGAGGTTCCCTCTTGAATATTCCCAGATCTGACAGATCTACTTTTCCTTCCAGGAGCCATAATCTCGGATAGACTTCTAGTTTTCAAGGAAATTCTCTCTACAAACCTCTGTGAAGCAATGATGATAGTTCACCTGAGTTCGGTTCTCAGTGAAAGCACCAAAAATGTTAACGTTAAAATTTGAATGCTAACACCCCGGTGTATGAAATGAGATCGTGAAAGCACCACCCGATAGCTCGGGAACAGATTATAAGCAGATAGCAGTGAAAAAACAGTAAACAACAGCAATTTTATAGTGGTTCGGCTTAAGAGATAGCCTACGTCCACTTTGAATATCTTTATTGACGATTTGATTACAAGTCAATGCAGTTACACTTTGATTACAACACACTTTGAGTTTCAAGTGACTTAGGACAAGTAGCCTAAACTTCAATGTCGATCCAAATCTTTGAACACATGTTTGACATGTTTGATTTCTTCGTGAAGTTCCTTGAAGGTGTTGAAGTAGTTCAGAATGCAGCAGAGTAACGGCGCTTGAAATGAATGAGCCAAAAGTCCCCTTTTGGTTGGAACTAGGGTTGTATTTATAGGCATTTCTCGGAGTTAGGTCGTAGGTCGTGACCGACCTAAGTTAGGCCGTAGGTCGTGACTGACCTAAGATGCACTGGCTTCTCTTTCACAAGAACACGCATGCTGGTTTTCACAAGTCCTAGGTCGTGAGCGACCTATCATAGGTCGTAGGTCGCAAGCTTTTTCCTGAAGATGGTTGGATAGTATTGCACTTAACTCTGGAACGAGCTAGTAAGCAGTAGGTCGTGGTCGACTTAACAGATCAGGGTATAAGTGAAGCGGCATAGGGATTTTATTTCATCTGCTTAGGTCGCAAGCGACCTACTATAGGTCGTTAAGTCGTTATCCTTTTTAAGTCGCTCCATACTTTAGATCGGTACATATCTTTAGGTCGTGTTGAACATTTTGTAGTTAGGTCGTTCCACCTTTAGGTCGTAAGGTCGCTAAGAAAATTATGTCATTAGGTCGTTGAGGCTATTGGATCGTCAAGTCCTCTTAGGTCGTTGGGCTGCTGAGTTATAGGTCGCGGAGTTTTAGGTCGTTATGTTTTAGGTCGCGGCAGAAGTAGGAGTTTACAAATATATATATGAAGTAAAACATAGAACTTCAGTATCATAATACGATATATATATATATATATATATATATATTAGATCCAACACATATATGAAACCCAATATGAGCATTATAACATATATATATATCAAAGTTAAGTGAATATATCACCTTGTGTGTGTATATATATACGTACTACTTCTTTCTTTAGCAAAGCAAGATATGAGAGGGGAGGTTGCGAAGCTCAATAGGAGGCACTGGTTACTGAGGTGTGTTTGATCACCGGTGAAAGGCGAAGGTGACTAGATCGGTCGATGAATTTGCTGGCATTTGGGTTGGAGGTGTTTCATGTGTTGAGGACGTTGGAGGGAGGCGAGTTGATGTGGTTCGTTTGAGAGGGTGGGTTCGGTTAAGACATATGAGGATGGTGGCCAGGCCTAGGCTAATGGCTAAGCGAGGCAAAGCTACGTGGAGGAAGAATGGTGGCGTGGTCGGGAAAAATAGAGAAGGAGGCCATTGTGAACAAAAATGAAGGAGGGGAAGGCAACTTACAGAAAGAAAGAAATAGAAAGCTTAATAAAATATAACACATAATCTCATGACCAAAAAATGTGAAATGACAAACCAAGATTTTGAACAATTGGGAATAGAAAAAGTCATGCACCAGAATTCAAGAAATAATAAAAGTTGTGGCTTTTGGTTGTCTCAGGGAGCAACGAAAAGACACAGGTCCAAATACGAAATTGATAAGCTAGGCGTTTCGCGGATTGCACCACGCACCAGGCTTCGAAAATCACAATAGAATATACCATAGAGATCAGCATGATGAGACGATCAAAATGGTATACAGATGTCACCGGTACGATCATCCTATGAAAAGTCGATTATGGTACCAAAATGCTGCTAATTTACCGAAAATAAGATAAATAGGGTAATAAGAGTCCAAATTTGATGAAATGAAATATGACATCTTACTCAGACGATGATTTAAAAATTTTATATATAAAAATTTTCAAGTTTGGAAGATATTTTATTATAATCCAATATTAACTGATTTAAATAGAAATAAAATTACACAGAAAAATAAACTTCAATATTATCGATCGAAAATTTACCAGTCACTATCTTTAAGTAGACGTATTCCAAATATCAAATTTTTATTTCAAAATTTTATTATTTATAATTTTCCAAAAATTCAGCTAATTACGTTATAAAAGTCATTAAAATTTATATAGGTCGTTACAGCTTGTTGTTAAGAAGGTTGAGATTTGTTCTTTGATTGATTTGCTTAAGCTTTCTACTTGAATCTTAGTTTCTCTTCTACTTGAATATCTTAATGTGGTCGGCTAAGTTTACAAGGGTTATGGTTTTGTTTGTAAATGTTGAAATTGATAAGGAAGGTAAGAAGAGTTTGGGATATAAGAACAAAGAATATCCCTATTTTTCCTTTGTCATATTACTCTTACTCACTTATTTTTATTAACTTTTGCTTGTATATTATTTAAGGCATGACTTATTGTTAATTAACAACTCTCTATCCCTTAACCATCTATATTATTTCATATATTCTATCCAATTAAATGTTCTAAATAATGTTACTCAAAATTAGGGTTATTATAAATTAAAGATGTGTTCAAATCATTAAATATATTTAATACGAAGTCGAGATCTAAACATAGATAGACTTAGAGTCTCATCCCATGGATGTGTAGGTAGAATTAGCATTTAAATTCTGATTTATAATTGGTGGGAATAATCATCTAGATATATTTGTAAAAAAAATTGAATCACAATATGAATTATTGTTACGAAAATAATTTAAAATTTTGAAACTCGCTTTTTTATATAATAAGATTTGATAAATTGCATATATGAGACCATAGATGGCTTAGAATCGAATATTGTTATGTGCCGATCGAGTAATGATCAAAGTGCACAGTGGAAACTGGAAGATGGCTTTTCGCTAAATTCGATTGTTTGTATGTTTGATTGACGTTTATATTGTTTACATCAATATTTGTTTTTTTATGCTAGTTTAAAATATGAAATTGAATAAGAAGTTCAATTTAAAAATTTATAAACTTATTTGAGTCTGGACGAACCAAATTATTCATAAAACCCGACAGTTCCTCCAAGTTAGAAACATTGGGGAATAATAAAAATATTAAAAAAATTAATAGCAATAGTGTATGTAGAATGGTAAATTATATATATCTAACTAAATTTTTAATTAGAAAATATAATTAACAAATAAAATATGCTATAACCTACAATAAAAACATAATGGCGACTTCTGTTGTAAATAATTGAATATGGTGTAATATATTGTTTTGATTGCACGTGGTTGATAATGGATGTGCACATTTATATACAAACATCGAAAGTAATGATTTTAATTTCAAGTGATTTTGTCGTAAAAAATATTTAAGTGACTTTAAAAGAGCTCAAAAGCTTTGATAAAATATAAGTATTAAGTTATAAAGTGATTGGAAATATTATAGTAACTTATTTTGGTGTAATTTGCCTATTGAGAGCTTTAAGAATTCCGATCGATGAGTCTGACCAACATTATTGGTAGGGATTCCTGAATGCTAGAATGAGACGCCTCAACAAGATGGTTTATATAAAAACAACAACAATAATAATATAAAATAATATACTGGAAATATAGAATGGTATTTGATAGGATAGTGGGAAATTAATTTGAGAAGCGAAAATATTAATAGTAATGGTTGGAGGTGTTAGTACATAGAGTTTGGCAGCACAAATGTTACAGAAATGGTAAAGTTTTAATATCCGCAACCCCAAAACCTAGACTATGCTCGAAAATGCCCACGAACACTAGGATGCATTGAAAAATGTCTACTGCAGCACGCTTTGATGTAAATCCATAGTGCAATCCATTTTATCATGAAAGAACTCAAAAGCAATCCATGTTAAAAAACAAAAATAAATAATAAATAAATTAACTTCCTTTATCTAAATTTGCTACCGCTTTAACAATCAAATTTATATTACGACTTTGATTAAATAATGTTGTATTTGTGACTAAAAAACAAGCGTTATTTGAAAAATCGTAAGTTACATATAAACACTATAGGAAGACCGACCTTACTAACTGGCAATTTGAACTCTGCTACTAAATTAGGCATAAATCAAAACCTGAAAAGAACAAACTTTTTTTTCTACATATTTCTACAAAGGATGTAAATTGGTAAAGTATAGTTCATGTACCATAGAACCAAGGATCAAAATATCATAATGATAAGTAAATGGGTTTTTGTGGTTAAACCCTTTTGCTTGGCCACTTGAGAAGCAACACCATGATCAAACTGTAGAGTCCTCCGTTTGAAAAGGTTATAAGAAAAACACCGATATTTGGCGCTAGCCACATAGGAAAAGTAGTAAACAGATTCTGATATTTCCATCAATGAGCTATTTGAGGCATACTTGAAAAATGTGTGAGCTATCAGACATCATTGACATGTGTAATAAATAATCCAGAAAATCAACTAACATTAGACTAAACTTATTAGGAACATAAGACTAGGTACCAAGTAGAACCCATAGCGAAGCCCAAAATTTATTAAATTACAATGCTATCATCATAAACGTAAGCAAAACTTTAGATATGAAAGAAAAACAGTGAAACCCTAAAATATTTTTAAACGGCATTCAGAACATACAGACATACCAGGTGCTAAGTGTTATCATCCAAGAGAAGATGAACTGATTATCATCATACACAAAATTTGCCTGACATAAAAGCAAATATGTTACAAATAGTTGATTTCCTAGTAGTGCATAATAGTGTTACTTGTAAGCTGGTATTTTTCTCAGAATGGTATGCTGAACAATTCAACTCAAGCTCAATGAAATTTCTCCAATGTATAGTTTGAAATATATCCCATGGTATATCTATCTCATTTGATTGTTTAATTTATTAGTACATACATATTAATTCTAGTAGTACATCTATAAAGGCTCTTACTCAACTATTAAACTATTTTAACAATGTTCCAAGTAGTATAGTGGCACTTGCAGGTGGTCATACGCTCGTAGATTTCTACTTAATTTACTCTCAATCTAAAAACATTATTCATGCCTAGTTATTAAATGAGTGTTGTGGTGGCTCATCTAGTACTTATCGCAAATTCAAAAGGCAATAGGTTGCGGTAGCTTATTTCTACCTGAACCGAAACTCTCAAACCCAAGTGTTTACTAAGCATGTTGGGTCAATCATCTGCATTTTACCTTTCAGTCGATAACCATTGTATATTATTTTCATCATTGAGATGTAATATAAATACAAACAGATGTAACATGTTTTGATATATTTTGCAGAACATATTCAAGATATATGTATAAAACAAGATATAAAAATTAATATACATTTCCAATCCATTGATTACAGTAGCTTCTTAAGAGAGTAGTTGTAAATGTTCAAGTAGAAGGAGCGTGGAAGGCATATTCATTAAATGTCTCTAAACTTAAAATATGCAATATCCTAGAGTCTTCCTCCACGTGAGGCTTTTGGAACATTTATACTATAAGAACAATAAATTAAAATTGAGCAAGTCATCAGTGACTCTATTACACATGACCTTTCAACTTAATTTTACTACTTTATGACCTCTAGCACTCTATAGACTGCACCTATTATTATAGACTGCACAAATTTATTGATTGTCATCATGCTTCCAGTATACTAGTTCTTCTATATGGTAATGCTCTCACTTCTGACTGTTCCTACAAATTTCTTCATATATTTTTACTCCAGGCAGACAACTGTTCTTACATATTTAAAACGTTCATACTTTATCATTTTGAGTTTAAGTGGGGTAAATAAATAAATTTTGAGTAGTGCTTGCTATTCCAAAATGTAATTTATCCAAACTCACTTGAACTCATTTTGCCATAACTTTTGAATGATTTGTCTGATTTGGAGAATTTTGTCCATTTTCGAAAGCTTAAAACCTAAGATATTACTTTTATTTGAGATGTTTTGCATAATTTTGATGTCTTCGTGGCCAGAAACATGATTTTTAGGGGAGGACCTGCATATGTAATTGGATTCCAGTTTTTAACCACTGTGTAAAAAACCATTGTAACTTCTAATTCACTCCACATTTTTATGATCCCTAAGATGATTTCGAAAGTCAAAACACTGTATCGCAATTTACTTTTGGAAAATATGATTTGTTTCAACTTTTTTGACTTTTGAAAACGAGTGGGAAAAATGTTAAACAGAAGCGTTGTATTGCTTCTATGTTAAGTGAATGTATATTTATTAAAACCTTCTTGGATAAGACTAATACTTTGTCTTGAGTTGAGAACGGGTGCTCTAGAAGGTCTAGCGTGATTATGTGCCGACGTTGGCTTACATACAAGCCAAATAACTCGCTTAACTGCTAAAATTAAGGTACGCTTTCGGATTAAAATACAAATTGTTAAAATATTACACACACACACACACACACATATATTGAACTCCGTATATCACACACACGCATATATATATATATATATATATATATATGTATGTATGTATATGTATACACACACACACACACATACATATATCATAGTTGTGAAATTACAAACGACTCTCCAAACAAAGGAGACTCTGTCGAAATTTTCCGAAAGCTCTAACAATTCAATTTTTTTCAATAAATTGTATGCAAAAAAAAAGATTAATAAACGATTCTATTTAAATTTGTAACATACGATAAATTTGATTCAATATTAACTAGTTAGAAAATTGACTGAGTCTGAACTTGATTGTTTATTTCTAAAAAAAGGTTATAATTTAAGTGTGCATGACATCTTTCTATAAGAAATTGCGAGACTGATATTTTCTTAAGGGGAGAGGTCTATAATAACCATGTTATTCAAAGCCATAGTATTATACAAATTTAATTAAAATAAAATGGTCGTATTCTATTTTTGATAACTATTGTTTGAAATCAACTTTTTACTTAATTGAAATCTATTTAATAATTTTTTTTTCAAAATTTGAATTAATTAATAAGTTCTTTTCATAAAATATATCAAACAGGATAAAGTGTTATTGTTCGATATAAAATATTTTAAAAGTGTATATAACTTTATATTATTGAAATAGGTGGAAAATAAATTCAATTTTCGTTATGTCAATATAATGAATATTTTGAATAAAGATATATGAATAATGAATCAAACAATGTCATGTATTTATTGAAAATGTGCTTTGAAAATTAGAAAGTAGATTTATTTAAATTGGAAATGGTTCTACAAATCGACAATCAAATTAGTCACATTTATATTTAGGGATTGCAGAAATTTTAACAGTAGGGGAAAATGCAAATTTATTTATATAAGAACTTTAGTCGTAAAGTTGAAGAGAAAACAAACAAATTCATTTCAAAATCTCTTCCTTCCTCACTTTCGGCCAAAGCCCATTTACATTAAAACTAAAAATGAGCGTACCTTTACACTTTTCTTTCCCATGTCCTAGAACCCGAGCAGATACCCCAATCCCCAAATACCATAACGTACGAAATCGACAAGGGGAAAAACAACAAAACGCAAAACGCATGCTTGTGGAGGCCCTAAGATGAAGCCATGGGAAATCGCGAGGGGACGCGACATTGGTGCTGACATCGACGAGTGGGCGACCTTGGCTGTAGGAAGTGAACCAGTGTCACGGTTCTAGGAATGGGTGAAGTTTTGACAATGAAGGTTGCAATAGGAGAAGCTAGGAAATGTGCAAGGTGGAGCATGGTTGACGGTTATTAGGGGAGTTCAAGCAAGCGATGATGGCTTTTAGACGTGCGATGATCGATGCGTACAAGTATCAGATGGAGGCTGCTACAACCAATGAAGGAGACACAATGTTGTAACGACCCGGAATTTTGGGTCGCTAGATGTGAACATTTAATTCATTTTAAATGTTGAATATGTATTATAATTTGAATTTTGAAATAAAAAGATTTTGGTTAAATTAATAAAATTGGTTAAAATTTCAAATATAATAATTCTACTGAATTTGAATAATAATAATCTAATATTTGAGAATTGAAATAATTTGTGAATCTAGAGGCAAATGGAACGGAAATGGTTTCTAAAATTAATTTTAAGTCTATTTGGATTTGAATTATAATATTGGACTGTTGGATGGAATTAAAAGTCACAAGTCAAAAAGGAATTTTATATTAATTTAATAATAGAATTTAATAACATAATAATGCAAATAATCAGGTTTTAACTCGAAATGGATTAGATGATTTTTTAGTGCGATTATAAATTCCATATAATTTATAAATACGTTATTAAAGTTTCAAAGATTAAATTTTAAGTGATTTCGACAATTTTGAAAATCGCTCGAATTAATCGACGAATTAAAATAGCTTTCCGGGGCACATGTCTTGGAATTCAACGAAACCAGTTCCATTGGATCCGTAATTGTTAGTTGTTATCGGATTTCAATTTTCGTAGCAATCGGAGTTGTCATTTGACCCTGGCAGCTTAAAACGCATAGGAACTATTTTTAATCGATTTAATCTAAAATTGATCGTTTATTTCCGTAACTCGTGCATATGATCAAATTAGCTCCGAAACACGTTCCATAGCGTTCGGAATGCAGGTAACACTTTATAAACGCCTGGCGGCACATGCGATTTGGAGTTTGTTTGTACAAGTTTGTTATTTGGAAATTTTACTAATAAAATAATATTAATTAACGTTTATATAATCACGTTTACTAAGAAACCCTAGCCGATTGTTTAGAGCTGCCGCCTCATTTAGTTTTAATGGCGATAAGGCTTTAGTTTTCTTCTTCAAATTTCTCTCCAGCCGTTAATAATTCGCAGAAATCATCAACTGCAAAAATCGAGAGCTCAATGAGCACAACGTTTTGAACGGTGGTGATCGAAAATCATTGAGTGGATTGATGGAAATCTTGCCATGAAGGGGCCGCGTTCGAGTTCAAATCTAGGGATAAGGAGGCTGGCGAGTTCGTCGAGGCTTGGGGCGTGGGTAAGGCTTGCGAAGGCCATTCGAATGGCGGCGCCTGATTGAGCTCGAAGGGGCCATGGTGGGGGCGTTTAGCTCGAATTGAACGGCAATGATGGGTTTGATATTGCCTGATGACGCGAGAAGAAAGAAGAAGCAACGACCTTGATCTGGGTATGGTATCGCGCGGTCGATGTTTGTTATAAAAAAAAAAGAATTTTGTTTTAATTATATATACAAAACTTTAAACTTGAATATCTTTGACATGCGTGGTCAGAATTCAACGAAACAAGAAGCGCCGGAATCACAGCGACGCAATCTACGCTGCAGTGCTGATTTGGAGACTATCAGGGCTAGCGAAACTTTTGGGTTAAATCGATCACGATCGATTTAATTCGGAAATTTAAACGCTCGTTGAATGAAAGGTGAATTTATCTCACTCACATCTGTATATCACTTAATTTAAATAGCTAATATTTAAATGTTTGATTGGTTGTTTAGCTGAATATGATAATTATTATCAAATTGAATCGGTATTATTTCTTGTGCTAATATCTGTGGATGTAGGGAAACAGGTTGGAGGGATCCAACTGGATTCCTCACAAATAGTAATTTTATTTATATTCTGTGATATATCTCATTGTTATCCTATGATAAATTGTTTTAGATCTTGTTATGTTGTGTTCTATTTATATACTAGGATAGATTAAATTGAAAATTAAATTGTATTGTGCTATGATTGGGTGAATACAACCTGGGAATTTAAATATAAATAAATAAATTGGGGTTAAAGGAAATAAAAGAAATTCTTAAGTAAAGGAGTTAAAGGAATTAAATTCAAGAAATGGGTTGAAAATTTGAAGTGTTTGAAATTGTGATTTATAAAGGAAATGTGACTTGTTTTAAATTAATAGCGAAATTTATTTTTAAAGGATGGAATGTGTATGCTTTTATGGAAACTAAGCATGTTTTAAAGAAAGATTTTCGAAGTATAAACTGAAAAGTTTTGTAAAGTTGTTTTTAAAATATTTTAGAAAGATTATTATTATTTTTAATTCTTTTTAAGTGAAAGCAAATATTTGATTAGGTAATTATGGTATTTAATTATTTTTAAAAGTAAAGTAGTATTAAGTTTTCAAAAGCAAATTACAATATAAATATTTGATTTAATAACTTATTTTAAAGGTTAAATTTGACTTAAATTACTTAGAAAAGCTCTATATATTTCCTTAAGTATTATTTTCAATCAAGTAATTTCAAGAAGTTTTATTTTAAATATTTTAAACATTTCAAACATATATTTGTAAGTGATTTCTGGGAAATGGCAATGTATTTAAAAATAAAAGGAGTTATTTTTAAAGTATGGAAAGGAATTTACGGGATGAACGTAAAACTGAATTGGGATTAATCGGGTAGGATTTATAAAAAGAATTCTTTGGGTTATCCTAAAATGGAAGTGTATTTCCCTGAAAAGCCAAGTACGTTTTTAAAGCTGATTTTTTGAAAAATTAGAAGTTTTGAAGTTGTATTATAGAATGGTTTCAAAAATTATTTAAATGGTAAGAATTTTAAAAATGAACATTTATCAAATTAGTTATAGAAGTAGTTATTTTAAAGGGGTTATCAGTATTGTGTTTTAAAGAATATTATTAATATTTATACTATGTAAAACGTTTTATTTTAAAGATAATTAATTAAATTTTTATTTGAAACTTGTATAGTATTTCACAGCTTTATTTTAAAATTTAGTATGACTTAACTATATTTTGAAGATAATAGTTTATGTTTTATAAAGGAGTGATTCGAAATATTTTAAAAGGTATATATATATTTTAAATTAAGTATGTAAGAAGTCTTAATATAAATGTTTTATTGTATTTTTCAAGAATAAAGAATTTAAATTATTTTAAATATTAAGTATGGGTACTTGGATGTTTTTAGAGGAAGTAAAGATTTGGGAATTTACTCCATGAGAATAGTTGGGTTTGAAAACTATTTCAAAAGGACTTGAAAATGGAAACATATCTTGCAAAGATATTTCTTTTGAGGAAAATAAATAATGTGGGAAATTGTCTATTGTTTGATGGATGTTTGTGAATATTAATTGATAGTTAAATCACCGACTATCAATATTGGCCAATGCGTTGATCGTTTCGAAGAGACCGGGATCGAGATTAATTTCTCGAAAACCACTTCGATCCGGTCTGTACGTTTTCGTGGGAAAAATGAGTTCGAAGTCGAAGATGGAGCAGTAAAGTGCAAGGGCTAGTCGCTACTAATCCTGAGGATAATTCCAAAATGGATGTCGTAGGAGTAGTGCCTTCTGTTCCGTTCGAACCCGGGACGGACTTGTATGGATGAATGCTTTCGGAACATCGTCAGGTGGACGATGGGCATTCTAAGTGAAGCGTTCTAAAGGTAACGCTTAGCCTCAAGCCTCATCAACCGGGAATGACGGAAAATCAGGGGTTATGCAGCAAGGCTAGGTGGGTGCACCCATTTCAGGGTGAGGTCATCCATGTCTAGATGTCCCTCTTATTTTGGCTTAGTGGTGCGGTTGCTGATCCCAACCGTGGGGTGATCTTACTGGGGATTATCCAGTAAGGGGTAGTCCTAGCCTTGTGTTGCAGGGGATTGGGAGTGGTCCTCGGTACCTAGTCATTTGTTGGAAATCCATTATCCCTACGAGCCTTTTACGAGTTTTGTTTGTATTACCCACGATTGTGGCTAGTAGCTGGAATTTAATAGATGTAACAAATTTGGCTATTTTATAAGTATTTGTATATAGACCCAAGTATAATATCAAAGGATTTATATAAAAAGTGTTTAGCTATCGTAAGGTAAAAACCCGACATGTTTGTTTGTGGCGTGGTCTTACGAGATGCTTTTGTTTTCTAAAGGATTATTGAAACATTAATAATCAATTTGGGTGTAACTTTATTAGCTGGTATTCCAGACTGACTTGAGTGTTATTTCATTATTATGCTCGGGCCAGACCGAGTATTATATGTTCAGGATAGGATGCTATGGAACTCAGGAGAGGGGCTGGAGTCCGAGACGTATTATCTGTACTTGTATATATATCCGCTGTTGTGATTGTATGGAATTTTTAGACTGGTAATTTTTGTTTGTTTGAGATACTCTGATGATATATTGTATAAAACAGATATAGCTTTCATTTTTTGTAAAAAGCTGATATTATACATTATATTTTATTCCGCTGCGATTGTGAGATTCTAATATTGTTTAGTTTATTCTTTCTTCTATCTCCTTTCTTTTCCCTTAACAATCTGTCTTTTCGGCACTTGATCATCGGCATATCATATTGTAGGGTATTTTGTGTCGATTTTCGAGGGTCGAGAAGGGCAGATCGTCACATTTGGTATCAGAGCTTAGATTGGCGACAACCTAGGCTTTGTTGGAGAAATTACTTATTAAACAAAGTCAATAGTACTCTATAATGAGTTGAGAGTATTAATGTCAATGAGAGTGTACTTGTTAGTGAATATAAAAATTGTTTCTATACTGTGTTGACTTATCGGTTGAGTGTTTATGAATTGTGGTCGGTACTGGAAGTACAACCATATCGATAGGGGTTTCTAAACTCCTAAACAAGATAAACCGACATAGTATTGTTTTTAAAAAGGGTAAATTAAATAATTTTACCCAAAAATTATATTTTGATATAAAAGAAATAATTTCCTGAAATTATTATATATATATATATATTTGATTGTCTGGATGTGGATATCTTAATCAAATAAGAATCTAAAACATGATCTAAAATTTGAAATGGTTATAACCAAATAAAATTCTACGAATACAAAAGAAGAATAACTAAATTTGAATTAAACAAGAATTTAAGTCCCGAAAATTTTGAAAAGTGTTTTAAATGTAATGAAAACAAAAGTTTGTAAATTTAAAATCTTGGGAATGTTTGAAATATTTTCGAAAGTGTTTGAAGGCAATAATGGAATATTATTTTGGGTAATATGTTTGAATGGAAACTGTTTTGAAATGAATTTGGGAAAGTAAGGAAGCACGGAACTCACTTCAGTCGCTGGAAAATAATCCTGATGATGATGTCCACATCATTAGAATTCATTTTCGAGTTTCTAAAGTGATAGATTTCTTCCATAGTAATTGGGTATGATATCTGTTTAGATTTGTTTGATATACAAGGTGTTTTAGAAATTCCAAAGGGGAAATTTGTTTAGGTAAAACCAAGTGTTTTGGAATCCGGAGATTTGGTTTGATATACCAAGTGGGTATGTGTTAATTTTCATTTCAAATGGTTTTGAAATAAAATCGGGTAATTGAAATTTGGGAAGTCTATTTCATAATGTGAAAGATTAAAATGAATCAACTATTGAACTTATTAAGTGAAGTTGATACTAAAAAGAAGAAAATGAAATTTTAATCCCGGAATTAAAATTTAACTTGAGTATATGGAAGTGAATAGAAAATTTGAAATTTAACTTGGGATAAGTTAAATAAATTGGACTTAAGATTAAATTGATTTGGATTAAATCGAAGTGTAAATGACTTTGCAATTGTGGGTCATTGTGTAGTGAATTATACCCATAAGCTATTAAGTGTTATACTTATAATCTAAAATTGTGGATTTAAAATTTGCAAAGAATTAAATTGAAAGAAAATTAAATTGAAAGAAAATTTGTATCCTTAAGAATTCAGTGATACATATAAAATTTGGAATTGTGATTATAAGGTGTAAATGGATTAAAATGAGCAATATAAACTTTTAAGTAAACAAGTTGGTGAACTTATCAATAGAAAATGGAATTATAATCACAAATGGGAAATAGTTGAATGGTATGGTGAATTCAAACTTAATCCTAATGAAATGTAAAGTAAGATAAGGTAAAGTGAGATATAAAATATGTGAATGAACTTAAGTTAGTAAATATGTTTTGAACTTGTATATGGAGAACTAAAATTGGATTGAATTGGATTTAACTACGATTAAATGGAATTGAGTTGAATTTGGATTTAATTAAAATCAAGATTCAATTGTGTTATGAAAAAAATGAAGGGAATTAAGTTCTTATTTAAGATGGTAAAGGAAATGGTATGAATTCAAGTTGGATAAACAAATTTAGTTGAACATGAATTAGAACTGGAAAAGAATTGAACTGGAATTTTTTTTAAATTAAATTGAAAGGATATTGTATGAATAAAATTTTAACTCAACTAAATCCAAAGGAATTATTTGAGAATGAATTTAGCGTAAGTTAAATTAAATAAAGAGAAGCTGGCAGATAAATTTAGTGTAAACTAAATTAAATGGAATTTGTGTTGGCATGGATGAAATTTTGGTGGTTTGTTAAGAAAATTTTGAAAAGAAAAATAAAAACCCAGTTCTAGTATAGGATTTAATTTTGGCAATAGAAATCTGAGAGTGTGAATGAAGAATGGAATTAGATTATAATAGTGATGGTTTGAATTATAAACAAATTAAAATGAGTGAAATGATTTAAAGTGGTCTCATTGTTAATAAAATAAATTTAAAATGGATTGAATAAATAAACAAATTGAGTTAAAAATTGTAAATGAATTGGAAATTTGGTTGGATGAAAATCAAATGAAAATAAAATAAAATTGATATAAGAAGAAATGGAAATATTGTGAAATTGAAAGAACTTAAGCAAATTGGAAAAAATAATTGTGGTCGAGCTTTATAAGGGGTCTTGAATGAAATTTGTTTAGATAATGAAATAGAAATGCAAGTGAGAAGAATTTTAATTAATTATTGTGTGGAAATAAGAATGTATGAGTTGTAAATAATATAGAATAGGATGATATTAATATAAACTTAAGTTGGATGGTGAATTTGAAGTGAGAATAAGGATTTGATTTAAAAATTGCAAGGAAGTAAGAATATTTGGGATTGTAAAAAATTCCGAATGAAATAATATTAATATAATCTAATTTGGAATTAATTTTAAATGGTTGTAGGCTTAAGTGATTGTTACTTGCTTGGATAGCTTTAAACTTGCATAGAAATTAGTCGTTTGTTGTAAACAGAAGTGGATTGATTGGAAGAAGCAAATAAAGTTGGTTTTGACTCAATTAAAATAAGTGTAATATAATTAAGTGGTTTTGCATAAAAATGAAAATAGATCGTTATGGAAATGCAAAGGTATCAAATTGGAATTGGATTTGAATAAATTGATGTAAGTAAAGCATATGTTAATCATATTGAAAAGAGAGTGAGTTGGTTGTAGTAAATATGAATTGTAGAAAGTAAACTTGAATTTAAATTATCGAGAAGATTAAAAATGAAGTTTGGATTTGTAGGAAAACTAAATGGTGATTGAAATCTTTGAATTGCTAATAAAATATGGCTAACATGTTAAATTATGAAGTATGCTTGGTTAAATTATGAAATTGATGTATTTGGCCAGTTTAATGAACAGAATGTAAACAAATTCTCATATTATTAAAAACAGATGTGTTTGTT
The DNA here is from genome assembly GCA_030765085.1 of Allium cepa. Classification (NCBI taxonomy): domain Eukaryota; kingdom Viridiplantae; phylum Streptophyta; class Magnoliopsida; order Asparagales; family Amaryllidaceae; genus Allium; species Allium cepa. The sequence goes on from CM060939.1 coordinate 822,005,510, forward strand.
TAAGTAAGTATAGGTACGGGAGGCAGTAGATAGATTTAAGTGCGTATATGCAATATTATTTAGCTGCTTGCTTTTAAAATGCAAATAAAGGTACATCTATGCAATAAAAATAGGAAATATGAATTGTTTTTGGTTTTCCGACCGTGTGGATCGATGTATACATATTTATATCTATTGTGATATTGCAAAATCTCCTCCGTACAAGTGAGTCTCTGCCAAAAAATTTCGGAAACTTTGGGAGTTAGAAAATTTTTCGAAAATTTTGAAACGTTTCGTTAACGACAAATTGATTTCAAATTAAAATTAAATAAAAAGAATTTTGTGATACGAATTGAAACTTGTAGTTTTGATTCAAAACTAAAGAGTTTAGGAAAAGTGAATTTGAGATTTTCACTAAGTGGGTTTTGCTATTGGGTTTGGAACATTCTTCTACCCTAGCAAATTTCGGGGACGAAATTTTTATAAGGGGGAGGAATATAACGACCCAGAATTTTGGGTCGCAAAATGTGAACATTTAATTCATTTTCAATGTTGAATATGTATTATAATTTGAATTTTGAAATAAAAAGATTTTGGTTAAATTAATAAAATTGGTTAAAATTTCAAATATGGCAATTCAACTGAATTTGAATAATAATAATCTAATATTTGAGAATTGAAATAATTTATGAATCTGGAGGCAAATCGAATGGAAATGGTTTCTAAAATTAATTATAAATCTATTTGGATTTGAATTATAATATTGCACTGTTGGATGGAATTAAAAGTCGACAAGTCAGATTTCGAATTTTTATATTAATTTAATAATAGAATTTAATAATATGATAATGCAAATAATCAGGTTTTAACTCGAAATGAATTAGAATGATTTTTTAGTGTGATTATAAATTCCATATAATTTATAAATACGTTAGTAAAGTTTCAAAGATTAAATCTTAAGTGATTTCGACAATTTTGAAAACCGCTCGAATTAATCGACGAATTAAAATAGCCTTTCGGGGGCACAGTCTTGGATTCGACGAAACCAGTTCCATTGGATTTGTAATCGTTAGTTATTATCGAATTTCAATTCTCGTAGCAATCAGAGTTGTCGTTTGACTCTGGAAGCTTAAAACGCGTAGAAACTATTTTTAATCGATTTAATCTAAAATTGATCGTTTATTTCCATAACTCACGCATATGATCAAATTAGCTCCAAAACAAATTCCATTGCTTTCGGAATGTAGGTAAAACTTTATAAACGCGTGGCGGCACGTGCGATTTGGAGTTCGTTTGTATAAGCTTGTTATTTGGAAATTTTAAAATAATATTAATTAACGTTTATATAATCACGTTTACTAAGAAACCCTAGACGATTGTTTAGAGCCGCTGCCTCATTTAGTTTTAATGGCTGTAAGGCATTAGTTTTCTTCTTCAAATTTCTCTCTAGCCGTTAACAATTCGCAGAAATCATCAACTGCGAAAGTCGACAGCTCGATAAGCACTACGTTTTGAACGGTGGTGATCAGAAATCATTGAGTGGATTGACGGAAATCTTGCCACGAAGGTGCCGCGTTCGAGTTCAAATCTCGAGATGAGGAGGCTGGCGAGTTCGTTGAGGCTTGGGGCGTGGGTAAGGCTTGCGAAGGCCGTTCGAATGGTGGCGCCTGATTGAGCTCGAAGGGATCGTGGTGGGGGCGGTTAGCTTGAATTTAACGGCAACCATGGGTTCGATATTGCCTAATGATGTGAGAAGAAAGAAAAAGCAGCGGCCTTGATCTGCGTATGGTATCGCACGGCCGATGTTTGTTATTAAAAAAAAAAGAACTTTGTTTTAATTATATATACAAATCTTTAAACTTGAATATCTTTGACATGCGTGGTTAGAGTTCAACGAAACAAGAAGTGCCATAATCGCAGCGACGTGATCTACGCTGCAGTGCTAATTTGGAGACTATATGAGCTAGCGAAATTTTTGGGTTAAATCGACCATGGTCGATTTAATTCGGAAATTTAAACGCTCGTTGAATGAAAGGTGAGTTTATCTCACTCACATTTTGATACTAGTTAATTTAAATAGCTAATATTTAAATGATTGATTGGTTGTTTAGCTGAATATGATAATTATTATCAAATTGAATCGATATTATTTGTTGTGCTAATATCTGTGGATGCAGTTAAATAGGTTGGAGGGATCCAACTGGATTCCTCACAAATAGAAATTTTATTTATATTCTGTGATATATCTCACTGATATCCTATGATAAAAAAATTTAGATCTTGTTATGCTGTGTTTTATTTATATACTGGGATAGATTAAATTGAAAACTAAACTATGTTGTGCTATGATTGGGTGAATACAACCTGGGAATTTAAATATAAATAAATAAATAAATTAGGATTAAAGGGAATAAAAGAAATTCTTAAGTAAAGGAGTTAAAGGAATTAAATTCAAGAAATGGGTTGAAAATTTGAAGTGTTTGAAATTGTGATTTATAAAGGAAATGTGACTTGTTTTAAATTAATAGCGAGACTTATTTTTAAAGGATGGAATGTGTATGCTTTTCTGGAAACTAAGCATGTTTTAAAGAAAGATTTTCGAAGTACAAACTGGAAAGTTTTGTAAAGTTGTCTTAAAAATATTTTAGAAAGATTATTATTATTTTTAATTGTTTTTAAGTGAAAGCAAATATTTGATTTGGTAATTATGGTATTTAATTATTTTTAAAAGTAAAGTAGTATTAAGTTTTCAAAAGGAAATTATAATATAAATATTTGAATTAATAACTTATTTTAAAGGTTAAATTTGACTTAAATTATTTAGTAAAGCTCTATATATTTCCTGAAGTATTTTTTTCAATTAATTAATTTCTAGAAGTTTTATTTTAAATATTTTAAACATATATTTGTAAGTGATTTCCAGGAAATAGCAATGTGTTAAAATAAAAGGAGTTATTTTTAAAGTGTGGAAAGGAATTTACGGGGTGAATGTAAAATTGAATTGGGATTAATCGGGTAGGATTTATACAAAGAATTCTTTGGGTTATCCTAAAACGGAAGTGTATTTCCTTGAAAAGCCAAGTACGTTTTTAAAGCTGTTTTTTCGAAAAACTAGAAGTTTTGAGGTTGTATTAAAGAATGGTTTGAAGAAATTATTTAAGTGGGAAGAATTTTAAAAATGAACATTTATCAAATTAGTTATAGAAGTAATCATTTTAAAGGGGTAATTAGTATTATGTTTTAAAGAATATTATTAATATTTATACTTTCTAAAATGTTTTATTTTAAAGATAATTAATTAAAGTTTTAATTGAAACTTGTATAGGATTTCATAGCATTATTTTAAATTTTAGTATGACTTAACTTTATTTTGAAGATAATAGTTTATATTTTATAAAGAAGTGATTCGAAATATTTTTAAAAGGTATATATATATATATATTAAATTAAGTATGTAAGAAGTTTTACTATAAATGTTTTATTGTATTTTTCAAGAATAAAGAATTTAAATTATTTTAAATCTTAAGTATGGGTAATTGGATGTTTTCAAAGGAAGTAAAAGTTTGGGAATTTACTCCATGAGAAGAGTTTTTTGCTTTTTTGGCCGAAAGACAGTTTTTTGTGTAAATAACAGAATGATAGTTGCAACTCATTTTCAGTTCACATTAAAAACTATCCTTCAAACTAAAAAAAAAACTTTTTGTCCCTAGGACTATTTTTTTTAACTTATACCCTTTTCCTATATTCTAGTTTATTTTACATATTATGGGTTTGAGATTTAATGAGATTTCATCCTTTTCTATGAAACAAATAATTTTAATAAATTATTGAATAATCGGATTGGTACGAGATATTTCGTACTACTCTTTCACTTATCATTATAATTTGTTAAATAGAGCATAGAGTAAAAATTACTAGTTGTTGGCAAATAATTAATAGCCGGTATAGGATTGTTAGTATAATTCTAGTGATTATTTAAGTGACGGTAATCAACACTTAGAGTTGTATTGTCTTAGGACATTCAAATTTGTTTTTATGTCGGTAGATCCCTAAGCGAAGATTGGCGCATTTTTCATCGACCTGGGAGTCGATACATTTGGGATTTTGGTAGATAGACTTATTTTGGAGGATTGATTTGTTATGGTATGACACGGCTGCCATTTTGATCCTTGGATAGGTGTTCTATGTAGTCCTATCAGTTTATTTTGGATATAATAGACAATTTTTCCTATTTTGTAGGATTAGGTTAAATAGTAATCTATTTTGTAGGATTAGACTTTTACACTATGTGGTGGAGTTTTGTTAGTAGACTGCATCAGACTATTTAGGTTGGTAGACTTTTTATTGTTGTTTTTAAGCTGATAGATGACTACCATTACTATTCCTCCATAGATTTTTATGTATTTTGTATCCTTTTGGCTTTGAACGATTTGTGTTAAACATAAAATCCACTTGAGAACAGAGGTATGAAAGAAGGTTAATAAAAATGTCGGGCTTTATAGGCATGGGTTTCGACAAGGGTCACAAAGGAGCATTTTGAAGGCATTGAGAAAGCTTTAGAGGGATTCATAGGCACAATGCGCCATCACAAGTGATAAACAGTAAAAAAAGCCTTCGAAGAAGGAAAGGCGGAGCTACCCTTCCATCATCGTCAACCTTTCGATGTAGATGGATTCACGTATATAGAGAAAAAGCAAGGACGGGCTCAGAATTCCTTTCGAAGAAAATGAACATTAACCTCTTATATGTGCGCTAAACCTTTCAAAATTAAAGGTTTTGCCTTCATTCAAATTTCTCAAAACAACCCTTTCGAAAGCATAGCAAAGCCTTCCGAATAGTTAAAGCCAATGTCATCAGGAGAAGATTCAATACCAATCCACAAGCATGCATTCAAAAGCTACCTAATGCATCGAAACTCCTTCAAAAGCGATATGAAGAGAAAAGCACATTTATATCCCTTTTGGCGAAGTCGAGAGCGATTTATGAGAAAGCAGGGGAAAGGAATATTAAAGAATTAACAAATCCGAAAGGTAGATAAAAGACCCTTTGGACAAGGTCAAAAGTTTTGGAATATGAAGACGGGAAGCGCAAAGGTGAGTTAAAGGACTCGAAAAAGAAGCCTTTCGACTGCATCAAACGGAGTTAGAGGTTTTTCAACCATGTTGAAAGGACTGAGGCGGCATATAAAAGAGGCTTTCGATTAGGTCGAAAGCATAGGCGCCGAAGGGGGCCAACTTATATCTACAAATAAGACCCAAGGGGTCCAATTTAAGGTACCAGATTATGGAATCCTAACCTCATTTCTTTCATTTCTACTTCTTTTATTCCATAAAATCTTTGTAAATCCTAAATGAATTTAGCAAAAAGCTCTTAAAATTGTAACCCATTTTAGATTAATGATAGTAGAGAGATTTGCAGACACATTAAAGATTTTGATGATGAGGAAGATTATTACGACCATAAGCTAGTCTAATGATCAATTGCACATGATGTTATCTTATTCTCTTAACTTCTTTTTGTCCATGCAAATCAACAAGATTGACTTGGAAAACATACACGTCGAAAAGTATCATCACTTGACAAATATTATATAGTGATAAACAAAGATAATGATGTTTCGACACTTATAAGTTCATAGAACTTACGAATATCCAAGACGAACTAATATCAAGTATTCTAAATAAAGTAGAAAACTACAAACAGGATCTATTTCGAAAAGATATTACTCCTTTCGACCTGGTCTAAAGGGGTGTCCCAAAGGGAATCTAATCAGTGTTGGAAAGCATTCATTTGGGGAGGAATCCATTTGAAAGGGTCCTACATTCAATGATATCAACAACCCTTTCAAATATGTTCCCCCATAGAAGATACAAAACCAACAAGGTCAAAAGCAACTATCCCACTTAAAGACGCATGGCAGACATTTAGACATAGTAAAAAGGGCTAGGATAAATCTTTCGACGTGATCGAAAGGGAAGGAAGTTAAGGATAAATAGATGAACTCAACTTTTATAAGAGGAAGGGTTTCAAATAAGATGCTCTTTTACTTGCCCACATTCCTAAGTTAACTTTCGAAACTGATTCGACTAAGTCAATCTAGTCGAAGGGTGGGTTTCAGAAGGAGTAATCTATTTGACAAACTTATTTAATATGATCTTATTTTCTTCTCACATAGCTTTGGGGTATTGAAAAGTTTTCTTGTTAACATTTTTAGCGCTAAAAGCAAGGATTGAACCTCCACCCTTGTTACTATATTATAGGCTAATTATGGATCATTTGACTTAACGTAGGAAAATAAAATCTAAATTACTCTACAGAATGGATGGAGAGGTAATCCACACTACAACCCTTGAGGAGAACAAAATGGATGGAGAGTCATTTTATTACATAGCTAAAGGCTTGCTCCTTCCTTCCTTCAGGAGGTGCCTTATCCTAACCATAACGTGGTGCAGATAAGGGCGTGTTCGATGCTTTAACCTAGCCATCTTATGGTGCGGCTAAAGGCTTACTCCGTCCTCCTTTCAGGAGGTGCCTTATCATAGCCTAGCATGGTGCCAATAAGAGCTTGTTTGGTGCTTTAACCTAGTCATCCTATGGCATGACTAAAGGATTGCACTGTCCTCCCTCCAAGAGGTGCTCTACCTGGCCATCTCGGCGTGGACATAAGCTTTTCTACCATCGGGGCCCTGCAATGGTTAGTCTCATGACCATACATCATGTGATAGTGGTAAAACGATTCTCTTATGTTTCTTTCATATTTTGTCCTTTTTTGTGATGACCAATAGTTGAGTTCATCCTTAGTAAGCAAGTAGACATTTTCCGTAGATATGGTTAAGTTGCATTCTATCGAAAGTCAAGATTTGAAGTTTGATTCTTGTGGATGAATCTTTGACTTTTTTTCTCTTTGGCCTTATTGTTTCATATTCTTGAATTGATTTCCTTTTCACTGCACTTTGTATTTCTCATGTTGGAAGTGTTCTCGTTGTAATTGGTTGCCACTTGTATGCAAAGGCAATTTGATCATTCATTATTTGTTTCTAAAAGATTATGTCTTTGGAATAATGTTGAATTATTCTTCTTATTTGAGTAAAGATGTTTCCATTTCCATTTGTTCTCTTCTCGAGTGCAAAGATTAGGTTACAGCCAACATGGAAAGGGTTTAGGCTCCATTTTTTAGGGTCATAGGATTCTGCTTTTGTTTGGTTTATAATTCTATGAGCTTTGAGCATTAGTCTTTTCTCTTTATCTTGATTGGAGTTCATTACGATTGCTTGGTATAACCTTGTAAAATGTGGTTCAAAAGATCCCTGTTCAGATCTCATAAATCTATTAGCCATGATCAGACCAAAGTGGATAAACTTAAAGTATGATTAAATTAAGCAGGGTTAAAGAATGATGGTGTTGGGGATGTATCCAATTCGGAGGTTCAGGCGCTCTTTCTAGCGCCAAAATTATTAACAATATTTCTTGTCAACACCCCAATGTAATGCCGAGAAAGATGAATAATTCCTTGCATGAACAGTGAGCGAGATTTACTTGGGAATTGCCTTTCGATTTGGCCTTATTTGTTTATATTCCCAAATCTGGTCTTTTGACATCGTCGAAAGGTATGGTCTTCAAGGTTATATAAACCTTCGATCCAGTTGACCTAGTATGAGATCACCTTTGAAATCCAACTTTCCGATTAGATTGAAATTCCCTGAGTTAAGCTTATTTCAGAAGGATTTCTACCTGATCGAGAGGTTAAATCATTAGAGTGACTTGAATTTTGATTCCTAAGCAGAGAAGGGAGGTTAAAAGTAGGTTTCAATCTTGTCTAAGGCTTAAGTGTTAGATTTTCCTTAGTTTGAGCAGGAAATCTTATTACTTTGTGGATTTGGAGTACGCATCGACCTTGTTGAAAGCTTAGATCACAGAATATATAGCTTCGAAAGGCTACAGGTGTTGTTAAAGCATAAAGAATTGCCAACCTCATCGAATGTTACTTTTCGATGGGGTTAAACCTGAAAAATAAAAGTTAATAGAACAAAGGCTTTAGTAAACATTAAATTAATCAATAATGCTCAAGACTTTCCTTTATATCTATGGAAAACTTTATTTCATTAAATTCCCATATCACCTAATTAGTGTTACAATGCTTTGTTTAAGAAAAATACAAGTTTAAAAGTAGAGGAATCGGATCCCCAATACATGACCCCTTGGATTTTCTTTATAGTTGCAAGCAGCCTTCCTTCCACGCTCTTCTTTTCGACAATGTCAGAAGGCCCTTCTTTTATATGTTGTTGAGACGTGGTCGAAAGCTATGCCTCCTTTTTATGTTATCGAAAAGTGTTCCTTTTATATGCTATTGTGAACCCTTTTGACCTTGTCGAAAGTTGTTCCTCCTTTCAATGATGCGAAAGGTGTTCCTTTATATATTGTTTGAACTTTTCATCGTGGTCAAAACCTATGCCTCCTTTCGACGTCGTCGAAAAGTATCTATTTCCTTCTTGTCTTGCTTTAGCAGTTCCTACATTCTCTTTCATCCTTTTGACTTGGTCAAAACCCATGCTTCCTTTCGATGTTGTTGAAAAGTTTTTTTATCATCCTCTCTCCTTTGTTGACTTTTGAGTGTTTCTTTCTTCGTTGCACCATTCGACATGGATCTTCGCCTCTTTGTTGTTAATGGAAGTAGGTTTGAAGCCTTCGATATGATCGATAGGTTGATCACATTGGTTTTGAAGAGATTCAATTATACTTGGTTTCGATGTTGTTGATTAGCCTATGTTATTGTTTTAATCTGATGTACAACCCTTTTAAGACCATACTGGTTTCGATTGATTCAGAAGGATAATTATAGCTTTCGAATGTGTTTCTAATACTTGTTTAGACTTCTTCACCTTCTTGAAAAGGTAAGAAGCTGTTAAACTTTAATGGTAGCATCCCTTTGACTTCTTCAAAAGGTTTGGTCTGAATTCTTCCCACTTGATCTTTGTTTAAGGCCCTTTCAACAAAATTGAAAGGTGGATTTTTTGGTATAACACATACTACCCAAAATGGCCAGAAAACCTGCTCTTGGTGAAGAAATCAAATAGAAAATGAAGGACATTCATTGATTATACGGACTTGAACAAGGCATGTTCGAAAAGATGTTTCCCACTATCTCAAATTGATTAGTTAGTATATGAAATTAGTGGTTATAAATTATTGTCTTTCATGGATGCATATTTACGATACAATCAAATACCCATGTTAAAGTTGGATGAAGAACACACTAGCTTCATAACTGAATGGGGAATTTACTGCTACAAAGCAATGCCTTTTGGGAAAATGAATATAGGGATTACTTATAATAGGCTGGTCAATAGAATGTTTAAAGAACTCATAGGCCGGAATATGGAGGTTTATGTGGATGACATGTTAATGAAATGTAGTGAGGATAAGAATCATCATTGGGATCTAGAAGAGATGTTGGGATATTGCAGAAATATTAAATGAAATTGAACCCACATAAGTGTTCTTTCGGAGTCCATTCAAGAACGTTTTAGGCTATCTCCTAAGTGCCTAAGGGATTGAAGCTAATCCTGACCAAATTCAAGATGTTAAGGACATGGCCGAGCCCAAAGCTAACGAAGAGGTATTGAGTTTAAATGTAAGAGTAGCCGCCCTAGGAAGGTTCATTTCCAAAGCTACTAATAAACGTATCCCCTTCTTCGAAGTAATCAAGGCAAAGAAGAACTTTGAATCAGGGAAGATTGTAGAAAAGCCTTTCAAGAGTTAAAAAGCCATTTGAAAAGGCCACTGATACTTTCTAGTCCGGAGAGTGGAAAAATCTTGAACTTATACATGGCAAGTTCATAGCATACAGTCAGCTCAGTATTGATTAGGGAAGGAAGTGGAGCTCAACTCCATGTGTCTTATGTAAGCAGAAGACTGAAGGATGCGAAAGTTCAATACCTTGTGATAGAAAAGCCAGCCTATTGCTTGATTCTCACAGCATGAAAACTTAGAGAGTATTTTTAAGCACATCCGATCAGGGTATTGACCAATTTCCCCCTTATGCCAGTTTTTAGTAAACCAGAAACTTCAAGAAGGTTAGTAAAATGAGTAGTCGGGCCCAACCAATATGATAGAGAATTTCAACCGTGATTCATTATCAAAAGTCAAGCATTGGCATATTTCATTAACGAGTGCACTAACTTCATAGAAGTACAATCGAAAAAAAAGAATCACAAGACTATATGGCAATTGTATGTCGATGACGCGTCAAATAAACAAAGGGCTGTTGAAGGATATGTGATAATAACACCAAACGGGCACCGCTTACATTATGCCATGAAATTAAGATTCCCTGCAATGAACAATGTGTCATAATATAAATCAATGGTAGCGGGTTTAACTTCAGCATTGGAGCTCAAAATAACATGGATCCATATCTTTAGTGGCTCCCAACTAATGGTAAATCGAGTGAAGCAGATATATCAAACAAAAAACTTCAAGCTATCTTTATGTGTACAGAAGATATAGAAAATGCTTGCTTTGTGTGATGAATTTTCAATACATCAAGTTCCAAGTGCAGAAAAATCAAAAGCAGATTCACTAGCAAAGCTAGGTAGCTTAAGGGGATCCCCAAAATATGGATTATCAGAGTAGAATATCAAGAAATTTCAAGTATTAGAGAGGAAATATTCGAACAAGGAAAGAAACTATTAGTTCTCACAAGGTCTCGAGCTACGTTATAAGAGAAAGAGGGAAAATAAATTGGCAGAGAAATATTAGATGAGAGTATTGACCAATCAAGTGCAAGTGACTCGTATGATAACACACGGTTGTCACCCATCATTGAACATCTTGCTAAAAGAATAATCTAGTGCAAGTGACTCGTATGATAACACATGGTTTGTCACCCATCATTGAATATCTTATTAAAATAATACTCCCATCTAAAATGGGTGAAGCAAGGAAAATCAAATGACAAGTTCCAACTTTCACAATTATGGATGGAATCCTTTATAAGAAGGGATATGCACTTCTTTATTTAAGATACTTTAGTCTGGATAATGGAGTAAAATTGTTATTGGTAGCACACGAGGGATTCAGGCGGGGCCACTCGAATGGAACAAAATTGCAAAAAAGATGACGAGGTGAAGATTTTATTGGCCCCGTATGGTAAACCAAGCCATTGAGTATGTGAGAAAATGTGAGAAATATCAAAAGTATTCAAAAATTCCTAAATTACTTCCTATTCAGTTAACTCCAATTTCAAGTCCATAGCCCTTTGATCTTTGCGGAATAGATTTACTAAGCCCATTGCTAATCTAAACAGAGGGAGCAAAATAAGCCATTATCGCCATAGATTGCTTCACTAAATGGGTTGAAGCGGAAGCATTTCCTAAGATTATTTCTAGGAAAGTACTCAGATTTGTCATCAAAAATACTATAACCAGATTTGGAATTCCCGAAAAGATAATTTTCGATAATGCAACACAGTTTAGGAGCACAGAATACACTCGCTTTTGTCACAAGAATGGAATTATTGAGAGATTTTCCTCTGTTGCGCTCAACAAAAGCAAATGGGTCCACATAGGCTGCAAATAAAACTCTAAAGTCTATTTTGGAAAAGCGATTAAATAAAGCTAAATGAAACTGGGTAGAAGAGCTGCTTCTTGTTCGATAGGCGTATCGAACATCTACTAAAACAGCGACAAGACACACTCCCTACCCTTTGACATATGGGTGTGCGTCGATGATACCAATTGAGATTAAAGCACCCTCACAAGGGAGAATCGTCTATGCATTCAATTGAATCAAGAACCAAAAAGAGAATCGTTGGATCTGATACATGAGTTGAGAGACAAAGAGCAATAAGAACAGTGGACTTCTAAAGAACAATTTCAAAGTATTACAACTCAAAAGTAAGAACATGATCATTTCAAGAAGGAGATCTGCTACCCCTCAGAGTAATAGAGAATACAAGAAACACCATGGATGGATCCCCAGGACCAAATTAGGAAGGGCCCTTAATCATTTGCAAGGTAATCCACCCATGTGATTATAAGTTATGCCTACCAGATAGCAATAGGTTCCAAGGACATGAAATGTTGAACATTTAAGACCTTATTTCCTAAAGATGAATGAACAAAGAATCTTTTTCTTCAAGAAGAAAAATCTACATGGTTGGGAGTAGAACTCTCCTTTCATTTGGACAGTACTTTTTATGGTCAAATACCTATATCCACACTGAGTTGGCTAGAGCAGAGCACCCCCTGGTGGGATAGGTGTAAGCCTTTAATCGTGCCATGCTATGGCTACGTTAAAGCATCGATAAGCCATTGGTTGTTCCTCTGGTTTGGTCAAGGCACCTCCTAGAGGGAGGACGAAGTAAGTCTATATTCGTGCCATGTTATAGCCAAGTTAAAGCAATGAACTAGCCTCTGTCTACGCCACGCTATGGCCAAGGCAGGGCGCCACCTGGAGGGAGGTTAGAGTAAGCCTTTATCCGATTCATGCTTTGGCCGGGTTAAACAACCGAACAAGCCCTTGGTTGCACCTCGGGTCAGGTCTAGGCGCCTCCTAGAGGGAGGTTGGATAAGTCCTTGGTTCTAGCTTCTAAGAATGAGCTAATTAAGAGCACCAGACTACGGACTAAGATGCCTAAACCCGAGAAGAGGCTTACCAAACAACGGATTAAGATGTCCAAGCCCGAGAACAGGCTCACCAAACAATGGACTAAAACATCCAAGAATGAGAAGAGGCTCATCAAACAATAGACTAAGTCGTCCAGGCCTAAGAAGTGGCATATCACCAAAGCACCAAGATATCTAAGCCCAAGAAGTAGCATATCGGATTATGGACTAAGACGCTTAGGCTCAAGAAGCAACCGATCAAATTGCAATAATATACAAAGCCAAAAGGGTTTATGCATGTCAAAGAACATAGAATCTAAGGAGTAAATCAGTACTCCATTTATTTATACCCGGATTTGGGTTTTGGGTTTCTTATTTCTAAGTTTCATCTCTTAATACCTGAAGCCGGGTTTTGGGTCTTTATCAACCACTTACGGTCTTTGTCATACCCAAATCTTGGTTCTGAGATTATTACTTAACCTTACTTTAATGCTTTAATCTAGGCTTGAGATTTCTTTTGTCAAGATAATTACTATTGAACTCTTATTATCCAACATATCCCTAAATCCAGGCTTGTGGTTTCATTTTGGAGATAGTTACCATGGGTTTCTGATTATCCGACATATGCCCTAATATGGGCCAAGGATTTTTGACATGCAGACGATTATTATGAATTTCTGATTATCCACCATTAATACTCGAATTTGGGTTTGAGAATTCCATTATGAAGACTACTTCCAATTCTTGTTTAATGGAACCCAAATCTGGATTCTGGACATCTAACTATTAACTTCTAAACATCATTAATTCATGCCCTAATCTGGGTTAGGTTTATAACCTCCTAATTCTTGAATTTGAATTTTGGGTCATTATCATCGATTTTTAATTCTTTGCATCGATCCCGAACTAGCGATTTAAAGTAGAAGTATTGAAGCTACAACACTTGTCTAAGTTATCAACCAGAAGCTTTGAGGGTTATTAATTTGCAAATCTAATTGATCCTAACCAACATCTATATTCGGACTCCAAGATCATTCTTATCTATAAGTAAAATTTCTAAATACATATTAAGATTATGGGTTACAAAGGCTTATTTCCAAATAACGGCTTATGATCTCCTATTTCTTGACATCGACTATCTCCGACGGGAAGTTCTTAGACTTCAATTATTATATGAAGGGATAACTATTAATTACGGACCTCGTTTCCTTTGTTAAATCAAATTTATGACTAACTAAATAGAAAATGTTGAAGTACCCCTGTGCTGACTTATCATGATGCATATTTATAAGATAATGAGTCAGCAATAGAAAATGTCACTTACTTTGAATTTTGCAGGAAGAGAGTTATTAAGAGCAAGGAAGTTGTGAAATTCATGTCCTAAAGAAAAAAAGATTCTTCAAACAAGGGTTGGGGGAAAGATGTTAACCATAATATCCACTTAAGAACAAAGGTATAAAAGAATGTTAACGAAAACGTCAGGCTCTACAGGCATGGATTTTGACAAAGGTCAAAAAAGAACGTTTCTAAGGCATTGAGAAAGCTTTTGGAGGAATCACATGCACAAGGCGCCATCACAACTGACAAATAGTGAAAAAGGTTTTTAAGAAGGAAAGGTGGAGCTACCCTTCCGCCATCGTCAACCTTTTGATGTAGATGGATCTAAGTATATAGAGAAAGCAAGGATGGGTTTGGAACCCCTTTCAAAGCAATGAACATTAACCTCTCATATGTGAGCCAAACCATTCGAAATCAAAGGTTTCGCCTTCATTCAAATTGCTCAAAACAACCCTTTCGAAAGCATAGTCAAGCCTTTCACACTAGTCGAAGCCAATCACATCAGGAGAAGGTTCCGCATCGTTCCATAGGCATGCATTCGGAAGCTACCTACTACACTTACACCGTTAATACTTCAAAGACTTCGAAGCACTTATGGAAAACCTATCAATAGAAGCGAAGGTTCCTATTTCTACTTCTGATGACAACAAAGCGATATGAAGAGAAAAGCACATTTACATCCCTTTCGACAATGTTGGAAGCGACTCATGAGAAAGAATGCAAAAGTAATACTAAAGAATTGGCAAAGTTCAAAAGGTAGAAAAAGGACCCTTTCGACAAGGTTGAATGGTCTAGAATAAGAAAAGGAGAAGCATAATGGTGGGTTGAAGGACTCGAAAAAGAAGCCTTTCGGCTGCATCGAAAGGATATGTGACCTTTCGACCATGTCGAAAGCACGAAGGTGGAATATAAAAGAGCCTTTTGACTAGGTTAAAAGCACGTGTATGGAAGGGGGACCGACCTATATCTATAAATAGGACCCAAGGGATCCAATTCAAAGGACCGGATTTTTGAATCCTAAACCCATTTCGTTCATTTCTACTTCTTTTCTTCCACAAAATCTTTGCCAATCCTAAGTCAATTTGGGGGAAAGCTCTTACAATTGTAACTCATTTTTGATTAATGATAATGGAGAGATTCACGTATTCATTAAAGATTTTGATGATCAGGAAGATCAATATGATCATTAGCTAGTCCAATGATCAATTGCACATGATGTTATCTTCTAAAAGAGTCCAACCTAACGATATCTATAGAGAATGTCTACTGCTAACTAAGGACGAGCTCAGTTATTGGATATCACAGAAAAAATACAAAATATGAAAGAAATTTGGGGGAATCCTACTGCCATTTCCATATGATGAATAGATATAAGACTAACTATCGTAGAGCCTTGGAAGGGATGATAATCAATTTTTTCCATCAAGGTCAAATCAATGAACTTGTAAAGAGATCATTAAAAGTCAATAAAGAATTACTTTTCTAAGAAAGATCTACATGGTTAGGAGTGAAATGCTTCTTTCATTTGGACATTAACTTAAACGATCAAAGTCTCTGTCTGCACTGATTTAGCCAGTGCAGAGCACCTCCTGAAGGGAGGAGTATAAACCTTTAACCGCGCCATGCTATAGCCATGTTAAAGCAATGACAAGGCCGTGGCCACGCCCTTGGTCAGGTTAAGGCACTCCTGGAGGGAGAAGTGTAAGCCTTTACCCATACCATACTATGGCTAGGTAATGCTTCGACAAACCCTTGTCCATGCCACACTATGGCTATGGCAGGGCGCCTCTAAGAGGGAAGAGTTGTAAGCCTTTATCTGCACCATGCTATGGCTAGGTTAAAGCATCACCAGCCCTTGGCCGCTCCTCAAGTCAGGTCAAGGCACCTTCTAGTGGGAGGTTAGTAAAGTCCTTGGCTTAGCCTCTAAAAATGAGCTAACCAAGATTACAAAACAACGGACTAAGATGCCCAAGCCTAAGAAGAGGCTCACTAAACATCAGACTAAGATGTCCATGCACAAGAAGAAGCTCACCAATAATGGACTAAGATGTCCAAGCCCAAGAAGAGGCTCATCAAATATCGAACTAAGATGTCCATGCTCGAGAAGTTGCATATTAAATAAAAGACTAGGATGTCCAAGCTTGAGAAGCAGCC
This sequence comes from Allium cepa, assembly GCA_030765085.1. Taxonomy (NCBI): domain Eukaryota; kingdom Viridiplantae; phylum Streptophyta; class Magnoliopsida; order Asparagales; family Amaryllidaceae; genus Allium; species Allium cepa. The sequence goes on from CM060939.1 coordinate 822,021,586, forward strand.
TATCAAACCACAACTTCGTACAAGGCCTAAAGGTTTATACATTTCAAGGTAGATAGAATCTAAGGAGTAGAGAGAGGCTCTACTTATTAATACCGAACCTAGGTTTTGTGTTTTTTATCCTTAAATTTCATTCGTTAATGCCCAAATATGGGTTCCTTGTCATTTACTATTGAAGTATGAGATTTCGTTCATTAACACCTAAATCTTGATTACGGATCTTTCAATTCCTCATACCCGAATCGGGGCTCCAAGACTATTACTTAATTTCACTTATTCATTGCCTAATCTTGGTCTAAGATTTCTATTATGGATTTCTGATTATCCACTACTAATTCCCAAATCTAGGTCAAAGATTTCTATCGGAAGGGTGATTGACTATTATAGGTTTTCAGTTATCATCCACAAATACTTGAATCTGAATTTCAAGTTTCTTAACTTCCAAACGTCATTCACTATGGGTTTCGGGCTTCTAAACTTTTAGATTTCGTTCATTAATGCGTGAATATAGGTTATTGGATTTCTACTATAAATTTTGAGATAATGGTCTATGGACTTCTTTTACCCAATCGTTATTAACCCTCTATTAGTAATCTTCAAAGGATGGTTTTTTAATACATTTAAACTCTTGGTTGAGGATGAAAATTTTCTACCAACAAACTTCAGATATTCGAGCAATATGTTTAAATTTAAATTCTTAATTATTTCTCGCCACGAATCAAAGATGGGTTTCAAGATATTTAGTCAAATATAATTACTATTCTTTATTACCATAAGATTACACAACGATTTGTTAATCTACACGAATGATATAAATAGACTTTTTTATCAGTTTCAAGATAATAATAGAAAATATTATTTGTTTCGTATTTTTCAGTGAAACCATAATAGTAAACAAGAATGAAAGGCCTGGAAAATATAAACATTATTGTATAAGCTATCAAACAAATGTTTTAAAGATAACATTACAAAAAAGGATCACAAACTGGATGATATTTTCAAAATTTACATGATTTACGCAACTTATGTAATTATATACAAGTGTATAGAAAAAATATATACATTCCTTAAGTTTGAATCTTTCACAAACCTTAAGCAGCCTTGTTCAAGTTCTCAGCGATTATAGGATCTACGATGTGACGGGTAGCATTACAAAGAACTTCTTTGAGCTTCTTCTCTTTCTTCCTTATCCTTTCTACATCATCAACTACATCAATATTAGTTTTCTAAGTATGATTGAAAACCCTATTTGCACCTCTAGGGGACTTATTTCCCTTTCCATTCAATGATGCGCTTCAAAAGGAGATATTTATTATGTTCGAGTTTTTGAATTTTAGCATCATATTCGTTTATGCTCTACGAGTATTTAAGTTTCTCCTATTCATCAAAATATTTCATCATGTCTTTAAATTTTCTACACCAAAGTGCCCTCTACCTTCTTGTCTAAGCCAGTGGGAGGATTATTCGTAGTGGAAAATTTCTGAGCAGCAAGGGAAGTAGATCTTGTAGATTTAGCAGCATATGGAGTAGCATGAGGAACTAGTAAATCAATACTCAAGATATTATTCCCTATAATAAATTCCAACGATTCACACCGAGCTTGACTATCCTTCAATTTCATCTCCAAATCGCTTACACGTTGGAAAAGTTCAAGCATTTTGTGCTCGAAGTCTAAAGGATTTGACTTAACTTAATGCTTCGGCATGGAAATTACTTCATTTTAACAAATAACATCTGCTTCTAAATTAGCAATTTGATCCTTGAAATTCTGAACAATTGTTTTCTAAAGTAAGAATTTCTTATGCCATCTTAACTCTTCGGTATTGCCATGAAAATAAGCAAGTAAAGTATCTTCAAGAATTCTGCTCTATTCAAGATCTGCTAACAGCTTACCTTTAAGATTGATAAAGTGAGATGCTAAATCTAATAAGTGAGGCATTGTTGATAACTGTAGTTCCTATTTAAATAAAAAAGGAAAAAGAAAGAAGTCAAAACCAGAATAAACATTCTCTTTATTACTACAATAAAAGATTACAATTTAAGTAACACTGAAACTAAAAAATACAATAGACATTTGTTTTATATTTAAAGATGAGAATCACCATGTCTAATTTTATTTAATGAATTAGCAGAAAGAATAACCATCGAGTCAAAAGGAATATTAATTCCTTCTGGAGTAATAACTGGTGCCTATTTACTGCAATCCCATTCCTGGCAAGGGGACTATCACGTCCACATAATAGTTCAGTGTGGTATATTCGAATCTCTTTGAGTATCTTTTCCTTTTCCTCACCAAGAATGTCGAAGCAGAGACGAGGATTGTAACTGACGCGATTTTCGACTCACGAAAGTCGACGTTAATACGTCCACTATATCAACTGCCGACCAATCGAAGGCCAAAAAACCATACCGTTAGGGTTAAAGAAGAGGTAGAAGATAGAAGAAGAAAGAAAAGGCAACAGAAACAATATCAGAATCTCACAATCGCAGCGGAACAACATATAATATATCAATGAATAATCTTTAAAACAAAGAATCATATTAGTTATTACATTACATCACATTACATTACATTATCAGAGTTTACAACAACAAACAGCGGAAAAGAAATACTATATACTAGTTGATACGTCAAGCCATCCAGCCTGCCTCCAGATCTCTATAGCAACTCCTGAATTCCAGAATAACCTGATAACCTAACTCTTGACTGCCCGTGTGGAAAATGATGGGCACCCAGAGTTTAGGAAGGAAATAATAAACTCCAGGTCAGTCATGTGACTGGACTTAAAACAGTTATATCTTTAGAACAACCAAAGAATTTTTTTTTAAATAGATCCGCAATGCTTTTAGAAAATGTAACGACCGTAAGGCCTCCCGCACACACACACAATGCAAACGTAGAATCGGAGGAGATTTCTCCTTTTGATAGTCAAAGATGCTTGATACGCAAATTTCTTTGATATTATTACAATAAGTGCAAAGTATAGGAAAAAATTTCGAAAGTATGATATAAATCTTAGCCAGCATAGACATTTCGCACTTATTCCTACTATAGCTACCATCTAAACAGTGGTGCGCCACGATAAGTAAATGACAGGTTCTACAACTAAAACCATACAAGGTTCGTATTGTTTCTTTGGATTTTCCAACAAATGGTCAGGCCAACGAACTTCCCATTGCCACATGGGTACGCCTCTGGAAAGACAGCCTGAGAACCTAAATGGATCTCGGCCAACACAAGGCTGGGTTACCCCAAGCTGGGTAACAACTGACACGAATATGCCATCCCCCGATCGTAACCGACCTAAATCCCGGGATTCACCAACAACCATAAAATAATAAGTTTGAAGCAACAACATAGGTTAAGTATCAGGGCTCCATACCATAATACAAACCTCTATCCAGAAGGAAATGACATACACTAAGGGGGCGCTAACCCTTAATAACCTTGCCGCATCTTTCCTGTTTTGACCATTTCCGGGAGGTGAGGTTCAACGAAGTCTCGTCCATAAAGCTTCGCTTTATACAAAAGCTGTGCTTTGATCAACAAATGATCACCAACACTCAGCATGCCACGTTACCAAATTGGGAATATATCGCTAGTAACCATCAATTACATAACCTCTGAGCTCGTACGTCTCAGAGAAGGGTGTTAAGCTAAGAGAATAAATTCTCCGCCACCAACAGAAATATATTTGATAGAAATCAGCTTTACATGTCAAATTGTAACATCAGACACACATCCATACAAGTCCGTTTCGGGATCGAACGGAACCGAAGGCACTTCCAAAGAAGCCCTTGCAATCCGGATATTCACTAATCACGTCCGGAATTCCCATCACAAAGGGTGATAAAATCTCTATATCGGAGATCAGCCGATGCAGAGTCATTCGACGGTAATCCTTCCGTTTTCGAAAATATCCCATCTTCAACACCAGTCTTCCAATGCTATCCATTTCGACGTATCACTATTCGCAATGGGATTCATGACCCAAAGGTCCTCTCCCGGCTAAACAGAATAACGAGCACTTATTTTAAAATAAGTGTAGCATTCAAATTCAAGCAAATCACAACAAATACACATTTAAAGGTAAATATTGATAGTCGGTTATTTAACTATCAATAGATATGCACAACATCGCCAAATCCCAAATAATTTACCAAATTATTTATTTTCCAAAAATATCTTTACAAGATATATTTTTCCACACTTCAACCATTTGAAAACAAATTTCAAATCACTTTTCACCTTTCCAGCTTTTGAAAACAAAATTTCAAATCATTTTCCTTACGCGGTAACACTTCCAAATATTTATTTATTTTCATTTCAAAATGGTTCATTTAAACCAATTAAATAAATCCTTACCGATTTACTTCAAATTTATGTTCCAAATCCGTAAATTTATTTCCACACTTCAAAAATAAATCAATGTTTATTTTTAAAACAATTTTCCCTTTCCTTTATAGATTCCATAGTGAATTCACATTTCCAAAATATCTATTAATATACGATTTTCAAATCGACTTCAAATATTCACTTTCAATTTATCTTTAAAAGATATAATCTCAAAACATTTCACTTCATATTGGAAAACATTTCCAAATACTTTTTTAATAATAAGTAATTCACAAATCTATTTATTTTCAACATTTGGAAAATATTCAATATACTTAAATCACAATTAAGTATATATTTTATTCTTTAAGGAAAACATTCCCTTAAACACATTTATTTGAGTCAAAATGAATGTGGCATAAAACATCATTACGACAACTCAAAATCACTAGTATAGGGATTCGAAATTTAGATAGGTACATAAATCCCAATACTATGTAAAACATTTCTTCGAAAATCATTTACTATAACAACAGTGTTATAGTTCACCATTTCCTTTTATTTCTCGAAAACGTCTATTTCAACAATGAATGTTGAAATCTATGGTTTCGATCCTTAACACATTTTAAAACAACTTCAAATTATTTTAATTCCATTTAAAAGATCACTTTCTAAAATGTTTCTTTCATATATTATTCACTGTCCAAAATCATAAATATAAATCGTTTACCCAATTCAACACTTCTACGTATTTAATTTAAAGGATTATCCACTGTCCAAAATCGTGAATATGTTTCCTTTAATAAGCTTTCATATTTACTTACCAAATTCAATCAATTTTGAATTTATAAATCAATGTTTATAAATTCACATTTATATACTATAAAAACTTCAAGTCATAAAATCGCTTTATTTACAAATTCTACTATATCTTATTTAGTTGCCAAATCCAAATAATAAGTAAATTTACTTATAAATCTCTTATTTAGAAAAATAAATTATTTTAAAACTTCATCAATTATAAATCTATAAATTTCATTCACTTATGAAATCCATTTATACTTCATCCTAACACTTATAAAAACCCGTTTTAAAATTCCAATATTTTTATTTATAATATCAATTCTACAAATCTTTTATATAAACAGTTTATAATAATTCAAAAATCCCAATTTAAACAAAATTATAAATTAATCAACTACTTATTTCAAAAATGACATTTCGGTTAATTTCACAAAAATTATAATTTTATAACATAAAAATTATAACGTTTATTTATTTAAAATGAATCAACTCTAAAATTCAATAAAATGTATACTTTCAAAAATCACTTGAAAATCCTTTTAAATTCGAAATCGTTACGTTAACATTTTTAAAACTCCAAAAATAGGCCCAATGTTGGAACAACACTAAATATCACAACCACGGCATCCAAACGTCATATATCAATATGATAACAGAATATATCGCAAATATTTGTAAATAAATCAATACTGTTGAGGAATCCTATTGGATTCCTCCAACCTGTTTCCCTGCGTCCACAGATGTTAGCACAATACCAATCCAGTTTTAAGACGGAATATCATGGTACATAGGTTTATATAGTATTATCCGCTATTATGCGGCACAATAGGGTCTCATCCGCTATATAATGCGGGAAAATCAACTCCAAGTACATATATAATACCAATTCCACTTGAAGATGGAATTATCGCGGTATATATGTTTAATAAATAACATCCGCTTAATATACGGCATATACAGTCTATTTCAAAACAATAGATAAAAATTTATCATCCAAGCATATAATCATGCAATTCTAAATTTTACTGTTTAAAATTTAAATCGAAACAAATTTCGATTGAGCGAGAAGTTCTCACCTTGCTTTCAATAATGGTTCCAGTGTTTATTTCGAATAAAATTAAACGCGCGTTTAATTTTTCTCAAAATTCTTACTAGCTCCAATCCACTCCAATTCAGCTCCATCGTGTAGTGTTCGTTAATGCGATTCCAACGCAATTCGTTTCGTGAATTTCCGACCTCGTATGACCAAGTTACGCTAGTTTAAAGCTTACACGAATTAATATATATAAATTTACAAATTCTTTTTATTTTTAAACCTTATTTAATATGGGCCGTGCATTTTCTTTGCCCTGAATCAAGGCCGTTGCCTACGTTTCTTCCATCTCCAGTTATAATACGCGACCGAACCCATCGCCCCCTTCATTTCCACGATGTCGCACCGCCCTACGATCCACCTGACGATGATCAGAGACCATCAATCGACGCGCCCCACCGAGCTCCACCATCGGCTCGAACGCCGACGAATTCGATCGTCTACGCTCCTCAAAAAACGCGAATGAATGGCGAGCGTTTGAATGCAGTTCGTCGTCGATCCATTGCTCTACAACCTATCATCTCCATATGGATTCGAAGATCTCGCAATGCTCTTCTAGACTGTAGTTGAGTGTTTTGGCTAATTGTTTACGGATTGAAAGAGATTAAAAGAAGAAATTCGAAAAATATCGACCATTAATCTGAAGGTGGCGGCTAGGGCTTGGAGGTTAGGGTTTAGTGCAAATAATGAAGGTTGAGGTCCTTATATAGAAAATTCTCGCGACACTATTCATCCAGAATTTTTCCAAACTCCAAACGAAGCGTGCCGCCTGGCGTTTATAATATTTTACCCTTATTCCGAATGCAATGGAATATAATCGGGAGCCAATTCGATCAAATTTGGAAGATAAGTTTTTTTTGAATCGACTATTTAAATTCAAAATTTACTCGAATCGATTTCAGTGCGTTTTAGCTTGCCCCGGACAAATCGTAAGTCCGATTGACACGAAATTTGATACCATAATATAACATTACAGATCCGATGAAACTAGTTTCGTCGAAATCCGAGACTGTTTGAAAAATGGCTATTTTTACTCATCAATTTAATATTAAAATATTCAATTTCTACAAATTAACTTTTAATTCAATTTTAAGAGTTCTATAAGATCATTCTAACTCCAATATTATTAAATACGACGTAAAAAATCAAATTAAATAACATTAAACCCAATTTCCAATTATTTCTATAATTTCAAATATTAAATTATCGATTAAATTATCTAATTAAATCCAGATATTCAAAATAAAATTTATTCGACTTACAAATGATGGAAAATTCTGTGTCGTTACAAAGTTCACCCTTAAAAGAATTTCGTCCTCGAAATTACCAAGTAGGAAAAAGTCTTGAAATCCATTAACCTTTCAAACATCCATTCAAATTGGATTTCAAATTCACTTAAGTGTTTAACTTTTCCAAAATCCATAGTTAAACTTCTTATAAAAACTTTACTAAGGTTTCAAAATCATACTTAGTTATCTTTTGAAAACAACCAATATCGTTTAACTTTCAACTCAAAATCAAAATTATAGTTTTCACAAATTTTCCAATTTTCTCAAAAATATTATAAAGCCTTAAATTTTTAGAAAATTTCGCCATAACCTCCTTTGCGCGGCTCGATCCGGAAAAAAATGACATATATATCACAAATATACATCTAATCAAAGTAGTGAAGCATCCCGCAGGGAAAAAAGTGTAAAAGTACGATATTGAATCCGAGATATGTACCTTATATATTATTAGCGAGCATATACTGCTAATATAGTGCAAAAGCGAGCTCCAAATGCGAAGCAAGCACAATCCATACATATTAAACACTCAAAAATCAAATGAGAAACATGTATATAGAAAATAATATCCATATGCAACATATACCAGAAGCAACAACAATATGTGCCAATATAGCAAATGCAACAAAAAACAATAAATGCAACCACTAAACAACTAGCATTTAACTAACATCCATAACCAAATCAATACACTTTCACTTCTCATTAATATTCAATGAATTTTTTTTCCAATTTAAATCATATTTGATTCATTAACATTGGACTTTACTAAAATTCATTTTCAATTAGTTTATATTCACTAATTCACATTTAAGTTAGTTCACTTCCACATTCAAATCAAATTTCATAGCTTTCATTTTTTATCAATTCAACTTCATTAACACCTAATGAATTATATACAATCGATTAACAATCATATAAAAACCAAATCATAACCAACATAACCAAATTATTAAATTTACATTCTATTTGGTTAAACACTTTTAATTCCAATTGGTTTAATATCTAATTGACTTTCATTCAATTTGGTTCATCACTCTTAATTAGCTTTAATGAATTAACACTTACATCTATTATTTCATATCAATTTATTTACATTCGATTGATTTACATTCAATTCATTCATTAATTCAATTCCTAATTCATTTTACCATATAAAGTTGAATTTCATTTACATAACTCAAGTTCACATCCATTTAATTCACTTTATTAATTTACTACGATACCAATATCAACTTCATCCAACATCACTTAAGTTATATTCCATTTCAAACACCATTTGTTTAACTTAACTTAAATTTCCACTTATAATTCCATTAACTTTACCAAAGCTAAAATCTTTATTATTTCATATTATAAGTTCAAAACTTGATTACTTATATTCAACAATTTCAACTTGGAATTTTAATTTCAAGCTTGTTTATCACAACCAAACTTCAATTTTCAATTTACCATGGTAGCAAATCCATCACACAAAAACTTGAAAATGATACTGATGATGCTACAGCCATCACCCTTATTATTTCCCAGTAACGGTAGTGAATTCAGTGCTTAATATTCTTTCAAAAACTTTCTTTATACTTATAAATCACATTTATAAGTCTTTTCCTTATATAATTTCACTATTTTCTCTTTACTTGTATAAGATCATTTCACAATTGTAAATCATATTAATTATAATTCCATACTTATAATTCTTCGCTTATACAATTTATTCTTTCACAATTGTTTCTATTTAGATTATTCAAACATCTTTTAATTAACTTGCATATATTCTTACATTTTCAACAACCAAACAATCAATTTATATATGCACTTTAATAATTATGAAAGACTACTCCTTTATATATAAAATATAATCAAGGTAAAATTATTTCATTTGCCCAATTTCGGATGATACTATGTCAGTTTTTCTTGTTTAAGAGTTTTGAAACCCCTATCGACGATAGTTAGCTAGACTGCACCACCAGAATCTATAAACAATCAACCGATAAGTCAATACAAAACAAAACATTTTCATATTCACTAACAAATACACGCTCGTATCTATTATTACATTCACACTCATTCTAGAGTACTGCTGACTATATCTCTAATGAGTAATTCCCAATAGAGCTATGGTTGTCGCTTAACCATAAGCTCTGATACCACATTGTAACGGACGCGATTTTCGACTCACGAAAGTCGACATTAATACGTCCACTATATCAACTGCCGAGCAATCGAAGGACGGAAAACCGTACAGTTGGGGTTAAAGAAGAGGTAGAATATAGAAGAAGAAAGAAAGAAAAAGCAACAGAAACAATATCAGAATCTCACAATCGCAGCGGAACAACATATAATATATCAATGAATAATCTTTAAAACAAAGAATCATATCAGTTATTACATTACATCACACTGGATTACATTATCAGAGTTTATAACAACGAACAGCAGAAAAGAAATACTATATAGTAGTTGATACGTCAAGCCATCCAGCTTGCCTCCAGATCTCTACAGCAACTCCTGAATTCCAAAATAACCTGATAACCTAACTCTTGACTGCCCGTGTGGAAAACGATGGGCATCCAGAGTTTAGGAAGGAAACAATAAACTCCAGGTCAATCATGTGACTGGTGTGAGAACTTAAAACAGTTATATCTTTGGAACAATCCAAGAATTTATTTTTTTAAAATAGATCCGCAATGCTTTTAGAAAATGTAACTACCATAAGGCCTTCCGCACACACACACAATGCAAAGAATCGGAGGAGATTTCTCCTTATGATAGTCAAAGATGCTTGACACGCAAATTTCTTTGATATTATTACTATAAGTGTAAAGTGTAGGAAAACATTTCAAAAGTATGATATAAATCTTAGCCAGCATAGACATTTCGCACTTATGCCTACTATAGCTACCATCTAAACAGTGGGGCGCCACCATAAGTAAATGGCAGGTTCTACAACTAAAACCTTACAAGGTTCGTATTGTTTCTTTGGATTTTCCAACAAATGGTCAGGCCAAGGAACTTTCCATTGCCACATGGGTACGCCACTGCAAAGACGCCCCGAGAACCTAACAAGATCTTGGCCAACACAAGGCCGGGTTACCCCTAACTGGGTAACAACTGACATGAATATGCCATCCCCCGGTCGTAACCGACCTAAATCCCGGGATTTACCAACAACCACAAAATAATTAGTTTGCAGCAGCAACATAGGTTAAGTATCAGGGCTCCATACCATAATACCACCTCTATCTAGAAGGAAATGACATACACTAAGGGGGCGTTATCCCCTAATAACCTTGCCGCATCTTTCCTTCTTTGACCATTTCCGGGGTGTGAGGTTCGACGAAGTCTCATCCACAAAGCTATGCTTTACACAAAGGTTGTGCTTTGATCAACAAATGATAAGCAACACTCAGCATGCCACGTTACCAAATTGGGAATATATCACTAGTAACCATCAACTACATAACCTCTGAGATCGTACGTCTCAGAGAAGTGTGTTAAGCTAAGAGAATAAATTATCCGCCACCAACAGAAATATATTTGATAGAAATCGGCTTTACATCTCAAATTGTAACGTCACACACACATCCATGCAAGTCCGTTCCGGGATCGAACGGAACCGAAGGCACTTCCAAAGAAGCCCTTGCAATCCGGATATTCACTAATCACGTCCGGAATTCCCATCACAAAGGGTGATAAAATCTCTATATCGGAGATCAGCCGATGCAGAATCAGTCGACGGTGATCCTTCCATTTTTGAAATATCCGGTCTTCAACACCGGTCTTCAAATGCTATCCATTTCGACGTATCATTATTCGGAATGGGATTCATGACCCAAAGGTCCTCTCCCGGCTAAACCGAATAACGAGCGCTTATTTTAAAATAAGTGCAGCATTCAAATTCAAGCAAATCACAACAAATACCCGTTTTAAGGTAAATATTGACTGTCGGTTATTTAACTATCAATAGATATGTACAACATCGCCAAATCCCAAATTTCCCAAATTATTTATTTTCCGAAAATATCTTTACAAGATATATTTTTCCACACTTCAACCATTTGAAAATAAATTTCAAATCACTTTTCACCTTTCCAGCTTTTGAAAACAAAATTTCAAATCATTTTCCTTACGCAGAAACACTTCAAAATATTTATTCATTTTCATTTCAAAATGGTTCATTTAAACTAATAAAATAAATCCTTACCGATTTACTTCAAATTTACGTTCCAAATCCGTAAATTTATTTCCACACTTTAAAAAGAAATCAATGTTTTATTTTAAAACAATTTTCCCTTTCCTTTATGGATTCCATAGTGAATTCACATTTCCAAAATATCTATTAATATACGATTTTCAAATCGACTTCAAATATTCACTTTCAATTTATCTTTAAACGATATTATCTGAGAACATTTCATTTCATATTGGAAAACATTTCCAAATACTTATTTAATAATAAGTAATTCAAAAATCTATTTATTTTCAACATTTGGAAAATATTCGATATGCTTAAATCACAATTAAGTATATATTTTATTCTTTAAGGAAAACATTCCATTAAACACATTTATTTGAGTCAAAACAAATGTTGCGTAAAACATCATTACGACAACTCAAAATCACTAGTATAGGGATTCGAAATTGTCACGACCCAAAATTCGTCGTTCAAAAGTCGGCATCAAATACCTCACTTGTATTTAACTGCCGGAGATTCGAACGTCAAATTTCAGTTGGGATGGAGCTTATAACAACATCAGAAGAATATAAAACAACGGAACAGAATGTATATCATGCATATAACACAGATACAACTGTATAGTATCCATTACTACATCAGAGTATTTAATGCATACTACACAACTCCAAATAAACATTATAATTATAGAATAATGATCAGATATCCAAAAAGTCTTCAAAGGATGGAAGTGATAACGAAATCCCAAAAGCTAAACACCTAAGATCTCCAACTTGCTCCTAAGATATCTCCAAAAATAAGAGCTCCAAAATATTGCTAACTCCAGAGTACGGAAAACCTGCTACTAGGCTGCCCGAGTAAAAATTATGGGCACCCAGAGTTTAGGAAAGAAAACAATAAACTCCAGGTCAGTCATGGGACTGGTATGAGTAAGCAGTGACAATTGCTTTTAAAGAAACTAGATTTATAAAAGAATTTCGGTATTCTTTTAAAAATGGAACTACCATAAGACCTCCCGCCACACACACAATGCAAACGCAGAATTAGAGAAGATTTCTTCTTATGATAGTCAAATATGCTTGGTACGGGGAAATTTTATTTGATATCATTACTAGTGAATAGTGTAGAAAACATTTCAAAAATAGAATATTAATCTTAGCCAGCATAGACATTCTGAACTATGCCTACTATAGCTACCATGTTTTGTGGCAGGTTACCGTCACGCTGCATGGCAGGTTATACAACTAAAACCGTACAGGGCTCGTATGGTTTCTTTGGATTTCCAACAAAGGGTCAGGCTAAGGAACTTCATGGGCCACATGGGTACGCCTTTGGACGGACGTCCCGAGAACCTAACCGGATCTCTGCCAACACAAGGTCGGGTTACTCCTAACTGGGTAACTACTGACACGAGCATGCCATCCCCCGGTTGTAACCAACCTTTATCCGGGGCCCTAGCAACAAATCACAAAGTAATATATATATATATATATATATATATATATTTGCGATATCCTCATAAGTTAATTATCTGGCTCCATACCATGATACCACTTCTATCTAGAGGGGAATGCACATACCCTAAGGGGTCCTACCCCCAATAATCTTACCGCATCTTTTCTGTTTTGACCATTCCGAGGTGTGAGGTTCGATGAAGTCTCGTCCACAAAGCTACACTTTTCACAAAAGTCACGCTTTGATCAACAAATGATCGGCAACACTCAGCATGCCACATTACCAAGTTGGGAATATATTATTGATAACCTTCAACTACATAACCTCTGAGCTTGTACGTCTCGGAGAAGGGTGTTAAGCTAAGAGAATAAATTCTCCGCCACCAACAGAAATGTATTTGAAAGAAATCTGCTTTATATCTCAAATGTAGTGTCAGACATACAATCCATACAAGTCTGTTCTAGGTTCGAACATAACCGAAGGCACTTCCGAAGAAGTCCTTGAAATCCGAGCGCCCACAATCCCGATCTAATTCCCCATCACATATGGAGAACTCTATACCGGAGCAGCTCAGTGCAGAGTCATTCGAAAGGTTATCCAATCGTTCTCGAAGACGTCTGATCTTCACTACCATTTTCAAATGCTCATCCATTTCGTCGTATCACTTATTCAGGATGGTTTATATGACACAAAGGTCCTTTTCTGGCTAAATCGAATAGTGAGCATCAATGTTTGAAAACATGTGGATATGTCATTCACAAAATTTCACAGGTTCGATATGGGTTTCGGATAACCAACTGAAATCCGATTTCCTGTCGCATCGAAGGTTAAATGCAGTTTTACGGGCAAACAGGGTTTTCACATCAATACAGAACAAACCACAATCACAGTAAAGTACAAGGCAATTTATATCACACCATATAACAAACAGAAGAGAAATATCAATTCAATAGACAACATCTGATGATAGTCAATCATTTTCAATTTAAGGTAAAGGTTATTTAAAAGAATTTACCACATAATTATTTCTATCGATTTATCTAAATCAATGATTAACTATTCTTAATAATAAATTTATTAAATCTTTAATTAATTATTCCTTAATTAATTTATCTAAATTAACTACAATATTAACTTTAATTATTTAATAAACAATCTGTAATTACGAATTAGTCAAACACTAAAATATTAACTAACCAATCTTTAGTTTCAAATTAATCAATCTCTGATCATTTAATTAATTACAATTAATTGACTATTCATAATTACCCCCTTTCTTTTTAAATAATTAGTAACAATTATTTGTCTTAATTAACATTTATAAATCTTCTTTAATTATTTCAAAATCAATTTATTATTATTGCAAAAAGCTTTAATGTTAATTAACTTTAACACTGATTTTAAATTAATTATTTAATTAAAGTATTAATTAGATTTCAAAACATTGTACTATTTGCTTGGTTAATTTAAAACTTGAAATAAGTTCTTAACGTAAAACAGTTAAACATTATTTGCTTTGTTGACACAAAAATTTGCGTAACATTATAACTTGAAATAAATTTGGGCCCTGAAATCAATTTGGGATTAACCCATTTTAAAAATAAAACAACCCGAGTAAATAGGGTACTTCACTCGAGTCCAACTAGATTCCTTTTCCTCTCGCACCTGGTCTTCTTCTTCTCACCATTTCACCCAACACTGACACCATCTATCTGCCGTGCACGTGTACAAGCCTTCGACGGTGCTTCGACGATCGGCGATACCTCCGGCAAGTCGTGAATCACGTGTAGATATGAAAACAAAACCCCGTTCGAAAACACTTGTTCGAAATCAAAATTTAGCAGTTCCACAGAAAAAACTCCAACCACGACCTTCAACAAAAATGCCTCGCGATCGTCACACCGACCACCAGTGACGCCAAACCCTCGGCCACATCTCGTCAATGCACCAAGCCATCATCCCCTTGAATAACGCACAACTCGATCATCACATGGCGGCGAAATCACCACGTTTACCGAACATTTCAAAACCCAGGGTTAAACCCTAAATCGAACTCGTCCTCATAATTAACGCAATAGAAAAATTCTTTGATAATTTTCATGAAGTCACTTTTGTTCAAGCTAGCTTCGAACCAAATTTTAGCATTTATAATTGAATCGATTATTAGGAATTGATCAAAATGGAAATTTCTTCTACTATGAACTGCACATTAAACACTCCATTAAAAATTATCATTTTTGTTTTAAAAATCCTATTTTCGAATGTAGTTTCAAGTTACAACATCGAATCAATAATTTTTAACATTCGAAATCTGCATATACATAAGATATGCTCTGTAAATGCTAAATTTTCCACCCTGTGCACATTGTTTTCTTGAAACTATTTTTAGGTTTGATTTATACCTAAACTCACACATTTGCTGTTGGACACAAAGCCTAACAACAATCGAAAGTTTAGATATTTATTTTTGATCAAGGTGGGTGCTCTGAAATAAGAGGACAGAGGAGTATATTTATATTCACACAGACATTTCATACATGCATACTATCAGATTCATATCCATACTCATACTATACTTCAAAGCAAACTTCCATCACAACATTTTTAGTAACATCAGAGGTATAAACTGTTTTTCAAAGGAAATGGTACTCACACTGAAATATGGATTAACAGAGATGTTCTGTTTTTGAAAAAAAAAGTAACAGCTTAATCCTTCTCCTCCTTTTCTTTCTTCAGTAATTTGTTTTCAACATGAATATAAGTGATGATCTTCTTTTCTTTTTTCCTTTTTTTATTTCTGTTCTTTGCTCAGATTTGTTGAACGAATGAACTTGAGGTTTGTGGATGTCTACATATAGGTGAAAGGTTTGTGTACAGAGGAAGGTTTACTCAAGTATTATATTGTATAATTACTTTATACATGCTTTGTACAACAAAAGACCACTTCCATCTTTCAAGGGCTGATGTGATCTTGTACATGATGAAGAGTAAGTGGCATTTAATGAAAGCATTGAATTAAGGCATGTAATACAATGCTTCTTTGTATGTTTACAGCAACCTATTTTATTGTTGTGTAAGTACTATTTTATTTTGTTAATAGATTTTTTTTGCCTTGCCTAAGTCTTAGTTTTCCTGGTTTGTTTCTTGGGTTATAAATTCATATGCACTTATGTGTATATCCATATGTCTTCTTATTACAACCATACTCTTAAATTTCATTTCTATTTTTAAAATCAACTATTAATATTTAAATCATCACATATCTTTTATTTTATTGTTTAAAACAATTTCTTATTTATAGTATGTTCTTTTCTTTATTTATTATTTAATCCAATTTGTTGTTTGTTACAAAAATTTATTCATTATTTATTTAAAACTCAAACTATCAATTATTTACTTATATCATTCTTTTATTTATATTAACAATATTTTTATTTCTGTTGAAATTTCACAAAAAGTAAATCCAAAAATTTCAAATACTTTACTAAATTTAATTTCACAAATCCTGGGATGTTACAATATCCCGCCCTTAAGAAAATTTGGTCCTCGAAATTGAAAGAGAGAGAAATGCAAACAAAGAATATAGGAATTTAGAAAAACAAAGAAATAGCTTACCATTTTAACCCGAGATGTCCACTCTGTAGTTGGGATATGTTTTCTTCATGTTATCTTCAGTTTCCCATGTACAGTCCATTTGATCGCCACTCCACTGAACTTTAACCAACTTCACAACTTTGTTTCTCGATCGCTTCTCATCACGACCTACAATTTTTATCGGTTCTCTCTTTTCTGCCAAGTTAGGGGTGATCTCAAGATCCTGCTGAGCAGCTTCTTCAATAATACTATCTGGATCGTGCACATACTTCTGAAGATTAGAAATGTGGAACACGTCATGCACATGAAACAACCAGCTGGGTAACTGCACTCGATATGCCAGAGGACCAATCCTTTCCAAAATAGGAAAAGGACCAATATAACGCGGCGCCAGCTTTCCAGTTTTCCCAAATCTCGATACATCACGCATCGGAGACACTTTCAGAAATACAGGATCTCCAACTTGAAATTAAAAATATCTTCTTTGGCGGTCATAATTGAAAGTTCGGTGTGTATACGAATGCACGTGCTAATATAGTACACACGGATCGTGTAATATGGACTATAATATAAATGCGGAAAATAGATGATAGTAGCAAAGTAAAAATAAAAATAGAAAAATCACACCAGAGATTTTTATACTGGTTCGGAGCACCGTCCTACGTCCAGTCCCAGACTTCTATCTGGATTTTCACTATTAACTACCTCGCTTCACCCGGAGGAACAGGTTTACAATACCCGAGCAAACTAACGGGATTTCACGCCTCTAATACACTGAGGACTTCAACACTTGCCTCTTACAACACCGAGGACTTCAACACTTGCCTCTTACAACACAGAGGACTTCAACAACAATGAATATAATTGTTTGTCGACGGTATGTGTTCTTGATAACACAGTTTTGTCACTTGTAGTACAAATTTCCTATAATCTTATCCTTAAAATATACAAATGATGTTTTGTGAAGATTAAGGAAAGAATATTACTTATTGAATCAAAAGATATGAAATAATTTCAATGATTCAATAAGCAATTAAAATAATTGAGAGCTTTTAGAATGCAGGAGTATGTAGAAAGTAAGATCAGAGATTAGAGTAAAAAGCATATACAATCATGTTTTTTTAATCAACGATTTAGATGAGTTTATATAGAGAAGAATGGTTGTAACTCTTTGTGAGCAGTTGCCATTAAGAGATATGATCTTTGATGAAAGGTAAGAGATGCAACCTTTGGAGAAAAGAAGTGTCTTTTGGAAAAATTGCTTTCTGTTTAAAAACGGTCGACAGGTTAAAAAGTGACCAGTAGACAGGAATTCAAATATATATACGTTGTGTGCATGTGTGCACGTTCAGTGTGCAAATTATGCAGGAACGGTCGACCGCATATATTATGACCGGTCGACCGGTCCCTGTAAAGTTGCACACTGAATGTGCAACTACAATTTAGTCGTATATATATTGATTTCCTTGAAATGCATGATTATTTGAGGATAGATTTTAACAAGTTTATCACTATTATAATATCAAATAATCAACCTACAATCTAGAGTACCATATGTAGCTCTTTATAGCCATAATGACCTTGTTTTGTCGATCGCCTTTATTTATTTGTCAGAAATCAAAACCTTCATAAAACTTGTGACTCAACATTCTCCCCCTTTTTGATTGATGACAATATATATCTGCAAATCTGAATCTCCCCCTGAGTATGTGATCTCTCTCTTTGAATTCTTATATATGTACGTTCCTGCAAACAATTGTTACCCCTTTCTCCCCCTTTGTCATCGACAAAAAGGAGTAACAGATACGCAATTGCTCACATCGCCTTTGCCGATGATATAGCCTTTTGAATTGTCTCCAAAAGTGAAGGAGCCACCATCTGATTATGTAATATTTGTTAATAAGCTCTTGTCTCCCGTCATGTGCTTTGAGCAACCACTGTCCAATATCCACTTTCCTCTTTTCTTAAGTGGGACCTGCAAAAAATAGAATTAAGTCCATGTTACCCACTTTTTATAGGGTCCTAAGAGTTAGGTCTTAGGAGTCCAAACCCATATGGGTCCGGTATCCCCTTTATATATATAATTATTATTAAAGTGCACAGTATTCATGAATTGTTGAATGTATTTGTTCCTAATCAAATTGTTATTTGTTTTAGGAACCCATATTTTGATAGTCTTGACATTTTTCTTTTGAAATTTCACAACTGGTTTTGGTTTGGAATATAATAAACTAAGATTTTTCTTAGCTTCAGTTTTTTGTACTTTCTTCTTCCTTTTATTTCCAAGATGTTTCTTGGTTTCTTGTTTGTTATATCCCAATCCTTGTTTGTCTGAAATAGATTGTGAACTTTCAATGATTTTTGTCAAATTTTCTCGACCTTTGTTAAAGTTAGAAACATTTTGAGTAATGTCATCAAACTTTGTTTGTAAGCTAGCTTTTTCTAGGTCTAGAATTTTGACTTTTGCTTTAAGCTCATGATTTTCAGTAGTGAGAGCATTATTTTTCTCTTTTTGAGCTTCTATTTCTTGACTCAAAAGAGATATTTGAGAGTCAACATTAGATGATGATTCTTGAATATTTTCAAGTTCCTCTTCTAATATTTTCTTCTCATCTTTTAACATATCTCGTTCAAACTCTGCTCTACTTAAATCTGCTTTGACTACTTTTAATTGACGTTTTATGTCTTTATATTTGACTATCAATTCAGCATTAATATCAAGTAATTCATCAAATGTAGGAATTTGTACCTCATCTTCTGTTGCCATATAACAAACATTAGCTTGTTCATTCTCTGAATCACTTTCACTTTCTGATGAAGATGACTCTGAATCATCCCATGTTACTGAGAAGGCTCGTTTCTTAGATTTGTCCTTCTTATATTTGAATTTGTCATTTTCTGACTTCTTCTTTTGTTCTGGACAATCCTTCTGCAAGTGTCCCTTTTTGTGGCAGTTGAAACATTCTATAGCAGATGAAGATGGTTTATTTGATCCAGGTTTCCTTTTATTGTAACGACTGGCTTTTCGATATTTTAGGAATTTTTTGAATCCTTTCGCAATGAATGCCAAATCTTCGTCTTCAGAATCTGATTCATTTTCATCTTTCTCAACATGAAATGCTACATTTTTCTTTTCTTCTTTCTGTTCTTTTCTAGCCTGCAAATTTGCTTCATAGGACATTAAATTTCCTATCAATTCATCTGGCTTCATGACGGAAAGGTCATTAGCTTCTTCAATTGCTAATACTTTTCCTTCCCATTCACTAGTCAGAGAATGTAGGATTGTTGAAACAACATCGAAATCAGAATACTTTTGTCCTAAGCCAATAAGTGCACGGTGAATAGTTTGAAACCGTGAATACATGTCATTGATTGTCTCATTTGGTTTCATTTTGAAATTTTGAAATTGACTTTTCATCATGGCTATTTTGGCTTGTTTAACCTTGTTAGTACCTTCATGAGTGATTTTTAGTGTTTGCCAAATTTGATATGCAGTAGTCCAGATACTAACACGGTTATATTCATTTTGGTCTAACGCACAGAACAACATATTTATTGCTCTTGCATTTACGGCTGCTGCCGTTTTCTCAGCTGCAGTCCATTCTGAATAATCAGTTGTTGGATTCACTATTTCTCTTTGAGTGGCATTCCAAGCATCATAGCTATTTGATTGCATAAAGAATGACATACGTGTTGCCCAATAACTATAGTTAAGACCATTGAAAAATGGAGGTCTTTGTGTCGATTGACCCTCCGTGTAAGTGGTGTTTTGAGTGCTAGTACTTACGTTATTTGCCATATTACTATAATATATCAAATAACTGTGTTACGGTTATATGATGACCGTGCTCTGATACCATATGAAAGTTCGGTGTGTATACGAATGCACGTGCTAATATAGTACATACGGATCGTGTAATATGGACTATAATATAAATGCGAAAAATAGATGATAGTAGAAAAGTAAAAATAAAAATAGAAAAATCACACCAGAGATTTTTATACTGGTTCGGAGCACCGTCCTACATCCAGTCCCAGACTTCTATCTGGATTTTCACTATTAACTACCTCGCTTCACCCGAAGGAACAGGTTTACAATACCCGAGCAAACTAACGGGATTTCACGCCTCTAATACACTGAGGACTTCAACACTTGCCTCTTACAACACCGAGGACTTCAACACTTGCCTCTTACAACATAGAGGACTTCAACAACAATGAATATAATTGTTTGTCGACGGTATGTGTTCTTGATAACACAGTTTTGTCACTTGTAGTACAAATTTCCTATAATCTTATCCTCAAAATATACGAATGATGTTTTGTGAAGATTAAGGAAAGTATATTACTTATTGAATCAAAAGATATGAAATAATTTCAATGATTCAATAAGCAATTAAAATAATTGAGAGCTTTTAGAATGCAGGAGTATGTAGAAAGTAAGATCAGAGATTAGAGTAAAAAGCATATACAATCATGTTTTTTTAATCAACGATTTAGATGAGTTTATATAGAGAAGAATGGTTGTAACTCTTTGTGAGCAGTTGCCATTAAGAGATATGATCTTTGATGAAAGGTAAGAGATGCAACCTTTGGAGAAAAGAAGTGTCTTTTGGAAAAATTGCTTTCTGTTTAAAAACGGTCGACAGGTTAAAAAGTGACCAGTAGACAAGAATTCAAATATATATACGTTATGTGCATGTGTGCACGTTCAGTGTGCAAATTATGCAGGAACGGTCGACCGCATATATTATGACCGGTCGACCGGTCCCTGTAAAGTTGCACACTGAATGTGCAACTACAATTTAGTCGTATATATATTGATTTCCTTGAAATGCATGATTATTTGAGGATAGATTTTAACAAGTTTATCACTGTTATAATATCAAATAATCAACCTACAATCTAGAGTACCATATGTAGCTCTTTATAGCCATAATGACCTTGTTTTTTCGATCGCCTTTATTTATTTGTCAGAAATCAAAACCTTCATAAAACTTGTGACTCAACAATAAAAGTTCTTCTGACGACTTTGAGCAGTTATTAATTTCTTTCGAATAAAATCAACCTTCTCCGTGGCTTCTTTAATCATGTCTAGTCCAACGACGAGTCTGTCACCTAATTCAATCCATCATGTAGGTGATCGACACGGACGACCACATAAAGCTTCGAAAGGAGCCATTTCTATACTGGCCTGATAACTGTTATTATATGAGAATTCAACCATATGTAAATGGTCCTCCCAAGATCCACCAAAATCGAGAATGCAAGTACGCAAAAGGACTTCTGGAATACGGTTTACCCTTTCAGTTTGCCCATCAGGTTGTGGGTGATTAGCAGTAATAAAATTTAATTTTGTTCCCAAAGCGGCTTGGAATGCCTCCCAAAATCTACTAGTGAAGATCGGGTCACGATCACTCATATACTGCTGGGAATGCCATGGAGATGAACTATTTCCTTTATATATAGCCCTGCTAAGCTTGCTGCATTCCGAGTGGATTTCACTAGAATAAAGTGAGCAGTTTTAGTTAGACGATCCACTATAACCCAAATTGCTTCATTTCCCTTCTTGGTTCATGGCAATCCGTCGATGAAATCCATCGATATCTGATCCCATTTCCACTTCGGTATTTCCAAAGGCTGAAGTAAACCGGCCACTTCCTTTTGATCGCTTTTGATTTGTTGACAAGTAGCACAACGACTCACGTAAATAGATATTTCTCTTTTCATTGTCTTCCACCAGAAAGTTCTTTTTATATCTCTATACATTTTATTAACTCCTGGATGGATACTGAGTTTCGACTTTTGGCATTCATCTAAAACTTCCCGTTTCAGCTCAGGAATGTTAGGGACACAAATTATTCTTTTTAATCTTATTACTCCTCTATTATCCATCTCAAAACTAGTGTCTTCTCCTTAGAAAATTCTTTCATAATATCGCCGAAGAAACTCATCTTCATATTGCTTACTCGCGATCTTCTCAAGGAGAGTAGGAGTGATAACAAGATATGCAAGAATATCATGTCTCCTACTTAAAGCATCGGCAAGTACATTGGCTTTTCTGGGCGCTTATTGAATATCTAGGTCATAAGATGCCAGAAATTCCAACCAACGTTGTTGTCGCAGATTCAGATCTTTCTGGGTAAAGAGATATTTCAAGGATTCATGGTCGGTGAATAATTCAAACTTTTCACCTAAAACAAAGAGAGTTTATTAAGTATATTATTTAAGTTAAGTTCATAAATTGTTAAGAAAGCTGAAAAAATTCTTACCCGGAAGATAGTGTCGCCAGATTTTTAAAGCAAAAACAACAGCCAAAAGATTCAAATCATGTGTTGGGTAGTTTCTCTCGTGCGGACGTAATTGTTTACTCACGTAGGCAACTACTTTTCCATTTTGCATTAATACTGCACCTACCCCATCACCACACGCATCAGTATAGACAGATAAGCCTTGGTTCCCGTTAATAATAGCGAGAACAGGAGTAGTAGTCAATCTCTTTTTCAGTTCCTGGAAAGCTTCATCACACTTTGGAGTCCAAACGAATTTAGTATTCTTCATTGTTAGCTTGGTTAATGCGCTGGCCAACTTGGAAAAATCCTGTAAAAACTTTCTATAATATCCCGCTAAACCCAAAAAACTTCGAACTTCTCTAGGAGTAGTGGGTTGCTTCCAGTCCAGAATTGCAAAAATCTTACTTGGATCAACAGAAATTCCTTCTTCATTAACAATATGATCGAGAAATCTGACTTCTTTGACCCAAAAGTAACACTTAAAGAAGTTAGTGAATAATATATTCCTCCTCAATATCTCCCAAACAGTTTTGAGATGTTCAGCAAGCTCTTCTTCAGTTTTGGAGTAAATCAAGATACATCAATAAATACAAGGACAAATTTGTTCAATACATCTCGAAACACTCGGGTCATTAAATATACGAAGTACGCAGGAGCGTTGGTTAGTTCGAAGGGCATTACTAACCATTCGTAGAACATGTCAGGACCCCTAAAAGCAGTTAAATGAACACAATCCTCGGCTATTTGCAGATGATGGAATCCCTGAGCTAAATCCATCTTAGAAAAGAATCGAGAGCCATGAAGTTAATCGAATAGATCGTCAACTCTAGATAAAGAGAATTTGTTTTTGAGAGTTTGTTTATTTAGATCGCGGTAATCTACACACAATCTCAAAGATCCGTCCGATTTAACCACCAACACAACGGCTGAACCCCATTTAGAAACACTAGAGCGAATCCATCCTTTCTTTAACAAATCTCGAGTTTGATCGACTAATTCAATTTTTCCCTCGGTGCCATCCTGCGACTTGCGTGAACAACATGACGGGCATTGGGTAATAAGTCAAATAGGAATTCTATTTCCCTACGTGGAGGTAAGGATTTTACTTCTTCAAATACGTAGGAAAATTCTCGAACAACAGATATAGACTACAAACTGGGTTCAGGATATCCCAAAGTATACATCAATCTATCTCTCCTTGGACTCGGATCCTCACAAAAGATTTCAATAAAATTTCCAAAACTTGTTTTGACTAAAACTGTCCGACCATTACAATCCAATTTAGCTTCGTATCTCGATAACCAGTTCATTCCGAGTAAGATTTCAAATTCGTTAAATTCGAGGACATAACGGTTGATAGGAAATTGATAGCGAGCATATGAAATAGGAACTTTCTTACAATATAAACAAAGATTTGCAGGACCTCCAACTGGATTTTTCATGCAAATAGGGTCGTTAACAAATTTAGTTTTAAGTTCTAATTCACCTACGGTTTGTTGAGAGATAAAGCTATGTGAAGCTCCCGTGTCAAATAAAACTCTAACAGTTCTATCATAAATAGTAAGGTTACCTTCCAAAACACCTTTTCCTTTATTGCTTTCGAAGTTGAAGCGTCTTTCTTTATCGCATAAACATTTTCCACCAGTGCTTGCTTCATTACCAGGAAATCTTTAATAAAATGTCCAGGCTTGTAACAATTATAGCATTCTTTAGCTCCTTGATCATTCCTCACAGGTTGTTCCTTCTTAACTTGCTTCTTCGGTTTTGTGCAGCTGTTTGAATAATGGCCCTTCTCTTGGCAATTGTAACAAGTTATGTTCCTAGCCGAATTTCCTTCACTGCTCTTGTTATCTTTGTTTTGTTGTGGCCTCTTTCACCCAAACTTCATTTTCTTCCAATTCTGATTATTTGAATTTCCTCCTTCCCTTAGAATCTCCTGCATTTCCAGTGTGGGATACCTATACCCCATATCAATAAGATCAGAAAAAGATTCTTTGACGTGTGCTGTCATCCTTTCGTGATACTTCTGGTTCATTTCACGGATAAACGTTTCATTTTCTTAAGAGGCGTGTTTAACAACTCCGGACCAAAACGAGATAGTTCGTTGAACTTATTTAAGTACTCTTCAAATGACATGCTTTCTTGCTTTAAATCCAAAAATTCTTGATACATTCTAGAAATTCCTACCGGCGGCATATAATGCTTTTCAAACACCTCCTTAAAACGATTCCAAGTAAACTCATCCTCTGGTTCATCTATAATGATTGTTTCCCACCAGGCTGAGGCTTCTTCTTAGAGTTGCCAAGAAGCTATAAGTCTCATCTGCTCGTCTTGCGGCTTTAGCCCTTTAAAAAATTTCTCACATGATCTTACCCATGCTTGAGCCTCAACAATTGACTCCTTGCCGGTGATTGGTTTGCCACCAAGCTTTGAGAAATTTTTATATAAATCAGCCAGATTCGGCTGTTGCTGGATATCTATTGCTGCTTCTGCTGCTGGAGGAATTTGATTAGGTGCAGCAGCATTTCCTTGACCGTTTTCTCTTCCTCTGCGTCTGCTCATTCTTACTATCTGAAATTAGTAAGAAAATTGATTTAGATATACGGATGAAATATCTTAAGTAATATCAGTAGTAAAAAGAAATAGACTAAGAAAATTTAGAGTTTCAGTCTTGGTTTTACTCATTCTAGGGTATACTTCACCCTATCTCTAATGAGCCATCTAATGTGTTATACTCCTTAGCTAAAGTTCTTACTCAGCCAGAAGCTCTGATACTAATTTATCACGACCCAAAATTCATCGTTCAAAAGTCGGCATCAAATACCTCACTTGTATTCAACAGCCGAAGATTCGAACGTCAAATTTCAGTTCGGATGGAGCTTATAACAAAATGAATATAAAACAGCAGAACGGAATGAATATCATGCATATAACACAAATACAACAGTATAATATCCATTACTACATCAGAGTATTTAATACATACTACACAACTCCAAATAAACATTATAATTATACAATGATGATCAAATATCCAAAACGTCTTCAAAGGATGGAAGTGATAACGAACTCCCAAAAGCTAAACACCTGAGGTCTCCAACTTGCTCCTAAGATATCTCCAAAAATAAGAGCTCCAAAATACTGCTAATTCCAGAGTACGGAAAACCTGCTACTAGGCTGCCCGAGTAAAAATTATGGGCACCCAGAGTTTTGGAAAGAAAACAATAAACTCCAGGTTAGTCATGGGACTGGTATGAGTTAACAAAGACAATTGCTTTTAAAGAAACTAGATTTATAAAAGAATTTCGATATGCTTTAAAAATGGAACTACCATAAGACCTCCTGCCACACACACAATGCAAACACAGAACTGGAGGAGATTTCTTCTTATGATAGTCAAATATGCTTGGTACGGGGATATTTTCTTTGATATTATTACTAGTGCATAGTGTAGAAAACATTTCGAAAATAGAATATTAATCTTAGCCAGTATAGACACTCTGAACTCTGCCTACTATAGCTACCATGTTTTATGGCAGGTTACCGTCACGCTGCATGGCAGGTTATACAACTAAAACGGTACAGGGCCCGTATTGTTTCTTTGGATTACCAACGAAGGGTCAGGCTAAGGAACTTCTTGGGCCACATGGATACGCCTTTGGAGGGGCGACCCGAGAACCTAACCGGATCTCTGCCAACTCAAGGTCGGGTTACCCCTAATTGGGTAACTACTGACACGAGCATGCCATCCCCCGTTGTAACCAACCTTTATCCGGGGCCCCAACAACAAATCACAAAATAATATATACATATCTGCGATATACACATAAGTTAATTATCTGGCTCCATACCATGATACCACTTCTATCCAGAAGGGAATGCACATACCCTAAGGGGCGCTACCCCCATAACCTTGCCGCATTTTTCCTGTTTTGACCATTCCGGGATGTGAGGTCCGATGAAGTCTCATCCATAAAGTTACGCTTTTCACAAAAGCCACGCTTTGATCAACAAATGATCAGCAACACTCAGCATGCCACATTACCAAGTTGGTAATATATTTCTGATAACCTTCAGCTACATAACCTCTGAGCTCGTACGTCTCAGAGAAGGGTGTTAAGCTAAGAGAATAAATTCTCCGCCACCAACAGAAATGTATTTGGAAGAAATCTGCTTTATATATCAAATGTAATGTCAGACATACAATCCATACAAGTCTGTTCTAGGTTCGAACAGAACCGAAGGCACTTCCGAAGAAGTCCTTGAAATTCGGGCATCCACAATCCCGATCTGGTTCCCCATCACATATGGAGAACCCTATACCGGAGCAACTCAGTGTAGAGTCATTCGACAGGTTATCCTATCGTTCTCGAAGACGTCCGGTCTTCACCACCGTCTTCAAATGCTCATCCATTTCGTTGTATCACTTATTCGGGATGGTTTATATGACACATGGGTCCTTTTCTGGCTAAACAAGAATAGTGAGCGTCAATGTTTGAAAACATGTGGATACGTCATTCACAAAAATTCACAGGTTCGATGTGGGTTTCAGATAACCAAATGAAATTTGATTCCCTGTTGTATCGAAGTTTAAATGCCGTTTTATAGGCAAAGAGGGTTTTTACATCAATACAGAACAAACCACAATCACAGTGCAGTACATGGCAATTTGTATCACACCGTATCACAAACAGAACAGAAATATCAATTCAATAGACAACATCTGATGATAGTCAATCATTTTCAATTTATGGTAAAGGTGATTTAAAATAATTTACCACATAACTATTTTTATTGATTTATCTAAATCAATGATTAACTATTCTTAATAATAAATTTATTAAATATTTAATTAATTATTCCTTAATTAATTTATCTAAATTAACTACAATTATTAACTTTAATTATTTAATTAACAATCTGTAATTACGAATTAGTCAAACACTTAAATATTAACTAACCTATCTTTAGTTTCAAATTAATCAATCTCTGATCATTTAGTTAATTACAATTTTACAATTAATTGATTATTCTTAATTACCCCTTCTTTTTTAACAATTAATAACAATTTTTTGTGTTAATTAACATTTAGAAATCTTCTTTAATTATTTCGAAATCAATTTATTATTACTACAAAAAGTTTAATGTTAATTAACTTTAACACTGATTTTAAATTAATTATTTAATTAAAGTATTAATTAGATTTCAAAACGCTGTTACTATTTGCTTGGTTAATTTAAAACTTGAAATAAGTTCTTAAAGTAAAACAGTTAAACATTATTTGCTTTGTTGACTGTAACAGCCCGCAAATCCGTACCCCTTTAGTCAACACTATTCTACAACAATCAACTCAAGTTGTACAGAAATACGAACCATTTGAGTTAAAGAAGAAGAGGTAGAATAAGAAAAATAGAAAACAACAAAATCTAACAATCGCAGCGGAATAAATATAATAGATAAAAAATAATCTTTACTCAAAATCAAATATATCAGCTTATATATTACATCATCAGAGTACATCAATCAACAGCTCAACATCAATAACATACAACTGGATGCACAACAACTCAACACAGCGGAATATATATATATATATATATATATAAACAACTACGGGAGTACGTATCGTCATCCAGCTCGTCCCCTGAGCTCCACAGCATCACATCATGTATCCTATAATACTCGGCCTGACCCGAGCATTACAATTAAATAACTCCCGAGTCAGTCTGGAATACCAGCGTGAGAAAATCACACCCAATTTATTTATTAAAGTTTCAAAAATCCTTTGAAAACAAAAGCATCTCGTAAGACCACGCCACAAATAAACATGTTGGGTTTTTAC